>OY757309.1:148951863-150363748 GCA_963583905.1 Stenurella melanura
AGAAGCATCGGAAAATATTTCTCTTTTAAAAGAAAATTGTCTAATATGGTTATATGATGTCATTATATTTACTTATCATCTTTTTATCAAAATTCCCCCCGACTTCCTTTAATGCTAAATATTTTGCCCTTTCGATACGTTTCAAATATACAGGAGAAAATTTTATTGCGGGGGAAGCAGAAACTAAGACTCCTATAAAGTGTGCGGTCTCTTATTATACAGGTTTTTATTTCTGAAAATTTTTCTAACATCTTATTTATTTTCCTTCTCTTTTCAATAGGAAGCTTTATTACCATATTGACCGAATTGAACAGAAAACCTAAAAATTTGCATTCATTCTTAGGTATTAGTTGACTTTTAGCCTCGTTTATAATGAATCCCAGACTCTCCAATAGCCGCTTGGTTTTTTGAATGTTATTCAAGCATTCATTAAAAGAACTGCCGATGAGAAATAAATCATCGAGATAAATGACTGAGAGTTGTCCCTGTTCCCTTAGTAGAGACACAACTGGTTTCATTAATTTTGTAAAAACCCATGGGGCTATCGAGAGGCCAAATGGTAAACAGCAAAACTCATAAATGATGTTATTAAAAATGAACCTCAAGTATTTCCTATGACTCTCATGTATAGGCACAAGAAAATAAGCTTCTTTAAGGTCTAGACATGCCATAAAGCAACCTTTTGAAATGAGTTTCACAGCCGTGTTCCTGTCTTCTAGCTTAAAGTGTTCAGTATCCAGGAAAGTATTTAAAGTTTTGAGATATAGAATCAATCGAAAGGACCCATCAGGTTTTTGTCTTAAAAATATTTTTGATAGAAACTGGTCTTTGTGAGGGGTGCAAGGAACTATTGCACCAATATTAAGTAAATGTTTTACACATTGATAAACATTGTTTTTTTTCTGTTCCGGACCACAATGTTTCTGTGGGCGGAATATTCTGGGATACCTTCCTGCTGAAAGGAATACGTAAACCTTTTATCCACTCTAGAATTCGGCTGTCTGACGTTAATTTTTCCCATTCGCTGGCAAATGCTGATAATCTACCGGCGTATTTACTTACCGATTCATCTAGGTTTGCCTCCTTCTTTCCACATTGTACTGCAATTTCCGACTGTGGATTGACTGGCTGCTCTTCCTCTGAGATTGATATTTCCGTCCGCCTTGACGAAAGTTGTTCAGGTTCTGCCGAGGCGGACGCTTGGAGTTTAAAGGCCTCTTACTGGAATTTAAGTTATTATATTTCTGTCTTTGTACCTCTGTCTTAAAATCATTGCTCGACTTCTCCAGAGCCTTTGCATCTCTAACTCGATCACACAAATTTTTCCCAAATAGCCATTCGTCGCGAGATGTATTGACGAGTGTCTTTTACTTTTTTGTTTAGGTTTGCAGCCACCAAAGCACGTCTAGCCTCTGTTTCTGAATGGTGCATATCTGTTAATAGTCGTCCTGTGTCACTTAGTAGCTCTATTAGTCTCATATCTACTGCCTCTCCCTCTCTTCTTTGGCCTACCAATAAAGTGAGAGCTTTGCCTATTGCCCCCAGACCAGCACCAATCTGGTTTTGGATTGCACACAGACGTGCATCTCTCCTCAGCACTAGCTCATTTATGGAAGTTTTTATTTCTAAATTTAACTTTGGTGCTTTTACTAATGTGCAATTGCTAATTGGGGGGTATTTATTTATTAGGTTAGTGCGAGTATCTGCACTCAGGCACTGTCTTAAAATATTGTCCCACCTAGAAGCAATACTAGCATGGACCACCTCACCTACTTTTGGAATACCAGCACCATCTTCCCCTAAAACTTGCAGGATATCCTCGGCCAGTGCTGGAATTTCTTCCACAAGTGGGTCGATTTCCTGAGGTTCGCTTTCTAGTGTTTCGCCTGAAACATAGGTTGAAGTTAAAATTTTGGAATATTTTGTCAAATTGACAAATAGGAGAGTGTGACAATTTGTCAAACTCTGACTTTTGTCGCTCATGTATTTTTAAAATGAATATTTGTCAAACTCTGACGATGTCCTACAAAACTCTTTGTACAGCAAAACATTAAGTGACTAATTGTGGATTTTTGTAAAGCTTCCCAAACTCTGGGCAGCAATGACGTATAATTGTCAAACTCTGACAATCTCATACAAGACTCCTTCATATGGTGAACCAGGCAACTTGGTTGTCATTTTTTACGCTCCCTACTCTCTGCATTAATGCAATTGTCAAACTCTGACAACCTCATACAAAAAACTCTTTTGTGTGGTGAAATAGTACAGCCGGAACTTACTGTTTTCGTCATTGATTTCCAAAAATTCAGTAGGAGGCTCCGTAACCTCCCTCAAGTCCCTTCTTGATGAAGCAGTTGAACGACTAGACCGGGATCGTGACCTTCCCGGCTCCTCCCGACTTTTTCTGTGATGGCCGACATTTTCTTTCTCTGATGATTCTGAATCCGACGATTTTCTACTGCGTTTTTGTCGTTTCAGAAACTTCTTAAACTGCCTACCAACCCTTCTTGAATCTTCAGAACCACTAGATGAGCTTGAAGTACTTCTTCGTCTTTTATTTTTTCCCATTTCAATAATTTTTTCTTGAATCGTGACTTTACCTTGGCACAAAATAAAGAGAATGACAATCCACGGGAAGGGCCGATAAGAGCGGGACCTAGTAGGATAAGGAAAAAAGCAGATTTCTTTAAAACTGTGGTGTCACCTGGTATGAAGTAGAGGTACTACAAATTGTGATCTTGAGAACGAGGCGGGAAATATAATTTAAAATTTACGCAGTTAAATAAGTTTTCATTTCTGCTTGCCTTTTAATTCACATTTTGTAAAAGGAGTTGATCATTTACCAATAATTTTTTGTAATCCTGCCTGACCGCACTCCGTCCAGCTCTTCAATTACTATGGCATTTCTCGTTGTAGATGCTCGGCTGGCTCCGGACGTGAGTGTTCGGGTGGAATTGATTGTACTCTGTTAATTGTGAATAAACATGTTTTGGGTTTTTTTTTCTTTCACTTATGGTGAAAAAGGTCCCGGGATCAAACCCATATGCCCGCTGAATTTTTTTCTTTAATTTTGTAACGATTTATATATTTTTTTACAAATCCTTTTTTTTTCTACGATTTCTTTAGTATGTTTTCATGTTGCTTAAAATAATTTCATTCAGATGTGTGATTTTTTTAGGTTAGCTGGTTAGGTTAGTAGGTTTTTATTCCGACATCTAATTGTTAATAATTATTAGTGCCGCAGGCTGTATTAGGGTCGCGGGGGATGTCCCCCCGCCTTATTTTCACAAAGTAACACGAAATATTTCAATTTGTCGACTTGCGGAATTTATTATGTCATTTATGTCACATTTCTCTCTCTGGGAATAAAAGTTGCTTCCCGGGGGCTAGACGCTTGTGTCCGTTGCATTTATTCACTTCGTATTAGCCACTTTGGGGAGGGTGGTCGGTCGTTTTAGGTACATGCACTTGTGGATAATTTACGAGTTTATGACCTGGTCCCATTCAACGTGTTGTGTATTTTCTTTTTATCCGAGTTATGTTGCCAGATGTCTGTACCCTTTGTCGAGCTGCCCATATACGTCTTTAGTGATGTCATAGTTAAATATCAAATATCAGCTATATGAATTAGCCAAATTTATGTTAATATGTATCAACTAATGTAGGATTTTCCACTCTTTAATTCAACACATTTTTGCGCGTTTCACACCGTGTTTACTCTAGTTTTTCGGGATTTCATGGAATCCACTTAAAAACGTCTCTGCCTTCGTCGACGACCGAACTGAACTCGTAATAAAAGAAAGAATTATATTTAAATAATGTCAGAACAGCAATTTCCAAGGTATTTCCACAGAAGATACTATTAACAATCTTACCAAACGCATTTACTATAGAAGGGTCTTGATAAAGGCGAGAGTGGACTTTGTGTGATTTTAGACTTTTCCAAGGCCTTCGACACAGGTAGCCATGAAAAACTAACAAAAACTATTAAAGAACTTGATTTAAGGGTAATAGCATTAGATCTAATTAAAAGTTACTTGTGCTATAGAGTTCAATATGTCAAATTGTAAATTGTCAAAGTTATTTAGGCGTAGTAGAATATGATGATCCTCATGGTACAGTTCTCGAACCTATTTAATTCTCGATATGTATTAACGAACTTCTACTAGAAACGTAGAAACACAATCAGATGTAGCATCGTTCGCAGATGATACGTCAATTCATAAACTCTGGGATGATGTTCAGTACTTGCAGTGCTCTTTTTAATGGAATGGAAATTTAAATTAATTTTTATGAGTGATTTAAACTGATGGGTCTGCTATGGGTCGATACCATGATATGAGTGAGTTTGTACCAAATACATGTCAACTTTGTGAGCTTACCGTCGTTTTGAGATCTAATGTGACAATATTTTCCAGGAAACCTCTAGCTTTTGCTATTTTTGTCAAATCTAACGAATTCGACTATTATATATGAGTTATCAAGACTCAAATCTACTTTTTCTCATTTTGTTTAAATGGTATGTTATAGTACCTAAAGAAAGTCCGTAAAAAAGCTCTCCAGTGATATTGTTATTGAACCAAGTAAAATGATCCATTTGACAAAATATCCAATTGACTAAAAAAGTAAATTCAGACAAAAATCCCATGAAAAAATAATATTTAAATCAGTAAAAAGACTTCTAAACACCTTTAGCATCATATTAAATCGAAATCCATGTAAAAAATGATTTCACTAAAAATGACCAAAATATTTACTTCGAAAAATTTTTCATCTCGAAGACGACGGTCAATCGCCTTTGGGCTTCGTCGTTCAAATTTTCAAAAGTACTCCAAAAATTTCAAGTTGCACGGAGCGGAAAACCGCTCCGCCCGACGAACTTATCGAAAGTACCACGAATTTGATTTTTCGAAAGTACAACGAATAAAATCACGGTCGACGGAAAACTGCTAAGTCCAACAGATTTTTTCGAAAGTACAACGAATTTGACTTTTCGAAAGTACCACGAATTTGGTTTTTCGAAAGTACAACGAATAAAATTGCATAAGACGGAAAACTGCTTGCCGAGTGGTGGTGCTCTTTGATGTTTGCCTTATACACATTAGTTAAGTATTGAATATTTATATTTTTTACATTTTATGAATTAGTTCAATAAATGAGAATATATTTTGAATTCGATTTCTTATTGATCCACTAATTATAAGATTTGTGACCGACGGGCGATTCTGTGGGGTGAGTCGGACAATTACTTTCCGCGGGTCACCTTTGATCCCGCCAAGTCTGTGAACTTGTCCGAATACTCATAGAATCCATCGACGGTCTTAATTATTAAGAAATGTTTCTGAGAAAGTGCTAATTATAAGCTATATTCATTAAAAGTGCACTACCCGACATAAGAGTTCGACGGAGAGAGCAGACTGTAGCAATTACAGTAAGTATAATTTTGTCTATTCTCGTCTTGGGGAGTCTGAAGGGTATCTTGAATCCCCCTTGTGAGTAGAGTTGATCAGTATGGTAGCGGCGACACGGCTCCGGCTTAAATTATATACAATCCTGTCGTGTACTTCAGAACAAACGATACTAGGTTCATCTACAATATCAGGTATCGTGATCTAGCTGCCATGGGTGCGAAGATATTTGATGACAAATTGGCATAATTCTAGACTTGCTAAAGAACAACTACCAATCTTCTATTGTTTAGGTAATTACTTTGGATTGATCCATCCATCAGTTTACTCTATACACAGCGTATCATAATAAACTCTTCTAAATATGACCTTGTCTATAAACCAGGGTGTTTACTAATCTGGAAAACCTGGAAAACCTGGGATTGTCAGGGAATTTATTTTAGTCAGGGAAAACCTGGAAATATCAGGGAATTTGCTAAAATAAGCAGTACAACCTGGAGTTTGTACTTTCAGATAATTATTAATGCAAACTATTTAATCTGTTAGAAATGACTCGCAGATGAAGATTATGAAGACAAATTTTATGTAGCTATATGAATGCGAGAGGGCACTTCTCCAGGTATTATTTATTGCTTGTAGTTCCAGAGTTGATTGTCTATGGTAGTTCAGATGGTCTAGCCAGAATCAACGCCGCCGCCGCGCCGTGAGGTAATGTCTGCGAATCTGCTTCTGCATAATTAATTATAGTTTACGTTGAAAACATAAATATATGAATAAATAGATTTTTTATTTGTATTATTTCACTATTTCAATATTTTTTTTATTGTTAATTCTAGTTAATTTAAAAAAGAGAGACTTCTTTAAAGACCAAAAAACAATGATAATCTTTGTAGAAATAATTCAGCTCGTAATGGGGTTTTCGAAAATAAATGTTTTAGTAATAAAATGCTTTTTCTTATTGTTTCATAACACAGACCTGCAAAAAAGACAATTTTCTTTTTTTTGAACCCAAATAGGTGATTCCGAAGGTTTTTGGCATGCTGAACACGATGCCATTAGCCGCTTTGCGCCATCACGTCACAATTTTGAGAAAACTTGGCATAAAAGTGCTAAACTGGTCATTTCTGCCTATACCGGGTGAGTCACGAATTGCGCTCGCCCAGATATTTCCTAAAATATTTGGAATAGAAAATTAAAATTTGGAAACTCAATTACACGACTAAAATGCCATCTTTTCAATAAAAAATCAAGGTTGGTGCACATCCGATTTGACCGGAAATGCCCACAACTTTCGATTTTTAAATGGAACACCCTATATATTTTTACATTTTTGGAATCTAGAGGAAATTTTGAATACAATACATCCATTTTGGTCACTTTTTGATAAACATTAAAAATTTTATTAAAAAATCTATTTCTGAATCCAGAGTGCTGTGGTGCCCAAAATATAATTTAGTTTGTGTGCTACGTTACTATAAAAATAAAAAGAGCAATATGATTGCATTACTTAATTCTCTAGAGGTGTTTAAAATTTTTAAATGTGATTTTTACCCACTAACTCGGTTTTTTTAAATGGGAATTTAATCGTTCACCAACATTTTTAAATACCTCATTTTCATACGAATTTAATGATACGAAAATTTTGAAAATCCGCTCAGAAATATTTGAGATTTCTGCCAAAATATAATGCAACCAAGCTTTTAGAAACATGCGGCTAATAGATAATAGATTAGTGGGCTTTGGAAACTAAAATGGCACATTTCTGTGTAAATCTGGTAACGTAATAACATTGGAAAAATCATAGTAGCCATTGAATGTAATAAAACAATATCAGCTGTCAGACAGATACAAAATAAAGCGTTGCGGAAATCTCTTTGAGTAAAAGTTAAAGAAAATGAATAATTTTAGTAGAAATGAAAAGGTCTATATGTTACTGATATATGGCGAGCGTCTCAAAAATTCAACTGCAGCTGCAGAACTGTATCAGCAACGATATCCCAGCAGACGTCATCCAAGGAGACACTTGTTTGCCAGAGTGGAACAAGAATTAAGAAACGAACCCAACCAACAAGATGACCATCAAACATTTATTGTAAGTGACGACAAAGAAATTGATGTATTAGGATTTGTGATGGTACACCCAACAATATCAACAAGGGAATTGTCAATGTAATGCGACATTAGTCAGTCTTCGGTTTGCAGAATTTTAAAGAAACATAAGTTTCGGTCTTATAAATACCAAATACGCCAACATCTTTATGGATATGATAACGACAGGAGGCTAGTATATTGCAACTGGTTCTTAAATGCAGTACAACAAAACCCAGGTTTTCCTTTTCATATTTTATATTCAGATGAAAGTAGATTTACGAACCAAGGTATGTTTAACAGAAATAATACTAGGTACTGGGCTCAAGAAAATCCGAGGTTGGTAGGGCGGGGGAATATTCAGGAATGATTTGGGTTGAACTGTTGGCTTGGAGATCGAATAATTGGACCCATATTTTTTGATGGAACACTTACTGGCGAACGATATTTATTCTTTTTACAAAACCAGACAGCAGAATTTCTTGACTTACTTCCTCTTGCCTATTTACAAAATCTGTTTTTCCAACAAGATGGTGCTCCCCCACATAATTCCAGAAGAGTGATGGAATTTTTAAACAACTTGCATGGTGAACGCCTTATCGCAAATCAAGGTCATATCAGGTGGCCTCCTAGGTCACCTGACTTAACACCCCTCGACTATTATGTATGGGGCACTCTCAAAAATAAAGTTTATGAAACTTCTTCAAAAACCCGTGAAGAGCTGCAAAATAAAGTTGTACTGGCTCTTAATGAAATAACGCCGGCTGAATTGCGTAGAGCATTTCAAGCAACTGTACGCAGAGCCGAATTGTGTATGGAAAAAAATGGTGGATATTTTGAACAATATCTATAATTCTATAAATGTCAATTTATGGTTTAATTATATTAATTATTTTAAAGATACCTACTGTTACCTAGTTTAAGTTTAATTGTTCAAACGGAATTGATTTTTATTTATTTATAGGCCCGATATTTATGTTCATTTAAATAAAACTCTGAAAATAGAACTGATGTCGCATTCTATTGCAAATGTTCTTGTGGATGTAATTGTGTTTACCTCCACATACTATGCTAAACTTAATTGTAACGTTCTTTGTGCTCACAATTATTAAATGTTTGATAGCTCAACATTGCCTATAACTACACGAGTCTGTCTGACAGCTGATATTGTTTTATTACATTCAATGGCTACTATGATTTTTCCAATGTTATTAGCTGAACACAATGCCGTTACCTATTTTGCTCTATGAGGTTAGGATTTTGAGAAATCATAACGTCAAAATGGAATAAAATAGTATTTTCATAATAATATAGAAAACATTATTTTATCCAGTTTGAAGTTATGTTTTCTCGAAATGCTGACCATATAGAGTAAGACGGGTAACGGCATTGTGTTTAGCGCGTCAAAGTCCTATGGAATTACCTATTTAGGTTCGATTTACTTGCATACACAAAAATTCTAGGTATTTCTTGCTAAACTCAGGAATAAAATACTGTTTTCGCCATCTATAGCTGTTTTATTGTTACTATTGCCTTTTAAAGATCTTGGACAGCTGAATAAGATGGTATCGTCCGATTTACTCAATCTCGTACAGTAATCCAGTTATTAGGGCACGAATATAGACAGAATTGGCCTTTTTAGCATTTTTAGGCCAGATTTTCTCAAAATTGTGACGTGATGGCCAACGGCATCGTGCTCAGCACGTCAATAACCTTCGGAATGACTTATTTGGGTTAAGAAAAAAAAACCTTGCGGGTTGATAATTTTTTTGAGGTGAATACATATTTTCATATTTGTTCGAATGTAAGAAGAAAAACCTGGAATTTAGATAAAATAATATCTGGAAAATTCGGAAAAGTCAGGGAATTTTAAGGTTAAGATTTAGTAGACACCCTGATTAACGAACAGATATAGAAATTTCTCTGAGGTACCTTATTACTCAGATAAGTTGATGAATTACTGATGAGAAGTATTGACGTTTAAAAATTCTCAGGCTCGGATTTCTTTAATTTGATTTTTATAATTTCTGTGAAAAAGATACTGCATATATTTTTGTCAACATTCGGTAAGACGTTATAATAGTCTGTCTATACATCAGTAAATTAATTTTTTGTTACATCTTTATTGATTTCTTTTACAAGCGATTGAATTTGGAAAAATAGGCAAATGAAAAAAGATGAAAAATAAAAAATTATAATTTGCTTAACTAAAGTAGGTATCTAAATATGAAATATTGGCCGATATAATCCAAGTAATTATATTTTTATTATCTAAAATAAGTCGTTACAGAAATACCTTTAAACAAATATTTAGAGCAAATTTTCAAAATGAAGACCATCAGCATTTCTGTTGACGTTTGTTTAGACTGTAGCTTTGAGAGTAATATATGAAATTGAAAACTGGCGATCTAGGTGGCCAAACATGAGATTCTCCATACTCACTCCACGTATTCCAATACTGATTATTTAAATGTCTTTTAGCTGTATTATCAAAATGATGAAGAACACCGTCGTTTTGGAAGTATTGCCCTCAAATATAAACGTCTTGCATTAAGACAAAATATAGTCCAAGAAATCTAAATACACTGAAGGTGACCTCTCCGGAAAGATAAGTGGGCCAACTAAGTAGTTATTAATTATATTACACTTATCTTGCGAATGAATTTCTCTATTGACATGAAAGTTGTCTGCGACTCAATTATTCTAATTTGTTATTATTATCATGATTTAAATATGCCATCCCTGGTAAATTGGGCCAATTGGGGTTCATCTGTATATAAAGTTTGGTATGTAATGGGCCTCTGATCAATACTCCATTCACATAATTTTAATCTATTGGCATTGTTACCCTGCTTAAGACCGTTGCACATATTAAATATAATATTAATGTAATTTTTCATTCTTTAATATCCCCCATATTCTCACTTGAGGAACTCCTAATTGAACATATATTCATTGGGTACGTACCTAAGGGTACTCCAGAACAATAATAATACTTTATTGTTTTTCAACGTCTTAGACGCTAAATATATAAGAGTGCTTTATAATAATATATTCTTATATAACGAAATTGAGTAAAACACTACTATGTTTTTTACCACTATATTTGCACAAAAACGTGACTGCAGTTTCGACCCTTTTTTAGGTCATTTTCAAACAATGATTCAATTAAGAATGAAATACAAAAGATTTGGTCCCTATTTAAATATGTTTCTGGATTTAAACAGATTAGAGAATTATGAAAGTAGGTTGATGTATACATCAACCTCAAAACAAGAAATACATCCAACCCCGCCAAGTTTGCTGTGAAGAAAGCTCAAGAAATATGGCTGAAACAGGAATGTAAGCAGCTATACTCCAAGAGATTCATCCTACAAAACTATATTAAGGTATTGCACTCTGAATTAACTTATAAACTCCACCCTATAGAATTTGACATATTAGATGATAAAATTAGACAAAATATTAGTAAAATAATATATCAAAAATTCGTAATTCAATCCAAAAAATTAAACAATCTTTTAATTGCTCAAAAACCAAAATTAAACAACACTAACGAAGAAGTTAACCAGTGTAGTAAAAGAGTCATTAATATCTCTGATACAGTGTTCAACGATCGAGAAACTGAATTACTATCAAAAGGCCCAAAATTTTCCCCCCACCTAAACAACAAAAATATTGTAGATACTTTAATTATTGAAAGTGAAATTGCTCTAAAAAATGTAGAAAATAAAGATATATCTTCAGCAAAAATAAAAAAACTTCTAAAAAACGCTAATACAAAAAGTAATAACCGAATAGACAAACAAACTATAAAATCAATCACAGCCAAAATCAACGACAACAATCTAGTAGTAACAAAAGCAGATAAATCAAATGCCACGGTAATTCTCACCAAAACAGACTATACAAATAAAGTAAATAATTTCATACAGTCAGAAGATATTACTCATGTTAATAAAGACCCCACTAAAAAATATCAAACAAAATTAAAACAATCGGTAGCAAACATAGAAATAATCCTTTCGGAATACGAAAAGCGAAAAATAATTAACATGAATCCCTTAGCTCCAAAATTATATGGATTAATTAAAACACATAAACCGGATAACCCCATTAGGCCTGTAGTATCATATATCAATAGTCCAACTAGAGAACTAGGTAAGAAATTAAATATAGTTTTTAAACAACGTACAGATTTTAAACCTAAACATGGAATAAAGAATTCCTTCGAATTAGCAGAGAAGTTAAAAAATACACATTCCCCACATAATTCATTTCTGGTATCATTCGACCTTAAAAACATGTTTTCAAATATCCCCCCAGATGAATGTTTAAAACTTATTCAAAATGTATTAGATAAAAGTAAATTAAATAGCATTATATCAACAGAACTTTTACTAGCTTTCGACACATGCATCAGTCAAAATTACTTTCAATTCAATAATCACATTCATTTTTGGTATAGATATGTCGACGACGTTTTGGCATGCTTTAAGGGTACTACTAGACAATTACACAATTTTCTAGATTCTATTAATAACATACACCCAAAAATTAAATTTACATTAGAACGAGAAACAAATCATACAATACATTTTCTAGACCTAACTATCACACACAAAAATAACCAATTCAAATTTGATATTTTTAGAAAACCTACATATACTGATATAACTATCCCCTTTGATTCTTGCCATCCATACGCACATAAACTGGCAGCTACATAGAGTTTTTTCATTGCCTTTATCAGAAACGCAAATAAAAACAGAGCTTTCAATAATTCAAAAAATAGCCAAGAACAATGGCTTCCCCACAGAAGTTATCGCAAAATTAATAAACAAGAAACAAAACCAGTACACTTTTAAAGCAATTTATCCCATAGTCAGAGAAGAAAAACAAACACCTCACGCTACACTCACATACTGTGATACACTGACAGAGAAAATATCAAATATTCTCAAAGCACATAATATCAAGATAGCATTTAAACCCCAACAAAAATTATCAAATTTAATTTACAACGCCAAGGATAAAACAAATAAATACGAAAAATCTGGAGTCTATAGGTTAAATTGCTCAGAGTGCAATAGCGTATATATAGGTCAGACTGGACGTAATTTTAGAACAAGATACCTCGATCATGATAGGTCCTTCAGACTACAAAAAACAGATTCTGCTTTTTCTAATCACATATTAGAGAGTGGACATAACTTCCCTGATATTAATAATATGGAAATCCTACACTATGCCAGCAAAGGTTTTAAACTTAATTTGTTAGAAGCATTGGAAATATACAAATACAATAATAAAGATGATTTAATTTTGTTAAATGATCAATTAAATATTATGTGCTCACCTCTTTTTACTGCTACCAAGTTGTAATTAAAATTTCTGAGAAACCCCACCCTTAGATAGTTAGGATATCATAAAATACCTGTATACTTTCATAATTCTCTAATCTGTTTAAATCCAGAAACATATTTAAATAGGGACCAAATCTTTTGTATTTCATTCTTAATTGAATCATTGTTTGAAAATAACCTAAAAAAGGGTCGAAACTGCAGTCACGTTTTTGTGCAAATATTGTGGTAAAAACATAGTAGTGTTTTACTCAATTTCGTTATTGTCATGGATTACCACAGAGTAACGGCTTCCTCAATCAATATTCTTATATATTTTTATTTATTCTTATATGTTATTACATATTCTTTTCAACCAAACTTTAAAAAGGAGGAGGTTCTCAATTCAACCAGTATAACTTTTTTCATGTTTGTGCGTTTATTTCTCTGGAATGGTTTAAGCGATTTGTATGGAAATCTTTTGCAAACCGTAGAGTATGACTCGGCGGTGGTTTCATAATAGTTTCATCAGGCTGTATTTAGTATAAGGTGAGCAAAAATCCAAAAAAATATTTTCTACTATTATCGTCACAAAATTCATAAGATAATAGAAAGTGTGTCGAGTTCGGTGAAAGACGCATGTTTCGTGGCTCCTACGGGATATCGAGATAAATCCGGATAAAGCGGCAACAAGACGACGAAATTGTACTGAATTGAAGCGTGAACAATTCTGCATTGATTGATATAAATTAGCGCGAGTATGGCTATTTCATATAGTTGATAGCAACACAAAATAGTGCATATAAACAACGCGTGAAAGTGCACTGCTTGAGTGCTTGACTGTAAAATATATACCTGGATTCGTCCCTTCTTGAAGTGGGTGATATAAAATAAGCAACAGCCAGCCAGATTTGTGAATGAAACAGATAAGTTTTTGTTTATGTAGCGTTAGCATTGACTTATTTATGTCTTTATAAAATTTTAAACAAGAATTGGAGATCAACATTGAAAAGATATTGAACATAATATATAGGTGATGAAATGGAAAAACTGCCCAAAATTGAAACCGATTGTTTCAAGGAAACGACATAGAGGGTGAGCAAACTATCCCTTCGGACCTCTTTTCTCATATGCGCAAAAAAATATTGTTACCGCGTGATAGGGCCCTTCCCAGCAACTCCACCGTAGATGGATATTTACTTGTGGAGCGGTTAATAAATAAAACAAGAAAGGGAAAAAAGGGAAAAAAATGCAAAAATAATATAAAAATTAGAAGCTGCCAGATTCGGAGACACAAGAAGCAGAAAACTTAGAAGAAGAAAAATAAGGAGATGACGATAGATGGAAACTTAAAAGAAGCATGGAAACTGAAAAGAAGCATCTCGCAAACAACTACACCACACCCCAGCCGAGGATGACAAATGGAAACAAACTGAATAGAAACATGGAAATTTAAAAGAAGCATCTCTCAAACAACTACAATTCCCATCCTATATTCCCACCCCATGCGCCATGCGGCTCTCGCTGCTGACAATAAGCGTGTCCAATGTCCAACCCGGCGTATGCAGCCGGTCCGCCGGTATATAAAACATCCGAGATTTGGTTCCGGCACGCGGTTTGACCGTCCGTTGGGCGTGTTCGACGAACGACCAAGCTGCGTGTTGGAACGAACCTCCATGGATGCCCGGAATTGCAGCAATGCCAACCTTACGCTAGAAAATCAATCAATCAATCAATTATCGTCAAAATTCATAAACATATATAATATCAGCGTATATTTGTAAAATTGCAGACAAAATTAACAATTAACTAATTACTCTAATTTATGGCAACAAAATTTAGAAATGTAATGTTAGTTGTATACTTTTGTTGCTCCCCTTAGAAGCTTCTGAACTTCCCTACAATAAAATTATATAAAAAATATTTTGTAGAAAAAGCTTTTATTTAAAAAAATGTACTAAAAAGTAAAACATATTTTTATTAAATTCATGCATCTGCAAACCAAAAGCTTTGGGGCGGTCATATAGCACTATTGAAAAGTTGATCAAAGTTTTTGGTTTTCAGATTCATGAATTAAAAAAAAATAATTTCTACATTTTAGTACATTTTTTCTCAAATAAAAGCTATTTCTTAAAAATATTTTTTACATGATTTTATTTTTCACTTTTTAGTCTTTACTTATTTTGTAGACAAACAGATAGACAAAACCCTATCATTTGATACCCATGTCAAAGGGGCTGTGAAGGAAAAGAGAACTCGCCATCTTGGGGCGTCCGCCATATTGAATGAATGAAATTTTTTAGAATGACGTCACATAATGTATTGTATTTTACTCACCAAACCCTTTCATTTGATACTCATATCAAGGGGATTATAGAGAAAAAGACGATCCGCCATCTTGGGACGTCCGCCATATTGGATTCAGACCGATAATGGCTATACCATGTTGCATTGTCACCGGACTCATAAACGCGTCCAAAATTTCAAAGCTCTAGCTTAATTGGAACTAGTCGATATTCAGCTTGCAAGATTTGACCTAAACAAACACACTAACATTGCAAGTTAAATAAAAACTTTTAATAATAAAACAATACTTAATGATTTCTATTCCAAAATGTATGTATATTTATACTACAAAATTTATTAAACCCGAATTGGAACAATATAAAATATTGTTTGTAAACGTGTTTTATCTGGGGGGAAAATGTTGGCTGTAAGTAGTTTATCGCTTTTTATTTCAGTAATTGAGCACTACGGAGAAATTTTTATAGCCGCGAATGAGATGAATAGGAAAGGGATCTCTATTATCTTCAAAGTATGTACAGCTTAGCATTAAACACCCTGTATATTGAATATTACTCCACTAGCAGTGGAGGAAACATATTACATTTGATATTTTCGGTCGATTATTAGGTAAATGTTTTCTATTCTGTACTATTATTCTTTGTTTAAAGGAAATAAATCTAATAGAGGACAACAAAGTGTTATCATGTTACTCGATCATGATAGCATTCTAAACATAATTTTAAATAAAATATATGTGTCTGTAAAGCTTACGTTGGATACGTAACATTGAATCTATTATTTGCACAGAATAACCTGGGAATGGGAAATATAATGCAAGACGTATCTCATACAAAGGATGTTTACAGATTAAAGTAATGTATAATTTGTAATATTGACAAAAACAATAACCTTTTATTTTATAACCAATACACACTCATAATCTGAAGTTAGACTATCTAGAAAGTAAAAATATTTAATACGTTGCTGGATGTTAATTATAAAATTCACCCGATAACATAATGGTCAAAAATAGCAAATACAGTTTTTGCGTGATCGTATTTGATAGACCATCAGCCAGTTTCTTGAATAGTTACAAAAACTTCCATAAAATAAAATGAAATTTATGATAAAATTGACTTCAAATTTTCTGTAAAGTCAGTTCCATGGTTAATCAAATTTGTTCGAAAATAAAAGGAGAATTCAAAAACATAAAAATACACCGTTTTCATTTTACATTTGAAACAGTAAAGTTGTATAACCTACCGCCTTTTTGAGTCGCCTTGCACATTTGAAAGTAAAATGATTAAATGCGTCTTTTTAAACAGAATAAGTTTCCCATTTAACATTTCTTTCTATGCCTCACCGTTTTCCAGACAATGCCTGTCTAAATAGAGTTGGGACACCCTGTATAGTCTTCTTGAGAGAGCCTTTAGCTCTAATTAGCTAAATTTTCAGATCAATCGCTTAATTTTTCAAACAGATTTTTGGGATAAAAGGTGTAAGTGAAACTTTTTGCTTTTTTTAATTTTGGGCTTAGATTTTATTATCTTTTGACATTGTGCTTCAAATATTGATAGAAAATTTTATTGCGACGAACTCTAGTCTCAAAAGCGGTCATATAACACTATATGAGTAAATTTCATATTTTACTTATTTAAATAAAAGTATTTCTTTGAAATATATTATTTATATACAGTATGTCTCACTTTTCATGACTCCCATGTCACAGCTCCTTTATTAAGAAAGCGATTTAAAAAAAAATGGGTGGAAGGTACCCATCAGGAGATTGTGTCACAGTAAAATACTGAAAAGTCCAGCAGCGGCGTTGGTCATTATGAACAATAATAATATTAATTTTCCAAAAAAAGATATTAGGCAATGTTTTAACTGTAAAAAAATCTCATCATATTCTTCGTTGTTATCCTGTTTAGCCTTTACTTGTTTTACAGACAGACAGACAAAACCATTCCATTTGATACTCATGTCAAGGGGGTTATAGAGAAATATATAATCTGCCATCCTGGGGCGTCCGCCATATTGGATTTAGAATGACTTTACATAGTCTATCGTGTTTTACTCGTCAAACCATTTCATTTAATATCCATATCAGGGTAGTTGTGAAGAGCAAAGTAATCCGCCATCTTGGGACGTCCGCTATACTGGATTTAGAACGATACTATCATGCCCTGTTACCAGACTTATATACCTGTGAAAAAATTTAAAGCTTAATTAGAATTAGTCGAGATTTAGATTTGTAGCAGACATGCATCAAAGTCAGTGCCGTTTTTTGTCACTTTACCGTCTGTGGCGCTTGGTATATTTAATAAAATTTTCGTTTCAGTAGCAGTCTGCCAAAGTCAAATTTAATATTTGGAATGCTCCAAAAAAATTTAATAATTTGTAAATTTATTTCTTGATGAAAACAAGGACAAAGCATGTCAAATAATATTTATGCCATAAAGTCCTTATTACAACATAATGAACAAAAATCAAAAATTTCTGAAGTATCTAACTAAAAATTGAACTATATATATTTTGCAACTATTAAAAAAATGTAGGGGGCTGATCATTACAAAATCGAATGATAAATTGATATTAATATCCATATTACATTCCATACATTTTATCCACTCAGCAAGCATTACTTGGCAAGAAGTCAGGGCTTAATTAATAAAATTATTCAATTGTTATCATGATTGTTTTAAAAATATTTCACCATTCATTCATTAGACACACAAAAAGAAACCTATGGCACACGATTGCTTTTACATTATGTCAGTCAGATTTACGAGTCGATATTAAATCTTGAGTCGAATGAAATATAAAATTTGAAAGTCATCCGTCTCTTATAACTTTGCATCAGTCAAAACACCGCCGAGTAAACAATCCAGGAAACTTGGATGTTGGATGTATTGAATTTAACCTACACACTTGACCCTCCGCATATTCATGTCACTTCATCAAATCATATCTTGCTTTTAAAAGTGTTGAATACTCAATCAGAGATTGGGGTGGCCAAATTCCCAGAATTATCTTTAAATTTTCAATATACAGGTTGAATCAAGGCATTAGCATTTTATCTTTGCGTACTTCTAAAATTTCACTTTGGTTTTATATATTTTATATATCAATATTTTAAAATAAACTAAAATGAGAATACAGAAAATGCAAATGTTATATTTTTTAATGTGATAGATGTACCTTCTCAATATCCCCTAAAATATAAAAAATTGCTGCAGTTTTAAGCCTTTTAAATATTTTAAAATGTAATGAAATATAGTAAATATTTCTCTTAAACTGAACCACCTTTTAAACAGAAAGTCACTAAAACCTACTAAATAAAATTTCACTGTCATTCGGTTAATTGAACCTTATTATCTAATATTGAAATTGAGGTCGGTTAAAAATAGGTTCGACTTGGTTATTTGTTCATTTTTACATTGACCTCGATGTCAATATTAGGCAATAAGGTTCAATGAACCGATCAATGCGCGACTGTAGAATTTTCTTACATGATTTTTAGTGACATATTTTAAAGGCCGTTCGGTTCTTTTGTTAATATTTCACCATTTTTAGCGGCCAAATTTCAAATTTATATAGTTATGGCCACCCTATTGCATTCACCATTTTGAATGTTTATCTTTTGACCTTAGATTTAGCAACGGCTATTCCATAAATGTATAATTTCTTCTTCTTCTTCTTCTTCTTCTTCTTCTTCTTCTTCTTCTTATTGACAACGTCTTGCGATTCGTGTAATGTTTCAGTTTGCCTCCCTTTGTAGTACAGCATATCCGGCAGCCTCCCGCCATCTATCGCGGCTGCCTGTTAAGCGTACGGCCTCACCAAAGTTCTTTCCCATTAGTTCTTTGGTGGCATCAGCCCATCGTTTTAGTGGTCTTCCTCTTCGTCTCTTATCATCTAGTTTCCCTTGGACAATCAAAGGTTCACTATTGCCCTATCTTCGGTTAATGTGGCAAAAAATTGGAAGGATTAGAAAAAATGCTATACTGGAGAGATGGTGTGTGAAACTCATTTCTTGTAGATTTTGGTGCAATGGGCTGTCCAAGGAATCCATAGCAAACGTTTCCAAATCCGCATTTCATACGTATCAATATGCTGTCTATCTGCCTCTTTAACAGTTCATGTCTAAGAGGCGTAAGAAAACTAGAGCAACTCTAATCCTTGTGATATTACTGTCAGGGTTGACACAAAAATCCATCATTAGAAAAAAACCGGTGGGTAAAATGGGTGACTTTTTGTGGGTCTTTCATTTTGGAAAACCTCATCTGGGTTTTTGTTCGATTTTCGATTTATTTTTGCAGGAAAAAAAAACAGTTATAAAAAAAATTTTTTTGACTCACAAATATTTGAACAAAACAATAACAAGAATGTAAGGGGTTAATATATTAATAAAGAATAAAACATGTAAATAATAAACTTGAGAAAAATAAAAGACATAAAATAAATAAAAAAAACTTAACAAATATTCTTCAAACTTTAATGTGAAGGCAAAAGATAAACATCTTTTCAAAAGATATTTATGTTTTATTTAAATGCCTATAAATCTTAACTAGTTTTGACGCATTTTCAGCTAAAAGCTTATTCCTTAGTTTGCTCCAAATATGGCCGAATACAGAAAAAAATCTTTCTACTGCGGCACTAGAAGCGGGACAACTATGCAATTTTGATAAAAAATCGCACATATTTACTAGATTTTCATGGCGTTGTATTTCTGATTCAGAAACTGTAGAATCTTTTTTCTTGAATAGGCTTGTTCCATGATATTCTTTTTATATGGTTTTTATACTTTTTCATATAGTACTCGATATTCTCATTATACACTTAAAATTTCGTATTATTAATTTTTTCCGTTCTCGAGATATAAGGAGTTGAAATTAGTAATAGCTGCAAAAACCGAGCGCTCATTTGTGACGTCACTATACGCAAGTGACGTAAAAAAGTGGCTTTCTGGGACCTTACAAATTTAACCTGAAAAGTCGAAAAACATGGAATTTTTAAACGCTGGTAACTAAATAAATACGTCGAGTGGAAGTTCGTTCTATGTGTCTACGGAAAGGAGAAGGTCGGCGATGAATTATAATCGTAAATTGCAGGGTCGAAGTCGAAAATTCGTTCTGGTAGGAGCGAGAGAAAATTGTAATTTTTTGACATTTCACCAAATTGCACTCCCCTACTGTCAAGTAGTAAGCAAAACAAACAATACTTCGAAAACACTTATAATTATAACCAATAAGGAGCATCAAGTCTATTGAGATCGCCGAGTCTATGCCGAGTCTATGCGTAGCGCCTGGCCACGCCCCTTTTTCGCGACATGGAAATTTGTAATACTTTTTAAGATACTAAACGTGCGAATAAGATTCTGATTTTTTGCAGATCCATTAATTTATACTTGCACTTTCGATTTATGAAATAAAAAAAAATGCCGAACAAGCCCATTCATTCAGTTTGTACATAAGTTTTTCTTTGGTGACTATCCTTATACAATTAGATTAGATTATAATAAATCAAAATCACTCCTCAAGTTTTATATCACATCACATCAATCAGCCCTATGAGAGCAACTGCAACTGAATAAGTGAGAATATTTTCAATACAGTTCAGAAGTTGTTACATGCTATATTAACAAAGGAACGCCGAATGAAAGGTGGGAAATTAGGCGGAAAATTAGAATTTTACTAAAACCCAGAATCAACCACAATTGTCCAGAAAAACTCACCAAAATCCCAGCTAAATACCCAGTGGGTAGTCTCTTTCTAAAGAAGGTGGGCTTTTGCACAACCCTGATTTCTGTCATGCCAAATATTGCTCAACTGGGAAGTAGCCGATCTTACAGATGGTATTCTTAGTCGCATCTCATGTCCCGTGCCTTACTTATTCAACTTCAGCATAACTTTAGCTGGTACTTCCGCCACATCCTCGCGCATTCTTATAATAATAATAATAATAATAATAATAATAATAATAATAATAATAATAATTCTAATAATCTACTGAGCTTCAAGGCTTGCTCAGAATAACTGAAGAGTTTTCCAGGGATATTTGTATGTCGTTCGGATTAGATAAATGCAAGACACTCAACGTTAGAAAGGGAGTCCAACAAGCAGTTGGATTTGACCTTAGGGATGGCACTGCTATCCATCCTCTAGGTGAAGAGGAAACGTATAAATACCTTGGAGTGCAACAAGCCCTAAATATTCAGCATAAGCGAATAAAAGAGCAAACGACTAGGAAATTCACAGATCGGGTCAAAAAAATCATGAAGACCAAACTTTCAGGAAAGAATATGTGCAATGCCATTAATACATGGGCCATTCCTACACTAACTTATAGTTTCGGCATTATAAAATGGTCCAAGACAGATCTAGCAGACTTGGATAGAAAAACTCGGACAATTCTAACCCAGTTCCGAGCACACCATCCGAAAGCAGCCATCGAGCGAGTAACACTTCCAAGGTCTAAGGGGGGGAGAGGTATCATCAACCTTGAACAACTACACGGCAAGCAGATCATCAGCCTCAGAAGATATTTTAATCAGAAACAGGAGACATCCCCACTTCACAGAGCTATCATCCACTCAGACAATAATTACACTCCTCTTGACCTGCAACGTAATGGGCCTTTAGTCGAACCGGAGGTAGCAGAGCCTACAGATGAAGATCTCGATAACTCCTGGAAACACAAGGCACTCCATGGAAGGCACCCTCATGACCTGAGCCAAGAACATGTTGACAAAGAAGCGTCAAACTATTGGCTCAGTCACGGGGGACTGTTTCCCGAAACGGAGGGCTTTGTCATGGCGATCCAGGATCAGATAGTAGCAACAAAGAACTATCTTAAGGTTATCATCAAAGACCCAGGCATACGAAGCGACACTTGTAGGAAATGTGGTAGCGCACCGGAGACTATTCAGCACATAACAGCGGGCTGCAGGATGATGGCTGCCACTGATTATACCCACAGGCACAACCAGGTAGCAAAGATCATTCACCTTAAGCTAGCTCTTCAGTACAAGCTATTGACCACCAGCCCGCCATATTATGAGTACAACCCATCAGCTGTTTTGGAAAATGAGGACTGCAGACTATACTGGGATCGATCGGTTATAACTGACCGAACCATCCTCGCTAACAGACCGGATATTATCCTTATATTGAAAAGGCAAAAGCACACTTTCCTTATAGATGTTACAGTTCCCAACACTCACAACTTACAGCAGTCCTATGGTGAAAAATTAGATAAATACGGTGAACTTGCTGAAGAGATAAAGAAAATGTGGCAACAAGATCAAATCTTCATCCTTCCTATAGTTATATCCACAACAGGTGTAGTTCCTAAAAATCTCTCTCGAAATCTCCAGAAACTTAATATCCACCCGCATACTGTCACTCAAATTCAAAAATCTGTCCTTCTAAATACATGTAACTCTGTGCGAAAATTCCTGAACTTACCGATAAATTAAAAATAGAAACCGCCATCTTGCTAGTAGCCGATGGATGGTACACCGAACCTCCCTCTAAGGAGAGAATATGACAAATAATAATAATAATAATAAGTACCTCTCACGTCAACGGGGGGGCCGAGGACTCTTGGGTCTGGAGTGTCTGCATGGCAGAGTAGCACTAAGTATGGCATGCAACATCCTAAGGAGCTCAGACCCGCTTCTGCAATTAGTGAGAGATCACGAAAATGCAGGAGTAGGTGCAGGACTGTTTAAGGCGGCAAAACGAGCCGCAGATGAACTTGGTCTCGTATTCGACAACAGACGAGGAGGCCGGCGCGGTGCTGACCCAGAGTCAGTCACTGAACTGCAGATACCTCGCCTGAAGGCCCAAATAAAAGCTGCCGAACAGGAATATCTGTTTAGGCAGCATGTCGATAAACCCATGCACGGGGTGTTCTATAAGAACCTAGAAACACTGGGTTTATCGACTAAGCTGACATTCGCCTTTTTAAGGTCAGCTGGGCTAAAGTCGGAGACCGAGGGATTCATTGTGGCCTGCCAAGATGGTGTAATCAACACTTTGGTTTACCGAAGCCGCGTAATGGGTGTAGAGGTTCCTGATATTAACTGCAGGACCTGTCGTCAGGCGCCGGAATCGCTCATGCATTTACTATCTGCATGTCCGGTATATGCAATTTCGGCCTACATCCATCGCCATAACGCGGCGTTACGGGTGCTGTATTACCATCTACGGCACTCGTACGGAATAGACCAGACACCAGTGCTGCCTTACGTCCCCGGAGACATCGAGTCCGTTGTCGAGAACGAGAGGTGCCGAATTTACTGGAACTTCTCGTTTCCGACAATCAGGCTAATTCAAGCCAACAAGCCTGATATAGTCCTCCTCGACCATCAAAACAAGGTGATGTTTGTGATCGAGTTCTCAGCACCTGCTGAGCCAAACATCGCTTTGAAAGAGGAGGAAAAACGGACCAAATATCGTGATCTCCGGTACGAGCTCCAAGTGCTGTACCCAGGCTACTCGGTCAAGATGGTCGTTTTAATAATCGGTGTACTCGGAGGTATGAAGCCTACGCTGCTCTCGGAACTGAATACCATACCAGCCTGTCGGAAATCAGCCGAATGGCTAGCAGGCCAAATGCAGAAAGCGGTCATCTTGGGGTCCCTTCGCCTACTTAGGGCACATGAATCTGGAATATACAGTCACTAACCCCACAGGTCGTGGGGAGTGGCTGTTATTATCGCCGGCGCGGCTACCGTGTGGTATCGGTCGGAAAGCACGGCAGCCCTGTCCGGCAACGGTGAAACCGAAAAAAAAAAAAAAAAAAAAAAAAAAAAAGTAATATGCTGCTACTGAGTAAGAAAGGCTACTACATTGACAGAAATCCATCAGTTAAGATCAGTCACTTGCTTTATATGGATGATCTGAAGCTGTATGCAGCGAGCCGGGATGAGTTGCACGGGCAGCTTGAACTGGTTGCTGCGTTCAGCGAGGACATTCATATGGAGTTCGGCATAGAGAAGTGTGCTTATGTGCATGTCAAACAAGGCAAGCTGCAGGAAAGTAACAATATCTCCCTTGCTGGTGACGTAGAAATAGCACAACTCCCGGTTAGCGAAAGCTACAAATATCTAGGTATCAAGCAAGCGTTCGTCATAGACGACAAACTTATGAGACTAACCATTGAAAATTCTTTTCTCAACCGAGTTGTTAAAGTGCTAAAGACCGAACTATACTCAAAAGCCAAAATAGATGCAATCAACGCATGGGCAATGCCAGTTATGACATACACATTTGGAATTCTAAAATGGACAGTAACTGATCTAGATCGCCTCAATCGCAGCGTGAGAAGCGCCTTCGCTAAATTCCGAATACACCACCCGCACTCGTCAACGTGTAGGCTATATTTGCCAAGAAGCAGAGGAGGCAGAGGACTGCAGAATTTGAACACACAACACCTTCAGCAGATAAACCTCCTCCGCACACACTTCTTAAGCAAACAGAACCCCATTCACGCAGCAATTGTAAGATGTGATTACAATCATTCACCGCTCTCTCTAGCTGAAGACCGAGTTGCAGAGGTGCCCCGATCTATAAAACAAATCGAGGAGGAATGGGCAGGCAAAGCCCTACATGGTCGATACGCTGCAGATCTAAATAGTGAGGAAGTGGATAAAAGATTATCTGTAAAATACTTAACTGATGGACACCTGCAAGCCGAAACAGAGGGATTCATCGGTGCAATACAGGATCAGATGGTACCTACCAGAAATCATAGGAAGTATATCCATAAAGAGAACATTAAATCGGACAAATGCAGATTATGTTCCACAACAACTGAATCAATCCAACACCTGTCTTCTGGCTGCACATACCTTGCCCCAAAAGATTATATGGACAGACATAATAAAGTTGCTGGAATAATCCATCAGGAAATCTGTAAAAGAAACGACTTAATCAAAAACATAACACCGTACTATAAATACTCACCTTGTGCCATCCTTGAAAATAATAAAATCAAAGTGTACTGGGACACACCTATGATAACGGATAGAGAGGTACGACATAACAAACCAGATATTCTGATAATACATAAGAAAGATAAATGGGCCCAAATCATAGATATATCAATACCACTCGATAGCAACATTAAGACGGCAAGAAATGGAAAATTATTAAAGTATCAGGACTTAGCGCATGAAGTAAAGCACATATACCAGCTAAACAATGTTAACATCTTGCGTCATAATATCAAGTAACGGCTTAGTGGACAAACACCTACCTACTAATCTTGGAAAAATGGGGGTGTTAGATGGGGATAAGATAATCACCTTGGCACAAAAAGCTGTCATACTATCGACATGCCGCACTATTCGCCGTGTGCTAGCCACTGACGGAAACGTTGACCTCTAGGGGCCCCGAATCAGTCAGAAGTTACACCACCAACGTAAGTTGTGAAAGGAAAAAAATAATAATAATAATAATAATAATAATACGTTTGATTAACCGTTAAATTGCTACAAGGCACGTTACAAGGGCTTATATTATAATGTACATATCGCACAATGAGAGTTTAAATATCATATTATACACATATATACATATACATATATATATACACATATACATTTATCACCCATATATATATACATATAAAGAAAGAATAGTATAACTTAAATACGAAAATGAAATACATATAGAATAATGATTGGTGTACGTAATAAATAAAGAAAAAAGAATATTTCATTCTACTTTGTTCCATCGCAGAATAATTTAATTTCACATATTTTTTAAATGATGGCAAGGTATTATATGACTTCGCTTGGTTAGGCAACATATTGAACAATTTTAGTGCGTAATACATAAAACAATGTTTACCATATAGAGTGTTGAATGGTTGCAGTACAAAAGTATATCTTTGGCACGTATTATATGAGTAGATTCTGAGATTTTGCGTTAATGTTAAATTTTATTCTAACCTACAATATGATATTTTGAAAACTGTTATTATGGATTCGTATTTTAACAACTGGTTTATATTAAGAAAGTTACATTTACTATAGATATATTTAGTTGAATCTGAGTTAGTAAAACCTCACAGGCGTCGAATTGCTCTATTCTGTATAACTTCTATAATCTAGATTTGTTTTAGTTGTGGCGCCCCAAACGGGGAGCATGTAAATTAACCGTGAGTGTATATGTGCAAAATAAAGGCTTCTATCGGGTACTTCTTGAATAGAAAATACTTCTTTTCGAATTTCACTCAACTTATACTAGACATAGATTGACGAAACTAATAGGGGACTACCGCCGAACTATACTCTACAGTTTGTAAAAGATTTTTATAGAAATGGCACGACACATTCCAGATATGTAACTGAACAAACAAAAAATATTCATACAGATCCAACTGATCACCTCCTCCTCTTTAAATTACCATAATTAGAAACAAGTGATGGGGTTAATACAAAATTATGGCGCAAATTTTGCGCTGAAAGGGTACAGATAAGAGTACACAACAAATAACTTTCGATATCTTCAACGCGAAGCAAGATACGAATTATCCTTTTTCAAACGGTCGTAGTAAGTCGTGCTTAGACTACTTAAGCAAAATACCTCGAAAGCTTTATTGTTGTACCGGAAAGTATTATTATTATACCCTTCGCAAATACAAAACGAAGAGTATATTGCATTCGATCGGCACATTTCTAAAACAGGTAATATTGCACGTAGAGAAAAAATCTTCATATCGCTGTGTTGGTGACCGAATTCTGAACAACTTTCAAAATGTCGGTCTGTCCGTCTGGCCATGAGTGGATGAGAGAAAATTAGAAGAGGCACCCTATTTTTTAATAACTAGAAGGTTTGTATTTTCATTTAAAAAAAATCATCCTTGTATTCGATGACTTAAGAAAACAAAAAAAAACTTTAATTGAGGGTGTATCAGGGTTGAGGGCAAATTAAACATGGCACCCCACTGTAATCTCATTGTATGCCTCAAAGCCTACATCTTGATGTAAGTTTTATTCATGTATTCGAAAACATAAAAAATCGTGAGCAGAAGTGACACAAAAATTCCATGACGCGGGCAAAATTTGCTTATATGAAAAATGGCTTTCTGTAGGTCTGTATCTTATTCAGAGGAAATCCTTTGAGCAGGCTCTCTATCTATTTCTAGTTCTATTTAGAGTATTTCGAAATTTCAGCCAATGAAAATAGAAATCCTGTTGGATTTTACGATTCTTTTCTTGTTTTTCTCGTATCCTTTAAACTTAGGGTGGTTTTTCCCAACCCCATAGGGGCAGTTTTTTGTCACTTTAACAAAACTTAGACATTTCGAGCTTCTTCAGCAGTCATTGCTGCTTTGGATCGATTTTCTATATATAGACTGGCGGTACATGACCAGTCAGGTGCAACGTTCTTATAATGCATGCCAATCATACATATGAATGTAATTACTACGAATATGCCAGAAACGCGAATTTTAGGCAGTCGTCGCGTGCAGAAGGGTGCGCAAGTCGATTTTCCGTTTGCATGGAAAATCGATATCTGTGAACGATTTTAAAATGGATGCCAATAGTGCCAAATGAAGAGCCGTGAAAAAAAATTATTATTATTGGCATGCAGTTTCCGTGCGCACAACAAATTTTGGTGTGCACATTAAATCGTAAAAATTTTCGGTGTCTCCAAGCGAAGTTAAAATGCATACCAATATATTTTATGATAAATTTGCACTGTCAAGCGACGATTTACCGATTGATATGCAGTTTTACAATGCAGAACATTTTTAAAAATTATTCCAAAAAATGCAAAAAACATCAGGCCTCTCCGGACGATTTTAAAATGCTTACCATTGAGGTATTTTATTGGTAATGAAAAAAAGATAATATTAACAATTGTCATGCAGTTTTGGGATGCTTAAAATATTTGCCGTCATCCAAGTACACAACAAATTATGTCAGGTATCTCCGAACGAAGTTAAAATGCATGCCAATTTTTAAACATTTCAAAATTTTTTTTAAATTTGTTTGAATATGTTTAGAATGTTATGAAAACGTGGAAGTTTTAAATTTGAACAAAGAAAAAAAATGTTTCATCTAGTTTAGTGGTAAATATTTTTTTAAAAGTGGTAAAAAAAAATTCTAAAATATATTTTTTTAATAGGTTTAGAACGCTATGAAACGTGAAAATTTTAAATTTGAACAAAGAAAAAAATTTTCCATCAATTTTAGTGGTCAAACATTTTTCAAAAATGTCTATGAAATAGGTTTAGCGTGTCATGAAACGTGGAAATTTTAAATTTGAGCAAAAAATATTTTTTTCATTATTAATCGCTTTAGACCCTGTATATAGTGAAAGTTTAACCATTTCTTCGCTGACAGTCAACTACCTACCAAATTTGACGGCTCTCCGTCAAGTAGTTATTTAGTTAATGCACCAACGGACAGACAGACAGACAGATCGACAGACAGGCTGGCGGAATTGAAAAACCTATATTATCGTAATCTACGTGATCTGAAACGTCAAAATGCGAAAAAATCTCGGAGGGTGATTTTTTCCCGAATGCAATACTTCTCTTCGGTATGCGAGGGAAGTAAAAAATGTTCAAAAAAATGTTCCTTTTGAATTTATTTTTCTGAAATAGGTTTAGAATGTCATGAAATGTGGACATTTTAAATTTGAGCAAAACAAATGTTTTTCCATCATATATTCTATAGTATTAAAAAATATAAAAAAGAAATTTCTTTGACATTTTCAAATTTATCTTAATTTTTTTTTATGAAATAGACTTAGAATGTCATGAAACGTGGAAATTTTTTATTTGAGCAGAAAAAAATTTCCCATCTTTCTACTGGGTTAGAAAATTTTCAAAAAACTTGAAAACATTGGTTAAGCAAAGAAATTTTTTTCCACCATTTGTTCTAGGTAAATATGGTAAAAATTTTTTAAAAAATTTATTGCTTTTGAAATTTTTTGCTTTTGAATTTTTTTTTTTTTTTAATAGGTTTAGAATGTCATGAACGTGGAAATTTTGAATCTGAGCAAAGACATTTTTTCTATCAAAAATTTTAAATTTTTTTGACAAAACTTTCAATTTCTTTTTGAATTTTCTTTTTCTGAAATAGGTTTAGAATGCCATGAAACGTAGAAATTTTATATTTGAGGGAAACATATTTTTTTATAATCTAATCGCTTTAGACGGTCCACCCTGTATATGCTATGGTGAAAGGCTAACCATTTCTTCGCTGGTAGTACTGTCAGCTACCTACCAAATTTGAATATTATCCGTCAAGTAGTTTTTTAGATAATGCACCAACAGACAGACAGACAGACAGACTGACGGAATTGAAAAACCTACATTTTCGTAATCTACGTGATATGAAGCGTGAAAATCCGAAAAAATCTCGGGGGTGATTTTTTCTCGAATTCATGACTTCCCTTCGGTATGCGAGGGTAGTAAAATATGTTTTGTATGCAAGTAACGCCCTCTATCTAAAATGATACAATGCGCAACATATTTAAAATTCCATTAATATTTATTATATGGAATAAAAATGATAGATTGAACAAGTCATTTAATTAATATAAAATAATTAGCAAGAGGAAATGGACTTAGAGGCAGATTAGGTATAAATAAAAAGTGTGGATAGCAATAAATCAACAGTAGTTCGCATAACTTATGGGATGGTGGCAAAAACAGTTTACAAATCAACGCAGAGCAATTAGCTTTTAGTAAGTTATCATCAAAGAAGAGCAATTTGCACGGAGCATTGGATGAAAACAAGCAGGCTCTGTCCCAGGCGGACGGACGAAGATTCGGACGCTTGCCAATGGCTTATATCGTATACTCTTTTTTGTACTATTTTGTTTCTTTCAAAGAATTTACGTGGTGGTTTCCTAAAAAGTATGTCAATTATAATTAAAAGCACATTTTTAAGGAGCACGAGCCAACAGGCCTCATTAGAAAATACATTCATAAAAGTTTTAATTCTGAAAAATATTTTGGCAATATATGTGTATACTTTTTACATATCTGAAAAACTAATTAATTATTTGTATATATGTATGGCATGATATAGATATAACTCTAAATGATGTCACTGCTAATTAATCAATTGTAACAAAAAGTTTCTTTAAAGTATTCCTATTCATCACCAAATATACCAATATAAAAACAGTTAAACAGATGAATGATGTGATGACGAGTGGTAGAGATGCGATGCATATTTACCTGTTCATGGTTGCATCCTAACCGATATTACAGTGGCGTGCAGTTAAAAAGGAGAAAATCATTGCAAAAAAACCGCTGCCTAAGGAATTGCTACTTCGACATCCAGATTTCTCGTTTCGGGAATTTTATAAAGGAAACAATTTTTTCTTTAAAATTCCCTCTACCGCGCATCGAGCGGAATTTTCGTCTGCCAATTTAATTGGGGCATGCGAAGTACATATACTAATTACCTATACGAACAGATATCGATAAATCATTCGTTTAAAAAAATGTCCACCCCCTCCATATTATCCCACCATACCTAACATATTTAGAGAGAAAAAAGTTTCGTAGTTATATTATGACTTCGATCACTGAGTGGTAGACGGTAACTTCTTGTTGTCGATTTTGCACTCCATTTCCTAGACTATCCCACCCCTTTAACGGAATCATCTCAATCAGATGCCATCGCAATACATACGTGTACTAACTTTAAAGTGAATATCTCAATTTCATGTAGTCAATCCCTTTAATAATGGAGTGGAGGTGGTGGGGTAGAGGGTTGAAAACTATTAGAAAGAAATCTGAGGCCTTGGTTTCTAGTATATACACCAAATCCCAAGTTTCTCTACTCTTACCAGCTTACTTCCTTACTTATTTTTCCTTATTTACCTCTACTTCCCCCCCCACTCCTTCAACGGAATCATGTCAAAATATAATCTAGTTTCAGATGTCGTTATAATACATATGTGTACCAAATTTCAAATGAAATCTCAATTTAATTTCATCAACTCTTTTAATAATGGGTGGTGAGGGCGTGGAAAATATTATTAAAAACCTGAGGCCTTCGCTTCTAATATAATATACACCAAGTCCCAAATTTCTGTACTCTTACCGGCTTGCTTTACTTATTTCCCCCTATTTATCCCTATTTCCCCCAACCCTTCATCGGATATGTTCAAAAAACAATCCAGTTCCATCCAGGGGCCCAATTCTGGAATCCCGAACGATTTGATCGTGCACGAACCATCTCGTGCAGTCTGGTTCGCATGCGAACGACGTCTTTATAAAAATCAAATTCTCAGTTATAGTCGAAAAGCGGTACACGAGGCGAACACATTCGTCGACCGTATAACGTACATCGTATATACATTCATATGTAGATATATGTCGACCAATAGTAGACCGTGTAAGTCTGGGAACTTTTCGTTGCGGTCGTGGTGCAACAGTTGAGAAGTGCAAAAGTCACGAAGTTTAAAATGTGTCATCATGGTGTTATCGTTTGTTGTTTTGCAGTTTGCACAAGGATGATTGCTTGGTTATAGACGGTTTTGGGATTTTATTATGCTAGGTCCTTACTTAGTCGAAACATTCTTACGAATTTTATATCAGACATATCAAAGGCATCGTAAACGAGACTATATGATCCCTTCTGACTTCTGTAGCTGGCTCCATTTCTTAGTTATTAATTGCTATTAACAGATTCAACTCATCCAAAGCAGCCATTAGGACACTAACACAATTTCCAACCAAAATAAAGCCGTTTGCCTGAAGGTCGACGTTAACTTAAAGATTATGTTGACATGCGAATACGATTTTCGCCACCGAAACACCGATCGAGTACTTTCCGTGCACGAATCTGTTCGTTCATGTGTTAGTCGACAGTTCGAGAATAGAAAAAGTACGTTCGTGTGCGAATTTCAGCGCCATTCGTGCACGAATCGGGTTCGTCTAATTTCGAGAATTGGGCCCCAGATCTCGTCATAATATATACGTGTACGAGTGAATTCGTTTTATTAGGGTTCAATCTGTATTTCATATTTAAATCTATGTTTTGAACACATCTACACTTAGTGCTTAGCGCTACCCAGAAATAGCGACGTGGACGCGGTGGTGGTAGTGGTGGGCCAGTAATAAGTAGCCTATGTATTTCGAGCCGTAACAACTCGGGAGTGTACTTAAGGCAATAGACGTACGATCCAACATAGAAGCGTACAAATATGAAAATGAGTAGGAGGGATGAAAATGACTTGGAGAGGGTGGGATGTCTCTTTTTGGGCTCGAATCTTTTTAAAAAAGTATATTTATATTTACAATTAAGTTTCCAAAGATCTCTTTGCAAATAAGAAGAGGCCGGAAATCGGGCCTTATTGGCCCTCCTCCTTTGTTGACAAAATTTAAAGGCGCAATTCTTTACATATGATGCAGAATAAGGAAAATGTGAGCATACACAAAGAGAGGGACTATTTCTAAAGCTGTATCTGAGATAAACAGATGTTGGCAATTTTGGATCTTTACATCAAATAATTGGAAATTTTGTCTCATATCATTGCGCCAAATTTCGAAATAATTCTTTCATCCATGCAATAGTTACAAGAGTGACTTTATAGGCTAGGCCACCCAGGATGAGGAACTGTTAGAGAACTACTATAATTTGGTAGCGTGCTTTCAAGTCGAAGATTTAATTATGGTTTGAATATTATACGATTTAACAGTAGTTTAAATTCTTCATCATTGATTGATTGATTGACTAGCCAGCGTATAGTAGACATTGCTGCCGCTTTCTGGATATTCACTCTGTATTTTTTTATATCTCGTCGGACCAGCTACATGCCGAATTGGATATGGGGCATGCTTGCTGCCAGCAGCGAGAGCATGGAGTAGGATGGGATGTGTAGGTGTAGGCGTTTTTTTTTAAGTTTCCATCTATGATCATGGGATGGGGAGTGTATGTGTTTGTAAGATGCTTCTTTTAAGTTTCCATGCTTCTTTTAAATCTTTTTCTGAGTCTTCTGTTTGTGAATCTAGGAGTGTGCATTCCCTCCCGCCTGCTTGCGTCCAGATATGGTTTCATGCTTCCCAGAAACTTCGCATCAACGTCCCGCATCAGGGCGTCCATTTTGTTTGTTTGACTAGACATACATTATCTCGCTGTAAGAAGCACCAGTGTTCGTTTCAACATCCTGTATTAGTGCGCTCATCCTATTTATTCCTTAAAACCTATGTTAACTTGCTTAAAGGATCTTTTATATTATTTTATGTGTCACGCGGTAAAAGAGCTTTTTTCGCGGGTTATGAGGAAGACACCTGATAGAATATTTTGTACACCCTGTATACGGGTTTGTTTTTGTAGTAATTAGTTTCAATTGCCGCTCTCCAACTCATTTTTCTATTTTATTACCTATGTTTAATAAATTTTCAATTTTAATTAAAAAAATGTTTTTCAATTTTATTAAGGAATAAAGCATACACTAATAAACTAATACTACGAACTAGAACTTATCTCTTTCGTCCCCAGCTAGTATGTCCATATTGCTTTATAAACATATGTACTGCAACCATCCACTTAAAAGGATCCCAGGTATAAATGTATGGCTCGTTCTGTTTCCGACTACGATAGCCCAGCTAGCCATTGCACTAGACAACTGTTTACTTTATTTTTGGTACTATTAATAAACACTTTTCAGTAATTCTTAATTATTAATTCGGTGTTGTTTTCGGTGCTTTTTTCTTCTATTGTTACACTTCATTTTACTAGAATTTTTTTATCTACCGATGACTTAAATTTTATCGAGTTTAATGGAGTTTTCTACGGTTCTTCCTGTGTTTTCTTCGGGAGCGTCTCACGCCACCACCACTCTGAACGCCATCCTGCTATAAAATAAATAATTATTTAATAATCTACCAAATATTCTGAAAGTAATCTTTGTAATACAAGAAATTTAATTTCAAAATTATTTTGTGACTGTTAATTTAGGATGTTAGTACTAAAAAAATTAACATTAGGATACACTGGTGTTTATATATTTTAAGTTATAAAGAATCAAGAATATTTTACACAAATTATGAAACTATACTTACTAGATATAGTAGTTTAAGTCTCTAAAATAAACAGTTATGCTCTTCGAATATTACTCCTTCTTTGTAGCCTATATAAAGAACATGTTATGATTGATTTTGTTTGGGTAAAAGCTCATGTAGGCATACACTATAATGAACATGTGGATAAACTTGCCAAGGAAGGAGCTGAATCTGGCGAAAATATTCATCTAAAAATGAGTTTGTTGATTGCATGAATTTTTCTAAAAAGCGTATTTCTATTAAGTGGAGGGAATATTACAATCAGTTCAAAAATGACAACCAAAATAATAGATATACCCTGATTGAAAACGATTTAAATAGAAACCCGTGGTTCCATCATTTGGAAGAAAGTAGAAAACTAATCACTACTGTTAACAGATTGAGATTTGGTCATGCTTGCTTTCCACAACACCTGAAGAGGATTGGAGTTATTGACACAGACATATGTACGTCATGTGGAGTCATTAGCGATTTAGATCACATCTTTTTTGCCTGTTCAAATCATAGCAGAGCCACAAATGATTTTATTGATAGTCTTCTAAAACTGAAAATATGTCTTCCAATTAATCTCCTCCATATATTATCCCTGAAGAATATACATATATATATATAAAGAAATAGTACGTTTCCTGAGTAAGGTAAACCAGCTATTATAGGGCACTATAGGTTTAGATTCGTTCATTTACGTGTTTAACCCTGTGTTTATTTTACCTACTATCCGTGGTCTTAATCCTGTGTGTCTTTATAAATGCCCTGATGGACCCCTGGGCGAGAAGAGGGTGTCCCTGTTTACGTCCTTGTTGTTAATCTTCAATTAATCCACTACGTTGTTTAGGTTAGCTTTAAATATATGCAACTGGCTAATGGATTAGGTCCAATGCCATAAAAAAAAAGTCTCTAAAACACGTATGCATTACGAAGGAAAATCTTTATCAAGTAGACGGTGTCCAACCATAAACTTCCATCCTTATAAATGACTTAATTTTCATATGATTTAAATGATTCAGAAACTGGTCACGTTTGACATGTAACACATAATCATTTCCTGAAATGCTTAAATCTTCCCGAAAGATTAAATGAAAATTAGCATCTGTGCTAACTTTCATTATCCCCCTAATGGTGTTCTTTATATTTAGTATTTTTATCGAATTAATATTTTGATACGAGGATCCAATGTAAATATCAAATTATGATATTAATTTTGGGAAATGGAAACTATGAAAATTTCATGAAAAAAATGGAATGTCTACTTTAGCAAAATTAATCTACTGAGATGCTAGTACACACTCAAAGAATAAAACTAAAAGCTGGTATGAACATTTACAATCCTACAACCACATATGGGATGAGTGGAAAGAGATGATAATCAAAACTTTTCCCGAATATAACGATTTTGCGCCAACATTAAAAAAAAAATGATATTTCGCCTAATAGTGGGGCAGATCTGGAGAAAAAACAGGGTCGAAAAATGACTGCACTGAATGAAAATTTTTTTTTGCCAACTTATAAAGTTAGATCCCCTCCATCATTCAGACAAGTTTTTACAGGGCGGAGTCGGTGGGGGGATGGGGGAGACGGCCCATTAAAAGCATGGAAAAGCAGTTTCTCCGATATATCTCCGTAGGTGATAGTCCCACAAAAAAATCGCACTTACCAAAAGTGAAGAGCTTGACAAAACACGTAAGCTCGTTCCAACCTAAACCCGGTCGCATAATTAGTTTGCGAGATATCGTGATTGAAGTTGCGAAAAAATGAAAAATTAAATTAATTATTTCTCGAGAGGCAGTGGAGTTGGGGCCTCAATTCTGAATAGAAGGGTATTGATGAACACTTGGTGAGACCGGAGGGTGGGGGTGGTCGGACAATTAGGAGAGGAGATATGGGGGGGAAACAAAAATGATTAAGACGCTGATAACTTCCTTATTAATAGAGCTACAGCATTCTGGCTAGGATTATTTTCCATATTTTTGTATTTGTTAAAAGATAGTACTTCTTTTGCACGTCTTTTTCGGCATGAAGGAAGGGGTGGGGAAATGATTTTTTCATCAATTAAGAGCATTTTTTTTATCTTCAATGTCCGCCCAGCAAGATCGCGTTCGGATGATTATAAAGGGAGATACAGGCCGGCAAAGTTTTTGCTATATAGCGGGAGAATGGAGAGGGGTGGGGAGTTCGGGTCGTGATGAAAATTTTGATTATAGTCGTTTTTTTGACTTTTCTATTTGATAAGTACCCGATGTCCATACATTGTCCGCCCGCGCGAGTTACATACAACGAAAAAAATAAAATACAACGAAAACGGACGAGTGTCAGTTAAGCCGCCGGGGGCGCTTACTCTCTCCCGCTATATCGCTCTCCTCGAACTTACACACGCGTGAAGGAGAATTTTACTTATTTACTGTCAACAAATTGGTTATAATAACATATTACATAAGTTGCAAACATCTTGTTTAGTTAAAAAAAAAACACCAATCAAAGTTTTTAGCCTCAGCAATTGTTTTTTACTATTGAAATTGGATTTTGTAATAAAAAATAAAAATGTATTTAAAGTAACACAACTGTTTTATATATACTCCGATAATATAATGTGATATATGCTACTCCTACTTTATAATTTAGGATGGCATAATTGCTACAACAATGTAAAGTAATTAATAGAATAAAATCATGTTTTGCTCTGAACAATTTAGCACATGACGTGGATTGGATTAAACTTTAAGGCAACGTAGTATATAAAAGAGAACTTAGTAAAACGAATCTTTTATTTAATTATTTTTTGAAATTTTTAAAAATATTTGTAAAATTTATACAATGTACACTTTACGTCATTTTGCGACGAATAATTGATCTCCCTTTGCGACGTCTACTTGACGTCATCTATCGACGTCAAATCGCTGTGACATATCGTCGTCATCTTTACGTCGAGAGGACGTCGAAATTTTGGTGACGTCTAATCAACGAAAAGAACGTGTCTCTGCTAGCTGGGGAGTGCCTAATTTTGTAGAGGCGAGCTTATTGTTTAGTGACTATAGTTTATAGAACCAAGTAGAGTTTACAGACTGACGAAGTCTAATGCTGATGGTCAACGTTATCTTCATATATTTTACGTCAGCAGCTTCTGGAAAGATGGATAACAAGAATCGGAATCAGAATGTGCATACTCTCCCTCACCATACACTCATTACCTACAACCGTCGCGGCGAAGAGCTGTACGATGTTTATATATGAAAGAAGTAAAATATTGTCAATAGGACACTCCAGTATTATACATAGTAAGAGAAATCTTCTTACACCCATATAGATGAGTCAATGCAATTATAAACAGTTCACTGACAGATCATGACAATTCGAGGAGAGCTAGAGGGCGGGAGAGAGTAAGCACCCCCGGCGCCTCGCTCGCCAGTTTTTGTTCTGTTTTTCCTCTTGTAATTCGCGCAGGCGGACAATTTATGGACATCGGGTACTTATAAAATATAAAACTCGAAAGAAAAGACTTTTCTCAAAATTCTTATCCCGGCCCAAACCCTCCACCCCTCTCCATGCTATTAATTGGTGAAAAAATTTCCCCTCACCCCCTTCCTTCATGCCGAAAAAGACGTGCAAAAAATCTGCCATTTTTTATATTTCTCGCAAGGTATTTCCAAAAAAAAAAATCGTCACTCCCCGCTGACTCCACCCTGCAAAAACTTGTCAGAATGATGGAGGGGACCTAACTTTATAGGTTGACAAAAATATTTTCTCATTCGGAGTTGTCACTTTTCAAAACCCAGATCTGCCCGGCTATAGAGCCATTAGACGAAACCATGACTCAATATTTTTTTCCCAAGATGCAATTGTTAAGGGTTTGCGACATTAAAGACAAAAATGCCGTTCCTAATTGATGGGCTACGCGATACAACGTTACAGACAGGCGCTAGAGCGGGCCGATTTGAAACACCAGAAGCATTATATCAAGAATAGGTACTTATCTACGTTTAGCAAACAATCAGCTACTAATTCCAGAAAAGATACACGTAATTTCTTCCAAAAGAACTCTGGAAACTGGAAACAGAACATTCAAGACAATTCAGGAGGACCCAGATGTTATAACTCCAGGTTACGAGGCCACATTTCCACTAAATGTCCAAAACCAAAAGTGGAGGATAGTGTCTGTAAACGATTGGGTCGTACGCATATAACGTGTACGAGAAAAGAAAGCCACACTTTAACTCAGATAATTTGATAACAAAAATTGCCCCTCTCCGACGTCTGTTATTTTATTGATGTCCTTACCAACAAAACGGCCCTTCATTCCTTAATAGTTTAGTAATAACGTATGGACCATCGTATTTTGGGCTTTTCCCTCAATTTTTTTTTATTGTGTTATTGGAAAGAGCCTATCAAAATATTACTAAAAATGAATTTTTATTTTTTTTCTGAGCGCATAAAATACCACAAAAAAAATACAAATGTTCCGTAAATGAACAGCAGTTTGAAACGATAGCTTTCGGGCGCCAATGTGACGTCATCATAAACTGCACCAATCAGTATGAGATTAAACGGCCGTCAGAATTAGCTATGAAGGTGCATTCAAAAAGAACCTCACTTCTCTGCCTTGCTTTCCACAACCTGCAATTCTATTGGTGCCTGAAGTACATTTATGAGGAACTACCAATAGAATCTCATATTGCAAAGTGGTAACGCTTAATTGAGAACGTGCGTTTATGACGCCCATTGACAGTGCCAAGAAGTATCTGTCATAAATCACGAGAGTGCAGCCCAGCGTGTTTACTTCTTGTTTGGTGTTATAGTATTAATTTCTTTTAAAAATATGAGTAAATGTGAAGACAGATTTGTAAAAGGTCCACTAAAAGAAAGAGCAATATATACATACGTTAAAATGATCTTCGCAACAGAAAAATCCAGGAGGAGTATAAACAATACCTGGAACTTTTGCAACTTTCCACCATAATTTTCGAATCTCCAAATTTGTTGGAACTCGCAAAAATAACTTCGTACTATTTTCACTATTATTTGGACACACTGGTATAAAACAAACCTTTTTAAGCGGCATTTTATAATTAGAAGAGAGCAAAATTAATTTTCGTATCGAACGTAAACAATAGAAAGTGAGGTTATCGAATAAAGTTTGAACAGTTTCATTTGGCAACGCTGTACTGACAGCGTTGCCAAATGAAACTGGCATTATACCATATGTGAACCAAATGAACAAAAACAGAGAATATAAATCTGATATATAGATTTTAGAAACTCATACAGTCAAAAGTTGATACAATTTTTGCTTTTATTTAGTGTCAGAGAAACGAAGAATATGTTGTAACGAAAAAATGCGCTATTCAAAGTAGACAATTGATAACGGAAATACGATGTTCATGTAAAAAGACATACATCTGGCAATAGAGGATCCTCATTAAGAATACGACTTTTATTGGTCTAATCAGTGTGACGTCACGCATGGCGCCTTAAAACTTACGTTTCAAATTAAGTGAAATAAAACTGATTTTGTAATGTAAATATTTGGTAGAACGTAAAAAATTGGAAGAAACTAAATTAAAATAAAATTATATTGCAGTTTATTATATGGCTTGATTATAGTGAAGTAGTAAAATTCAGTCATGCGGGAAAGGCCCATTGGCGGCTAGTTCCATCATGACTTACTCGTACACGTTGCACCAAAACCTTGTCACCCAAAACATAAGATACAGTTTTTCGTTTTGAATCAAATGCAATTTTCTATTTTGCTTGAGTTGCGCCCAGCTTCTGTTACTTCCACATCCACGTAGTGGATTGTTACTTCCACATCCACGTAGTGGATTGGAAGTATAGTAATCGCAAAAAAATTTTCAAAAATTTTTATTCGTGAAATAGGTTTAGAATGTCATGAAACGTCGAGATTTTAAATTTGAGCGAAAAAAAAATTTCTGTCTGTAGGTCTGTCTGTCTGTCTGTCTGTAACTTTTTTTTTGTCCGCACGTTTTCTCCGGAACGGTTTAAGATATTGAGTTGAAATTTTGTACACGTATATATTATAACGAGATCTGGAACTGCATTGTTTTTTGAGGATATCCGGTGAAGGGTTGGGGGTTAAATAGGGGTAAATAGGGGAAAATAAGTAAAGCAAGCTTGTAAGAGTACAGAAACTTGAAATTCGGTGTATGTACTAGCAGTTAAGGCCTCAAATTTTTTTGTAATATTTTTCAACCCCCCACCACCCCTACCCCATAAAAGGGGTTGATAAAATAAAGTTGAGATTTTCATTTGAAATTTCGTACACGTACGTATTATAACGACGTCTGAAATTAGATTATATTTTGAGATGATTCCGTTGAAGGGTTGGGGGTTAATTTGGGGTAAATAGGGGAATATAAGTAAAACAAATTGGTAAGAGTACAGAAACTTGAAGTTCGGTGTATGTACTAGAAGCCAAAGCGTCAGATTTTTTTACTATATTTTTCAACCCCCACCACCCCTACTCCAATATGAAAAGGATTGATAAAATAAAATTGAGATATTCATTTGAAATTTGGTACACGTATGTATTATAACGATATCTGGAACTAGATTATAATTTGAGATGATTCCGTTAAAGGATTGGGGGTTAAATAGGGGTAAATAGGGGGAAATAAGTAAAGCGCTGGTAAGACTACAGAAACTTGAAATTCGGTGTATATACTAGAAGCCAAACCGTCAGATTTTTTTGTAATATTTTTCAACCCCCACCACCCCTACTCCAATATGAAAAAGGTTGATAAAATAAAATTGAGATATTCATTTGAAGTTTGGTACACGTGTATTATAACGACATCTGGAACTAGATTATATTTTGAGATGATTCCGTTGAAGGGTTGGGGGTTAAATAGGGGTAAATAGGGGAAAATAAGTAAAGCAAGCTGGTAAGACTACAGAAACTTGAAATTCGGTGTATGTACTAGAAGCCAAGGTCTCAGATTATTTATAATATTTTTCAACCCCCCACCACCCCTATTCCATTATTCAAAGGGTTGATAAAATAAAATTGAGATATTCACATGAAATTTAGTACGCATATGTATTATAACGACATCTGGAACTAGATTATATTGTGAGATGATTCCGTTGAAGGGTTGGGGGTTAAATAGGGGTAAATAGGGGAAAATAAGTAAAGCAAGCTGGTAAGACTACAGAAACTTGAAATTCGGTGTATGTACTAGAAGCCAAGGTCTCAGATTATTTATAATACTTTTCAACCCCCACCACCCCTACTTCATTATTAAAAGGGTCGATAAAATAAAATTGAGATATTCATTTGAGATTTGGTACACGTATGAATTATAACCACATCTGGAACTAGATTATACTTTGAGATGATTCCGTTGAAGGGTTTGGGGTTATTTAGGGGTAAATAGGGGGAAATAAGTAAAACAAGCTGGTATGAGTACAGAAACTTGAAATTCGGTGTATGTACTAGAAGCCAAGGCCTCAGATTTTTTTATAATATATTTCAGCACCCCACACCCTTACTCCATTATTCAAGGGGTCTGATAAAATAAAATTGAGATATTCACACGAAATTTGGTACGCATGTGTATTATAACGACAGCTGGAACTAGATTATATTTTGAGATGATTCCGTTGAAGGGTTGGGGGTAAATAGGGGTATATAGGGGAAAATAAGTAAAGCAAGCTGGTAAAAGTACAGAAATTTGGGATTTGGTGTATATACTAGAAGCGAGGGTCTCTGGTTTTTTATTGGTATTTTCCATCTCCCCACCACCCCCACTCCCTTATTAAGATTTGATAAAATTAAATTTAAGTTTTCACTTGAAATTTGGGACATTTATGTATTATAACTATATCTGAAACTAGATTATATTTTGACATGATTGCGTTGAAGGAGTGGGGGTTAAATAGGGGTAAATAGGGAAAATAAGTAAAGTAAGCTGGTAAGACTACAGAAACTTGAAATTCGGTGTATGTACTAAAAGCCAAGGTCTCAGATTTTATAATAATATTTTTTAACCCTTCCACTACCCTTACTACATTATTAAAGGGGTTGATAAAATAAAATTGAGATATTCACTTGTAATTTGGTAGACGTATGTATTATAACGACATCTGAAACTAGATTATATTTTGGGATCATTCCGTAGAAGGGTTGGGGTTAATAGGAGTGACTAGGGGAAAATAAGTAAATCAAGCTGATAAGAGTACAGAAATTTGAGATTCTGTGTATATACTAGAAACCAAGGCCTCAGATTTCTTTCTAATATTTTTCAAACTCCACCACCTCCGCTTCATTATTAATGGGATTGATAACATCAAATATAGATATTCACTTGAAAATTAGCACACGTATGCATTGTAGTGACATCTGATTGAGATGACTCCATTGAAGGGGTGGGAGGTGGTAGGTTGTGTATAGTAGAAAATAAGTAGGGTGAACCAGAAATTTAATTTTTAACGTATATGGTAGAAACCAACTCCTCAAACTTTTCTATGACATCTGCCCCAAATAATATTAAAATTCTATGACCAATAATTTCCACATACTAGAGTGCAAATATAGTCGAGATGTTTCCTTTAAAGTGACTTGGATGAAGAATCTGGATGTGGAAGTAGTGATTCCTTAGGCAGCGGTTTTTTACTTCCAATCTCGCTTTCTCAATATCAGTGTCATGTTATAAGTTCACTGTCTCAGCTGAGAAAAACGCATCGTAATTTCCCCTTGGGAACAGCAAGTTCTTTAGGCGATTTTTCCGTGACGGTAAAACATTGTATTACAATTTATTGACAAATTTTGTTCAAAACAATAGGGTCCATGCTCTAGCTAACACTAATTTGCTGTCCAAATTTCAGTGGAATCGGACTTTTCGTTCTTCAGTTATCTTCAGTTATCATGTTCTTCAGTTATCGTGCTTACAAGAAACGTGACGAGACAGACAGACGGACATTTTGAAAGTCATTCCGAATTCGATCACCAATACAGTGATATGAAATTTTTTTCTCTACGAGCAATATTACCGGTTTTAGAAATGTGCCGATCGAATGCAATATTATACTCTTCGTTTTATATTTACGAAGAGTATAATAATAAAAAATACAAAATGCAAAATTAATATTGATGGCTTTATAACATAGTAGGTTACACCATATTTGTCTAGAGGCTCGCTTCGTTCTCTGAAATTTTATCACCCTGTCGACCTGAGCCAACTACGTTATTTTTATCCAATGAAACATGTTCCTTAAGTATTTTTTATTTGACATTAATAGGCAAACCTAATTTGTTCAGAGTAGATTTATTCGTTTCGGGCATTTATATCGGTGTAAGGAAAACAGTAAATCATGGGTTAAAAATTCATATTAAGAGTAATATTTTCTGAGACCACTTAATAAATAGGCAGGTGGTTTTAAGAAGTCGCACGTGTGTCCAATGTAAACATTTGAACAAATTTATCTTTATCACTTTACTCAGCTTTTCTTAAAGAAACAGTAGAAATTATTTATTGTTGCTGATATTTTATTTTATATTTCCTCGCATTGTGTATAATATATTTACGCTGTCTGTCGTCAACGCGACACAGATGAATTCACATTTTTATGATCTAAAATTTAAGGGTTTTCTAAACGATTTGGAAGTCGTGATCCCTTTAAATGTGTATTCCAGATAAAGCAATTACTTGTCAAACTTGTAAAAGATGTTTTTATGATATAAATAACAAAACTCTTTAAGACGTGGCTTAAATCAATATAGGGGTAAAACTATCCTGCCCTGTAATAATTTTACAGAAGCTATACGAATTGTGTACTTACACAATATTACCTACAGGGTGGGCCATTGAAAACGAAACACGCCTGTTTTGGGACACAGTTTCTTGAAAAAACACTCGGACAAGTCGATTCTTGATTTTTGGAGGACAACTGTTGATGTCAAATTTGGCAGTGACACATCAACCCCCTAGCCGCAGCACCGCCAATATCCGTAACTGTGATGACGGTCTCGGATGATTAGGGATCGAGCTTGAGCTCTGCTCCAATCATCGCTGTAGACCTGAACCGACCTCATAAAGGGTGGACCGGCTTTTTACGACGGCCGCCCTGCAAATGTAAACGGTGCAGGTGAAGTTAGCAGATTATCCTGGTGAAATAACCCCAGCAACCCCTAACTCAGGAATTTAAATAGGGAGAGGGGGTCGAGCGATCCCTCATTTGAAGCGTTTTTCATGCGACAGAATGATCGAAAATAGTTTTTTTTAATTTCTTTTTCGTCGCCATGAAAACCATCCTTTAGATTAACTAAGGTGGGGGTGTTGTTTGGGAAAAATCCTGAAACACGTCATCTTTTACCTTTTGAACGGCACATTTTTATGTCAAATTTGACGGTCAGGTCAACTCTCTACCCCCAACAACCCGCAGCAAAAACAGCAATTACGGTAAGGTGGTCGAGTGACCCCTCATTTTAAAGGTCTCTTGATTCTCTATGCGAGTGCATGATTTTTTTTTAGGTTTACAAAAATGGGAAAAGTGTAGAAAAAAAATTAAAACATCAAAATTCAACGTCAGAAGAAATTTTTATTAGTTCAACAAATGCTCAAATTGTGCGCCACCAACAATGATACAAAATCTGCCGGAAACGTTCCCTTACATTTTGGAGGATCTGTGGCATAATTTGCCGGCATTCCTCAACAATGCGTCGACGCAACTCTTCCAGAGACCCTGGATCCGTTGCGTAAAAATCTATACAGCCGGCTCTCTACCTAGATGGTTTCATTTTGAAATGGCGATAGTATCATTACCTTTATTTAGTTAGTATTATTGCATTTGGTAATGTTTAATAACTAATGGTTTTATGTTCTACAGTATAGGAAACAAGTATGTTACCCTTCTATAATTTCTTATACACGATGTCCAGAAAAAAGTACCGACAAATTTTAAGGTGTTATAAAGAATACCACCAACACAAGCAATATTTGTCAACGTATTTATTTATTTATTCATTTATTCATTTACTTACTGTGGCAAGTCTACAGCTTTCTCAATTTACAGATTCTAACTATATACTTAACCTAACTTAAATTAAATTAAAATATCTAAACATGAATAAGAACGAGAGAATGGATTATAGACATAGTATAGGTGAAATGCTTAGATAATTTATATTTCATTCTGAATATTAAGTAATCTATCTTTTAATTTGTATGTGAACATTCCGTATGTATCTCTGAATATGTTTGGATATCGCTGTAATGAACTATATAGGCCTGCGGTTCAACACGATTTACACGCTTAGAAAATGAAAGGGGGTACTAAATTTTTTGGATCAAGTATTATGGATAACATCTTTTGGAATTAGTTCTTTAGATGTCCCTGGTAATGTTTATGGAAAAATGTTTTCGATTCATGCCGGTTTTTAATTGTTATAAATAATTAATTTGTTCACTAAGAAAAGAACATTTTAATGACTAAAAATAATTTTTTTGCTGAAATCAACCAAAATAAACACTTTTTATTCTTTATGATTTTTCATAGGAATGCTTCCTAAAAAAGTTATGGTCAATTTTATGTCGAAAAAACGCGAAATTCTCCGACTTTTTAGAGTTTTTCTCTCGCTCATTTTTACACGTACAAAAAAAAAACAGAATTGTAGAGAATTTACCGTAGAATAACGCAATATTTCGTTTTTTGATTCCGTTAATGGGAGCATGAAAAAATTTCAGTATTTTATTCAAGAGGGGTACCATTTTTCTAGCGTGGCATGCACGCATTTTTCAATTATTGAATATTGCTAAACAGTTTTAATTGAGGGGTGCGAAAAAATTACATTGCATTCCATAAGAACTGTGTGACAAATTTTCAAGGAATAAATAGCAAAAACTCCGAACGTGTGCAAAAAGAACAGCCGCTCGAGCAGCTGAGCGTGCGAGCGCGCGCGCACACAAACGAGTTATCTTTTTAAATAAAAATTCGCGTTGTTTGAATGAAATTTTTTCATGCTCCCATTAATGGAATCAAGCATAAAAAAATATAGCATTATTCCACGGGAAATTCTCTATAATTCTGTTTTTTTTCTGTTTTTTGTACGTTTTAACGCAGTGATACCTTGCGATATAAATAAAAGTGCTGTAGAGACACGAGTGGTTTCAACTAGTAACAAATCGTTTTATTGGATTTAAAAGTGAATATACAAAATGTGACTTTTATACAAAACTGTATTTTGAAGTTGACAATTCTATCTATTTTATTTTCACAGTGATCCTAGAACAAACAACAGTGATTCTTGCGTTTCGTTCACAAGGATCAATTAACCGTTCTAATATTTCCCCTCGATACGTAAGTTCATTTAATTTAGATCATGAAGTTCAAGAAGTTCCAAACATTGTTTATGCTTAGGTCCGGGAAGTCCTTTCGTAAGATTGTCGGCTGTCATTTCTTCAGTAGAAATATGACTCAACTTTATAAGACCATCTCTTAAGGCTTCTCGCACAAAATGGTGACGTCTATCAATGTGTTTAGTACGAGCATGAAAAACAGGATTTTCAGCAAGTTTCTGAGCCCCTACATTGTCAAAATCTCTACGTCAGCCAGCATCTGAAAATCAAAATCCAAAAGAAATTTTCGTAAATAAGCCGCTTCCTTAGTCGCCTCTGCTAGCCCCATATATTCCGCCTCAGTAGAAGACAACGCAACCGTTCGTTGTTTCTTAGATTCCCAAGATATTGGTCCTCCACTCAGCATGAACACAAAACCAGTATAAGATCGCCGATCGTTTAGACAGTAGGCCCAATCGCAGTCGACAAATCCTCTAAGAGAATCGGTTTTTGGCTTGTAAGTTATTCCAAGGTTTATTGTTCCCTTTAAGTAACGCAGTACACGTTTCGCTGCGAACCAATGACATTTCCGGTAGCAGTTGTTGAACTGACCTAAATAACTCACAGCGTATGCAATATCAGGTCTCGTGCATATTGCTAGATACATAAGTGTACCTACGAGTTCCCGATATGGTAGATTCATTTCTTCCGTAGTTATTGATTTTTTTATTTTTATCAATTTCGTTCCATATTCAATTGGAGTTTTAACGGGGTTGCAATCAGTCATGTCGAAGCGTTCAAGTAGATCCTTGATATATCCTTTTTGACGCATCGTTATTTTGTGATTCTCCTGTAAAAATTCAATTCCCAAACAATAACCGATCTTCCCCAAATCCTTGATTTCGAATGTTTTTGCAAGGCTTCGCTTGGGCTTCTCTATATTTTCTTTATTCCTAGATACTAGGATAATATCGTCCACGTAAATGGATATAAGTCCCAAATCTTCATTCTGGCGCATAAAATACACACAGGGATCAGCATTGGATGATTTTGCTCCTATTTTAGTCAATTCTAGATTTAAACAAGTATTCCATTGTCGCCCAGCTTGTCGTAGACCATATAGTGCTTTCCTCAAGCGACAAACTTTTCCACCAAATTTTAATTCTTCAAGCATTTTCTTAGCTTTCATAGCAGTTTGCCCTTGGCCTTGATCTTCCCTCAGGATCATCTCTAAGATTTCTTTGAGTAATTCTGGCAACTCCGTGAATATGTCTTCTTCCATAGGTTCTTCTTCCAGGCAGTGATAGTCCTTTCTTGGTGGTCTTCCCTTGAGTCGTGATAGGATTTTCGGCCTTCAAGGTCCTCTTATCAGGGTGTGTCTGCCTCTGACTTCCCCAGGATCTACGCTGTCTCCTATGCCCAGAGTTTGCATGGTCCCCTGCTCTCTAGGATCAACATTATCTTCCTCTGCGCTCTCATTGGATGCTGATGAAGACAAATGTCGCCTAACTTGGTGGCAAGCTATACAGCACCATGATCGTCAATAAGTCTGGATTGATATCGACTTCCATCTCTCCAAGTTTGTCAACAGCATCGAAGAATTTCAGTATATGGTTACGCATGTCATCACCATCTTGCATTCTTTGTAGTGTTAATTGCTTGAGAAGTGTGGCTTTCCTGGCTGGTCCTTTTGATTGGTATGTGGCTTCCAGTTTTAGCCATACTTCATTCGAAGTTTGACACCCCTTGATTTGTTTTAATTCAGAGGGACTTATGGATAACATAATGTCTGATTTAGCCTTTCTATCTTTATCTGTTCATGTTTTGATCGCAGTGACATTAACATTTCCTTCCACAGGAGCTGGTTTTGGATATGAACCATTTACATATTCCCATTATTCCCAAGCGTCGTTCTTGATTAGTAATGCTTTCATTTGCATTTTTCATGTTTCATAGTTCTCCTTGTTCAAGCTTTCTAGCCTCACCGAGCTTGCTGCGTTGATTAAGACTTATTCCGATTTTTCGTACACTTCCTAGTATCTACCGTCACTCACTATCTTCTTGACTATGTTTTCTTTTCTTTTATTAGATACCTGGGCGCATAACCTTTTAACGCAGTGATATCTTGCGATATAAATAAAAGTGCTGTAGAGGCATGAGTGGTTTCAACTAGTAACAAATCGTTTTATTGGATTTAAAAGTGAATATACAAAATGTGACTTTTATACAAAACTATGTTTTGAAGTTGACAAGTGTATCTATTTTATTTTCACAGTGATCCTAGAACAAACAACAGTGATTCTTGCGTATCGTTCACAAGGATCAATTAACTGTAGCGTGTAAAAATGAGCGAGAAAAAAATTCTTGAATGTCGGAAAATTTCGCGTTCTTTCGACGTAAAATTGGCCATAACATTTTTAGAAAGCATTTTTTTGAAAAATCATAAAGAATAAAAAGTGTTTATTTTGGCTGATTTTAGCTGAAAAAAAATTTTTTTTTAGTCAACAAATTAATTGTTTATAACAATTAAAGGCCCGCATGAATCGATTTTTTTTTATAAACATTGTCAGGAACATCTAAGGAACAAATTTCAAAAGGTTTTATCCATACTACATTTTTTTTTAAATTTAGTCACCCGATGAACGCAAAATTGCGATGAACCGCGGGCCTAATAGCTCTTTGCCATTCTCACAGGAGGTGACTTTAGTTCATAGTTTCTAGTTGGTGTAATATATGAAAAAGATCTTTGAAAGCGTGTTCTTTCATCTGGCACATTGATTATTATTATTTTATTTAATGTAATTAAGTCATACGAAAGGCCATGTAGAAGTTTATACAAATAAAAAGTCCAAATGTATTCATAACACAATTTAAAAAAAGGAAGATGTCCCAATCTTTACTCCTAAGAAAAAATTGTATCTTGAAAAAATGCTATCTTGAATTTAAAAATGGTCACCATGGGTGTTAATTATCGATCTATTTTTTCGTAAATATTTTACACGAAAATATCTTTCTTATATTTTAATTAAAAACATAATATATGCTTCACTCAAAATGTAGCCATGGACCAATGGATAGTTTTTTCAGTTTCTCTGTCCCTCAAGTTTTGTGAATCACTTATCAATACTTCATTATAATATGGTTTCCGCTACTTCAAACGTCAGTAGTTTTGCCACCCCTGTTATAAGTATGTGGGCGGGTTGTTCATAGAAATCAACTCTCTATCGTAGACAGACACTTCAAATCAAGAAAATAATGGAAACATGATTTTTGGAAACATACAATATATCTTGTTATTGACTCCTTTGCCTAATTATAATCTGATATTTTATATAAGTTTACGTTACATTTAAGAAGTCCATGATATTCTGACTTGGTTGATTGACAGTTTTTACCTACCTACATTTTGAGCAGTTCCAAGATTAGTAAAATTCGATACGACTTCGAGCGTCTGACATGCATATGTAGTCTATCGGGTTATTAATTTTATGGTTATTTTATGGGTTTCTACGATGTAGTGTTTTATATATTGTTTAGACGTTGTTTTAACTTTTATAATGAAAGTTTACAAACATATGCAATATGCATATATACAATTAGGTGTCCCTACACTATTCACATACTTTAAAAAGTTTGTAGAAGACTTTTTGGAAATGTAACGAAATTAATTGACCACAATTAGCACTATTAATAAATTAAGTCACCAATTTAAAAAATCTCTGATACAAAGACTAAATGTGAGCTGGCTTTAAATCATAAAAGGTGGTATATGGAATCAGAAAAAAATATTTATATTCAATTGACTAATTAAAGTCAAATTCTGGTTAAAATTAAGAGTAATATTTCATATTATTTTGTGCTTTTTAAAATTTCATATATTTATTTGTTTAGTTATTTAGTAACTTTTTTGTGTCGAGGGTTTTATAAATTTGCAATTTTATTTATTTTGTACTTTTTAAACGAAACGTACATACGACCATCCAGTATTATTATATCATAAAGTTCACACAGAACTTATTACACTCGAATAGTACATTACTCATATTATTAATATTTGCCTGGAGACCGGTTATTTCCCTGAAGTTTGGAAAATTGCTGTTGTAAGTCCCATTCCTAAGAAAGGTAGCCCCTCCTGTTTTAACGACCTAAGAGTCTTTTCCTGTTCTAAGTAAAATTCTAGTCATTTTCATACGATTAACAGATTGTTTTAATGAACACCATGTCTTTCCAAAAAATCAATCTGGTTTTAGAACAGGATACAGTACAACTGCATTGCTTCTCAATATATCCGATAATATTACCCGCGCTTTGGATGGCGCAAGTCAATGGCAACTGTTGTGGTGTTACTATATTTTTCCAAAGCTTTCGATTGTGTTAATCACGAACTGCTATGCCTTAAACAAAAATACTATGGCCTCGACGACATAGCAATTCAGTTTTTCCATTATTATTTATTTAACAGAAGTCAGTTTATTCGTACTAACTTTGGTACATCGTCAACTTCTCATGTTAAGTCAGGGGTACCTCAAGGGTCTATTTTTTAGGTCCTTTACTCTTCCTCATCTATACCTGATATGTCTAGTGTCATAGACAATTCTACACTATTTTCCTATGCTGACGACCAACAACTCTTATATACATTTAATTCGACGATATTGATGTAGTAAGTAGGAATATTAATAGCGACTTATCAGCTCTTAATTTAAATTAAATTCACAGAAAACTGTTATAATGCTGTATTCTCCGAAATCTGTTTATGAGCGTTTGAAAGCTAATTTAAAAATAAGTATATAGGGCGTGTTGCTAACCTTCGTGGAAAGTGTAGGAAAATCTGGGTTTTTATGTTAAATTAAGATTTCAGGAGCATTTATCAAATGCAATGAAAAAGTGCTATTCACTATTAAGAATTTTATATAGCAATAAATCTATACTAAATTTTAAAACCCGAAAAAAGTTATGTGAATGTTTTGTGTTACCACTATTTTATTATTGTTATATTTTATACTATCTATGTCTCGGTATGTTGTCTAAAATAGGGATTCATAAAGTACAAAACACATGTTGTCGATTCATCTGCAATTTGAGAAAGTACGACCATATATCTTCAAAATTTGATGACCTTAAGTGGCTTAAAATGGAAGATATGTTTAACTATCACCTACTCGCTTTTACACATCGACTTATGTGTTGACTTCTACTCCTGTCCAAGAAAGAACAAGTGCCTGATTATTTCTTGACTTAATTTTGTTTGTTTAGGTTTTTTTATTGTTTTTTAGTTGGGTCGTCTCGAGCTTAGAGTACGACAGATATTATAATAACTAGCAAATTTATTTATTGAAGGGCGCCAGCTAGCTCTTTTGAGACTCTGAGACATGGACTAATATTCAGATAGGCTTCGATGACACTTGTTGATTAATAATTAGTAAATAAAACGACGAATTTTTAGATAACGACGAGAAGTATAAAATTTGTTTATTGATTAAAGTACAGTCTTGGATTTCGTAGAAACACTTATAATTAAAATTGGTACACTAGATTTATTATTATTAAAACTCAACTATTTAAAATAGTCACTGGACGCGAGGTTTGATTAATTTTGAGAGCAACCCGGAGAGAGAGTAGCGCGGAGACGTGGACTGGTAACGCGATGTGGAGATACTGCCTGAATACTGCACGCTCTCGGCGGCTTTTATACTAGTAAGGAATTCCAGAACACGGAAGTGACGTTTCATCGTGACATAATATGACATCATTTTCCACCAATGAGAAGCGATGGCCTACGTGATTAAATGCATGTAGTCGGTGTGAGTCATACTTGTCTTAGAACGGTGCTCGTGCCTATCCGGAAACTGATTACGTTAATTTACGTAATTGGAATAAAAAGAGATTCAACTCCGTGCGTTGTGCGTGTGAGCAATTGAAATTATGCGGGCAATCGGCAATTCGTCCGCATGAAACTGGATATAAAATTACTATGGTGAATAGCGCGACCTGAACGGCTTCGTCGACGCGGCGACGGCGACGATGGATTTGAATGAGTGTAATACGCGGGGTACTTTCGAATTTATTAATGAATTTTAAATTAAATCTGAGTATTACTAGTTTTTTAGTGATTTGCAATGTATTTTAAATTTAATGAATATTTGTGAGCTTTAGAATGAATGAATTATATTTTGAATATTATTTATTAAGCGGAAGGCTATACGTATCGACGGCGACGAGATAAATTAGGAGTACTTTCGAAAATTTTATAAATTTAGAGAAAATTAAAATTTTGCTATCGGGTTTTTTGATCGAAATAGGTTCTTTGCCTGAATTTAGTGATATACTCGAGTTTCAGAGAGTTTGAATTTAAATAGAACGGAAGTTATTGAATTTTTTAGATTATTTATGAAATTAGACAAATATGTTTTTTTATAGATTTTGATGTCGGCGATCGATTTGATAATTTTAAATGAGTCTTTTTGAAAAATTTGAACTTGATAGGGGTTGAAAATATTAAGTACTACAACACCCCCCTGACTGTAGAGTGATACTTTGGAATAGTTGAGTTTTGTACATGGAATGATTGAAAAATGTAAATCTTAAACTAATACATGAAATAAGTATGACATTAAATACATATACGGAATGATGAAGAATAAATATATAAGTCAGTTTTGAGATCTGTGAAACTGTTTTTTGAAAATAATTTTGTTTAGTTTAATAATGAATTTGAGCAAAATAAAAAGTGATTTATTCTGAAAGATAATGGAAATAACTAAATGAAATTTATCAAGAGAAATTGTTTTGATGAGCTGAACTTGAAATAATAACGATAAATAAAATAATTTGTTCTGATAATAGGTAACTTAAAAATGGTATTGTCAAATAAATAGTAAAAATGAGTAAAAATTCTGATTATTTTATAAGAAAATTAAGAAATGAAAAATGACTTTTTTCAAAGAAAACAAATCTGAACATAAATACGGTTATATACATATGAGAATTAAAATAAATAAACATTGAACATAATACCTGGTTCAGGAAAAAATAAACGAAGAGAAATTCTAGTCTTGTATCGCCATGGCACTGGCACGTAGCGCTTCACTACCCTGTCTTACTCAAAGTCTATGGTGATAGTGAGTTTCAGTCTCTTTCTGTTGGTGGGCCGGTCGTCGTTGTTTTCTTCCACACGGACGGCGGTGGCAATTCCTGCGTTGTCGGTGGGAACTTCTATTTGTAACTGGGGCACTCCGGCGGGAACTGGTGGCTGTGGCACTCTGGGAATCGAGACTTGTCGTATCCATTGGATAGGTCGATGAGGATCCTGAGCGAGGGTTAGCGTTCTATTATTGTAGTCGAGAAAAGCTCGTCTGTTTTCTAAAAAGCGCCCTCCTAGGAGCATAACGTCTGGTAGAGTTTGCATGATGTCGAATTCTTCGATGATTATATTGCCATTGATTTCAATAGGCACGGTGGCGATTCCAAGGGACTGGCATTGATGACCATCGATTAATTCGAAAGTGTTGACATGGTTCGTGTTAATTCTCTGGCGACATTGGTCTTGGCGAAGTAGGCTGTTTATCGAGCCGCTATCTAGTACGGCGGGCACTGTTTGATTGAAAATCGTGACGAATATTTTTGGTTGCTGTCGATCCATGGTGTGTGGTGGATAATAGCGTTCTTCGGGAATTTCGTTATTTCTTTGTCGCTGCTCTTCTCTCTCCGTTTGCCCTCGTTGTGACATAATGATGATATGATTTAATGGTTTAATGACTTGTGTATCGAAGGAAGCGTGGTTGGTCTGTATGCGTGAACTGCTGTCTGTCGTGCGCTGGGCGGCTTTTATATGTTCGGTAATTGTGGTGGGGATTTCGTTAGCGTCGGTTGCACAATGTTGCGCAATATTGTGTTCGATGTTGTTTTCGTTTTCTGAGATAAATAATTCTTCTTCGAAATCGGACTCGGGGGTCGTAGGAAATGTGTTTAACGTTGATAATTGTTGGAATACAGGGTTCAGCTCAAATAGGCCTGGTATTAAATGTAAAGGAATGAACGTGGAAGGCTCAGAGGTCGCATTGTTTATAGAGTGAGGGTTGCGAGAAGCGTGATTCTCGGCTTCGAGTGATGGCGCGGAGGCCTGGGACGATTGAAGAGCGTGATCTTCTTGTTTGAGGGATGACACATACGTGGAAGATGGGGAAACACTCGGTGCGTGAACCTGGTGCCGATGTAACAGAGCGTGATCTCTTACATCTGAGGGAGTCTGACCTGGCATAGTACCCAGGGGTCGGCGATGCAAAGCGTGATTTGCGAAGGCTTGACCTGGCGTAGAACCCAGGGGTCGACGAATAGGGGATGTATGTGTTTGGAAGTAGGGATGAAAGTACGGCGTCTGAGCTTCTATGAATGATCGAATAATATTGTTGTTGATTTCGGCTGAATGCTGCGTATGACGATGTAGGTTGCGTTGTAGATGATGATGTTCGTATGGCGTTGTTGTTACGTTGTGTTGAAAGTATGAAGTTGGATAGAATTGTCTGATAAGGCTGCGTTTGAATAGGGCGTAGTCACCAATATATAGGGTATAGGGTTCGTACCACCTTTCTGCATATCCTCGTAAATGTTGTTTTGCGATTATTACTTTGTTGAATTCGTCGGTGATGTTGTGTTGTTGAAAAAGAGTTTCGAGATTGAAAAGAAATTCATTGACGTTTTCATGTTCAAAACCATAAAATAGACATTTTGAATCGTATCGTGTGGGATTAGAACAGATATTTACGTTTGAATTTTGTTGACATTGGTCGATGTGAATTTCGTCTAGGGCTCGTGTGAATGCTTGCACCATCTTGTCAAAGATGCAGTCGACGTTGCAAGATTCCATTTTGACTTGTGAATGAGGAGTAAAAAGAATTTGCCTACCTGAAGTATTTTGTTCTGGTGTCGGTTGCGGGTACGTTTCTCTAACATGAGAAGGGTAGATTCTATCATGATTGCTTACGTTGACGATGTTCGCAGTTGCCTCTCTATCACGAGTGAACGGGCCTGGTCCATCGACGTCATGTCTTTGGGCAGCTTCCCTTAAAGTTCGCATCAAGTCCTCGTAGGTTTCCATGGTAAAAAATTCCAAAAGCACGTATCGATTTCTTCTCGTAAAGTACGGTTCCTTGTCTAGGCACTCCCTACTCAGTTCAAGAATGCTTTTAACAATTCACCGCTCTACTGGTTTCTACTTCTTTCTTCTGTTTTCTGGCACTTTTTTCGTTGCACTTTTGAACGCCCCTTAGTTGGGAGACATGTCCAAGAAAGAACAAGTGCCTGATTATTTCTTGACTTAATTTTGTTTGTTTTTTTTTTTTATTGTTTTTTAGTTGGGTCGTCTCGAGCTTAGAGTACGACAGATATTATAATAACTAGCAAATTTATTTATTGAAGGGCGCCAGCTAGCTCTTTTGAGACTCTGAGACATGGACTAATATTCAGATAGGCTTCGATGACACTTGTTGATTAATAATTAGTAAATAAAACGACGAATTTTTAGATAACGACGAGAAGTATAAAATTTGTTTATTGATTAAAGTACAGTCTTGGATTTCGTAGAAACACTTATAATTAAAATTGGTACACTAGATTTATTATTATTAAAACTCAACTATTTAAAATAGTCACTGGACGCGAGGTTTGATTAATTTTGAGAGCAACCCGGAGAGAGAGTAGCGCGGAGACGTGGACTGGTAACGCGATGTGGAGATACTGCCTGAATACTGCACGCTCTCGGCGGCTTTTATACTAGTAAGGAATTCCAGAACACGGAAGTGACGTTTCATCGTGACATAATATGACATCATTTTCCACCAATGAGAAGCGATGGCCTACGTGATTAAATGCATGTAGTCGGTGTGAGTCATACTTGTCTTAGAACGGTGCTCGTGCCTATCCGGAAACTGATTACGTTAATTTACGTAATTGGAATAAAAAGAGATTCAACTCCGTGCGTTGTGCGCGTGAGCAATTGAAATTATGCGGGCAATCGGCAATTCGTCCGCATGAAACTGGATATAAAATTACTATGGTGAATAGCGCGACCTGAACGGCTTCGTCGACGCGGCGACGGCGACGATGGATTTGAATGAGTGTAATACGCGGGGTACTTTCGAATTTATTAATGAATTTTAAATTAAATCTGAGTATTACTAGTTTTTTAGTGATTTGCAATGTATTTTAAATTTAATGAATATTTGTGAGCTTTAGAATGAATGAATTATATTTTGAATATTATTTATTAAGCGGAAGGCTATACGTATCGACGGCGACGAGATAAATTAGGAGTACTTTCGAAAATTTTATAAATTTAGAGAAAATTAAAATTTTGCTATCGGGTTTTTTGATCGAAATAGGTTCTTTGCCTGAATTTAGTGATATACTCGAGTTTCAGAGAGTTTGAATTTAAATAGAACGGAAGTTATTGAATTTTTTAGATTATTTATGAAATTAGACAAATATGTTTTTTTATAGATTTTGATGTCGGCGATCGATTTGATAATTTTAAATGAGTCTTTTTGAAAAATTTGAACTTGATAGGGGTTGAAAATATTAAGTACTACAACACTCCCACCTACCTCAAAGAAAAGATTATTTACAGAAATCAAATTCACGATCGGAACATAAGATCTGCACTTTCCTTAACTATGCCACAACACTCCACTGCGCTATTTCAACGATCTTTTACTTTCAATGCAGTTCGTTCTTATAACAATATTGGTAATATGTTTAAGTGTATTAATACATATCATTTCAAAAAAAGACTTAAACAAGATTTGATTTTGCATTAAACACGCACCAATTTTTTTTTATTTTTAATTTTTAACACTACCTATTTATACTTAGTTGACTATTGCTGTAATTATTCTTTCCTATCTTTATAGTACTTTACAAACATTTATATTATATTTACACTCTTATCACTATATATTCTATCTCTCTTTTTATTAGTTTTAAGTTATGGGTTAAGTGGTAAAATAGCTCTAGTAGGTAAACTTCGCCCCTGATGTATTGTTATTTATTTTATGGTATACTATTATAATGTAATATTATGTGCAGTGCATCAATAAAGACGATTATTATTATTATTAAAGAATAGTTATGCAGTAAAGGCTAAGAGAGTTGTTTCTTTATCTCACATTTCAATCAATTTTTTTAAAAGAGGTCTCTGTATTGAAATGTCTAACTTCTAACACTGATAAGTTCTAGTGCACTGCTACACCTCTGAAGTCCCATTGAAAAAGAGAATGTTTACCATGCTTAAAACATTGGTCCAGTCACTAGCAACGAATCAGCCAAAAGTGCAATACCTCGGACTCCCATAGGGAAGATCGATTTTCATGAAATAAACGACATTCGATTCGTAATTGATAGTATTGCAAAGGTTACATGGTTCGAAGCTGAGCTTTTGATTTTAAGCAACGAACTAGCAACGAATTAGCAGCTAAAATAAATAAATGAGATATAATTTTGAATTCCACTCAGAAATGGCTTTTAAGGAGTTTTCGAAATCAGAGATTTTATATATACAAGATTGGCCACTTAAAACTCCATGTTCGGCACATCAAATATTTTTAAGGCCTTTAAATATGCATACAGAGTGATTTTAAAAATATTTTTTTGAAAAATTATTACGAAATGAAACTTAATTTACTTGAATATTTTTTCCCTCGCCCTGTACATGAACTTTGTTAATGTTTTCTTATAAAGGTTTTAATTAGCTTAAATTTATGCTATTACGTCATATTCGATATTCTCTTTCGTTTTAGAGAAAAAATGAAAAACTCTCTTTTTGACTCCAAACAGAATTCTCTTAAAATCAATTTGAAAAGAATGTAAATAAAAATTTTAAGCTTTATTTATAAAAGGCATATCATAAACAATATTTAAAGTAACAAAACAGCAACAACAAATAAAAGGAAACATGTTTTTTTCTCTCTTTTGTGCTATCACTTGTTGAACCCATTGCTAATAAGTGCATGTTTTCATGTAATACACATTTCATACTAACAAAATTTGGTTGCTCTTCTAGTGACTCTACAGATATTTACATAAAAAGTTTTATAATCATAATTCAGTTTCATGAACTCCCTTACTTTTGTTCATTTTATTTTATTCTTTCGACTTTTAAGTTGCTCAGGTTTAAAAAATCAACCATAGCTTTGTCGTTAGTAATGTTTCACATTTTCTAAGTTACACATTTAAAAAAATATAAGCTGGTAGACTTATTTTTGTTAAAATTTAAAAATATTGTGCAAAATTATTAAAAACAAAATAATTTTTAATTGTTAACAAGATTACTAAAAATAAAACAATGCTGACTTTGCAATAAACATTAATGTTTTCTTAAAAATGTTTATCAGGCAATGAGAGAATTAAAGTATTTTACAAATATTGTTCAAAATTAACGTGAATGCGGTAGTTAAATCTTTTTATTAATTCGCCATTCGCTGTACGTAATAAAGTATTCCGTCGAATAGAATTACATCCATTTGTTATTCTATTTTTTAAATCCTCAATGCTCTGAGGTTGGGTGTTATACACAAATACCTTAAGGTAGCCACACAAAAAGAAATCCAGCGGATTTAAATGTGGTGATGTAGCTGGCCATCGCACAGGTCCGGTATTGCCTATCCACTGGTTTCCAAAAACTGTGTCCATCTTGATGGAACCAGTTACTTCTTCTAACTTACAGGGGAATCTGTTCTAAATAATTAGGTAAGTCATTTCTCTATTTAAATTATTTTCAAAAAAATGTGGCCCTATTAATCTGCCACCAAGCATACCTATTCACACATTGACTTTATATTTTACCTGGAAATTTCTTTCTCTCGTCAATCTAGGATTTCTATCACTCCAATAGTGCATATTGTGTCTGTTTACACTACCGCTTTCATTGAATGTCGCCTCATCGCTCCAAAGAACGTTATGAAGGAAATTGTATCTTTCATTCAGTACGGACATTCGTGCTATAAAATTAATTCGCTGTTCATAATCTCCTTGGCGAAGTTGTAATAAAATCATTTTATAAGCATGATAACTTTTGCCTTTGAGGATTCTTCTGACCGAAGTCGAAGAAATATTTGTTCTAGAACTGACTGCTGATATTGGAGTTTGTGGATTTTAATTAACAGCGGCGATTACTTCATTTATATTAATATCATTCCTCACCGGTTTACTTCTGTTTCTCTTTGGTTTTCTAAAAGAACCATATCTTTTAAGATTATCAACTAATAATTTTATGGTTTTATGGTCAGGCCAGCGTCTACCAGGAAACCGTTGAGAATAGATTGTGCAAGCTTTTCTAGCATTACGTTTATATTTCCCATAAATAAAAAAAACCTTTTTTTTTCGAAAGTTGAAAATTGAACCATGTCGAATTGTTAGTAGATTGACGAGCGAATTAATGTTCAACAGAAAATAACTACTCTGATTTATTTTAATTTTACATTTTAAAACTGTCATGACTAACTTCGAAAATGTGAAATATTACTAATAACAAAGCTATGGTTGATTTATTAAATCTGGACAACTTAAACTCGAAGGAATAAAATAAGATGAATAAAAGTAAAGAACTTCATGAAACTGAATCATGATTATAATATTTTTTATTTAAATATCTGTAGAGCAACTAGAAGAGCAACCTGATTTGTTAGTAGGAAATGTGTATTACATGAAACATGCACTTATTAGCAATGGGTTCATCAAGTGATATCACAAAAGAGAAAAAAAAATGTTTCCTTTTATTTGTTGTGGCTGTCTTGTTACTTTAAATATTGCTTATGATATGCCTTTTACAAATAAAGCTTAAAATTATTATTTACATTCTTTTCAAATTTATTTTAAGAGAATTCAGTTCGGAGTCTAAGAGAGTTTTAAAATTTTTTCTCTAAAACATAACTTCTTTAAATTTTGCTTTTTAGATTTACATAGCTCTGTATGAGCGTGCAAATCAACTCTAATTTCGAATAGTTTTACGAATGCGTCTTACCTTTATTGAAAAGCGCTGAAGTTGTATTACATCCTGTTGGCGTATGCAAAAACAGGATTGCGATTGGTTTTTTAACGATAACTTCCCTAATTGTATCTAATATCTAATTGCCCGAAAAACAATTTTGCAACAAATTTCAAGGGCCATCAACTTCCTTAAATCCTTTGATTTTGAAATTTTTGAGTTTAAAAGGCTCTTCCTCGCACTCAAATGCGAACTTAAGACGGTGACATCTCAATTAATTTTCATCCTAACGAAATTTAAAATAGAACAAAATTTCCTGCAAAGAATCAACATTTTTGTACTCTTGCATAATTTACCTATCCTCTTTTTCAACAATTTTAAAAATCATTACAAAATTGAATTAAACTCTTCTCCAAATCCACTCTAAACTTTTCAAACTTCTAGAACATATTGCTAGTACCTATATAAAGTAAACTGTAAATGGATTACGTTTAATTTCAATTCTTGCAGTTATTAAGCCATTGCCATTGGTTTCATTGCTGATTTTTTCTCCAAAAAAAAAAACGAGAAAACCAGTTTATTTTCATGATAATGCCGTAAGTCTTTATGCTAACGACTTTTACTAAAACTCAATTCAAAGGTCATTCCAAGTACTTTAAAAAAGGTCCAACAAGTTTTCCTCCAAAAATTCGTCGTTTTTCCGTTATTTAAAGTTGAAAGGTTCGAATCCAGTTTTCGGCGAATAATCAGTCACCTTCAACGAGCCATAACTCGATTCGTATTGTGTCTACAGAAATTTAAAAAACGAATAGATTTGTTATTTTATAAGCTTCATTTTTACTTCTGATGATTTTATTGATAAAACGTAAGGTTTTCGGGTTATTCGTGAAAAATTGCTCTAAAACATGCATTTTTTAGATGAAAAATGAACATTTTCAATCGTGAATAACTCGAAAAATATTGATTATTGAAAAAACTTTAGACTTAGAATTCATCCCTCTCTCAATTTCTGTTATTTTGAATTTACTAATTTCCACCCAGAAGGGTAAGAGCACACATCAGTAATAATATGCATTTTTTGTTCCTTGAGCCATTCCCTACTTATTGTCCAAATTTCACGTCAATCGGTTTTTCCCCAAAGGATGCTGAGCGAGAAATCGTCAAACAATGGACTAAAAAATAAAAAGTTTGACTACTATGGTCCATTCAAAACGTGGGGAGGGGGGTGGGGGGTGCGGGAAAGAACATCTGAAACTACCTTGATCATACAGTTCTTGGGCCGCTGATTACGAAAATTGGGGTCCTGCGATTCTAACAGTTGGAGAACACCCCTAAAAACGCAAATCCTCTAAAAGGGGTGTTCCCCTTTCAGAGATTTTTTCGCAACATTTTCAATAATAATAATAATAATAATAATAATAAACATCACCTTGAAGGAGGAGGAGAAACGGATCAAATACCGAGATCTCCGGTATGAGCTCCGAGCGCTATACCCAGACTACTCGGTCAAGATGGTCGTCCTGATAATCGGCGTTCTTGGTGGGATGAGGCCTACGCTGCTCTCAGCATTGAAGACCATACCGGCCTGCCAAAAATCAGCCGAATGGTTGGCAGGCCAAATGCAGAAGGCAGTCATCTTAGGGTCCCTGCGTCTACTTAGGGCACACGATTCTGGAATCTACAACCACTAACCCTGCGGGATGTGGGGAGTGGTTGTAGATAATTCGCTGGCGCTTCCCCTGTGAGAATATCGGAGACACGGGAGAACTGTCCAGCATCGCTAACGCGAAAAAAAAAATAATAATAATAATAATATCCGCAACGGGTACTGTGCACAAAAAGCTCCGTTTCCACTTAGAAGAACTAAATATAGTTGCGGGCAACGGTATACAGTGGATGCAGAAGGCAGTAATATTGGGTACCACTGCGTTAGTCCGCCGCGTCCTCTCCAGTCAGTAGACAACAGGGAAGCCTTGAGTAATCCGGCGACTCTGAATAACCACCCACTAAAAGTGTGATAAGGAAAAAAAAAAAAAAAAAAAAAAATAATAATAGTACTTAATAATATATTAACCATTTGTTATGATACAAATTTTCTACATATGGCAAGTCAGAAATATAGATAAAATAAATAATACAACAGTAACAATGAAATAAATAAATAACAAATGAATGAAATATACATACATATATATATATATATATATATATACCCACATAGATACATGTATAAAACACATATTTGTACAAAACAGATATTCAACTCTCAAGAGATAGGTTATAACAAAACAATTAATCAGAAGAGAAATAGTACATACAATTGTGTAAAATGTCTAACAAATAAATAAATACAATTATATAGTATTTTACGTAATTACGTCGCTTAGGGATTAATCTATTGCGTAGTATCCTTTCTGTACAAGGATTTTTTTAATGGTAATTTTGAATTTGCCTATGCTCATGTTTTGAATATTATTTGGCAATCTGTTATATAATACAATAGAGTTATATTAAGGTGACTCTTTGAAAGTCCATGTCCTATGTAAGGGAATTGTTAGAATATTCTTATTTCGGATATTATATAAATGATGCTCAGACAGATGATGCTCAGACAGACAATATTATTTTTGGCGTTTATTAGATTTATAAATATAAATACATGGCATCGTCAGGATTTGTTTGTTTATAAATGTAGCTTTGCAGCTTTCTCTGTAGTCTAAGTTAAATAGGAATCTCAATATTCGCTTTTGTATAATAAAAACTCGCCTAGCAAAGGATGATCGACCCCAGATACAAATATTTAGCGACATGTGTGAATATGCTAACGCATAGTAAACACTAGTGAGTCCCACTTCGTTTAGCATATCTTTAAGTTGCAATAATGCAAAGTAGGCTTGAATAAGCTTTTTACATACGTGATTAATATGCTGTTCCCAAGATCAGTTGCTATTTACCAAGGTGCCACGAAATTTCGAGTAATCACTTAAAATTATGCCAGGTAAAGTAACCATACGCCGTAAGTTAAAATTCAGAAATATTGTTTTATTCTCGTTCAGCATTAGTCTGTTTCGATCACGCCAGGTACTCATCTCACTCAATACAATATGAATTTTATTGGATAGTTCTTCCAGGCTTGTAGCAGTTACGGTTATGGTGGTGTCATCCGCATACATAATGGTGAAGCCATGTTTGATAAAATTTGGAAGATCGTTTACATAAATCAAAAACAACAACGGACTCAATTTAGATCCCTGAGGAACTCCCAAGAGAATATCAAAAATGTTCAATTGCACTTCATTGCAGTTTACACGCAGAGTTCTGTTTTGCATGAATGAAATCAGGCACCCTTACCTCTAATACCAACACTCAGTAACTTACCAGCTAATATATCTTTATTAACAGAGTCGAAAGCTTTTGAGAGGTCAAATAGAATTGTCACAATATACTTACCACTGTCCAATTCCTTACAAATAAAATCTAACAATTTAGATGACGCACTCTCAACTGATCTACCCTTTCTAAAACCATGTTGGGAATTTGATAATCTATTATATTTTTCTAAAAATATTATTAACATATTGCTGATAATGCGCTCGAAAATTTTTGACATTACACTTAAAATGTTTGTTTTCTTAAAATGTTTTAATAATGATATTTGACGATAATTTTCCAGATCATGCTCACAGCCTTTTTTTAGTATCGGAATAACGGACGAGATTTTTAGTGCATCAGGGAAGTGGCCATTTGAAATCCTGCGATATTCCCTTTTTTGATATTAATTTGCAAACGCATATCAAATATAGCCAAATTATATGATTAGGGATAATCAGTGGAGGGTAAACCTCCCCTATATGTACGTAAGAAGGCGAGAGAAATCAAAAGGGGAAACATTGATTTCCTAGGATCCTTTTTGATTTGTATTGAAATTATCGCGAAGAATTCTTTAAAAGGGGTGTTCTTGGCGTTTTTAGGGGTGTGCCCCAACTTTTCGGTCTGCTGGACCCTGATTCTCGTAATCAGCCAAAAAACGTATAGTTAAAGTACCTAGTTTCAGATCGGTGTTCTTTCCTGCACCCTCCACCCGCGCTTGGAATGGACTATCCATTCAACTAGCAGATGTACTATACGACTTCTAGGTCAAAATCACATGTATTGTCTTAATGGAGATACTTTCTAGTTTATAAGCGATAATACCAACTTGGTGCGCGAAATCGCAGTTCATCATCCGGTTAATTTCTAATAGTATAGGTCTTAACAGGCTCGTGCCGGTCTCGGCACAGCTTTCAATTTATGATGTGCAGCTCTGTAGGTCAATAAGATCCTCTCTCAAATAAAAATTATTACATTAAAATCGGATCACCCGTTGAAGAAATTTGGAGCCACAGACAGACACACATATAGATGTGCGTCTGGCTTATAACTTTTGTATTGGGGGTTAAAAAATAGGAATTATAATGAAATATATCCGTTACTGGAAACAAGTTGCTCAAGACAGGAAAAGATGGCAAAATTTGAGAGGCTTTCGTTCAACAGTGGACAGTATAAGCTTGCGATGATGATGATGATGATATCTGTTACTCTAACAATTTAACGATAACGGGAAAATAATTTAGTTGAACATTATCGACTGTTTAAAAATGAATTATTATTTGTTTGCTTATAATTGTATTGAAACATTCTTTATAGGATTTTGCAAACAGCAGAAAAATTAACTATCTATAAAAGAAAAACTTTGTGTAGAAATATTAATGAAATCATTGCTTTCTTTCGATAACCTCAGGTTATCGAAAGAAAGCAATGATTTCATTAATATTTCTACACAAAGTTTTTCTTTTATAGATAGTTAATTTTTCTGCTGTTTGCAAAATCCTATAAAGAATGTTTCAATACTATTATCGACTGCCAACAAATTAAAAAATAATGCAGAATAATACATGCATTCAGAAAATATGAGCATTTCGTAATTCCGCATGTATATTGTGCTCCGTTTATATCTGCTGTACTAACTTAATTCAAACTTTCGTTTGTGCTCGAAAAAAATCACGTTACAGAAGAAGAGTGTGTTTGGTATACTTGTAATAAAAAAGGACATCTAGCTCCAACGTATCCGACTGAAAAACACGTAAACAAAACAAATATTTCTTAATTCAATAAAAATAATATTTCTAAGAATAAATTTTAAAATATCTTCTGTTGTAATTAAATTAATGATTGAAAATGTATCATATATACTCCATATAGATACGGGTGCTAGTTACAGTATTTCTGAGAATTTCTTTATAGACCAGTCCTCAGGGAAAAATTACGACAGAAACTGTAACAATAGTTACGGTAAAGAATAAGAGAAGCGACCAATGTTATTGGTAGTAATGATGGGCGTTCCGACTAATTAAAAAAAATTATTCAGAGATGCCAATTATGTGTTAGGACCCATGGTAGCAATTTCGTTTGTTGGAGCGTTTAAATAGTAATAATATCATTGTCTTGTTTATTCGCCTTGTAAATGATTACGGTAAATTAGTACCAAATACATAGGTCTACAAAACAAGGGGCCAAAATTGGTTGCTCTTTTTTGCAGGAAGGTTAGTTAGGTCTTGAATATTACCATATTTTTGCATAGCAATACTGTGAACCTAAAGAAACGGCTTGAGATTCGCCAATAAACAAAAGGCATAACTTTTCTATTTTAGAGGCTGCGTTCTTGCAAATTAAACCAAAGAAAACTTGGTTAAAATACGCACATTTTAAAACTAAGTTTTGAAGTTGACACTATGACAGTAGGACAGTACTATCTAATTTTGAGACCCCATAAAATTTAATTTACACAGAATGCAGGTTTTTTTGCAATAACTTTCTTCGCTTTCCTCTAAAACCGATTGTGTTTCCAGCTTTTAAGAAAACTGATTTTCCGCTCTAATTGTTGATTAAAAACCACTGCCTAAGGAATCACGACTTCCACCAGACTTTCCATCCAAGCTTTTTTAAAGTAAAATATTTTGACTATATTTGCACTCTAATATGTGGAAATAATTCTTCATAAAATTTTAATAAGTAATATTTGAGGAAGATGTCATAAAAGAATTTGAAATGTTGGTTTCTAACATATACTCCAAAAATGAAGATTCTGGACTCTTATTAACTTCCTCCACCTATTGTCCCCAATACCCCCAGTTTAACGGATTCATCTCAATATATAATCTAGTTCCAGATGTCGTTATAATACATACGCGTACCAAATTTTAAGTGAAAATCTGAATTTTATTTTATCAACTCTTTTAATAATGGAGTGGGGGTACTGGGAGGAATTGAAAATATTTTTAAAAAATCAGAGGCCCTGGCTTCTAGTATATACACCGAATTCCAAGTTTTTGTACTCGTACCATCCTGCTTTACTTATTTCCCCTATTTAACCCTCAACCCTTCAACCGAATCATCTCAAAATATAATCTAGTTCTAGGTATCGCTATAATATATACGTGTACCAGATTACAAGTGAATATCTCAATTTTATTTTATCAACCCCTTTTGTAATGGAATGAGGGTGGTGAGGGGGGTATGGAAATATTATAGAAAAATCCGAGGCCTTGGCTTCTAGTATATACACCCAAATTTTCGTACTCTTATCAGCTTGCTTTACTTATTTTCTCTTATTTACCCCTATTCATCCCCAACCCTTCACCGGATAAGTTTAAAAACAATCCAGTTCCAGATCTTGGTAGAGTACATACGTGTATAAAATTTTAAGTCAATATCTTAAACCCTTTCAGAGATATCGTGCGCACAAAAAATAGTTACTGACCGAGCGACAGATTTTTTTTGCTAAAATTTAAAATGTCTACGTTTCATAACATTCTAAACCTATTTCAACAAAAAAAAATTGAAATTTTCTTTACGATTACTATACTTCCACTCCACTATGTGGATGTGAAAGTAAAACGATGAATCAAACGAAATTTGTTGACTCTGGTAATGAGAAGCCTCTCCCAAAGCCCTTCTGCAAAAACATTGTGGCTACTAATTTATCTAAAAATTCTGTTTTTTTTCTTTTCATTTGCCTGGCCTAATAGTGACATAGTTGAGTGAAGAAGTATTACAAAACTTTCGTTATTTAGTTAATAGGTTTTAAAACCGTTTTAAAATTTGAATTACAGGACCTCCATAAGGTTCTTCATTTCTGGATTAAGGTTGTACCGTAATTTTCTTAATGTTGCAAAGTAAAAATAATTTTAAGTGGCGCCATAGAAAATCATTTTAGGGTTACTAAGTAGACAATAAAATAACGTATTATTATTTTCGAATATTTGGGCTGACTGCATCTATCCATTTTTGATATGATATATAGGAGTATGATTCTTTAAATAAAAGTTAAAAGTTTATATTCCAGGTGGGAGGTACAAAAATTAAAGAACACACATTTAATTAACTATGGCAAGTATCACATCCAATGAATGCAAATGGGCTTGTCTGTAATTATAATTAAATTACGTGATAATTAAAGTAGTAATCTAGCAGAGAAAATTGCGACTGCAATTCTGAACTGAAATGCGGCGAGAGTTCAGAGAATTTCTTATCAGACGCACTTCCGGTCAGAAAAAGTTTGTATTTGCTGACCAACCATCCGGATTGCATTACTTCAGCCAGACTCATTTAATTTAAAACATTTGTCTGTCTACTGTCTACAATTATTTTGCAAGTAATCATTCAGAATCTTTAATTGATATGCAATACCTTTTTAATGTAGAATTGCCGAATAAGATTTAGCAGTAAAATTATTACATGTTTAATTATGTTTTGTAAATGTGAAATATTATAATCGGATGAAGTTCTTACTACAATCTGGAAAGGCAACTGCCTTGATGTTACTTACTTTCAAATGATCGAAAACAGTTTTATTGCATATAGTGGAGCGAAATTGAGTATAAAAGTCTCTCGGTTCTCGAGAAAAAAAAAGTCAGCGTAGAACCAGTTCAGACCTTATAGGTTTTATATAGTGAACAATTTTATATAAGAAATGGCTATTTACGGTATTTTTTTGTGGTAGTGACATTTTTTATTTCGAAAAAACTTCAGAAATTGACTGTCTAGAAGATTCGTGTTTTTTTACATTAACATCGTCATATCTTCAAATCTAATTGAGCTATTGGTCTGTTTTTTTTTTCAATTCAAGTACACACCCAAGCGATTTCAACGGTGTTTTTTTTATATCGATTATTGTTTACTATTTTCTTTAAATAACAATGGACTTATTACTTCGCAAAGAATGCACTCATATTTTCACTTAGCGACAAACTTTTTTATTTTTGCATGTTTTCATATACATGCAGCGGTGCAATTGAAGCCAAGATATGGGACAAGTTTTTGAAAAAAAAACTTTTCATCTAAGACTCATAGTTTTTTACTTATGAATATTTTTGTAACGCTGTAGCTATATACACTGGCAGGCGCGTGACTACCGGTATCTAGAACTGCGTCCGCACGAGCGGAGCGCTAAATATGATTGTGCTGTCGTAATAAAATAAAATAATGTGAATTCATATACATCGTGGATCGTGGATGTTGTTGTGTGTAATACAATTTTCTGAAGTTAATTTTAAAAGAGTTATTATTTATTCATAATGGAGTGTATTATATGTAAAAAGAACAGTGCTTAGTGGTGACAACTCTGTGGTACAGAGACCCAGAAAGCAAGGCTTGTTATCATTAATATCTAGTGCCGAGAAAAGGCAAGATGACTGTGGAAAATAAATTCTACTTCAAAGCGCTGGTATTTTGAAAGGGGAAATTATGTCCTCTTGTTACAAATATAAGAATAGCAACATTCAAACTCTGAATGATTTACGTCTTCGAATGGCCATTAATTCTAATAAACCACCTTCCGAACTTCCACCAACTGATGATGCATTTTACCAACATTTCTTATGGTTAGTGATTTAAATTCTTTAAAAAAACTTTAAGAATATGTACTGAAATTGCAGGTCTGTTAAAAATATGGTACTCCAGTAATGATCCAAATCCGCTGCTTGAAGCTACCGAAGGTTGGGGGTGAACTTTAATACATGATTGTTGGAATACAGTTTTTTCAAATCAAATACCTATTTCAGATATTGTACGACAATGTTTAAGTCTTTATTGTTCCGATAATATTTCGCCGACGTTTCGGAAATCTATTCTGTTTCCTTTTCAAGGCGTTTTTGAAAAATCTTTTTTGCTGTGTATGATAAATACACAGCTCTCAGAATGTTTGTTATATTCAATATCCATAGATACTTACTATTTACACAGAACTGTTGATATAGTTAACAGTTTTTTTTTAGTTTTTGTACAATGTTAAGTTTGTGAAGTTCTTCTTCTAACATTGGCAACCAAGTTGTACAGACATCTACGACACGCATGTATCCTCATTTATTAATATTATCGCGGATTCTTTAACTTTTCTTTTTTTACTATCTGCCTCTTTTGTTAAAATTCTTGCCGAGTCCTAGTTTATTCTGTGTCCATTCTCCTAAGCGTGTTCACAGATCTTGGACCTCTGAATTTCATTTTTTCTTAACCACGAGCCAAATTCAAAAAACTGTGTTTATAGTATTCCGTGTGAGTGCAACAAACAATACGTGCGTGAGTCATCTAGACCTTTTAGTGTAAGATTGGGCGAACATCAAAATTATATAAGAGGTCCAAGATCTGCGAACACGCTTGGGAGAAGGGACACAGGATAAACTGGGACTCGGCAAAAATTTTAACAAAAGAGGCGGATATTAAAAAAAGAAAAATTAAAGAGTCCGCGATAATATTAATAAATGAGGATATATGCGTGTCGAATTGTTCCGTAGATGCCGTAGATGTCTGTACAACTTGGTTGCCAATGTTAAAAGAAGAACTTCACAAACTTATCATTGTATAAAAACTAAAAAAACTGTTAACTATATCAACAGTTCTGTGTAAATGGTAAGTATCTAGGGATAATAATAATAATAATAATAATAATTGTTTATTAGCTACTAAGTATTTGTACAGAGAACAGAATAGTATACAACAAATTCAATTAACAAGCAAATAAACTAAGGTAACCCGCAAAGCCAGGGCTGTCCGCTGTTGAATTACCAATATTTTTTTACATTATTGAAATATTGTAAAATACATATATATTTAAATACATGTACTTATAATATAACTATACTTCTATACAAGCAGTACATTGCATATACGTACAATATACTCTTACACATATAATTAAATAGGTAATATAATAGGTATATAATGAAATAGGTAACTATGTAATTTTTCCTACAGCTAAACATATTAACATTCCATAACGTTAAAAAATAATTAGACATGTATCTAGTATAAAATAGATGACCTACGACTATAAAATGCGATTTCTAACTGAAAAAATAGTAGCGTCTCGGTAGCGTATATTCAGGGTCTCATTTCTATTAATTTCTGTAATTCGGTTCTATTAAAGTTCAATACAAATTTTTTTAGTTTTTTTTAAAGCCGAATAGGGAGCGACATGCTTTTAATTCATTCGGTAATATATTATATAGTCTCGGACCAAGATAAGCGGCATAACGTTGGCCTATTGACTTAGAGGAGAACGGCGTTCTATAAGATGTGAGTTTATGTCGAGTGTGATAGTTATAATCTATTTCTACTAAATTGTCCTTATTATTGTGTTGTAAATTGATTATTGCTGTAAAATACAATTGACGCAAATCAAAAATTTTGGATTCTTTATAAATATCATCTGAGGGGTAAGTACTTGGTTTACCAAAGATTATTTTTAGGAATCTTTTTTGAATAACATTTAGTTTCTTTAAATATTCGTTGACGACTCCTCCCCATCCTATAATACCATAGCGGAGTCGAGATTCAATCAAGGCATAATAAATGGTTTTTAAATTTTCCACGTCTAATATGTTTTTCAGATATTTAAATCTATATAGTAGACCTCTCAGTGTTTGGGTAACATTTTGTATATGATGATTCCATCTAAGATGCTGGTCCATAGTAACACCTAAATATTTTGTGTCCGTTTGCGATATTTGTGTGTTTTCATCAATATTTAAGGACGTGTATAATGGTATATTCCTATTGTAGCATGTAAATGGTAGGTATTTTGTTTTTTGAAAGTTAATTGTAAGTAATTTATGGTCCATCCAATTTTTTATATTTTTTAGATCACTTTCAGAGGTGTCTTTTAAGTCCTGCCAATTTTCGCCTTGGTATATTATTGCCGTATCATCCGCGAAACTAATGATTGTGCCTTTGTATTCTAGTGTGAATAGACTGTTTATGTATATTATTGAATATAAGAAACATTCTTAGAGCTGTGTATTTATCATACACAGTAAAAAATATTTTTCAAAAAAGCCTTGAAAAAGGAAACAGAATAGATTTCCGAAACGTCGGCGAAATATTTAATTTCAAGTTTTTATACTTATTTGTGTTGTTTATTTAAAAAAAGCAACCTTTAACTGATCCTTTGACATAAAAGTCACATGCGTAGAGGTTATTTACCAGTAACATACTGGTTAATTGTGATATTTTGTAGATTCCCGAGCACCGCTTAAAAAGAAAACATACATGTGGCAGGAAGTCCCAAAGAATTGAAGGAAAAAAAGCGATGTGATAATATGCGTATAATGCTACGTACAATCTCTGCGAGGTTGTTTAGCGAGACATCCGCGTGAGACACTTTTGACAAAGGCTGTCTGTACCGGTGTTCGTTGCGAGCAGCACATTCCTAAAGGTACGTACAGACACCCCGAGACTGCCTCGTGAGGCAGCCTTAATTAAGGTTATCGTGTTCGCATTTAAAATGAAATTATCATGCAAGGCATTTCATAAAAATCTCGAATTAATTTCCCGCTACTCGAAAAAAATATTTATTGGTGCTATTTGCTTTAGCTCGATAGCTAGATTGTCGATTGTTTAAATTTAAGGGGTTGCTCGGCAATGAACAGCACTTCTTCACATCGACCTAAAAGATCTTTTGGGCATTATCCCACAATTAGTTGTTGCCCAGGACTCCCAAGTTTTTTGCAAAGCTTATGGTTTTCCTGGGAGCTAATTTCCCTGTATTTTCAGGCGTTAATTCTACCTTTTCTAGGTACTTTAGCCTAGAGCGGACTAGCATTTTGCACTTACAATGAATATGTTCCACAGTTTCTATTTCAGTGTCACAGTATCTGCAAATATCTTCTTCTCCCTTGCCCATATTATTGAGATGATATCTCAAGGGGCAATGGCCTGTTACAAGGCCTGTCATCAGCCTTAAGTCGAACTTATTTAGAAGCCTTGTGGCATTCTTTGTCGAATAAGTTATGAATTTTCTCGGTTGTCTATGGCCTGAAGTATTCCTTCAGTAGGACCCTTTCTGTTCCTTTTCCCATTTTAGGATCTCCTCCATCATGTGCTCCTTAGATAAGCCACAAAATAGTTCGGGCCCAAAAATGGGCCTTCAGCACCTTTTTTGCAAGGGCGTCAGCTAATTAGTTTCCTTCTGTTCCCTCGTGCTCTGGTACTCTCATAAAGGTAAGCTTGTTGTTTCCTGCCAGTTGCTTCAGGGTTTGTCTGCATTCCCAGGCAATTTTAGACTCAAAGGTGTAAGACCTAAGAGCTTTTAACACTGCCTGGCTATCTGAGAGTATATAGATCTTTGCTCTTCGAATTCCTTTATTTATGCATTCCTAAGCATACAGATCTATTGCATAAATTTCTGCTTGGAAGATGGCTGGGGTTTTACCTAGGGCTCTGGATAGCCTACAATTAGGCCCCGCTATGCTCACGCCAACCCCTTCAGCCATCTTCGATCCATCTGTACACCAGATGAGTAGCCCTTTTCCAACTGCAGGGTTTCGACTCTGCTGGCCTGATGGCTCTCAATCAGCACATCAAACGGAAAGTTCCGCTTGATTGGCATTGAGTCAGTGGGTTTGGTCTTGGATTCCAATTGAAATAACTCCAGGATCCTTAGATGACCAATCAGATCACCTGATTTGAGGGAGACTACCTGCTGCAGCCTTTGGGCACCAAGTCTCCTTCCTTACGTAAAAATGTAGAGGCGGTAGGTCTAGCACTGCTTCCATAGATGCGGTGGGACAGGAGCACTTTGCACCTGTAATCCCTAAGCAAGCAAGGCGTTGCAATTTCTGCAACTTTCCTGGTGCTAATTTTTGGCCACCATACATATGATATAGCTCGATAGGTAAAATATTTACTTTTTATTTTTAAGGCCTCCCAATCAGTCTCGGAAAGTCTGTACCAAATTTTGAGAAAATAGAAAAAGTGTTGAAAGTTTGCCTATAAAATCAGAAGTAATTATACTGAACTGATTAAATGAAACCAAATTAATGAGGAATAGTATTCCATATTATTTCATACTTTTTAAAGTTTTATTTTATTCAGTTATTTAGTCAACGTTTTTGTGTCGGAAGTTTGTTAAAGTAATTTAACCTGTTTTTCATTGGAAACACCCCATTGTAGTGAACTATTTACACAAATATTAAATTAATTTTGTATATGGCGTTGACAATTTCTCACACCACATTTTTCATTCATTTCATTCATTTCAGAGTTACTTAGACGTCGGTAGGGAAAATAAATTTATCTACAAACTCTGTCTTCTGCTTTCCGTTCATGCCATACTTGACTTTATAGCTTACTTAGTACTTACCATAAAATTTACGACGGCCTTTTTATTTTTACTATCAATATAAGTTTAATGATTACCTCAACACAATTTATGTTTATAATATGCCTGATAAGATTACATTAAAATGAACTAAACAGTAGTCGAGTGCACTCTTTAATGGTACACTTCTATAAATTGTACCACCCATGATGGTAAATAAGCAATTATAAATGTTTGGAAATTCGATACTCTACAGAAATATTTAACTACATAGTACATTATTTAGTAATTGAAACTAATATCCACCTAAGAGTTTTTTTAAAGAATATTTTTATTTGTTTGCAGTTACAATTAAAAGAATATTATTTTGTAGATGGGTATTAAGCAATTGCAAACATTAACACTAAATCAAAGAACTAGGCATATTCACTACATCTATACAATTTAGCTTTATTGGTACTCTTAAAGAAGAAAATAATAATTTGCTAGTAATAAAACTGTCACTAAAATTTCATCGTCGCGTGTTATCCAAGGCGAAAACCTCACCTTCATATGAAAACCCAGACGATTTTTTGCATATTCACGTTTGGGACATGCGCCTGAATACGAATCAAGAGTTTTTCGGACGAAAATCTGGTCCTAATTTGTTTAAACTAATTTTTTACAAACAAATTGAAAACATCGCTTTTTTGACATGAATGATTTTTGTTAGTCCAGTCAACGAATGGCCCAAAAGGTGGTGTGGAGTGCGTGAGCAGAGACCTAGGCAATACCTATAGAAAGTTGTTCAGGATGCTTAAGGAGTGAACATACTGAAAGTCCTGACGTCTAAGAGGTGAGCCGGAGGGAGGGGGGGCACAAAGAAAGTCCCACTTTTAGTTTTCTCGCTTATATCTCGAAAATGGTGCGTCGTAGGGAAACATTATCTCATAACAAATGAATTTCTCGGCAACTTTCATTTTATGTACTATTTTCGAATTCGCAACCGTTTTCGAGCTACACGCTCCGGAAAGCGATAATTTTCGAAAAACATATTTTTACCTTACGTCTTCAACTTTAAGGAAAAGCAAGGTGGGCTTCTCAAAATTGTACTTAAATTCAGAAATCATCAAGAAAGCGATCTTTTACAACCCTTCCTCCTCTCAAGGCGAGGTTGAAGAGGCTGGGAATATTTGCTTCCTCAAATGGTACGGGGCACCAGAAAAATAGACCTCCCTCAACCAGTACCGCTTCCAGTCATTCATGAGGTCAGTGGAAAATATTAAGCTTGACATAAGCTCCCACCCACCAACTGAGTGTGCAGCTAAACAGCATTCCATTCGCACCTACCACCAAGTGCAGCAGTAGCTCGGGAATGAGCTGCCTCCTGAAGAGTGGGGTGGAAACATGTAGGAGACACCCTGGTGCCAATTACAACAGAAGATCCACTAGTATCGGAGATGCTACTGAAAACAATATTTTGCCGCTGCACCAAGGATTGTAGTAGTGGCAAATGCGGATGCCGGAAAGCAATGCTGAACTGTTCTGCGGCGTGCCTCCACTGATAAAGGAAATGCCTCAACAGCATACCTGTTTACGACAAGGACAACAATAAAGACGACGCAGTGACCCTTCAGCAAAAACCATCCACCACTGAGGATGAGGATTCCATGGGTGAGGAACCCTTGCCAGGAGTCTCACGGCCAAAGAGAATGAAAACGTGAAAGTTGAGAGTTGAACAATGAAAATTATTGAAATCGAATAAAATTATTTACCATATATGGACTTTTTTTATTATCTTTAAAATACAATTTTCTATTTTTCAAGTAAAAATCTGTTTTTCGAAAATTTTTTTGCAGAGCGTGTAGCTCGAAAACGGTTGCGAATTCGAAAAAAGTATATAAAATGAAAGTTGCAGAGCATTTCATGAGCTTTCAAAAATGTTTCCCCTATATAAGCGAAAAAATTAAAGTGGGACTCTAGTTGTGCCCCCCCTCCCCCTCCTCCGGCTCACCTCCTAGACGTCAGGACTTTCAGTATGTTTACTCCCTAAGCATCCTAAACAACTTTCTAAAGAAATGGCTTAGGTCCCTACTCACACACTCTACATCTCCTTTATTGTCTGAACTATGTAGGTTTTTTGGTCACTTTAAACAAAAAAGGCCTCTTGTCATTTTTTCGTAAAGTTGACCGTTTCCGACTTATAAATAATTTAATGTTTGAAAACACGCAAAAACGGCCATTTTCAAGGTTGAAATACAATATTAAAAAATGAATTTTTTGAGTTCACCAAAATTCTTATACAATCTTTGAACATCCATTAACAATCTTCGCAAATATCACAAGAAGACTTTATTGTATTCGATCGGCACATTTCTAAAACCGGTAATATTATTCGTAGAGAAAAAATATTCATATCGCTGTGTTGGTGATCGAATTCTGAACAGGTTTCAAAATGTCCCTCCGTCCGTCCGTCTGTCTATTCGTCAGTCCGTCCGTCGCGTTTCTTGTAAGCACGATAACTTAAGTCCGATTGTATTGAAACTTGGAAAGTAAGCTAGTGTTAGCTAGAGGAAGAACACCATTGATTTTTAATAGAATCGGTGAATAAATAAAAACGTTATTAATTTTTCAAATCTGTTTTAATGTTTTGTAATTAAACAAAAAATATCTACAACTAATATTATTTACAAAAAAACTGCGAAGAGTTTTCTATAGAATGTGCATCAATTATATAGAAAGTGCAGTAAATCGGCGAAGAGTATAATGGTTAGCTGTTAATTGTTACTTGCTACTGCCGTCTGGACTATAGAGAGGGTCTCCTGGCGAAGATGTCGATGGGTTACCCTGTCGGTATAGTCAAGCTTGTGAGATCAAACTACAGGCCCATAGAATCAGGTGTGCCGCAGGGATCAGTACTCTCTCTCCACCTGTTCACCATTTACACCTCCGACATGCCAAGAACCGCAAGGACCTTTTTAGCGGTCTACGCAGACGACACGGCCATAATCGCAAGATCATGGAGCGCAAGACTTGCCACCCGCAACCCCCAGGAAGCAGCATCCCTTCTGGAAGAGTGGTGCAAGAAGGGGAAAGTCAAAATCAACGCAGAGAAGAGCAAATCCATCCTCTTCAAGAAAGTCAGGAAGCAAACTCCCACAGGACACGTCTCCTTGAACGGCGAGAACATCCAATGGCACGATACCGTCAAGTACCTCGGCGTTATCATGGATCGAAGCTTGATGTGGAGACAGAACACGGAAGCGATAATACAGAAAGCGAGGACGAGGAGGACTCTACTTTACCCTATGATAGGTAGAGAGAGTCAACTCAACCTGAGCAACAAGCTTATCAGGATCCTCATTGCACCTATTCTGACCTACGCCTCCGTTGCCTGGGGATACCAAACAGCCACCCATCTGAAAAGGATACAAGCCGTGGAAAACGTCGCACTTCGGTGCGCCGTGTATGTACCATGGTTTGTCAGAAACACCGACATCTTCAGAGACCTGAAATACACCCCAGTAACTGAAGTCATCCGGAGCAGACCGAAGAATCTGTACGCCAGAGCGGCAGAGCATGGGAATCCGCTGGTCAGACAGGCGACTGACTACGACCCCAACGACGTATCGAGGGACAAGAGGCCGAAGCTCCAGATCCTGGATAATGGGTGAGTATAACTAACCCTTTACCTGTTTCAGCCCAATCTTTAAGCCACAACGCAATGAGACAATGACCAAAAACACCCAATTACCCGATCCCGGGAGTACCAAGCAAACAAACAGCTCGGTACCCTTACCCTAGCCCGTGCAGGCCTCTGACGCTAAGAAAGCGTCTCTGGTCGAACACAATCCTGAGCTACATAGTTCACATTTCCTTCCAACGACATCGGAGCACACGGTGCCAATTGGCACCTTGGGCTTCCGACAAGTCAACACCGCCAAATCCTTTTCAAACTTCGAGAGGGCTCGGTAATAGCCGTTCCCTCTCACGATAGACGAAATACGCCCCCAGGAGCCACATACCAGCGAAGAAAGAAGACCAAGACAGAAGAGCGCCAGAAGAAACGACCCAGTTGGCAGAGTCCAACAGCCAGGACCAGGGGAGGTTTGCTAACATCGCCTATACCGTTCACATTTGCGGGGGGGGGGGGGGGGGTAGGCGAAAAAGAAGTTACGAGGCCGGTCCAAATCTACAGCGATGATTGGGGCCCATTTGATTCTTCAGGTAACGCATTAAAATTTTTTGTAAATAGATATCAGTAAGAACTTTGAGATATACGCAGTCTATATTTGGACAATCTTAAATTTGTTTTCGTTCTAGTATCATGGTTATGTATGTCCTCTTGCTTGGTACCTTTGTTATCACTATATATAACACAAGCATTCACATGTTATAAGGGGCCATGCATTAATTACGGCACACAAATTTCTTGGTTTTTCTACCCCTCCCTCTCCCTATGTCACAGAGTGTCACATTGGCGTCAACCCCTTCTCCCGTTCTGACGTCACATTTTACAACATTAAATTTTGAGGTAGAATTCTCTGATTATTGTTTTTTTTTTAATTTCATTCAATTAAAACAACAGTATACGTAGATGTAAAAATGTGATGTCACAAAAGTTGGAGCCTCTGCTCCCCTCTTGTCACACTATATGGACCGCCTCCTCAACCGTCAAAATGTGACATAATTAATGGATGGCCCCTAACATGATGGCAGTGTTAATATATGGAGACTGTTAAAAAAGGGTTTGCAATGGTCATCGTATTTAGCTTGAGTAATTATTCGTATTAACTTTTTTTGCAATTTAAAAATTTTGTTTAAATGACAAGATTTACCCCCACACTCGCTCGATATGTCATTATGCCGTGGAATATAGAAAAATAGGCTATTCTTAAGCAGTCTGCTGGTATTTTGTTGCTGAGTTGTATTAATATATAAATACAGGTCGACATAGTATATACAATTTCAATTGGGACAGCATAAAATCGAAAATTCGGAGTAAAGTGGGCATCTCCTTTAGCTGACATATCAAACTCTAGGCATTTGATCACACTCACATTTCTAAGTGATAGGCGGATCAAGTCTACGTGGACTGTAGACGAGAAGTTGTGAATATCCGAGTTTTCGTTTCTATGCTGTCCCAACTGAGATTGTATATACTATAACAGTTTTGACAAATTTTGAATTTGGAACTGAAAGTTTAATGAATTATCCAAATGTACACCGAGGAGTTTAATAGGTTCATTATTTATTTCTCTATTTTCCGTTTCAAAATTTATGGTTTTTGTTGTACTTATCATTATTTATGGTGAGATAGTTATTTCTTGACCAGTTATTCATTAAATTGTCAGCTTCCTTTTTATTAGTGCAGAAGTTGGAAAACAGTTTGTCGCTGAGTAAAAATGTCATGTCACCAGCATACATTATTGGCACTGCTTCAGCAGCAAAATTGAAAGAATATCATTAATGTAAATTATGAGCAGCACAGGACCCATAACAGAGCTCTGTGGCACTCCATACTCAACACTAGGAAGTTTTGATACTCTACCATTAAACTTAACATACTGTTGACGGTTCGCAAGATAAGAGATAAATAAATTTAAGGCTTTCCTCTGTAATAGTATTCCAATTTTGTATTAGAACACCAATGGTTAACGGCATCAGATGCCTTAAACAAATACACATGTCGCAAGATTTTTCTTCTATAATGTTCTTATACATTTCACAGATTGCACCAATAGTGGATCTCTTCTGTCTATAGCCGAATTGAGCATCAGTTAGTAAGTAGTTCTTTTCAAAGTATTTTAACAGTCTATTTTTAAGAACGATCTCAAAGATTTTAGAGATAATAGTTATAATAGAAAGAGGACTATAACTGTCTGTAATACTAAAGTCACCTTTTTTGTGTACAGGTGTAACTTGTGATTTTTTGAAAATATAAATAGCAAACAAGATGGTGTTCCTGGGAGCCCTTGTAGATAATACTGACACACTTGACAAAACTTGTGCTATGGATAGAGAAAATTAAAAATATTGTTACATAAACATTATATTATTTATATCGTATCATTTCACAGAAAAAAAATATCCTATTGGTAATGTCTCTATACAACGAGTACTTATTATCCTTGATATCTTTTATTTTCACATCTTAGGAAAGATTAAAAACTATGAAATTGTGGATATGGACTTTTATGGAAATAAGATTACCATCACTGTTAACTTCTAAATATTTGTTTTTCCTCTTTAACCAAACCGTACCTCATGTCTACACATTTTTTCTTTTACGGTCTCATAAGTAGTATACTTTCTACATTGCTACATCGCACCTTTGTCATGTCATAATTGTATCCATAATACCACATTCTTGCTTAACTGTGTCTACTTCAGTTACTAATTTAGTTGTTGTTGTAGGTTATTTAAGGGGTTGCTCGGTTCTTCAGCCCAACCTCCAATCAATCTGAAAAGTCCTTTGTGAATTAGCCTACAGTTAGTTGTTGTCCAGATTTTCCAAACTTTGTGATTTTCCTGAGAGTTAATTTCCCTTGTCTCCAGGCGTCAATTTCGTCTTATTTAGGTATTTTAGCCCAATGTGCATTAATAATTTACTCTCAAAGATACCGTATCTGTTGCATAGTGTTGCAATACCCGGATTTGTCATTTTTTGCTTTGCATACATTCCTAAAATGATATAGCAAGGGACAATAGCAGTTAGAAGGACTGCTATCAGCCTTAATAAAACTTTTTGAGTTCTAAAAGCCTTGTGGTAATATTTGCCCAATAAGTTATGGACTTGTTCGTTTGTTTTTTACTTGGAGTATTCCTTAAGTAGGACCTCTTCTTGTTTCCTTTTAGATAAGCCGCATAATGATTTGAATTTGAATAATGCTCTAGCACCCACATCAAGATAACCTTGCTGTATTTTCCCAGCTGCTTCAGAGATTGTCTACATTCTCAGGCAAGTTTCTGAATTTGCCACTCAAAGGAGTGAGATCTGAGAGCCTTTAATGCTGCCTGGCTATCTAAAATTATGTAGATAGGCTATCAAGAGTCTTGTACAGGATCCCAATCATCGTTGGAGTCCTGTACATTTGGTTGCTCTTGGTTTCATTTAAATTAGAAAGATAGCAAAAGACGATTTAGCAACCTAAATTGCCCTTTGATATTTCTCAAAGCGTGTGTAGGTTTTTTACAGTATTTTGAATTGTCAATGATTGATTGTATTCTTTTCATTTATACATCCCTATTGAATTTTCCATCTAACAGATATTCGATACTTCATTTATAGATTATGTATTATATGATGACTCTCAATCTGTCGCACTCACCGTCCTTAGTTTTACTCTCTAATTCAACCTGTAATAAAAATAATATGTTCCACATCAGTGGTGGGATAGGCGAGGTGTTCAATTACTTCATAATTTTTTTTATAGATTTATCAGCATATACGACTGTGATATCAAAAAAATATTGCCTAAGAAATACTATCAATCAAAGACTAGATTGGATGAAGACCTTAAACGTAATGTAACGCTTTCACATAATATTCAATATTAATCAGTTGATATTATATAAATTTGTCAGTGTATTGGAAATGACGATTGACGATAAAGGACAATAATTGATGTGACGTGCGTTCGAGAAAGGAATGATTTGATGTTTGGTCAACAATATAGCTAATGAATGGCCTTTACACCTGCACCAATCAAAGGTGTTGGAAGAGGAGTGACTTGTGGCATTGGGCGAACGCCAACACCCGTATCATTATAGAATTGTTCGCTCATTAGGCGCTAGGACGATGCTGTTTTATATGCAATTCCTTTCACCTATATGATGTCTATTATATTTCATGTACAAATAACATAATTTAATTAGCTTATTATTTCCAGGAATATAATTGGGTACAGAATAAAATATTACAATATCATATAATTACTATAATTATGGCATTTTTGGTTTACACTTTGAGCTGTATCTTATTTAGTTTTTATTATAATACAACAACCGATTAATTTATATTTGTATATATTATACTAACCAAATACCCGTGCTTCGCTAAGTGATTCGCTAAAAATCATATGTTGGCTCAAATTCAGACCGTCATATTGGAGCCGCTTTTTTGAATTTTAATTTCATTTTTTATAATTTTCTTGAGAAGTTAGTTCCTTATCTATATAAAAATTTAAGTTCCTAGCATGTCTGGATATGCCAAAAGAGTAGATATAACTCGTTGCATTTCGACTATAATGTGGATTGGCAATGTTTTATCCGAACATTGTCTTTAGTTGAATAGAGGATGATAAACATGGATTTTATTGGGGACAACCTGTTTCTGGATTTTCTTCATCACCAAAAATTTATATGAACCGATTTTTTCAGATAGTAGAAAATTATACTATACTAAAGTTCTACGATTCCTTTGAAAATGTGTAAAAGTTTTTATACAAAACTTCCTGATCTATTTTTGGTTTATTGGAATGACGATCCTGTAGAAGATTCTCCGAATCCCCTTACTTTTTTTGTTTTTTATACATAAAAGTAAGTATCTATTGATTCTTACACATCGAGTCATGATTTGATAAATTATTTTATAAATTAAACTGGCTCTAAAAAATAAAAAAAACAGCCAAGTGCCGAGGATTCTGTGCTTTGGTTAAAATGGCTAAAATTGTAAAGCATCTTAAAAATAACTCAATAGCTTTTCGAATATAGAATGGCTAAACTTTTGCTAATATCCAAAGTTTTAAATAAAAATTTAGATTTGGCCAACTTATTTCAGAATATTTGTAAGGAATACATGGAATTTTATCAGTAATTTAAGTATTAATGACAAGAAGTTTGCTATAACTTTTCTAAAATTTTCTCATTTTCCCTGACTTTACTTTTTTTCATGATTTTTGTGCTCGATATTTTCAGAAATAAAGGAACGACAGTAATCAAAGATTTAAAAAATATAAAAATAAAATACTTTTGCAATAATTCATACATTGAGGCTATTCAAACTATATCTGGATACAAAACAATTCCACATCGACACTCTCAAAAGGGCGCCACTTTGAAATTTTAGGCTTAAAGATCAGACTCTTTATTAGAGAATCCTGATATTCCCATGTACTAAATTTCATCTAAATTTACGCACCTTATACTAGATATAGCTTGATGAAATTATAACGGCACCACTGCCGAGTTATTACAGGTTACAAATAATTTCACAGAATTCCATTATTAGATAAAAATCACTTAGTTGATTGATTGATGGTTGATTAATTTGTCTGCGTAAGGTGAGCATTGTTGCCGATTCCGGGCATAAAATCTAGAGATCCCTTCCAGCACGCAGCTCCATCGTTGAATGGCCAAATGCAGTCGCTCAGTCGTCTACTATTCATTACATGACTGGCCGGCCTCACTCGACCCCCCGCCCCTCCAATCCCCAACGGACGATCAAGCCACGTGCCGGAATGAACATCGGACTCTTTATATAACGCCGGACCGGCTGCATACGCTGGCTTGGACATGGGACATGCTTGTTGTCAGTAGCCAGAGCCACATGATACATGGGGTAGGAATATAGGATGGGAAGTGTAGGTGTCTGTGAGATGCTTCTTTTAAGTTTCCATGCTTCCTTTTAGTTTCCATCTGCCCTCATTGGATGGGAAGTATATGCGTTTGCGAGATGCTTCTTTTTAGTTTCCATGTTTCTTTTAAGTTTCCATACATCATCTCTTTATTTATTCTTCTTCTAAGTCTCCTATTTTTTCTTTTTCTGGCAGTGTGCACTGCCTCCCGCCTACTTGAGTTCATAGGTATATGGTTTCCTGTTTCCCAGAAATCTGCCATTTAGCTCGCCACAATGAGCTTCTATTTATATTAACCGTTCCACAGGTAAATATCCACTTAAGGTGGAAGTGCAGGGAAGGGCTCTGTATCGCGGTAAAAATAGCTTTTTCAGCGGGATATGAGAATGAGGTCCGAAAGAATATCTTGTACACCCTCTATATTGGTTTGTTTTTGAATCAATCAGTTTTAGTCATAGTTTCCGTTTTCCAATTCCTGGTATTTTTCTATTTCATTCCCTATGTTTAATACATTTTCAATTTTAATTTTTAATTTTTTCAATTTAAATAAGGAAATAGACTACATTAATAAACTAAACTAAACTAAAATAAAATAAACAAAACATATCTGTTTCGTCCCCAGCTAGCTGTCTGTTGTTTATTATACCACCCACTTGAAAGAGGGACCGATCCAGGTATAAATTTTATGGTTAAGCACTTTCTCGGATTGTTTATACATACGCTTTTGTGTTGTTATGTTCAACCAACATAATTTAATCAAATATGAACTATATATGAATAACCAGACTCGTGTTAATTTATATCAATCAATGTAGAATTGTTTACGTTTTAATTCAATGCAATTTCGTACGTTTTGTTGCCGTTTCATCTGGCTTTATTTCGAGACATTGTAGGAGCCACCAAACACGCACCTGTCCCCGAACTCGACACACTTTGAACTCTTAGATAAAAATCACTTAGTTTATAAAAAAATGTAGACCTGCAATTTTACCTAGTAAACCTGTACACATGTACACCAGTAAACAATTTTTGTTCAGATTTGCGTCACGAATCCTGGGCTAATATTTGTAATAAATATACAGTCGATGAGGTTAATCAATATTTTCATGATAGGTAATGCCACAAATCAATCAAAAGTTACATGGAACATAGTTTCTGAATTATCAAGTAAAGTCAATAATAATAATAATAATAATAATAACATACAAGTACGGCGGGGGAGTTTACGTAAAGGCCCTAATGTGGTGGCTTCCGCAAATATATTTGTATAAATGCGCCTCAAAAAATTTTTCAGAATATAACTACCAAAAATGTAGATATCAAGGTCAGAATATAATTAAAGATCAAAATTCTGATTTCCTGGAACTTTTTGATGCCGATGAAAATTTCCGTCCTAGTCTCTTTAAAGGAAAATATCTTGACAATACTTGCACTTTAGTATGTGGAAAAAAAGGGTGATAGAATTTTAATAATTTGAAGCATTCGTATCTAGCATATAAGCCAAGAATTAAGTATCTAGACTCTTATTAGCTTGCTATACTTATTTTCCCCAATTTACATCCCCTCTCCACTCCTTCAACGGAATGATCTCAATCAGCTGTCATTACAATATATACGTGTTCTAAATTTCAAGTGAATATGTCAATTTTATTTATATTTATATTTATCAATCCCTTTAATAATGGTGTGGGAATGGTGGGGGGAGTTGAAAAATATTATAAAAAATCTGAGGTTTTGGCTTCTAGCATATACACCCAATCCAAATGTTTCTGTACTGTTACCAGCTTGCTTTACTTATTTTCCCTTATTTACCCCTATTTAACCTCAATCCTTCAACTGAATAATCTCAAAATATAATTTAATTCCATATATCATTAGAATATATACATGTACCAAATTTCAAGCGAATACCTCCATTTTATTTTACCATCTCCTTTAATAATGGAGTGGGGATGGGGTGGTGGAGGAGTTCTTCTTCTTCTTCTTCGTCTTCTTCTTCTTCTTCTTCTTCTTCTTCTTCTTCTTTAAGCGGGGCGCCTAGAGGTCGCCGCACTCAGGCCTTGTGGCCCATTGTGCTACCGCTAACAAGTTAATGAGCTCCCCTGTACAGACCGGATTCCAGCCCAAAGGCTGAAATCCTTCCCACGGGAGAACTCCTTATTTCCTCCAGCACTGGAAATCCAGTACCGAAGTGTTTGTGCCTCAGGTTCATCAGTCCTGGGCAAGAGGTGAGGACGTGGAGGGAAGTTTCCTCCTCGTCCTCGCAGAACCTGCAATCGGGGTGGTCAACCACCCCCATTGTGTGCAGGTGTTTCCTGAAAGAGCCATGCCCGGTCAGGAGGCCTGTCACGGCTCTTATTTGCTTTCTGGTTAGACGCGGCATTTGCTTTGTTCTCTCCGGCAAGGGCCCAGAGATTAAGAGCTTCGCTTGCCGAAGTCCTGGATAGGAATCCCAGAGGTCAATGAACTGGGAACGAGTCCAGTTATCTATTCACCTCTTGGCATGGGATCTAGGGCAGCCGAGAGCCGGCTCCGGGCCAAGCAGAGGTCTCCGGTGGAGGGGTTGAAATATGTTATATAAAAATTCGAGGCCAGTGCTTCTACAACAAATGCCAAGTATCTGTATTCTTACCAGCTTGATTTACCTATTTTCTCTTATTTTCCCCTATTTACCCACCAACCCTTCACTGGATATCTTCAAAAAACAACCCAGTTCCAGAACTCATTATAATACATACATGTACAAAATTTCAAGTCAATATCGTAAACCGTTCCAGAGAAAACGTGTGGATAAAAAAAAGTTACAGACCGACAGACAGACAGAAATTGTTTTTTCGTTCAAATTTAAAATGTCGAAGTTTCCAAAAATCCTAAAAGTAGGTAAAGTTATACCTATATAGACAAAAAATCTGACTCACAGGATATAGAGAATTATCGACCAGTCCCGATTCCTTTTTGTTTTTTTTTAACTTTTGAATGCTTATATCTAGCACGGCTTTTAAAATGTATTGAGAAATGTAACATAGTTACATAAAATCAGTATGGATTTTGTATAAATAAATCTACTAGTACTGCTGTGTACTCTTTTTATAACAAATTAATACAACATATTGAGGGAATCGAGGCAGGCAAGTACCCTGCTGGAATCTTTTGCAATCTCAGTAGGGCATTCGACTGTGTCAATTGTGATATATTAATGTCTAAATTATACTTATACGGTATACGAGGTGTAGCATATGATTGGATAACCTCTTTCTTAAAAGATCGAAGACAATATGTTAGTTTAACATAAGCTGAGATCAAAGCCACCTATAAATGTTTTTAAAAATAAATATAATTTTATGTTGACAAAAGATGTCGACAATATTGGGACTGGACAAGGTAAGAATTTGTTTATTCCTTTTTGTAAATATAGTATCTAACGAGTCATCTGCTCACTTAGGCCAAACCATTTTAAATAAACTACCTTTTGAAATAAAAGAAGCAAGACATCTGAAATGTTTTAAAAGTAGCTTGAATAAATACCTATTAGATAACTGTTTTTATACATTGGGCGAATTTTATGAAAATTGCCAAAAGTAGCATAAGTTAGTTACAGTAAGCAATGTGACTATTCTTCTACACATGTATTTGTGTATGAGGAAAATAAATATTTTTGTTGTTATTATTATTATTTGACCGACAATAAGTTATACCTCCTCCCCTTTTAAAAAAAATTTTTGAAGTCAGCCAAAATACTATAGTGTACAATCACACACTATTTCAACCTTTCTCTTATATAATTTAAACATTTTAATTTTTAGTATTTAGCCACCGTTAATGCACTATACTCTAAATATTTCACCAATATTTTTGTGTTTAGGGTCAGTAATAATTAGCAACAACTAATTATAACTATTATGTTAATTATTTCTTAAATTAAAATGTAATTTCTCCTCCGTTATGGAACAATGTTACCAAAGATGACTAATCTAATATAAGAATAGAGTAATTAGACACGTAAATTACAAAAAGTAAATAAATTAACAAATACATGTAAATTAATGAAGTGTTGTAGTTTACGGCATTTTAAATAAATATTAACGCTGAAGTAAATGCGAAAATTTATTTAATGAGCTATGTATCATGTTTTCAAAATAAATAATTAGATTTCAAAACATGACACAGTTCAGACTATTAAAGTTAAAGTATTTCCCTTTCAATCATCAACAAAGGCATCGAGAGGCATAAAAATGCCAGGCGACACTTGTCAAGTCCGTACGTTTTATGACCAAAGGTTTATATGCACTTGACTTCCTCCGATTACTAACTACATTAAATCCTTACCCTACATAAACATTTAACAGAGCAGAGCTATTCCATGTCAAAATTTAATATTAAATGATTTTAATTGCTTTTAAAAATTAAGTGTGTTTACTTTGGTAGGTTTTTCCTAAATATAAAAAATGCAGTAAAGTGGAATACTTAAATTTATAGCCTATATTTTTCTACAAATTGGAAACAATTTAAATCATTTTATATATACTGTTACATCCTTACCAAAGTCGCCCCTTAGTTATATAAATATAACGAATTTTGATAGTCATTTACAAAACGTGTTTTTCTACTTGTGGTAAAATTTGTTTTTCGTTCAATTTCTCCCTTTATAATTACACAGCTCCACAAAAGTTCTGTGCAAAGCATGAAAACATGATATTCCCACATATTTTGAGCCGTAGAATAAGAATATGGCATCAGAATAGTTCTAGCAAACCACAATTTGTCTATTCTTCAAAAATTACTCAAAATCATCAAAAATCTCAATTGCAAGAATGGCGAGGTAACGAATATTTAAAAACCGCTGCCGTGGAATCACTACTTCCACATCCAGATTTTTCATCCAAGTCACTTTAAAGGAAACATCTTGACTATATTTGCACTCTAACATGTGGAAATTATTGATCATAGAATTTTAATTATATTTGGGTAGGATGTCATAGAAAAATTTGAGGCGTTGGTTCTTACCATATACGTTGAAAATGAGTTTCTAGCTTGGTCTACTTATTTTCTCCTATTCACAACCTAGCACCTCCCACCCCTTCAACGGAATCATTTCAATCAGATGTCATTACAATATATACATGTACCAACTTTGAAATGAAAGAAGTCTGATGCTTTGGTTTCTAGTATATACACTAAATCTCAAGTTTCTGTACCATTACCAGCTTGCTTAACTTATGTTTCCTTATTTACCTCTACTTACCCGCACTCCTTCAGCGGAATCATATCAAAATATAATCCAGTTTCAGATGTCATTATAATACATACGTATACAGAATTTCAAGTGAAAATCTCAATTTAATTTTCTCAACTCTTTTAGTGGCGGGGGGATGAAAAATATAAAAAAAACTGAGGCCTTCTAGTATATACCAAATCCAAAATGTCTGTATTCTTACACCAGCTTGCTTTATTTCTTTTCACCTATTTCCCCCAATTTAACCAGCAACCCGTCAACTGAAACATCTCAAAATATAATCTAGTTCCAGATGCCGTTATAATACATACGTGTACCAAATTTTAAGTGAATATCTCAATTTTATTTTATCAATCCCTTTAATAATGAAGTAGGGGTGGTGGGGGGTTGAAAAATATTATAAAAAATCTGAGGCCTTGGCTTCTAGTATATACACCGAGTTTCAAGTTTCTGAACTCTTACCGGCTTTCTTTATTTATTTTCCCCTATTTATCCCCCAACCCTTTAAAAGAATCATCTCGAAATATAATCTAGTTTCAGATGTCGCTATAATACATACTTGTACCAAATCTCAAGTTAATATTCAGTTTTATTTTATCAACCCCTACTTCAATGAAACTTCTGAAAAAATTCAGCGGCATGGAATTTGACGAGAAAAATGAATAGCGCAAACGGCAAATCAAATATATCGATTTGTTTTCGAGATGAAATGAAAAATTTACCTCTCCACTTCGAGGATTTTTCTGCTCCATGTGAGAAGCGCTTTCGGAGAAAATCCGATCGAAAAAGCATGACGGCTTGGTAGAATCGAAATCCTCGGACTTTGTACGTCGACCTCTAGAAAACCGTTTGAGATATAGATCTGCGCTTCACACCAGCCATTGTTCTTATTATCCTAGATGTTCGTGAATTTTTTGCGACTTTCCAAAGACTTCGATTTTCTCCTAAAATTTAAGGTTCATAAATCATTGTAAACATGTTTTAAAAAAAGTTTCTCCTAAAAAAATAGCTCATTTTAGATGACGAGAATGACTCATAGAACGAGATCCCGTCATCTCCACCTCTATCAAGCTTTAAGTCTGGTTGGAACTGGATGTCCATATATTAATCATATTTTAATTTAAAATATCTCCAATTCCTAGCACACTAGTTGATCTTGTCACCAATAGATGACCCTAGTAGGTATTTTATTTGAATAAAAGATTATTGCTTTTTCTACAGAAAGCGTAAAATATAGTTTTGGTTTTTGGTAGTTTTTTTTATGTTGAAGAGAAAAACATATATAGATAGTGATAGTATTGGTGTACTTCCGGGTGTTTTCCCATGTAGTTGGTAGGCTCCTGTGGAAGCCATGGTTGTCTGAATGACGTTTCGGCGGAATCTCATCTGCCATCATCAGGTTCTCGCTGAAAGCTGCCTACTGCTGCTGTTGCCGCTGCTGCTGTGGCTACTGCTGCTCCTCGTTGCTCGAACTGAACAAACAACATAGTTATGGCAATTAATAGCTAAATGTAACATATAGTTGTTACCGCGAGATACCGAAATTTTAGATTACTGAAAAACTGATAATTCTTTGGTAAATATTGTTAAGTATTAATTTCCCATTTTTCCTTCCCGTTACCCCACCATACCTAACAATAGTGTTAGTGCACGCTTGCAGTTTAGAATTGGTAAGGCAGTTTTTCTTCATACTCACTAAAGTAAACTTTTGTGTTGTTGTTTGTTATTAGTTAATTTCTAATTTCAAAAATACTTAAAAATAGAAAATATCACACAAAGTCCTTAGACTCTTTCTCCAATTACATCCACCACCTAACCGACTTACCGTTTCTAGCAGTCTCCTCTACTCAACCATAAAAAATCCGGTAAATAATTCGAACCCACAAGCGAGATGAACGAAGTTCACATATCTTATTTTCCGACCCGATCCGTACCCCATCGGGTTTTATCATCGAGAACTCATCGAGAGAGCAATGCTTCGACTTGAGATTGTTCTTTATAACGTAAGATATATTGAAAAAACTAGAACAAAAAGAGCAATCTAAAAGATGAGTGAACAATAACCAAAGTGCTCGATTTTTTTTTGTCTCTTGTTCTCTCAATATTATGATAACAATAATAAGCAATTTTCTTGTCCATCAGATTATAAAGAATCCAATTACAGAAACAGTTAATTTCTATTAACATAAATCATATTAAAATAAAATTAAATAAGTTAAATTAAATTATTACAAATACACTAAATGAATCAAATAATTAAGTGAATTACAGACAAGAAATATACTGAATTAAGCAAGAAAAATATGAAAAGACAGTACGATACCACAATTAAATAAACAAGTTAAATGAGGTTGATATGATTTGTGACAACGTTAGCTCATTTAAGCTGTTATAATGTACATCACAGATCATTCCAACTCCATTCACAATTTTGCACATAGTATATATGAGTGACCTTAACAATATATTAGTTCTAGCAACAGGTAAGTGAAAAGTAGTTGAAACTCTTGTAGAAAATCTCGGAATTCGAAATGATATTTCATTCATAAGACTTATGCAATCAATTTTATTATGTAAAAGCTTGTAAATAAAGACTATTGCAAATAGTACTCTTCTTAGATGTAGCGACTAAAAATTCAAGGAGTTTAACAATAGGTGTTGAGCATAGCCTCTTACAGGGTATACTCCGAAGATTTTATATTGCAATAATTTCAGAAATTTTCTCTGGACATTTTCAAGAGCCAGTTCATGAATATTATAAATTGGACGCCAAATCACCGAACCATATTCTAACTTTGATCTTACATACGAAAAACAAAGTACTTTTAATGCAGCCAGGTTATGAAAACTATAATTTCGAATTATAAAACCTAACATTTTTAATGCAGATGTTGAGATTGATTGATATGTTCATTGAAAAACAGTTTCGAATTGAACACTATACCAAGATCGTTTATGAATTCACACCGACTTAAGTCAGTACACTGTAATTGAAAGGTGAAGTCAATACGCTGTTTCTTTAATGAAAAAGTTAAGCTTTTGCATTTTTGAATGTTTAATTGGATAATATTCTCGCTATACCAAACTTTAATCTTTTTCAGCTGTTCTTAAATAATCTTTTTTTCATTCATTTTCTACAGCATGGTGAATTTTGAGATCATCAGCAAATAATACTTTTCACAGTCAACAACCTGTACCAAATCATTAATGAAGAGTAAGAATAGCAGCGGGCCAAGGTTTGGTCCCTGGGGTACACCAGAAGCGGCAGTGAACTGTTTGAAATCAAAACCATTATAAGATACATACTGAAATCTGTCAGTTAAGTAGAACCTAACAAGTGCTATAAGAGTTATTCAGCTTAGACAGAATTATTCGGTGATCGAAGCTTTGGCAAAGCCGGTATATATAGCGTTAACCTGCTCATGACTATCCAATACGATTGAGAATGCTGCTAAATTTGTTATAGTGGAGCGGCTCTCCATAAAACCATGTTGTGCGCCGGGGGCGAAACTTACTCTCTCCCGCTCTCTCGCTCTCCTCGAATTGTCATCCTCTATCAGTGAACTATTTATAATTGCATTAACGGCTCTGTATGGGTGTGCGAAGATTTCTCTTACTATATATCATATCAGAGTGTGAGTCCTATTGACAATATTTTATTTCTATCATATATAAACATCGTACAGCTCTTCGCCGAGATGATTGTAGACAATGAGTGTATTGAGAGAGCATGCTTTCTGATTTTTGTTATCCTTCTTTCCAGAAGCTGTTGACGTGAAAGATTCTAGAAAAATCTTGCTTCCGGGTCATCAAATCCAACAATTCCACTTCAATTATCGCCTGCTGATGGAAAGGCAATAAAAGCAGCCATGCAAATATCAAAGACAGCGCTATTACCTGCCGACAAGGTACTACAAAACCTTATATTAAATTTCTGCGTATTAGAAAGAACAATATTATACTAGGAGGTTTAAAAATCGTATTTTCGGTAGAAACTTAATGACGTTTCTGGTAAATTAAAAAATCTTACTCTGTTTTGCATCAAGACAGGAATATCTGCTGCATTGGTGGACACATTGTCTGTCCTTCACGATATTGACAGATAAATCCAAAGCATGTCTCTGTCTACCTGTTCGTTAGGTATGGCGTTTTAGTTAGGGATGATACGCGTAACTCACAAGAGTTGAAAATCTTAATTAAAAGAGGCGCGTTTTCGATTATTTCTGATCTTAATCACGCCAGAACATATATCCATCCGGGACAGAGCGAAGAACCTATGCACCCGTGCAGCAGAGCATGGGAACTCGCTGGTCAGACAGGCGACTGTTTATGATCCCAACGACGCTCCGAGGCACAAGAAGCTGAAGCTCCAGATCCTGGATGATGGGTAAGTATAACAAACCCTTCATCTGTTTCAGCCGGTCTGCAAACCACACCGCAAGGAGACAATGACCAAAAACATCCAATTACCCGATCCCGGGGGTACCAAGCAAACAACCAGCTCGGTTCCCTTACCCTAGCCCGTGCCGGCCTCTGACGCTAAGAAAGCGTCTCTGGCCGAACACAATCCTGAGCTACACAGTTTACACTTCCCTCCTACGAAATCGGAGCACATGATGCCAATTGGCACCCTGGGCTTCCGACTAGTCACACTCCCAAATCTCTTTCAAACTCCGAGAGGGCTCGGTAACAGCCATTCCCTCTCACGACAGACGAAAGACGCTCCCGGGAGCATATACATGCCAGCGAAGAAAGAAGACCAAGACAGAAGAGCGCCAGAAGAAACGACCCAGCCGGCAGGGTCCAACAGCCAGGACAGGGGGAGGTTTGCTAACATCGCCAATACCGTCCGCATTTGCGGGGGGATATGCGAAAAAGCAGTCCCACCCCTTACGAGGCCGGTCCAGGTTTAGGGCGATGATTGGGGCAAAGAGCTCAAGCTCGACCCCTAATCATCCGAGACCGTTATCTTTAGTGAAGAATATTGGCGCCAGAATATATTTTACATGAGAATAACGATGTTTTATCTATTAAGTAATATTTTATATTTGTTATTTAATCTAGTCTAGAAAAATACAGTATGTCCCAGTCTCCATATACAGTTGTACCACCAACTTCTGCCCCCAGCAGGTTAGGAAGTTGAGGTTGCCCGGTTCTCGTTTAGATAGTGGAGACTGGGTCGTGGTTCGGAAATTATTCAAGAAAAACTTTTAATTTTTTTTGTTAGGCGCCAGTAGTCATATTAAAAAAAGCATCTATAACGTACTTGTCTAATTGTACGACTGTGACTACTCAGAGATAAATAATGTTATAGATACTCATGAAATTATCAACACTAAGTTAAAAATATCTAGTTTATTGACTCTATTATAAAACTTGAAATGGTTAATTTTAATTAATTGAAATGTTACACCTTATGGTTGGATGTAGCTACTTCCTTACAGAAAGTTATATATTTAATTAATAAGTTTGACTAGGTTGAAGACCAAAAAATTTACAAAATATGACAAATTATTGCTAAGCGGTGATTAAGTAATTAAATTGAAGAAAATTAATAATTAGCTGAAGGCAATATATAACATAAAACAATTTAGAAATGTATAAAAGTTTGTCGAAGGTTGAATAATGTCGTTGAAAGTTGAACGTTGAAAAGAAATGTTGAAAAGCAAATTCAGTTGATACAATTACCACCGGCTGGGTTCTGCAGTAACCAACCCTGGTCCTCGTCTTACTGAATCCTCATGTTGCCACCACTCGATTATTGACTCCGTAGAGATCCCAAGAATTTAGACGCCGGAACTGTTACCAAACCAAACAACTTGGTGCTCTCATCCAGCGAGGACTATTTCATACCAGGCCACTCCAACCTTGGATTACAAAACTCCTTGGCAAATAGTCTGGTTCTCCTGGATTATAGCAGCTACCCAATTTTCCCTGGCACACCGTTAAGCCAAATGTATGGTAAAATTCCCAATTTAAGGATTAACTTCAAATTTGAAGGGTCAACTTAACATCGAAACTGAAGGGTCAGCTTAAACACCTCATTCCTACAAGAGTTATCATCTGTTACTACGCTTGAAATTACTTGTTTATTAGTGGGCACTCTTAGTGCGTTTGATAAAATCCCCACGTTAATGCATTACTGGTATATCTCTAAATAAATTACATTAACATGCCCTTCTCGCCCCTACTAATATCGAGTTAAATTCTTTTGAATTTTAATTATTCGACAAGGTTACGAAAACGTAATTTAATAAATTCGAACTGTCTTTAAACCCTTATTAAACCTCAATTACTCATTAATAAAATTTACTTCTAAATATATCTTAATACTGAGTTAAACACATGTCTCGAAATACCCCGTTCATACATTAACTTGACCGCGTCTCTTTCAAGCCACGTGCCGCGAATGAAGGTAATTTGTGATCAACAAACATCGCGTTTAATTATGATAAATTCAACAATTAAATTGCAAATACATGTACAACAAGTGCTACAGAAGGTAATTATATTTATATTATTAACTATCTATTAACATACCACACTAGATGAGGTGTTAATCGGACAACACGTCCGTATCGCTCGAAGTCAAAAGGAAAATGGTTATCACGAACTGTTCGGATACCTTGTTTGATCTCTAACAAACTAGTTACACTTCTATACGCGAGATGTCGCAGGTAGTGGGAACATAAATCATTCTTTAAATATAATACAAATCTGCACAATTACTGTACTGTATCATTCTTATGCATTCATGAGTTCCAATTTAATCAGAATTATCGATTTATAATTTTGTTTATTGATTTTTGGGATTTATTCACTTATACAGATTTCTTCTTTTAAATATTTGTTGTACCATATGACTTGTAGGTGTTTATCAAGAGAAGTAACAGATGGCGCTTCGCGCTTGCTGCTAATTTATAATTTAAAGTTGGATTGACGAACACAATTCCAGATTCCAGATTCAGTAAGACTAGGGCTTTGGGATTGGACTGAAAAATTAAATAATAAGTTTACAGAATTGTGGTTTAAGACTACAAAAATTCATTGCTATTAGAATAAAAATTAACAAGTGGCATTCAGGTAATTTTGAATGTCACACAGTATGTCCACGGATCGAGTTACAAAGAGGAAAAACATTTTTTTTTCCCAAGAAATAATAATAATAATAATAAAAATTCTTTATTCACTTGGCTATACATTTGTATAGATGTGACATGTCAGTTTTGAACACACGTTAATGACATAAAATAATATTTAAACATTGTTACAACAGTAAATGTTATTAAAAATTCACAGCAAATAATAAGAGAATATATAATATACATCAAAATTAATAAAACACAATACTTATACACTACAAAACATTGAACACTGGACGGCACAGAATATGATGCTATATTTTTAATACATCCATTAGTTGCTTACATTACTAAAAACCTCTTGAATGGAATAATAACATTTATTAATTAGGTATTTTTTTAGTTTATTTTTAAAAACTGTTGGTTTTTTATCTCAACAGGAAGTGCATTGAAAATGTTGGCACAACAGACATTTGGACTTTTTCTAAAAAGTGACAGGTTATAATTATTGAAGGAAATCTGATTAGCTACACGGGTATTGTGTATGTGTGCTTATCTGAATTAAATGTAAATTTATTCTTGTTTTGGTAGACAAAAACGGCTGCCTCGAGTGCAAAAATTGAAGGTAAGGTTAGGATGTTATTTTCTATGAACACAGGTCGACATGAATCTAGTGGCATGAGTGAAAACATAAGACGAATAATTTTTTTTGTAAAATAAAAACTCTTTGCATTTCTGTGCCTACACTCCAGAGAATAATTGAGTACCTGAGATGAGAATGCACGAGTCCATAATATACATTTATTAGTTGTCCTCTCGATAAAATAGGTTTTAGATTTCGTAATGCAAAAAATGCAGAGTGTAATTTTTTGCATACTGATTCTATATGATTCGTCCAAGTAAAATTTTCGTCAGCTGCTAGACCTAAGAATTTAATGTGTGTCGATCGTGTAATAATGTGTTGATTTATAATTAGATTTAAAATAGGTGGCTGTCGTCTTTTATAAAACTGTATATAAATTGTTTTATGTAAATTTAAAATTAATTGATTACGTGTACACCATGATGAAAATTCGGCTATTAAATTGTTTGCAGAATTATTTAGTTCTTCGGCTGAATCAGCCACAAGTCCAACTGTAACATCATCTGCATATATAATTAATTTGATGGCTTCACTGAGATGTGCTTCCAAGTCATTAATAAATATTGTGAATAGTAAAGGAGAGAGGACTGCACCTTGAGGCAAACCGATATTGATATCCTTTTTTTGAGAGTAATTATTGTCAAGTTTTACAATAATTTTTCGATTGGTAATAAAAGACTTTATCCACTTACTGAGGTTTCCCCGAATTCCTATTGATTCAACTTTTTTAATTAAAAACTCATGATTTAGGGAGTCGAAAGCTTTACTTAAATCAAATAGAATGCTAAGAACGTATTTATTAGCATCTAATGATTCATAAATGAAATAAGTTCGCGTTATCACAGTAACAATTGTTAACATGACTTTTGTTTACTAAATTTTAATTTCATAAACTTAACAACAAAAATAATATAACCAATAACTATTCTACTCAATCCACGCACCGCCTTTTCAACGCACAATTCTAGTTTTCGACGCAATTCTCTATAACTTCTTTGAATTTCTTCGAGAGTTGAAGACGTCACAGCAACTCTAATCCTCTCCTTTAAATTCTCTACGTTAGGAGGAAGATTATTTGCATAAACTATTTGTTTCAAACAGCCCCAAAGATTAAAATCAGCCATAGTCAAATCAGGCCTCCCTGGTGGCCATACCACGGGACCATTTCGGCTGTTCCAATTCTGTCCAAATTGCTGATTTAACCATTCTACAACAATCCGAACATGATTGGCCGGACAACCATCTTGTTGAAAATAACACCTTGCTATGTAATTAATCGGTAAGTTGTCTAACCTCTCAACAAGAAATAAAAAAACTACACATTACACATTAGCTTTTGCCGAATATTGTCGATTATATGCGATTCGGAAATTCGGAGTGTAATCGCTCTAATGACTCACATGTTGAGATGCAACAGTACCATTGGTAGAAAACGTGGCCTCATCAGAGAAAATAACGTTTCGATAAAAGTATTGATTATTTATCCATGATTTGAGTGCCCATCCACAGACAAAAATTGAAACGTTTCACAGGATCTCCGGGTTCTAATGCATGATTAAAAATGGGCCTGTAGGGATGGAACTTCCATTGTTTCAAAATCTTTTGAATCAGCGATTTACTAATTCCCAAGTGAAGCGATCTTCGCAGCAAAGAAAGTTATGGATAGTTCACTACCGAGTCCATTACAACTCGACGGATCGCTTTATTTCCTTTACCATTGCATTGAATTGCAAATTCGTTGGTGTCTTGACTACATTTTCAACGATTAGGCAGATTTTCCTAACTGGCAGTCGATGAAAATAAATAAATAACGGCAATTGCTATGACAACGCGAACTTATTTTTTGGGACTTTTGGGACTATTTTAGATTTTTCTCTGAAACTGAAAGAAAATTTGAAAAAGCTAAAACTGAATTGGCTGTTCTGGGACATGCAAAAACTTTTATCAAGAATACATTTTTCTGGTAAAATGAAAAATAAAAAGGTTTTTCCTCTTTGCAACTCGATCCGTGGACATACTGTATATTAGCTCAGTCGACAGCTTGAGTTTTTTATGTGCAGTATAAATATGGAGTAAACTATACTTCATTCACCCCGTCTATATGATCTGAATTTCTGGAACACCTTGTATGTATACTTGTAGTTAAATACAAATTCCACGATCTGACGGAAGAAATCAAATTCAGGACACAGACAGAGAACATTAGTATCGTTACAAATGTACTTACACGTATGAAACATCCAGTGTTCATGTGTCGGTATGTAAGAACTTAGAGGCGTTAATTTAACATAAGACTTGAGAGAACAGACGAGAGGAGTGCATAAAATCTCTTGAAGTTATATATTCTCGAGGAGCGCTGACATACCCGTCCCAGGTCAACTGACAAAAACCTGACATTTAAAACCTCTTCATGATCAAATAACGCCTACGTCATGCTTCATTAATATTTTTTAATTATTTTTTTCTCTAGTCTTATTTATAGTTGGTGGTTAAGCCTATTTAGAATTAAAGTAAAAATTATTTAAATGATTATTGACTTTTAAAATAACTGTATTTTAGTCGAGTGCAATTAAGTTTTTACCTTGGAACCCAGTTATAATGAATGGATTTTCATGACTTTTTTTGCATTAAGTTTCTAATGTTGAGTACAAAAAAGTTTCCCTTTAAAAATTGTCGCTCTTTTTTTTGGTTCCCACCCCCTCTACAGGGGTGGGCAAAAAAGTAAAATAGTAACCACTGAATATGACATAGAATCATATTGTAAGAGAAAAAAAGTGGTTTACAATTTTTCATGAAAATTTATATATTTTTCAAGTTATAACGATTTGAAGATTACGATTTTATCTTTAATAAAATATGCATAAAAAATATTTTTAAGAAAAAGCATTTATTTCAAAAAATTGTACTAAAAAGTAAAAAATATTTTTTTTAAATTCATACACCTGGAAACCAAAAGCTTTATGGGCGGTCAATTGAACAAAGTAACTATGCAATATTGCTATACAACCGTTCCCAAAGTTTTTGGTTTCCAGGTGTATGAATTAAAAAAAAAAAATTACTTTTTAGTACAGTTTTTTAAAATTAAAGCTTTTTCTTAAATATATTTTTTTATATATATATTTTTTAAATATTTTTCTTCATATAATTTTATTTTTTACTTTCTAGTTCTTCCTTATTTTACAGATAAACAGACAGAATAAACCCTTTCATTTGATATCCATACCAAGGAGGTTGTGAAGAAAATATATTCCGCCATCTTGGGTTTAAAATGACATCAAATAGCATATCGTATTTTACTCGTCAAACCACTTCATTTCATACTTATGTCAAGGGAGTTATGAAGAGAAAGGCAATCCTCCATCCTAAGGCGTCGGCCATATTGTATTTAAAATGGCGTCACTGTCGCATTTTACTCGTCAAACCCTTTCATTTGATACTCATATCAAGCGAGCCGTGAAGAAAAAGGTGATCCGCCATCTTGGGACGTCCGCCATATTAGATTTAGAATAACGTCACATAGTTTATTCTATTTTATTTGTCAATTCCTTTAATTTGATACCGATATCAAGGGGGTTGTGAAGAAACAGGTGATCCACCATCTTGAGACGTCTTTCATATTTAGAACGATATTATATATACGATATTCCATTGTCACCAGACTTACATACGTGTGCAGAATTTCAAAGCTCTAGCTTAATTAGAACTAAATAAATGCTTTTAAAAATTGGAACCTTGAGACTGACTTTCGTAAATAACTCAAAAGTTTTATATTTGTGGAAAAAGTGGTATGATACAAAAAATAAAATTATGAAATTACAAATATATTTAAATCTCAAATATGTCAGAAATACATATAATAGAAATTATAGGGCTTGAAGTACACTTGAAAGAAAACAATGTGATGTGCAAAACAATGAGTGCTTTTTAATTTTTGTAAGTAAAAAAATTAGGATTTTCCTGTTGTCATTGGACATAGAATAGAAATTCAAAAAATCTATGCCAGTTTTTTAAACATTTATACAACCGGTTTTACAATCGCAAGTTAACTTTCATGTTAGTTGACTCTTACTTGCAGGTTAACTACGACTTTACCGACACTTGCGTTTTTCAATATAAAGTTAAGTGATGATTTGTAAACGAGAGGTTGTGAATAAAATTTATAATGTTGGTACTGGAAAAATGGGTAATATACATAAACTAGAATGGGCTATCGCCCATTCTAGCTCCTCCGGAGGGGTGACAGCTAAAGCTGTCAATGCGAGTGCTCCGCACTCGATTAGGTAACGCTTGAATCATTGTAGAAAGCTTGATTTTTAGTTTTCAATTTTCACTTTTTTTGGGTTTTTTAAATTTTAAGTTTTCAGTTTTTTAATAATTTTCAGTTTTTTAGTTTTTCGGTTTTTTATCATTCAGTGTTTCGGTTTTTCAGTTTTCAGTTTTTAATTTTTTCAGTTTTTCAGTCTTCAGTTTTTAGTTTTTTAGTTTTTCAATTTTTCAATTTTCAGTTTTCACTTTTTCAATTTTTTAATTTTGTTTTCAATTTTCAGTTTTTAGTTTTTCAATTTTTCAGTTTTCAGTTTTTGTGGTTTTCCGTTTTTAGTTTCATTTTTCAGTTTGTCAGTTTTTCAGTATTTCAGTTTTTCAGTTTTTCAGTATTTTAGTCTTTCAGTGTTTCAGTTTCTCAGTTTCCCAATTTTCCAGTTTTCCAGTTTTTCAGATTCAGTTTTAAAGTTTTAAAGTTTCGAAGTTTTGAAGTTTTTAATTTTCTAAGTTTTTAAGTTTCTAAGTTTTTAAGTTTTTAGGTTTTTAAGTTTTTAGGTTTTGAAGATTTGCAGTTTTTAAGTTTTGAAGTTTTTAAGTTAAGTTTTTCAGGTTTTCAGTGTTTCAGTTTTTTGTTTTTCAGTTTTTCAGTTTTTCATTGTTCAGTTTTTCATTTGTCAGCCTTTTATTTCAGTTTTTCGGTTTTTCAGTTTTCAGATTTTCAGTTTCTAGTTTTTCACCTTTCGATTTTTTAGTTTTCAATTTTTCAAGTTTTCAAGATTTCAAGTTTTCAAGTTTCCAAGATTTCAAGTTCTCAATTTTTCAAGTTTGCAAGTTTTCAAGATTTCAAGTTTTCAAGTTTTCAACTCTTCAAGTTTTTAAGTTTCCAAGTTTTCAAGATTTCAAGTTTTCAATTTCTCAATTTTTCAAGTTTGCAAGTTTTCAAGATTTCAAGTTTTCAAGTCTTCAAGTTTATCAGTTTTTCATTATTTCAGTTTTTCAGATTTTTAGTTTTTCAGTTTTTCAATTTTTCAGTTTCAGTTTTTCACTTTCATATTCGATTAGGTACTTCAGCAACCTTCACATTCCGAGTTTCAGCTGAATCGGACGGCAAATAAGAAAGTTACAGTAAATAGCGGATATTAGGCTATGGGGACGCCGCCATTTTGAAATTTTCAATGTCGACGTCATATTCACAATCAACTACTTCAGTAACTTCAACATATCGAGTTTCATTTGAATCGGACGATAAATAAGGAAGTTACAGTAAATGATGAATATTATGCTACGGGGACGCCGCCATTTTGAATTTTTGAGTTACGATAACATATTCGTGATCTGTGACCTCGATAACATATACATACCTATTTTCAGACGAATGGCACCGTAAATGGTAAAATAGGTCCTGCAACTCGGCCGCCATTTTGAATTTTTCAATTTCGACGTCATATTCACAATCAGCTACTTCAGTAACTTCAACATACCGAGTTTCATTCGAATCGGTTGGGAAATAAGAAAGTTATAGTAAATAATGGATATTAGGCTATGGAGAGGCAGCCATTTTGAATTTTTGAGTTGCGATAACATATTCGTGATCTGTGACCTCGATAACATATACATACCTATTTTCAGACGAATGGCACCGTAAATGGCAAAATGTGTCCAGCAGCTCCGCCGCCATTTTGAATTTTTCAATTTCGATTTCGGATTCGTATTTGGCGACCTCAAAACCCCCCACATACCGATTTTGAGAGGTGTGACACCAAAATCGACAAACATCGTCCGCCATTTTGGCGCCGCCATCTTGAATTTTGCGATTCTGAAATCATATTCGTGATCAGCGTAGTCGATAATCCCCGAGTACCAAATTTCAGGTCAATCGGACGACAAATAAATTTAATTGCGTTTTTCGATGAATTTGGCTCACCCTATATCAGCATTATTTTGCTCACTCTGTAAATTACAAATTACCCAGAATTCCTAGGATATTGTTATGTGCGTTAGTTAAAATGGCGGAAGCAAAAACATGGGCTTTCAAAACGGTCATTTCTCAGGAAATAAGTGGAGTTGAAAGGCGTTCTATGTCTCAAATTAATCGGGAAGGACGATATTTTGTTGTGATAGTGGAGTGTGCGGGCCAAATCGGAAATTCGGCCCGGCACGGGCGTGTGAATGTTGGGTTTTTTGGGTGAAAGTGAAAAACATCTACGTACATATAAATTCATAATTAAGCAATTACTTGGAATAGAAGCTCGTTCTGTGTCTCGATGGAAAGGGGGAGCTTTGCCCTTTCCCGTGATACCAAATTGTATAGGGAAAATCGAAAATTCGGCCTCGCAGGGGCGAGACAAACGTGACAAATTTGAGTGTGTTAAAACGTAACCTAGAAAATTGTAAAACATGAAATCTTAAAACGCTCATATTTCAGTTAATACTGGACATAGAGGCTCGATCTTGGTCTCTATTTAAACACGAAGATTCGCATTTTATTCGTGCAGTACGTGCCCTGGGTTAATTAAAAAATTTAGTGTAGTTCTGTGCGAAATAAGAATGGATATTTTCGTAAAAATCGAAAACCGTAAGTACTTTAAAAATCCATAAGTAAATAAATATCGGGAGTGAAACGGCGTGCGACGTCTCTCTGGAAAGCAGAAGAACGTAGCTTTCCGGCGATACCAAGTTCGACCGAAAAAATGGAAAATTAGGCCCGCGGCGAGCGCGACAAAAGTAGCTTTTCTCGGATCTTTTAAATTTAAAATTTCACGTATTTACGAAAAATTCTTCCACTTTGACCGCCCGTAGCTCGTTAATCTTTGGAGCTGTAGAAAAATTAAAAAAAAGACTTTTAGATAATTCATTTTTCTACATTTTCGTTAGGGCGAAGTATTTTGCTCTAGGAGGCCCCGTTTAGAAGATATGGAGGTTTAAAGGTAAAAATGTCAAATTTTTCGCCTTTTCGCACCGCCGCACCTTCCGGCCGATATCTCCGAAACGAATCGTCGTACGGAATTTTTGAAGATACCGGAGGAAGCGGAAAGAAACGCTCTTGTCCTTTGAGATTTTTTTATTTTGAGCTAGCTCCAGCCGTTTTCGAGTTATAGGCGAAAAACCGAAAAAATGAGTCTCGCTTCGGATTCGAATCAGCGCAAAAACGTGCAATCTTAAAACGTCCGTATTTTTCGAAATACATATTTTTGAGCGCCGTACGGCGTCGCGGCGGAACGGGGAGAGGTTCTAGTTATCGCTAGCCGCAAACTGCGAGGTCGAACTCGAAAATTAGGCCCGGCAGGAGCTAACGAAAATGGTAAATTTTTGACGTTTATGAAATACCAAAACGCCTTCCCCTATTTTCTCTCGTCCCCCTCGACTCCTCATTCCCAAAAATAAGAGGCGAGAGAGATAGGCGATTTTCGTCCGTTAATAAAGAAAAAACCCGGAAAAATACCGGAACCGAGTATAGCCTATACACTAGTTAGGTTTGTCGATGTAGACAAAGTCTTTTTAAAAATAATTGAACACTTTTACTAAAACACTCTACAAAAATATTTATTGATTTACAAAGTTTTACAACAATATTTGGAACAACCGGACGGTGCGAGAATTCACGCCAGAATGGCTGTCGTCTTCTACTAGGTTCATCATGAAGGCATTAGTCGAGTCTGCTCGGGGATGTCCGTCGTCAACATTGTACGCTGGGTTGCTTACATAACACCTCCCTTGCTAGACAGAAGTTTTATTTGGGACAAATAAAACTTTTACTCCTTGGACCTTGTTATCCCTTGATTGGCGGTCAACTGTTTCGACCTTGTTGTCCCTTGATGGACCCTCAACTGCGGAAGCCTGCACTTGTTGAGTAGGTTGTTTGGATTTACATTTCCTAAGTCGATGAATAGCCAATACTGAAACAAATGTGACAAAAATTACATAAAGGGGTAGAGTCCAGTAGTGGGCCGTCTCGACGTCCTTCTTCAGTTGGATGGGTTCTATGTCGTCTTGGGTTTTCTTTAACATGTGAAGTTGGTCCAGAGGAACATCTTCTAGTTTCAGCTTCCTGGTATTGTTAATTCTTGTCTTCATCGTTTTAATTTCTGGTAACAATAGGGGTTGTCCTCTGATTGATTCCTTTTCGTTTGAGTAAGTGTATTCTGATGTTTTAAAATTACACTTAGGGGGTAAATTGAATAGGTAGGTGCCTCGTAGAATAGTAAAATCTGTCGTCCTGCAGGTGGTTTGAATTTTTGTTTCATTCGGGAAAATGCCTATGTAGTAAGTTTCGGTAATTTGTTCGACGATGGAATGTACTGTTCTTATTGGAACCTGGGTACATGTGTTGTCTTCTTGGCTGAGTTGTAATAATTGAAATATACAATCGTTTTGTTTCCATCCATCGACAAGAAGGCTTTCTTGGCAATAATATTCAGTATCGATCTCCCTGCATGGCGTTGGTTGATATTGGTAGAAGTTTTCGCTCATAGTCAGATAGGTATTGGAAGGAATTATGGTCGTATGGTTTGGGGTAGGTATTGAATAAAGGTGATAGTACGAAAAGTGTTCCGGGTGTATTAGCGGAAATTCTAATGCAAATATTATTTTCTTTTCCGAATAATATGCTTTTACTTCTACTATTTCGTAGTACTTGTGAATGTCAATTTTGTTTACATATAATAGATGTTCTACAGGGTGATTATTTCTTAAGGTATCTACAATAAATTCCAACTCATCGATTTTGACAATACTATGATGTAGAGTATTTAATTTTGCAAAGGTTATAGAATTCTCTATATCGGTTAATAACTGAATTATGATATTTAAACTTAAATTTAGTTGATCTAAAATATTTTTTACTTGTAGATAATCGTTAAATTCGAATATAAATTTGTTAAGATCTTTCCTAATGCAATCGATACCATTCGCAATTACATCTTGATTATGTAGAATTAATGTTATTGTATGATTGAAATTATCGATAATTTTTGTAGTAAGAGAAATCTCTTTATTGAGCTTATTGGCTATATTGTTTTGATTTTCTTGCAAATTATGTATTGCTTGATTAAATTTATCGGCATCGTCTTGATCTAAGTTGCCAGATATGCTTTTTATTATACTGCCAAGTCCGTTTATTAAACCACGTTTTCGCCTCTTAATAGGGTATACTGAGGTGAACTTTTGTTGAACAATTTTTAGTTGAAAAGATATTGCTGCATTGAAATTTTGCAGTGCCATAAAATAAGGTTGGCTTAGGCCGTCCGTAATTGCTTTCGTAATTTGGTTATATTGGTTTTTTAGTGTTTTGATTTCATTTTCGATAGGTTCTAAATCGAGATAATGTAAAAATGTGTGAATGCTTGTTTTTATTTTTGCCGTACCTAATTTGAAGGGAAGGATACCTGGGTTTTTTGACAGGTCAGTTATCTTTACTTCCTGAAGGTTCGCCAGTGTTATCAGAGACATTCTGTAACAAAGGTTGTCTAATTAGTTTTGGGCGTTTAATACTTTGCTTAGAAATAGCCGCGGATTTATTTGTGGATATGATTTTAGTGGTTTGACTTAGCGCGGTTTCGGGAACGCATCTCGGCGCTAATTTATTCCTACTATTGATTTTTTTATAAATTTTTGTTTGGGGTTGAATGTCTGGTTCTTTTTCTCTAGATTCGTTACGTTTGCTAATTGTTTTTTCTTTCTGCTGATGGCAGTCCTCGTGAATTTTTTGATAAATTAGTTTCGTCTTTTCTTTGTGATTTTCTACGTAATTATTTAATAAGACGTTCGTTATATCGATATCAAACGGATCTTTTGTATCTAGATGCCCATTGATAATGTTAACAGGTTTTTGTTTGGTTAGGGAATGATGACTGTTGTTATAACCTAATATTGCGTAGGGCATTAAGTTTGTTATCGAATTTTCATTGGGTTGTTTTGATTTTAGAATTCGTAAATGTTCTATAATTGTAGAATGAAATCTTTCGATTATACCCTTGCTTTGCGGATTTAGAGGTGTCGTGTAGTGAATTTCAATGTCGTGTAATTTAACAAATTCTAACATGAGATTGTTTTTAAATTCGGTGCCGCTGTCGGAAATTATTTTGAGCGGCGCTCCGTGGTGGGTCATAAAAATTAAAAGGTTTTTGACTATGTTTATAGCATTGTGGGTTTCTAGAGGGTACGCTTGGCCGTACTTCGAAAATGAATCTACAACAGTTAGAAACTTTTGATTAGAAGCCTGAAATGTATCGATATATATTACTTCAAACGGTTTTTTAGCCGTAGGTGTTATTGCAAATTGCTGCTTAATCGGGTTGCGATCGTATTTATTGGTTTGACAGATATCACAGTTATTTATCCTATCTTCTACGTCCGCGTTTAATGTGGGCCAATAATAATTCTGTTTTATTCTGAGTACAGTTTCAGGTATACCACGATGATTCGTTTTACCCTCGTGATGATGAGTGATAATTTCTTGTTGTCTAAGTTCGTCAGTAATGTCTTCTAAAACTGTGTTACATTTTACTAATTTAAAACTTGAATTTTTAAACGTGTCCTTTACAATATTGCAGATTTCGGGATAGAATTCATCTGTTTTAAATAATAACGCGTATGTTAGTTTGGGGTCTAGATAGTTTTTAAGAAAATTTATTATTTCTATGTTAAGTCGGGATTTGTCTATTTTTACAAATATCCGCTTTTTGTTATGGAACAAATTTCTCAGTTTTACGCGTTTATAAAGTTCGATTTCGGAATATAACAGGAATTCAATTATTACCTGATTATTATAGAGATTTAGTGGTTTTTCGGATATCGGAATCGTTTGTACAGGGTGTTCTATGCTAGTGTGGGCGGTTTCGTTAGACTGGTTTTCGTCATTATTTTCGGGGATTTCTACTTCGTTTGCGTCCTGTGCTTGGTTTAAATTATCCGTTATCGGAATATAATTATTTTGTACTTGATTTATGTCACTCGCGATCGGCGCGTTATTTCCGGGTTCCGGGTTTGTTTGCATTTCGTCTAGTTCGTTTATCGTATCATAGTCGTAATTTTCCGAATTTTCGATGTCATTAAGATTTGGGGTTTCGTCAATATGATTTACTAGAGACGCATTATCGTCGGAATCCGAAATTTCTTTCATGTGAATTTCTACGCGTGAAAGGGCGTCGGCGTTTGTGTTGGCTTTACCTTTCTTATATTGAATTTGATAGTCGAATTCTTCGAGCTTCAATCTCCACCTGATTAGTCGAGAATTTGGCTCCTTGAGGTTCATTAGCCACTCTAGGGGTTTGTGGTCGGTAATTATCTTAAACTTTCGGCCGAATAGGTATGGCCTGAAGTACTTTGTCCCATAGACGCAGGCCAATGCCTCGCGCTCAATTGTGGAGTAGTTTTGCTCCGCACTATTGAGTGTTCGAGACGCGTATGCTATTGGTTTATCATTTCCGATCGGACCTTGCGATAAAACCGCGCCTATTGCAAAATTGCTCGAATCGGTAGTCAAATTAAACGGTTTGGTGAAATCGGGGTACTGCAGTATCGGATCATTGGTTAAAATATGCCGGCATTCGTCAAAACATTTCAGGAAAGCTTCGTTATGTTCGATTTTTGACCCCTTCTTTAGACAAATGGTTAAAGGCTTTGTTAACTTAGCAAAGTTTTTAATAAATTTGCGGTAATAACCTACAAGACCTAGAAATCCTTTTATCTCTTTAACAGTTTTGGGAATAGGGTAATTTACAATGGCTTTAATTTTGTCTGGATTGGGTTTGACACCCTCCGCCGTAACTATATGGCCTAGAAAAGCAACTTCCCTTTTAAGGAATTCTGACTTATCTAGCTGGATTTTAAAATTAGTTTCGCGTAACCGCTGAAAAACTTTTGTTAAGTTATTAATATGTTCTTGAAGGGATACCGAGAAAATTACAATGTCATCCATGTACACCAAACATATATTGTTTTGTAAACCCTTGAGGATATTATCCATGGCGCGTTGAAAAGTCGCGGGCGCGTTCTTAAGCCCGAACGGCATTCTAACGTACTCGTAGTGGCCATTTTCTACGTTGAAAGCTGTCTTTTTTATATCCTCGGGTGCCATTTCAATCTGATGAAACCCGCTGGCAAGATCGAGAGTTGTAAAATATTGACACTTACCGATTTTATCGAGAATATCGGATATATTGGGAATCGGATATCGATCATCGATAGTTTTTTCGTTCACTTTCCGATAATCCACAACTATCCGCCATTTCTTTTTGCCCGAAGCGTCCGCTTTTTTCGGCACGATCCAAATTGGCGAGGACCACGGCGAATTACTGTGTCTTATAATACCTTGCTCTAGCATAGAATTTACTTGTTTTTCTACCTCCGGTTTGTGAATAAATGGGTACCTATAGCTCTTGGTATAAACGGGAATTTCATCAGTGGTTTTAATACTATGTTTAATTTGATTGGTAAATGTCAAAGGTTCGTTTTCGTATTTAAATATATCGGAGTATTTAATACATAACTTTTCTATTAAATTTTTCTCTTCCGAATTTAAGTGATCGGTTCTAATTAAATTTTTAATTTCGCGATGATTGCCATTTTCGGTATTGGATTGATCGGATTTAAAGTCGATATGAAAAATATCATATTCGTTAAGATTTATTAATTTTACTTCTAAAGGTGTATCTAAGTTTATGGTGACATCATTTTCATTCTCGTTAAGAACTTCGACCCAAGCATATCCGTTTCTAGCAATAGATAATGTTTCTTTTAACTCAACGTGTTGAACTTTTTGCTGAGGCACGATTACGTAGCCGTTATCTACTGTTACAGGAACTTGCACTCTTTGTCCCGTGTGAGACTTTATGTTTGCGTGATACGTGGAATTTATATTTGATAAGTAATATTTTATTTCTATGTCTTTATGTGGCATTTTGAACCTTGAATTTATAAAATCTAACTGAACTTTTAAATATTTTATAATATCTAATCCTATTAGTCCGTCAAAAATATCATGAAATTTAAATAAATGGAATTTTAATTTTTGCTCCGAGCCGAATTCTTTAAAACTGGGAATCAGCATACATTTAGTTTCCTTACTTTGCGAAAAAATAGTCGAGACTATAAACGGTTCCTCAAAAATACAATTTGGGTAATAATTTTCGGCAATTTTAGGACTCATGAAAGATTTTGTTGCGCCCGTATCGATTAACAGTTTTAGAGGCGGATTTTTAATTTCTATATAGGGTAATTCTTTTTTATCGGACGCTATATTAAGTTCTATTATGTTTCTTGGTTCGGATCGGGGGCCGTTTGAAAATTTCCAGATTCTTCTTCTTGATATTCTTGATATTCTTGATTTTCGTATTCAAGTGCGTACTCGGGTGCGTATTCTGCATATTCTTGGCCATTATTAGGCATTTCTTGCGTGTTTTCATATTCGACGTTGTATAGATATTCTGGCCTATTTGATGGTCCTGGTTGGGCTCGAAAATCTCCACCATATTGATATTGGGGTCTTCTGAATGTGTTTCGGGTTGAGGTGCTCATAGGGGTGCTTTGTTGCTGTTGAACATTTTGGCCTGGTTTCCATACATTATGCGGCTTCTTAAATGTTTGTGAATTCGTAGGGAACCTCTGTGGAGGGTAGTTTGTTCTTGGCTGTATGTTTATAGGCCCCGTCGGAAATTTAGGGGGTTGGAAATTGTTATATTGCGTTTGAAAATTTGGCTGCGCGAACCGCGGTACGTTGTTATTAGGCAAAAAATAATTTTGTAACTGTGGTCTCTGTTGGACCACAGGTTGCACTATGGGTTTTTTAAATATTGGCGGACTATTTAGGTTACCCGAAATATGTGATTTTTGTAAATATCGAATATTATTTTCCTCTACTATGAATTGCATGGCGGTTGCTAAATCTTTAGGCCGCATTGCCCTAATTGTGCTGCCTAATGGTTCCCTTAACCCTGCTAAAAATGTAACTAAAGCCTGCTGTGTAAAGAACTTTTTCTTACTAGTTTTAATATCGGCATCCGTATTATGAACCTCGATATAATTGCAAATGATATTTAACAATGACATAACCTTTTCATAGAATTGTTGCGGGCTTTCGTTATTTTGTTTTAAATTAACCAAATCCCTATTTAAGCTATTTTCGTCTCTTTGATCGCCGAAATTTTGTGTTAAGACGGCTTTCACTTCATCCCATGTACTGGCACCGTAAATGGAAATAACTTCGCGTGCCCTGCCCGTGAGTCTACTTTTAACTCCCTCGAATAGTAATAAATTTTGCAAATTCCCTGGGTTTTCCTCATCAAAGTAAATAGTGAGAAAGGTTTGTGAGACTTTAAGATAATTATAGAGTTCGCATGGATTTCCATCGAAAGGTGGAATTATACTTAAATTTTTAACGTCAAAAGATGGAGTTGAAGACATTTTTTGGCTTTTTTGTGATTTGATATTATTACTTAAACTAGAACTATTTGTAGAACTATCGTGATTTAATTCACTATTATGTAAACTACAATCTTTATTTAAATTACTAGGAATATTTTCAAGTTCAACGTGGCCTTCAGTACTTTCGCTCGATGCTGCCGTAACTGATGTTTCGCCCAAATGGTTCTCAATTAATAAAATACTATTATATAAATCGCTTAAATCTAGCTCACCCTTCGCACTGTCACAAAAGGACTTTATGGGGGTTGAGGATTCTGACATGGAAAAAAACTTCTACTTACATTAAAGAGAAGGCACACTTCATTGTCCGGGTCGTTGGTTCTTCACTTAGGGTACTCAATTCGCCTAAGACTTTTCGGTGATTAATTGTTGACACAAAAAAAGACGATTCGCGATGTAAAGTCTTTTTCACCGATCCGCACGACTGCGCCAGTTAGGTTTGTCGATGTAGACAAAGTCTTTTTAAAAATAATTGAACACTTTTACTAAAACACTCTACAAAAATATTTATTGATTTACAAAGTTTTACAACAATATTTGGAACAACCGGACGGTGCGAGAATTCACGCCAGAATGGCTGTCGTCTTCTACTAGGTTCATCATGAAGGCATTAGTCGAGTCTGCTCGGGGATGTCCGTCGTCAACATTGTACGCTGGGTTGCTTACAGAATTCCCTCCCGAAGCATCGGAGGCGGGCGCGGACCGGCGAAATTAAGCGCGTCTTAACATCTCGAATCTTTAAGATCGCAAAGAGGAAGGGGCTCGCACCAACTGGATTTTATTACTATGACTAGAATGGGCTATCGCCCATTCTAGCTCCTCCGGAGGGGTGACAGCTAAAGCTGTCAATGCGAGTGCTCCGCACTCGATTAGGTAACGCTTGAATCATTGTAGAAAGCTTGATTTTTAGTTTTCAATTTTCACTTTTTTTGGGTTTTTTAAATTTTAAGTTTTCAGTTTTTTAATAATTTTCAGTTTTTTAGTTTTTCGGTTTTTTATCATTCAGTGTTTCGGTTTTTCAGTTTTCAGTTTTTAATTTTTTCAGTTTTTCAGTCTTCAGTTTTTAGTTTTTTAGTTTTTCAATTTTTCAATTTTCAGTTTTCACTTTTTCAATTTTTTAATTTTGTTTTCAATTTTCAGTTTTTAGTTTTTCAATTTTTCAGTTTTCAGTTTTTGTGGTTTTCCGTTTTTAGTTTCATTTTTCAGTTTGTCAGTTTTTCAGTATTTCAGTTTTTCAGTATTTTAGTCTTTCAGTGTTTCAGTTTCTCAGTTTCCCAATTTTCCAGTTTTTCAGTTTCAGTTTTAAAGTTTCAAAGTTTCGAAGTTTTGAAGTTTTTAATTTTCTAAGTTTTTAAGTTTCTAAGTTTTTAGGTTTTTAAGTTTTTAGGTTTTGAAGACTTGCAGTTTTTAAGTTTTGAAGTTTTTAAGTTAAGTTTTTCAGATTTTCAGTGTTTCAGTTTTTTGTTTTTCAGTTTTTCAATTTTTCATTGTTCAGTTTTTCATTTGTCAGCCTTTTATTTCAGTTTTTCGGTTTTTCAGTTTTCAGATTTTCAGTTTCTAGTTTTTCACCTTTCGATTTTTTAGTTTTCAATTTTTCAAGTTTTCAAGATTTCAAGTTTTCAAGTTTCCAAGATTTCAAGTTCTCAATTTTTCAAGTTTGCAAGTTTTCAAGATTTCAAGTTTTCAAGTTTTCAACTCTTCAAGTTTTTAAGTTTCCAAGTTTTCAAGATTTCAAGTTTTCAATTTCTCAATTTTTCAAGTTTGCAAGTTTTCAAGATTTCAAGTTTTCAAGTCTTCAAGTTTATCAGTTTTTCATTATTTCAGTTTTTCAGATTTTCAGATTTTTAGTTTTTCAGTTCTTCAATTTTTCAGTTTCAGTTTTTCACTTTCATATTCGATTAGGTACTTCAGCAACCTTCACATTCCGAGTTTCAGCTGAATCGGACGGCAAATAAGAAAGTTACAGTAAATAGCGGATATTAGGCTATGGGGACGCCGCCATTTTGAAATTTTCAATGTCGACGTCATATTCACAATCAACTACTTCAGTAACTTCAATATATCGAGTTTCATTTGAATCGGACGATAAATAAGGAAGTTACAGTAAATGATTAATATTATGCTACGGGGACGCCGCCATTTTGAATTTTTGAGTTACGATAACATATTCGTGATCTGTGACCTCGATAACATATACATACCTATTTTCAGACGAATGGCACCGTAAATGGTAAAATAGGTCCTGCAACTCGGCCGCCATTTTGAATTTTTCAATTTCGACGTCATATTCACAATCAGCTACTTCAGTAACTTCAACATACCGAGTTTCATTCGAATCGGTTGGGAAATAAGAAAGTTATAGTAAATAATGGATATTAGGCTATGGAGAGGCAGCCATTTTGAATTTTTGAGTTGCGATAACATATTCGTGATCTGTGACCTCGATAACATATACATACCTATTTTCAGACGAATGGCACCGTAAATGGCAAAATGTGTCCAGCAGCTCCGCCGCCATTTTGAATTTTTCAATTTCGATTTCGGATTCGTATTTGGCGACCTCAAAAACCCCCACATACCGATTTTGAGAGGTGTGACGCCAAAATCGACAAACATCGTCCGCCATTTTGGCGCCGCCATCTTGAATTTTGCGATTCTGACATCATATTCGTGATCAGCGTGGTCGATAATCCCCGAGTACCAAATTTCAGGTCAATCGGACGACAAATAAATTTAATTGCGTTTTTCGATGAATTTGGCTCACCCTATATCAGCATTATTTTGCTCACTCTGTAAATTACAAATTACCCAGAATTCCTAGTATATTGTTATGTGCGTTAGTTAAAATGGCGGAAGCAAAAACATGGACTTTGAAAACGGTGATTTTTCAGGAAATAAGTGGAGTTGAAAGGCGTTCTATGTCTCAAATTAATCGGAAAGGATGATATTTTGTTGTGATAGTGGAGTGTGCGGGCCAAATCGGAAATTCGGCCCGGCACGGGCGTGTGAATGTTGGGTTTTTTTGTGAGAAAGTGAAAAACATCTACGTACATATAAATTCATAATTAAGCAATTACTTGGAATAGAAGCTCGTTCTGTGTCTCGATGGAAAGGGGGAGCTTTGCCCTTTCCCGTGATACCAAATTGTATAGGGAAAATCGAAAATTCGGCCTCGCAGGGGCGAGACAAATGTGACAAATTTGAGTGTGTTAAAACGTAACCTAGAAAATTGTAAAACATGAAATCTTAAAACAGTCATATTTTAGTTAATACTGGACATAGAGGCTCGATCTTGGTCTCTATTTAAACACGAAGATTCGCATTTTATTCGTGCAGTACGTGCCCTGGGTTAATTAAAAAATTTAGTGTAGTTCTGTGCGAAATAAGAATGGATATTTTCGTAAAAATCGAAAACCGTAAGTACTTTAAAAATCCATAAGTAAATAAATATCGGGAGTGAAACGGCGTGCGACGTCTCTCTGGAAAGCAGAAGAACGTAGCTTTCCGGCGATACCAAGTTCGACCGAAAAAATGGAAAATTAGGCCCGCGGCGAGCGCGACAAAAGTAGCTTTTCTCGGATCTTTTAAATTTAAAATTTCACGTATTTACGAAAAATTCTTCCACTTTGACCGCCCGTAGCTCGTTAATCTTTGGAGCTGTAGAAAAATCAAAAAAAAGACTTTTAGATAATTCATTTTTCTACATTTTCGTTAGGGCGAAGTATTTTGCTCTAGGAGGCCCCGTTTAGAAGATATGGAGGTTTAAAGGTAAAAATGTCAAATTTTTCGCCTTTTCGCACCGCCGCACCTTCCGGCCGATATCTCCGAAACGAAGCGTCGTACGGAATTTTTGAAGATACCGGAGGAAGCGGAAAGAAACGCTCTTGTCCTTTGAGATTTTTTTATTTTGAGCTAGCTCCAGCCGTTTTCGAGTTATAGGCGAAAAACCGAAAAAATGAGTCTCGCTTCGGATTCGAATCAGCGCAAAAACGTGCAATCTTAAAACGTCCGTATTTTTCGAAATACATATTTTTGAGCGCCGTACGGCGTCGCGGCGGAACGGGGAGAGGTTCTAGTTATCGCTAGCCGCAAACTGCGAGGTCGAACTCGAAAATTAGGCCCGGCAGGAGCTAACGAAAATGGTAAATTTTTGACGTTTATGAAATACCAAAACGCCTTCCCCTATTTTCTCTCGTCCCCCTCGACTCCTCATTCCCAAAAATAAGAGGCGAGAGAGATAGGCGATTTTCGTGCGTTAATAAAGAAAAAACCCGGAAAAATACCGGAACCGAGTATAGCCTATACACTACAGAATTCCCTCCCGAAGCATCGGAGGCGGGCGCGGACCGGCGAAATTAAGCGCGTCTTAACATCTCGAATTTTTAAGATCGCAAAGAGGAAGGGGCTCGCACCAACTGGATTTTATTACTATGACTAGAAAACGCTGCGCGTTTTCTAGGTCCTCCGGACGGGTGACAGCTAAAGCTGTCAAATTGAGTAACGCTTGAATCATTGTAGAAAGCTTGAATCATTGTAGAAAGCTTGGTTTTCAGTTCCGATTTCAGATTCGTCATCAGCGACCTGAAAAACATCTAGGTACCGATTTTCAATCGAATCGGTCCATAATGATACATCTTGTCCGCCATTTTGGGGCCGCCATATTGAATTTTGTAAATGTGATGTCATATTCGTTATCGGCTACACTAATGACCTCTACATACCAAGTTTAATTTGAATCGGATGGTAAATAAGAAAGTTATAGTAAACAATGGATATTAGGCTATGGGGACGCCACCATTTTGAATTTTTGAGTTACGATAACATATTCGTGATCTGTGACCTCGATAACATATACGTACTTATTTTCAGACGAATGGCACCGTAAATGGCAAAATGTGTCCTGCAACTCTACCGCCATTTTGAATTTTTCAATTTCGATTTCAGATTCGTAATCAGCGACCTCGAAAACCCCCACATACCGATTTTAAGCGGTGTGACGCCATAATCGACAAACATCGTCCGCCATTTTGAATTTTGCGATTCTGACGTCATACTTCTGATCAACGTCGTCGATTTTCCCCGAGTACCGAATTTTAGCCCAATCGGACGACAAATAAGGAAATTTAATTTAAATTGTTCACACACCGTGTATACCTTACATGCTGAAATATTTAATTTTTCTCAAACGTTTTTATTCCAGAAATTGATGTACCTTTCCTTTGGACTAATCTCTTACCCTTTCTTTTTGCCATTTTTGCAACTGTAATGACAGATATAATATTAGATCTTAAATTAGAAATATCATATTATGATGAGTATCGAAGTGTCTTTTAAAGAAAGAGTGCTAGACGTTCCGCTGAATATACCTATAGAAATACAAAACCATAGGGTTTTGTTATTTACTTGTAATGAACACATGCATGAATCAATAAGTCATTGATATTTCTACGAAAATAATAAAAGTTCTTAGACAGAAACAACATTGTACAGACAGCTCTATTTAAATATCAAAAGTGTAATGTTTGTGATAAAAATTGTTATTAAATACGTAAACTGCAATTATTTTCGTATGCAAGTAAAAATAGCACGTAATTCATTTTATAGATGCAATAAATGTGAGTCAAGACAGCCGTAGAAAACGGAATTAACTATGAAAGAGAATAGTTTTACTTACTGATATTGTAGTTTTGCCTTTCCAAATATGTAGGGGCGAAGAGCAAAAAAATTCCAAAGCAAAGAGGAGATTAATATTTAACAAATACTTACCTGAAACACACGTTACAAATTAATGATAGAGAGAGATTTAAAAATAATGAATGCACTATATAAATTACATACTGACACTGACTTGTCGACACGAAATCATACAAACAATATTTGATAACAATTGTTTTTAGTTATCATACAAATTTACGTACTATAGCCTACTTGGATAAGAATCATAAATGAAACTATCCTCATATTTACGTGAAATATATATATTTAGAATGTACTTATTATCACACATAAAGCGTTTAACATTTCATGTATTCTTCAATAATATGCACGTGTTCATGTGTAAATATTTCATGAAACATGTATTTACAATAGCATGAAAAAATAAGGAAGGCGTGATATTGCTGGACCATATCTTCAGCGGAGGGAATCGTAAATGTGGAAAAAGTGTAAATAGAACCGTGAAATAAATAGGTGGATCCTTAATTCTGTTAATATTAGAGTCAATTTGCGGCACACACTGATATTTCTTCGTATCTCTATAAATAAAGTTCATTGTCGTTGTTGATTTAACATTACTGTGGTCGCGTGTAATTCTATACACACATGAAGAAACCGTTAGAAATATGAGTTTAATCAAAGTTTGGACATTAATGTTACAGAAGTTGCTTTTAATGAATCTTAGTATATGTCCAACTTGAAAAAACTTTCCGGAAGTTTCTCCTTATCTTAATTATTGTGTACTTTTCTTCACCTCTTCTCAAATTTTGTCTCTGCAGTTCAAAACCAAAAATATTCCACCACCCCGATTCTCTCTTCACTTTTTTCTAATATTTACATTTAAAATGTCTAAACCTGATACCTCAAATTAAATAAAATAATGTCAACGCTACATATAACCTATAAGACTAAACTGACAGATTTGTAATGTCAAACATTTAAGAACCTCTAAAAGTAAACTCCCTAAAAAAGTGTAAATGTCACATTTTTCTTAGACGTTGGTAATATAACCTACAAAATTAAACTGACTTACTTTTAAGGTAGTGGCTATTGAACCGCCGCGGCGGTTGCTTTAACTATATTTACGTGACCGCCGCGGCAATTGGTTTGGTTACATACTACTTATTCCGTGCTATAGCTATGTTTTCCATGTGGATCGCTGGTCTATGCGTAACGTTGTCGCGTTGTGGAGCAACAGGTCCCGGGTTCAACTGCTGGTAACTGAACTTTTTTTTTTATATTTTGTAACGATTAATATCCTTTTTTACAAATTCTGGTTGGATTTGACGACAGAAATAATGTTCTTTTTTTTCATATACTAATTTATCTCTTTAATGTGATGGTAGTTGGGTTAGTTAGGTTGATTTTTATATTGCGAAATAATTGTTAATAAATTATCAGCGCCGCAGGCAGCAATAGCGTCGCAGACAAAAACGGGAGGTGCGGGGAGTGTCCCCCCGCCTTGTTTTTCAGAAAATTGCATAAAATATTTCAATTTCTCTGCGCGGCGGTTCAATAAGTCGTGCAAAAGATCCGCCGCGGCGGTTGCGTAGTCACTCCCTTAAATGTCAAATATTTAAAAACCTGTAAAAATAAACTACCCATCAGAACTAACGAAGTGTAAATGTCACATTAAAATAAAATAACAAAAACTTCAAATATAAAATAACTAACTTAAATTGATTACGTATTATCTTTAATTACAAACACCTGAAAGATGTCTACTAAAATAACTAAACAACAAATTTAAAATGCTTAGAAATCTACCGTCGGATCTTCAGATAACGATTTAGTCAGATTTTTCCAAATTGTCCGAAAGAAATAAACAAACAATAATTGCATTTTTCGTGATTAATAAAACAATAGACGCAAACTCAATAATCGTTTTCGATGCAGATTTGCGAATACACTGCCATATATATAGATCCATTTTCAGCATAATTAAACGACAACCGGACGATAAATAAATTTTTTACTCGTTAACTCTGCTGGTTGAACTATTTAACTTTATCTCAGGGAGTCGGCTCAGGGTTAAATTTTCTATACTAAAAATTTGTTCTTTTTTAACGTTATCTTTTGTCTACTTAATATAATTTTGATAATGTTAGAAATATGGACTTTAATTTAATTTCGATTAATACCTTTCACTTTCAAATGTTACATAAATTTCTTTCTTCGTAACTACAATCTTCTTTCCCCAATGTACATCTCCTTTCAATCTCCAAATTTATCCTTCCTATCTATTCTCCTTTCCAATTTATCAACACTCGTACTTTCTCCTTCTTATTTTAATCATTACTTTTCTTCACCTTTTCCTATCACCCCGATTCTCTTTCACTTTTTTCTATAATTTGTATTTAAAACGTCTAAACCTGACACCTTCAAAGTAATGACGCAAAGTGTAAATGAAACTTTTGAAATATAAAAGAACTAACTAAAATGGATTATGTATTATTTTTAATTAAACGTTGGTAATGAATTAAATGTCAATACTATATATAACCTACAAAATTAAACCCACTGACTTGTAATGTCAAATATTAAAAACCTATAGAGATAAACTCCCTAACAGAACTGACAGTCTGAATGTCACATTGACGTAAAATGACAGAATTAAATACTGTCAACACTACACGTAACCTATAAGACTAAACTGAGTGACTTGTACTGTCAAATATTTAATAACCTATAAATTACTCTCTTTGACTTGTCTGTGTAAAAAGTGTAAAAAAGTGTAAAAAACATGAGTTAAACTTTTCAAATATAAAGTAACTAACTAAAATGGATTATATATTATCTTTAATTACATACGCCTCGTGATTAAAACAGTACACGCGAACTCGATAATTATTTTCGATGCAGATTTACGAATACGTAGCAATATATATCCGTTTTCGGCGCGAATAAGGAATTTATGTAAATGAATTTCCGAAAAATTGTTCGCACACCCCGTAAACCACGAAATTGATTTTTCAAATCATTCAAATTCATCTGTGACGTCATCGCTGCCGGGACTGGAAATATACCTCAACTTTGACCGCTCGAGGCTCGCTTATTTTTGGAGCGGGACGAAAACAAAGACGACGACTTTTAGATAATTGAATTTTCTACAATTTCGATAGGGTCGAAGTATTTCGCCCTAGGAGCCCCCGTTTAGGAGTTATGAGGGTTTAAAGGAAAAAATGTCCAATTTTTCGCCTTTTTTCACCTCGCACCGCCGCACCGTTCAGCGGATATCTCCGAAACGAAGAACCTTGCCAAAATTCCGAGGGAACCGGAGGATTCCTCGAGAAACGGACTTGTCCTTTGGGAATTTTTATTTTCGAGCTAGCTCCAACCGTTTCCGAGATATCGGCGAAAAACCGCAGAAATAAAAAGCGCGTTTCGAGGCCGAAAAAAGTGCGAAAACGTGCCATCTTGAAACGCTCGTATCTTCCGAAATACGTCGTCGCAGACACCGTACGGCGTCGCGACGCGAAGAACGAACGTTCTAGTTGACGGGCATCGTAAATGGCGCGGCGGAAATCGAAAATTAGGCGCCGCAGGAGCGAACAAAAAGTGACATTTTTTGACGTCTATCGATTTTGAAAGCGACTTACGCGAATATTGTTTCGCGGACCCCCTTGTAATCGTGCAATCGTGTAAACGCCAAATAAAAGCAGATAGTCGAATTTAAAACGTTAATAAAAACTGTATCCCGACGAATGCGATAACGAAATATAGCCTAAGCACGGCGGATTTCGCTTACGATCCCGCCACGCGCCGCCCGACCGGCGAATCCGCGCCTTTCTTCACATCTCGATGGAAAAAAATGTGTAGGTGCGCACGGCGCATTACTTACATTTAGTCGCTTTCAACAAACACGATTTTATATATATATGGACTAGAAACGCTTCGCGTTTCTAGGTCCTCCGGACGGGTGACAGCTAAAGCTGTCAATGCGAGTGCTCCGCACTCGATTAGGTAACGCTTGAATCATTGTAGAAAGCTTGAATCAATGTAGAAAGCTTGGTTTTCAGTTCCGATTTCAGATTCGTCATCAGCGACCTGAAAAACATCTAGGTACCGATTTTCAATCGAATCGGTCCATAAATGATACATCTTGTCCGCCATTTTGGGCCGCCATATTGAATTTTGTAAATCTGATGTCATACTCGTTATCGGCTACACCAATTACCTCTATATATCAAGTATCATTTGAATCGGACGGTAAATAAGAAAGTTATAGTAAACAATGGATATTAGGCTATGGGGACGCCACCATTTTGAATTTTTGAGTTACGATAACATATTCGTGATCTGTGACCTCGATAACATATACGTACTTATTTTCAGACGAATGGCACCGTAAATGGCAAAATGTGTCCTGCAACTCTACCGCCATTTTGAATTTTTCAATTTCGATTTCAGATTCGTAATCAGCGACCTCGAAAACCCCCACATACCGATTTTAAGCGGTGTGACGCCATAATCGACAAACATCGTCCGCCATTTTGAATTTTGCGATTCTGACGTCATACTTCTGATCAACGTCGTCGATTTTCCCCGAGTACCGAATTTTAGCCCAATCGGACGACAAATAAGGAAATTTAATTTAAATTGTTCACACACCGTGTATACATGCTGAAATATTTGACTTTTCTCAAACGTTGGTATTCCAGAAATTGATGTACCTTTCCTTTGGACTAATCTCTTACCCTTTCTTTTTGCCATTTTTGCAACTGTAATGACAGATATAATATTAGATCTTAAATTTGAAATATCATATTATGATGAGTATCGAAGTGTCTTTTAAAGAAAGAGTGCCAGACGTTCTGCTGAATATACCTATAGAAATACAAAACCATATGGTTTTGTTATTTACTTGTAATGAACACATGCATGAATCAATAAGTCATTGATATTTCTACGAAAATAATAAAAGTTCTTAGACAGAAACAACATTGTACAGACAGCTCTATTTAAATATCAAAAGTGTAATGTTTGTGATAAAAATTGTTATTAAATACGTAAACTGCAATTATTTTCGTAGGCAAGTAAAAATAGCACGTAATTCATTTTATAGATGCAATAAATGTGAGTCAAGACTGCCGTAGAAAACGGAATTAACTATGAAAGAGAATAATTTTACTTACTGATATTGTAGTGTTGCATTTCCAAATATGTAGGGGCGAAGAGCAAAAAAATTCCAAAGCAAAGAGGAGACTAATATTTAACAAATACCTACCTACCTGAAACACACGTTACAAATTAATGATAGAGAGAGATTTAAAAATAATGTAAGTCGTTGGGAAAGCAACGTTTATCCAATAAATCTGCACTATGTAAATTACATACTGACACTGACTTGTCGACACGAAATCATACAAAAAATATTTGATAACAATTGTTTTTAGTTATCATACAAATTTACGTACTATAGCCTACTTGGATAAGAATCATAAATGAAACTATCCTCATATTTACGTGAAATATATATATTTAGAATGTACTTATTATCACACATAAAGCGTTTAACATTTCATGTATTCTTCAATAATATGCACGTGTTCATGTGTAATTATTTCATGAAACATTTATTTACAATAGCATGGAAAAATAAGGAAGGAGTGATAATGCTGAACCAAGTTTGGATATTAATGTTATAGAAGTTGCTTTTAATGAATCTTGACCGATACAACTCGCCCTTGATCTACTTTGTTTCGTATATTATTAAGTAGGTATATGTCCTACTTGAAAAAACTGTTTTTGTGTAGTTACACCAGGCGAAGTGATTTCCGTCACTACTGCTATAGGTGATTTTCTAACCACGGTGATTTAATCGCCGGCAGTGAAATATCATTTATTCTTAGCTCAGTCTCACTGTGCCTTATGTTATTTATTTAATTATGCGAAAAGCTACCGTAATATATTGGTAAAATTGTAATCTTATAATGAATTATTAACATATATCGATTTTGAACGTTCATTTAGACATGTTGTTAATTTTTTAGCGAGTAACAGGTTTGTGAACAGGTCGTTAAGAAGCAGGTACATGGCATGCACGCATGACCAGACATCTTTAAATGTGAACATTACATATAACCTATTAATCATTTTTGGTCACCTGATTTTGACACCGCCATCTGGAAGGCACATAAACTTTATCCAATTAGAAGGGAATGCAAATGTAAACGATTAGCGATGAGTTTCGAGCAAAAGCAGTTTAAGCTTGTTATTAAAAAATAACAGCTTCTCCTCATCTTTAAAAAACAAAACAATCAGCTGTGTGCCCTCCTCACCACCAGCGTGACGTCAGCCGAAAACGGTCTATAGGACTAAACTGATTGACTTGTAATGTCAATTATTTAATAGCCAATAGAATTAAATTCTTTAACTTGCCTGTCGGAAGTAGCAAAGAGTCACATTAAAATAAAATGATTTAAACTTTTCAAATATAAAATAACGAAGTAAAAATTGATTATGTAATTTCCGGTAAATTTATTTTCAATAATGTGCATACGTGTTCATGTGTAAATATTTAATGAAACATGTATTTACAATAGCATGGAAAAATTAGGAAGGAGTGATATTGCTGGACCATATCTTCAGCGGAGGGAATCGTAAATGTGGAAGAAGTATAAATAGAACCGTGAAATAAATAGGTGGATCCTTAATTCTGTTAATATCATAGTCAATTTGCGGCACACACTGATATTTCTTCGTATCTCTATAAATAAAGTTCATTGTCGTTGTTGATTTAACATTACTGTGGTCGCGTGTATTTCTATATACACACATGAAGAAACCGTTAGAAATATGAGTTTGATCAAAGTTTGGATATTAATGTTACAGAATTTGCTTTTAATGAATCTTAGTATATGTCCAACTTGAAAAAACTTTCCGGAAGTTTCCCCTTATCTTAATTATTGTGCACTTTTCTTCACCTCTTCTCAAATGTTGTCTCTGCAGTCCAAAACCAAAAATATTCCACCACCCCGATTCTCTCTTCACTTTTTTCTAAAACTTACATTTAAAATGTCTAAACCTGATACCTCAAATTAAATTAAATAATGTCAACGCTACATATAACCTATAAGACTAAACTGACAGATTTGTAATGTCAAACATTTAAGAACCTCTAAAAGTAAACTCCCTAAAAAAGTGTAAATGTCACATTTTTCTTAGACGTTGGTAATATAACCTACAAAATTGACTTACTTTTAGTGTCAAATATTTAAAAGAAAGTGTCTACGCAACCGCCGCGGCGGTTGTTTTAACTATTTACGTAACCGCCGCGGCAATTGGTTTGGTTACATACTATTTATTCTGTGCTATAGCGGTGTTTTCCATATGGATCGCTGGCCTATGCGTAACGTTATCGCGTTGTGGAGCGACAGGTCCCGGGTTCAAATACTGCCCACTTGACTTTTTTTTTTTAATATTTTGTAACGATTAATATCCTTTTTCACAAATTCTGGTTGGATTTGACGACAGAAATGTTCTTTTTTTTCATATAATAATTTATCTCTTTCATGTGATGGTAGTTGGGTTAGTTAGGTTGATTTTTATTTTGCTAAATAATTGTTAATAAATTATCAGCGCCGCAGGCAGCATTAGCGTCGTAGACAAAAGGGGGGGTGCGGGGGGTGTCCCCCCGCCTTGTTTTTCAGAAAATTGCATAAAATATTTCAATTTCTATGCGCGGCGGTTCAATAAGTCGTGAAAAAGATCCGCCGCGGCGGTTGCGTAGACACTCCCTATTTAAAAACCTGTAAAAATAAACTACCTATCAGAACTAAAAAAGCGCAAATGTCACATTAAAATAAAATAACCTAAAGAAAGCAATGATTTCATTAATATTTCTACACAAAGTTTTTCTTTTATAGATAGTTAATTTTTCTGCTGTTTGCAAAATCCTATAAAGAATGTTTCAATAAAATAACCTAAACTTCAAATATAAAATAACTAACTTAAATTGATTACGTATTATCTTTAATTACAAACACCTGAAAGATGTCTACTAAAATAACTAAACAACAAATTTAAAATGCTTAGAAATCTACCGTCGGATCTTCAGATAACGATTTAGTCAGATTTTTCCAAATTGTCCGAAAGAAATAAACAAACAATAATTGCATTTTTCGTGATTAATAAAACAATAGACGCAAACTCAATAATCGTTTTCGATGCAGATTTGCGAATACACTGCCATATATATAGATCCATTTTCAGCATAATTAAACGACAACCGGACGATAAATAAATTTTTTACTCGTTAACTCTGCTGGTTGAACTATTTAACTTTATCTCAGGGAGTCGGCTAAAATACTAAAAATTTGTTCTTTTTTAACGTTATCTTTTGTCTACTTAATATAATTTTGATAATGTTAGAAATATGGACTTTAATTTAATTTCGATTAATACCTTTCACTTTCAAATGTTACATAAATTTCTTTCTTCGTAACTACAATCTTCTTTCCCCAATGTACATCTCCTTTCAATCTCCAAATTTATCCTTCCTATCTATTCTCCTTTCCAATTTATCAACACTCGTACTTTCTCCTTCTTATTTTAATCATTACTTTTCTTCACCTTTTCCTATCACCCCGATTCTCTTTCACTTTTTTCTATAATTTGTATTTAAAACGTCTAAACCTGACACCTTCAAAGTAATGACGCAAAGTGTAAATGAAACTTTTGAAATATAAAAGAACTAACTAAAATGGATTATGTATTATTTTTAATTAAACGTTGGTAATGAATTAAATGTCAATACTATATATAACCTACAAAATTAAACCCACTGACTTGTAATGTCAAATATTAAAAACCTATATAGATAAACTCCCTAACAGAACTGACAGTCTGAATGTCACATTGACGTAAAATGACAGAATTAAATAATGTCAACACTACATGTAACCTATAAGACTAAACTGAGTGACTTGTACTGTCAAATATTTAATAACCTATAAATTACTCTCTTTGACTTGTCTGTGTAAAAAGTGTAAAAAAGTGTAAAAAACATGAGTTAAACTTTTCAAATATAAAGTAACTAACTAAAATGGATTATATATTATCTTTAATTACATACGCCTCGTGATTAAAACAGTACACGCGAACTCGATAATTATTTTCGATGCAGATTTACGAATACGTAGCAATATATATCCGTTTTCGGCGCGAATAAGGAATTTATGTAAATGAATTTCCGAAAAATTGTTCGCACACCCCGTAAACCACGAAATTGATTTTTCAAATCATTCAAATTCATCTGTGACGTCATTGCTGCCGGGACTGGAAATATACCTCAACTTTGACCGCTCGAGGCTCGCTTATTTTTGGAGCGGGACGAAAACAAAGACGACGACTTTTAGATAATTGAATTTTCTACAATTTCGATAGGGTCGAAGTATTTCGCCCTAGGAGCCCCCGTTTAGGAGTTATGAGGGTTTAAAGGAAAAAATGTCCAATTTTTCGCCTTTTTTCACCTCGCACCGCCGCACCGTTCTGCGGATATCTCCGAAACGAAGACCCTTGCCAAAATGGCGACGGAACCGGAGGATTCCTCGAGAAACGGACTTGTCCTTTGGGAATTTTTATTTTCGAGCTAGCTCCAACCGTTTCCGAGATATCGGCGAAAAACCGCAGAAATAAAAAGCGCGTTTCGAGGCCGAAAAAAGTGCGAAAACGTGCCATCTTGAAACGCTCGTATCTTCCGAAATACGTCGTCGCAGACACCGTACGGCGTCGCGACGCGAAGAACGAACGTTCTAGTTGATGGGAATCGTAAATGGCGCGGCGGAAATCGAAAATTAGGCGCCGCAGGAGCGAACAAAAAGTGACATTTTTTGACGTCTATCGATTTTGAAAGCGACTTACGCGAATATTCTTTCGCGGACCCCCTTGTAATCGCGCAATCGTGTAAACGCCAAATAAAAGCAGATAGTCGAATTTAAAACTTTAATAAAAACTCTACCCCGACGAATGCGAGAACGAAATATAGCCTAAGCTCGGCGGATTTCGCTTACGATCCCGTCACGCGCCGCCCGACCGGCGAATCCGCGCCTTTCTTCACATCTCGATCGAGCAAAATGTGTAGGTGCGCACGGCGCATCGCTTACATTTAGTCGCCTTCAACAAACACGATTTTAATATATAATGGACTAGAAACGCTTCGCGTTTCTAGGTCCTCCGGACGGGTGACAGCTAAAGCTGTCAATGCGAGTGCTCCGCACTCGATTAGGTAACGCTTGAATCATTGTAGAAAGCTTGAATCAATGTAGAAAGCTCGGTTTTCAGTTTCGATTTCAGATTCGTCATCAGCGACCTGAAAAACATCTAGGTACCGATTTTCAGTCCAATCGGTCCATAAATGATACATCTTGTCCGCCATTTTGGGCCGCCATATTGAATTTTGTAAATCTGATGTCATATTCGTTATCGGCTACACTAATTACCTCTACATATCAAGTTTCATTTGAATCGGACGGTAAATAAGAAAGTTACAGTAAATGGTGGATTTAAGGCTATGAGGACGCCACCATTTTGAATTCTTTAGCGGCGGTCACATTTTCGTGATCTGTGGCCTCTATAAGACCCACATACCTATTTTTGGATGAATGTCACAGTAAATGACATATTTTATCCTACAATTCGTGCCGCCATTTTGAATTTTTCAGTTCCGTAATCATATTCATTACCAGCTACTCTAATAACCTCTAAATACCGAGTTTTAGCTGAATCGGTTTGACTATTAGTCTTAATTTTTTTAGGAGGTGGAATGCCTTCTCCAGGTTGGCTAACTGAATAGGTACTTCTTTTGGGTCGTGTGGATATTCCAGAAATTGATGAACCTTTCCTTTGGACTAATCTCTTACCCTTTCTTTTTGCCATTTTTGCAACTGTAATGACAGATATAATATTAGATCTTAAATTTGAAATATCATATTATGATGAGTATCGAAGTGTCTTTTAAAGAAAGAGTGCCAGACGTTCCGCTGAATATACCTATAGAAATACAAACCCATAGGGTTTTGTTATTTACTTGTAATGAACACATGCATGAATCAATAAGTCATTGATATTTCTACGAAAATAATAAAAGTTCTTAGACAGAAACAACATTGTACAGACAGCTCTATTTAAATATCAAAAGTGTAATGTTTGTGATAAAAATTGTTATTAAATACGTAAACTGCAATTATTTTCGTAGGCAAGTAAAAATAGCACGTAATTCATTTTATAGATGCAATAAATGTGAGTCAAGACAGCCGTAGAAAACGGAATTAACTATGAAAGAGAATAATTTTACTTACTGATATTGTAGTGTTGCCTTTCCAAATATGTAGGGGCGAAGAGCAAAAAAATTCCAAAGCAAAGAGGAGATTAATATCTAACAAATACTTACCTGAAACACACGTTACAAATTAATGATAGAGAGAGATTTAAAAATAATGGAAGTCGTTGGGAAAGCAACGTTTATCCAATAAATCTGCACTATATAAATTACATACTGACACTGACTTGTCGACACGAAATCATACAAAAAATATTTGATAACAATTGTTTTTAGTTATCATACAAATTTACGTACTATAGCCTACTTGGATAAGAATCATAAATGAAACTATCCTCATATTTACGTGAAATATATATATATTTAGAATGTACTTATTATCACACATAAAGCGTTTAACATTTCATGTATTCTTCAATAATATGCACGTGTTCATGTGTAATTATTTCATGAAACATTTATTTACAATAGCATGGAAAAATAAGGAAGGAGTGATAATGCTGAACCAAGTTTGGATATTAATGTTATAGAAGTTGCTTTTAATGAATCTTGACCGATACAACTCGCCCTTGATCTACTTTGTTTCGTATATTATTAAGTAGGTATATGTCCTACTTGAAAAAACTGTTTTTGTGTAGTTACACCAGGCGAAGTGATTTCCGTCACTACTGCTATAGGTGATTTTCTAACCACGGTGATTTAATCGCCGGCAGTGAAATATCATTTATTCTTAGCTCAGTCTCACTGTGCCTTATGTTATTTATTTAATTATGCGAAAAGCAACCGTAATATATTGGTAAAATTGTAATCTTATAATGAATTATTAACATATATCGATTTTGAACGTTCATTTAGACATGTTGTTAATTTTTTAGCGAGTAACAGGTTTGTGAACAGGTCGTTAAGAAGCAGGTACATGGCATGCACGCATCACCAGACATCTTTAAATGTGAACATTACATATAACCTATTAATCATTTTTGGTCACCTGATTTTGACACCGCCATCTGGAAGGCACATAAACTTTATCCAATTAGAAGGGAATGCAAATGTAAACGATTAGCGATGAGTTTCGAGCAAAAGCAGTTTAAGCTTGTTATTAAAAAATAACAGCTTCTCCTCATCTTTAAAAAACAAAACAATCAGCTGTGTGCCCTCCTCACCACCAGCGTGACGTCAGCCGAAAACGGTCTATAGGACTAAACTGATTGACTTGTAATGTCAATTATTTAATAGCCAATAGAATTAAATTCTTTAACTTGCCTGTCGGAAGTAGCAAAGAGTCACATTAAAATAAAATGATTTAAACTTTTCAAATATAAAATAACGAAGTAAAAATTGATTATGTAATTTCCGGTAAATTTATTTTCAATAATGTGCATACGTGTTCATGTGTAAATATTTAATGAAACATGTATTTACAATAGCATGGAAAAATTAGGAAGGAGTGATATTGCTGGACCATATCTTCAGCGGAGGGAATCGTAAATGTGGAAGAAGTATAAATAGAACCGTGAAATAAATAGGTGGATCCTTAATTCTGTTAATATCATAGTCAATTTGCGGCACACACTGATATTTCTTCGTATCTCTATAAATAAAGTTCATTGTCGTTGTTGATTTAACATTACTGTGGTCGCGTGTATTTCTATATACACACATGAAGAAACCGTTAGAAATATGAGTTTAATCAAAGTTTGGACATTAATGTTACAGAAGTTGCTTTTAATGAATCTTAGTATATGTCCAACTTGAAAAAACTTTCCGGAAGTTTCTCCTTATCTTAATTATTGTGCACTTTTCTTCACCTCTTCTCAAATGTTGTCTCTGCAGTCCAAAACCAAAAATATTCCACCACCCCGATTCTCTCTTCACTTTTTTCTAAAACTTACATTTAAAATGTCTAAACCTGATACCTCAAATTAAATTAAATAATGTCAACGCTACATATAACCTATAAGACTAAACTGACAGATTTGTAATGTCAAACATTTAAGAACCTCTAAAAGTAAACTCCCTAAAAAAGTGTAAATGTCACATTTGTTTTCTTAGACGTTGGTAATATAACCTACAAAATTGACTTACTTTTAGTGTCAAATATTTAAAAGAAAGTGTCAAGTGTCTACGCAACCGCCGCGGCGGTTGTTTTAACTATTTACGTAACCGCCGCGGCAATTGGTTTGGTTACATACTATTTATTCTGTGCTATAGCGGTGTTTTCCATATGGATCGCTGGCCTATGCGTAATGTTATGGCGTTGTGGAGCGACAGGTCCCGGGTTCAAATACTGCCCACTTGACTTTTTTTTTTTAATATTTTGTAACGATTAATATCCTTTTTCACAAATTCTGGTTGGATTTGACGACAGAAATCTTGAATTGTTAGCAATAAAACACTTTGTTAGAGTTATTTAAATAGCTTTTAATCTCTAATAATAATAATCGATACTGTCAACGACAAACGTAACGTAGACATTCTATTCTAGTGCCAACCTAATATCTAAAAACTACTACATAGCAGAATTGCCAACTATGACATTCAACATTCCCCCTCAATTCTGCAAATATTTAAAGAGTTCCTAAAATATTCAAATTTTACAATAGGTAATGATTTTGTCATTAGATCTGCATAGTTCTGATCTGAATTTACATAAATAATTTTTACACTTCCCTCCATAACTAAATCTTTTACAAAATGGTGTCTAACATCTATATGCTTAGACCTTTTGGTTTCAAGTGTATTAGACATTTTAATACATGCTTGGTTATCTTCATATACTAATATTGGTTTACATATATATAACATCTGATTTTCTAATAATTGTTTTAAAAATAAACATTCTGTAATACAAGTTGATAACGCTACATATTCAGCTTCACAGCTAGAAAGCGCCACTATAGTTTGTTTCTTTGATTTCCAAAAAACACTATTATTATTTAATCTTAAAACAAATCCACTAATACTTTTACGATCATTAATATTGTTTGCAAAATCTGAATCAACATAAGCACTAATAATTAAATCGTGTTTGTTAGATTTTACATATTTTAAGCCTAAATTTTCAGTATACTTAAGATACTTTAAAACATTTTTCAGATGGTTCCAATGAATATTATTATAACAATTTTGAAATTGACTGTAATAAGTAACAGTAAAACACAAATCAGGACGAGTTCCTAACATAATATACATAAGACTTCCTATAAGTTCTTTATATGGAATATCGCTATTATTACATATTTCTCCTGCTTCTAAATTTAATTTGTGCTGCATAGGTAACTTTGAACATTTACAATTTATCATATTATATTGTTTTAAAACTTTGTTAATAAGCAATTTCTGAGAGATACATAATGTTTCATTAATCTTTTCTATTTCTAAACCTAAAAAACAAATTTTATTTTTACTAGTTAAATCTTTCATTTCAAATTCTAATGATAATTGTTTTTTAACAAAATTCAATTCTGTAAAATTACTTGAAATGATGATTAGATCATCTACCCACAGCAACATGTATGTTTCATTCCTACTATACAAACATGGATCTACTTTTGATCGTACAAAATTTATTTTAATCAAAAAAGTATTCAATCTTTCATACCAACATCTAGGACTTTGCTTTAGGCCATATAGAGCCTTCTTTAGCTTACATACATGATTACTATAGGTACCTACTAAAAGACCTTCAGGAATTTTCATGTAGACTGGTTTCTCCAAATTTCCATTTAGAAACGCTGATTTTACATCCATTTGATGAATGTGTAAATCCTTTTCAACAACAAGCGCCAATAACACTCTCAGTGTCAACATTCTTGCAACGGGGGAGTAAATTTCTTCATCTTCATAACTCTCCTGCTGAAAACCTCTTGCAACTAATCTTGCTCTTTTGGTTGACTCACCGTTTATAATTTTTTGTGTGAAAATCCATCTGGAATCAATAATTTTTTCATTTTTTGGAGTTGGTACGATGTCCCATGTATCATTTTTCTTTAATACGTTTATTTCTCGTTCTATGGCTGTTTTCCAATCTTCTTCTTTTATAGCTTCAGCATACGTTTTTGGATTTTCTGATGGCAAGAAACCTGTAGCCAATGCCGCCATAAAATTCATGTCATAATCCTCAAATCTTTTTGGTAGCTTACTCACTCTCGATTTACTTTCATTCTTAAATTCTTCTCCTTTTTCAGTTTCTGTCTCATTTTCTTTTTCATCGCTACTTTCAGGGTTATCTATGAAATTTTCAATTTCAGTGACTATTGGTGTTTCAGTTTCATCAAAAATTACATTTCGTTCACATTTTACAATATTCTTCTCCGAGTCCCACATTCTATAGCCATTGTTTGTATATCCAATCATTATCATCGATGTACTTCTCTCATCTAATTTTCCTCTAACTTCCTTCGGTACATGTACATAACCTATACTTCCAAAAACTTTTATGTTTTCTGTATTTATTTTACGTTGATACCAAATTTCTGCTGGTGTTTTTCCTTCTTTTAGAGTAGTTGTAGGAATTCTATTAATTATGTACGTTGCCGTTCTTACAGCTTCACCCCAGAATGATTTTTCAAGTCCAGAGTCAATCAGTAGACATCTCGCCATGTTTAATACAGTTCTGTTAAACCTTTCGCTTATTCCATTTTGTTCCGGATTTCTCGGAATTGTATAATGAATTTGAATTCCTTTTCTTTTGCAAATATTTTTGAATTCTTTAGAGCTGTACTCTCCGCCATTGTCACAACGAAAACTTGAAATTTTTGTCCCAAACTTTGCCGTTACTAATGCTTCATATTCCAAAAATTTCTCAAGTACCTCACTCTTTTCTTTCATTAGATATATTTGCACAAAATGTGAGTAGTGATCAATAAATGACACATAATATCTCTTGTCATCATGGCTGTTTGGCGTAAATGGACCTGCAACATCTGAAGACACAATTTCTAATAACCTTTTTGCTTTTTTCTCTTCTGGAGTATTTCCGAAAGGTAGTCGTGTTTGTTTACCTTTCAAGCATACCTCACAAAGACTTCTAGATGGGAACAGTGACGAATGCCCCATGCGCCGATGTAAAAGATTGCTACTTACATAATTTACACTTTCACGTCTTGGTTTAAATGATACTAAATACAGGTTTCCGTGAAGACTTCCTTCTACCACAACTTCTTGACCTTTTATAATTTGTACTTTCTGATTTTCAAATGTGATTTTAAGTCCTGCCTTCTCAATTTTCTTTACTGATAGTAAATTGAACTCTAAGTCTTTACACAATAAAACATCTTTAATTTCCATTGATTTTCCTTTCTCATTTTCTACATATAAATTTCCCCTTTTTTCAGCTTTAATCTTAACTCCTCTTTTAGCAACATTTATCTCAAAATTAACATTTATCTGTTCCATTAAATATTGTTCAGTGTTTTTATTTATCATATGGTTAGTCGCACCACTGTCAACAATGAAAACTAAATTGTTACTGTCATTTAAATCACTAAAACATGCAGTATCACCAACTGTTTTATTACGCTTAGCTACAAAAGCAATTTCTTCTTCTGCAACATTTGCTCTACCCGAATTCGTACTGTCACTTCGACATTCGCTTCTTTTGTGTCCTGGCTTACCGCACTTGTAGCATTTGTACCTAAATTCAGTCGTTTCACTTCCTGACTGTCCACGATAGTTCTTGTAATAATTTCCTTTTCCTCGCGATTGTCCAGAAAACTTCTTTCTATTCATAAAAGCAACTGAGTCAGAGACTTGGGTAGAATCCTTAAAGTTATTTTCCTGACGAGTCTTTTCTTGGAGTAATTTACTTTTAACAAATTCAAAGTTTATTTTCAAGGGATCTTGTGCATATATGATATCTATGGTTGTTGTTACTGCTTGAAAAGAATCTGGCATTGCAGAAAGTAACTGAGATATTGTTTCTCCTTCATCAATTTTTCCACCACTGCTTCTCAGATCAGAAACAATTCGCTCAAATTCTGTGATAAAATCGTTTAGAGACCCTGTTGTGTACTTCATATTCCTTAACTTTCGCTGTAAGTCCACCTGAATCGTCAACCCCTTTTTGACATAGGTATTCTTCAGTGTGTCATACATTTCTTTAGCTGTCTTCTTGTCTCTTACCACTTGTAAAATATCGTCTGAAAGCCATTGTACAATTACATTCCTAGCTTTAGCATCCTTTTGAATGAAATCATTTCCCGTGCCGGTTTCTTCCAAAACACTTAAGATTCCATGCTGTTCCAACAGTATCCTTAATCTAAATTCCCAGTTTGAAAAGCCGGTTCCCGTAAACGGTTTCAGATTAGCAACTTGTACATTGTTCACCGCCATTTTTTTTTGACAGATCACTCGCTTTCCTCTAACACAATTTTCCTTTGCTCTTGCTCACCTTCCAGGCCAGTTTCACTTTCCAATTTAACGTTGTTCCTCTGGGCCCATAACCTCTTGAATTGTTAGCAATAAAACACTTTGTTAGAGTTATTTAAATAGCTTTTAATCTCTAATAATAATAATCGATACTGTCAACGACAAACGTAACGTAGACATTCTATTCTAGTGCCAACCTAATATCTAAAAACTACTACATAGCAGAATTGCCAACTATGACATTCAACAAGAAATGTTCTTTTTTTTCATATAATAATTTATCTCTTTCATGTGATGGTAGTTGGGTTAGTTAGGTTGATTTTTATTTTGCTAAATAATTGTTAATAAATTATCAGCGCCGCAGGCAGCATTAGAGTCCTAGACAAAAAGGGGGGTGCGGGGGGTGTCCCCCCGCCTTGTTTTTCAGAAAATTGCATAAAATATTTCAATTTCTATGCGCGGCGGTTCAATAAGTCGTGAAAAAGATCCGCCGCGGCGGTTGCGTAGACACTCCCTATTTAAAAACCTGTAAAAATAAACTACCTATCAGAACTAACAAAGTGTAAATGTCACATTAAAATAAAATAACCTAAACTTCAAATATAAAATAGAAATGTTTCAAAATCTCATGAGCTGTGACCTTCATTTGCGCAGAGACATAATCCCTCTCGTGAACTCAGTTACACTTCTCAAAAATATTAGATTTATTGTTTACATTTCATCCCAAGCTCTTGTTTATGTATACAGCAAGGCAGCCGTCAGTGTTTTCAAAATACACTTATAATCCAGGACAAACTTTGCCTTTTGCGCATCTCGCGGTTCATAAGATTCTGAAACACCTCTAACTAACTTAAATTGATTACGTATTATCTTTAATTACAAACACCTGAAAGATGTCTACTAAAATAACTAAACAACAAACTAAAAATGCCTAGAAATCTACCGTCGGATCTTCAGATAACGATTTAGTCAGATTTTTCCAAATTGTCCGAAAGAAATAAACAAACAATAATTGCATTTTTCGTGATTAATAAAACAATACACGCAAACTCAATAATCGTTTTCGATGCAGATTTGCGAATACACTGCCATATATATAGATCCATTTTCAGCATAATTAAACGACAACCGGACGATAAATAAATTTTTTACTCGTTAACTCTGCTGGTTGAACTATTTAACTTTATCTCAGGGAGTCGGCTCAGGGTTAAATTTTCTATACTAAAAATTTGTTCTTTATTAACGTTATCTTTTGTCTACTTAATATAATTTTGATAATGTTAGAAATATGGACTTTAATTTAATTTCGATACAACCTTTCACTTTCAAATATTACATAAATTTCTTTCTTCGTAACTACAATCTTCTTTCCCCAATTTACATCTCATTTCAATTTCCAAATTTATCCTTCCTATCTATTCTCCTTTCCAGTTTATCAACAACCATACTTTCTCCTTCTTATTTTAATTATTACTTTTCTTCGCCTTTTCCTATCACCCCGATTCTCTTTCACTATTTTCTATAATTTATATTTAAAACGTCTAAACCTGACACCTTCAAAGTAATGACGCAAAGTGTAAATGAGTTAAACTTCTCAAATATAAAATAACTAACTAAAATGGATTATGTATTATGTTTAATTAAACGTTGGTAACGAATTAAATGTCAACACTATATATAACCTACAAAATTAAACCCACTGACTTGTAATGCCAAATATTTAAAACCTATAGAAATAAACTCCCTAACAGAACTGACAGTCTGAATGTCACATTGAAATAAAATGACAGAATTAAATACTGTCAACACGACATGTAACCTATAAGACTAAACTGAGTGACTTGTAATGTCAAATATTTCATAACCTATGAAATTACTCTCTTTGACTTGTCTGTGTAAAAAGTGTAAAAAAGTGTAAAAAAACACGCTAAAATGAGTTAAACTTTTCAAATATAAAGTAACTAACTAAAATGGATTATATATTATCTTTAATTACATACGCCATGTGATTAAAGCAATACACGCGAACTCGATAATTATTTTCGATGCAGATTTACGAATACGTAGCAATATATATCCGTTTTCGGCGCGAATAAGGAATTTATGTAAATCAATTTCCGAAAAATTGTTCGGACACCCCGTAAACCACGAAATTAATTTTTCAAATAATTAAAATTCATCTGTGACGTCATCACTGCCGGGACTGGAAATAGACCTCAACTTTGACCGCTCGAGGCTCGCTTATTTTTGGAGCGGGACGAAAACAAAGAAGACGACTTTTAGATAATTGAATTTTCTACAATTTCGATAGGGTCGAAGTATTTCGTCCTAGGAGCCCGCGTTTAGGAGTTATGAGGGTTTAAAGGAAAAAATGTCCAATTTTTCGCCTTTTTTCTCCTCGCACCGCCGCACCGTTCAGCGGATATCTCCGAAACGAAGAACCTTGCCAAAATTCCGACGGGACCGGAGGATTCCTCGAGAAACGGACTTGTCCTTTGGGAATTTTTATTTTCGAGCTAGCTCCAACCGTTTCCGAGATATGGGCGAAAAACCGCAGAAATAAAAAGCGCGTTTCGAGGCCGAAAAAAGTGCGAAAACGTGCCATCTTGAAACGCTCATATCTTCCGAAATACGTCGTCGCAGACACCGTACGGCGTCGTGACGGGAAGAACGGACGTTCTAGTTGAAGGGCTTCGTAAGTAGCGCGGCGGAAATCGAAAATTAGGCGCCGCAGGAGCGAACAAAAAGTGACATTTTTTGACGTCTATCGATTTTGAAAGCGACTTACGCGAATATTCTTTCGCGGACCCCCTTGTAATCGCGCAATCGTGTAAACGCCAAATAAAAGCAGATAGTCGAATTTGATGCGTTAATAAAAACTGTACCTCAACGAAAGCGATAACGAAATATAGCCTAAGCACGGCGGATTTCGCTTACGATCCCGTCACGCGCCGCCCGACCGGCGAATCCGCGCCTTTCTTCACATCTCGGTGGAAAAAAATGTGTAGGTGCGCACGGCGCATCGCTTAGGTTTAGTCGCCTTCAACAAACACGATTTTATTATAGATAGGAAGGATGATGATTGTATGAATTTTTGTCAAAGTCACGTCACCTGCTATCAAATAAAAATGTCAGAAGCAATTTACGAGTTAGTGGTCTAATATTATGTAGGCAGTAGTAGTCTCGATTTATATAAAAAATCTCTCCCATCGTATTCTTCGAAAAAGTTAGGTCTATACAGGATTACCTTGGCTCTTCATCACTGCTATATGCATTTACTTCATACATATCCATTTTTAAGCGAAATATCAAAAGATTATCTTGTGACAGTTATTTTATAGGTTATAAATTGCCAGTAAACAGCCAACTTCTATTTTACCCACACCTCACCTGCTAGTAAAATTAACTACTAGATAACTACAACATTGAAAATGACCAGCGATTGTAAAACCGGCTGATAGAGTATTACTAACATGCTCTTATTTTGAGAGCTTAAATTTATCAAAAGGTTTGAAGAAATATGATGTTTAAATGTATTTCTTTGCCATCAAAAGTTCAAGCCCCACAGTTATTTACAAAAAAGGGGATTTTTTTTAGGACAATCTTAAAATGTTTCTTAATTTAAAGTAAGTAACTTCCACATCCACATAGTATCTGTAACTTTTTTTAAGATATTGACTTGAAATTTTATACACCTATATATTATAACGAAATCTGGAACTCGATTGTTTTTTAACATATCCGGTGAGGGATTGGGGAGTAAATAGGGAAAAATAAGTAAAGCAAGCTGGTAAGATTGCAGATACTTGAAATTTGATATATGTACTAGAAGTCAAGGCCTCAAAATTTTTTATAATATTTTCTGGTAAAATAAAATTGAGATATTCACTTGAAATTTGCTATAGGTATATATTATAATGACATCAGGAACTAGATTATATTTTGGGATTATTCCGTTGAAGGGTTGGGGGTAAAATAGGGGTAAATAGGGGAAAATAAGTCAAGCAAATTTGTAAGAGTACAGAAACTTGAAATTTGGTATATGTGCTAGAAGCTAAGCCCTCAGATTGTTTTTAAATACTTTTCAACTCCCCTACTCCATCATTAAAGAAATTTATAAAATAAAGTGTTGCCTCTCTAAAATTATGTATCTTTAATAACAATTAACTCATTATTGTTCATTATTGTAACAATTTTACTTTGTGTTCCTCAAATTGTTCTTATAATTATTTTAATATTTTACTCAATCGATCTGCTTGTGCATAAATGCAATCTTTGTTTCTACATGTATGTTACTCTTTCCATTTTTATAGCCATTTTTGTCCTATCCAGTAATTGGCTCGGTCTCTCGACCTGTTGGATAGCGTATGTAAAAAAAATTAAAAATAAATAAATAAGAAATTGAGACATTCACTTGAAATTTGGCACAGGTATGTATTATAACGATATCTGGAACTAAATTACATTTTGAAATTATTCCATTGAAGGGTTCGGGGTTAAATAGGGCCAAATAGGGGAAAATAGAGCAAGCTGCTAAGAGTACAGAAATTTGGGATTTGGTGTGTATACTAGAAGCGAAGGCCTCAAATTTTATTTGTAATATTTTCCACCCCCCCCCCTCTACCCCCACTCTCTTATTAAAAGAGTTGATAATATTAAATTGAGATTTTCACTTGAATTTTTATACACGTATGTATTATAATGACATCTGAAACTAGATTATATTTTGATATGATTCCGTTGAAGGAGTGGGGGGGGGGGGTAAGGTGAGGTTAATAGGGAAAAATAACTAAAGCAAGGTGATAGGAGTACAGAAACTTGAGATAAGGTGTATATACTAGAGACCAAGGCCTCAGATTTCTTTCTAATATTTTTTAATGACCAATAATTTCCACATATTAGAGTGCAAATATAATCAAGATGTTTCTTTTAAAGTAGCTTGGATGAAAAATCTGGATGTGGAAGTAGTGATTCCTTAGGCAGCGGTTTTTTATAAACGACTGCTTTAAAAACACCAAAAAATTAGAGCATGTTAATAATGCTATATATTAATAAAAACTGGTGTAGATTGTTTGAATTTCCATTATATGGCCAATAGCAGCAGAAAAATCCAAAATTTCTTCTTAAAAGAAAATTACAAAGCATTTATTGTTTTGCATATAACATTGTTATCTTTCAAGCTATACGGATAGAAAGAAATCCTATAAAATCATCAAACTAATTGTTTCCGACATATTTGAGATTTAAACATTATATCTCGACTGATAAATGCTCAAGCGCACCCTTTAATCTATCATATTTTTAGAACTATGCATCAGGCAGAAATAAAGAAAATACTTGTAATTTCATCATATTTTTTGTACCATACCACTTTCTCCATAAATATAAGACTTTTGAGTTATTTACGAATAACAGTATCAAGGTACCAATTTATAGCTAAAATTGCCATCTTCAAATCGTTATAACTTGGATTCGGTGGTTACTATTTTACTTTTTTGCCCACTCCTCGAGAGTGGGTGGGAACCACCCCAAGTAGAAAGCGGCAATTTTTAAGGGGTAAATTTTTTTGCACTTAGAAACACAATGCAAAAAGTTTCTTGAAAATCCATTCATTATAGCTAGGTTCCGTCATCTTTCCTTTTAATGACTAGCTAATTGCACCGCACTATTACATGTCATTTAATTTTTAGCACATTAAAAGACGTTAATATAGACTTACCAGAAATGCAAAATTTATAGATAAAAGACCGTAGGATTAAGTAAAAAATGCAAAAATGCGAAAACATCTTGACACTATATTTGATGTCCAGTATGTTGCAATAATTGCTCATAGAATTTGAATTTGTCAATATTTTTTTGAAAACTGTTGTTCTCCTACACACACCAAATCACCTTGGCTTCTATTATCTATACTAAATACCAATTTTCTGAACTGTTCTTAGCTATTTGCCTATATTTAGCCCATCAACAGAATAAGCTCAAAATATAAGCTAGGTCCAGATATCGTTTGAAACGTTAAAATTCTTAACTTTACTTGTTAAAATAAAAAGAATCAATTTGAATAAGGCACAAACAATGATAAAGCATGTAACATCAGGGTGCAGGTAAACTACAATTCCATCTGACATATAGCAAAATACAAGGCAAAATTGTACATAATAAGAATCCGTATACAGTAAAAAATGAAACTAAAAACGCAATCTGGCCAGGTCGTTATAAACAAATTGTTTTTACTATAACATAATTAAGCTCAACGAAATTACATGTAGACACACAAAAGGAAAATAATACAAACTGTACGTAACATTAATGACAAAAAAATGGCCCGACAATTAGTAATTTCGACATAAACTTGTTCGTTTGTTGAACACTGCGTTCTTATGCCCAAAACACACGGGAGATGTCTAAAAAACGGGCGGTATAGCTATGCAACCATAACGTTCAAACGAAATTATTCACGCACTATAGTCTTCTCATGGGGTACGAGAAGTCTTAATCGGACGGCAACACTGGATACAATAGAAAATATTACTGGCCAAACGTGGAATGAATAAATGAAGCCATAAATAATTCTGCATAGTTGCAAGTGGCTTCAAACAGCAACATTTGCATCACGAGAGGCGTATATAATAGAAAAGTTTGTACTGACAGTTGATTCGACGAAAACATTGCCTTGCTGTAGCTATGGGCAATGATACACAATAAACACATAACATGTACATACATAACTACTTTACTTATTCTATTAGCAGTTATTAATCACTATATACAGATATTTACAAATACATGGCGGCTTTAACTCTTACAGCCTTCACGGCCAATCTGCCTCTACGCCATTTTTCAGCGTCTCCTCGAGCCGACGTATACCCACGCTCATCTACTATTGGCTAAACTTGGTCATACAAGCTACCATGGTATTAGTCAAACTTTTGTCATGACTAGCCGATAAGATTTAAATGCATAAAATGCTAGGATCAGTATCTTATCATTTAAATTTTAATAATAAATAGAATAGCATTGGCACACATAATTGAAATTTACAAATTAACTTATAGTGTGTTTCAAAACGTGAGCGTTACACGTTATAATCTAGTGTTACTGATAATTCGACATATTTCTTTAAATACGTAATTAGAAACAATTTACTATATGAACCCAAATTCATTATCCAAATGTCACTAGTTTCAGAGCCTGCAATTTTTATTTTTTCAGAAAAATGCTTTCCCACGATGATATTTGTTTATTTAATGACTATATTTATACATTTCATTCAACCATGACACGTACACATAGGCATCAATACAACGACCATTCCCTGCGATATTGCCTTTTACCGCAGCTGAGACTCGAACTTGACACGTTGATCGACTCAACGGCCGGCGGTCTAGTAAACTGCTACTATCGCGGTAATACATGAAAAACATCACAAAAGATCCATACATTGACTAGGACTTGAACCCGGGACTCCGTGGTCGCAAGCCAAACCTTAGCACTGCGCACTGTGCCACTAAACCGTGGAAAAAAAATGTCCGTGTTGGATTTTGAACTTTTTTATTTCAGTCATGTAGTTTAAAAATGAATATCATAATTAAATTAAAATAACTACTTAATATTAAAAAAATTTCCAGGATAATCAAGTGCTTGTTAATTTTGGGATAATCTAAACGTTTTAGCCGGGCGGCAATATTTTAATATTAAGGTTATTGTTGTTATTTTAATTTAATCATGATGATCATCTTTAAAGTACACGACTGAAATGAAAAAGTTCGGAAATAAAAATCGACATTTTCTTTATTTCATAACGGTTTGTTTCCAAAATTCCAGTATTCTCGACATCTCGGATAATCGTTTCCGCTGATGGAGGTCATTGGTCTCCATCAAACCACTTGCAGTTCGATTTGTTATCCTCGAGCTGCCACCCATAAGTGAGAGATGTCGACAATACTGAAGGTATTATATCACTTGTGTTTTTCATCTTATCTTGCCGCAGTCAATTTATTATAAATAATTAATTTTTTTAGACCCAAGTGACAAAGAGGACAATTTACATTCACCCACTGAGCACGATGAACAGAGTGATGAATCAGATGAAGACGAGAATGAAGAAGTTATCGTAAGCCGACTTATCGTTTTTACTTATTTACGAAATAAATTGTCTGAGGAAATTATTTTGTATTTTGTTCTAATGTATTAAATTTGTATTTTCTTAAAAAAAGTAACAATTAAATTTTTAATCGAATTTAAAAAAAAGTTGGAAATGTCGCACGCATGCATGCATATACCCAAATTTCAATGTTCATCGAATAGTTTTAATTTTTCTTGTTTTTGAACCCTTTGTATCCATCAGCTAACGCACAATCCACCACCCCTGGTCCAGCTGACTATGTTCTACTTTCTATGTAACATAATCTTCCCCTCATATAAGTTTCAGCATTCGCCGGATAACTTTTTTTCTCAATTTTTTTTACTGTTTTCAACCCTTTCACATCCACCCCCACCGCTACCCAGCCAGCTGACGGTCCATTCATTGTTCACTTACGTGTGAACACTCGATTTCACACATTGTCAAAGTTCGCCGGATAGTCAGCACGTTTGTACGCGGGCTCCGGACTATTAGGAAGCATGCATTAAGTAAAACAACACAGTAAACTTTAATTACTCCTTTATCTTTATTAATCAACATTTGCAGTCGATGCTCAGAGTTACCCTTCTTTAGAAACCAAGCATGAGCCCTCCTTCGCATTTTCGTTCATGTAACAACATATCGTTCGTTCAACCAATTGCTCAGTGGAGATTATGCTTACGGCATAGACCGTTTCCTTCATGTTGGATATAGAAATCTAGGGGTGCGAGATCTGAACACTTAGCAGGCCAAGGTGTGGGTACTCGTCTTCCAATCCAGCGATTGGGAAAGTGCTGATCATGCTATTATCTAATATCGTGACATTAGTGTACTGGACAATCATCATGTTGATATATTGTCAAGCCTCGGGAGCGGCCCCTTTATATTCGGGCTACTCACTTGGTGTTCGACCTAATTTTTGTGCTAGATCGAAACGATCCACTCATCGTCGCATGTGAGACTAGACACACACATAACAAGAATACCCACGTTAACTGTAAATAAATCTATTGAAATAATTGTATAAACAAAGAAAAACTACCTACATTAATGAAACTCTTATCTCTGGTCGGCGGCTGAACTTCAACGTGGACTATTGGGAGCGGCAGCCAATTGCTTCACCAGTGGCGGATTGGCATAGGTAACCCATGATTTGTGTTTCCATTAGCGGCCCACATCTAAAGGTCTAAGGTAGGTACCTAACTTTGCTGCAATAAAAAATAGGTATTTTTATCAAAAAATAAGATTCTTTTATTCGTTAAGTATATTATTCTGCAGTATAGCAAAATAAAATATTATCGTCGAAGGGAATAGAGATATATCTCAAAATTTTGTTCAGGATGATAATTAAAGAACGATTTGCTGCATATTATTATCCGACTTATCAAAGACTATAGTTCGGGAACTTATATGAGAAACGATAGCAATATTAGAGTTTTCAGAATCAGAAGATTCACCACAAGACGAGGTCGATGCAGTTTGAACTTGATCGGAACTAGAGGTACCAGAGGTAGTGCCGGTACCAGGTGCAAAAAAGGAATCAATCTTGGTACATTTTTTACTCGCCGACTACAACAATTTCCTGCATTATTCGCGTGATATTTCTGCTCCCCCTTTCGCTTTCCCCCTTCAGATCCATTTTCTTCGATTCCGTAAACGATACTGTGTATTGAGCATCAAAATTTTTTATGTAGAATAATAAACACCCACATACAGCGCTTCTGTGAATAGCCGACCACTACTAGCAGTACTAGTGTCTACTACATACACCAACATTTTTGTTAGACCATCGGACGATCCAACCATACGCAATTGCAAAACTGTTTCCTTAACCAGTCCTGATACGTACTCCAAATCATGGTGTAAATATAATCGTGTGCCAGTAAGGCGAACCAAAATGAAACCTTACTATGCTATGTCACATTCGAGGTAGATTGAGAGATTGGTCAAATACGATTTAAGAGTTTATTATCTTCGTTCATTGTTATGTACGACATAAGTTATTATAGTATATACTGTTATTTTTATTTTAGAAAAATTAGCGAAAAAAAAATTTTTTTATAATTATATATCCCTGTATCAAATATTGAAATATTGGTGTATGTATATGCTTTTCCAACAACTCAGAATCGGAGTCGAGTGTCGCAGTATAGTAGAAACAACACTGGAACTCAAGGATAATTCAATTATTTCGACAAAAATTAAAATAGCAGCGCCATTTCTCTTGCAATGCTGGCGGCCCACCGGGCATTTGACCGGTGTCCCACCGGCCCAATCCACCACCCCTGTACTTCACCCTTGTGGGACTTTGTTGCGCTGCTACTTAAGTTACCCTTCCGAGTGACAATACAAGTCTTATCGCGAGCTTTATTCTTTCGGAGCTTGAATAACAATGACTGTTTTCTGCTTTCTTCCATCAAAATCTATTCGCTTCTTCCTGACTCAGCAATATGCCGAGTTCATAGCTGGGGCAATGCCTTTATATAATATAGTGTCACAACCGTTGCGCGTTGCCTGTACACTTTGCAATCTTATTACTTTTTACGCGAAACTCATTTTAATATACGTAATCATAATTTCAAAAATTTTATAACGATGTCAATCTGTGCCAGTGAGCGCTAAAGGGATTTCATCGAATAAATTGTACGTTTTACCGACGTTGCTATTGGCAATCTGATGTCGGTATTTGACGTAATTACAATATCGCGCGTCGTTCGAATCCATATATACACTAATTTGGTCTATAAAACTAAAGTTGTTTCGACGTTGGAACTGAAGTAATATTATTCTAATAATTACATTGGATATTGTAAGTCGATCTCCATAAACCAGAGCACAGAAAGAAGGGACAAGGAATAATCGGAAACCCAAAATATGTTTGTGCAAATCTAGTGTGGTAAAGATTACTTAAAGATGTATAGACCGCACCAAACTTATAGCAGTTTAAGCCGTAAAACAGAGAAGCGCTAGATCTAATAAAGATATGACGTTCGTCTGTTCGGCAAGAACTTAAAATATTAGAATTTTTCCACCAAGGCTACAAATAATTCGGGACACATAAGTAAATTCTCTTGTTGATTAAATTAGATTGGCTGAAGTCTCATTGAATACTTCTTGTTAGTTAAATCTCATTGAACAATAGGCATATACACTTTCTTGCAAACAAAATTGGACGCCGGAACTTTTGACTCGAAACGCTGCCAGTGCCGTTAGAGTTATGAAAAAAATGAACATAGACAATTTTATGAAGAATTAAATTTTCTATAAAAAAGTCACTGGTGGCATATATGAGTGATTGAAAGTTGAATACAAGATTTACAGTTCTCCAGTGTGCGACTTTCAACCATCTTCACGCCAAAAGTATTTAAGATAGACATATACTACCATTCTGACATTCTTATAGAAAATGACTGTTTACGTCCATTTTCTTTGTAACTCTAACGGATTTTACAGCATTTCAAGTTAAACGTGCAGGTGTTCAGTCACTGAAGAAATGGTGGTGGAGAGACAATTCTGCTAGCCAAACATTGGACAGTGTTGTACGTCTGTATCTTCGTCGTACAGCTGCATTAAAATAAAACGAAAGGAGGTACACAGATTAATGACAGACGTTATAGTAATTGCCCGCATATCGACAGTGTAAATGAAAGAGATTCACTTGTTGACGGCATTTCGTAGCTTGGCTGGACACTTTTACAACTCAGAATACTATAAGTTTGGTATAATGTATATAGTGTATATGCAATTTAAGAGATTTTTATAAATTTCAGTGGTCTGGTGAGTTCAGACTTAAATTAAAGGTTCTTATTTGCTAAATGTGGTTACGATAGGACGTTAGAAATACAGTGCCTCAAAAATAATGTGTATTTAAACAAGAATTATTAAACTTATTAATGAAGCCATCTGACCTTACTTTCGGAATGGTTAATTTTATGATGTCTAGAAAGCTATGAACCTCTGTATTGGAAAAAAACTCCCTTAACAGACTCCTTTTCGAGAAAATAATTATTAAATGCTACATTTGTTATTACTAACTTAAATTAATTATAACCATAGAGTAGCCTGGTTCTGGTTCTAGAGACCAGTTTTACAAACTTTTTTTGTCGATTGTCCTAATTTCTTTTTGTTTCTCTTTTTACTTACTTAGAAACACAAATTAGTTTAAAAATTCATATTTAAAGAATAGTGTATGCTTTATTAGTTGCATACTTGCATACTCACATTTTCAAATTAATGTCACGTTTAAGAGAACGATATCGAATCGAAATTTAAATTATAATTGAACATAGAGATAAGACTCGAACATAAGAACAGGTTTGAGATTTATTTTATAATAAGTATAGTATTTCTATTTTTAATTGAGAAATTCAGTCTAAAGCGTTGCTGTCAGGATTAACCATTACAAATCCAGTTTGTGATAGAATAATGTCGAGACCATGCAGAATATTACAAACGATACCCGTCTGCGAATATAGCTATCCAGATATGTTATGCGCTTACCTCAAACGGAAAGTAGTCGACTGTTTACCTGGCCCACCATTACAAGTTCGTTACCTGTTTTTGCTTAATTCTTAATATCGCCGGTAGCATAGCCGTAAGTAAAATGATATTAATTTACTATTATCTATTATGCAGTCAACTATAAGCAAGATCAAAAAAAGTTCAGAGGTCTTGGTCATGCGAAGATGTTTATGTAACAGGTAGTCCTACAGTTGGAGAGGATGTTGAGTTAGAGGTTTTATGGACACTACAGGAACATTCTCATACACCCACTCGAGAAGTTGCATCGGAGATGGATATTAGTCAGACGTTGATTCTGAAATGTTTAAAAATGACCACCTGGCATCCTTACAAAATACTAGCTACATAAAGATGATTTTCATCTGAAAATCATGATAGATCAAGATAACAACGATGAAGAATTATTGAGAGGTATAGTATTCTCGAATGATGGACGGTCATACACAGTTTCCGCAAAAACTAAACGTCTTGTTAGGAATTATAGATAGTAAAATATTGGAGGATAAATCCCGCTGTAATAAAATTATACCTAAATGATGAAAATCCCAACATACTGGAAAACACTCTATGGTATACCACACCTTATGTGTTGAAACATATTCTTTATAGGATTTTGCAAACAGCAGAAAAAATAAATGTCTATGGGAACTAAAAGAAAAACTATGTGTAAAAATATTATTGAAATCTTTGCATTCTTTCGATAACCTGAATTCTGGTTATGCTAGCAAATTAAAATCCTAAAATGGACTTGTATAATTTCTTATTTGAAAATTCTTATTCAACAACTAGCATCCACACAGTCCCCTACGGCTATGCAGATTTTACTAACATCTTTGTGAGTGGCTTTGTGCCTTTCTGATGAGCTCCAGAATAAGTGCGAAAAGGGTTTCAAGGGCTAAGCATTTCCAAATACAGAATAATAGATTTTATGAAAATGTAATCCATTACAATGAAAAAATTTTAAGACAACGTAGGTAAATAAATTCATTTTAGGGCCTTGTTCTCATTTTTAACTGAATCTTCATTACCGTAGTGGGTTATGTAGATACTTGTATACTCTGCATGGTCGTAGGGGACTGTGTGGATGCTAGTTGTTGAATGAGAATTTTCAAATAAGAAATTATACAAATCCATTTTAGGATTTTAATTTGCTAGCATAACCAGAATTCAGGTTATCGAAAGAATGCAAAGATTTCATTAATATTTTTAAACATAGTTTTTCTTTTAGTTTCCATAGAAAGTTATTTTTTGTGTAGTGTGTGCAAAATTCTATAAAGAATATGTTTCAATGCAATTAAGCAAACAAATAACGATTCACTTTTAAACACCTTATGAAACCAGTGACCAGTCCCGATTTAACCCCTTTAGATTATTTCTTGCGGCGTTACCTCAAATCCAGGGTATGTCTGAAGATTTAGATACGAAACTGGATTAATCCGACTAGAAATCCTTCATATTTAGATTAATTTGTATTTCATCTTGGAAATTGTCTCGGATATTGTCAAAAAGTACAAGGGAGACAATGTGAATATTTACTATGAACTTGTTTAAATGATTGTACGTATTTTATATAAATTATTATTAGAAACTCTTAAAACAACTTTTTCTTCGAAATCTTTATTATATAATATACTATAATATCTGCAGCTGCATGTACAGAGTGCCCCAAAGTATCGACATTTCACTTTAGGTGCTTGATTTTACGTGCAAAAATAGTAGAAAAACTTCCTATAAATGTGTGTCGGGAAATTATTCCTATGGGAGCTACGGCTCTCTGAAATGGCGCCTAAATAAAGGTTTTAATTAATTATCTTGAAAATATAGACAGAACTTTTTGCAACTTGCTTCACGGTTTTGTATTGTTAAAGACTTATTTTCGTACGGTACCACCTAAAACTAGTTTTGTCCATAGGCGGAGACACGACGAATAGTTAACCTTTATTGTTTCTAAATTTTTTTACCGCGCGCACTACCAAACGAATCGTCACTATTTCGTTTAAACTACTTTTCCTCGAACATGGTTTGCCATACTGCTAATTGCCAAGATGCCTTTAAAGTAATACTAAGCGAGGAATCATAATTAAGCAACAAGCAACTAAAAATAACTAGAAAGAAAAAATAGAAACAAGGAGCAACCATCCCTCGTCTCTCCGGCTATGGATAAAATTAGCCTTAATGAGTTCTTTCAATAAACGTCAGAAATGGAGGTGCTTTTAAGAAAATGTCGTGCGCCATAACATTTTCTAGAACTTAAAGAAATCTTCTTGAATATGAATAGATAAATAAATGTATTTAAAAATCTATTTATCCATAAGATTTTTTGTCATTCAATTTGTCACAATTTTATCGCGCACTGTATCATATACTAAAACATAATAATAAATTAATAAGCAGAATAGTAAGAAACTCCTAAGAGATGTTGCCGAATTAAAAAGTATTACTTAAGTAGGTATGTATTAACATATTATTGTATTAACCTATATCTTGATCGATTGGAATGTTTACTGGCGCTTACAACAAATGAAAATATTAAAATTACTAATAATTTAATAAACTAATAGCATCCTGCCAGACTATGCAACTCGATATGCAGGAGGCGACAAAAACAATATTGTTGAAAAAATTGACATTATACTGGTTTGCATGTGTTAGATCTTGATCCTCCTAAAGTGGCTGGACATCGGCCCATTTATGAAACCAGCGGCACTTTGAAACCGGATCTAGTATAATCCTTTTAAACAACACAGACAATCTAATGGGATTGACAATGTACAGCTGTTTTGTTTTATGTAACATGATTTACTTATTTGTTACACTGAATAATAATTTACAAGTCGAAACATACGTCACTATTGGGATAATTTATGTCTGCATCTTCATAATCATGAATAAATTACGTAATGATGCAAAATGATTCTCGAGGTATCGTGAAATTTACACCTACGCATTCTAAAATTAATGAACTATCTTAGTGTTAATAATTTCAAGTTAACTGTATTACATAATACTTATTTCACACAATACATTAATTTATTAATTGAATGTCATGTATACAGTATGATGAGAGTTTAATTGGAATTTTTTAGGAGAATTCATTTTGAGTAATAGTGTTTCATGAAAGTGTGATGGATTTTGGTAAGCGATTTAAAGTTACAAAATGTCAGGAAAATAAATGTCAAGGAAAGAGTTTTTTTTATCATTAAATCGCCTCTATCAAAACTATACCTGACTGGAAAGTGGATGGACATTAATTGTTTTGATCTATTAAAACTACTTTGTTTTTGATAACTGAATATATGTAACCAACGTTACTGCAGTTTCGGCACTTAACGTGCCATTTTAGAACGTTCACAAGTGAATGAGCGTACACAGGTGTTAAATTATTTGCATTATTTAAAGCAATTTACGTAAAAACAGGATTCCCTAATCTAATTTTAAAGGAAATAATGAAAATCTTGTTGAATTCAAAAGAGAAGAGTAGTGTTCTGAAAAAAATCAGATGTTTACGACTTTATGAGTTAACATGTTCGGATTGTTCTGCTTTATATATAGGTCAAACTGGTTGTATGTTTAGAATTAGGTACACTGAACACATACGTTCTTTTAGGCTTAGCAAAATAGATCCGGACATTCTTTTCGAAATTTAGAAACTCGTATTCAAAAAAAAGTTAAAAAAAAAATTTACTGGAATCTCAAGAAATTTGTAAACCATATACGCCTAATTTTCATAAACTCCTTATACGCGAATTCTATTAAACTTTTATGTTTATATTTGTGGGTAGATTTCAATAATTTGCTTTTAAGGTGGCCATTCCCTAGAAAGAGATATTCGATAAGGAAATATTTATTATTTTTGGCGTAACATTTTTTTCTTAGTACGTACATTTAAAAAAAAATAAGACTGCCTAAGTAGAACCATAATAAGAGTATTATTGTGAATATTCACTCAATAATTTCAGTGGTTTGCAAAATAGTTTAATTTAAAACTACGAACTAGGAAGATTAGCATAATTTTTAAATTTAAATCTAACTATTTTGCAAACCACTGAAATTATTGAGTGAAAATTCATAGTACTATTCTTGTTAAGGTTCTACTTAGGTAGTCTTATAAGTAGTTCTTTTTGAATATACGTACTACGAAAAAAAAGTTTTGGCCAAAAATAGTAAATATTACCCTCTTGGATGTCCCTTTCTAGGGAATGGCAACCTTAAATTAGATTAGCGATTCCTGTATTTAGCTAAATTGCTTCAAATGCTGTAACACATCCTAATATAAATAAATTCAGTGATAAGAAAAGTAAAAAGACAGATCATTATGGTTGTATGTCACAAAATTACAGCTTCGACTATGGAATTTTTATTAATTGTTTTTCCCCTAATTTCAGTAGCTTTCATTTCAAACGTAGGAGTTCATGATGTACTTAAAACTGCTAATAACTCCAAGAACCTCATTTTTGAATTTAAAGTTAATGAAACTACGGAAAAGAAGTAGTTTTTCTGTTCGGATCGTTGAGTTCATCTCCAGAACTACTAGGCATATATTCATCAGGTTTTCACTCTTATATAGAGCATCTCTCGAGGAAGATTCAGGTGTATAAAACAAGGAATCCCTGTTAAAAATGTACCGAACAGTGACGATTTTAATAAATCATTAAATAGCCTCTATCAAAACTGTACCTGACTGGAAAGTGGATGGACATTAATTGTTTTGATCTATTAAAACTACTTTGTTTTTGATAACTGAATATATGTAACCAACGTTACTGCAGTTTCGGCACTTAACGTGCCATTTTAGAACGTTCACAAGTGAATGAGCGTACACAGGTGTTAAATTATTTGCATTATTTAAAGCAATTTACGTAAAAACAGGATTCCCTAATCTAATTTTAAAGGAAATAATGAAAATCTTGTTGAATTCAAAAGAGAAGAGTAGTGTTCTGAAAAAAATCAGATGTTTACGACTTTATGAGTTAACATGTTCGGATTGTTCTGCTTTATATATAGGTCAAACTGGTTGTATGTTTAGAATTAGGTACACTGAACACATACGTTCTTTTAGGCTTAGCAAAATAGATCCGGACATTCTTTTCGAAATTTAGAAACTCGTATTCAAAAAAAAGTTTAAAAAAAAATTTACTGGAATCTCAAGAAATTTGTAAACCATATACGCCTAATTTTCATAAACTCCTTATACGCGAATTCTATTAAACTTTTATGTTTATATTTGTGGGTAGATTTCAATAATTTGCTTTTAAGGTGGCCATTCCCTAGAAAGAGATATCCGATAAGGAAATATTTATTATTTTTGGCGTAACATTTTTTTCTTAGTACGTACATTTAAAAAAAAATAAGACTGCCTAAGTAGAACCATAATAAGAGTATTATTGTGAAAATTTACTCAATAATTTCAGTGGTTTGCAAAATAGTTTAATTTAAAACTACGAACTAGGAAGATTAGCATAATTTTTAAATTTAAATCTAACTATTTTGCAAACCACTGAAATTATTGAGTGAAAATTCATAGTACTATTCTTGTTAAGGTTCTACTTAGGTAGTCTTATAAGTAGTTCTTTTTGAATATACGTACTACGAAAAAAAAGTTATGGCCAAAAATAGTAAATATTACCCTCTTGGATGTCCCTTTCTAGGGAATGGCAACCTTAAATTAGATTAGCGATTCCTGTATTTAGCTAAATTGCTTCAAATGCTGTAACACATCCTAATATAAATAAATTCAGTGATAAGAAAAGTAAAAAGACAGATCATTATGGTTGTATGTCACAAAATTACAGCTTCGACTATGCAATTTTTATTAATTGTTTTTCCCCTAATTTCAGTAGCTTTCATTTCAAACGTAGGAGTTCATGATGTACTTAAAACTGCTAATAACTCCAAGAACCTCATTTTTGAATTTAAAGTTAATGAAACTACGGAAAAGAAGTAGTTTTTCTGTTCGGATCGTTGAGTTCATCTCCAGAACTACTAGGCATATATTCATCAGGTTTTCACTCTTATATAGAGCATCTCTCGAGGAAGATTCAGGTGTATAAAACAAGGAATCCCTGTTAAAAATGTACCGAACAGTGATGATTTTAATAAAGCCGTGCGAAGCATGGACGTTAATAATGTAATAAACAAGTTAGCCATTATACTCTTCGCCGATTTACTACACTTTTTATTTAATTGCACATCCTATAGAATACTCTATAATAATGTTGGTTTGTATTATCGAGTGACTGCCTTGTCTAACTGCGAGATGAAACTTTGTACTTGCTTATTGTATGTCTCGACCACTACAAAGAATTCTACTATACACAGCTGAAAGAACTGATATGTCTTTCGTTCACCGAAGAACGCAATTGGAAAAAATGTGAGTATTCAGTACTGAAAATATTGTTACGTGTTCCCACCTCTAGGAAACACCCCGTATGAATCCGTTGGTTTTAAATAATTTTAACAAGGGGTAACCACTAACAATTTATTTAATAATTTACTGATTACACAATACTTCGAAACTACCTTTTACAATGTTTATATTTATATTCCGGATTTATAACCTCACTTTTCGCTGTCACTTTAATAAAACTTCCCCCGCCTGTGTCAATTTCGCCTAATATCCTAAAATTGCCTCTAGATCCATCTAGAGGTTTTCAATTCCAGAACAATATAACTCTAGAGCCATCTCCAGGCTTCCAGAAGAGATGGCGTATATTACTGGTTGCCTAACCATTGGTACTTAATTTCAGCTATTAGTAACATAGGCGTATCACTCGCCAGCCCTCAGGGCGGTGTAATGCGTAACACAACCCCCTTCTTAAGCCTGAATGTCCCGGTCAGCCAATTCAGAGTCATCAATGTATTTCGCCAATCTATCTAAATGCACGATCTTCATTTTGGACTTTTTGCTTCGTTAAATACATTTGACGACGTTATTAATTCGAGTAATAACAGTACACGGTCCATCCCAAGGTGGTTGAAGTTCCGGTGACCTTCCTTTCGTTCACTGTGGGTTGTACAGCCAAACGAGATCTCCCACCTTGAACCCTTTTGAACGGTCCTGTCATAGCCCTCATTCGGTCACTGGCTGGTAATGGCTCCGCTATATCGTTAGCCAACCTCTTGAAAGGAGCTCAGGCGCTGAACTACTTCGTTTCACCCTTACTTCTAGTCTCAGGTCCCTTACTGGCTGCACAAATCTTGCATTTGCGACATCAAGCCTCCACATCCGGACGACTTTTTATCCAATAAAATCGTTCTCGTATTTCCTTCATGGTCTTGTTAACACCAAGGTGTCCATCGAATGTTCCATTGTGCAGTTCCTGAAGCACCTTCGCTACTCGACACATGCTGCTTTCCATCCAGACTTTCCTATGCTCTCAGCTCATGACTTTCAGTGAGACCCACTGCGCCCATAGTGCCTTCAGTCCCACTCTTTTTCTGAAACATCCTTCCATTTTGGACGAGTTCCCCTTTTTTTGGCTCTCAATATAGGCCCAGTTTTCTCATCGTTCAGTTGCTCTTGTCTGAACGCTTCATCTGTCCTGTCATCCGGTACCTTCACCTTGACAGAGTTGACTGCTCCTGTTACCTGCAGTTTCGCCTCCTGGTGGCAGTGTTACCAACATTCCTTGCACCTTATTCCGGATGAAATACCTGCATCTTTCTGGAGTTTCATTTTATTCTCATATCCTTGTGTTCACTTCTCTAGGGGCACCACGTTCCTTATCTGATACAGCCTCACTGGTACCGGCTTCCTCTGGTTTTCCCCTCGGCTTCACATCATCAGCCTCTGTTCTCTCCAAGCTCCTCCGTGGACATTCTAGCTGGATATGTCCTAGTTGTCCGCACCTGTAACATTTCATACGCCGTTCACTTGGCCTTCCACTACTTTGTTTATTCTGTGTCTCTTCCATGTTTCCAGCATTCACTTTCTTCGAGTTCCCCTGTCGACAGTCTCGTTTGATATGCCCTGCTCTGCCACAGTTGTAACATTTAGTACCTCCACTTGGCTTTTGTTGTTTTAATTCCAAGTCTTGCATGATTTTCCTCAATTCTTCCTAACGTTGTTTCTCTTCTTGATGTCGTTTCTCTTGTTCTTGTTTTTCCTCTGGACGTCGTTTCTCCTCTTCTTGTTTTTCCTCTTGACATCAAAAATTTTTCTTAATTCTTCTTGGCGTTTTTGTTCTTGTTCTTGTCGTCTTCTTTCCCGTTCCTCTTTCTCTGCCTGGCGCTTTCTCTCCTGTTCTTCTTTATCTTCCCGGCATTTCCTTTCTTGGTCCATCATCATTTTTTGCATTTGTACGAAGTCGTGTATTTGTTTCTCGCATGCATGCTTCTGGTCCTTACCGGCAAAAATTCTTTTATTTAAAGTCTTTGGCACTAATCCAACTACTGTCCAAATAGAAAAGTTCTAGAAAATTCACGAACATGCACTTAACAACATGAAAAATAGTCTTGTTCAGAGTCTTTAATATCTTATTCTTAGTTCAAAGTTTTTAATTACTACCACTAGTGTCCTAACAAAATATTCTGAAAATTTATCAAAAATGCACTTAACGCTATTTTTCTGTTCGAAAATAATCCTCGAACAATGTCCAGTAAATTAGTCCTTCCTGTGTTAGCACTAACTCCGAGAATACTGTCCCAGTCTTCTCAAACACAAAAATCCTTTTGTTAAAATTCCGCTTCTGACATCAAATTGTTACGAATTTCCACCACTAGGAAAACCTTGTATGAATCCGTGGGTCTCAAATAATTTTAACAAGGGGTAATTTACTGATTACACAATACGTCTAAACTAACTTTTACAATGTTGATATTTATACTTCGAATTAATAACCTCACTTTTCGCTACCAAACTTCACTTTAATAAAACTCCCCCCTCCACCAACGATTTCGCCTTACATATCCTAAAATTGCCTCTAGATCCATCTAGAGATTTCCAATTCCAAATCAATATAACTCTAAAGCCATTTATAGAGTTCCAGAAGAGATGGCGTGTATTACTGGTTGCCTAACTATTGGTACTTAATTTCAGCTATTAGTAACATGGGAGTATCACTCGCCAGGCCTCAGGGGGGTGTAATGCGTAACAATATATTTATAAAAAATCTTCGACTTTAAGATATATGCACTATATTGCTATTGCACATTCCTGTTGAATCTAAACTATATTGAAAAAATTGATATAGCTTATTAAAGACAGTTGCCTTAGCTTTAATTTGCAATTTTTTCAAGTGTCAAAGTTAATTCTTTGTCATTTGCGAACAACTTGAAAGGGGCCGTTCATAAAATATGTTCGCAAATAAGGGGGAGGGGGGGTTTTGCTTAGCTTGACGAGATATGACAAGGGGGAGGCGGGGGTCTAAAGAAATGTGGCGTTCGCAGTTCATCGATTTTATTTAAATTTTTTTCTTAACTTGGCAGTTTTAAAAAATTTTTCATTACGATAGAAAGTCATTCTCAAGTACTTAAAAGCCTGTAAATGTGATATTTTTAAGCACAAGAAATCGTTTACGGGGGGGGGGGGGGATGGGCTAACTTTTGTGACGTAATGTTTGTTAGGGGGGTCGCTGAAAGTGTGACTTAGCGTCACGAAGGGGGAGGGAGGTGTCCAAAAAGGTGAAATTCTGAGTGACGTATTTTATGGACGGCCCCAAATCAAAATTTTATAAATTAAAAAACAAAGGAAAATTGCAAAAAATTAGACTAGAAGTAGACCCCAAGACAGAGAAAAGAAATTACACTTCTTTTTCAATACACAAAACAAATTATTAAGATTAAAATATGTATTATGATATAGTGCGGCTTTGCTCTTTAAAATATTTTCTTTATTACGATCTGATTGTTTCTTCAAAAGTTATCAAAGCTTTTGTACCAAAACGCAAAGAAAAAGGCCTTCAATCGTTGGTTCGTGAGGCCATAAGTTTGATTCTTATTTCACACGAGAACTGTAATATGTACGAAATTTTTTGAAAAGGCATTTTTTGATAGAATTTTCTGCCCTTTAGTTTTTATCTCCACGACAATTTTTGTGTTTTTCCCATTTTAAAACTTATATCCAAAAACATTTTTTTTTAAGTTTGACATCATGGTGTTTTATGTTCCGTCCACAGTGGCTTTGATAACTTTTTAAAATTCGTTTCTACTTCCAAAGACCAAAGAATCAAAAGTTTTCATAAGAATAACTTTCCTAGCTTTTGCCGCAATTTTTACCCTGGGAACTGGCCTATTAAGCGATTTCTACGATTTTTTTTTACAAACTGTAGAGTATGACTCGGCTGCTGTCCCATATTTTTATCATCAAGCTATGTCTAATAGGTATAAGGCGAGCAAAGCGCGGAAAAGAGTACTTCTATAACTGACTTTTATCACTCGAAGTTATGGCGAAGGTGCAGGTATTATTTAGTATATCCTCTGATGGGGTTTGCAATAGGTGTAATGGCTAAAAATGTTAACTTTTCGAAAAAATGTCATTCTCTATAAAAGTTTTTGCTTGCCTAAAAAATAGCAACGACGCTAACAAAAATTATATTTTTTACACGGGGTGATCAAAAATTGCAAAAACTTAAAATTCCGTAACAGTAAACTGGTTCAATTTTTTTTTATTTTGGAACAAAATGTGAAATAAAAAAGTTATTATATGGTCTGTCCAAATCCAAAATTTCATTTCAATGTTACAATGTTTCCGAAATTAGCGAATTTATAGTAAAATGGTTTTCAGTTTTTGTCAAATTTTTATTTAGCAAATTTTTTTCGAACACGGGGAATAAATACCAGATTAACAATTTTGAATTTATAAAAATGCATACATATTTATAGGTTCTGACATTATTAAATATCACAATTCAAAAATTCCTCCACCAAACTTAACGCCTGTTTCTACTCGTTTTCGAATGTTGTGAAAACAACTTCTAATTTCCTCAATGGAAATTGATTGCACAGCTGCCGAAATGCGCTGCTTTAGAATTTCAACGTCATTTTCTATGGGTTATCGGTGGGATATTTGTTTTAGACGCTCCAGAGAAATGTATCCGCAATTGTCAAATCTGGACTTCTTGGGGACCACAAAACTGAACCGCTTCGTCCAATCCACCTTTGTCCAAATTTGCTATTAAGCCTACGTACTACGCAGGCATGATGTGCCGGACATTCATCTTGCTGAAAATACATTCTTTTACGACATTCCAACCGCAAGACTTTTAACTGATCAGAAAACAATGTATTAAGCATGAGTAGATAAGAGTTACTATTGCACGTATTTTCAAAAAAGTATGGCCCTATTATGCCATGATACGAAATAGCGCACCAGACATTTACTTGTTTTAAATATTGCCTTCTGATGGAAATTCTAAACTAGGTGTTGGTCTCACTCCAATACCTTAGATGTTGTGAAGCTACAGTCCCATTTGTTGGAAAAGTTGACTCGTCGGAGAACGTAATATATTTATAAAAATTCGTGTTGCCATTTAAAATTTAATTTCCCTGTATGAATTTGGGGGTTCTAAATAATTTTAACAAGGGATAACCACGAACACTTTATTTAATAATTTACTGATTTCACAATACTTTTTAATTAACCAAAATAACCTTTTAACTTCACTCTTTCACTTTTCAATTTCACTTCTATAAAACTTCTCCTTCTCCGCCGTCGATTTCGCCTTATATATCCTAAAGTTGCCTCTAGATCCATACAGAGATTTCCAATTCCAGAACAATATAGAACTCTAGAGCCATCTACAGACTTCCAGAAGAGGTGTATTACTGGTTGCATAACCATGTCTACTTAATTTTCAGCTTCTAGTAGTCATAGGCGTCTCATAGGGGGTGGAATGCATAACACTGTCCCCTCCTTAAGCCTGATTGTCCCGATCAGGCAATTCAGAGTCATCTATATATTTCGCCAATCTATCCAAATGCACGATCTTCTTCTTGAACTGTTTGCTTCGTTGAATCCGATAGACCGATAGACGACGTCATTAACTCGGGTAATAACAGTATACGGTCCATCCCAAGGTGGTTGAAGTTTCGGTGACCTTCCTTTCTTTGTTGGCTGTGGGTTGTACAGCCAAACCAGATCTCCTGCCTTGAACCCTTCTGAACTACCCTTACGGTCATATCGAGCCTTCACTCTGTCACTGGTTATGGTGATTTGGTCTCTAACTTGCTCATGGACATTTCTTAGCCGTTCACTCACTTCATCTACATAGCTGTTCACAGGAAGCCGTTCTCCGCCTGGTGTTCCAAAGATCAAATCACACGGCGCGGAGGTCTGATCTCATGTCCAAATACTACACGAACCGGAATCTGTTTTGTAGCCTCGTGGATAGCAGCTCTATATGCCATGAGAAAAAACGGTATGTGGAGATCTCAGTCAAGTTGATTCTTATGAACCACTAGAGAGATGTTCTTTCATACTCTTGTTATGTCGCTCCACATTCCATCTGATTGCGGGTGAGGGCTGTTGTCCGTGTTTTGTGTATTCCCAATAACTTGCAGATTTGCTGAAACATCCTTGACTCAAAGTTTCTCCCTTGATCTGAATGCAGCTCCAGGGGTACACCAAACCGACATACCAAGTTATCTACCAAGAATTTGGCGACAGTGACCGCTTCCTGGTTCGGAATTCCATAGGCTTCTGGCCACTTGCTAAAATAGTCCATGGCAACCAGTATGAAAGTTCAATTTCGATTTTGTTCAACAATCTGCCTCGATAATTTTGTAGCCAGAAGTCTGAGGATTATTTAAAAAAATATGTATTGCGATTGCGCAAAAATTAAAGGCTGTAGAGAATTTTGAATGGTAAATTTATTTTCAGCCCCACTGTACGTCGTAAGGTGCAAGTCTCTCAGTGTTGTCTTGTCTTTTAGATAAAAATGTAATATTACATTTTCAGAATTATGCTGTTGTTTGAGAATAGTATACTAATATGATCAAAAGTAGATCATCAGTATACACAATGAATAATTTGTTCTCAAATATGTTGTTCCTCATATTAAATATTAGAAAGTTGTACGCAAAATAAGCAAAGAATGTTTGTCTCAATGAAGTTCGCGCAGAAATAAAATATGTTACATTTAAATAGCAAATGCGCCTTTAACCATTTTTTAACTTATGATCTCAGACACAAAATATAATATGCTTGGCCTGTTACAATTTATTATTTAGCTTATCAACACAATATTTGCATTAGTGTTTATAAAAGTATACAAATGCCTCTATTTCATATATTCTTTTTTTAAAACAATTGTCTAAACTAATTGGATTTTATGCTTAGAGTTTGATTTACTAGACACATACATATTACAGGCTTACTTTCTACCTAAAGAGAATATCTCTCTACTTCTACCAACCATGACTGATGGATGTGAAATGCGACATTTTACTCTGTGCCATCAGAGAGCAGCACATACCAACTAAACTAACATACGACATTTTCGTACTAGAGTAATCTTTCTTCGACGATATCTCTTTGTTACTGTAGTTTGTTTTATTGTTTATTCCCCATCGTCATATAATAGAGCAGTTCTAAGGTGATATAAATAATGCAAATACTTCTAGCTACAATCAAAAGCATTCACGGAATATAAATACCTGCATAAAATGTGAATTCAATATAATAACCAATAAAATATACCTACATATATTTTATAAGAATGAAATGACTTGCTCTTTATTAAAAATTCATGGTAAATTAGATTCACATAACATTAAATGATTCTCATTCTTGTATATAAAAAATATTACGACAAATTAAATATTGTGTTTCTAATGCAACTACTCATGGGTCAAATACAAAATTTATCATACTTTTCTACAGCCCAATCTTAACCAACTTTTAGTTTTTTTTTTTTTAAGAAATACTCATTATTTATTTCTAAAGAGAGTTGTCGAGGCCGACTTTTGAATTTTTGTTTATACATAAAAAATACATATAAAATAGTAAATTCCAAGAGCCACTGACCTAATAATTTTTGTCTTCGCGAAACTGACTTTTCCAAACTTGGAAACAACGGAAATTCATAGTGCGGCACTTAAAGAATATAACTAATTTAGTAAACAGTCGTTTTAATTTAACATAAATAAATTAGACACAAATATTGTTTAATTCAACAAAAAAGTATTATTTCTGCGTTAAATCTTTCAAAAATATTGCTAAAATATACTATAATAATATACAGTGATAAGAAATTAAATATACCTAACTAAAAGAGTATGATTGATATAAAAAAATTAAACGAACAAGTCATGTGTTCCTTAATTTTTCTACAGGTTATTTTAATATAATGATGTTTTCACCGGATATACTAGCAGTTGCGTTTAATAAAATAAGTAGCTAACATTTTAAAAATAAAGGAATGAAAACTTAGTCCCTAAAAGTGAAAACATTGGTCTAAATTGGCCATTTTCAATATTCGATTTTTTTTTGAAAATTTAAATAAACAAAGTCAAATCGTCAAAATACAAAACACGAATTCTGCTCCACCTACCATTCAAAAATATTAAATAATGCAGAATTTGTTACTTAAAACATATTTTACGAACAATATTAGAAAAATCTGGAAAACGCTGAATAACGTGTCTTTGCTTTAAAATTTGGAGTGCTAAAAATTCCCACTTTATTATTGAAACACACACACACATATTTTCCATTTATTATTCGGTTATTTCACTCATTAAAATGGAAACTAATGATACATCACTTTTTGAGATCCCTATGGATCAATCAAAAGTCAATATTGCTTTGTAGTAAATTTGGTGTCTAGTGTCACTGTAAATCTTCTGTAGATACGTAATATTAATGTGCTGACAGACACCGACCTGTCATGCTTTTTTTGGTGCAATATTTACCGCAAATAAGTATCACTTGCAATTTTAAATTCTATATATTTACTATACATTTTTTCTTCAGACATTGCCCAAACTTAATATAACTGGTGTAAATAGTAAACTTACGGTATCATCAAAAAATAAATACACTAGTAATTCGGAATTTAATTGTTTCACTGTTCATTACGATTATTCGTAGTAGGTAACACGTATTTAATCTTTCAGTATCTTCTGCTTAACTAAAGGTTTGTTCCAACACACAGTTTGATCGTCCTCTGAACGGTCAAATGTAGCCGCCCAGTCATGGATTGAATATGTCACAGCGATAGATAGGTAGATAAACGACTGAGCGACTGCTTTTGACTGTTCAACGGACGATCAAACTGCCTGTTGGAACATACCTTAAATAACCTTAATTTAATTTTTTTTAAATTTGAAAAACCTATTTCAAAAAACATTACGACCCTGTAATTAAAACATTATTGATTTTACAAATGAAACAAAGACGAAACCGAAGAACCACGAGCAAAATTCAAAAAACTGCATTTATAGTATTCCGTGTGAGTGCAACAAACATTACGTGGGCGAGTCATCCAGACCGCTTAGTGTAAGATTGAGTGAACATCAGAATAAATGAAATTTAGAGGTCCAAAATCTGCGAACACGCTTGGGAGAACGGACATAGAATAAACTGGGACTCGTCAAAAATTTTAACAAAAGAGGCAGATAGCAAAAAAAGAAAAATTAAAGAATCAGTGATAATATTATTGAATGAGGATAGATGCGTGTCGAATTGTTCCGTAGATGTCTGTACAACCTGGTTGTCAATGTTAAAAGAAGAACTTCACAAACTTAACATTTATATAAAATTTTTAAAAAACTGTTAACTATATCAACAGTTCTATGTAAATAGTAAGTATGTATGCATATTGAATATAACAAACATTCTTAGAGCTGCGCATTTATCATACACAGCAAAAAAAGATTTTTCGAAAAAGCCTTGAAAAGGGAAATAGGTTAGATTTCCGAAACGTCGGCGAAATATTTAATTTCAAGTTTTTATACTTATTTGTGTTATTTATTTAAAAAAACACAACCTCTAACTGATCCTTTGACGTAAAAGTCACAGGTGTAGAGGTTATTTACCAGCAACATACTAGTTAATTGTGATATTTTGTAGATTCCCTGAGCACTGCTTAAAAAAAAATACATGTGGCAGGAAGTCCCAAAAAATTAGGAAAAAAAAGATAATGCCACAAATAACATTTAGACAATAAGTATATAATTGATATAAGAAATATGATAATACTTATTGGCAACATGCACTGTGCATTTATATATTTTTGACTCTGGTATTGAGTTAAAATAACACAATAATTTTCGTTCATAGTAAATTAGTCATATTTATCCTACATCAGGATAACCAACTTATACAAGTAGAGAAAGTAGAGGTTATAGACAATTTTGCTTTGAAAGCAATTTTAACATTAATAAATGATAAATTGTCAATTAAATGAAAAATCTAGGGTAATATTACTTTCGTCAAACCTAAACAAACTACTAACTTCAAAATTGAATGGTTTTCCATTGCATAGGAACCTGTAGGACCAGATATTTGATGACATTGACAGAAAATTGTAATATATTAATAAACACATACGTTTAATTAAGTTCTAATGGGAATTACATTCCTAAAGTGTTCTAGAATATCAAATTCATGGGCAATTACTACTGGAAAAGTATTTCTCATTGGAACATTTACCAGTGAGTTCAAGAATTGGGCCCCTGGTATAGTTCACTCCAAATTTATAAGGCTCTTAAGAAACTCAAAGCGGCCTTATTTCCCTAAGAAATAGACAAAAACACTCCTCTTTTGATTGTTAACTCTTGTGATATAGTTAAGCTAATCACCCCTAACTAGAACGTCATGCCAAGGGAATGGATAAACAGAGCCGTACTTTAGATTTGTCTGTCAATGTCGCGAAGGACGGTGCGTCCAACAATGCGTAAAATATTCCTATCTTGACGCAAAACAGAGTAAGATTTACCACAATAAACGTCATTTAGACAAGGCGAAAACCTCACCTTCGTTCGAAAAAAATGTCCCATACGATAATTTTACATATTCACATTCGGGACATACCCCTGAATAAGGATTCAGATTTGCCGGACGAATATCTGGTCCCAATTTGTTAAAACTAATTTTTTTTAAACAAATTGCAAAAATCGCTTTTCTTGACCCTTCTTGTTTTTTTGGTCATTTTAAACAAAAAAGGTTTCTTGCCATGTTTTCGTAAAGTTGACCGTTTCCGACTTATAAACAATTTAATGTTTGAAAAAACGCAAAACCAGCCTTTTCAATATTTCAGGAACTTTAGACGAAAAATGCCCTCATCTTCTGAAAAATTTTAGTGAGCTATAAATTGATGTACACATACTTTTCAGCTTCCCAAACAATCTGTGAAAAGTCCCAAAGATTTCGGTGTATGCTTAATTTTTGACAGCGGAAAAACGGCCCAAAAAAGTACCTTTTCTCGTTTTTTTGCCAAAACCTTATTAATATGTGTACTCGACAAATATCGAAATTGTTTTCTCGTGTTCCCTGTCTCGCTGTGTTCTCCTGTTAATTCTCTTTGATCATACTTTAGAAATGTAAAACCATTATGAAAATTACTTCTAGGATGGCAATAAAGGAAATGCGGTTGATAATGTTAAGAAGCATGTTTTAAAACGATCTTTTTAAACGTTTGAGGTTGTATCAACTTACCTATTTACCGTATGGCATCTACACAATTTAAAGAAGAGTGATGTTCTGGACATATTTTCCAATATCGCTGTTCCCTGTCTCCTCAATCAAAAACTGCTCTTACTGGAGCAATTCACACAATCTCGAAAAACTGCTGAAACTTCTGTATTGTACATATTGTACAAAGTAGTTGCCGATGGTTTAAGACTTTTAACTTTTGTTTGGACTGATCACTTCAAAATTTAAATTTCGTACCATTATACACAATCTCATCTATCACTTAAATGTCACGTTTCACCTGAAGCTTGTTACTACATTTTGAAAAAAAATGTAGTATACGTTTAGCATTTTTCCGGTGCACCATCGAAACCCGAAAAAAACGTCGGATCGATTTGAAAGTCATATCTATCGATTCGAGAGCGAATTTAGAAAATTCCGTCCGTCGGTCAGTCGGTCTGTCGGTCTGTCTGTCTGTCTGTCGGTCTGTCGGTCTGTCCGTCACGCCCAGCCCCCTTAATCCGTTTTCGGATTGCGATGAAACTTGGGTGGTTAATAGGAGGTCTTTAGAAAACCTTAACGCCGGAAGCTCGGCTCCGTTCGGAAACCGGAAGTACCCGATATAGACGTTTCGAGTTTTTCGGGAGAAATTGAATAACTCGATAACGGGTAGTCGGATCGAGACATTTCAAAAAAGAAATGGTGCCGCTGGCAAAGCTCTACAAATAAGTATACTAGTGGCTATGTCGAAAAACAAACGAAAATTGATTTTTTTTGCAAAAAACTGGTTTTCTCGAAATCGGGCTAGGAAGCACGATAACTGTCCAGAATATTGATCGATTTCGATGAGACTTGGTGGGATCAAAGGTACCCGGCCACAAATCAAGCCTATTGCTGGCGGCTCGAATCCGTTGACCGCAAGTATGTTTTAAAGGGCCGAGTATGATTTTTCAAAGAAATTAATAACTCCCGAACCGAAGGTCCGATTTTGATTTTCAAAAATGGCAATTGTAGGGCTCGATTATGTCTATTAGATGACGTTTGTGAGAAATTTGGGAAAACAAAAGCGAATCTACAAATCCTGGAAAACTTGATTTTTTTTATAGATTCTACAAATTCCGAACAGTTTCCTAATAAAAATCGAAAATTAACTATTCCGTCGATCTATCTCTATAACCAGTATAAGGCATGGACCTTTTTGGACAAAAAATCTGAAGAAGAGTTTTTTCGAAAAACTTAAAATAAACGAGTTATTTACGAAAATGCATTCCATAGAATTATTTAAAAAAATATTACAAATTGATAAATTCTCCGTGCGATAGAGGTGCAAAAAAATAATGTAATGTTATATTTAAAATATCATCATTCATTTCCTTATTTTCATTTACTAAATAAAAATAGAACCGATGCCCTTTCCGTGTTTCAAAATGTAGTTAGCTTTTACTTTAGTCAATGCAAAAAAAAAAACATGTCAAAGCACGGAGTCATCTTGCGACCCTCTGCTGAAAATGTAATGAATCATCCCAACAAATGGATTAAAAGCATATCAAAATGTAGTTTTTTCACTTGTTATTTACTTCTTTTTAAAAATGTATCAGAATAAAGACAATTTGGAATTATTTTGATTGCATTAAGACCAGGCATCAAAAAATGAATAATTTAATGTCTCATGATAACTAATTTATTTCTGTGCAGAATAGCTCAAAGGCAAAACCAGATTTGGGATTTAAACTCAGTTTATGTTGTCAAAATAACTGCAGATTTTTGTAGTTGCAATTAAATTATAATGGTAAATGGTGCCACTACTGCGACATGCATTAGAAAATTCATAGATATCTCGGCACAATATATATTAGAGATAACAAATTTTGGCAGAAAATGTTAAGCGGAACCCAATAAAATTACAAACATATGTAGTATTTCTGATCGTATTGAATAATTCGATGAAAGGTTGGAAGTGTCAAACCATTAACAAATGCTAATACTAAATACATGATAGATGTGTCACGGGCATAGCCTTATTTACTTCTTAAGGCCAGTAATATCATATTTTTTTATGAAGATGAGAAAACACTAGATTTTGTAATGCGTAGGTGTATTTTTCTGCAAAGTTTTTACAGAGCAGGCCCGTAGGCAGAAAGAAATTATATTGGGTGCGCTCATGGGATTTCAGAGGAGGCCAATGAATTTTTAGATTACTACCAGTTGAATTTTTTCCTCTTCTTTGATGGTGATGGGGGTGCTCATATTGTTCCAGTGGCTGACGGATACCCTCCGAAGAAGAAGTTTACTCCAAACTTTGTAGACAATTTTATAAAAGAATTTTATGGAGTCGATGTTTCGGTTGTTTTCTATTGTACGGTTTTTGGAGGCATAAAAATTTGTTTTTTTAGTGTTGGTCCAAATATATTCTGTAACATCATTTTTGATGAGGCTATACAGAAAAAGAAACATTAAAATGGAATTTTGGTCGATTCTTCTAAATCTTTAGAAAAAAATCGTTAAAATGGCGATCTAAACTCGGCAAATGTGTCGTACCGTTGCATTTCACGACGAATATGCCCTTAGTCAGAAATCTTCAAAAATTATTGGAAACAGCTTCAACATTGCAGTTTCTCGTCAAATTCATGACAAAATCTACAGTGCTTGGACTATTTCAAGGAGTTTTTCAGTGATCACTTCGATACTAGGTACGTGTGAAGGGTGAATGAATATTTCAAAAATACTTATGCGGTTTCATGAAAAAGTCATTTCATATTCGTGTTCTATGACACTCGATCAGTGTCTTTGGAAAATTGCTATTTTTTATTCATCTTCGGTAATAACGTGATTTTTTTGTGATACTTATATTTTCATAAAGGTTTTGTTTTTGAAAGAAACATATTCTGTTTCTATTTTTATTAGGTTACCTACTCACGTATTTTGTTAAAGTACCTAGTAATGCGGATTTCTCAGTTTTTAAATTTGGTTAATGTGCTTTGCTTATTTCTATAGTATAGATTTGATTGTGAATACAGATTCACAAATAGTTATTCACTAATGGTTTCGACTTATAAAATACAACAATTTGATTCATATTTTTTTGTTTTAGCAACAGTATCCATACTAACGTGATTGAAATTCACTGTTGATACAAATACAACAGAAAATGAACGGATCGCCTACTTAAAATAGATTTTTTTTATTGATGACAGATCGTATTCTGACAATGCAGGGGATATACATAAGTATAAACAACAATACCACAAACACCACTTACGCATAAAAATATGCAATGATACAATAAACTATACCATACACAAAATAGCATAACAATCACAATTCAGACCAAGTACCATTTTTTGTCTTTGACAATCTCAAAAAATTCGTGTTAAGATTGCTTTCATTACGTGTTGAACAAGAGTGAATGAACATGACGTATAATTATTTGTGTTCTTTTATGGTGGTTACCCCGCATAATAGAACATATGACTATATTTAGGTTTTTAAAGCCTCCTTACAGCCCTTCTATCACTGAAACTGATGCAGCCCGTACCAAACGGCTCCATATACTAAGATACTATGAAGCATAAATATATTATGATACACTCAATCACTATTTGATTGCCCAAAAAAATGATTCGTGACATGTTTTTCGAGACTAGCCCTTATCTCATGTCAATTTATTATCTACGGCTGTAACTTTCGGTCCCTCTTAAACCAACTGTCTGTTAAACCATTGAAAGTACAATTGTTTCCGTAGTAACCGAATCAGTTTAAGTTTAGACCAAAAGTAATGGCTCTAAGACAACACTAAAAATGTAACACAATTGCAAGAATAGGAATTTAGAGTAACTCCTTCAACCAAAAGTCATAATATGTCTTTATCTCTTAACTACAGATAGACTGACTGCTACGATTGTCATAGTGTGCAAATGTCTGGGAGTGAGTCAAAGTCATCCGTCATCAGCAAAAGGGAGAATTTATATGGGGTAGTAGCGCTGTTAGTCAAGTCGTTTACGTAATCAAATAAAATCGAATTTAATGTCTATCTGCTTGACCTGATGTGATTAATTTTGAAGACCTTGTGAGGGCATACATCTTAAATGTAGAGATAACCTATCATGAACAAAACGGGAAATGGAAGGAAATGTGCAAAAGTAGGGAAACATACTTGCAAATTGGCCTCAGTGTTGCATTCAAGGCATCACTTTTGACATTTATTTCAAAGGTCAAAAAATTTCCTTCTCAATTTTTTCCTACTTTGAGGTTACGCCGAAGTAAAATGTTTTCACCACTACTCTTCCATTCAGTCCTCATGCAATGTGTAATTTTGGACTTTTTGACGCAGTTCCTCTAATATGATCTCATCTCACAGAGTAAATTCAAGTTTCTCCCTCTTCTTCCAAAGAAGATGTCGAAATAGGAGAAGCTGACTTTTCCCTCCAACTGCCATACTGGATCTTCCATATTGAATTTTCCGAACTTATCTCAACAATTTTAGATCTCAAGGAATGTCAGCAGCATATTACACACTTCTAGGTGATCGAAAAGCGCCAAAAAGAATCCCCGACATTGGCGACATTTTTTTTTAACTGGCAGAACTACATGTCAAGGATTTTATATTATGAATAAAATTGGGACTTAGGTCTAATAATTCTACATGTACAAATTCCTTGGTTGAAAATAATTTGTTTTAATGAATTCTTAGTCGTGGACATAGGCGTAATTCGGGGGGGGGACAAGAGTAGGCAACTGCCCCCCCCCCCACCCCAATATTTTGAAAGAGCATTAAATTGTCTACGGCAAATCTGACGAAATCCCAAATTCTTCCGGAAAAAATAATAAGTATGGAAATTACACCAATCAAGTCAATGGTTTTCATTACCATTTGGCAGGGGCGGATTAAGACTTTGTGGGGCCTCTGGCTAAATTTTGAGTGGGGCCCTTTTTGCAATTCTCATAAAACCACAGACAGGCGAGTTAAACCCCCGATGCCCAGGGGAAAGCGAGTTCAATACTTGTAAACCGCAGACAGGCGAGTAAATCATAGGCTACTAATTATAATGAGCAACATGCATGAATTTTAGAAATGCAATAATTTATTATTTTTTCGTTATATATGTTATATAAGTTGAGAAAGTAATGAAGAAAAGGTATAAAAAAAATGTGTAGCCTAAATAAACGACTTTGAAATTCAAAATTTTATGGGAACATATCCACGTGACTGAAAACACCACGCTATTGGTCTGACGTCATTCGGCATAATATCTAATGGTCGTCTATCTGCCAACGAGTTAAATCATAAATTGTTTTGTATTTTGTAAATGTGTATTGATATTTTCATAAAAGAAATCATTCATTTATTTATTTATTTTAATTATTAAGTGGTAAAAATGACGGACAGTGGGTTTTTACGGAGCCAGAGTGACAATTTGCCCGTTGTTGATGTGTTTATGATAAACTTTTTTGCTACTAATACTGATTTTGTTAGTGCAGAAATTGGAGTACTAAAGCAACAAGGTATGTGTCATTATTCTAAACATTAATTCAATTGTGCCCATTTTTATCCTTTTGCTGTAGTTAAATATAACAAATTATTTATGTACCTAACCTCAAAATAGGTAAACAAGGCAATGTTTTAAAGTTATATTAATTAATATTTTTCATCTTAGAATGCTTTACTTTTTTATGTAATAAATACCTCCCGTCACTTACTAAGTACGTACTTTTAGGTAGGTAGGTACATTAATAGTAAAAATAACTGTTGACATACATAGGTATATATAAATATATAACTGGATAATATGTAGAACGTCGAGAAGTTACATTATTCCCACCGTTCTTATACATTTATACATGTTAATTCAAGGTTCCTATTAACAGAAGTTAGTAAACTTTTGAATTCCTATAAATAGGAAAGTGACCAAATTCACCATGATATGTAAACAAATTATCACAATAATATTAGGATTAGGTACATATTCTCATAATATTATTATAAAATAATTAGTTTTAATGGGTAAATTTACATCAAAATGATCCTGGCGGCAATATAATCTTGAGGATGACGATAATTCTACATTTCGGTCGTCGCGTCTCATAGCTCTGCACCATCTCTTCCTAACTTTATCGCGTCTAGGCACATTAAAAAATAACTTTTCTGGAGTTTTTATTGTAGTATTTGTACATTTGGGCACAATACAATATTTACAGCTACTTTTCTTTGTATTTTCCATAACACAACATAAATAATATGTAGGTACACATTCGCAATCACAATACGTTTTCCGTCGGTGCGATGTGCCCGATGACGTCACATAGAAGTAGCGCGGAAACTTCTCCATTTAAACGTAGTTCAATTGACATCTGCAGTAAATAATTTTTTTAACCTTTAATTAGAACATAAAACAAAAATAAAATACTGGAAAAATAATATTTTTTAGTGATCTATTCATCTGTGATGTTTAAAAAAATTATGCATTTTGCTCATTATACATTGCTTTTACGTGGCACGTCTATGATCATATAGTATACTTTAAGGTCTAATGGGTTTAGGGTTTCTTTTCTAGAGGAATCGTTTGCTTAGGTGTTTTACTAATTTTTGAGGCATTTAAATAAAAATTATTTCTAAATTTATTTTTTTTAAACAATTTACACAAATGAATAATAAATACACCCAAAAGAGTTAAATATTATGTTCTATCAAACCTCCATCAGCCCTAATATGCATGCCTCAATTCGCTTTCTGTTATTGTTCATAACGTTTCGGAGGGTTGCAGAACCTCGGATTCAGGGTTTTTGAATGATTTCGATAAGTTTTGTTAACAAAATTTTTTGATTAAGTAATGCCTACTATGATTATTTTATTCTTTTCGTACAATTTAGTATCGTAGCCTTGAATTTAAAGATGGAAAGTGATTTTGTGGTCTTAAATAGACTTTGGTGACCTCAATATTTTATGATCAGTTTGATTCAAATCGGACAAAAAACAAAAGAATTATTACGCTATTACACTCTTAAGTGAGGCACACTGTATGTCATGTCGGAAAGATTTATTGTTTAAAAGTTGTTAACGTTTAAACATTGAAGAAAAGCGATTTTTAGTCTTTTTGACCTTTAGTAATTTTTGAATGGAAATACATTTTTAGATTCTGCAAAAATAATCGGAAATTTCAACCTCAAAATGCCAAAAGATTTATAAATATTACAAGAATGGTTCCAAAGTTATAGTATTCTACGATTACTATACTTAGGTTGCCTGCTATCAGAGACGCGGTCTATAATCGCAAAAACATGGCACGCTGCACTGAAAACTCCCAATTTCGAAATCGATGTAACTTTTATATTGATGTAATTTTTATAGTTCCTTCGGCGCTTTGAAGTTAAAGCCTTGCACCTTCAGAATATTTTTTCAGAATCTAAAAATTTCTCTCCGGTCTAAAGTTGTTAAAGGTAAAAAGGTTTAAAAACGCAATTTTTTCAGTGTTCATACATTAACAACGAAACCGTTTAAAGTTTATGTTTAAAACTTAAACCTTTTCGACATAACATGCATGAATTTTTTCTTGTTTTGACTCATACTTTACGATAGCAGTATTTTTGAATCTAAAATCAGATTAACGCAAAAAATTTTAATCATCAACATCCGCTCGACAACAAATCAGTGAGCGATCATCAAGTCTTTCGATTTTTGCGCAAGCTCTATTTACCAAATTGTTTTTCACACCATTCGCTTTCCCTCTTTTGAGTTTAATATTGCCTCATTTGGGTTTATCTGTTTGTAGCACTCGTTTTCCCTCGGCCATTTGGGTTTATCGGGTTATCGTTTAAAAATTACAGGGTTCGCTTTGCTTCCATCTATCGAGTTATTTGTGAAAAATTCCTGCCTACCCAATAAAAATGCTGAAATTACGCGACTGGTCGTGGATTATTTCAACTTGAATCCAAATTGATTGCCGATTCAGTGCTTATGTGTTATGCTTAATACCACTAGGTCCCGGGTTCGAGTCCTGGCTAGGGTATGGATATTTAGCGCTTTTTTAAATGTGTTACCGAGATGGTAGCAGTGAGCTGCGGTCGAGTGGGACAACATGGCGAGTCGCTGTTATCTCTTTTGAGTCTCAGCTGCTACAAATGGCAACGTCGCAACGAATTTTTTTTGACAGTTTAAATAATTTGATGTATATCCTGAGATTTTTTGGGAAGTTTTAAAAAAACTGTATTGCCTTATTTTATTTTATATTGTTCATACACCATCTAACACAGTACAAGACCATTTACAAGATGGGAAACAACACATACACCATACAAAATTTACTTAAATTTGCTACCATACAGTTCAGTAAAAATACACAACAATAGAAAACATAAATATTAGAGAGAACCGAGAGTTGAATTTATTTACAATGAAAGAGAGAAAAAAATGCATATAAAAGCCTTAGACTAGGAAAGTTAGATGGTGAGGACTCGTAACAGCGCATAATCGCCACGCTAACAAGTTGTGCCTAAGACGCCATTGCGGTGGTGGCACACAAACGGTAGAGAGCAAAATGAAATTTTCCAATAGAAGTGATTTATAAGTGATTTAGTGCTAATTTATGTAATGTACCTACATGATGGTATCATATTCTATAAACTACTGTAAAAATCACAGCGGTAAAAAATTGAAAGGAGTGACACTTTGCAGATTAAAGTATATGCAGTTTTCACTTTACCTAGTTAAATTAACTGTAGGCCTATTATTTACTTAATTATGTCCGTGTGCATGCAATGATAATGAGAAGCATAGTATATCATTTTCTGGTATGCAATTTGCACCGTATTTGATTGAAATTTTCATTCATCTTTTCTTCATTGAATATAGAACAGTGCATCCGAAATGACACTTTTCCATGGGCGTAGGTATATCGATTATGGTGTTATATTATATAGAATGTAGAATAAATTCTAGTATGTAAGATATGAGTAAATATATTTATGATAGTGAATATTAATTGTATTATTATGAAGCTGTTTTTGGAAAAATACCAGTTTTGTATCGTTTTATTCCTTTGATGTGATAAACTTGACACCTACATATTGTACATATGTTCCGCCACTGGCGCTTGCTCTCTGGTGGCAGGTGGCTTCACCATTGGCAGTAGCGTTACGACTCCTTACAATATATATCTTTCCTACTCTAAGGTTAAAGCTAGTACACATGCTGTAGATTGGTGAAGGCTTTAAAGTATTAGTCCGGGCTATAGCAAGGTAGAACGTTTGGTTTTGTTTTGAATTTATTCGCAGAATATGGAAACTAAGTCTCTCGAGTATCTCACTACAGTCAATAACATAATAAATCATCTTTTTTAAGAAATTTATGGCAAAGTTATTGCGTCTTTCAGATAGGTTACGCATTGAAAACATTTGAAGTAAATCGCTTTGTGGAAAACCAATTGGTGGATATATACCATGAGATTTTAGACACAGAATTTTAGGAAAGTGGCGATGCACATTTTCTAATTTATGACTATGACTATCCAAACAAGAGACGCATACTCTAGTTTAGATCGCAAAAAAGAAAAATATAATAGTTTTAATGTTGACATATTTGAGAAATCACTCCCATTGCGTATAATAAAAGCAAGTGTTCTATTACGTCCCAAATTAACGTGTCTATATGATTGACAAAGCTGAGTTTCTTGTCAAAAATTACTCCGAGGTCTTTAACCGAGGATGGTCGAGTTAATGGTTCGTTTTCTAGAGAGTAGTTAAATGTAAAATTAACATCCTTCGTAGAAAATATCATTACGTTACATTTTTGCACGTTTAATGTGAGACTGTAGATGTATTATTTTGTAATTTACTGCAGCCATTTATGTTAGAGATTCTATATAGTAGCTTGAGGTCATCTGCGTAGATTAAAAAATGAACATTTAGTTCATATGCTATATCATTATTGATGAATATATGAAACAAGAGTGGCCCAAGAACAGATCCTTGAGGTACATCAGAACAAGATAAGTCATCAGTAGACCTGAATCCATTAAACGCGACGTACTTGTTGTTTATCTGACAAGTATAATTTTAAAAAGTGTGTAAGATTCGGTAACATTCCAATGTTGGACAGTTTCTTAATAAGAATGTTATGATTAAGCCTGTCGAATGCTTTTGTGAAATAAATATGTTTCAGTTTATTAACAATCGCCCGAGAACTGCAGTTTACAAAAAGCAAAATATTATTTGCTTTTGTGAATATCGTAGTCTCTGTTTATGGTTAATATTAATGTATGAAAATATAACAATTTTCATTTATACTAATCTAAAGATTCCAGGATATGCGGTCTAACACTTTAATAGCATAAGTATCTTTACTGTTCGTATTATTCAAATCATTGATTACATCAAAAATTGCATTATAAAATGTTTCAGCAAAGTTTCAAACTTATTATCAAGCGATGATAGTCTTCACTAAATTTTGAGCAATGGCACCAAAGTAAACAACTCATTTTGGAAAATAATTTCAGAGCAATTAAATATAATAGCTCATTATTGCTTGTCTAATCAAATTTCATATGGCTCTTTGTTGGCTTCTGTTTCAATATATGTCATTATCGTTTGCATTTTGCCTCGCCTTATCTAATTAATTTTCTAATGACATTTTTTGACATTGATTAATTCCTTCAAGTTGCTGAAATGGAATGACTCTTTTAGCCGTCGAAGATTGTCAGAAAATCAATTTCATTTTTCTATTCATTTCATAAGGAAACATTTATCGACGAATAGAATGAGAACCAACTTCTAAAGCTGGTTTTTAAAAATTACTCGCCATCTTGCAGCTTTTAGCAGCTGCTCGCGATGGTGCTGCTGCTAAAAGCTTTTCTGACTTGATTGATTCCATTGAACATAAATTACGACAAAATACACATAAAGGTTAAATTTGTTAATAAAAATCGAATTATTGCACGTGGTTGTTACAAGGTTTCCTTTCAGGCTGATTGATCGTTTAAAGATTTTGAAGAAAAATGTATCTAAACTTTAAGACACTAGGAAATGTCTATAGCCTGTTCAAAAGCAATGAAAAGCAGATCCAAGGGCGTGCGGTTGTACGGATACCGCAACTTAGATAATTTGTTTTGGTGTTTTAGCATTTCACCCGTAATATCTTTTACCTAAAGTTGGCAGTATTTCACCTTTAGTAGGTAATTAAAAATCGTATACATAATACACAAAACTATCCAGAGTCAGGCCAGACGAGAGGGATTCCCCCCCGGGTCCGAAGTTTTTAGAGGGGTCTGTGTGGAACGATTTTTACGAAAAGTAGGTACTTGAATACACTATCTTTCCTTATGTACGGAAATCGAATTTTCTTTAAAATATAGAAACTTGAAGACTGTGTAGTGGCAGTTACCAGGCCTAAGTTCAACTCCCTCTCCCCCCCGGGCCCGTATTTTTTCTCCACAGCCCTGTCCAACACCACTGTAACACAACTCGTACTGGCGGAACGACAATTAAATTTTGTAACCTTTGTCGGTTGATTGTACATCAAGCAAAAAATAATTGAAAAACAAATACTCAGTACGTTTTCTCTTTATTAGGAGGCGAAACCATTTAATGTTTCATGTACTTCTGTGTGTCAACAACAGTATAATAGCTTCAGTGAAATAATGCTACTTCCTTTGATAAAACTACAGCCATTTTTTTGTTCTACTTTTCAGTCTTTATGAAGCTACTATAAATCGCATCCAATTGGCTAAAAAGTGTAAGATTCTGTAGCTTTGCTGGGCATAAATTTATAACTATTATTTCACTTTGGGGAGCATATTTTTTGTAAAGAGAGAAGTCCTATATGCATAAGAAAAACAAATAATGTGTTTGACAATGATTTCTGAACTCTGTGGTACTATCGAAATCGCATTAATTTCTGCTAATATAGATACAGTATAGGATACAGTAAACTTTCTGCATTTAAAATTTTTCTTAGTAAACATTTCATTCTGAAAAACGTATATTGTTGTTAAGGGGACTTATATTAAGGTAAAAAAGAACACAAAACCTTTAACAATGATTCATAATCCCCGAGATATTATCGTAATATTAATTTTCTGTAAAATTGTACGTTTTTTCGTATTTACAGGTATGTAGAATTCTTTCGGACGGAAATTTGATCTTAGTATGGATAATTTCTTGTTCAGGAGGCTTATAATACATTATTAAATACAATAATGATTCAATATTTTTTGTAGAAACTTAACCTAGTAAGCAATGTTAAATTTCTGTACATTTAAGGGTGTGAAGTGACTATTATTAACAATTATAACTTTCTGGGAAGATTGTTTAAGAGTTTATTTTAAAAGAACTTGTAGCACTGGTTTCGAGTTAAAATGTGACGGAATATTCCTCAAAATTTGGGAACACTTTTCTTTTTGATTAATTAAATTGGCGGGATTTTCACCTCGGAAATAGTTTGTTCTCAAAATGTTTAAATAAATATTTTCAGCTGAAAAAAAAACGATCGCGTGCGATAACAATAATACTGCCATAACTTTTTTTTTACAAATTTGATCTTTCTAGCTGCCCTTCCTGACGTCGCACATGTTCTGACAATATTATTTTATTTAAGCAAATAACTTACACGCACACAAAAGTGAGCTTTGTAATGACATTTTTTTATATATGTAAGTACATGCAAACTATCAACTGACATGCGTCAATAATTTGTGGTCTTAATATCGTACACATTCTCAGTGGCGGATTGACACTTGTTGGATCTTGTGGCGGTTTGTACCGAGGGGCGGCAAAGGCACATGTCACATGTCCACGAAGGTTCCCAATACGTGAGGAGGGCGTTGTGACGATTGCCACCACGCCACCATTGTCAATCCACCACTGCACTTTCTGACGATCTTTTTTATTTACAACGTGTACTGTACATGCACAAAAATCAGCCTTGTCATGATGCAATAATCTCATTGACTTTTAATGTGCGGTTGTGACGCACTTCACGGGAGATCCCCCCACTCATCAGGAACAGATTTTGGTAATCGTTATTCATAATATGCTAAAAAATAGACCAGTCATTTTAAACAATGAACTGGAATTAATTACAAAACATTTCAAACTTTGATGAAAGTTGTACTCACGCAAAAAGAAAATGTAAAATTTTGCCCCCTCCTACGAAGCCGGCAAATTGAAAAAATTAAATAATTGGATACCTCTCCACATAAACCGCTCTAATTTTTTCGAAAGAAAATGTATCCCCCATTTTCGGGCTAAACGATTGCAAATTAAATTGCCAATCGGATTATGTAGGGCGCGAATATCTTACGCCGCCCCTGACGGTAGATGCGGGCCGTTAAAGTGAAAGGTGGGAGGATTTCGAGCGACACGGCATAGCTTCGAGGGCCATATCGCCCACACTAAGGTTCACGGAGCGTCTATAATATTTTTGGCTGTGGGAAATTGAACGAAAAATTGAATGGCGTAAACCGCGAGTCGCTACTTGCCGTAGTCACAGAACCGTAGTTTCCGAGATGACACCTCGAAGTCACCGGAAGAGAAACATCGGATTTTATTCGCGCTTCCGGAGGACCTATTTCGAGAATGGAAGCAGATATCGAGCTGCGGTTTGCGCCATTCGGTTTCGCCTTCCTGCATAGCCCAAAGATTTTTCAGATTTTTGCATAAAAACCATTTAATAAATTAACGATTTCGACACTTCCCCGCTTAAAGCGTCCAAGCTGGTTCCAGGCATAATTAACCCCCCCCCCCCTTGTTTTAAGCTGGATCGATCGAAAATTAAATTTGTCATCCGATCATGTAGGGCACGAATTTTTTACGGAGTCGGGTACGGGAGGCATGGGCCGTCAAAATGAGAGGTCCGAGGATTTTGCTTCCCGAGTGACACAGGCCTGCTTCGGGACCGGGAAATCGAACGGCGCTATGCACAAGTTCATGGGAGCTCCCGTTTCCGAGATGTGGGCTGTCAAAATGGCCGGATGGTAAAAATTGGGTTTATTTTTTGCAATTTAAACAATCTTGCCGGCTTCGTAGGAGGGGGCAACATTTTATATTTATTTCTTGCGTGAATATACAACTTTCATCAAAGTTGAAATGTTTTGTAATTCCAGTTTTTTTTATAAATCACAGGTTGAATTGGTTGGCCTATAACCTATAGAGCATAAAACGATAACGTGCCGAAATAGCTACCTAGCCTCTGGACTATTATCTGATTAATATATTAAAATTGCATTTATTTTCCCTGAGATATGTTTGTTACGAAACTTTCATGTATGTTGGAGGGATTCTGACCCACAATCCCCGTCACCCGTCTCGAATACATAATAGATTACTATTTTTGTTTTAAACTTAAGATAAATTGTCAATGACAGAAATCCGAAATGTTATCTCATCTCTTGGCACCACTTATCTTTACTTTTGTTTAACAGATGTGTACAGGACTTCTCGCTCTTACATAATAATACATATCTATTAATTACTGTACAACACATTTTTTATTAACGGTTAAAAATACAGACAGTTACATATTCCTCTTACTTCTAATAGAAATCATGACAAACATTTAAAATCCAATATTCATTACAAAACGTATTTAACCAAACTACAATAAACTAGGCGTAAAAATATGCTAAATGCCAATTACAACCATAAATTATTCATTATATAAAAACACCCACTAATAAGTTTCAGATACAACCACACCCTAATTAAGTATTACTTATAATATATCAAAAATGATATGTTTAAATAACAAATGTATTTCTCTTTCATAACATAATTGGAACTATTCTATTATCCAAAATTAAAAGGCATATTAGCGAAAGTGTATCTTCTTTGATGTGAAAAGTACTTGATAAATCAGCAGTATCGATGATTAATGAACAAAATCAGCTTTCACAATGATCTCAGAATTAAACACATCTGTCAAATCACTGTGAAAACCAGTTTCGTCTCGGTATCCTCGCCATGACTTGGTAAATTCCTTCGCAAAGAAGTAGACGTGGGGATCTCCATGGACGGTACATATTCCACCAAGGTGGCCTAAAACATAAAAGATATGGCATTTAGCGAAACATTTAATTATTGCAAATGGCAATTAAAATAACGTTTGCGTGCACTGTAATAACTATTTATTCACGATGTTAACGTAATAGAGGAATATATCAAACTAACGCTACAATTGCCAAATTTATCTGGTATGCTGCATAAAAAATGATAAGGAAGATATAAAAAATTATCTATATATAAAGACGGGGACAGTCAGTTTTAGACTTTTTATATCGGAGCAACACTCTCGGAATGGTAATGGTTCAGTTAATGTAAAGCTAGTAACAGACATGTTCTCATCCCATTAACGAAAAGGTGTTGTTCTATGAAAACTGTTTTATCAAACACCAGGGGCGATTTGAACTGTTTTTAAATGAATAAGTGCATAAAGTGCTGTTAAATCTATGAGAAAACAACGACGTCTGTGGCGGGCTTAACGTCGGCAAATTAATACCCTGTAATAGACACGTTTATGTTCATTTACGTTTATCAGTTTTGTGTCAACTCCTTGTTTGCTGATAAAATTTCCTTTTAAATTTTAAATACCTCTAAATTGTTATCATGCAAAGATAATAGACAAGATAGAAGCCGTTATTAGTCAAAACGTGTATACTAAAATCTCCAGCAAACAGTAAATACGTCATTATTTTATATTATGTAACATGAATTGCTAAAAATATTTATTTATCAAAATGACATTTAGTAATGTTCATTCAGTTCCTTAAAATTCTGATACTCATAAAATTACCATGGAATTGTTCATAGTACAGTCAGTGGGGATTTTTATCCTGCAAAAGCTGCAGAGTTGCAATTTTTTTTATGTTATACAGGTCTGGGCTCTAATAAAATCTAAGTTTTCGACCTTGAGGGCTTGCCGCTCGAACCGCCATCTTGAATTAAAGGTGTAAATATAGTTGTTTTTTTTTTTAAATAACTCTCCAACAGTTGATCCCACGACAACCTTATAACAAACTTAAAGAAGACAAAATTTCCTCAATTTTTTCAACCACTGGAGAGTTATTTTGAAAAAAAAACAATATTCACACCTTTAACTCAAGATAGCGGTTCCAGCGGCAACCCCTCCAGGTCAAAAATTTGGATTTTCGAAAAAATGTTTCAAACAAAAGTTGCATTTTTTTATAGAATACCACATTGCAATAACAAAAGTAACGTTTAAGTTTCCATTCAAAAAAATGAATTTGACATTGACATTACCTTTAAAGTGTCTACCAAATCGAAAAACAGTGGCACTTCGTTTCTCCCACAAAACCAAACAATAGCCCGGGAGGCAGCGACAGTTTTCGTGAAATCATTTCTACAAAGCTAGATTTTTTTCCAAAGAGACTTTATATAGTACCTGTAATGAAGGTGCAATTCTACCAAACTCTTAGTGGTGCATAAATGAGTAAAAAATTTAACATGTTGCAAAAAATAGATGGACGAAAATTTTGTTTTTAGAATTGTCAAAAAATGACGATCCGCCTTCGCTCCTGCTGGCCTCAATTTTCGATTTTCACCTCGCGATTCACGCGATCATTGCCTACCTTCTCCTCGCCATCGAGACATAGAACCGGTCTCCGATCGCCGTGTTTATTGAGTTCTTACGTTTGAAAAATAGACTTGCGGTCGTGTTAATCGGCGACTATTTTTAAGTGGTTTCCCGAGTTTGAATCCCGCCCGGGGATACTTTTTTTTTTCGCTTTAAATTTTTTGGCAGATATTTTTGATTTTATAATTGCTCCGTTGTATTCCATTTCTCCGAGAAGTTTTGCATTTTCCCCCGCGGAATACGTATATCAAGCCAATTATAAGTAAAAAATATATAAAAAAGAAAATTCTAATATCAAAAACCGCTTACATATTGCAACTATAAATATTACAAAAACACGTAATGCAGTAAAATTTGTCGCACTGAATACATCTGAAGCGATAAAATTGAGTTATGTTTTGTGCAAAATTTCGTCCATTTTCGGAGGAAAGTTTTGCTCAACATGTCACACATCTTCAGGCAGAAGATGGAACCTTTTTTAAGTGGTAACCTTCGCGAGCACGTGGGTTGGAAGTTTCAATATTTTCAAACTTAGAAAGATCCAAGAAATGGCTGACCAGCTCCTCTTTGAACGAAGTCATAGAGAGTTTCTGATTGGTGATTTTCTGGTACATTATGTAGGCGTTGGCAAGTGTTGACCCAAATAGAAGCAGTCGAGTAGGACTTCATTTGGTCCAAAATGTCTATGAAACCTTTGCATGTATTGTACTCAGCAATCGCAGATGGCTTTTGTATTACTCCACCTCGTAGACGAACGTACACCATTCTTCTCCGAGAATTGAATAAAACGGGGCGAACAGCAATTATAGAATAAAAAATGTCTGCCGAAAAATTGAAAACGAAAAAAAAAAGTATCCCGGGCGGAATTCGAACTCGGGAAACCACTTAAAAATAGTCGCCGATTAGCACGACCGCAAGTCAATTTTTCAAAAGTAAGAACTGAATAAATACGGCGATCGGAGATACGCTCTATGTCTCGGTGGCGAGGAGAAGGTCGGCAATGACCGTACAACATGAATCGCGAGGTGAAAATTCAAAATTGGGGCCGGCAGGAGAAAAGGCGAATCGTCATTTTTTGACATTTCGTAACGATTCGAAAATCGAAATTTTCGTCCATCTATTTTTTGCAACATGTTGAATAATTTTTTTACTCATTTATGCATCACTAAGAGTTTGGTAGAATTGCACCTTCATTATAGATACTTTCTAAACTCTCTTTGAAAAAAAAATCTAGCTTTATAGATATTAACGCGAAAAATCTGTCGCTGCCTCCCGGGCTACAACTAGTGTCTGAAACATTTTTTTCACAAATGTTTTGTTTTCGATATTTTGCTATCTCAATTTAAATGGACCACCCTGTATGTGACATACTAACATATACCCATAAAAATCATTAGGTGATAGGCAAGTTTGTAAATTTTTGCTGATTGGCGAGGTAACTATGAAATTGATGCACACATTGTAGTAATAACAAGCACTTTAATCAAAATTAAATAAACTCTGGAGTAAAAAAAAGTAGTAAATTGCATACAAAACTGAATAATATTAATGTAAAAGAAATCTTAGGTTCAAATATTTAAATGTAAGGTTAAAGAGAGGATTATGCGCATGAAACTTCCCTGTTGACTTGCGTATGCCACTTGCTAAAAATCATCGGGCACATCTTTTTGCCACCAAAATAACGCCACTTAGTCATAAATACTATTGTATATAAATATGTTCTATATGTGAAGACTTGTATACTAGCATTTTTCAAAACTGAGTTAAATAACATTTTTTCTTCTCATATTTGCACACTGCACACACGTTACATAAAAATTCACATCACCGAGTCAATGTGGAAATCACAGTAAATACACGCTTTGTACGAAGTTGCACTTAATATACCTATGATTACTTCTTAAAATTAAAAAAATCTTCGATAAACCGTAAAGCATTATGTTACATTTGTAAATAAATACCTCTTACGCATGCGCGCGAATACGTAATAAGTTAAAGTTCATAATTTAAAATGAATTGGAATGCAGATGAAGATAAACCACTAAATATAATTTGAAAATTCGTTATTATTAGAATAATACTCACTTAATAATTATAGTTTTAATTCGCACTAACCGCTTATAAATGCTGTATTACGTACGCATTTCATTGAGTAGAAGCATAAACACTATCCATGAATGAAACCGAGTAAAAAATATTATCAGTATTGGTCAACATTAATATGTACGCCATATCAAGCATTGAAGTCATGATGTTATTTTTGGCACACCAAACTGAATCAGAATCACGAATTAATGAGGTGATTAAAGAAATGTTTTGCTTACTTTCAGTAAAACGACCATTTTGCAAGAAATTTACATTTAAAAAAATACCTCAAACGTGTACCTCTATGCATGCAAAATTACCTTGAAAACGATAAATTTCAACTCAATTATATGGACTCATCAACAATTATCAACACTTCAAGAAAGATGTATTCAACAAGTGATTATACAGGGTGATTCAAATCATATCCGCATGTACATACATTTTTTTATTAAAGTTGTATTACTATTTATACTATTGTTGAGCGCTCCTTAGTTGGACGATTCTGGTTTCTGGGTCCCAATAGTATTAGAGTAGTATTATTATGAGAAGATGCTTGCAAAAAATAATGCGCAGAGACGAGTTTGTGTGCCTTCATTGTTTTAAGCCAATAAGAGCGAATTGCGTCATATTTGACGTCGAAGCCAGTGGCACCGTCAATCTGCAGTCACAGGATCTGTGCTGCAGTATACTTGTTGTGTTCCCCATTTCTGATTGAATTAAGTGATATAACCTTACTTTCAGTGAAGAATGTCTTCATCGTAAACACCAGAGTGTGACGAGTTTTAATATTCTACATTACACAGTTCCTCGACCTCGAAAATTTGATTACAATTATTATATATCCTTCTACCCCAGATGATGCTGTCACTGGCAAAAATATTCGCGCACGTTAGCTCCGCCCCGAGCATCTTCTCATAATAATACTACTCTACCCCCTTCAACTTTATGTCTTAACATTACATTACTCACGTCACAACTTCGTTGGGTATAATGGCTGAGTGCAGAATAGTCAGCTTGTGTTAGATCAATGTTATGTAGTTATTTTAGTGACAATCTCGTTTACAGTTTACAAAAAATAATGTGTACAATAAGAGGACGAAAATCTGTGTACCTATACAGAAGATAGCTCGCCCGATAAGTAGGTAGCTGGAGTACCAAAGTCAACAAATTGCAGGATACATCTGCACTAGTAAGGGAAAATTGGATACAACGTGTCAAAACGTGTTGGCGGGTCGGTCCCCATTTTATTACTTTAAAATGTTTCATTGATAGTTTAAACTAAAATTTCATTTCTTTCAGAGACAGATGTGACGGGTTACACTAGGTCAAGTTTTTACCGTTTTCAGTTTTGTTTAGGAAAATTTTTACATACCGCTGATGCAAATTTGAAGTTCAATTTGGTTTTATTGCAATACAGTCGACCAGATACCAGTGACGAGCAAATAAACATATTCAAATAGTTTCGAATTGTTTTTATTTTTTACGCTATCCGCACAAGTGTATATTCCCTAAAAATTGTACAGAAAGATTCGGTCCTTTATGTTATTACTTAAAATCCACTATGAAAAATTATTTTAAAAGTAATATAAAACATTGAAATTCGACTTAAAAATTGACTGAGAAGTATATAAACCTATAAAAATATATAAAAAACATAAGGAATATACGACCTACATCCGCCATTTTGTTTTAAGAAACATGTGCCAAGTGTCACTTTCGTGATTGATAGGAACCTTCGAACCACGCATTTTTCAGAATCCGCCCGGAAGTTTTAGACTCTACAAGATAACACTTAAATATAGTCACATATATAAGTACACACCAACAGACACGTAAAACACGTAATTTTCCTCTTGAATCCGCTGCAATCGAGTAAACGGGAAATTTTATAACTTAGGAATCTGATCAGGAAATATTTATATGTAATATTTAATGTAATATCGCTATTAGTATTTAGAATAATTGTATTGCTAAATCGTTTACAGAACGTGGTTGCCTAGTAATATAAAGAAGTGTAAGCTGACAGTTTCCTATTGGATTACTGTCAATTTACACAAAATATATTACTTTTGACAATTTAACGCGAGCAAAAATTTACAGGTAGATAAAATATAAAAATAGCAATGGTTCTTGGGGAGACTATATAAAAAACAAGTAAATTAATATATAAAACATATCTTTAATATCAAGTGTTGCATTCAGATGCTATATGCATTTTTTTGTTTGTTGACCTTTTCTTCTTTCTTTCATCATTTATGTCACAAACATATTTTATTTTCAACGCAACTCATGTCGTTAAAAAGATGTAGGAACAAATATTTAACAAATGCAGCCGACGAAACATAAAAGTTTACAGAATTCGCCACATCTTAAACGTAATGTAATGATGGTTTCTATGACAATTAAGAGACAAAATAGTTTGGACCCATAGATATGGTAATACATGTCTCGCTCATAGACATTATGTATCCATAGTCCCGATTTCAGAAATCTAAATGGAATATGGTCCTAGCAGCGTCATTTAGTGAATGATACAAGAATTCACAGCCACACACACAAAAATATCCCGTGCGCGAGAAGCTTGGAGCCATGTGCCTCAAGCATTTCAGCCACTTGAACAAGTTCCCGCGTCCACCACGTCAGGATTTTATGCAAATGAACGAAAATGAATCTGAACTGATTTCCCATACATTTCCGAAGTCTGTTTGGCTTCACTGTGTCACGAATTTCAGCAAATGGCCGCAAATGGGTCAAAAGGCTATTTCCGAATTTTTCCTAAATTGCGGCGGAGACTATGACTTCCCCCCGGATTGGCGCGTTGGACACGATCCCGGGGTTTATTTTCTGCAAATGGCCAAAAATTGGTAAAAAACTTGGCTTCTTTAAAAAAACATTCGGAACTGAGGTGCGAACCATGTTTTGTAATTTGGCATGCTTAACTCGATTTTGAACAACTGTTGGTTCCATTGAGTGAAGGATCGGCTAGCTTGATATACTGATCTGATGTTTTTCAACATGAAAAAACGAGAGCTCAATTTAGAATAGTGGTATACTTAAATACAAGTAAACAGTACTCCTTATCCTTAAATGGGCCCTTGTCATCATGGCAACTGTCGTACTATGAAAGGTGTCTATGTGCGAAGCTGGGTTTTTTCCTAAGTGGAATGATGATATAAGGAGTACCAATGAAATCTCATCAATCGCAATTCCGGAGAAATAAAAAAATGAAGACATTAAAAAATGGCCAAATATTGACTAATTTTTTGCCATTTGCAGAGAGCCCTGGTCCGATAAAGCCAAACAGACTTCATGTTCAGTGGGTAAAAATATATGGGAAATTATGGTCCGCACCGCCACTCCGCAAAGATTCGGAAATGGTCAGGTTTGATCGATTTTTAGTCATTTCGCAGAAAATCCTGATGTGCTGGAGCTAAGCAGACTTTGGAATCGTGTCCAGTGGGCAAAAATACATGAGAAATCATGGTACACACTGAGCTTTCGAAAACATTCGAAAATGACCAAATTGTGCCCCATTTTTGCCCACTTACGAAAAATCTTGACCACAGCGGACGGGAATGTGTTCAGTGGGTCAAAATACTTCGGTTGCGTTTATTTAAAAAAATAATCGATACAAAAATAAGCTACGGTTATATTGTTTAAATAGAGAAGTTTCTCTGAAAGGTTGAAGAAGTACTACGAATTGTAATGTATTGTGCATCAATTCTGTTTCCCAAATTATTAACGTATTGTTACTCATTGATGGATTGCCGTAAGTACGTTTTTAATTTATTTTTTACAGCCAGTGTATTTAACTTTTTTCTAAATGTAGCTTTCTCAATTTTGTCTATACATGCATGTAATAATTGATTTGTCTTCTTAATAGGTATTTCTAATTAATTTTAGATGCTGTATTACTATTATCAAGACATTGAAAGCTTGTCTCTGTATGAGCTATATTAAAACCCGCCTAAAGTAAAGTATGCCTAAAGGATCTTATTAAATTGTAAAAGCTGAACTACCACACTACTAACTTTTTACTTTTTAATATCCCAGAAGGTTGGTTACTAATGATTTAAATATTTTTTTAAGTATGAAATTAATGAGTAGTTATTTTCAAAATTTTAGCCCACTCTAAATTTGTGATCAAATTGGATGAAATTAGGCGCAACATGTTCGAGAAAGTTGATACTTTATGAGGTAACTGCTGGTTTCACAATTAAGGTATTATATTCCAATTGACAGCTGCCAATACCCCGCGAAAATTAAAAAAAAATAAAATAAAATTTGTTTAGTCTAAGCTTTGTTTACGGATTTTATTTATTTATTTATTTATTGCATACACTGTTCAACAGGTAAGATACCCAATTACAGAACAGGAATAAAGGCATACAAAGCATTAATTACATAATATACAACAACATAGAAAGAAAGTAAAAGGAAGAAAAAAATTACTTAAATGTACGAACTATGAATAACTAATGATACGAAGAAAGAGAAAAAAATAACATGGGAAATGTTTAAATATAAAAACTATATATACATATATACACATATGTGATTCAAAGTAAATTAAGAAAAACAAAGACACTCACAGGTTATTTAATTTAGAACATTTTGTTTTATGTCACTAAGGCTGCAATTAAAAATATCGAAGTCGTTACATAATTTGTTAGAAGTACTGCAAATCGTATATAAAGGTGAATTATTTAGTACGTTGATACGCGACGTAGGTAAATAGAAAACTTGGTGATTACGAGAGGTTAATCTGGGAACGTGAAAATTAAGCTTACTAATTATTTCGGGTGCGTCAAAATCATTGTGTAGTAATTTAAACAAAAATGCTTGGGAAAAGTACGTACGCCTACCCTCAAGAGTAGTCATAGAATATCTTTCAAGCAAGTTGCTTTGCGGAAAACCAATCACTGGATAGGTACCGTCGGATTTGAACCACAGTAATTTAAGAAATCTACGTTGAACTGCCCCCAAGTTATTCTTGTGAACATCATAACTGGAACTCCAAATTAGCGATGCGTACTCAAGTTTCGATCTGACGAAGGATTGATAAAGAATTTTCAGAGTGTCAGTATTAGTGAACTCTCGACTAGTACGAACGATGAATCCAAGGGCTTTGGAGGCTTCGGACACAATGGTATCGATATGATCAGTGAAGGATAATTTACTATCAAAAGTTACGCCGAGGTCGCGAAATGTTATAGGTCTTTGAAGTATGACACTATCTAATCTGTAATCAAAAATAAAAGGTGATGTTTTTAAAGTAAAGGACATTACGTTACATTTACTAGGATTCATGAATAATTTATTTACTATACACCAGGTGTTTATTTTGTCAAGAGAAATCTGAAGTTGAAAACAGTCATCGATTTCATCAATTACTAAATTTTTAGATCGTCGGCATATAAAAGGTGAGGCAAATTAATTTCGTTCACTATGTCGTTAATAAATATGTTAAAAAACAAGGGCCCCAGAATAGATCCCTGGGGAACTCCAGATGTGGCAGCAAATTCGATCGATTTGAACCCATTTAATGCAACGTACTGACTCCTATTCATTAAATAAGATTTAAACAAAAGGAGCAAAGAATATGAGAAGCCGATTTTTTCTAATTTATTAAGTAACAACTGGTGATCAAGTCTATCAAACGCTTTGGAGAAATCGGTATATATGACATCTACCTGCCCACGTTCATCTAAGGATTCAGAAATATATTGAGTTACACAGAATAAATTTGTTGTTGTTGAACGCCATTTCATAAATCCATGTTGATTAATAGAGATTTTGGTGTTAATCGAATGATATATTCTATCATGAACTAATATTTCTAAGACTTTACAGAAGTTACAAATTACAGAGATTGGTCTAAAGTTCTCAATATCTAGTTTGTTTCCCTTTTTGAAGATGGGACATACTTTGGAATATTTCCATAGGTCAGGAAATAGGCAGTTTTTTAAGATTAAGTTAAAAATTAGAGTTAGAGGATATGCAAAGATGATAGCGCAATCCTTTAATAAAAAAGCTGGAATGGAATCAGGACCGGTCGTCATTTTGGGTTTAATTCGTTTTAGAGCCCGAATAACCTCATCTTCACTGAAAGTTTATGCTAACAATAGGGTTATTGTTAGGTATATCGGTCTCAATGTGATGTTCCTCGATCGATTTTTATGACTTACATGTTTTTTGGGTCGCTGATTATGAATTCAATATTTATTTTAGCCAAAAGTGGTCCAAGTGTGGTCATTTTGGTCCAAAGTGGTCCAAGTTCAAGATATTGGCCATTTTCAAATTTCGTAAATTTTAAAATCGCGGGGTATTGACAGCTGTCAATTAGCATAAAATTGAGCGTGGGCTAGAATTTTGAAAATGACAACTCATTAATTTCACACTGTGCGTCGGACCACCCTAAAAGTAATCATTTTCGCCACCTGCTTCTGTGGTTTTTCTCCAAGGAGATAGGGTTTCATGGACTTGAATACCACACGGCTCTTATATACCAATATGCAACACTGAATTTTTGTACAGCCGTATTATCGACAAAAATATCAATTTAATTTAAAACTAAATGTTGGTTCTTTACCAGCAGAGCTGTTAATAGCTATTAATTCAGTTTTATGTTGGGTGGCCTGGTATAAAAGACTGCATAAAAAATAAATGTTTTTATTTGTAGAAAATTCTTTCCATGAATGAAATAAATTTCGTAACAATTGAAATAAGTAAAAAGTAATTAATGACAAATTCATTATGATAAATAACTCTTAAGTATTTCCTGTTATTACATCTATCCAATATAATCATTAATCATTTTATTGCTGTTTTGTATTTAAGTCGACCTCAGATTTCTAGAGAAAATATTATTATGTTCAATATTAATTTTTAATTATATAAAGGTCAAAGTTTATTATTATATTATCTTGCACTTCCTGTCACACTGATGCATGAACTGTTGGGAACACATTATGAATATCAAAATTAAAATTGAATTTTATATAAATATGCGTATATATTATATTTAAAAATTCATTTGTTTTAGCCATTTCTGCACTAATTGGTTGCAGTGTTGATGATGCGATCTAATTATGAAATTTAATAGCTCTGACGATGCCGGAACATGTGCATGAGGCAGAAAGGAATTTAATTTATATTCTTGCAGGATGTCATTTTTAGACCAATGAAATAAAATTTGCAAATCGCTTTAATTTTCAGTAGAATGTATTGTTCACCATTAAATAGAACAGACCAAAATGTAAAAAAATTGAAATACCGCGGGGAAATATGCAAAAAAGCGAAATTAAAAATTCTGTCACAGCTTTTCAAACGAAATGCTGAGAACTGTGAAAGTTATCAAGAAATGGACGTAAACTAAGTGGAAATAGAATAAAATCTAAATAATAGTTCCCGAGGCCATATTTCTATCTTGAATAAATGTGTCGGTAAGCGATGCGGCATAGGAAAATTAAGAAATTCCTATTTGTTGTAAAATTCCTGAAACTAAAAAGAAAATAAATATGTGATTGGGGCAGAGCCATAATGCAATAAGTTGACCCAGTAAGGATGAGTGGATGTTAACAAAGGTAACTTAAAAATTATCGACTAAAACAAATAACATCATTTTATCGATGCTATTGAATGAAAAATTTCGGTAATTTTTAACTTACCTTTGTTAACATCCACATCCACAACAGATCCACTTTTTCGACTACGGCCGTGCTCCAATCAAATCACGTAATATTTATTTTCCGCGTTTTTTGTATATTTATATTTTAATAACAGTTTGTGTTTCTTATATTTTATTATTTTCGTTTTAGTCACAGTATATGTCTACCATTGACCGCTGAGGACTTGTATAGTGAGCCGACTATCCTGGCTACAGCATCGGGCCATAGTCATCAGATAATTGTATTGCCATCGGTGCAACAAATATATGCAAAATTGCAAGGCAATAAATAGATCAAGTGGAAGTGGTTCAAAATTGACTTGCAAGGTATCACCTATACTGTATAAAAACTGATGATGTATGCAAAATTTCAAGGCAATAGATCAAGAGGAAGCTGTTCAAAATTAACTTATGATTTGACCTAAAAAGTTGAATAAAAGCTTGTAACAAGCTGTGATAAAATGATCAATAGTAACATAAAAACCGCTATCGACCAGTGAATCTTGGCATCTATTTTGTAAACCATTAAAAAAATGAACACATTGGTTGTAACGAAAACGAACGTTTTACCAATCAAATTGGTATCATCGGACTGAAAATATGACAATGATATCTAAACTTCTTACCTTAACTTCTTTTTGTGGGTATTGAGTAGCAAATGTGTTACATTTTCTTGATATTACTGTATCATATTCTCCATAAATAATAAACTAATCTAAAAAGTCTTCGTGAGTGTAATTTAAACGTGCTGGCATTTTTTGACATAAGAGAATGACTGACATAATGTTTGTTTCTAATCATGGCTAAGTTGATGGCAATTTTTGCTAAAAATTCTTGAACTTTTAAGAAAGTCGCAACTATTTCAAAAAGTTGTAACTGTTATAACCCCGACAATACTAGAATTTTTTTTTTTTACATAATCTGATGTATAAAAATACAAGGTGTTCCATTTCAACTAAAAAAGTTTTTGAGGTTTGAATTTGACAAAATGTAAAGTGAAAAATAGAACACTTGGTATACTATTATGGAACTTATTTTTATTGTAGAGGGTAGCTCATCTTGTGTTCTTCCTACGTGCCAAAGAGCAAATGTCTCCCGCACGAAAAAAGTTATAACGATTCTGGCAAATTATTACACGTGTCAAATTTCTTACAAAACGTCACATATCTTCGAAATTGCTGTGTTTAAGTATAGGGTATGGTACATGATTCGACTCAGAATTTTATGGTCATTTCGAAATGTCGAAAGTATATAGGGTGTTCCATTTAAAGTAAGCAAGTTGGTATCAATTTCCGGTATAACCGGAAGTGCCATATGGTTGTAATTATTTTGGTTCGATTGGCAACACCGACTTTAGTAACTCTCAAAATTTTCGAAATTTTTTGTTACACACTTTTCCCTATATCGATCGATTCAGTTTCCGGTGAGACACTCTGTTATTATTTTGCACAATATTTAAATTTCATACATTTTTTAAGCCCGCACAGAGAGAAATCGCTTTGGAACATTTTTCACAATGTTGTGGAACAACGTCTTGTTGCATTTTTTTAAACAATTGTAAAATTTTAGGGCACAACGTTATATAGTTTTACACATTTTAATTGTGCATAATTCTTGTGCGTTTTATTTATCCAATATAAAGATTTAGTTACGATGAATTTATTGAAAACTTCGACCAACAAATTGGCGAAATTTAGAGTTAAATTTATTTATTTTTTCTCAACAAATCATAGCCAATTTAACTAAATTAATTGTTAATAGTATCCTCAAACTATATATTTGTTGCCATTCTATTTACAATTAGTTTTAAGTAATTGTTTAAAGGATTTGCACAACTTGTGTAACATAAAAGTGTGATTTTATTTTATAAACGGTTGTTGAAAACTTGTGAAAGTAGGAGTCCCAATATATTTATTTCCGCTGAACAATAATAGTAATCTATGCCGCCCGCACAAATTGCACAATTTAATGACATACTATTCACAATCAGTTTGGTGATATTGTTTTAAAATTTTTTATAATTGTTTCATTTGTTTCACGTAAAGTTTATTGGTTAAAAATTGTACTGACTGCGCCGGCCATGCTATGCATATACGCGCAGGCAATTACGCATCAGATCCAGGTGATATTTCGTTAAGTGAAGACGTACACTTTCGAATTATACAAGTACTTACATTTGTGATGGAATTTGTTGAAAACTTATTAACCGAGTGGGGTTTCCTAGATGTAATTCCATGCAGCATTCACAGAGGCAAGTACTTCACACAGAGTTACAGATTTGCATATATGTTCTCTTAAATTAACTTCGTCAACATATAAATATAAAAATGGTTTCTTGTTTATATGCGAAGAATGCATGATACCTATCTTCTAATACTTGACTTCGTTTACAGCTTGAGAGTAATTTCGTTTTCTTATGTGAAGCGACAGAAAGCTGTTCCTAAACTACTATACCCAAAAGGCAAACTTGTAAAAGAACTGCTTCAAAACGAAAATATTCTGATGGTAAGCAATACATTTGATTTTGGTGATGAATTGATAAATGCTATTTTTTTTTTTAAGAACGTGACTACGACATAAGCTTTATTACTACAAACTGCGTTAATAGAAGCTAAAAAGAAGAAGCACTGGAAGCCATCCAAATTAGAATTATTAAATGGATTTATTTTAAGCATAAATGTAAGTCACCTACTTCTTTTCAACTAAAACTTTATGCATATAAAATTTATTTGTATTTAAAAAAATAGAAATGTTTTCTTTTACCATATGATAATATATAAATGCATGCTCTATCTATTATGTAAGTATTGTTGTTCTATTAAAATAAAATATTTATTCTTTAATTTTTTTTATTGAAATCCTTTAGGAATATCTCCAATTTTGGAAATAATATTTCACAATTTGTGTTACAGAATAACACAATCAAATGAAGTGGATACATATAGTGTGTGAAATTAGTGCACAGTGAACCAAAAAATATATACATAATTTGGAGATTATAGAGTAATAAATTGTGCAAAACTAACCCCGGTTCATACATTACTGAACAGCTTCATTGAATTAAGTGTAGGTATATATTGTGCAAAATGAATTACAAAGTTGACAAAATAAACATACAATTTGAGGATTTCTCATTTAGAAATTGTGGAAAACTAAAACACATTCTTTTAAAAAACTATAAACATTGTGTCACTTAAGAGCACATTTTTTTGTAAATATGTTTTACAAATGAAGAGGTTTAGATGTGAATGTTTGTTTAGGAAAACTTCAGAATATATTTAAAAATTTCACACAAATTGTAGAAACTAACTTCCACAAGTGGAATAAAATTATGTATTTTTATGCAACCATAATTCAAATTTGTAAAGAATTCAATTTATGTGATTTCTAAGTTTGTACAAAAATTTCAAACAATGTTAATACATAAACTGTACAAAATCATTACCCCAAAAATGTATTATTTATTTGCACAAATTGTTCCTGTCACCATTTTAAGACCAATTTGGAGTACAATTTTCTACAATTGTGGTAAAATATCACACACATTTTTCTCTGTGCGGTGGTACTGAAGAGACAGTGCTAAAATTTGTCTTTGTCCTATTCTATTTCACAATCTTTAACTCAAGTCTTGTTTCATGGACTCGATCAATGTATGCTGAAGTAGGTATCTTTTTTTGAAATACTGACTAATGGTTAGAGGGGAAAGAATTTGTCTGGTATCAAGAACTACCGTTTCTGTCGAGTGGATGGGTAATTTGTTCTAGAATAAATCAATTTTATTCAGGTAACTATTTGCCACACCTTCCTAGGCAAAAATTCCAATGACAAACGTAATTCTACCCGAGGTATATTACTACATTCTTCGCAAATACAAAACGAAGAGTTATATTGCATTTCTAAAACCGGTCATATCGCTCATAGAGAAAAAAAATTCATATCACTGTGTTGATGGTCGAATTCTGAACAACTTTCAAAATGTCCGTCCGCCTATCTGTCATTTTTTTCTTATAAGCACGATAACTTAAAAATGAAAGTCCGATTAATTGTATTGAAACTTGGACAATCAGTGTTAGCTAGAGGAAGAATCCTATTGTTTTTTAACAAAATCTTTAAAAAATCATTTTTTAAATGTATTGTAATAAATAAAAAATGCCTAAAACTAATATTAACAAAAAACTGCAAAGAGTATCCTATAGAATGTGCAGCAATTATATAAAAAGCACAGTAAATCGGCGAAAAGTATAATGGTTAGCTTGCTTATATCTTATCATTAGGCATTTAAATTAACAAAATATTTCTAAAATTTGGGATAGGACACTTTATCTATATGTATGATAATTCCACCTGAGATGCCTATCAAAATTACTACTATTACAAAATTAATCATGATGTTTTGTGGTTGAAGAGCTTTAATTTAATTGGTTTATTATGATTATCAATTTCTAATTTATTCAAAGTTGATAATGCATTCTTGTTATAAACAATATTTGGAATTTTTCCTATTTTTAGTATTTTTTAAATGATTTTTAATTAAAATCGTCTCCTTACATCATCCTACAAGAAGGTATCGAATTGATTACTACTATCAGAAATAGATTATACAAAAATATACCTAAAATCCAAAACTTTATTGGGTCTTCTTCTCTATCAGAAATTGATTATCCAGAAATATACCTAAAATCTAAAACTTTACTATTATATTATACCTAGGTAAACGTTGTTCAATAAAAAAAATTGTAGTACACATTAACAATTAACGCTCTATTCTAAGAAAGAAAATATTAGTAACTATCTAATATTTCTCGTTTGAACTACCAGAGGACTGACAAATCTATAAAAAAAAATATTTCATTGAAAAAATCGGAATTTTATGTTCCATACTGTATCTGAGATCGAATACGAAATTATTGAAAGAGAATAATAAATTTTTTGATTTATTTATATAATTATAAAACTATACAAATCCGTTGGAATCTAGGGAACAAAAGAAGTTTATATCAGTTTTTTGTGTGGTAACTAAAAACAAAAAGAACGATCTTTTTAAAAGGGCAAAAAGTTTATGATTTCGTAGGAACAATGCTCATATTAACTGATACAAAACAAATATTTTGTCTGTATAAATTACAATATTAGAAAAATTTACCAGAAGCCTATTCCTATTCTCTTGACCTACGAGATTCATCAAATGGTCATCAAATGGTTTTACACATAATTATTAATATCTATTAAAGACTTACGAATATTGTTGAAAAAATTATAAACAGAACATGGAATTAAAACTAAAATAATGCATTTTAGGAAAAGATATCTATAAAACTATGTCGGCGCCTCCATCTATGAAACAGTAGTAAAACTAAACTTTGTACTTTTTATTTGTTTACCTGGGCGACATGAAAATGATATCTTAGAAATATGGTATAAGCAAATTTAAAATGGTACAATTTAATTGTAATACAAGTACATAGATAATTATTTTAATTATATTTAAATAAAAAACTTAAACGAGATTCATCTCTAATCATTTCAATAATTAAAGTAAATTTTGTAGTATTAGATTGATTATGTAAATTGCTTTTTTAAATGAACTGTTAATTTTTCACCTCAATATAAGGTAACCTGGAATCTTGGACACCATCTTGAATTTTAACGGCTCCTGGGTATTTAGTTTCAGAGGCCCAATAACATAAAATTACCCCAAAATGCATAAGGATACATAACAGAATGATTATTTAGGTAGTTAAGTAATGCACCCCTGCTGACCCTGTTGTGATAAAAATATTGAACCCTTCCAAGAGATCAAATTAGCTATAACAAAAATTATAGGTCTTCAATCACAAAGAATACTTAGTTCGTCCATAGTAATTCAAATCAAAGTAAACACCTAGCTTTAGTAGGCTATTAAGCAACATCGAATTTTTATTAATTTGATAATAAATCTACTGACCTATTTGTATTGTAAGAAAGTAAAAAAACATTTTTTTTTTGTATCAATACATGCATGCATTTCTTATATCTTCTATCTGGTGTTTCCTACTTTTCTTTAAGTTTCTATGCATACATTTTTTTGAAAAACATTTCAATTTATGGACTAGGTACATGTTTCACTTGTATATAATAAGGGTTAAAATATATGATACAATAAAATAATGAAAATTAGATTATTGTGTTAATGTTTTGCAAAAAATATCTCTTCCTAGAACTGTCTGTAATTGATTAGTCTTGTATCAAAAGTAGGGAAAAATAATACGGTTTGACAAATGGAAACAGACATTTCTTTGAAATCATTTTTAAATGCCTAAACCTCGACTAATTTGTACAAAAATAATAAACACGATTAACTTCTAGAAGATCCACTCTTTGTTTTTGCCTATGATTGATGGTGACGAAGTCATGTGAATGTTGTAGGGAAATGCATTATCAGACAGTAGTATACATAGAATAACTTGACAGTTCAAGTTCTGTAGTAGTGGTAAGAGATATACTGTAGAGCAGTCAGCGGGGTAAGGTGGGTTGTCCAAAAGCTTTGCCAATAAAAGAGATCGCTACCGTCCTCACTACTATATGTATTTATTTAATTTTACGATTGTGTTTATTTTTACAGGATTTAAGATTTCTGAAAAGTAATATAAAAAAATTAAGCCTTTTTTTTATATTTCCGTTTACTTTAACAAATTTTAAAAATATGAGTAATGTCTTCTAGTTTGAATTGTAGGTAATACAGCCAAGGTTCCAAAGTATTAATAAAGAATTAATATCGTTACAATGGTTCTTCACATGCAAGAAATAATGAGGCATATGCACTATGAGAATACCACAAACTGTCTTGTATATTCCCATAAGTTCAAAATCTTATTAACGCTATTAGCCAAGAATTTCTAAAAAAAAAAAAACAAGTTTTGTCTTTCAGGCGATATATTTCGATTCATAATCAAACCATCCTTAGGACTCTGGGAATAAAACACATAACATAAATAATTGAATGATTATAATAAAACACAAAATTTAGTTATATATAAATTGAATGATCAAATGAAACAAAAAATGATTTTCTATAAACTCCTTGAAAAAATCTTAACAAGCATTCTTCTTAAAGTTAGAAAATTAAGCTGTCATATAAAAATGAACTTAATTTTTTTTATTTTCCTAGAACCCTTTTTATTACTTCACTCTTTCTTACATTTTTTTTAAACAGAGGGCGCAAGTGCAACCCCTTCGAGGGACCCATGCAAGCCACTGCAAACTCAATAAAGATAATAATTTAAATAAGTATCTCAATTTAAACAGAGCAATTAAATAATAGCTTTTTTGTTATTATTATAAACCGCGTTAAATGTTTATTTTATTGCGTCAACCAGATTATAATTAAAAAAAGGCACAAGACACAATGTATTAAAATAACCAATCATTTTGAAAAATAAAGTTTATTCAAGTACGAGAATTAAATGGGTATAAACGTAGTTAATGAGATAATAGCTTATAGCGCCATCTAAACATCAACAGCGGTATTAATTGAGCACAGCATTAAACCACATATGGTTCCATGCACACACTTAACGGAATCTAGAACAAACTATGTTCTAAAAGTTCAACTTCTCGATAAGAGATGTCGCTAGTTGCTAAAGAAGCAAAGATATCGCACACTGCATTTGAGGAAGTTACCACCCATTCACAGAATATGCTTCGACAACAGTTTATAACAAAAGTTTTCTAAAAACGATTGTATTGAAACGATTTGTAAACAGGAAACGGCTTATATAATAATGAAATACTGTCCCGAGGTGACATTATACAGGAACAATGTTTAAGCACTATTCGTGAGAAAGTTCGAGCGCGGTCACAGAAATGTAAACAAGCGGACAGAGCTGCGCATTCTTGGTCTTGACCTTACTGATTATTCCTATGACGTAACATGCATTATTATATTGATGCACTTAGTGCATTTCGCTGAATTGTTCTATTTAAGGAAACATTCCTGATGACAACTGCTTATTTTTATTCTGGTTATGTATGAAAGTTACTATTGTTAAGTCACGTTATGACATAAATAAGTCGTACCTATTTATTCACTGGGTGCTATTTTAACGAGATAAGTATGTTGTATTCACGAAAAAATATATAGATAATTTAGGTGCAACAAATATCGTGGAATAATTAGATCAGAATCAACAAAATGTGATAATTCAAAACAAGCACGTTTAAATCCGACTTATCACTAAAGAAACTGGTCCAATTATTTTGAAATCGAGTTCTTTCGAAAAAAATTTTTCGAGTTCTGGGGTTCCAGGATAGAAATCAAGGACATTAGTTCAGTATTTAGAAACTCGTAATTATTTATTTAAAGTTGAACTACATAATAATATACAGTGTGATACACCTGAGATGAAGATACAGCTGTATTTCATTAATTTTTAGAAGTAGAAATTTTAATTTTGGTACAACTCAAATGTTAGGTGTAACCCCAGTCTCATGCGACTTCGTTAATAGGATAGACTCAATATTTCGCGTCGCGTTCGAGATATCGATATAAGTTACTATACAAAGTTATTCAGAATCTTTTATTTTAACCTTGGATGCCGTGTTTCGAGACAAAATTTGACTTTCGAAATTTTTGCCATTTTTCACCTGGAAGTTTGAATTTTTTATCAGTTTTCACTAGCAAGCCATGTAAACAAATGAGAAGAACTTCCGGCCTTGAAATAAATGTACCAGAGCTTAGGAGAGTTACCAACAACAACCGCAAAAGAATTGAAAAATGCATCACAGTAGAAAGATGGGCTAGTTGAAAAAAACTATTTATGATAATTTGAATTCCTATAATTTTATTGAATATTGTATGTACTATTGTACTAGTGTGTAATTATGCACATTAGTCACACAAGAAAAACTTAGCCACGAGACCGTTAGGTCTAGCTGACCAGAAAATCTGATAAGGGTGTCATTTCCACGTACAAAAATGTACACTTGGCAGAACTTGGTAGAACTCTTAAATTCATGCTGAAAATGCCTTTCTTTAACAGCATGAGGATTTTCTACTTCCCAGTAATGGGTTTTTTTCAGTTAATAACGCTTCAGCGAGTAAAAGTTGCTTCGTCGGTAAATAAAATGTTCTTAACAAAATTTCGATCCCTGTTATGTTTATTTAGAATAAATTGACAAAATTGTGGCCTTTGTGGAAGATCCCTTCGAAGTAAGTTTTGTACAGGAGTGAAGCGATATGGGTAGAAGCGTTCTTTGCCTAAGACTATTAGAATAGATTGTTTGTTCACCCCTGTTGCCGCTGATAAACGACTTGAGCTGACTTGAGGATCTTCATCCACACGAAATAAAATTTCTAGTTCTTGATCTGGAGTAATTCGTTTTGGTAGTCCTACATCATTTTTATGGCGAAATGAACACGTTTCTCCCAAACGACGAGAGATATCTTTGAAAATCTTATCTGGCTGTATTCTATTTGGATATTGAAATGAGTATCTCCTCGCTGCAGCACGTCCGCTAAATTTTTTTTGTACGTAAACACATCATATCCCTCATTTCCCTATTTGAAAAATTTTTATGTCGAAGCATTTTAAATAAAGAAGTTAAGGAAATTAGCTCGAGGAATACAAGAACAAAATACAATGATTAAATGACGTACATGACAGGACTAAAACGTAACCAAAGCACACTTTTCAATAAAAACACTTCGTCTTTCAAAAAATTATTCAAATGTTTAACGGCAATTTCCTCGGCTGGAGTTATCAAGTTTTACCAAGTGTACCTTTTGTACGTGGAAATGACGCCCTCATCAGATTTTCTGGTCAGAAGTACCACGTTTCGTCTAAAAAAAATATGAAAAATCATCATCAGACACAGGTCCTGCGGCGCCCTCTATGATCTAACGTGATATAATACATAAATTATTGTTTCTTAGAATAATAGTATATTATTTAACGAGCACATAATGATGGCTATTATTCACGAGGGTGAAGTTTAAGACACGAGCCGCAGGTGAGTGTCGTAAATCACCAGATTAATAATAGCCATTATATGCGAGTAGAATACTATACTTTGTCCACGACTATTAAACATTTAATATTTATTTAATTCATCTTCATTTCCTTTCTCCTATTTAAGAAAGATTCATACGTCATTATATATAATTATTTAGATTTTTCGGGCAACAAGTTTAATGAGGCGATTTCTGCAGCTTTCTTTATCTCTGGCAATGTCAAAGTAATCTCGTTTTCACTGTCAGTGTCCATTTATTTAATTATATTACTCCTTTTTAAGTACCTAATACGTAAAATTATTGTAAATAACGTTGGCGTTAAAATCGCACAAATTTTGTCGTTTCAAATCAATTACAGAATTTCGCTTTGGCACATTGTCATGGCTTACTATTAAAAAAATACAGTTTACAGGCCCCTAGGTAAATGGTTTCAGAAACAATGTTGGGGATTGCCGCGTATTGATAATAGATGATGCTTTGAAAAAAACTTACTAAAATGTACTTTTTGAGTGTTCATTAAAGTACCTCCTTGGCATGTACCATTTTAGAGCTTCCTAGAAAACTTAGAGAAACAACACTTGTCTTTTGGATGCTACAATTTTGACATTTTAAATTTTGAGTAAAAAGCACTAATGTCAATTCTTATAAACAACTGACTGTCCTCATTATTCACTGCAACCAGTGAATAATGAAATCATTATTCACTGTAGGGAATAATGGATAGCATTAGCCTTGAGGAAACCCATACATAATAAATACATTATTTAATAGTCGTGGACAAAGAAAGTTATTGCAAAAAAATGAAAAAATCATTTGAATTTTGAGACTCTGTATCTTTTTCCACAGCAGCATTTTACTGAAGCATATTTGGTTATATCCTCATATTTTGGTACAAAGAATCTACCCCTGCACTATGGTCCACCCGGTATATATTAATAATAATAACACTAATAAACCTGATATTTTCACCTCAACCTCATGTCTGAGGTCGGATCATTTCATAATATAAAATTGCGTGCATAGTAACTTGCGCATGCAATTTTCAATATCATAAATAATCAGAATATACCGATTTAAACAATGCTAAATGGAAAAAAGGTAGGCTATTTGCCTAAAAATATGTGTGTATCTTATGTGTGTAGAACGTTGCTGCAAATTTTAACGATTATTTTCGATATTTGAAATATATTTTGTAGTTTTGATAATATTCAAGAATTTAGTCACACAAATAAGACAATTAAAAATTGTATTAAACAAATCATTAATAATATGGTGTTAAGAGATTGACCATATGAAAAAATGGATTTTATGAAACTTTCTAAGCGTCGTTCAATAAATACGTGCACTTTTAGGAGAGGAAAGTCGATAAGGTACGGATGATAGTAAAATTCTAAACAATTGCGATATTGGTGAAACTTTCGTACTTTAATCAAAAATATTCTTTAGTTTTCTAAGCCTCACAAGTGTATCTCATACATCGTTGACATAACATCACTTTATTTATTAATTTTGTAAAAAAAACTCAAGAGTGCCATAATCAGCTGTTGATTAGAAGAAATCTTATAGAATATTGTAGATAATTGTAATAAAGTAAATGAAGCTTCAGCGGAAATTAAAAAAAACACATGAAACCAATTTCCTTTTATGTAGAGAAAACTGAGGGCGGAAAATGGATGGATGAATGGAAATTCGAAATGAAGAATTTATTTTATATTCTGAACAAATAAAAGTAACCAAAAAAGACAATTCTCAGGCTATAGATTTTGGTAAACGAATACCTTCTAGATGGTCATTTACTAGAATTACACTCTCCTTTTTTCAGATTTTCCAAGATAAATAGAGGCAGAAGCGAAATACAAAACATACGCACGAAATTGTTTAAAAAAACATTTTGTTAATATGTATCCCATTCTTTCTCTTCTCTGATGATTATGGTGTTAATTCGACTATATTATAAGTACTGCGGGAAAAGTCTATACACATTTTCATGCATGAACACTTGAAACGCGATTTCAGAGATTATTTTGTTGCTCTTTTATTCACATTTTTATTTACATTTAACCTGCCGTAACTTTTAAACTAATGTATTTTCTTTGTCACAATGTTATAAAAACTCCATTCGCTTACTCTCCTACTGCGTTACGTCATTATTTGGATAAATATTAAGGAATTACTGCAACTTTTTTTACTAAATTAAAAACAGCTCTAGTTCAGCAGTATGAATAAACAAAGTATAGTCTAGGAAAGAACATACTCTTAATCATCTCTAAATATCTAATACACTAACCTTCCTTATTTTTCATCAACATACTTACCTATATACGTTGTATACCTACCACAACATACGTTTCTTTTTAATAAATTTATTACTTGAAAAATCCCTCCCTCTACTTGTTTGTGCCAGATAAACCTGAAAAGAAAAGAGTATATTTTTTGTAAATATGCAATTTCATGATGAAATATTAGTTATTATGTAATAATAAATGAAAGAGTGGGTGGGGGTGTCAAATTTGATCAAAAAATTTAGTTTTTGTATGATGTATAATTTTACTGACAGTTGGCACGTTAATATGCCCCTTTATGGAATTGTAAACGAAGTAATTGCATTAATGCACGTGTGAAAGATACCCCCCACCGTCAAACAAATCTGCCTGTATTTTTTGGGGTGTGATGCTATAGCTTTAATAGGGACGTTTTCTATTTTTTAATTGTAATAAAAAACGATAGTCCTAGGGTTACAGAAACACGTAATAACCATTAAAACGCCTAAAAACTTTTTTTTCTTGAAAATAGACTAAAAACAAAAACTCCTAAATTAACGAGGCTAGTAAACGATCCCTGCAGTAAGAGTAGCGCGCGTGATGTCACAATGCTCATAGCGGAACTAGTATACCAACGTGATATGGATTGTTTGTTTCAGTATTGTTTTAGCCCCTGTTTTTGTAATGATGGGAGACTCAAAAAGTGTGAAAGTTAATAGAAACAAGTGTTGTTTTGTTCCTGAATGTACAAATACATCAGTAAATAACCCAGAAAAGGTTTTTATGCCTGTGCCACAAAATGCAAAAAGAAAGAAACTTTGGTCCTTTTTTAAACCAATGATGTTTTTTTAAACTTTTGTTATCCTAAACGCATTTATCAAAATCGGTCTCCGATTATACAATGTTTTCGCTTCCCTGTTTCCAATGTAGCATAGCACATTTAATATGGAACACATTATATAATGTACTACTAAAGTTTTGGTACTATATAGTACTTATTACTTATTTATATAAAACAGTACTTCTGTTTCGCTTTTACACCACAAGATGTGAGGCTGATTGAAGTCTATCACCATGGCCAAAAATTCTGAAACCATGGTAACGTCCACAGTTAGCAGATTATGCAAGTTCGCCCTTTGAAAACCTTGTATCGATATAAAATAAATATCGATATATTAATCCTAAACCATGAATATATTCATATCGTTTTTTTGTTGCAATATATCGGGTTGAAATATCGATATTTTTCTAAATATATCGAAAAGGATCAACTTGCATGTTACCTCCTCGTTCTTCGAAATTTCAATCGAGATAAATATTGTACTGTAAGGAATGCCACCTCCCGCTTTCTGAAGTTATACCTTAAGGTGGCCATTCCCTAGAAAGAGACATCCGACAGGAAAATAATTATTATTTTTGGCCATAACTTTTTTTTCTCAGTACGTATATTTAAAAAAACTATAAGAGTACCTAAGTAGAACTATAACAAGATTATTACTATGAATTTCCATTCAATAATTTCAGCGGGTTGCAAAATAGCTAGATTTAAATTTAAAATTATGTTATTCTTCCTATTTCGTAGTTTTAAATCGAGCTATTTTGCAAACCACTGAAATTATTGAGTGAAAATTCATAGTAATAGCCTTGTTATGGTTCTACTTAGGTAGTCTTATAGTTTTTTTTAAATATACGTACTAAGAACAAAAAGTTATTGACAAAAATAATAAATATTTCCCTATCGGATGTCTCTTTCTAGGGAATGGCCACCAGGAGCGTTTCGCGCATTCAAATGAATATTCGTATTTCTTTAGGGGTTTTCCCATAGAACGGATTTTTTGATTTTTGTAAAACTTTGTGGATATTATTATAAGACTATTTTTAACCATTTTATGATGTTTAAACAGGATTTAATTTTTTTGTGAACATCCCTATTCACTTTTTATTATGAATATTGATGATAATGGAAAAATGTTTGTATTTCTAAGAGTACTCGTTTAATTAAAAATTACATAATACACTCCAATTTACAGACACTGTAGTCAATTACTCTTTCACACTAACTGTTCGATATGACCACCGTTTTCAGTAATACCACGTAAGACTTCTCTCCAAATTTTTTGTTAGATAGAAATGAGAAAAAAAGAGAAACAAATTACAAAATCGAACATTTTTTACCCGACCTCAATTTTGGTATTAGGTAATCAGGGTTAATTAACAGGGAGGAGATTCAACCCTTTTTCATTTTTTAGTATTCACAACTTTTGGAAACTGGGAAAACTCTTTTAGGAAAAGTTCTACATTTTCCAACTACGTATAACTGTACTGTACCTACCCGTATGGTGCTGTATTAACACGTTTGCTTCATACTTTACCATGCCTAATATTTTAAATTATAATCAATAAAACTTTGAAAGCAAATAAACTACACAAAAGTGAAGTTTGAAATACGTAATCTACTATCCTGTTTTTATGTACGAAAGCAACACGTGGTCGAAAGTGGAATATGTGCCATTATTCTCGTTTAGTGCCTAAAGTTGATGTATTTGATTATTGCTGTAAGGTAAATATTTGTCTGAAGCTGTACAGAGGAATTCCTTGAATTCTTGGACTTATCTTCATACAAAACGAGTTCTTGTTGAACAATCTTAAACTTTGATATCTCTTATGTAATATTAGTATGTTTCTGTTTATCGCTGGCTATAGCTTGATATCGCATGTTCCCATTCAGGAATTGTTTCACACGCGAAGTGTGTATTGTACTGCATGAAAATGTTACTACTATAGTTATAAATAGATAAATTCCACCTCGATAACCTCAATGAATAGATAACGAGAATGTTTCTCTTCTGTTATTATTATTTTCCAGTATCAAATCTTGTTTGTATTGTGACGGAATATATCAATATGCCCGTTAATCATCACTTTTTTTTATAATTTATATTAAATCATATATTTTATGTAATTTTCTCAGGCAGAGTGTACCTATGTTTCGTTCTTTTATAAATGTGTATATATACAGGGTGACCCAGTTCTATTTAGACAAGCATTGTCTGGAAAACGGTGTTAAAAATATGCATTTAATCATTGTATTATCAAATGTACAAGATACCTTTAAAAGGCGGCAGGTTATGCAATGTTACTTTTTTAAATGGAACGCCCTCTATATTTTTATATCCTATACCTATCATTAACGGTTTACGATATATCTATCAACGGTTTAATCTTGATGCCACCATGTTCAGTTTTCTTAACTGATAAGGTTGCCCTTGATTACATTACAAAAGCAGACATTATTGCCGTGAAGGAATTCTTGAACACGAGAACTTTTGGGTGGTATAAGTTGTGTCAAATAGAATATGGACGAAAATTTGAGCTTCTTTTATAATAATCATTATGGTTACTGTTTTGTGTATTGTATTGTTCATTATGAATACGTTAATAAAAAAAAATGTTATCCCAAAAATTTACTTGCTAATATGTCAACAATGGTTAATGGTAAGGATATGACATGGTTAACATTTCTTTGAAAATAAAAGGAGAATCAAAAAATGTAAAAATATACAGGGTGTTTCATTTGAAAAAGTATCGCCTTTTTGAGGCGCCTTGTACATTTGAAAATAAAATGATTAAATACATCATTTTATGTAGACGTTTAACATTTCTTTCTGTCTCTTCGTTTTCCAGATAATGCTTGTCTAAATAGAGCTGGGACATAATCTGGCAATAATAATGTTAATTTAATTTTTTGTCTTAACCTTCCCACAAATTTGTGGGAGGATATTAAAATTGGTCCAAATTCGAAAATTGAGATGCCAAATATCAAATTTTAACGTTTTGAGGTCTCAGGAACCCAAAAAAGTGGTTTTTGAAAAGTGCCTGTGTGTGTGTGTGTATGTGTGTTAGCACGATAGCGGCGAAACTACTAAACGAAATTGGATGAAACTTTGCATGAGGGTTTCTTTAGTGCTCTAGAAGATCTGAAAAGGTTTTGGCTGAGATCGGATTACGTTTAGTGCCGTTTTGGCACAGCAAGTTGCTTATTTTATACTTACTTACAATTTGTAATCGAACCATTGAAAAGCAGTTAAAATCCCGATTTCAAAGATATAGTACACTGGCCCTTTCGATTTGGTTCCTGTGAAAAAAATTAAAAACAAAGCAAATGTGAAGGATAATATCGCTTTTCGGGTGGCACGATCGCTGTGAGCCGTTGCGCCGGAAAACTCGTCGCGTCACGTGCTTTCCTATTCAACAAGAGTTTAGCATAGTCCAGCCGGATGGTAAATAATCGTGCACTTAAAGCAAAGAAAAATAAAACTTTGCACACTTGTAGATAATAGCCTACACTTCAATTTTAAGATTAGAGCCCACACAAAAACCCAAAATGGCTGCCGTGGCGGCGGTTTTTCAATATGGCCGCCGTATTTGCAAAAAGTTTGATATCTTCATCAGTTCTAGTCGTATTCATGCAGGATTTTCACAGAATCCTATTAAATTAACATGAAGAACGCGGGCTTTGCAATAAAAAGTGGAATTTTCTTTAAGGAAATATCACTTAATGAGTATGTTGACTACATTTTTAAATCAAATCACAATTCAGGTGGAAAATCAAGCTATATTTCAAATGCTGCATTGCAGTTTTATACTTTTATATATATTTATGAACTGTTCGGCTCGCATCTACCACAAAAGCAAAGTTCACGGCAGGGCAAATTAGCTTCTCTACATTTGCAGCTTCTTAATGAGCAGCCTTTCTTGCACCCGCACTTCAACACCTCTGCATGCCTCGATGCTGGAGGCAGTGTCGCCCTTGATCTGATAAAAGACAAGACATAAAAGCTAAATTAAATGTTAAGGGAATACATTTTAAAATTCCAATGTACATTAGATTGAAATTGGATGAGCCTATACGAGCCTCACTTTCCAGGTTCCGTCTGATGACTTTTCCCATTCAAAGTCAGCAGGTGAGGGTAAAACTGGACTTGGCAGTAAATCTTGCCCCCATATATGCCCAACCTGATATGCCACACGTAGGGTATGTTGGTAGGTGGTATGTTTTCAATATGCCGGTTTTTACGCACGAACATGGTTTGCCGTGAGACGTTCACGGAGTCTTCTGAACTTGTTCTGTGAGTACCACAAATCGTTCTATAGTTGAGAAACAGGAACTTACTGTTGTCAGTTCTAGGGTCTGGGAAAGTACCTTCAAAGCTGTTGTTATTGCAGGAAAGCTAGACCACCTCGTCCTGGCTGTTTGTTTTCCTTTGGCCAGAAAAGAGGACGCTGTGTCATAGCCTGATAGCGCACGAAATGCCATCAGGGCTTCATATTTCTTAACTCCTAAATTATCAGCAATAACTGTTGAATTAATATACCTGGAGAATAAAAGTACCAAAATTATAACATATAACATATTATTACTTCAAGAAGAAATAAAAACGACCGCACTCATGGAGTCAGTCTCGGAGCCCGCAATTTGCTGATCAGATCAGTTGTTGTGGTACTGGCAGTCAGTCTTGCGAGAAAATAATTGCGATCACCTTGACATCGCTTTCTCTGTAGGGAAATCATTCAGGTGAGTGCGGTCGTTTTCATTTCTTGGTGAAGTAATAATATGTCTTTATAATTTTGGTACTTTTATTCTCCAGGCATATTAATGCAACAGTTATTGCTGATAGTTTAGGAGTTGAGAAATGTCAAACCCTGACGGCATTTCATGCGCTATCACAACGTTCTCTTTTCTGGGTAAAGGAAAACAAACAGCCTGGACGACGTGGTCTAGCTTTCCCGCAGTAACAACGGCTTTGAAGGCGCTTTCCCAAACCCCAGACCGACAACAGTAAGTTCCTGTTTCTCAACTATGGAAGATTTGTGGTACTCATGTATGACAGAACAAGTTCAGAAGATTCAGTGAACGTCCCACGGCAAATCATGTTCGTGCGTAAAGACCAGCAGATTGAAAACATACCACCTACTCAGGACGCATTGCGCCAACATAGCCTACATGTGGCATATCAGGCTGGGCATATATGGGGGCAAGTTTTACTGCATAGTCCAGTTTTACCCTCACCTGCGGACTTTGGATGCGAAAAGTCATCGGACGGAACCTGGGAAGTGAGTATACGTTATTCATATAGGGTCATTCAATTTCAATCTAATGTACATTGCAATTTTAAAATTTATTCCCCTGACATTTAATTTAGCTTATATGTCTTGTTTTTTATCAGATCAAATGGATCACACTGCCTCCAGCATCAGAGGCATACAGAGAAGTGTTGAAGTGCGGATGCAAGAAAGGCTGCTCATCAAGAAGCGGCAGATGTAGAAAAGTTAATTTGCCCTGCTGTGAACTTTGCTTTTGTGGTGGATGCGAGCCGAACAGTTCATAAATTAATTAGACTAAGAATAAAACTGCCATGCAGTATTTGAAATATAGCTTGATTTTACACCTGAATTGTGATTTGATTTAAAAATGCAGTTGTCCACATAAATAGTCAACATACTCACTAAGTGATATTTCCTTAAAGAAAATTCCAGTTTTTACTGCGAAGTCGGCGTTCCTCATGTTAATTTGGTAGGATTCTGTGAAAATCCTGCATGAATACAGCTAAAACCGACGAAGATATCAAACTTTTTGCAACTACGGCGGTCATTTTGAAAAACCGCCGCCACGGAAGCCATTTTGGATTTTTGTGTGGGCTCTAATCTTAAAATTGAAGTACTATTATTCACAAATGTACCAAGTTTCATGACTTTTGCTTCAAGTGCACGATTAGCTCTGATTTTGCAATATGCGGCCGGACTTTCAGGTACACCTCTACAGACGATCTTGTATGCGCGCGCAGTAGAGGGCGTATAGATGCAAGCTTATTTTTAAGTAAGTAAGTAAATATTTACTTCCCACTATTATCACAATAATGTAATAGGTGATGTCAATATACTTACAATGTGACAACAAAGGAACCTACTTAAAAGTTTAGGGAAAAAAGTTCCCGGGCGTGTGGTTCGACCCCGGATTCCTTGGCTGAGAATCATTTACCTTTTTTTTTTACCTTTAAACTTGTTTTATTTTATTTAACTATATACACTATGAACCTTAGTCTAAAGTATTTCATGTGATTTATTTTATTTAACTATGTACACTATGAACCTTAGCCCAAAGTATTTCATGTGATATGTGATATGTTTACATATATAATACAATACACTTAATTTATTAAAAATAAAAACAAATTTACTGTGCGCCCGTTGGTATGCCTGACTTTCTTTCTATATGATTTATTTCGCGTAAGTAGTGAGATTGGTACAAGCCCCTTAAACGTGGCACGAACCATTACTACCATATAGTACCTACCATACATTCTTTCAAACTCTTTAGAGAACCCCTTAGTTTTATAAAACTGAAATAGTCAATAGTAGAGATAATTTATTGTGAAGCCGTGGTAAATATACTACTCTAAACGGTTGGGAAATAATTTTGACTTTAATGTTGATTTTCTCGGTTTTAACAATCTTGGAGATACCACATTTAACTCAAGCACGGCAGAATTGTATTCTTGTAGGTTACTACCCTCGTCGAATTCCGATATAGTATCACGAAAAATCAATTAATATGCTTGATCATTATATTTAAAATGAAAAAAATTCGGAAAAATTGTCTACCCATAAAAAAACCATCCTCAGAATTGCTTTATTTTAAAAAAGTTTTCTCTTTATATAGGAGATTTCAATTCCACTGAAAATAAAAACTCACACTAAGTAAATGCCTGTCACCTACATAATTACCCCTAAACACCCCCCCTTCCATTATTTTTTTATTTTCCTACATTCAAATGGGCATTTTAAGATTGATTAAGAGAAATTCATTCAGCATTTTAATCACAATTCTGTTCTTCCGGCCCAGTGTGCTTCCTAGTGTATGTGGACTCAAGGAGACGTAAATGGTGAGACATTAAACATAATTTAAATCCAATTTAGACTGCTTCTACATTATTTTCTAAATCCACTGTCAATTATTAGTCTTTATTACGTCCCATTTCCACATTAATGAAATTAGTGGTCGTAAGAGTCCTAGAATAATATTATTAGTTAGGGCTCGAATTATTGATGGATATCGAGTAGCAATGCAGGATAATGCAGGTTGGCGCTGAGCCCTGTTGAACTCTTAAAGTAGTGTGGGGCAGGAATGCAGTGCACCAGTAGGTGGCATCTCCCCGGATCCGCCACCGCTCATTCACATCGGCCGGCCGCTTGTGATGTTACCGCACACCTATCTTATTAACATCGCGCTGAAGCCGGTGCGAAGTTATATCAGGACCGGATCCTACTTTGGTCAACTTCCTATATTGGTGTTATTTGTCAACAAAATAGTATGTAAACGCGCATCCCACTAGAAATATATATATTTATTGTCCTTCGCCAACTTTTTAATTAAAAAAAATATATTTTTCAGCAGATTTAAAGTAATGTTTGGGAAATGTTAATTAAAGTATGCTGTGAATATTTAGGTATACGATAAATAGCGAAATAAATTATATGAAGAATGATATACGATATCGGTACAGTCGTGGTCATAATAAGGTTTCCAACCTGAACAGTTTATTTTCTGCTTTTCTGCTTGAGTAGGACTTTGTTTTGAGGCATTATAAGCTCTAATCCAGTCGTATACTGCTAGTGAGTCTCTTTGGAATTAATATTGAAATATTGATGTTTAGAATTCACTGACAGCATCGCAGCTAACAGTCTCTATCGCGATAGTGTTTGTAGCTACCTGTCGATTTCCTTTTCATACAGCCCTAACATTTTTTTTTTGCTATTCCGCCTGATATGCATGGCTGGGGATTTATTTATTAAGCGGTGGAGACATTGTTGCCAAAAACAGAAGTCGCGCTAAATAGGTGTAATTAAAGATATTTTCGTTTTAAACTTCCAGTAACTTAAATCCTTAAAATGACTATTTGTTATAAGTCAAGAAATATCTCAAAATTGTTCGAGTAAATGAATGAATTACAAGAAAATAAGGTAGTAAAATAAACATTGACTTGTCGACTGACTGTTCTCCTCTAATACATTTTCTAGTTTAAAATGTTTGATGTTTTTTACTGATCTTATATTAGTACGAAAAACATAGAATTTAGCTACGTAATAGATTACTATCTGCGTTTGAGTTTTGTTAATGCAATATTCTCAAAATGAACTCTGCTAGTATAATTTATAAAACATTCTTCGAATTTTGTTTGCAATTTGGTTAGCATGATTATTCCACCTTAGGTGTTGATAAATGACAACACCTAATTTTGTCTACCTCTCCTAGATATGGGCGTTTTAAATTTCTCGCAGTTTGTTTTATGTTAGGATTATAGTTGATCTATATTACAGGTGTAGAACTTTATATATTTACTTTACAAATATTTGAATTTGAATGGCTTGTGTTCACCAATCGTCCATTGCGCACTGATTTGAAGCCTATTTCTGCTTGCTTATATGTTTCAGTTTTGACCATGTCAGTGTCATTCTCATAAGATATTACGATATTATTATTGTTATTGGCCGCAAGTTTATAAATATATATGAGAGAAGGAGTCCGGTTCCAGCACACTTGGGGGACGCCGCCAGTTGAAATTACTTGTGGATTACTAGGTACTACTTTGGTCTGTTTTTTTCGACCAGATACGTAATTCATTCTCACAAGATATTACGATATTATTATTGTTATTAGCCGCAAGTTTATAAATATATATGAGAAAGTGAGTCAGGTTCCAGCACACTTGGGGGACGCCACCAGTTGAAATTACTTGTGGATTACTAGGTACTACTTTGGTTTGTTTTTTTCGACTGGATACGTAATTTCTAAACAATTTCAGCGTTCCCGAACTCCAACTCCCCCTAATCTAGATAATGCAATTTTATGAAAAATATATGTAATATTTTCCATTCTAACTACTTATTATAATTTTTAGGCGTATCATTTTCCCAAAACTCCCGTGAGATTTCGAGTATTCGAAATTACTTGGATTTGCATTACTTCGGCACATCCCGATATTGTCGTAAGCCATGAATTATTTGAAAATCTGTCGACAGTTTTTGCAAAGAAATGTAGGTTATAAATTTTGTTAATTTATAACGGAATATTTCCATATTAATCATTTTTTATGCACGGTAACGCAGAGAGCTAATGTGTGTTGTTTGGCGCTTAGTTACATTGTCTATCATGTACTGAGGTATATCTCCAGCTCCGAGACTGACAATGATGGGTGATGGATGTCTACGTTTTTCAGACGTGTAATCCCCTTCAGGGCAGCTTTGGCTGTGAATTTGGGGATTATTTAATATATGTGGGGTATGTTCTGTCATTTATAGTATTAGGTATCTGCTTACAACACTAGACCAATAGGGATGTGACGAGAGAAAATAAGACTTAATACGTTACCTATCGTAACAAAACAAAATAATCTAAATATGAATTGGTAAATTTTGTGTTTTTCATATTAAAGTTAAGTCAAAGGTCGATTTTTCTGAATATTCCTTTTAATTATTATTCGTGGGCTAATTTGCATACTCTTATTTATTATGGTGAAGAAAAAATAAACATGGTCTTCTTTTTCAAGAAACAAATAAATACTCATTCAATTTTAATAGCTAGGTAACTAAAATTCAGGTAGAACTGTTATTCCAGGATATCACGACCAACAGATAGCGCTAGTAAATTCTAAATGTCGGAAATGATGAAGAAAATATTTTAGTTATCAATGCATCACATTTGTTGTGTCTTGGATGTTCGTAGTTGTGTTTTTAACACACCGAAGGTAGGATACAAATTGTGTGCCATTTTCTCTAATATTGAATATGGAATGAATCTTTAAGGCAGCAAATCTAATCCAACTAATATCCTAACGTCACTAGTTCCTATTTGTCCAAGAGATGCCGAACTCTTATAACTTTCCAGGAAATTAGAACTTCATTATAATAATAGTTTAGAAGGTACAGAGATAAAAAATGACTAGGTATTTCTTTATAAGATGAATGGCATTTGAGACATAAATTACTGTTAATATATGTTTGCCGTCTTTCTTGCAAAAACTTATAACAATGCAACCACATCGGAGGGTGAAAATTAATTATCGGAGGAAGGAAAATAGGAAAATTGTTTGAAACTACTTTAAGTAGGAAACTTTTTTGTGACCACGACTGTACCCAGTCAGTCAATAATATCATGTTATTTAAAAATATGCCAAAATTTTTAAATATAATCTAATCAAGACACTTCCCCGCTTTGTTATATATTCATTTTAAATGAAACGTTGCAATTAAATATAATTTATATCAAGTTAAATCTCGTGGCATAACGTGCTTTACTGAATTTTTATTTAAAATAAATAAAACACCTTAATCCTTCTGCCTTCAAAAGAAACAATGCTAACCTAGCCCCATATTTAGTTTGAATTCCTCTCTCTAAATCTGGCTGCAAATCCAATATAATATCTCTTCTAGAGGTCTTTAGCGGAGACCTACGTTCCACATTCTTGGAGGTTTATTAACGAGAAACTCAGGAGACGTAAGTCCGCCATTAGTTCGAACAAGTCTTAGTTATCTTTCTGTTGATTTTGCATTCTTTAGGTGACTGCATTCTTCGCAGGCCGTTCTTCGGATCATTGCACTTGCCAGCACAAAGTTTTTAACACGAAATTCTTCATGGGCCACTTACATATTGTTAGACGAAATGAAATTCCGATTCTATCTCGATTAAACAAAAAATCATCATTAATGAAGGACTGCTTTCACTTAATGCCAACGACGAGATATGTTAAGAGTTAGAAAAAAAAGCAAGTGGAATAGTAAAAAAATGTACATATTTCTTCTTTTCTCTAAATAAATGCTAAGTAGTCAGCTAGAGCAACGCACTAGATATTTGAAGGAATTTAGATTAAAATGAATTGTGAAATATCCATACTGACTTATAGTATTTCTATTCTCAATTTAAAAATTCAGTCTAAAGCGTTGCTACCAGCATAAATCATTACAAAGCCTGTCTGTGATAGAATAACACTGAGGCCGTGCTTGAATATTACAAACAATACACGTATACGAATACAGTTAACCAGACATATGCGCTTAGGTCAAACGAAAGCAGTCGATTGTTTACCTGGCTCACCATTACAAGTCCGTTATCTGATCTTGGTTCATTCTTAATAATGCCGGTAGCATAGCTGTAGGTTTAATTATATTTACTGACTTTTATTGAATCATTTATGGACTTGCTCATTAAGCTAGCATAGCCGCAGGTTAAATGATATTTACCGGCTTTTATTGAATCATTCATGGACTTGTTCGTAAAACTAAGATTACTTATTATAAATCAATAATTTACATCATACCTATCAATTAATATAAAGTAGTAAAACAATAGTTACAATAATAAAAAAGTGATTCTAGAAATTGTCGGTCGGCACTTATGACATCGCTGGTGTTATGAACTATTCCTTTACCGGTCTATTTTTATGATTTTTAAACTCACTAGATAAACTATACCTCTAATGTAGTTTCCACAAGCACCAAAACACTTGACTACTACATTCAAATATTATTGAAAGTAGACAACGCACGTTTCGCCAACCATATTTGCATCATCTGGAGAAAATTAAAACAAGTTTTAGTTTCAATCATCTCTAGATGATTCAAACATGGTTGGCGAAATGCACGTCGAGTGATAATATTCGAATGTATTGTTCAAGTGTTTTGGTGTCTGTGGACACTACTTCAGACACACCGAATGACACACTTTGTATTAACCCCCTGACGCGGCAATAGGACACAAATGTTATGCATTTAACGCGTCTGTTACTTCGTAAATGAAAAAACGCGTTGGCCGATTCTGTACCGGCTTTAAAAAATTAGATGTATGTTCTCTGGAGAAATGACTTAGCGCCTTCCATGACTGGGTGGTAGTCTCATATTTCTTTTATCAAACTATGTCTAGTGCAAGTGAGCACAAATCGGAAAGAGGTAATTTTTTTTATAGAATATTCGAAATTATGGTGAAGGCGCGGGTTATAAGAAGTACTTTCCCTTATAAAAAAGTTATGGCGGAGGTGCGAGTTGGAGGTGTAAATAGTCAGGTATTTTGGGAATAGCTGACACTGAATTAAAGATTCAAAATGATGAACCCACTGACATATTTGCATAACTTCTATTTAAGTACATGAAATTGGGCCACTAAAAAGGGAGATTTCTTTTTGTTATTGAACAGTCTTTATGGTGCGGTTTTTGTGGCTGGGGATTACTATGAAATACATTTTCTCCCATTAGGGTAGAATTTGGTACTGTTTTTACTGAGATATTGAAAAATGTCCCACTCTTTAAGGAGATTTAGCATACCCAGCTTTAAGTTCGTTATATCACGGAAAATGTACATCGCATACATTTCTCATAATTTTTTATTTTCAAATTTTGGAATTAATGAAGTCTTGAGGTGACTTCATGCTTATTCGGCTATTTTTGAGAAATTAAAAAAAAACTTTGATGAAATAATTGATTATAGAATATATCAAATATTAGTTACATTAAGCACACTTAATAATATTAATCGGACAAACAGATCGACTACCTATCGCACATACCGAGGGCTTGATACACTTGATTCGTATATTACTTAATTATATTTTCAACCAACTAAATATAATATAATATTTTAGCTTTATTCTTAGAGCAAAACAGTAAGATAGACGTTACACACATCTTACTGCAACTAAGAATGAATACCTTTTTGCTTTTTATTGGAAAAATACTAACTGCATTTTATTTCGACATTAGCTCCTTAAAAATATTTATGAAAGGAATAGAACACGATGACGTTTCTAAGATTAATGGTGGGAGAAAACCACTGGGCAGCAATTAGCCATATTGCTAACGTATCTATGGAATTCCTCACTGTAGTAGTCTCACTGTCTGGTATATCAAAACAACAGTTAGCGGCAAGCCGTTGAAAAAACGAGGGTTATGAGTAAACTTCACACACCTAGCGCTTTTTTAAAGTAGATAATTTTAGAATTTTTGCTTTTTCATTAGACAAAATGTTTCATATTGGCACCGATAAATATCGTACTTATATCAGAAACATACAAACGAGACGCAAGTCTATTTTTTTCTTGTCAAAATATCGTACACCCAGCAGTTTGGTAGAGAAAGCATTCAATAAAATTGGACAAATATTCCGGTTCTTACATCAATATAAGTATTGTAGGGATTAGTAGGTTAAAACGGGATTCCTTATGCTTAAATATTTTATTTAGATGTCAAAATGGACTCTGAATATGTAAATTCTGCTGGGAATTCATTTTTTAAGAGTGCATAATAACAGAAAATTGTGGTTTGTTTGGTTCTATTGCGTCTTACATTAAAAGCCATAAACTCTAGCTCAGACAACAAACTGTTAAAATTATGCATAAAACAAAACAAAAAGTGTCCAGTCCTACCAGCAGCCACGTAAAACGAAGCTCTACTTTTTAGACTCATGTTAGAGAAAGCTTACAGCGATTTGGATCTGTCGAATACTTGGCAACATCTGGTGTTCCTCAAGGATCAATTCTCGGGCCTTTGCTTTTTAACTTTTTTATAAATTAAATCTATTTACTGTACGTCGATGATCTTAAACTATTTATGAATATTAGCTACAAAGGATATATTAAAAGATTAGTCTCTCTGGCATGTCAAATTGGTATTCTCACAATTTTAAATGTGTTCAAATGCAAAGTTATGTCCTACTAGCAACAAAACTAGCACCTCTCGAATTTAATTGTAGTATAGACAAGGTGACCCTAGTGTAATGTTTTATACCGAAACTTTCTTTGTACCTCACATAAATAACTTATTTAGAAGCATTTAAGAAGTGAAACTTTGTTTCACTTTGAATTCCGATTTTATTTCATAAGTTAGTATTATATTTGCCTTATATTTGTGACTTTTTCTGTTTTATACTGCAACCAGTTCATTTTCTATTTTCTGTGTATCTGCCCTACTCTATAAATGGGTGATACACACCTGTTGAGTTAAATAAGTAGATAAAAAAATAATTACCCTTCCAAAGAAATTCAATTTTTTTGTCATATATTAGTAGAGGACTTAAGCCGGAGCTGGATACTCCCCCCACCACTTTTCGTGACGTCATAGGTGGGCGGGGCCTATGTGGTGGGGTGGGGGGTAATTAGAGTGGTGGGGGTAATTAGAGTGGTGGGGGTAATTAGAGTGGTGGGGGTAATTAGAGTGGTGGGGGGTAATTAGAGTGGTGTGGGTAATTAGAGTGGTGGGGGGTAATTAGAGTGGTGGGGGGTAATTATTGCAGTGGAGGGGGGTAATAAGAGTAATTGCATAACGAAAGTACTTACTGTAATTATTATGATGGAGGGGGGTAATGAGAGTAATTGCGTAACGAGAGTACTTACTGTAATTATTGTGGTGGAGGGGGTAATACCAGTAATTGCGTAACTAGAGTACTTACTGCAATTATTGCAGTGGAGGGGGGTAATAAAAGTAATTGCATAACGAGAGTACTTACTGTAATTATTATGATGGAGGGGGGTAATGAGAGTAATTGCGTAACGAGAGTACTTACTGTAATTATTGTGGTGGAGGGGGTAATACCAGTAATTGCGTAACTAGAGTACTTACTGCAATTATTGCAGTGGAGGGGGGTAATAAAAGTAATTGCATAATGAGAGTACTTACTGTAATTATTGTGGTGGAGGGGGGTAATGACAGTTATTGCGAAAAGAGAGTACTTACTGCAATTATTGCAGTGGAGGGGGTAATACCAGTAATTGCATAACGAGAGTACTTACTGTAATTATTGTGGTGGAGGGGGGTAATGACAGTAATTGCGAAAAGAGAGTACTTACTGCAATTATTGCAGTGGAGGGGGTAATACCAGTAATTGCGTAACTAGAGTACTTACTGCAATTATTGCAGTGGAGGGGGGTAATAAAAGTAATTGCATAACGAGAGTACTTACTGTAATTATTGCAGTGGAGGGGGTAATACCAGTAATTGCGTAACGAGAGTACTTACTGTAATTATTGTGGTGGAGGGGGTAATACCAGTAATTGCGTAACTAGAGTACTTACTGCAATTATTGCAGTGGAGGGGGGTAATAACAGTAATTGCATAACGAGAGCACTTACTGTAATTATTGTGGTGGTGAGGGGTAATAAGAGCAATTGCATAACGAGAGTACTTACTGTAATTATTGTGGTGGGGGTAATAAGTGTAATTGCATAACGAGAGTACTTAGTGTAATTATTGTGGTGGGGATGGATAATTGGCATGGTAGTGGGGGTAATTAGAGCGTTACATACACTGGTGGTGGGGGCATCGCATAGTGGGTGGTGGTAATAAGAGTAATTGTATAAGTGTAATTACAGTGGTGGGAGGCAATTAATGTGGTGGGGGAAAGGAAAATTATTGTAGTGGGGCAGATCTATTACTATAAATGGCCTGTGATAGTATGACAAAAGTCAAATCTATCTCTAATTACTCAATAGTTAACAAGTGAGTGTAGTGCAACCACCTCAATTATTTCAAGTGAGCAATAGTTTTATATTACTTTTTGCGGTTCTTTCACTGTACACATCCATTTTAACCATGGAAATTTCGGAACAAGATTTATTAGCACTTAATGCAATAATTAGTGAGAGTACTGAGGTTTTGGAGCAAAAGCCTATTACATCATTAATTAAAGACAAAGCCTATGTCATAAAGAAAATGTCAGTGGTCAATACGCGGTTTGGAAAATCAATCATCGTAAATTTGTTTGAGGAAAGTACAATAACAACTTTCAAATCATTTTTACCCAAACGAGTTGTAGAAAATATAAGTGAAGATGTAATCAATAAGATTAATTCATCGGGTGGTAAATACACGTTGACATATTTAGGTCAGCGTCCTCCAGTATATGTGGGAGCGAAATCCAGTGCAATGATACGTTTAGGTTATTAATTTAAAAACAATAATTGTACTAGTTACTTTTTAGTTCTTAGTTTTAATTTTCTACTAGATAATAAAATACAGTTAGAAAGAATGGTAGGAGTACTATAAAGCGTAATATTGCTATCTCATTCGAAAATATGGGAACGTTATTATTTTGGTTAATGGTAATAACTTGATTTGTACAATATAACTCCATCAGTTTTAAATAGCGCTCACACCCTACCTAAGTAAGTGAATAATTTAGAGTTTTTATATGCATTTCTAATATATTTGTTTGCTTTTAGTTTAACCGATACCAACAAAATATGTGGATGCAATATTCAGCTCAACGATGGGTGAGGGCAGAAGACATTAAATCAGCCATCGAAAGCTTGTCTTGTGAACTATGGGACTTAAGGAGGGATGCACAGCATTCGTTAGTCTACGATATAAATATCTGCTGGGATGTTGAAGAAGTTCGACGTGTTGAAGAAGCTTGTAATACATATGAATCTGGAGCAAATTTATGTGACAAATACTCTCGAGGCATTTTAAGTTTAGATGAATTTTGTGAGTCTATGATTAGAATGAAATTAAAACGCTTCCTGTATGACCTAGTGAAGTACCTACCAGTTGGAGTTATTGAAAAACATCAACTTGATGATGAAGACAAATAATATTTATTTTAAGTTATATTATTGTAAATAAATAATTGTGTAATAAACAGTATAATATCTCATTGATATTTATTATTTTTACAATTATATCATGAAGTTAAATAAATAAAAACCACATTAAAAGATTATATTTATTTTATTGCCTATTTTTATTACATATCTAGAAAAATATACCTTACACTTAAACAGTCTCACTGTAATTTTATATTTAAATCTATAATAGTTCTATTAAGAAAATGAGCATTTGCAAGAGCACAATGAGTAATATTATTGTACTGAAAATGTTCTAGACATTTTGGTATGTTCAATGATTTAAGGCTGGGAGCATGGGGCAAATAGTCATCTAAGTCTATAATCTTATTCCGACTTAGATGTTGCAGTAGAAAATTCCTCTTCATTCTGCCTTTGCATACAATTACGACATCCTCTAATAGTAATTGACATTGATAATTATTAACTACATTCTGGCAAAGTCGCTGAAGGATCAGTGGTAATTCTGTCAGTTGAATGTATCCGTGGCTCCATTTTAAACCATGGTATTTTTTCTCCAACCATTGGTATTGCATCTTCCTGTCACGTGCAAGTGATGAGAATGGATATGGTGGTTTGAAAAAGTAATGTGCTTGTTGTTCAGTATTACAGCACACAGCAGCCAATTCCTTCACTATGAACTCACTGTTTTTACATTGAAAACCTTGTAAGTCAACTATCAGCATAGGAACTGTATTTTTTGTTTGCTCCATAATAAATATTTTTTTTACTTAGCAGCAAGAAAACCGTTTTGAACTGAACCATCCAATGCACTGTAGCTTAAATATGTATCGTGAAGTATAAGTGCATACACACGAGTTTGTTCGGGGAACTTCGTCTTTCGGGTTTCAAATTCTATCTTTATGTCGACGGTGGATGATTTCATTGCATCCGGTTGGTGGGAGCAATCTATGACAAATAATGGAGATTTTCTGAATTCTGCAAGATCCATCATAGGTTCACTCATATCTTTATCATAATAACTACGCTGGAAGTTCTCATAGGCATAGTAAGCTGCAGAGTCCAATTTCTTATCAAAATCTAAGTTCCAGCGCTCATAAGGAAATACTTCGGCATTTAGATATAGTCGAATATTATTAATATCTGCATGTATAAAATTTGTCACATCTTTGCTTCTATCATTGGAGTGACTATTGTTTTGAAATCCAATAATTATGTATCTAGGTCTCTCAAGACTGTTAGTGGTTTTAACGGCCCAAACATCAGAAGCAGTATCGCGCAGAGTAGGTAGCTCATAGAGATCCCACATACGATAAGCCATCTTAACTTTAGCATTATTACTACTTTTATTAATTCTGTTTAGTAGTTTAAGCTTTTGTCTATCCTCAGGCACAATATGTCTAATCTTCCATTCAATTTTGTTAATTTCTAAATCTGCATCAACTTCCCCAATGTAGGAATCTTTGAATGAGCGAGCTATTATTAAAATTAATTCCTGCTTGACATTTAAAATACCTTTGGTGTAGTCTTCTGCAAAACCCATAAGGTATTTAAGGGGTAGTCTACCACTAAACACATGACTAGTACTATCTAAAATATCTTGTTTCTGTTCGTTGAGGCCCCAACCCGTAGTTAATAGTGATCGCAGATGTGTCTGTCCATATGATACCATAGTCTTCATTGTGGTAGTGATGCCAGGCTTCCTAACTACAGCCACTTGCTCGCCACCCATTTCATACCTAATCTCTTCGAAGAGGAAAGCTAGAGCATTATTGGATAAATAACACCGCTTGGTAACATCGCTAGGTGTAAATTTCCCTTCTATATAGATGTAGCTTTCTGCAATGTCGAGTATAAGGTCATGAAAATTGATAGGGATTCGTATTTCATCAGAATTTCTATAATATGGTGACCCATATGGTTTATACGTATGCTCATGTAAACTGATAAGTGACTGATCAAACACAGGTTCGTCGAACACTTCAAGTTTTTCACTAGATGTAGTAGCTGTCATTATTATTTAATTTTCTCTCAGTTCTAACCCAATAGATTGAAGAAATGCGCGGTCCTTTACCGACAATCTATGTCTTAACTGTTTAAGAGGTATACGCTGAATGAATGGGTTTCTACAATCACTCTTCTTTTTATCGTTAAGCACTTTATATCGGCAGTGTGCTAATCGTTCCTGATTATATCGAAAACCCATTTTTTTTTTGCTCTTAATATTAAAATTGTTTCAATTCTAGCTTCACAATAATCTTTTCACCTCGAAAATTAATTAAATCTCCGTTGTCATCCAATATGCGTAGAGTAATGTTGTCGATAAACTGACGTCCTTCAGGTCTAACAGGTAAATATATTATGTTAGCTGGCTCCCTGGTAAGTTTGTATCCAGGTTCAACATCAATATCAAACTCAAAGAGTGTGTGGGATTTAAGAGCGTTCAGATACGCTCCGGAAATAATGTTGCAATCTACACGTATCATTCTTACTTTCATTATATCAATGGGGAGTGTTGACTCATGAGTCTTGTTTGGTTCTAAATATGTCGGCTGAAATCCCAACAGACTACCAATAGAGTTTGCTTGTGTAAAGTCAATTTCGTATTTTGATCTTATCTCGCATTTCATTGTGTTATTGTTTGCTCGCAGTCGAAATAATTTTTCTTTTTCTTCATTTTTGTTAGTTGGCATAGCTTTCAGTATTGCATTATATATTTCATCAATTTCATAGACTCCGTACGGTATGTGGAGAAATGTGGGAGCTGCTTTCGGTGAAGTCCTATAACAGAAACCATTGTTCGTCTCGTCTATATTAAATATAGAGTTGTATGAATAAAATCCGGTTAATCCCAGACCATATCGACTGCCTATATCTAGTTCAATCGGTGGATAAAACTCTGCACTGAGCACGCTTGAGCGGCTTGATAAAGTGAAAGTGTGTGACATGACTGACGTTTTTTGGAGATTGTTGCATGTCTTTATTGCGATTTGCAGCAATAGTCGTGGATTAATCTTCTTTTTTTGGGCGGTGATGGAGATATACTCACATCATTTTTTGACGCCACGTTCACCTCGTCCACTTTACAGTAGCAGCAAAATATTTTTCGAGGCGATGGACCATCGTTAACATCAATATTATTTTCGTCTTGATTAGAATAGTGTTCTTGACAGTACTGATATTTTAAAATATCAATGTCATCCTGAAGATGTTTGGGTAATTTATCCCACACTAATGCAATTTCATATGGGACACATGCAATTATTACTTCTTTAGGCATATCTGAAAGTTGCTGTTTACTCATCTTCAGCAAGCTGCGTAGTCTAGAGAAAGCAATCAACGAGTGGCCCATCCGTTTAATTGCTTCTCGATCCATTGATGGGGTCACACATGCCATTTGAAGAGTTTTATTTAACTTTTGAAGAAAGAAACTTTAAGCACAAATGGCCACACCACACTGTGTTGAAATTTTGTTGGCGCTCATAATTATAGTAGATTTTATCCGTAAACCTTGAACCGTTGCGCAAGTACAGGACTAATTCTCTTGGTGGGGGCAAATCTCCAAAACTATCGAAATATGTGACCAAACTACCTCGTTTTTTATATGCCACCCAATGCGTTCCCGGACCATCTATAGTATCCAAATTTATGATGGCGGATTCATTACGATGCGGTCCGGAATTTGGTAAAGTGTCGCGCATAAATATACCTCGAAAATGGGGCACCTTCATCTTCTCAACATAATATTTGAGATCGATGTTGGTGAGAGGTTTTCGAGGTAGGGTGTCTAGTAGTTTTTTGAACTTTGTGATTTTAGATAGAGACCCAGTCCTTTACGATATGGTTTCAAATAAAGCCCTTTACCACTTTTCCCTATAGCAATTGCCTCCATATGTCTATTATGGCGGCTTTTTTCTGCCAATTCTTCTCTGCTAGTTTTCACATCATTTACAGCTTTAGCTATACCAGCTGCAGATCCTGCCAAGCTACCTAACGCCGATAAACCCGCAAAAATAGGTATTAAAGGTAGAATTCCACCAACTTTCGGAATCGGTATTATGCGAGGCGTACGAATATTTCGTTTTCCACCAACTGATCTCATGTGTCGCCGTGCAGCTTGAAGCGCTATTTGCATAACTTTTCTAGTATCCTTAGCTACAGATCGCTTACCACCAGTTTTACGCAGATCATCACGAACCTTGCGTACTATCCCAGCACCAAAGGCTACCTTTCTAACGTTCTTCCTGTTTTTATTCTTCTTTTTAATTATATTTTTTCTTTTTGTACTACGAGATTTTGTTGATCTACATCCCATTCCAAGACGCTGTTTTCCCTTCATTATAGTCGTAACCAACCACGCGGCAGCCTTTTCTTTTAAACTTGCTTCTTTGGATTTAACTCGATTCCACGCAGCTTGTTCAAGTTGATAGTCTGCTCTATGTCGAGCTGATAAATCGCCCGAGTTTTGGTCGTATGCAATATCGTGCTGCTTGCATGCAGCGTCGAGCTTGTTTATACCTGGATCGCCTCGCGCTAATCTTTTTTTTAATTTGGTGCCTGGACCACAATACTGGTAACCACCGGGTAAATGCAGTTCAAATGGAAGCTTATTTATTAGGGAATTTACTACCCCCTTACCGACCTTTAAAAAACGGCGGTTCTTACTTGTGCGCTGCTTGACTGACAACATTTAAATAACAATTGTAATGCATAGATCTATTTATATAGTCTTCAACCGTGGTACAATGCGTATTGTAAAGCAGAGACAGAAGTTTCCTATAGACAATTTAGACGAAAAAGTAGGATGTGGATTACAAATCGAATCGCGCCATGGGTCACTACTTCCGTCAACTGTTCGTGGACTTCTAATTGGTCCAAGTAATTGTGGCAAGACGAACTTAATGATATCTCTAATTACTCACCCCCTTGGATTACGTTTCGCAAATATATACCTATATTCAAAGTCTTTAAATCAACCCAAGTATGAGTACTTGCGCAACATATTAACACCAGTTAAGGGATTGGGGTTTTACACCTTTAATAATAATGCGGAAATAGTGCAACCATCTGAAGCCAAGCCTGATTCTATATTTATATTCGATGATGTTATATGTGAAAAGCAAGACATAATTCGCACCTTTTTCTCAATGGGTCGCCATAGAAATGTAGACTGTTTTTATTTGGCACAAACATATTCTCGCATACCTAAGCAACTTGTTAGGGACAACGCTAATTTTATAGCGATGTTCAGACAGGATGATATGAACTTACATCACATTTTCTCCGACCATGTCTCACCAGACATATCTTTTAAGCAATTTCAAGAAATGTGTGTAGAGTGTTGGAAAGACAAATATGGGTTTCTTGTAATTGATAAGGATAGAGAGGTGAATGAGGGTAGATACAGGAAAGGACTTGATAGTTTCATATATCCGTAAAGTATTAGAATTAAAGATTCAATCGGCCTGTAGACAGCATCGAGATTACATCGGTGAGGTTAGACACTGGAAATGAAGATTAAACACAATAGCAATATCGATGGAGACATGGCAAGGGAAGTAAACCTCAAACGACAACTAGTTGAAGCTACTGATTCTGTGCGTAAAAAATTTAATTCACTGAAGCGTAGAAATGTTGAGAGTCAATTAGCACTTGAAAAGGTTTATGAACCCATAACAAAACCTTTAAAAGTAATATCTGCCTCACAGGTAAAATCACATAACCAGGCGCCGCCAACACCGACACAAAAATCAACGCAATCTCAAGGCAGTGCAAAAGCTAGTACCAGTACGCTTAACGCGACATCTGAAGGTAGCAGTGAAGATGGGGAGAATAGTGCAACTGAAGCATATTATATGGAAACACCACCAAGATCGTCATTAATGAGTACCCCAGGTTCAGAAAGATCCGTTGGTAGTGCAGAAAAGAAATGTGACGTGATCAAACAACATTTAGATAATTTAAAGTCCGGTCACTATAAATATGACACTGTATACGGTGTACGTCTAGATCCCCATACAGGCAAACTACGAATGGGTAACGCCGAGGTGCGCTTTTCTAATGGGGACATTACATTGTGGTATGGTACTAAGGCATTGGGAACGTATCCTGGCAGTCCTAAGTTGTATGATGTAATATTTATGAAGTATCCGTCAATACTACGCAGTGATGAAGTATCTATTGGTGACGAAGAGTATCAAATATATGGTGAAATATTAAAAAAGACAAGAGCGGCATATAAGAATTATGATGCAAAAAATGGTTTGAATAAAACTAAATGGAGGAAATTCAGTGATATTATAAAACCACTAACATCTTCTACAATAGTGACGAGATCGAGAACCGGTTTGGGTTTTCCACAAATGCCACTTCAGAAAATATACAATAGTAGAGGTGTCGATTATGTTTATTGGAATAAGCCAAAAGAACTGGTAGATCGTCTACGTCTGCTGTATAGCTCAAAAATGGCAGGTAACAGTGGTGTTAATAATGAAATAATTAGTTTGTTGGAGGAAATGAGAGAAGAAAAAATAATCTATTAACAAAATTATAATGGGGAAGTATAATATACTGTGAAATGCTTAAATCAGATCAGATGTAATTAGAAATGCTACCTGGTCACAACACAATTGATAAATTTGGACGCAGAAGAGGCGGCGCTAATAAATCATTAGTCGTGCGCGGTCCACCAGGTCTTGGCTTTAAGCTCACTGCAGATAATCACTTCGATATTCAGAATAAACGTTTAAAGAACATTGGAGAACCGGTGGATAGTCAGGATGGTGTAACACGTAACTATGTTGAAGAGCGACTTACTACCTTCTTTGCAGACATCCGCAAGGCTATGGATGAGGCCACTAACTTAATTATTACGGCAATGGAAAAGTACGTTAATGGTCAAGTTTTGTTAGCTGTTGCTACTGCAAAAACTTATGTAAATGAGGAAATTCCGAAAAAAATTGATAAAGGAAATGTACGGGTTGTTGCAGAGATGAAAAAGTATATTAATGAACAAATACGAGCGGATATTGATAAGGAACATAAAACAGTGGAAAATTCAATTTCTCAGCAAGCTAGAGAGCTTCAGAAAATAATTGACAAAATTAATAAATTAGAAGAATTAACTTATTAGAAATTAGTCTATCGGCAAACATGTAACAGCTTAGTGTATTCTCTGCACACCCATTGGATCCAGTAAGTTAACATGGAAATTAGTGCTACAAAGAAGGCCGTTGTGCAGGAACTGCACAGGTTACCCCGAAAAAATTTTCGTAGAAGAAGAACAATTATCAAGGGCTATGGCGATTTATGGCAAATGGATTTGGCTGAAATGCAGCCATTTGCGAACCTTAATAAAGGTTATCGATATATCCTCGTAGTGATCGACTGCTATTCGAAATATGTGTGGACAAGACCCTTAAGAAATAAAACGGGTATAGAAATTACGAAGGGTATGAGGAGCATTTTGCAAAAATCGAACTACTCACCTAAGAATCTTCAAAGCGACCAGGGTACGGAATTTTACAATAAAAACTTTTCCACTTTAATGAAAAAGTATGCCATTAATCATTACTCTACATATAGTACAAAAAAAGCTGCAATTGTGGAGAGAGTGATACGAACATTAAAAAATTGGTTATATAAAGAATTCTCAGCCAGAGGTAAATACAAATGGTTCGATATTCTATCCAACATTACAAACAAGTACAACAATAAAACACATCGAACTATTGGCATGAAACCTGCTGATGTTAAGCCAACCACACGTTTGGATGCATATAATCACATTAGGATTGCTTTAAAACCCAAGTTTCATATTGGTGATGTAGTTCGAATAAGTGCATACAAAGGCATATTTGAAAAAGGTTTTACAGTTAATTATTCAACCGAACTTTTCAAAATTGTCAAAATAAACATAACTAACCCAACAACTTACCAGCTTGAAGATATGTATGGACAACCAATTAAAGGATGTTTTTATGAAATGGAGTTACAAAAAACTAAATATCCCGATATATATCTAGTAGAGAAAGTTTTAAGAAGAAAAGGAAACAAAATATTTGTCAAATGGCTTGGACTTTCCAAAGAACACAATTCTTGGATTGACAAATTGGATGTTGTATAATTTATTAAACTTTAAATAATGTAAAATATGCATAATCATGTTATTTACTTATGTATCAGTAATACAGAAATAAAAATATTTATACTACACTAATGTGCTTTATTTAAGTGTTTAATATTCATTATTGAAATATATTTTATTTGGAACAACAATAATACAATAACGATCAAACACCCTAATTAAATCCCTACCTCAAAAACTGAATTTCTTGATTACACACCCAGCATTTTCTATTGTGACCCGCTGAGGGAAGTGAGGGTAAATCCACTTACAGCCTCATGTACTCTTGTTTATCTTGTTGATGACTGATACTTTAAAAAATCGTCTGTAAGAAACTTACTACCCACTCTTGTTAATGTAGGGTTTGTTGGAGTGGGGTGCGTTAATATAAGAAACTCCTCGTCTCTTGAACCTCAGTAAAACTGCAAAGCTTGTGAAAACAAATGGCTTCCCAAGACAATGCAGTTAGTTCCAGCGATTCCACAGAGTCAACAACACCTTTTTGGGAATACGATGTGATGTTGGGGCTATCATATAATGGACAGGGCCCAGATAGTAGCAATTGGGTGGTACAAATGCACTATCTAGAAGATCTGGAACACGAAGAGGGTCCAGATAGTAGCGATTGGTGGGGGACATTACCACCAATGGATGCAGAGCCGCCGAATAGTCCATCCATGGAAGTGGAGCCACCAAGCAGACCCTCTTCTCCGTCAGCTTGGTCGCTGGAGACGGAGTCGATGAGTGCCAGTGACTCGGATTACGAGACTGATGAAGATTCTCCCGAAGAGGAAGAACTGGGCGAATTTGTGTTATAAATTATTTACTATATTAGAGTTGTAAGTAAATAAATATATAGATTAGTTCTTAGGTTATTTCTCTTGTACATAATTTATATAAATGTTTTTATTATTTGTAAATAAATAGATCTATTTATGAAAATGTTTGTTTTTTTTACTTTCTATTTTAAGCGTAAAATAAAGTGGACGAGAAACTAGTATACTTCTCTTCATTTGAGTTTCTGTGTTTAATATGTAACTCTGTAACAAGGAAAAATTTTGGAAGGGGTGGTAAAGGGAGGGGTGAATGACTACAGTAATAAGAAAATACATATTTTAAAAATTAATTTATTGACAATTTTAATTATTTTACACACATTAATAATAAATAAATAGATAAAGTAATGATACTCACAACTAAATAGATTTTGTTGGGTTTTTTATTTTTCTATGGTCATTAATTTTTTTCTCTTTTATTATTTTTTTAATATTTAAAAAAAGAAATTTTCACACACTGATATTGCTTACAATTAAACAGATATAAGAACTTACACTAATGATACTTATAACTAAACAGATTTCTTTTGACAAAATTATATATAATTTTTATAAAAGATGTACCACTATCTAATAAAAAAAAATAAACCTAATAATTACTACATGTACAATTTTTTTTTTTTATAGAATTATAAAATATAACCTCTCTGCCTTTATTTATATGTTCTGGCCAAGAACTTTTAATTTATTGTCAAGACCTTCCAGCTCTCGACGGGACTTAGCCGCAGCGTTGCGGCGATTATTGACGCCCTCCATTATATGTTGGGCATCAATCCTCTCTGCATTTGCGCTAATGATAATTTGTTCCCTTTCTAAACTTAATCGTGTAATTTGAGATTGCAACCTCTCAATTTCCAAGTTTAAATTTTCAGCTTGCTGAAGCCGCTCTTCGACGTTGGCTTCCTGTGCCTTAGCCTGCTGTTGCAACAAATCATCATTAGCGCACGCCGCTACATCTTCATCGTACTTTTGTTTTTTTTGTGCCCTTAAATCTTTGAGATTTTTAAAGGCACTTCTAAACAAATGCCGGTCCGCCACCTGGGAAAGAAAATCACAATCCGAATCAGAATCTAAGGGATTCTGAATAGGTGGAACTGGTGAAAGGATATTTAATAATGCTTCAATTTGAATATCATCCAGTTCTGCGATTTCCTCCACAGGTTCGAGCTGTGGTACCGCCCCGAACATTATGTCAGAATGTGTAGAATTCTGACTTGGTGCTCGGAGTGGTGATGGCACCGATGCGTTAGAAGTGCCAGCTTCTTCTAACGCGTCGTTGCCACCTGAGGATGGTTGTGGCGGCACCGCATTAGAACAGCTTGGTTGTTCTAATGCGGCGTCGTCAAATCTACCGCCTAAAACCGGACTATTGGCCACGTCGCGATTTACCTCACCATTAAGGCTCATTAATCTACCCTTTCCTCCTACACCTCTGCCTACAGTTTTTATCACAGGCCTAGGAGGATCGTTGAGGATAGGGATTAACGGTTCGGGTAAATTTGTATTTAAAGCAACTATATTGTATTGAATAATATTACGTGAAGCGTCGGAAAAGTCCGGTGTTAGTGGAGTAGCCACCTTTCTTTGACCACGGCCTGATGCCGATGACAACGACTTTGTGTTGGGGTTTGCACCACGTCGACCCCTGCCCCGAACACTCCCAGATGCCGTCGATGATGACTTTGTTTTACGGCTATTAGATTTCTCTACTTTACTATTTTTTGCATTAACTTTAGGCTTAACAACAAAGTCACTATCGGAGTCATCGTTATGAATAGCACCCCTTTTGGGCTTTTTGATTCCTGACGGTTTCACAAAGTCGTCCTCAGAGTCATCACTAGTAACCAACGATATAGATGCACAAGAGGGTTGGAAGGTAACGCGACGCCCATCCTGACTCCTCGATGCAGAAGCTGTCCTTTTAGATGCTTTCACTTTTGCATCTAAACGAATGAGCTCCTCAGCATCAAGAAAATCGCTTTCACGATCCTGTAAATCATCTGCGAATTCGGAATGAATTCCTCTAGCTTCGTCGTCGGAGATATGAATTACAGGATGAATGTCCGCGTCAGGTTGGTTTACAGCGTGCCTCTGTTGACTGCCATGAACTGACCAATGAATACCAGTGCTAGTACTAGCGCTAGAGGTTGCATTAGGTGTGGCTTTTGAAGATGATGCGTTTGGAGCCGGGATTCTAATATCGGAAATTATATTTATCCCCAATCCCGGCCTACCTGCTATGCTGTATGTCGGGCCCATACTTCCAGTACCAGGTTCTAGGGGTGTCGGACCTGCTGCGCTACCACTCGGTGTCAGTGTAACATTATTATTAGAAGACCCAGCCGCTGGAGCTGCAGCATATACAGCATTTGTTGTCGTTGTAACTGAAGCACCTACTGTGGTAGCAGGGCCCGATACGAAGTTTGTTAAGAATGCCACACCTTGTAGCATCCTCTGAGCATTACTAGCCTCGGACTCTTTGGTCTTTTTACGGCTACCACCAGAAACAGTATTTCTCACCATTATGAGATAAATGATCGGAATTGAAACAAATAAATGTACTTACAATTTAAAATTTCAAGTGAAACTTGGCACAGAACACAACAACACAGATCACACAATTGAACCAGTCGATAGTTGAAGGCAAAGAGAACTTTGGAAGCGTCCAGAATGTATAAATACACCACGCTCACCCCTCCATTTCCACCACTCTTAGAGTAGGGGAAATTGTGTTTCCTGCTCATTGGTTGAAATGTATCACACCACCAGGCCAAGTGCCGCGTCATCGTAAGTCAAGCACCACGCTGGCTATAATTTACTTTCAAATAGGAATTCCGGTGTAAAGTATAATAGCAACACATAATTATTTTTACGAATACTTTATTACAATAATAGTTACAGAAATTAAAACAGGGTTCCCATTTATTTTTAATTACATATAAGTACACATACATTATATAATTTCAATTACATGTTAAATGTGAAATTAACTTATGATGTTTTTTTTTACATACATAAAGGTAACAACTTATAACACTTTGGAACTGAACGTTAATTAAATACGATTTAATGTTAAATTACTTGCCTAACAAAACTTAGTTTACAATATCTCTATGAAAAAATACATATATAAACCTAATTTAAAATATTCTGGACCTTTACGTTAAACGAACGTTCGTCTTTTAATCACATTACTGGCTTAACTCCGCTATTGCTGCAAGTAATTCATCCATCTTGTTTATTTCAACAGAACTACTTTGGACATCATTAATAGCAGCCATTAACCACCGAACATTTTGTTCCTGCTCAGTTTGAAAAAATTGTATGTCAGAGTGACCCCACGGTAATGTCTTTGCTGTGTTGGGAATGACAAACCGCTTATCATCACGATGAGACAAAGCCACTTTGTTCTTTACTTCGGTAAAAATATCATGCAATTGACTTTTAAATGTATTCATTTTTCTGAATATTAAGCCACCCTGTTCAACGATTTGTCTGTAGTCATCTATTGACAACTCTTTTTGAATAACGGATCTCTTCACACCTTTTGCCTTTTTTAGCTCATTACCCACCGATTTTACGCAATAAGCTTTTGCTCCAGTACCATAAAAACTAATTATTGGATCCGCAGGGAACTCATCTTTAAAATTACCTAAAATCGGCGGACCTTTAGGTACATTAAATGTATTACCGTGCTGATAATTCGAAGTATCGAATTTGTCATGGTTATCTATCATAAAATCATAAAAATTTTCTGTTAAAATTTTAATAATCAGACTATCAGTATCAGTATACAATAATGAAGCCTTATCTCCAAACTCTCTTTTAACCACATTGTAAAAAAAGTTGTACAGCACCGTTTTTGACAATTCCAAGACGCAGAAACCAACAAAAATTGGTTTGCTGTATTCTATCTTTTGTTTACCCATATGGATCGCTACAAAATCTTCAGTGAATATCGAACATGTTTTAAAATTTGGACGAGCTATTAATGCATTTGCACCCATACTGCGTCTAATACTCTCCCAATGAGTAACCAACTTTATATCTGTTCTGTTTTCCACATTTTCCATCGTCTTACCAAACGCCGCGTTATTCATTAATTTATATTGATCTTTTTCAAATTTATTTGTTGCTCTATTTCTCATCTCGGTGTTTAAGTCGATATATTTCTTTAACCACATAGATTGATTAAATTTAAGAACTCTGTGTATTTTCGTAACCACCAACCCGTTATTAATAGCCTGCTTTAAATTTACGTAGTGCACCACATAGTTTTTTTTATCATTCAAATTTGGTATTAACTTTGTTAATTTTGATTTTGATTCGGGGGGCACAATACTTTCAACTAAAAAGGGAAGGTCTGAGTGCAAATCGTGTAAATGTTCTGGATAATGGATGTCCACTTCAAAGACGTACCCGTGGGGGTTGTTACTCGAGATATCCATAATTTCTAAATCACCGATTTCCCTCTCAGACAACCACGTAAAGCCCCCCGTTGGCAACATCTGTGACATACTATGTCCGTATAAATTCGTGGCGTCTAGATAAGTGATATATGATGATGGCTCATTGGGATCGTAATTAGGCAGAAACTTGTTATTTGCTATATGTTTTCTTTCTGAACACTGACTTACTCCACCCCTTATGCCCCTTTTAAAGAAATGAATCATGTCGATATCCGTTAACAACTCTAACTCTACTCCGGTTAATTTTAACATTGCGTCCCATGATAGCCCCGGAGCTGTATAATACTGGGCTGGATCCAGTTTATATTTGTCTAAAGAAATTCTCCGAAAATTTTCAAACACATCGCAGAGAAGAAGCACGTCTGATTTCAAATAAATATCTGAATAATCGCCAAGACTACGACATTCAAACAATCTCCAAACATCCTTAGCCCGCAAATAATCTACATCTGATATGTGCTCTTTATTTAAATTATCAAAAAATTTCTCTTTAGACGGTAATTCAGTTTCATTTAATTTCTCTAAACTATCCATAAAACTATATGGAAATACCCCCTTCTGTCTCACTAAATTAAATTTATCATTATCACTATAAAAACTGCGTGTTGTTCTCAACTGATCGTCATCTAAATTCGCGCCTAAATTTTGTAATGATGCCGACAAAAATTTAAAACTATCGATAAATCGTAACTGTAAATATTTCTTCTTTGTAACCCCTTTCTTATCAACATAATCGTGCATATAAATGTGTTTCGTAAAGGATATATATTTTTCTTTATTTTGGGCTATTACACCAACCTTATCCTTATATTTGCACAACTCTTTGATGAACAGGTGACTATCGTATCCGCTCATATTGTGAAATATAATAGGTATAAAGTTGGGTAACTTGTAATTTAAGTTACAGACAGAATGTGCAGCACCGAATCTTACTTTACCCGTTAAGTGACAATGGTCTCGAACTTTAATATCTTCTCCCTCGAAAAGCCCCCCACATATACCACACACGGTCGCATTTTGAAAGTCTTCGTTTTCTTGCGCTGTGAGTTCAGCCATTGGAACTATATATTTCATATGTCTATTATATATATTCCTTAAATCTGCCTCTACATGTGTTACAAAAGCTTGAGCTGCATCACATCCCCGATACAAATTAAATTTAGATAGAGAATTGTCAAAGGAGCATTTAATGTAATAAGCGAAGGAGTAAGGCTCATGTTTAAATGTTTTATTTGTAAAGGAACGTTCGGGGTTTGGCTCGCACGTATTTATAGGTTTCAAAATAGATTCAAAGTCAGCATATACTACGAATGGTACACGCATTTGTTTCTCGATATTCTCAAATTTTAATATATTCTCAGCAACTTCTTTACCAAATTTGTTAATCCGAAATTTAGTCGTGGGTGTTGTTGTGTAAATATGATTACAGTCATTTCTCTGGTGTTGAAGTAAGTGGCGTTCATTATTAAAGTGCAGTAAACAACCGTCGCAAAAATGTTTCTTATGATCGTTACCGGAAACTTGGGTGGAAACTAACTTAGATAAATCCTTTATCCAACAATAGTGACTATTAGCACAATCGTTGCTACAGCGGTGATTCTCATCCCCAACACATTCACTCGAAATTAGCAATAAATTTACGTGAGTATACAATTTTCTACCTGAGTAACGTAAAGGTCCAACAACTTCATACTTAATTCTATTATTTTCAAACATCTCTTCTAAACCATATACATTAACGGAAATATTATTCATTTCCTCAAATTTCGATATATCTCGTAATTTTATCGGAAAATTCATACCTGTTACATTTAATACTCTCGAATAATGTGGATATGATGATGTGTGTGATACATTGTGATTTGCGGGATATAACGCTGACGTCACAGCCCAAGCAAAGCAACATTGATCTTGATTCTGTACATTCACTACCGCCTTCTTATTTTCAATATATTTCGGTAATTTTATGTACGATGAGCCACCCAAAGGACTGTACTTGTTAACATTAATTTCGACAAAAGCAATTCGTTCGAGGGCCCAACCTAAAAAGTAGATAATAATTAGTCATTATTTTTTATAATTTAAAAAATATTAGCATACCTGAATCACGTTCTTGGAACTCAGTACTTTGCGTAACCATAGAATCCACAAAACTATCCAAAACATCATTTAGATTCATGGATCCATCCAAAATACTATTGGGAGTATTAAACGATTTCATTTCAATTAGATCTTGCGTCGGTAAAATGTACTTGGCGAACGTTTCCATATTTACTTTCACTGTTTTATGAATCCTCAACACTTCCTCCAGTAGGTTTAGAATCTTTGGCCTGATTTCGTTGAAGAACAATGTAAAATCTAAATAATTATTTTCACAATGCACTCGATATGTTATAATTCTATTTTTAAAAGCTGATTGCACAATAGCTACACCATCCACCATAGGGGCACATGAATTTGTCCTATGCTGCAGTGTTCTTCTATGCGATTTCATCTGAGTTGCTGTTAAAGTCACATTACAGCAATCACATGTTTGCATATTAGATGTTGAAGGAGTTGAATCAACCCTGGGCCGCTTTGCGAGAGGTCCATCATTCCCACACGATTGTCTTTCATGACGACGTAAATTGTCGACACGCGTAAAACTTTTACCACAAGACGTACACGAATGCATAATAATATTTACTATAGGAGCCTAGCCTATTCAATGATCAAATGTTAACTCCTCTTTTGCCTTTATACGGATAGGGTTACCCCCACTCCCGTGAATAAGATTACAGCGTCACAGCATTATGTTCTACTTACCACACAAATTACCCCCTTCCACAACAATAATTACGCTAAGTACTCTCGTTATGCAATTGCTCTTATTACCCCCCTCCACCACAATAATTACAGTAAGTACTCTCGTTATGCAATTACACTTATTACCCCCTCCACCACAATAATTACAGTAAGTACTCTCTTTATGCAATTGCTCTTATTACCCCCCTCCACCACAATAATTACAGTAAGTACTCTCGTTATGCAATTACTTTTATTACCCCCCTCCACTGCAATAATTGCAGTAAGTACTCTAGTTACGCAATTACTGGTATTACCCCCTCCACCACAATAATTACAGTAAGTACTCTCGTTACGCAATTACTCTCATTACCCCCCTCCATCATAATAATTACAGTAAGTACTTTCGTTATGCAATTACTCTTATTACCCCCCTCCACTGCAATAATTGCAGTAAGTACTCTAGTTACGCAATTACTGGTATTACCCCCTCCACTGCAATAATTGCAGTAAGTACTCTCTTTTCGCAATTACTGTCATTACCCCCCTCCACCACAATAATTACAGTAAGTACTCTCGTTATGCAATTACTGGTATTACCCCCTCCACTGCAATAATTGCAGTAAGTACTCTCTTTTCGCAATAACTGTCATTACCCCCCTCCACCACAATAATTACAGTAAGTACTCTCATTATGCAATTACTTTTATTACCCCCCTCCACTGCAATAATTGCAGTAAGTACTCTAGTTACGCAATTACTGGTATTACCCCCTCCACCACAATAATTACAGTAAGTACTCTCGTTACGCAATTACTCTCATTACCCCCCTCCATCATAATAATTACAGTAAGTACTCTCGTTATGCAATTACTTTTATTACCCCCCTCCACTGCAATAATTGCAGTAAGTACTCTAGTTACGCAATTACTGGTATTACCCCCTCCACCACAATAATTACAGTAAGTACTCTCGTTACGCAATTACTCTCATTACCCCCCTCCATCATAATAATTACAGTAAGTACTTTCGTTATGCAATTACTCTTATTACCCCCCTCCACTGCAATAATTACCCCCCACCACTCTAATTACCCCCCACCACTCTAATTACCCCCACCACTCTAATTACCCCCACCACTCTAATTACCCCCACCACTCCAATTACCCCCCACTCTAATTACCCCCACCACTCTAATTACCCCCCACCCCACCTCATAGGCCCCGCCCACCTATGACGTCACGAAAAGTGGTGGGGGGAGTATCCAGCTCCGGCTTAAGTCCTCTACTTATATTGCCAAAAATTGTACGATTTTTTCAAATACCGCTGAAACTTACAATCTTGTACAGAAGTGGGTCTAAAATGTGCAGTAAACTACATTCAATTATCTGTAAATCCAAAGAAACCAAACATTTTTAAAGAGAAACTGCATTCCCTCGAAACAGACTCGGAAAATAGTCGAAAATGCTATACTTTCAGAGCTTGCGAGCTCTTGGGGTTAGAGGATTGTATTCTTTTTTTATTTTATAGAAAACGAATGCATTTTGAACTTTGAATCACATTTATTCACAGGGACAACCGTATTTCAAAAAATAGAAAAGTACGATTCTTGGACCCAAAATTAAGGTTTCTTGAAACTTAGAAATTATTAAGAGTAGAGGACTACTTCAGAATTCGCAAATTCGGGATATTTTTTGAACATCAAATGAAGGGTTTAAGCTAAAAAATTTCCGCCTTTTTCCCATAAAAGTAGTGTAGTTAAGTCATTTCTTTGTCGAACGTATAGTCAAAGTACTAACGTTTACAATGAAAAACAGTACCCAGTTTTTTATTAAGTGAAACCCTCACTTATCTCTTAGGAGCAAAATGAAAAATTTAGTTTCAGTCTCCAGTTTTATAAATAAGCTTGTTCATATTTTGTCAATTCTTAAAATGAGATTTTTTACTTTGTGAAGAGGTTACCGTTCATATTTCAATTCAATTTGTTTGCATTTATGTAAAAACAATTTTACATGCATATTGGGTAGTTTGAAAATTATAACAATTTAAATATTTTAAAAACAAAACCAAGATACACATATACAATTCGGTTGTACCTAGTGGATTAATTTTAATACTGGTCAAAATACCAAAGAAACAATAACTGTCTTAGCAATGATTGTTCCCATAATATATAATCCATGACCAACTCTGAATTGTTATGATGTAACCGCTTAGTTAATAAAACTAACATATAAAATAAATAAAATAAAACTACAAAATACTAACAGCGACTATTAACACAATTCTCATGACAAACATATGGTAATATTGGTAACACCTCGTGAGATGAAAGTTGATGGAGAAGCTGATATTAACACAGGCTTAAAGTTTCGTCAAACACTTCTACCACAACGACTATATCTTTTAATTTCTTAACAAACGCCATTGAAAGTGTTACCATGTTATCAACGTGCACCAAAGGTTTTCTCCTTGCATCAATTATTTTCTCACAAATTAGCCCTTACCATCCAACCTTAAAAAAAATTATGACTTAGGTGGTTATTCACAGAAAATAATATCTCTTGTAATGGCAAATACTATGAAATAAAGCTCCCTTAATCAATATAAACAAAACTGCCCAAAATGTATTAAGTTATTAAATACAGTAAAGTTCTCAAGATACGTCTGCGTTTGCTTCCTGTGCCTGCTCTGCCGAAAAATATAAGTTATTATTTTCCATTCATCGACAATTTTATTTCTACTTTAACATTTATTTTGCGAAGATTATTCGTGGTGTGGGATGAGTGTCAGTCAGCAAGAGACAAAAAATTTGAATTTATTTTTTCTGATTCCTCGATGCCATAGATGAGTAGGTATAAAATTAACGTTTACGGCATATTCATCTGAATTAGCGGATGTTTACATTTTCAACTTAATATATTAAGCAATCTGTGACAATATTGAAACCCTCCAACTTAATTTCCATGATTTAAAAAACGCTGCCTAAGGAATCACTACTTCCACATCCAGATTTCCCATCCAAGTCTCTTTAAAAGAAATGATCTTGACTATATTTGCACTCTAGTATATGGAAATAATAATTAGTAATGGCTTCTATAATATACTCCAAAAAGGAAGTTTCTGAACTGCTATTAGCTTGCTTCACTTATTTCCCCTATTTACCCAGCTCCCACCCTCCACCCCTTCAACGGAATTATCTTAATTAGATGTCATTACAACACGTGCACCAAATCATGTGAATACCTCAATTTTATTTTATTAACCCCTTTACTAATAGAGAGGGGAGGGGGCGAGGGGTGGAAAAATATTATAAAGATATCTGAGGCTCTGGCTTCTAGTATATACACCAAATCCCAAGTTTCTGTACTCTTACCACCTTGCTTTATTTATTTTCACTTATTTACCCCTGCTCCCCCCCCCCCCCCTCAACGGAATCACCTTAAAACATAATCTAGTAATCCAGATGTCGTTATACACTACTAAATTTCAATTTTATTTTATCAGACCCTTTAATAATGGAGTGAGGTTGAAAAATATTATAAAAAAATCTGAGGCCCTAGTTTCTAGTATATACACTAAATCCCAAGTTTCTGTAATTTTACCAGCTTGCTTTACTTATTTTTCTCTATTTAACCCCTAACCCTTCAACGGAATCGTCTCAAAATAGTCTAGTTCCAGATATCGTTATAATACATACACATGTACCATCAAATGAATATCTCAATTGTATTTTGTCAACCACGTTAATAGGGGAGTGGGGTGTTGGTGTAAAATATTATAAAAAAATCTGAGGCCGTGGCTTCTAGTATATAAGTACCCCAAATTCCAAATTTCTATACTCTTAAAAGCTTGCTTTCCTTATTTTCCCATATTTACCCCTATTTAATCCACAAACCTTCACCGGTATTAGCGCAAAATATAATCCAGTTCCAGATATCATCATGATACAGATGTGTACCAAATTTCAGGTCAATATCTTAAACCGTTCCTGAGAAAACGTGCGCACAAAAAAAAAGTTACAGACCGACCGACAGACATTTTTTTTGCTCAAATTTAAAATCTCGACGTTCTGTGACATTCTAGGCCTATTTCGACAAAAAAATTTACGATTACTATACTTCCACTTCACCACGTGGATGTGGAAGTAAAATTACAATAAAACTTCTTCCATTCTACGATTATGACAATATTCATAGGATTGAAACTTTCAGTCATTAGCAGTGTCGGACTGGGGCGCCGGGCAACCGGGCAAATGCCCGGTAGGCCCCTCCAAAAACTCAAAATGTGGCCCCCCCTATAAATTTAAAATGTGACTCCCTTGCCCCATGTGACATTTGGACATTTGCAAATCCCAATATCAAAGCGTCCAGTAAATTACTTTAATTTCAAAACTCGAAAAACGTGAGAACAGTGGAAAATAGACCGTTTTCGTATAATAGTAATTTCGACCTGCTTGAACAAGAGAAGCGGAAGAGGTGACGCGGGTTTTGATTAATATTTTTTGCCTTTACTCCGAGCCCCGGCTCGCGGAATAAACATGAAATACCTGTGCTCGTGCTCTAATTCTTAATAAGCCAGGTAAATGAAGGGAACACAGACAGAATTTTTAGGTAAATTAGCCGCAATGTTTTTGACGAATGGCTTTGAGAGAGGCAATGGGAGAGGCTTCTTATTTCGTAAGTCAAATAATGTCATTTGTATCATCGTTTTTATCAACAATTAGAGCAGAGAAAATCAGTTTTCTTAAAATACTGGAAAATCTATCAGCCGTAGAGAAAAGTGAAGAATGCTTGATTTGTGCGCAATTAAAATCCCTACATTATGAGACTTTCCAAATTATAATAGCTCCAGCGGTAGAAAAGTTATTGCAAAAAACCTGCAATATAGTCATTTTTTAATTATGTATTATAACTTTTTAATTTGTTGTTAAAATTTGATAAAACTTTCGTGTGTATAGTACTTTATAAGTGTGTAAAAGGTGGGTGCTGTCGGTGCAGTAGTTTTTGAACAATCCTAATTTGTTTTATCCCACCGAGGGAAAAAAATGGACAACTTTGGCCTCCCCGGGAGTTCGCAATTTTCATCTAAAATTGATTCACAAAAGATTTTTGTAATATTCAAGATCTAATTAATCTTTTTGCAAAATGAGCAACCAATTTTTGCAGAGCCTGGTTGTGAATTATTACCTTAAAAAAGGCTTGATTTTCGCTAATAAACAAAAGGTATATATACCTTTTGTTTATTAGCAGCTTTTTTAAGCTGCTTTCTTGCAAATTACAATATAGATTTATGTTTTTTTACTAACCTTAAATTAATTATTCATCTTTTATCTTGTTATTTACTATTAGATATATTTTATTTTGATCATGTTACGTACCCAACAGAAAATGCATCCATTTTTAAAGAAATAAAAAAACTATTTATTTTATCTCCAAGGGGATACCTAAATTTAAAAAAGTACTTATGAGCAGGGACGTTACAATACTACCGATATGATACTAGTATCGATACATTTTATTCAATACCAAGTACTTTTGTACTCGATACTTTTCTTCCGATACAATACCAGTATCGATACTTTTCGTTCGATACTAAGTAGTTGAGTAGTCGATACTTTTCTTTCGATATGATACCGGTATTGATACTTTTTAGCCGATATCGGTATTACTAAAATAAAAAGAAAATAAAGTGCGGAAGAGTTTTTTTTTGTAAGAAAATGTCCTCCCCCCGCTCTTTCAAAAATTTCCAGAGAAGTATCGATACTTTCTTTCCGATATGATGCCGGCATTGATACTTTTCGTTCGAGCCAATATCGACACAAGTATCGATACTTTTGAGGTATAATAATAAATTTGATATGTGGCCCTCAAAGCAATTTGCTCGGTAGGCCCTGTTGGTCCCAGTCCGACACTGGTCATTAGGCCATTCATTTTTAAATTTTCACTACGGCCGCGCCCTCTAAAGGAGAATTCTGGTGCCGATTAAGAAAAAAAAAGGAAAGATGCAGAATTACCAGATTTGAAGATAAAGAAATGTGTAAAGTGTTAGGATAAATATAATTTTAAACAAGTGACAAACAAGATAGTGCATTCTACAGATATGTGAGTATTAATTGCCTACCGATCTAAGATATCGTAATTTGCTATTCATGGAGTGTTGGCAAAGTACTAAGCAGGTCATTAGTCGTAGCGTGCAGTCGTTCTATGTCCTATTCGTCAGACTTCTTTTTGTCTTGTTAGTGCCATAAATTTGTGAACCGAAAGAGTGAGATTTGATTACTTGCATAGGTAATTAGTTTCATTTTAAAGAACAGCAACATTAAATATTAATAGAATTTCTCGTGTTGGGTAGAGATTTAAATATCCTTATTTGAAATTCTCGCATTATATAAATATTTTTCCAAATATGGGAAATCGTACCTCGTTTCACATTTTTAAAAAATGGTCAAGTACGAGTCGGACTCACGTGTCGGGCGTCCCGGTACTGTAAACAATATAGGGGTAAGGGGGGATACTTGATCATATCAAACATTGTTCAATTAAAACGACAAATGTTTTAAAATCGATAAGATGTAACCACATATAGTTTGAGTTAATCTTTGCGTTTGGTACCTGACAAGTGTTTATTTATATAACTGTAAAAAAGTAAGTATTACTAAAATTATTCTGTGCTTAACATTGACTTTAACATTTCATATTTGTCCAGATTAATCAGTAGCAGGGAAATTAGTGTATATTTGTGTATTTCGGCACAAAATAACAACGTATTACAAGTTAGGGTTAAGTACGTGTTTACATTCTTCTCTCTAACGGCTCAGAGGGAATACTTGATCAGCACATAGAGTGGTATACTTGAGCACGTGATCAAGTATTCGATGCTTTAGGTTTTAGGTAGGTATTTTTCATATAACTTCAATTTTTAATGAAGATGACTTCTAGCTCTCATTTGTCACAGATCAAGAGGAATTAAATGAGTTGGCCGTGGCAGAAAATAATCCCATCGCATGTTCAGCGTACCTCATTAGAAGTTTCAGGGCCTAGTAAAACATCTACACCTATAGTTCAAACAGAAATGTATTTTCTATTTAGTCCGGATTCTCCTTGCCATTTCCTAAAGCAGGTGCAAAGAATAATACAAAAAAAGGAAGAGAAAAATGAAGTCTGCAGTTCTACGCCAGTTAAGCAATAATTGAAAATGAAATAAAGCTAAGAAAAGTGAAAAAGCAAAAGTAGAAAATGCGAAGACTTCTTGACTTACTAAGAAAGAAAGAGGAGCATGCTTGCGTCATCTTCTGAAGTGAAGAGTGTGTATTTGATGAACCAAACGATTGATTGGAAGATAAGGAAGCGTTTGAAGAGCTGTTACCCCTAAATGCAATCACCTCAACAATAGGAAATTCCTGTTGTGACTTTTAGAGGTGGAAAACAAAACACCCGCATTTAGATACCTGTGCGTTATCAATGATGTAGACTATGAGGAAGGAAAATGCAGGGTAACGTCTCTCAAATGTGTAGATAATAGCGAAAGTTATTTTCATTGAACGAAAATGATATCTGTGTGTCATAAACTTTAATGGAAGAGTTGACATAGCACCTGAGCTGAATATTCTCATGAGAGGGGAACATTATATTACACATATATCTTATGGTATTTATTTAAAGAATAATTACCTATGTATTTTGTCTTCTAAATGTATTAAAAATAAATTTTGTTTTATTATTGGACATAATTATAGTTCTTTTATCATTTCATAGTGTTTGTTTCATTGTCTAATATTGATATAAACTCACTGATCAAGTATCCCACCTAGTTGAGCAAATTACATTAAAGACAAAAATCTACAATACAATTTGTTTAAAGCCTTTAACAGTCTTTCTAAATATAATAATCAAATATGTAACTACCAAATTTCCAATTTATCTATTTAGTTCCAATCATACAAACCAGTTTTCCAACTTTTTGAATTAAACAAAACTGTGATCAAGTATCCTCCCTTTCTCCTATACAGTAGGGTGGGGTGAAAAAATTCAAAACTTTTTTTTCAGGTCCAAAAGGGGGTAAAAAAAGAAATAAAATTAGTTTATATCTTCCTGTCGCGCAAGTGCTCTAAAGTTTGCCGAAATTTGGAAATATTCACATTCTTACGATAATTCTTAATTTTTAAATTAGAAAACAATGTTTAAATATTATTTAAATTCATCATCATCTTCCGGTCACGCATTGCCTTCAAAGTTAATGAAGAAAAAATAATTAGAAAAACACCCGTTCGAAAAATTTCGAAAATTACACAAAACAACAAATTTTTATATGTTAATGGGTAAAATATGACAGATTTATGAAAGAAATGAAACGTTTTCGTAATTTGATCCGCAACTACCTCCAAAAACTACTCTCTGAAACGGAAAAACCCAGATTTTTGCTAATATCTCGAAAAAATAATTAAATAAATTAAAAAATAAATTTTCTAATTAAAAAAAAGGTAATTGTATTAAAAATAAGAAGGATATAATAGTAGGTAAAAATTATCATATTTTTATATGAAAAACATTTATTAAATTCGATAATTTATATTTTAAAAAACTTACTAGGGTTTCTGATTTCCTGACTTTTTTCATTCCCGGGAATCGGGAAATAGAATTTGCCGTTCCCTGGAATTCCGGGATTCCCGGGAAACAATAAATTTTTCATACATTTCTTGAAAAACACACATTTTTTGTTTCAAAATGTCACACCATTCAAATATTCATTTTTTTAAATGTTTGGTTTCTTTTCTTCCTTTGGTCAAAAAATAAATACGTCAGTTTTGTTTTGTTTTATTTATAATTAAAAAGACACAACAACACTAACTACAGGAAATAATACAATAACGAAATAAAATATAAATGCCGTCCGACGCGCACGCTCGGTAAAATTTCGGAGCGCGCGCGTTCTTCCACGGTTCACTCGTTGCAGTCGTTGCAGAGTCGATATATATGTGATTAGAGCACGAAATTTAATATTTTTAAAACTTATTTTTATTTCCAAGGGTCCGGGAAATCCCGACTGTTATTTCCCGGGAACGGGAACGATAAAAAGTGACATAATTCCCGGGAAATTCCGTCCCGGGATTCCCGGGACAGAAACACTAAAACTTACCACTATCAAAATTAATTTATTTTATAAACAACTCCGATTTATGTTTATATATAGCACATAAACAACAACGTGCTCTAAAGTACTCTTGAAGCGCACACTAATGCAGAAAAACCGCACGAATTTTAGAAAGATCAAGCGTCAGTATAAGCGCGCTTTACCGGCTCTTGAATGTAATACGACTTGGATTTCGTCAATTTTGCTTCACTTCAAGTATCATATACTTGAAACCTGGACATCAAACGATGAAATAAATATTTGGAAGTGAAAGTTTAGACTTTAATCTTTCTTTTCATGTCATTTTTTTTTTTGCTACAACTTATACAAATAGAAAAAAGTACGTTTTTTCCAAGAAATATTTTCATACTCACATTAAAAATGAAATAAGAATATTTCTGAAAATAAAATGATATTTACTTATTAAGCGTATCCTACTTTTCACGTTACAATTTTTTTTTTATCTACAAGCCTTTTTTGACCGTTTTGGATAAGTTTTCAAGTGAAAATTTTCTAACCCAAAAAAATGGAAAAAATACCAATGATTTAAAAGTTTTTTTTTTACCCTGGATACTTTAGAGCATAAAAATTAATCTTAGATTGAAGTTTAAGGTATTTTAAACAAGCTATATCTACAAGGATTTTTTTATAAATAGTATTTTATGTTTTAATATTGAGTGGAAAAAAATGACAAAGCTTAACTTTCAGGTGCAATTTATAAGAAATAAAAATTAAAAGTAAGTGTACCACTGGAAAGCTGAATTCTTCCTCTTTAAAACACCTTTTTTCTTTCATTTTTAATGGGTACAAATTGTCTTTATTATGTAGCGGAGGTCGAGAAATGCCTCATTTCCCTGTGCGACGCGCTTGAAATATTGAGCGAACTGTAATAATTTCTTATGCTAAGGGCAAAATTTATTTTTAAAAAACGTGGTGCTATCCATTTTTCATTATTTTTCGAAATATTAGCAAAAAACTGTTTTTTTTCTCGTCTCAGATGGTTTTTTATAAGGGTCCGGAAGGGGGGTGCTAAATTTTGGAAAACTTTTTTGAGTCACTCTCCTAGCCAGAAACTAGCGTTTCATGAAAGAATTAGCGACGTAACAATTAATTCCGACTTAAAACCCCAGGCAACTGGACTATAAGTACTATTGCCCAATCAATTTTTGTATGAGAATGTTCACTTTTTATGAACTCCATTCTCCCCCCTAAAAGCGGTACTGACTCGCGCGTCACCTCTATATGCATAAATTTATTTTAAACCCCTCCTGCCGAAAACAGTTTCGGCGCACATGCCTTGTGTTGGGTTAGCCCGACATAAAGAGTCATCAAAAGCACCGTAGACAGGAAACGAAAGCAATGGAATCATCATTCGTAGAAAGAGTTGTTACCGTTTTCCCGTCTAGTGGTGTCCCTCTCATTCATTATATCGAATTAGAGAGATTAGCGCTTATCTACATTTCAAAGTACAACTAATGCAAATTGCAGATGAATTATTATTAATAAGTTAATAGCTTATTAAATATATTTTACGCAAATACAAAAACCTTTTCAAACCAAGTAGGCAATACACATTTTAATATTCAATATTGAATATTGTACATGCAACGCTGCAGCAATTTGGTGTAATTTTTAAAAAAATCGTCATGTGCCAATTTGAGCTGTCGTTGCGCTGGTGTATATGTTTGAAGCATTTGTGTGGCCCCTGGTATCTGTAAAGATATTCGGTGATTGTTACGCACGCGCAGAGACCGTGCGACTTTTTCACGGGCGCCTGTCCCACGGTCAGCTGCTGCTTTCAGATCTCGCAATTCCTTTGCAATCGTTCACTTTTGTGTGGTGCTTCCTACATCATATTTTGATATAAAATAATACATATTGGCCACATTAATATATCTTTATGAATTTTGCATGTGAAGTTCCTCCCACAATTAAACTGAATATGGAAAATAATACCCTACTTCTTTATTATGAATTTTATTAGGCAATATTACATTTACTACGATCTGCAGCATTTTATGTGTCATTTCTGTAAATAATAGCCAAATTAACCTCACAATATTGTGGCATAACTTTATGGTATTAAGGGTGGGTGCTTTTATTTAGCATACACCTATAGGATTTTATATTTGCAAATTGAATGATCAAAATCAGCGACATATAGATATACTAATGTATTATATTACTCTATTGTAATTTAGCTGTTGTATGTTAATTTTGTTATTAGTATTTAATTTATATATTTTAAAGCAATGAATGTATGATAGTATTGCCTGCACAATGAATAGACAACATTTAATTTTCTAATATCGAACAGCACAATTTAAAAGACTTTTTGTGTAGAAGAACATCTCCACAATCGCATCAAAGCGTATTACAACACGAAGTGATGAAAATAAAAATAAGAAGCTATAGGCTGTTGGATTGGAATGCTGATCTACTCACCAGAGAATCGTCCGAATGAAGAAGTATCAGTAAATGCACAGCACCTCATCACTACCACTCCACTGCGCAACTGCACTCACAGATGCCGTAATCAGATGTTATAGAATCCCACCGCTGCCTGGTCCAGCTGATACACACGCATTCTGTAACCAAATCAATTCATAAGTCGTGGAATTCATGAAGTTAAGCATCGCCGCCTCTTTGGAGCGAGCTACATGTAAAGATGACTTTAAAACAAAACATAAAAAAGAAAATTATCTACGGGAATATTTACATATATCTATATGTTAATGATAATAATTAGAATAAATAACGAGTTGCTTAATCCTACAACCATTACAATGACAAATGAACTTGTCTGCTGAATGAAAGAAAAAGCAAAATATGCATATCGTTTTTTGTTAAAAAAGTAATATATTAAGAAAGAGACTTAATATATTTATTTACTTGTAGTTTCGCCATAGCTCCATCCTCAGGGATTTTGAGCTGGAATGAAATAATATTTATGTAAAATTAGGTGGGTCTTTACTAGTGAACACGTATAAAAAATGTTTCCAAGGCTAACATAAAATAAACAGAAAAGAGTCAAACTCCCAAAAATTGTTGGTCGCTGATTCCAACTCTGATGTCAAAAGTGACATTTGACAGTTGGCAGCTGCCACTTCCCATAAGAAATGAGCGGGTTCCTTTGGCAAGGAAACATTATTTAAGCTACGAAACAATAACTTATGTATAACATTATGCTAGACCGCGGAGGGCGCCTCATGAGCTATACCTGATGAAGTTTTTTTTTGTTTACGAAGCATTGCGGCACTATTGTCTAGAAAATCCCATGCAGGAGTCATGTCTACCAAAACCCGTTTTCGAGAAAACTGCCGCAACAGATTTCAAGAATTCTTTGAAAACAAACAATTTGAAAAGGATAGAACAAACAAAAGTCAAATTCCCAAAAATTGTTTTTTTGGAAATAACTTTTAAAGCAAGCAAAATGTCAAAATTCTGCACTAAAAATGTCCCTTCAAAATATTTCGTAAATGCAGCTCTTTTCTGCGCAAAAAGAACCAAAGTTACTGGGGTCGAGAGCCAACAAACGAACGCCAATATTTGCATTTTCTTATGCAATTCAGCACAAAAACTTTGATAGCTTTTGAAGAAATGTCGTAACAAAAACATTTTAGGAGATAAGAATACAGTATTCATCATATACATTTTTACAGTAACATTTGTTTCTTGCATTAAAAAACAAATTCAAACATTTTCCTCATTATTTTTGGAGCATACTTCGTTAAATTATTTATATCTTGGAATATATTAATGTAGTTAAATATATGCAAGTATTTGAGACAGAAAATGAGGCTATATCTTTTTAATTTTCGTAAATTTTATAGCTTATAAATTTGTTTTCAAAATTCTCCCAAATGATAAAATATTAACATTGACACATTAAGGAACGCAAATGCCATGTCAACTCTTTCAATAGAATGCGCAATAGAGTGCACATTTCTTAAAATCGTATTTTTTTTCTATACAGGGTGGATTAATAATAATAGGCCAATCAATAGTCCCTAATTCAAGGGTGCATTCTTTGGACAAAAATATGAGGATATAACCAAACATGCCTTAGTAAATTGTGGTGTGGAAAAAGATATAGGGTGTCAAAGCAAAAAAAAGTTTTAGAAGGACGTTTTTTTTTAAATAAATTTTAAACATGATATTTTTGTTTTACGCAGAATTGTATCAGCATTATTTTCTCTTTTATTATAGAATACAATGGAACCGAACAAACCCAGATTTCCTGATTTAAAAGAAAAACAAATTAAGTACAACAGATTGTTATTACTTCATAATTTCGACCTAATATTTTTGTTTTACCCTGTGAACTCATCAATGGAACAAGCTAACCATTATAGTCTTCGTCGATTTACTGCACTTTTTAGATAATTGGTGCACATTCTAAAGAATACTCTTCGCAGTTTTTTGTAAATAATATTAGTTTTAGACAGCTTCTGTTTAGTTACAAAAAAAGGAAATTGATTTTTCAAAAATTTAATAACTTTTTGCTTATTGATTGATTTTGTTCAAAAGTAGTAGTAGGATTGTTCCTCCAGCTAACACGAAGTTACTGTCCAAATTTCAGTACAATCGGACTTTACATTCTTAAGTTATCGACATCGTGCTTACAAGAAACGTGACGGACGGGACAGACAGATAGACAGACAGACAAACATTTTGAAAATTGTTCAGAATTCGTACAAAACCAAGAGTATATTGCGAGTACAATAAATACTGCGAAAGATCATAGATTAGCTTATTTTCCAAGTAAGTAACTAATTGCGCTTTTTCACATATTATATACACTTAGGAATTACCATAATTTCAAAACAATTGACTTAATAATGACTGACACTTTGTCTTCCATCCAATTTTTGGGTATTCACACATTCTACGCCGTTACTGAATTTGTAAAATGTACTATAAAAACTGTCTATCATATTGATTAAATTAATAACTGAACACATTTAGTTGCAAAAATCAAGTTTACGATGATTCGACGTAACAATTTTAAAGCAAAATTTTCAATAATGATCTATCTAAAGATATATCATTCAACTTCAAAAAAGGGGGAGGTTTAACAAACTACAAAAAAGGAAGGAAGTTCTGCTAAGGGGCGGTCCCCCTAGTCGCAAAGTTCCATTAATGCCCATGGTAGAAATTTCGGAGGTTTGTTGTAGCATTCAATAAGTAATCAAAATCATTATCTTACTCATTTTGTTTTATTTCTGACAAACCAGCTACCTTAACTCGACATTTTGTAAAATGAATTTTTTAACAAACACGACTTTCTTATAAAAAAAATTATTAGGAAAACATTTATTTTGAATACCAGAATCTGCAATAATAGGCTATTGAATATGCCTTTAATAAGGAACAATTGCGTTAAAGGGTTTTTATTGTTTAATATGTTAGTTTAACACCTAAAAACAATAAAATCACAAAGTGCTACTAAATTATTGGGTGCGTTTTTGAGAGCCATCCCGAGAAGTCCATTTTCTTAGTTTTGTTAAAATAACTCAAAAACAATGCAAATTTGGACATTTTTATAAGAATACTTCTTTGTAGAAAATTAAATTTCCCATCCAAGTACGTTCCTGAAAGTTTTTTTCACTATTTTTAGGTTTAAAAATAATTAAAGAACAAAGTTAAAGATTTACGAAAATTCACTTTTTTTTTCATACATTTTTCTTTTCCGCATCCTAGGTGTATATAAGTGTCCAGAGAAAGAAAAAAATAAGGGAATTGCTTTTTTTTATCTGCTCCGAAGATATCGTCATCAATGTTGACTATTTTTTTTTCATATTTTACTGCATTTGCTCTCATACATTTCTTTTTTTAATTTTCACTAAATCAATTTATTTTTATGCAATAAAACGACAATTTTAAAATAATTTAATAATAATAAAAATGTTTCTTTAACGTTCTAAACTAAATATTACGTTTTTACGAAGAAATAATATTACAAACGTTTCTGGCAGATTTGCATTTTCGCAATTAATTCCTGCGCATTCCTTGCAAAATATTGAGCATTTAATATAAAACTTTCTGCAGTCACAATTTCTATGCCTTTTAAACAGCCACATGATATTTTTTCAAGTAAATATTTTGGTGCACAAGAGGAGTCATGGCAATTGCCATCAATCAATTCTTTCTTTGTTTTCTTCCAACCCCATTGGAGGGGATTTAACACATTTCCCTTCCATTACTGGATCTGTGAATATGTTCGCTGTTGGAGGTAACTGTGATAGTGTAAACGTCACATTCTTCGATAATCGTTTTTAAATAATTGTAAGCGACATTTAGGTAGACCCTTATCATATAGTAAAGCTGAAATGGATTCGCTTGCAACACTTATTTTACTCTTTTGCATTATCTGCTAAAAAAACTTTCGCGTGCATGAGAGCACAGACGGTAAAATATGACAAAAAAAACTTAGAATGGCGATATCTCTGTCACCGTTTATCGTACGGAGCAGATAAAAAAGGCAATTTCTTTGTTTTTCCAATAACTTTTTTCCTCTGTATATCTAGGATGCCGTAAAAAAAGTTATGGACGAATTGCTGGAAAAGAATAAAAAAGTGAATTTTCGTAAATTTGTAACTTTGTTCTTTAATTATTTCTAATACTAAAAACAGGAGCGAATGAATTCAACAACGCACTTGGATGGGGAATTTAATTTTCTACAAAGATATATTCTTGTATAAATCTCCAAATTTCCATTGTTTTTGAGTTATTTTGAAAAAATTTAAAAAATGGGCATCTTCGGTTGGCTCCCAAAAATCCACCTTGGAATTTAGCGGTACTTTGTGATTTTATAATTTTTAGGTATCAAACTAACATATTAAACAATAAAAATCCTTTAATGCAATTGTTCCTTCCTACCCCTTCAGTTTGGACATATTCAATAGTCTATAAATAGACAACTTTTTCTGATAGTTGACAACTCTTTTAAGTAAATTTTTTTTGCTAGTCATTTAAAAATTAACTTATTTTGTGAAAATGCTTCTATTGGAAAGGTGTACCGCTTAAATACTTATTAAAAAAAAAAACTGAGAAATTCATACATAAAAAACTGAAATAACTTTTAAACCATTGCATAACTATATATGGTTATTTGATTGGAATTGACCTCCATCATTCCTTTTCGTTTGACCGTACACTTATGGGACACAATGTATAAATACCGAAAAAAGAAAAAACCGTGGAAATCTGTCTTACAGGCATTCATTAGCTGAATTAAGACTCTCAAATTTAATCATAATTACTTACAGTACGAAATATGGGCGATAAAATAGTATATCCGGTCACGATAGTTCCGTTCACACAATGATAAATTCTTACATTACCACAAATATGAATATATAAAAATGTAATATAATTCTACCTGTTGACAAAGATATAGTTCTATTGTGTGTATTGTTGGGTAATTGTATACATAAACTGAAGAAATTCAAAATTATGTATTTAAATAAATTACGAAGAGAAATGTGAGAAATTACAGAAATTGAAATAATAAGTGTACCGCCACATGAAGTTCGTTACATCAAAGGAAGATTAATTTTTAACCGATTTTAAAGGTTTTTCTATTCGAGAGTACAGCGAATGGATAAAATTGCATTAAAATTGGGAGTTGGGCATTTTTAGACTCGCTAATACTAGTGTGAAGTTAAAACTACCATAATTGCATAACTATTCTTTCACTTTATAGAACAAATCAAACCATTAAAAACGGCTTAAAAAAAATATTGAAACACCTTGAGGTTGATGTAAAGCTTGTTATTGGCAAGGGCATAACTTTGGATTTGCGGGCTATCTACTATGTGTGATGTGTTTGTTATGTTTATACCAAGTTTCCCATGTACTTTCTTATGGGAAAAAGTAGTTTTTTTGCAGAATTGAGACAGAATCGTAAAAATAGAGTGAAACAAAAATCCCCCAAGAGAATATAAATTAATAACTCTTTTTTTGAATGAATTCTCCAAGAGAGCCTTTTATGGGTCAAAAGAGTGACCACGGAAGGGCAAAAATTATATCATAAATATATGCTATTTTCAACGTTTACCGACAACTTTTCTTGTACAAATTATTAATTAGTCAGATCCTAGCTGTATTAGAATTTTAATGTTTTCAGATTGATTATATAATTTTTTTATAACTATTTATTACTCTGTATTAGCATCGTTCTTCAGAATAAAGAGGGTTGTAGATTCTCAAACTTTTCATGGGCTCGTTGGCCAAATTTCGAACATTCAAAATATTTAATCAATAACCAATCGATAATTGTGTACTAATTAATAAATGTTCTGCGCTTTAAATATGAGTAGTCGAAGAAAAGTTGAATAGTTTTTAAAACGGCAACTCTAGCTTTTTTCCGCAGAAAGATGGAAATAAATAATAACAAATTGTTTTCATAATTTGCAGGTTCCATGACCATGACAGACGAACGGACATTTTGAAAGTTCGATCACCAACACAGTGATAAAAAAAAATTTCCTCTACGAGCAATATTATTTTAGAAGTGTGCCGATCGAATGCAACATACTCTTCGTTTTGTATTTGCGAAGAGTATAATAAAATGGTTGTCTCGTTTTTTTTCGGAGGAAAAATAGACCATTGAAATGTTACAAAATTATAGCCGAACCTTGCATTTTGGACAGGACAAGTTTTTTCTTTTGATGTGTAGAGGGGGCCTGTGTGAGTATAAAACTCGATTTTCGGGGTTGACAGCCCCCCCCCCCCCATTTGGCCGCCATCTTGGAAAAGAGGGTGTTAACAGTTTTTCCGCGGTATCTTGAGAATCGTACGTCTCACAAAAAAAATTCTGGGATTTTTTTTGTAGAGATTTGAATTGTCCACATCTTTTGTTCCAACCTTTTTTTTCTCGACACTCACCTTTCGGCTCTAATGAGCTTCGAAAAATTGACTTTCCAGTGCTTTTTCTCAGAATTACTTATTTTTTTTTGGCCCAAAAAATCTGGAAACATTCTAACATGCTCCCTGCGAAAAAATAAACAACTCTTGTCTCCGGAATTTTTTTCCCAAAGTGCATCGTTTAACGGCAAAAAATGTTTGGAACACCGAAAAGTCAACTTTTCGAAGCTCAATAGCGGCGCAAGGTGCGTGTCGAGAAAAAAGGTTGGAACAAAAGATGTGGACAATTCAATTCTCCATAAAAAAAAGTCCTACACATTTTTTTGTGAGACTTACGATTCTCAAGACATCGCGAAAAAACTGCTTACACCCCATTTTACAAGATGGCGGCCAAATGGGGGGTGGTTTCAACCCCGAAAATCGAGTTTTAATACTCCCCTACACATCCAAAAACAGAATCCTGTCCAAAATGCAAGGTCAATCTAACATTTCAATGGACAAGTAATCTGTTCGCTTAATAACAAAATATACAGTAAGTACTACACAACACATTATCAAATATTTTTTAGAATTTTCCTATTATAAAATTGCAGATTTTGTTATATTATACAAAAAAAAATTACATACCACAAAATTCTATCACAAATAACTACCGACAGACCCCAAAAGTAGCACAACAGTAAGATCAAGTATTCTTCCTTGCGCATTCGCCAAAACTTAAAATGTAGGCAACAAACTGCATTCATCGTCAGAGTTTCATGTTGAACATTTATTAACGTTTTATTAGCTTGACCTGTAACTTTGTATGTACTGGCTTGAAATTTGGATGCGTGTATGGTTCACATGACAATACAATTTATATTTTTTATAGAAAAATCGAAGGTGGCGGCCAATTTATTGCCATTTATTATCCGATTCTGCTAAGAATTGTATCTGGGGATTCTTGAGGTCGCAGATATAAGTATGTGATTGAAATTCAAACATTCAAAATGGCGGCTTCATTGGCTTCAATATGGCGGATAAGTTTTATTATTTATCGTGTGATTCGACAGAAATCGGTATCTGACAGTTATCGGGGTAGCAGATTATAAATATTAGGTCAAAATTTAACTGAAAATGGCGGCATCAGTATGGCGGATAAGTTTTGTACCTTATAGTCTGATTCATCTGAAAATCGGTGTCTGGAAATTTCGAGATCGCAGATCATAAGTCTTTTGTCGAAATTCAAGAACATAAAATGATGGCCTCAAGATGACGAACATATTTTGTCATTTATGAACATTTATCGAAAAAACACATTAGTTTAAAAACTAAAAAGAAGAAAATAAATAATTTAAAAACATTCAAAAACACGCATTCACAAATCAACTGAAACTTCTAAAAAGAAGAATGTTATTAATAATAATAATGTCATAATATGTAAAAACGTGGGGTGCTCAGAATACTTAGGAAAACAAACAATTTAACTTATCGGGCGCCCTCCGCTATTACGTTTATTTACATAATAATAATAATTATCACTATTATTATTAACATTATATTCTCCCTTGGCGTGCAGTTTTAATAGTTTCAGATAGATGGTTATTAAAGGCGTATTTTTTGTTTTTTAAAATTATTTATTTGGCACGAATGATTTTCAAATGGCAAAACTTAATATATTTTCCCCATGTTCTCTAACGGCAATGAAAGCGAAGCGCGTGTCGATAGGGGACCAGTCCCTTAGTTTCATCGCTCATTGCTCGAAAACCATTGCATCTACCAGCAATATACATAGGACCTAATTTGAAGTACATCTTATATAGAATTTTTACAGTGCGTATAAAATTTTCTGTGGTATCTATTTCGTAGGGAAAATGTGAAAAACCGCGGCGCGGCGTGTTAGGGCTGGCTTTTAAGGGTGAAGCAACCACTTCCGACTTGGAAACTCTTTAGCTTCAGAAAACTAACCACCTTATACGTATAATTTAGAAACGGCAACATATTATGATTAATTTTATCTATTCGCCAATTTTAGATATAATACTAAAATATTGGACAACAAAATTGAGTTTTGGAAATGAACAACAATGCTCCCTCGTTTCTACAAGATAATCTTATTTAGCACCCTCGCATCAAAGCAAAAAGCGGAAAAGAGTAAAAAATATATTTACTTGACAGGCTAAGAGTGAAAATAGACTCGAACATATAAATTCATATTTAGGTCTGATGAAAATAAATCTATTTTAAACATTCCACAAAAGGATAACATTTTGGAATATACTAACTCGTTTCAAGAGTACTGAGTTTCAATTGAGGTGGACCATGATTCCTAACAGCACTGCTATTTACAGTTTCTATATATGTAATAAAAATGAAAATATTTGATAACGAAATTGAGTAAAACACTACTATGTTTTTTACCACTATATTTGCCCAAAAACGTGACTGCAGTTTCAACCCTTTTTAGGTCATTTTCAAACAATGATTCAATTAAGAATGAGATACAAAAGATTTGGTCCCTATTTAAATATGTTTCTAGAATTAAACAGATTCTAGAAACATATTTAAATAGAGACCAAATCTTTTGTATCTCATTCTTAATTGAATCATTGTTTGAAAATGACCTAAAAAGGGTTGAAACTGCAGTCACGTTTTTGTGCAAATATAGTGGTAAAAACATAGTAGTGTTTTACTCAATTTCGTTATTGTTATGGATTACCACAGAGTAACGGCTTCCTCAATCAATTTCCTGAAAATATTTGCTTCACAGCACTGCCCTGTCTTTAGGCTAAAATAGCGTTCTTTTATCTCTCATACCTCCCATGCTACTCATGTATGAAATGGTTGTAGCGTTGTCAACTGCAAATGGTACATGCAATATGTTTGTTTTAGTAAGAATAATAAAATTCCGAAATTTCTCCGTCCGCGAAGGGGTGCAACCATGCTTTTTGGCCAAAAAGGGGTATTTGGGACATTTTTAGGGGCGAATTAAAAAAAAATGTTTTTCACCAGTTCCATAATGAGTTAAGGAACCTAAATGATATCCTTTTATTGTCAATGTTTAGAGAACTTCCAGTTCAAATTTGGCTTCGATCCGACCACCCCCCCTCCTGATATAGATGTATATATTTAGAAAAAAATTGAAAAAAACTTAATTTCGGCTAGTTTGGTCAAATTTTGACCGATTTTGCTGAAATTTGGAGAGAAAGTAGTCATTATCACACAAAAACTATCCTCCAAATTTCATATAAGAATATTGAATACTGAAATTCCATTATCAGTCAAATTCTCTGAAATTTTCAAAGCCAAATATATCATGTCCTACGAGTCGAATCGAAACGTGCTTGGCGGTAAAAGATAGCTTATTTGATGTACTTTTATATGAAATTAGTCAAAATTTTTTTTTTTTTCAACATTCGACAGTTTTTTACCCATTTACGGCATATACAGGGTCGCTACTTTTTATGTTGACCAGTATTGCTATCTGGTAAACCACAGCTATTATAAAGTCGGGGTTAAACGGGAAAAAAGTTTCGTATTTTGAGGGTCAATAAAATGGCCTATAAAAATTAAAAATATCATTCGAATATTTTGTTATAAATTTACTTTGCTACATTTGCTACATAAAATAAGCTATCTTTTGCCGCCAAGCACGTTTCGACTCGACTCGTAGGACATGAGATATTTGGATTTGAAAATTTTAGAAAATTTGACTGAAACTGGAATTTCAGTAAAACCATTCAATATTCTTAACTGAAATTTGGCAGTTTTGTGATGATGACTACTTTCTCTCCAAATTTCTGACAAATCGGTCAAGATTTGACCAAACTAGCCGAAATTTAATTTTTTCTATTTCTTATATATTTGCATCTATATCCGCAGGGGATGGTCGGATCGTAGCCAAATTTGAACTGGAAGTTCCCTCAACATTGACAATAAAAAGATACCATTTTGGCTCCTTAACTCATTATGGAACTGGCGATAAAGGTTTTTTTTTAATTCACCCCTAAAACTGTCCAAAATACCCCCCTTTTAGCCAAAAAGACATGGTTGCACCCCTTCGCGGAGGGAGAAATTTCTGAATCTTATTATTCTTTCCAAAACAAACACTTTCCACTGTGTCGCGTTCCATCTTCAAAAATTTTCCACCTAAATAAATATTTGAGTCCACTATAAAGCGCAACTAGATTCTATAAGGAGCGCACCAAGAAGTATTTTTTATCCTTTTAAATATTGGAATACTATACAGTAGCTTCTTCAGTATCGTGTGCATTTACCGTTTAAAATGTTAATTGTTACGGCATTCTTTTCACTTCTCTTTCTTACTACAATTTTTGCCACGTATGTTATTTATTTAGCACGTTATTAGGCTCTATGTTTAAGAAACAATAAGAGAACATAGCATCTCTTTGACCCAAGGAATCCATTGTACGATTTATCAAGGAAGTTTTGCATTCTACGAAATTGCCTTTATAGGTAACTTTCTGTTGCACAACTTTCTGGACATTAACTGGAAATAGTAAAAAAAATCCATGTATGCGGTCTCATTATTACCATTACTTACATCAACCGTTTATTCCACACAATCTATAGAAACATTAGAGAGAGAGAGAGAGAAAAGAAAATAAATATATTATAATTATGTGGCTATTGCTGGGCGTTAACCTGGAAAAATCACGTTCTGTTACGCGCATATTTGAAGCAAAATATGAAGTATTTGCTGCAATTGATCAAAAGGAAGTGACAGAACTGTATCAAATTACCAAATGAGGTTGTGATAGAAGTTTAGCACGAATTAATACAAGCAACAAAATTGAAGAGCCATCTTCAAATTCTTATGCCAATATGTTTCTAGCATCTTTATATTTATTTAGTTAACATCTAGCAAATCTGAGAAGAGAATTGTTTTGTGGCAAAACCTCGCTCATCTAAAAGATTTGTGTACTGATTAGATTACAAGTTGTGCATGAAGACTTACTTTGAGAGAAACATAGTATGTGAAAAGTCAAATATGCTTTTAACCTCCTAATACAACACAGTTACTGTTTACTATGACTAATGAAAAGGTGGTAGCATTGCAATACATCAACAGAACGATGTTATTCGTGTGTGTACGATTTCAAAAGATTTTAATACATTTGACACGATTTAGATTATCTCCTCGCCATGAATGGATAAAATTGTCTGAATGCACTCTTCATTTACTCTATATATTAGTTATAAGGTAGTGGCAATGATGACAAACCTAAACCAGATTATAGTAGCACAAATGTTGATAATACGACTCGGCGATTTTTAGAAAATGGATCTTCAGACATGACTGGAGTATAGACAAAGAACTAATAACACGTTTTTGCATTACACTTTTAACGAAGATTATTGACTAGATCCTGCAAAGATCGTCGAGCTGTATCCGTGGTATAATATGCCCACCCAGTGTGCGTAAAATATTGTTGCATAGTCATGAAACATTAGCGCATGCAACCACCGATTGGATAATTTTAGAAAGAAGCATAATAATCACACCAGTCAATCATTGCTTTAGTTTTATTTCCTCTTTAATATTTTAATTTTCTATGTCTACAAAGTTAGATAGTTATGTTATTAAATTGACACAAATTTTCATACATTACTGAAACGCAGAAAATGTTCTCATCTCGTTTAATTTAATATAAATTGTGGTTTTACAATTTTTGACTGTTACTGTAAATAATTTGTCCAAAAAACTGAAAACGATGTTTTGGTCACGTTTTTCTGATTTCCCGCCCTGTTCAACAAGTACTGCATTTTCTTCTGTCATTTAGGATGGCATTACCTATCAACTTGGACAGGATTCATCCATTCTTTAATTAGAGGGACAGTTGAGGCACTTACTGATTGGTTCAGTGCATGTGTAATTGTACTGTGTAGTGCGCTGTCCGTTAGCATACTAAAATTTTTTATTCAAATATTAAAAATTTATTTCGATATTTTCAGTTTTCTATTTGGTATGTGAAATACATAAAACACAAATTAGATAAACCACAACTTGTAAATCTAATTCCAAAGGTGCCAAGATGGGGCTATTTTGAAAAACATAAACTGACATTAAAGATGGAATTTGAACCCAGGAGAGAGAAAGACAGATCACTTTTGTCACACATCACGTTTGTTGCATTTTTTAAAAATAATTGTAAAATTTCTAAGCAAAATGTTATACAGTTTTATATATTTTAGTTGTTCGTGATTCTCTAGTACTGTTTACTTGCTTATTTGTAAATATTCTCTTTAATGTTAATTTTGTTACCATTCTAATTACAATTAATTTTGAGTAGTGCTTAAAAGGTTAATAACTTGTAGAATATAAAAATTGCCATTTTTTACACGTTTGCTCTTTGTGAAATTTTGAGTCGCAACTTATTTACTTCCGTTGTATAGTACTAGTCATTTCTCGACTCTCCAGCACTGTATTCTTTCGAATAATCTACTTTCTTGGCCACCTCAAACGGACAGAGAACAACATAGAACGTTTGATTGTCCAGGGAAAACCAGAATGACAAAGGTGAAGTGGAAGTCCAAAATGATGGGCTCATGCCACAAAAGATCTGAGGGACAAGACTTCTGTTGAGATTGTGGGCCTAACAGGCAGCCGCGATAGATACTGTGAAGCTGTCTAACACGCTCTACAGCAAACGGAAAATAAGAAGAAAAATAGTAATCTTAAGTATATCTATTCCGTAGGCAGAAATTGTAATTTGATGATAATTCTTTGCGATAATTTGTTTTTTATTCACTTATTTAACGTCGGCCTATTTCCGCTACTAAGGACAATCACCGACGCCAGGACACGAGCTACCCCCAACATGGAAATTTTGTCGAACCTCTTCTCTATCGAAGAGTAGGGATCTTTTGCCTAACATTTAATGGACAAGGGACCGACTACTATACATTCCATCCGAAATATCCGCCTAATCTTCTACGCATGCGCTGATATACAAGTCGTTAGAAGATGGAGAGAGAACGTTGTGTTTCCCTGGACTGGTTGACCCATCTCAACACTAACCGCGCTTGACATTGCTGCAGTTTCATATAGAAATACGAGTATCTGCAGACGTACTACGCTTACTCCCTTTTTTGAGATTTTCAAGAATTTGCACATTGTCTCATGACCATCATTAGCCGAAGCTTATCGAATTATAAGTTGCTGCCTTTTGACTTTCCTAGTACAGCGAATAAAATTTAAAAAAACAATAACAAAAATTTTTCTTCTAACAATTTCTTACGATAACACATTTCTATAATCTGACTCGGAACATAGGTTGGATTATCCGGAATTTCGAACTAGCGGGGTTTTAACTTTTGAAAATACATTAAGTTCAGTAAAGATTTGACAGCTGTCAAAAGCAAGGACATAATATATTTGCTATTCATTTCTTGTAAATGTTCTAAATTCATAGGAAATGAACAGTTTAGCACTTTAAATTTTGAAAATACCTAATAGATAATTTGACAGATTATTTCCTTATTTGTAAAATGAAAACAAAACACACCGACACACTGATTTTCATTGGAAAAACCCATATTTTCTTAGTAAAGATACGTTTTTATATGAAGTTTATAAAGAAAATGGGAACGAAAATCGAAAATATGACTGAAGGGACTGATAAAGAATTTTATAACGAACATTTTTTAAAAACGCATCTTAAAGCATCTTATTTTTACGATCAATAAATTGATTTGGAAGTGCGACGTAAGGGCTTCCTAATTTAATACAAGGTGATCTTCGATATTTAATGCACTACTTTACATACTCTTGTGATTTTTTGATATAATCCAGAGCGCCAATGCTACCAGAGGGGCCAGTACATATACAGAGGCGATTTACGATAAAAATTACACAGACCTGCAAAAAGACACTTTTCTTTTTTTTAAACCTAAATAGGCGATTCCGAGAATTTTTGACGAACATGATGCCGTTGGCCGTTTTGCGCCATCACGTCACAATTTTGAGAAAACTTGACCTAAAAGTGCTAAAAAGGCCATTTATGCATATATTTGTGGCCTAATAACTGGAAAACGACACGAGATTGGGTAGAACGGACCAGACCATCATATTCAGCTCTCCAAAATGTTCAAAAACCAATAGTAACAATGAAAAAAACCACTATAGTTGGCGCAAACATTATATTTTTTTTCTGTGTTTAGCAAGGAATACTAGAATTTCTGGTGAATATATATACATATACAAGTAAATTGGACCTAAATAGCTAATTCCATAGGATTTTGACTCGCTGAACACAATGCCGTTGCCCATTTTACTCAATAAGGTTAGAATTTTGAGAAAACATAACCTCAAAGCGGATAAAATTACATTTTAGAAACTCTCTCTTTCTCTTTACTTAACACAAAATCATTCTGGATTTTCAAGGAGTTACCTCGGTGACTTGAGAAGCGGTTAAGAAAACATTTAGAAAACATTTAGTATAGAAAATATTATTCTATCCAGGTTGAAGTTATGTTTTCTCAAAATGCTGACATTATAGAGCAAAATGGGTAACGGCGCCGTATTCAACGCGCCAAAGCTCCATGGAATTACCTATTTAGGTCCGATTTACTTAAATATTTACTCATCACAAAAATTCTAGCATTTCTTGCTAAACTCAGGAATAAGATAATGCTTGCGCCATCTATAATGATGTTTTTTTATTGTTACTATTGATTATTAAAGATCTTGGACAGCTAAATAAGATGGTCTGATCCGATTTAATCAATCTCGTATCGCAATCCAGCTATTAGGGCACGAATATAGGCAGAAAGGGCCTTTTTAGCACTTTTAGGTTAGGTTTTCTAAAATTGTGACGTGATGGCGCAAAACGGGTCAGTGTTATTAATTTGATAATTAATGAATTATAGAATAACGGTAGATTTAACAGGGGTGTGAAAAATAAGTTGTTGCACTACTGACAGAACAAAACGTACAACTTTGAGATTTCAGATTAATAAATTATGGAAACTAACACCAGCTAATGTTCTACCTAAAAAGCGTCTGTAAATAAGTGAACAAACTGTGCAAACTTATTTGCAAAATTGACAAAGAAAATGTAGAATTTGTTGAGTTGTTATTCAGTCTATTTCAAATTTTACACAAACTGTGAAAACTAACTTAATCTGTCAGACATATGCTCCACAAATGAAGTACGAATACTATATTTTATGCAATCATAATAAGAATTTACATGTACAATTAATTTATGTGAATTCTAAGATTGTATAAAAATTTCAATTGAGATAAAATGATATATTATGCATTTTTCTGTGGGAATGTTTACTATATTTTCCACAATATTGGAATTCGAAAAATTTACGTTTATAAATTTTTAAAATTATTTCCATTATTATAAATATTATGTCCTGCCTTTAATGAAGAGTGTGAAGACAAAAGTTACAGAAGTAAAGACTATTTTAATTAATGGCATAAATGTCAATATCATTAAATCGTTCAAATAATTTCTGGAATGCCTGCAGAGCAAAAGGTTAAATACACATTCCTAGGTGTACGCCTATGCGGTATCCATTCATGAGTTATTGATAATTTTAAATAAGTTGTGGGTGGAACTTTATTGTTTATCAGAAATGGTTTCATAAGCATACTGCGAACTGAGAACTCTTCGGCTAATTCGCAAATGACGTTATCGTCAATAAATCAATTCAAAATTGTCATTAAGTTCAATGTGCCTGGTTTGTTGTGGCGCCTTTTCCGGCTGAAAATGTAGGTCATATAGTCAATAAAATATGGTAGTAATCTTTTCATTTTAATACACGCATTGTGTTGTAAATGTTCCATAATATAATTCAAGGCTTGTTGTTTCAAAGTGATGTTAATAAATATTATATTGAATATTCATGTTACATTTCGTGAAGAAGCCACAAATGTTCTGTAATGCTTTGTGTTAAGCGTAACTGGCCATGAATATTTATTGCTATTTTAAAATTTTACGACAATTTTACTTCGGTATTTTTTCCGTATTGTTGAAAAATAAAAATGGATTTATTGTTTTGCTGTCCGACACTAAAACACCAAAGTTGCGGAATACTCATACTGTACATTTGGTTATAAAATAATGGGACTGTAAGAGGCTTTTTACACGCACTTAGCAGATAACAAAAATATATATTTATATATGTTATTTGCAATTTACTATAGATTTACTTAATTTAAAATTAATAAGCTTATAATCCAGAGAAGGGTAGGTATGTATTTTTTTATAATTTTGAATGTTGAGGTTCTTATTTTCTATGTAATCAGGCACACTGTCGATTTCGGACCTGATATCCGTACATATTATTTTGAGAAGCTGAGACAATTCGGAAACGTTAGTAATAAAATATTTGTGTCAGATGATGTTGACGTTGCCACATCAATTAAGCTATGAAGTTTCAAATTTCTGGACAGGGGGGATGACGAAAGATGATTCGTTCGCTTTCTGGGATTTGACTATTTCAATTTTGCTCCCAAAGTGTTGCTTTAAATATTATACAAAAGTCCGTTTTGATTTTGCTCCACCTAATGCTGTGTATCTGTTATATATACATGTAAGTGCAAAACGCTTTCTTTTAACTAAGCCATTTTATCCATTTGTGAACACTTTTTTAAAGCTACATCTGTGTCTGTTTTCTTTTCAACAGTAGTTGTACCTGAGTCAGATCGTTTTTTTTTTTTTTACTTCTACCATGAAGCAATTTAGATGGTATTTCACTTCCATTGCAATTATATCGTTAGAACCAATTTCTTTCAAAATGTCGACATTTGTTGCAGCTATATTTTCAACGTTTTTAGACATTGTGTTCCCGAGATTTTTCACAAAAACAGGTGACGGATTCGTTTTGAGCACCCCAAAATTAGTAAAAAAAAAAAATATGGCTTTAACACTTTACCACGGATGGGCCAAAAGTCCTTTTTTTTAACATTGTTCTTTAGCGTAAAATGCAAAAGACTGAGGCGTTACATCTAACAAAGTGTCACGCGCAGGAACATGTAGTTCTCCCTTTTATATTTGACAATGAAATGATTATTAATTAGATTAATCCTACAAAAGGCCTCCAGGTTATCTTAAATTCGAGAATAATTCATATATATTTGATATAAAGGAAAAGTTTGCATATGCGAGTATCTGGTACATAAATAGAATGAATGTACCTATTTGGTATTGGATATTTACCTGTCCTAATACTTTGGGCCAATCAAATGTAAGTTCGTTATTTTATAAAGAAAAATATTCGGCTGCATATTTCTATTCTTTCTAGTGTTGCAGTGCAGTATTAAACTTATCCAACAATATCTGAGTTTTATCCAATTGTATATGTGAGTATAAAATGCAAATATTTTGGGAACTTTTCCTTGGATTCTCTCTATATTTTCAAAATAGATTGAAGTAATTCAATTTAAAAAAATATATATAAACAGATTGGGTTGATTCTACGGTTGGTTCCTTGTGAAACATTCTTCAATAATTTAAACATACAGGAAAAATTATGCTTTTTAATGTTTCAAAAAGTTTTATTAAAACTATCTTGTACTCTTGATAAAGGCCTAATAAGCCGAAACACGTGTAGAGTTTTAATTAAACTTTTTGAAACATTAAAAAGCATAATTTTTCCTGTATGTTTAAAATATAAACAGATGTTATTGTTTAATTTTTGTCTTTAATGTCTTTTATATTTGCACATTTGAATTAAGAGATAACGGTCTATATTTTTATACAAATGTCAGTGCGTTTCAATGTGTAGAGGACAATCCCGAGGTAGATACAGAACATATTGAAATTTTATAACGAATATTAATCCATAATTTGTGAATTGTAACTGAAATTGTAGTATTTAAACCATATCTCCGCAAGTATGAAGAAATTATTTGTATTCAAACAAAAATATAGGAAATATATAAAAATAAATATTATATATGTAAACATTATATAACGCGATATTATGAAATTGATAATCCAAAATACCGGAAACCATGGCGCCAACGATCTATTGTTATAAAATAATAGATTATTTATTTGTTTTAGTAATAATGCATAATCGTGGTTTTTAAATTTTAATGCATAATTTACTACTTACAAAACAATAGAAATGGGCATCCGCTGAAATAAATATATTTGTGACAGTCAAAATGCTAAAACGAAGGGAGTAATATTCTAATATCTATTTTCTCCTAATTTCTTCAAAGACGGCAATAAATACGTTTTATATACAAAATACTGTTTTTTTAAGTGGCGGTTGGGCATACTTCGCTCCCAAGAAGTACGAAAACTTTGGGGCCCTAAACATATTCCTAACTGTGCAAACTTGTAACCTGCCGTATTGTCAAAATGGCGCTCCAGACTTGATCAAATTCATACACATCCCTAGTAGCACCAATGTTGCACCAATATATAATCCATATAGGACCAATATATGAATAGTGGCCCTATATAGGACCAATATTCATATATTGGTCCTATATGGATTATATATTGGTCCAATATGTTGTGCTACTAGGGATCTCGACAAAAGAAAAGGAACATTTTTGAAAAATGTACATATTTAAACATTTATAATCGCGGTGCTTAGAGAACAGATATTGAATTTGCCTCTACTTGTAGAGCAGGAAAGTGAAGTATTATGTGCCTATATAGGGTGCATGTTTCGTGGACTAGCATAAAGATTTTGGCAATGCAGAGCCGAACAAACTATAGGCTGTATTATCAAAGATGGAAACACCCGAATCTCTCGTATTGTTTATAATGAGATTAATATGAAATTGTGAGGCAAAGGAATATATCTTCGCTTCCGCTTTTTAAAATTTCTATGTCGAGATAAATATTTAATTGTAAGGAAAACTTTATTTTTTATTTTTATTTTATTTTAATGCCTTATTTATATTAACGTCCTGGCGGAGTTCAGCTATTGCTGCTCTACCACTCAACCAGGACACGTACACATAGACATCAACACTCAACACAACAACCATTCTCTGCGATATTGCCATCTACCGCAGCTGAGACTCGAACTCAGGAGAGATAACAGCGACTAGACATGTTGTGCCACCCAACAGCGGTCTAGGTCACTGCTACCGTCTCGGTAACACATGAAAAAACGCCACTAACATCCATACCCAGGCCAGGATTCGAACCCGGGACTCCGTGGTCGCAAGTCAAACACCTTCAGCATTGCGCCACCGAGCTGATATCACCCCCCGCTTTTCAAAATTTCGATGGAAATAAATTCTGAAACCTAAGGAATATCACCCCCCCCCCCTGCGCTCTTCAAAATTTCGCTTGAGAAAGATATTCAATAACATAGAGAATGTTTACACCATTTAAAAAAAAGTGAGCAATTTTTTAAAATAACTTGCCAGGTTAGCGTAGCAATTTTTTTTACAGTATGAAGAGTCTAAGTTAGCTAATAAAAAAAATTAACTCATGAATTGAGCAAAAATGTTTTTTGTTTCCGAATGTATGGCATCATTAATTTTATTTTGGACTGTGATCATGTTGGAAACGAAGATTTGTTTACTTATTTATTTGTTGTTTGCATTGTTTTTATATATTAGTTATTGTTGTGATTGTACTAGCTCCGTAACTAAGAAAGTGTTGTTGAATAAAAAATAAAATAATTTATATTTGACATCTGTTAATTTCTGGCTCTAAAAACCCACAAGTTTAGGCATATTCTGCTTCAGGTTATGGGCCCAGTACACCCAGTACAATAAGAAGGGTCAGTGGTTCTCTAGTAATAGAAGAAAACTAGTTTCGTGTCAAGTCACATCAAATTTAACATACCAGTTAAAGGTATTCTAAAGGTAATAAGATGGACAAGTTCAAGAATATTAATATTCAGAAATTCGATGGGAAGAATTTTTCACTGTGGAAATACCAGATGGAAATAATATTTAGAGCAGAGGGTTTGCTGGATTTAATTAATGGTAAAGCAAAACAACCAGTAATAACAGATGAAGAAAACGTAAAGAAATCATGGGAAAACTTAAATGCTAAAGGGATGATGTTAATATCTATGTCAATGGAGTTTAGTCAATTGCAGACTGTAATAACGTGTGATAATGCCGCCAGTATGTGGTCAAGGCTGAAAATAATTCACGAACAAAGGTCCTCCGCGAACAAAGTGATGATTAAACAAAAAATTTTCAGTTATAAAATGTCAGAAACCGACAGTATTGCACAGCATATTAGCAACATAGAGTCAATGTCACAAGCTCTAGCTGATGTTGAAGAAAAAGTAAGCGATATAGATAAAATAGCTAAAACTTTAGAAAGTTTACCTCACAAGTATGGATCATTCGTAACTGCATGGGACTCATACGACGAAGATAAACAAACATTTGAAAATCTTACAACAAGACTTCTCAAAGAAGAATTGAGGCTTACTCAGGCAGACGAGCTAACAACTGCGTTTGCTGCTGTTAAACTCAATAAGTATCCTCATAGTTCGAACAAAAAGAATTTTGTTTCTAATACCAAAAGTAATTTTATTCCTAATACAAAGTATTCTAAAAAAGATGTAACGTGCTACTACTGTAACAAGAAGGGGCATTTCAAATCTGAATGTAGAATAAGGCTTAGTAAACTTCAACCTGGTTACAGCAAGCAAAACTGTGATCCAAATTACAGAAATCAAGCTCTTAGTGCTGAGATGAAAAATATAGTTGCTGATGGATGTGAAGATATCTGGCTCGCTGATAGTGCAGCATCAAAGCATATGACGTCGCACAAAGAGTGGTTTTCACAAATAACACCACTAAAGAACAAAGATGTCCAAATTGGAGATAACTCTTTTATTACCGCTGAAGGAATTGGCTCAATTAGTGTAATGGCTGTTGTGAATGGTAGAAGAGTTCCTCGTACATTGGTAGAAACCTTATACGTTCCAAAGTTGAAGAAAAATCTTTTTTCAGTGGGAGCAGCTACGAGCAAAGGTTTGCAGGTCGAATTTAATAGTAGATTCATAGAAGTTAGAAATAAAAATGGTGTAGTTGCTGTTGGAAGGAAGCTGGAGAATCAATGCTATAAAATGTTATTTGAAATCCTACAAATTCAAGGAAACTCCGCAGAAACGAGTATTGTTCAGCTATGGCATGAACGGTTGGGTCATGTTAATTTTCGTAATTTGAAAGACATGTCTGACAAAGGAATGATACCTGATATCAAAATCTCAAATAAAGAAGTCACACGTATTCAGTGTGAGGGTTGTCAATATGGAAAACAACATAAGCAATCATTTAATGCTAATTTGAATAGACGAGCTGAAAAACCTGGTGAATACATTCATTCCGATGTCTGCGGTAGAATATCAAGTACTTCATTAGGAGGAGCTAATTATTTCGTTTTATTCAAGGATGATTGTACTTCATATCGTTTTGTTTATTTCATAAGACATAAAAGTGACGTTTTCACAAAATTTCTGGAATTTCAGAAAATGTCAGAAAGACAAACTGGTAATAAAATAAAAATATTCCGAAGTGATAATGGAACAGAATTTGTTAACCATCATTTTAAAGATCTTTTTAAAGAACATGGAATAATACATGAAACCAGTGCTCCATATACACCAGAGCAAAATGGAAGGGCAGAGAGAGATTTGAGATCTATAGTTGATAGTGCCAAAAGTATGTTGCATAGTACTGCTCTCCCGATGAATCTTTGGGCGGAAGCAATTAATATGGCCGTATACTTATTAAATCGTCGCCTGTGTGCACAAGATAAGCATGTTACTCCTTACGAAAAATGGACAGGAAAACAATTAAATCTTAGCCATTTACAAAGGTTTGGATCTGAAGCATTCGTACTTGTGCCTAAACAGTTCAGAAATAAGTTCGAGAGAAATTCCAAGAAACAAATATTAGTGGGATATGACGGCAACAGTTCCAATTACAGATTGTATGAATTGGCTGCCAGGAAAGTTGTCGTCGTGAAACATGTTAATTTCAATGGATGTATTTATAAAGACAGTAGAAATATGTCATGTCAAAACAACGTTATATTTGAGATGGAAGATGAAGATAATTTACAAGAAGAGTCCGTAGACACCAAATCAGAAGGCAGAATAGAAAACCAAACGTCAGAAAACATAGAAGTAGAAATTAATCAAGAAAACCAAACGTCAGAAAACATAGAAGTAGAAATTAATCAGCCTAAGGATAAAGCTTCAGAAGAAAATGGCCATTATTTAAGACACCGTGAAGATATTAAGAAACCAATTTGGTATGAAGCATGTGCTGCAGTATTAGGTGAACCTCAGACCTACGAAGAAGCTATGGAAAGTGGAGAAAAAGAAGAATGGAAGAAAGCAATGGAAGATGAGATTAAGTCGCTGATGAAAAATGAGACGTGGTCACTACAAGTTTTACCAGCGGATCGCAAAGCAATTGGGTGCAGATGGGTGTTTAAAATAAAATATAAAGCGGATGGTAAAATTGAAAGATATAAGGCCAGACTTTGTGCAAAAGGTTATAGTCAAAAATCTGGCATAGACTATTTTGAAACATTTTCACCAGTTGTAAGGTATGATTCCGTTAGAACGTTATTATCAATTGCAACTGGCAGTGATTTAGAAATTTGTCAGTTTGACGTAAAGACGGCTTTCTTGAACGGAGATTTACAAGAAGAAATCTTTATGAAGCAGCCGGAAGGCTTTAATACAAAAGATTGTACTCTGGTATGCAAACTCAACAAAAGCCTATATGGTTTGAAGCAGTCTCCGAGATGTTGGAATAAGAAGTTTGTGGAGTTTCTTAGTTCATACAGCTTCAAGCAGTTAGATGCTGAAAAATGCATTTTTTATGCACTCTTTGAAAATTATGAACTATTCCTGGCGTTGTACGTTGATGATGGTCTAATTATGTGTAAATCTAAAAAGGTTATGGACATATTTTTGACAGAACTTGGAAAAATATTCGAGATAACCATTTGTGCTGCAGAATGTTATGTTGGATTGGAAATCAGTCGCAATAGAGAACAAAGAAGTATATTTTTGGGCCAGCAAGGGTATGTTGCCAAAATTTTGGAGAAATTTAACATGGTAAATTGTAACATCAAAGCAATTCCTGCCGATCCAAATGTTGTGCTTCATGCAAACCAAGCATCTACAAGAGATAGTAGGATGCTTAGTGTGCCCTATAGAGAAGCTGTAGGAAGTTTAATGTTTCTCGCTGTCGTCACACGCCCAGATATCATGTTCGCTGTGTCTCAAGTGAGTAAATACCTTTGTAGTCCAGCTTTGGAGCATTGGATAGCAGTAAAAAGGATATTCAAGTATTTAAAAGGAACCCAGAACTATGGAATAAAGTATTGTGGAACTGATTTAAATTTTGTTGCATATTCCGATGCTGACTTTGCAAACGATATTGATTCTAGAAAGTCAACAACTGGTTATTTGACTATGTTAGCTGGGGCACCGGTTACATGGTCGTCACAGTCTCAAAAGTGCGTTTCCCGTTCTACTACAGAGTCAGAATACGTGGCAGGTTCAGAAGCAGCCAGAGAGGTTATTTGGTTGAGAACATTACTTCAGGAGCTTAATGTAGATGTATGCGAACCTACCAAGCTATTCGTAGATAATCAAAGTGCCATTCGGTTAGTCAAGAGTCAAGAACACCATAAGAGGACCAAACACATTGATATAAAATACCATTATATACGTGACCAAGTAGAAAAGGGTTTCATTGAAACTGTCTATGTTGAATCTAAAAAACAACTTGCTGATATTCTCACGAAGGCTTTACCAAAGGAACAATTCATCAGAAATAGAAGTTCACTTTGTGTACCTTTAAATCAGTAAACAAATAGGGGGAGTGTTGGAAACGAAGATTTGTTTACTTATTTATTTGTTGTTTGCATTGTTTTTATATATTAGTTATTGTTGTGATTGTACTAGCTCCGTAACTAAGAAAGTGTTGTTGAATAAAAAATAAAATAATTTATATTTGACATCTGTTAATTTCTGGCTCTAAAAACCCACAAGTTTAGGCATATTCTGCTTCAGATCAATAGCAGAGCTGGGCTATTCGGGGTTGCGTAACAAAAATTAGAATCTTAAAATATGGCATTTTGTAGCTGTGGCACTCGAAAAATTGATCTATGGTGTCGAACTTCACAAAATTCATAAAAGTGCCAACACCTGAAGAACTAACAACTTTTTACTAAGGACATCTTTTGATATTCTGGTCAGTCATGAGCTGGTCTGCTCTATCAGCTCTCCAAGGGATGACGTTGACTTTTGGGACACCCTGTACTATATTATACAAAAACGATTTATTTAAGTTAAAATTAGGTCTAGTTATAGGATATGTACACATATTACCTTTGTCGATCAAAGTGCATTTCACTTAAAATCGTGCATATAAGTGTCTCATTTTTATCTGATATTTTATATTTTAATAAATGTGTCATTCATGTGTTCGCCATTGTCCTAATACACTCTAAGTATTGATCTATGAAATTATTCATAACATTGCATAAAATATTTTTCGGCAATCACTCTAATATTGTTTCAATTTTCGGGAACTGGAACAGCTTTATATTTAGATTAACAGAATGTGAAGCAGTATTTGATGAAAATTCGTCAAAAAATATATTTTTATTATTCATAAATTAATAATAAATAATACGTCAATCTTATGGTTATAACTCTGCGATCATCTTGGACCTAGATGGAGCTGGAATTTTCTATGGCACGTTGTCCCTAAAGTAGTTTCCACAACACCAAAATATCTGAACACTATACTTCAATGCCATCAAGTTGGTATTATCTGGAGATGGTTAGAACTTTCTAATCATAAGATAATAATACCAACATGACAAGAGAAACACGCGTCGAATTAAAATGTTTGAGTATAGTATTAAAGTATTTTGGTGTTGTAAAACCACTTCAGTCACTACTATCTCTTAGTGTAATACCTATTTTAAGAATTCAAATAATGGGACAAAAAGATCAAGGAAATATTAAGTATCAGTAAAGTATGGAAGAAAGTTGCAATAATTTAAAACATGAAAGTTTGTAGATTGTAGACTATTTAATGGGTCGACCTAAAAGGTCTCTTGCGAATTACTCTACAGTTAGCTGTTGCCCAAGACTTCCAAGCTTTCTACAGTGCTTGTGATTTATTCGGGAGCTAATTTTCCTGTATGTTTTTGTCATGGGCAGTGCCAGATTATTCAATCTAGTGAAATATATATAAACAAAGTGAACTCCATCGTGCTATTTCATAATCCTAAATACTGAATGTTTTGTTCTTACTGAACTGTCTAAACAATCCCCTTTCAATTATACCGCAGTTAAAAAGTAACTTTGACATTTGACGGAAGTTATTGATAAAGTTGTGAAATTTTGCAAAAGATGCTCCGAGAGATGCTCACTATCTGTCACGCTCGCTTAGCCATCTTGAAGAAGTGATGCTCAAATTACATTTTTTGCTTATATGTCGCTAACCATTAGCAATATAGAAATTACAGTCTATATATAAAATATAGCTTATAAAATTCTCTACAGAAAATATCATATACTTTTTTTCGTATATTTAACAATGAATTATTATTTGTTTGTTTATAATTATATTGTAACATTCTTTATAGAATTTTGCAATCAGAAGAAAAGAGAGAGGAATATTACTCCCCGCTTTTCAAAATGTTGATCGAGATAAATTTCGGTCCAGAAAAGTATTCAATTCCAGGGAATACCTCCCCCTCGCTTTTAGAAATTTTGGTAGAGATAAATAGTTTATTATTATGAATGCCACCCTCCCGCTGTTCGAAATTAATTTTGATGATTTGGTGGAAGTCGTATGTTACTACCCCCAGCCCCCCCCCCCTCCCATAGACCCCGATTTTCTCTCGGCGGCCCTGGTTGAAGGAGTATCATGGCGGGGAATAGTTGTAGTTCTTCTCATCTACACAATGGGTTGAAATAACGTGGCAAAAAAACCTTAAAGATACCGGCGTTCCGCCTAGTTAGGGAAGTGTCGAGGAGGGTCAGGGTTGGCTTTCATTTTTCCTAATGTAATCATATAGAACTGATTTAAAAAGTATAAATCTTTTAATTGTACCATTTAGCAAATATGAACCACCTGTACGAAAGGAAATCGAATCTGTACTGCGCTAGCATATGTCTGTCTGTACACAAGGCTGTATATCACACTATGTGACACGGGAGATGGGGGCAACCTGCGCAACTCTGATGGAAATGACTTGCAGTAGAAATATAACAGAATTCCTCCATAAGATTAGTGCGGGGTCCTTTGTAAAAAAAAAGTAATTAAAGCATGTGACTTCGGTTAAAGTATTTCATACAGTTACAGAAGTAAAGGAGAAAATTACCGGAATTTTAAAAAATTGTTATTTAAGGACATAAATGTTAAAGGTGATATTTTATTTAAAATAAAATCACTTTTAATACGTTTGTTTATACACTATTTTTTGTATAAATACTACTGAAAGCATTATTGAAGATCTAATTTTAAACACAATATCTGCGTATTACAGTAAAATTTTAAAATTTCGTATTTGTATTTGTCTGTCAAAAATGACAGTGTCATGAAGTTAGACAATCAAGGTATTCAGAGAATTTCACTGTAACTAAGATAATGAAAAGTTTGTTCGTCTCTTATGATTTTGTTTATAAATAACCCTTAAATAAAATCAATTCTGTTCACCTCGTTCAACTGTGGTTTATTTCTAGCAATTGAAAGTGGTTAGAATTTGTTTAAAAACGTGTGGTAATAAATCAGAAATTGAAGCAGCAGCCAATATGGTTACTTTTAGCTTGTTGTCATCACAATCAAGACAACAGTACGAGATTGTCTATAATCGTTTTATGGAATGCGAATGGCGCATAAGTAAAAGCGTATCACTCAAAAATTATGATAATGTATTCTTGACGTACTTTGACGACACATTTAAAACACGGAAGGAAATATTCTCATCAAAATTTAAAAATGTCCAAATATAATTTTGGCTAACTTTTTGGAATATAAGGAGCAATCACGGCATATGCGAGTATTATAAGTAGTATAGTAGTATATTGCATTTTTTAAGGGACGGGCAAAGGATAGAGACCATAAAAACCCATAATACTGACTAGGAGCAGGTGGATAATTTTCTTACGAAAGCACCAGACGAGAAGTATTTAATGCAAAAAGTGGCTACGATTTTCGGCATATTTGGAGCTTGTCGTAGTAATGAAAGGTGCTATTTGGCTTTAGAAGGCATCGAGGATAAGGTAATAGTTGTACATATATATGACACAAAAACCAAGGTAACACGAAATTTCGTTATTATTGGTTCGTATATCTACATTACTATAGAAAGTATATGAAAATGATAATCACCAACGACTGTTTATTAAATAAGGAAATAATAGGAGTTAGAAGAATCCAGTTGGAATAAACACGTTGAGAGAAATGCCTGCAGATATTGCTGAATTCCTTAAACTTCCAGATTCTCGCTTATGTTCAGAAAGCTGCTATCGCCGGTCTTCGGCTAGCTTGCTTGATGAGGGATATATAGACAGATCAATGGTAAATAAGAAAAGCATTGCGATGAAAATGTTGCCAAATGTCATTAAAGTTGTGTCCAAAATATAACATTCAAAGCGGCATCCCTTAAGAATTACATCGCAAAGAGCCGCACGCTTGCAAACGAACACCTGCTTAATGCGTTCAGAACCGGATTCAAGATTTTTATGACTACATTCGTATTTTACTTGTCGTATGACAACTCTCCATTTAAATATTTATTACCACAAAAAACACTACTGGCAAATTTTCCAACTTAATCTCATTAAAATACTAGCACTACACTACAGTTTTTTTTTCTTCTTATCTGCAGTTTCAACAGAAAGAGCACGCACCACAAAAATAACAGAACATTAGGTTCATATTTTTAGCATTTCTTTTATTACTGTCAAATATGTTTGTTTTTAAATGTTTTACTTCCCTCGCATACCAAAGGGAAGTATTGTATTCGAGAAAAAATCACCATCCGAGGTTTTTTCGGATTTTCACGTTTCAGATCACGTAGATTACGAAAACATAGGTTTTTCAATTCCGTCAGTCTGTCTGTCTGTTGGTGTATTATCTAAAAAAAACTACTTGACGTAGAGCAGTCAAATTTGGTAGATAGCTGACGCTGCTGTCAGCGATGAAATGGTTACACTTTCACTGGAAAATATACAGGGTGGACCGTCTAAATGGAGTAAATAATGGGAATTTTTTTTTACTCAAATTTAAAATTTCCACGTTTCATGGCATTCTAAACCTATTTCAGAAAAAAAAATTCAAAACTTTTTTTTGGTCGGATGACACTTTAAAATGTTCTCCAAATGTACCTTCCTCGAGAGGTAAACGTATAATAATAGTACACACGGGTAATGAAGATGGATTTGTAAAAGGGTGTTTAATGCTTTCCGCAAAAAACATAGCAAAGTCATCGGCCGATTACCACCAAGATATGAACGCCACTTTGAAAAACGGTTTGCAGAAAAACTGTTGCGTAACATAAAGCCAAATTCGGTCATAGTGTTAGATAATGCCTCTTACCATTCGCGACAAGCTGAGAAAATACCAACTACTTCGACGCGAAAGTTTGAATTAATTGAATTTAAAAAAAAAGGCGAAAAATGCAAACATTTGTAATAGACGAATTTGCAGAACAATATGGTCATATAGTTTTAAGACTGCGAGTTAAATCCTATTGAAAAAATTTGGAGTGCATTAAAAAATTACGTTAGAAACATAAGCCCCCGACTTAGTCATAATGTGATACAACTTATTAGACAGTGGGAAGCCCATTGAAAAGCATTGGACGGGATGCGTGAACCATATTAAACAAAATTGAAAATCAATATTTTGCCACAGTTCCTCAACAACAACCAATTATAATAAATCTCAATGATTCCTCATCATCGTCATCTTCCGGGGAAGAAGAATAATTTAATTATTGGCGCATGCATTGCAGTAAGTAGGTTTAATGTAGATACCAATAATAATGTTGTCTTATACAATATACAAAAAAAAAGATTTTTTTGTCACATATACCAAAAAAAGAAACAACAATGTATTTTAGCTACACGTGCTTTGGCAATACACATGTATATATTAGAATTATACAACCATTGTTAGGTAAGTTCAATATAATGCTAGAATTAAATCCTAAATAAAACGAATGTAGGGTTGTTGTATTTTTATTTAATAATAGGTAGAACTGTGAAATCCAACATTTATGAAAGCAGGGAATATTTTACTTTCATTGTTTCATTACTTGCCAAACTCTGAAATTCTAACTCCGGCTCTGCAAGTCAACGTGGACTCTACATACTAGACTAATACGCATAATAAAATTCGACCAATCAGTAGATCTGTAGCAGAATTTGCCATCAATCAGATTTAGTGGGCGTAACTTATTTACTTCCCTCGGCGGTAGTTTATAAAAAAAACTACTTAATTTAATTTGTGGTCATTTTTTGTCACACATCCAGACAATAGTAAAAAAATAATAAAGGAAGCCGCAAATGCTCCTTATATTTTGGATTTGAGTTTACCACTCCCAACATACTGACCGCAAAATCTTACAAGGAAGCTACTGCCACAGGTGCCGCAGCTACACTAAGTTTGAGCATGGTATTTCAATTGCCAACTGTTCTGATGGGACCATCCACATTAATACTAATTAAATCCAAATATAATCGTTTTTGAAAATAAAGCTTAATAAATAATTACAGATTTTAAATGTAACATTTACTTTTAACACTGGTGTTATACCATGACATTTTTAACACAGTAAACGTCAAAAAGTCTTCCTTTAGTAGCGTTTATACAAAAATGTATTCCGAGGGTCTTGGCCCGAGGATATAAAGTCACACAAGGGCATAAACATCCTATATCGCCAGTGATGCATACAACGTTTTATATTTCACTCTACTTTAGATACCTACACAATAGGCGAGTCAATTTATACATCCGACCTTGCAAAAGGTCAGGATATTCTAATTTTTTAAACTGTTGTGAGGACCTTTGGTAATAGTAAGAAACCAAGTTTGCAGCTTCGGAAGACCTGTGCGAGGTGCGAAATGCCCAAAAAACAGCGACATTTTTGTATTTGTTTCGGTCTTTGCCCAATATCTCCTAAACTATGGGACCTACAGAAAACGCTGTTACTCCATTTTTAAAGTAAATTAAATTTCATAAACCCGAAAATTTTATGAGGAATCCAAATGTGAAATAAAATATAGGGTGTTCCGTTTAAAATAACAAAGTTAGATGCTACATCCGATGTAAGAGGAAGTAACACACGCCTGGAAATATTTTTCTTAGATCCGCCACATCCAAAAACCCCCTTGGCCCAATTTTCAAATTTCTATATAGGTGGAGAGCCGGCTGTATAGATTTCCTATGAATAAGATACATGAAAATCTTTATGTGAGTGAGTAAGTACTACCACAGACATACAGGGAGCCACTTTTAATTTTTGCAAATTTTGCCCGCGTTATGGAATTCTGACGTGTCACTTCCGGTCACGATTTTTTGCGTCATCGAGTACATGAATAAAACTTACGTCAAGATGTAGGTTTTGAGGTACACAATAGGATTGTAGCGGGCTGCCAGCTGTTAGCAAAACTTAGCTATAGATGTTATAGCATATTGTGTCACAAGGGCAGAAAATGAACATTAGTAGCCCGCGGATATTAGCTGATAGTTAAGGGCTGCTAATGCGTTTTCTGCATGTGTGACATACAACTGTTTTTCGCCTAGCATTAAATAAAACAAAAAAAAGGAAAAAAATAACAAGAATCTTTAATGTTATAAATACTAACAGGGAAAAACATAACAAAAATCACAACTTATTGTTATTTTACACCTTTGTTGTTTGCTTTGTTTCCAAATTTTGGTTTAAATTGACATTTAATGAAAAATTATGTGAGACGTCAAAGTATGCGAATGACAATCAAAGGTGTCTAGATTATCAAAATCTACAAAATCGTGTTGTTATGAGTTTTTTCGCCTAGCATATGTGAATATGAATCATATTAACCCTAAAAATATGACCGAATGTAATGTTTATCGTCCCTTGGGCCGCTAAACTCATAACACGATTTTGCTGTTTTTGACAATCTAGACACCTTTGATTGTCATTTGCATACTTTGACATTTCACATAATTTTTTATTAAATGTCAATTTAAACCAAAATTTGGAATGAAAACAAACAACAAAGTTGTAAAATAATAATGAGCTGTGATTTTTGGTACATTTTTCCCGCGAAAAACGGTTGTGTGTCATACATGCAGAAAACGCATTAGCAACCCTTAGCTATAAACTCTAATATCTGCGGGCTACTATAATGCTCATTTTCTGCCCTTGTGGCACAATATAGTATAGCGGCCCAAGGGGAGATAAACATTACTTTCGGTCATATTTTCAGGGTTAATATGATTCATCTACACATACGCTAGGCGAGAAAAAAATAATTACTAGTACTTCAGTACAGTGCCTACTTGCCGCTGTTCGTTCTTTTGCTGGCATTTCACTAGCTATGAAAAGTTATATTTCTCTTGTGATTCGAGGATAGAGGTGTCCATTTTGCTCTTTTCACAACTTGAATTAAAAATTGTAAATAACGGAGCCAGCATCCGAGCGCCAAAAACCGGTCCTGAGTCTGCCACCCCACAAAACAATTGCTCTGCGCCGTATGCCACCTTGTTTTTCACTTGATTTCTAACGTTCACTTCATTTCGCATTATTAACGAACGTTGAAAACTGTCGTTTTTCCTATTGTTTGACTCCCTGTTTCTTAGCTTTGAAACAGACTACCTACCTAATCCTACTAATATTATTTGAATTTGCCAATGAATTTTTGAATACTTAATTTAATTGCCTTTATATTCTTAAATTATAACAGTTACATTATCATGATTATGTAATAGTTATAGTTTAGCCTAGTTACTTCGTGCGTGAGTGGCATAATTACAATTATTACAGTAATTGGGAGGTACCATTCACGTACCTTTGAAACAACTAGATATGTTTAATATTATAAAATGTAAAAATATTCCACAAAAACCAAAACTGAAAAAACGTCACTAACATTCTTGTTTTTCGTAGTAAAATATTACGCTGTGAATAAAATGAATAGTAACATACCTGAAAGCAGAAATGATATCCGGTGAATCCATTAATCCAAAGATCACGGCTGATGCACTGAGGCGAAGACCACGGCTACATCTGTCAGTTGTGGAGCACGAGTCAATTTTACAGCCGGAACAATAGCGCCCTGTTAGGTCGGCAGGTGATGAACAGCTGCAATAAAATTGAAAAGAAACTTTTAGTTGCAAAACAATCCGCTATTTCGTTGAACATATTTTGCGCGTTACCTTTGGAATTCCGTTTTTGGAAAGAGATTACGTTGTTTACTTGTTGAATCAAGCTTTTTAAATAATTTTGAACTTGTTTACTGATATGGGTTATCTAATATACGAGAAGAACGAAAAATTTGTAGTTCCTTCTTCGGTTTGATGAAGAAATTTGTAATAAATAAATTTTCAATATTTCAGAACATTTAATCTATAATTATTGAGATATTCTATAATTTTCTACGCCTATTTTTATGTGCTTTACATAACCAACTAATTGTTCAGTCAGTGCGTTTAATTTCAATTTTAAATTTAGTTTCAAATCTTGTAGTGAAGCCATTGGTTTCATTGCTGATTTTCTCTCCGAAAAAAATGAGACAACCGTTTTATTTTTATCATAACTCCGTAAGCTTTTATGCTAACGACTTTTAAAGGTCATTTCAAGTACTTTAAAAAAGGTCTGACGAGTTTTCCTTCAAAAATTCGTCGTTTTTCCGTTATTTAAAGTTTAAAGGTACGAATTCAGTTTTCTGTGAACAAGCAGCGCCATAACTCGGTTCGTATTGCAACTACAGAAATAAGAAAAGCAATCGAGTTGTGTTTTATAAGCTTCATTTTTGCTCCTGATGAATTTTTTGATGAAACGTAAGGTTTTCGAGTTATTCGTGAAAAATCGCTAAAAAACATGCATTTGAAAAATATGAAAAATCAACATTTTCAATGGCGAATAACTCGAAAAATATTGAAAAATTGATATGAAAAAGTTCTTGGAACAACTTTTGCTTAGAATTCATCACTCTATCGGTTTCTGAGGTTATTTTCAGTTTACTAATTTCCACCTCCGAGAAAGAGTGGCATCCACCCACAGGATAAGAGCATACCTTCGAACCATGTAGACTTAGCAATACTATCAATTAAGAATCGAATACCCTTTATTTCATGAAAATCGATCTTTCCTAACTGGAGTCCGAGGTAAAATGCTTCAATGACTAGACTATAACGAACTGTATCACATGGTGACCGTCAGAGGAGTATAAACTTCAATGTTTTGTATAGTCTCTCAGGCTCGAACTTTCACGCAGAATAATAGCGATTAAAACTGAGATGAGACATTTTTCGGTCTCATCTCATCTCGTAAAAAGACATTAATCGTTTTTTTGTTATGATAAGACGAGACAAGACATTTTCAAGTCAAGATCTCGTGGAGATGTAAATTTCTGCCAATTATTTTAGATTTTGTACAAAGGCATAATTTTTAATTTCAACAACTTATATTAATAATATTTGCTTGTATTTGTGAAAAAATCATATTATTTGAAGGGGAAAATGGCAATTAACCGGAAACATAGAACAAGACCGAACATTCTCAAATTATCTCAAGTTTCTAATCAAATTAAGAATACGAAACAGATATTTTCTAATTCGGTTACAACGTCATTAATTATGCATAAATGCACAATTATTATTACAACCAACAACAGCTGAACTCGACTATTCTTGAAAAAGTTTAACTTTTGAGGTCAAATATTTTAGACAAGCCTGTGATCTTTTGCAATTTACTCGAACATAGTTCATTGCATGAAAACTACAATTGGCACAATCAATATTTCCAAAAGAAAATTACTAAATTCAATAAACTATCCAATATTTAAGAGAAATTGTTCGTTTCTTGAATTTTAGCACGTACATATCACTACGAGACAGCTCTAATAAGCATATACTCCTCATCAAAATAAAAGAGCAGTTACTAAATTTTGCTATTTCACGTCAAGCCGTTTTAAGGTTATCACTAAATGAATGGATTAAGGGGTTACAAGGCAGTCGAAGAAAGAAAAAAAATGTTATTAGTGAAATGTTAGACCTACCGATTTACAGCAGAAATTAAAGTTGTGTTTTTGAAACACCCTATATATACCAAGATGATCCATACTACATCAGACCAATTTAATATTCAAGAGACAAATTTTACAAATGATAGACGTGTGGCTTAAAATAAAGATTCAACATTTTATGAGGGAAAACAGGAGATGCACCGAACAAGTTTCGCATACTTACCACTACTAACATGTTCTCTAACACAATTTCCCTAAATTTTGTTAAAATATCTTAAATACTGTAACTACGTACTTCGGAAACTTTTTAATTATACCCCATACAGAAATTAATCCCGAGAATAACCCCGTATAATTATTCGAAGTTTAAATTGCATTAAACTATCCGTAATTTTTTAAATATAAAGCATGTATTTATCAATTATAAACAAATTTAGGTCTAAGATATGATCCATATAATTACCATCCAATAAGAGTTATTGAGGTAATTGGAATCGTTAAAATAAACTATTAAATCAATTTACAATTTGATTTTCCTACATGCAGGCTCATTAAGTTAAACATCAGTGGATAACTCTGCTGATTACGGTCCATCCAGATGAAGAGGTAGATATAAAGAATCAATATTAAATTAAAATCGGATTTAGTTGGCACTTTGGTACCTCCATAAATGTCAAAGTATATTCATATTTCCATAAGTGTTTGGTTAAGGTTTACTATCTAAAATAGCATGATATCGTTTAGTTGGGAGTTATCGACTAATACAAAACTAAAATAAAATACTTTGTAACATCACACACGCGTTTAATCAAACAATTTCGTTATTATTTCTGTACTTATAGTGTAATAGAATTTAATAGAAAAAGCCATTTTTTAAACAGAGCAGGGGTATCCGATTAGCTAGGAGAATTGGGCCCAATTATTGCATTTAAGAAAACATTTTGGCCATTTTCTAAATTTTCTACAATTTTTCAGTCATGTAATAAAGGATTCATTCTTTAAAATAAAAATATTTGTAACTGTATGTAGTCGACATTTCTAGAGAAGAATATGCCGCAAACTGTGGTCTAATCGACATTTATCAAAAATACCGGGCTTCTATTGACTTTTACATGCAGAGCGCATTTTTAGCATCTTCGTTGTTTATATTTATTACCTGGAATATAAAAAAAAAATCTTGTTGCTAAAATAATGCGCTCATGGGTGGATTTTCTTAGCTTATCGACACCCCCTTGTCAAACACTATTTTACTGAAATTCTATCCGACCAATCCGATGTCAATGAGGAACAAATATTGGAACATTAAAGAAAAAAGTTCTATCAGAAAAATCGATTTTCTTGAAAATTTCAGTATTGCGGAATTTTGTTTTTCTTAATTATTATCTATAAAAGGGAAATAAAAAATGTAAATTTTAAACATCACTTCGTGTTTAGCCATGAGAAATAATTTTATTCTGAAATATAAGGAAATTTCACTTTACGCACTACACAGCATTTGTAAAGAAAGTACTTTACTTTAGTACTATGCACAGTAGTAGGAAATAGTTGTTTGTGTAACAAGAGTGGATATGACATGGAAAATCCACTCGAGTTGTACAGTATACTATTTCTACGACCATCTTTAGAAAAAACTACGAAATTTTAAAATTTTTATTAAACATGAACACACACTAAAAATTGCCTTGACAGCTTACGAACGAACTAGATTTTTTTTAAAGGAATAGTTGGCTATGTACTTAATAAACGAACTGTGATTGGTCGGTATCATATCCATCCTAAATGGGATATAAAATATATCCGTTCAGATAACTGGAATTGCCTACTTATCCATTCTACAGACTACAGAGAACAGATAATTTACATAAAGAAGTAGGAAAAATCTTTTATCTATGATCGATAGATAAAGTGGGCTTTTCTCACATTTGACAGCGCAAAGTTGACGTTTCCTACGGACCTATGAATAGCCACTTTACCGCTCGTCTCCCATGACGACGAGCGATAAAGTACTTTAACGCTCGCTGGAGTCATTATCTTCTGCTTGATTTTCTATAATACTCGTTGTTGGTCCCAAATAAAACCAGAATATAAGTTCAATCAGAAGCAAACTTAAATAAACTGCCAGCGTTTGTGCCTTATTTGTTTGTGTCTTATTGGTCACGTGCATGGCACACTCATAAAATGTTGACGAATCGCGGTTTTCAGTAAAAATTCAACTGAATTAGTTCTTTATTTCGATGTTTACTTACACTCTCGAGCGACAATGAGGCACTTTGCGCTCTTAGTAGACAAATAGCTATTATATGCGGTGTACTTGAACAGTCGTCTGTAGTATCATGTATATTGAATATATCACAAAATACCTGGGGCTATTCCTAATATATTTTCTTCAAACAGGAAATGCGTTCGATAAAACAATTATATATTTTAAATTTCTTTATTGGTGGGGAGGTGGTGGGAAGTCACTCTGGCCAAAGCTAGAAATCAATTTTTTTTTCGTAATTACTGCTCTACCTTAAAAGCGGTTTGGAGCATCGGAAAATCTTGGACTCAAAGTATAAGTTACTTGAGGCCCAAAGAACGATGTGTCACAGATTTTATGTCATTGGATTAATTTTACTTGTTTCGTGAATTTTCTAATTTGCGCTGATTTAATTAAAAATTTTTACAATTCTCGGCGACCCTCAAGGTTTTCCTTGTATACCTCAATTACTTATTTTTGCTTAAAAATACATCAGCAAAATCGTGATTTGAATGGTTTCTCATCGCTTCAGAATTTGGGGATTTTTTTTACAAAATCCGTGGCCGCCTTGAAAACGAAGTTTTCCTGGTTTTTGGCACCCAAATTTTTTGCTTTTAACATCCAAGGAAGTTACTAATCATTCCAAAAATGTTTCTTAAAGGGCCCGTGGGCCGCGACCTCTGCTGCTGGCTGTGGGACTCACCCCAAGGAGTTGAGGTTTCATGGACTTGAATATTACACGGCTCTACGTCTAATAAAAAGGCACTAAAATGATTAGTATTTTCAAATATTACGTGTGTAGACAAAATTTGCAATTTTTTAATCAAATTAATTGATTTATTAGCCAAATGAAACAAAACTTTCCAACGAAATTTCAATTTTTATTCGAACCAGTATATAATATTCCATTTTCAAATTTTAATAGAATGATACCTACGTGTCTGCATATTCTAAGATACTGTGTAAAATGCAAACAATCACAAAATATTGTATATTATGACTACATGACTCGCCGTTTAAACCAGCTGTAAAAACGTCGTTGTATACATTCGTTATCAATGATATTGCTCTCTTATCTAAGCTATCATATTTGTCAAATTCAAATATTCCAGCTACGTATGTTTTAAAAGTTTCATTTATATCCTATTCTCTACATCCGCCCGTCAATTACATACAAGCACATACAATATTCCCGAAAAATTATAGTATTAGTGACCAATTCTGTTAATGACATAGATACTTCACGATAGACTATATTTTCCTAATTAAATATAAACATAATAGTTACCAAATTATTCTTTAATTATTACTATTTATTACTCATACTTATACCTAGGTATTTCTTAAAACTTGTTCACTTTTCGTTGTTTCCATCCAGTTTTTTAAATTTTCTGAATATCATTATAGAATCGTATTGAAAACATTAACAAATTTGGATGTAAGGATGTCAAGGTTTGAAGTGATATCTACAACTGTGTCAAACCTATATTCTGATTATCGAAAAGTTGTAATTGTCTTTAGATCATGTCTTAATAATAATAATAATAATATGAGCACAGACAGATGGATGGACATTTTGAAAGTAACTCAGAAGTCAGTAATTAATACCAATACAAACAATTCTCCTCTATGAGCGATATTAACAGTGTCAGAAAGATGTTCATCAAATTTTCATTTTCATATTATTTGACAGGAGTACGATAACGAAGTATGTACAATTTCGAAGGGCCAAGAGAGGGAAAATTGAACACCATATTACATACTTCAGGTATTTAACAGCACTTACTTTGATTGCCAACTTTATGTGACATTTTTTAGTATTTTCTATTTTTTTTTTTTTCGTACGTACTACACAAAATCTATTCACCTTATAAACTGCACGGCGACGAACTCCTTGTATGACTCTTGTTTTGGTATGATTTAAGTTTTTTGTAAAATAGCAACGTTAGAACATAAAAAACTCTTAAATCATTGATAATTCATTCATAAAACTATAATAAAACTTAAACTGCATCCTTGATGATAGAAACCTACGCAAAATTTCGGCTGCTGAGTGCAGAATGCATACGAAGAACGTATCTTACGGTCTATGTGCTGCACTATTTTGAAAGAAAATATATCAAGCAAGAACTATGAAACTTCTTTTGTTCTAAATTTTAATCATAAAAGCTAGTAAAACAACAAGCATTACAATAGTTTTCTAAAAGTACAGGAATGATAAGAAAGGAGTATTGTTAGTTTAAAATATTCTGTGTATCATTACATGCTATTCTCATATCTCAAACAGTATATTATAAAAATCATTTTTTTGCCAAGGATGAACAACTTTTGCAGCTGCGTTTCTGCTCGACTAACGGTAACCGATGTTCATATAAATTATTTACTTCTTTGTAAACTATGCGAGAGTTAATACGCAATTTTACGATATAAAGCAATTAAGAAATATTTTCAGCATGAATTAATTAATATAAATGAATTATATTTTAACACACTACCAGAGGGACATTTAACAGCGTCTTATCTTTACCCGGAAACAACCCAATATGTATGTATACGCATGTCGAGAATATCTAATAAGTGTTAAGGTGAATAAGACATGACATTTCAAACCATTAAGTGCAGCAGGCACATAACGCTTCTCAAGTTTCAAATTTTAAGATAATTTCGATATACACCTTTACCAAATTAAGAACACAAGCATACTTTTGGTGATCGCATCAGTCAATTAGTGACTATAACACTAACATTTGAAAAATACAAGACCATATGGATCATCGTACATCTTTATACATGTATTCGGGGAGCCAAATAGTATTAACGTACCGCCAATTCATCCTCAGATACCTACGTAATTTTTCACTGTTGATTAAATCCCACTACTGAGGGAAAACTGAAGAATTATGGTTTGTCCAATCGCACCTACTGAACGCACATTTTTTTAAGACAAAATAATAACGAAATTTACATCTTGCTTGTGCACATTTTTTATTTGGCCAATTATATATTCTGCTATTATTAGTCATAGTAAAGGGCCATCAAATAGATTGGTGAAGTACAAGAAAATGAACTTTTGTCTGAAAATAAAAGTGAATTTTTGTCCATCTGAACTTGAGATATTTAACTTTTAGCATCTTGTAAAAAGATAAATAGCAGTAGATACACACAAAGAAACAGAATTGTGTCTCTGAACAGAACAAATATTTGCATTAATCAAGGAGAATAAGGTTATAATTTTATAAAGAGAAGTTAGAAGAATATCAAATTCCCTTAAATACATATATGTAGTACAGGAGCACATCGACAAAAGTGGATCGGACACTGCAGTTGCCGCCGCTTGGTGGAGATGTTGTAGGCATCTGTAGGTACCATTTCTCCCCAACGGCATGTCACGTGACCGCGCCCTCTTCGAGACAGAGGCAAAAAACAAAGGGCAGTTTAAATGTTGTCAAAGAATTTTGAAAAAAGGCACATATTTTGGGGAAAAATAAGCATCGTTTGTCTCTTGGTGTTTTTTCCCAAATGCTTCCTTCTCCCGAAAAAAAATAAAGAAAATTAGTTTTTTTGTAATTTATTTATGGGAGAAGGAAGCACTTTAAAGAAAAGATTCAAGAGGCAACAGTTGTTTATTTTTGTCTAAAAAATATGCTTGAATTTTTTGGGATTTTTCTAAAGAAATTAAAAAAAAAATTAGGGAAATTCTTGGAAAACCCTGACCTATACGTGTGTCCCGTCTCAAGTGGACACACCTTGATATTTCGGTTATTATTCGGCAGATCGATTTTAAATATTTCTCTGTTATGAGTTTCTTCAAGGCGCATCTTTTTATGATTTTCAATACATTTTTAATTGTCACACCAACCCACTGCGTTCACGCAAATATGTGATTTTTCTATATTTTTCTAAGCGACGCAGCAAAAAATTATTAAGAAAAGTTGTTCACAATCAAAAAATAACCCTAGATACTCATCAAAATATGCGTATTTTGATATTTTTGATAAAAATTGCAATTATTCAGAAATTTAATTCTTAATATTAGAATTAAGCAAAGATTGCCGTGGAAACAAGAAAATACGGCGTGTCATAAAAAACGTCAAACGTGTACGCGTGTTTTCTTAAATTTTTCTATTGAACAATGGCTGAACAGTGGTTGAGTGTCAATGAAAAAGTTGAGATAATTAGACTTACTGGCGAAAATAACCGTTCTACCAGAGCAATAGCTCGAGATTTAATGTAAGACATCCATTACGTCAAATTAGTTACTCAGTGGTTGATAAAATAAACATACTTTTCAACCAAACTGGTAGTGTAATAAAAACTAAAAGAAAGATAAATAATTGGCAGAATGTAGACCAGGTAATTTTAGACGCTTTCAATGACAATCCTCGTAGTAGCATACGAGATATGGCATTAAACTTGAATTTAACTCGCAACAAAATTTGGAGATGCCTTCGTCGATACAAATTGAAGCCATTTAAACCCAAATTTCTACACACCTTGGAGGAAGGCGATGATAACAGACGACTTGAATACTGTTTCTGGGTTCAAGGCAATTATCTTAATGATCGACATTTTTTGGAAAAAAATATGTTTACTGATGAAGCGACATTCACCACCAATGGTGTAGTATCGTCGCAAAACTGTAGGTATTGGGCAACAGAAAACCCGCATTGGGTAATCAATTGTAAGCGACAGTATTCTGATAAAATGAACGTGTGGTGCGGTATTTTAGGAGAAAGAATAATAGGCCCTTTCTTTTCCTTTGAAACTCTAAATGCTATAAGACTGCTACACTCGTTGAACAATTAATTAATGGAGGTAATTAATGATTTTCCACTGGTACTGCGAAGGGACTGTTTCTTCATCTGGATGGAGCATCGATAATTGTCCGACAATGGTCGACTGTTAACTTTCCTCAAAAATGGATAGGGCGAAACAGTCCTTTAATCGAGTGGCCTCCTAGATCTCCTGATATTACCCCGCTTGATTTTTATTTTTGGGGCACCATAAAAAATTAAATTTACAAAACGAGGCCCCGAAGTAGGCAAGAGCTTTGTGATAGAATCGCGCAAGCTGGTCAAGAAATTAACATTCAAGAACTACGACGAGTTCAAGGAATAATAAAAAACGCATTGATAAATGTATTACTATTGATGGTGGTTTAGTTGAAAAAGACTACATTTAAGTACTTAAATACTGTGTTAATATTGTTGCATTTATACCTATTACATTTCTTATACAAAGTTTATTTGAGTAATTTTTGTTTCCGTTTCCACGGCAATCTTTGCTTTAAATTTCTGAATAATTGCAAATTTTATGAAAAATATCAAAATACGCATATATTGATGAAACTCGGTATCTACGGTTATTTCTCGATTGTGAACAACTTTTCTTAATAATTTTTTGCTGTATCACTAACGCTAAGAAAAATATAAAAAAAATCACATTTTTGAGTGAACGTAGTGGCTTGGTGTGACAATTGAAAATATATTGAAAATCATAACAAGATGCGCCTTGAAGAGTTTCATATCAGAGAAAAATATGAAATCGATCTGCCGAATAATAACAGAAATATCAAGGTGTGTTCACTTGAGACGGAACACACTACAAGAAAATGACAAGAGGAATTTTTGTTTAGGCAATTAGCCAAGCTTTCTCTTTTACGATGAGCAATTTTTTTATATCTTCAAGGGTTAACTAGTTATCAGTAAAATAAGGCTCTTTTCACCGAAGGGGTGTTTTTTCGGGGGGTTGCGCGGCACCCCCAGAACTGGTTTTTGTGGTTTTGTGATGTTTAATGCTCCCACTGAAGGAAACTCTCAGATAACACTTTTTGTGAGCTTCTGGTGTAGTTTTTACTTTATTGACTGGACTTCTGTATCACTGCACGCGCAAAATAGGAAGATTTTTCGCATAGCTGTTTTAGACGATCTCTTTAACCGATAAAAGTAACTATTTGTTTTGAACTGCAAATTTTTGCCTTCTAATAAAAAAGACTTACTTAGAAATTATAATAATTTAACCTAAAAGCTTGCGTGCAGAGACTTCTCGTAAGATTTGTAAGAAAATTAAATTTTAATAACCATAATTAAGGTAGCATTTAATTCTTTAACAGGTGAATGAGAAAGAAATATAAAATCTTTAGGATTCCGTTACTAATCAAAGACGCAAGGTGCAAGCAAGGCGAAGACACGCGCGCTAGACAGATGTTTTTCAGGGCAGCTGGCACTTTACTAAAACGGGGTAAGAAATCTTCTTCAATCTCTTTTCTGCGTCTACGTAAGACATTACAAATTCACCTGATGCAAATAAAACACAAAAACCCAATAAATTACGCTGTATACCAGTAGGCAGCCAGGTGGAAACAACAGCAATTTTATGTTAATAATTATTGTTTCAAATACATAATTATAAGTTTTTTCTCGATGTTTTGTAAACAGTACATAAATTTGGATGTTTAAAGAGCCAATGAACTATATCAATTATTACTAAAGCACTGTTAATGTCTTTTTTAATCGTGACCCAAAAAAGAAAACTGTATTTCTATTTTTGATGTTTATTTTTATTTTGTATACCTGAATGAAACGTATAGTAATGCGATTTATTTCGACCACAAGATTTTAACCGATCCATGTTCTGACCTTCGCTAAATCCCCTTTACCGATGTTGTCTCTTTATTCATTAATTTACACGTTATTCTACAGTTTTGTGTGTACCGACGATCATTTAAATGGTAAATTAATTTAACTCCAAAATTAGGCTCAATTTTAACCGACTTCAATATTAATATGAGGTAATGAACTAGACTAATTATACTCTTCACCGATTTATCGCACCTTCATATAATTGTTGCACATCTATAGAATACTTATTGTTCGCAGCTCTTTTTTGTAATTAATATTAGTTTGGGACATTTTTAACGGCAACTACTGGAAGCGACTGGAACCTCCCCACGGTGGATCTATGAAGCCGAGAAGAGCACTAAATTGTGTGCCATAACGGCACTAAACGTAATCCGATCATAACCATAACCTTTTCAGATCTTTTGGAGCACTAAAGAAACAGTTATGCAAGTTTCTACACATCTTTCTCACTTGCACCACATAATAGCCGCGTCATTTTAGCATGAAAAATCTGAAAACCTATAGAAAAAGGTACAGGGTCAATTGACTTCATTTTTGAGTTCAGAAAGGCATTTAGAAACAACAGTACCTTTTATTTTTTGGCGGAAATGTTTGGTTTAATTTTTTTCCTATAATTGGCCAATATTAATGGCCAATTTAACTAAATTAAATGAAAAATTTGTTATCATACATAATATGCCATAAAATTAGACGAAAATGGTGACTCCGGGGTTTTGTGGTCGCTGTTGACCAATCTGAAGTCCAATTTGGGAAATTCAAAATGGCGGACCGGAAATCGGGCCATTTTCCGTAAGAAATGAGAATGGATATCTTGGCCTTGAAAATCTGTGCTCGGGGGTTTTCGAGGTCGTTGATTACGAATCTGAGGTCTGATTTGATAAATTCAAAATGGCGGACTGGAATTAAAGTCAATTTATCAAGAAAAACTCGTATTGTTTTCGTCTTTGGGCGAAAATGAGTACTCGGGGGGTTCTTGAGGTCGCTGATCACGAATCAGAGGTCCAGTTTACGAAATTCTAAATAGTGGACCGGAAGAACAGTCAATGTCTCCGGAGAATCTCGTATTTTTTACTTTCTTGGGCTGAAAGTATGAAAAATGCGAGTACTTCCTGAAAAATATACTACTTCCGGTCCGCTATTTTGAATTCTCCCGAATTGGAAATCAGATTCGTTATCAGCGATAACGAAAACCCCCGAGTTCTAGCTTTCAGCCCAAAAAAGAAAAGAATACGAGTTTTCCGGAGAAATTGACTGTGATTCCTGTCCGCCATTTTGAATTTCGTAAATTAGATGATTCGTGATCAGCGACCTTAGAAACCCCCGAGTAGTATTTTCAGCCCAAAAACGAATAAGATACGAGTTTTTCTTGATAAATTGACTTTACCTCCGGTCCGCCATTTTGAATTTAGCAAATCAAAACCCCCGAGCATAGATTTTCAAGGCAAAGATACCCATTCTCATTTCTTATGGAAAATGACCCGATTTCCGGTTCTTCATTTTGAATTTCCAAAATTGGGCTTCAAATTGGTGATCAGCGACCCCAAAACCCCCAAATAACCATTTTCGTCTAATTTTATGGTTTATTGTGTATGATAACAAATTTTTCAATTCATTTAATTGAATTGGCCATTCATATTGGCCAATTATCGGGAAAAAATGAAATCAAACATTTCCGCAATAAATAAAAAGTAAGTACTGTTTTTTCTAAATGCCTTGCTAAACTATTTGCAATAAAAATGAGGCAAATTGACCCTGTACCTTTTTCTTGAAGTAAAATGCCAAAATGAGGCGACTAATAATATGAATATATTGAAATTTACAGATCTTTTGGAGCGCTAAGAAACGCTCATGCAAACTTCTGCATTTTTATCTCACTTGCACCACATAAAATCAACATATTGAAGTTTATTGAGTGCTGTTCTTCTCTTACGTTTCGGGACATAGGATTGCACTGCACGTATAATGATGCGAGAAGAATACTATACCAAAGATTAGAAAACTAACAAGATAGGACAGTCAAACGGAGAAGACGAAATAGACGAAGACAGTTGTGAACTCCAATTTAAAGGTATTTCTCTACTGTGTTAAGTGCTAGGTCACGTATAGACCTCGATGACACCTGCGTGTGGCTGTTTTTTCTACCTTATATAGAAAAATGTTTCAAAATTATTCTTTAAATGTACAATTCTATCCTAACCAAATAGATACCTTAATTATCCTCCCTAAATGTTTTTTTTTTGTGGAGGTTACTGAAATTGGTCCAAAATCGAAAATTGAGATAACATCAAATCTTTATTGCAAGTTGAAAGCTCTAACAACTAGACCACTACTTAATGCTTGAAAACATTTTTAGCTGAAATAATTCTGTGGCGATTTATGAGTTATACTTTCATTCATGGATATTATATATAAAAGTAACATTTTACAAATTTTATATGCAATTTTAAAACTTTAAAATGAAGAAAACAAGTTTTTTAAATTTATAGTATTAACATTAATAATTTTTTATTTAGGGATCGATTTTATTAAAAACCAATAGGCTTCTTCCTCTAGCTAACTCTAATCTACTGTACAAATTTTAACACAATCGGACTTTTCTTTTTTAAGTTATTGTACTTGTAAAAAACGTGACGGACGGACGGAGCGACGGACATTTTGAAAATTGTTTACAATTCGATCACTAACACAGTAATATGAATTTTTTTCTCTGCGAGCGATATTACCGGTTTGAAATGTGCCGCTTAAATGTACTTTTCGTTTTGTATCTGCGAGGAGTATAGTAAGGTCAAATTAAACAAGCGATTGTGAAATATTACTCTATTATCTTACAGCCAGTACCAAAAGAATCCTTTTAGAAAAGAATACTTTATGCTAAAAGTTGACTTTAAGCAAATATCCTTTACTTATAGGATTCGTCATCCTGAAGTCGCCATTTTGAATTTTTGAATTTCGACTAAGTATTTATAATGTGAGACCTCGAAAATCCCCATATACCGATTTTCATACGAATCAGACGATAAATTACAAAACTTATCCGCCATTTCGATGCCGCCATTTTGAATTGTTAAATTTGGATCTGATAATTGTAATCTGCAACCTCGACCGATAACCCTCAGATGCCAATTTTTAGTTGAATCAGACGATAAATGATAAAACCTATCCGTCATATTGAATTTCTAAGTTTTATCACATATTTGTAATCTGCTGCCGCAAAAATCCCCAGGTACCATTTTTAGTAGAATCTGATAAGTCCGTCCTCTTGCCATATTGCTTTCTCTCCAGAACAAGTAATTCAACAAACCCCAAATGAAAACATAACTCAAATGTAAATAATAAATACATATACCCAATTATTATTAAACCAAAAAGAAAGAAAACAGAAGAAAAAAATTAAATAATTTCAGTTCCTTTAGTTATGGCGTTTTCATAGGCGAATCGGCGACCGTATGGACCATTGGACTCCTACCTGATCACACATCAGAACGAAATATATTTAAATCAATAATATAGGATTAGTATATGGCCAAATGACCACCGTGTTTAAAGTTTTTTAAACGGCTATGGTCGAAATTGTCAAGAAACAATATTCTGGGTATTTTTTGAAGATTTTATCAAATTATTTCAAACAGGACATATCCTTATTACAAAATCCAATGAAATTATCTGTTTTGTGGGCCGATGATGAGGAATACAATAGATATTTGGTTCAAAAGTGGGCCAGTTTTGAAGTATTGGACACCGAATTATTTACTAATCTCTTTGGGATCGATGATATCTAATTTAAGCATTAAAATCTTCATTGTTGCTGGAACATATTTATACTCGATTGCTATTTCCTTATAAATTGGGTAGGAATAGTACGAATAATAAAAACCTATTACACATATTAGTAGTGGTTGTCATTTTATAGAATCAAAATAAGCCAGATTGAATAACTGAAACTTAAGTTTCCGAAGAATTGACAATACCAAGCTCCTTTACCGTGTCAAGGTATCAGTCATAAAAAGAGTTTCTTAAGTTTTCTTATAGTTTTTATTTTTTTTAATCTTTTTTTCTCATTTTAGTCACTTTATAGCAGTACCTTGTTGTAGCGACAACCTTTAAAAAATTGTTAGCTTTCGCTGCGAATTCAGCTGTTGGGCGAATTTTATTGAAAAAGAGTCCATAATTTCCCATTGCCCACCGGTCTGAAAACTTTGTGGTTGCAAGGAACTCTCCTGAATTACCTTAAAATTTGAATTACCATGCGTATATTTAGCTTTCTCCTAGGTGTCGTAGTTAACCTACAATAGGATATCAGTTTTTCCTCTGAAGACAATCTTGTTTACAACAACTACAAGAGAGATAAAAGACATTCTAAATCCGTGCCATGATCATTTTTCAGATTTACATTTCGGTAAGTTTCAATGACAAATGCTACTGACAATATCTGCCTTTAAGGGCCGATCGACAAAGATCATGATCTTCACGCCATGCCGTTTTCACAGACGTCTACATCGAGGTTAATGTTCACTTGCTACCGACCATCTGCTTCAACACTGTTAGTGAAACACTTCCGGTGATACGATGGGCAATATTATATACCGAAAGAAACACCTGTTTCTGAAAACAAAAACTGTGCTCTATTCTCTTACTGAGTGAAATACTGAAATTAGTTCATTGTTGCCAAGGTCGACTTATATGTTACTAGGAGGCAGTTTTGTGGATTTTCTGTTTATTGGCTGTCATTTACAACAAAGTATTTGATACTATTAGCCATAAATTGCTACGTTCTAAACTTAAATATGGGTTCGATGAAACCACAACACATTTTATAAAATCATTTCTGAATGATAGAAAGCAGCGTGTGCATATAAATTACCACTTATCAAATGATATATTTGACATATATGGTCACCTCAAGGGTCAATTCCGGCACCGTTATTATTTATAATGTACACGTTATGACTTTCATCAGTATTTAGAACATTTTTACACCACATTGCTATGTAAATACCAAACAATTATATTGTACATATGATATTCATCCTGAAAATAATATCCGACTGATTCCGGTTATAATTCCAAACCACTGCCTTTATATAAATTCTAATAAATCGTCAATTATAGTATTTCGTACAACCAAAGACCGCCAGAGGATCATAAATGGTATTAGCACATAGTCATAAGTTAACATCCAGAATAAATAAAAGTCTTCGATTTGCTGGTCTCCTAAATTCTAACGACAGCCAGATGGTCTTAAATGGTACTAGTAGACGGTCATAAGTTACAACATCCACAATAAATAAAAATCTTCGGTTCGTTAGTTACGTAAATTCTTCAATCAAAAAATCATTTATTGTTTATTACAAAATATCTACGCTAACACTGTCTCAAGAAAAAATTTAAAATCTTAGCTATATTGATCTATAATTGCGACCGACTTAATTGGCACTTTAATCTGGGCAGACGTGAACGATTTTGGCAAAAAAATACCTTTAACCAAACTATCTTTTCGTGCATTCTTCACATTTGTCTCGACAAAAGAAAAGTTCGGCACCGTTTTGTTATGTATGCGTGTTAGCCAACTCCTGAACTAAGACTATTGATTAATTAATTAAAGCAATTTGTATACTCTACGTTTATCTTATAATTTACATTATTTTGTACCTATGGTAGTTCTATTACATTAATGTTGCAATAATATATGTATCACTTTAGGAATGTGATACAATTATATTATATCTAACATTTGTACGTCTTTAAAAACCAATATTCTCGCCGAGTGTAGGGTAATTCTAGCGAATCCATTATCTTTACTGAGCTAGAAAATTAGAATAGTTTACGATTTCATATTATGTTAATAGCTTAAGAGCCAGTGTGCTAAATCGACTTATTTTGAATACCTACCAACAATTGTTGTATACTGAGGAAAATATTATACTAATCACCGTAGGCCAGGTCACAAGTCCCTAGAGTGGTTTAATTTAGGGCGAGGGGCCATGGAATAATAAATATTTTTGCTAAAAACTGCGGTATACGATAGTCTACAATTCTGAGTTGATAAAAAATAAATTACAATTTTTTTGGTGGTACAGGAAAAAGCGCGGCAAATTTGAAAAGTGGTCATGATCCAACCAATCATTCGGTTGGATCATGACACTTCTACTTTGCGGCAAAACATTTGTTATAAGTATTTGAGACGGTGTACAAAAAGTTACAATTTTCCCATCGTCCAAAAAAAAGTTACAAGGCACAGAGACACAGAATTAAGCAAAAATTGAAAATTTCACAAAGCACCTATAAAATGGAAAGTTCTCGACGGAAAACGCCAAAAATTGGCATAGGCCTTCGGGATATCATAAGAGATGACATACATAAAAGTTACACCTTTCTGCCCCTCTCCATCACTCGCCTCCAGGGGGCACATAAATACGAGTCAAAAATGACTATTTCTTTTTTCAACACATTGAATTGTTAGTCTCTCCGTCGATTTTTGCCTTTCTAACCGGTTGAATGCAATTCCTGTGTTTTTTAGACAAAAAATAGACTGCTTATTGAAAATTGACAACTTCAACCATAGTTAGTTGGCCATAGTCCGGATTTTAACAAGAGGGATAATAATATTGGCAAGTTTTATCCTTTTCATATGTTACCAAGATTACAAAAAAAATATTATTTCAAATATTCTAGATTATGGACGTCTGTTTATAAAGGTAATTCACATTTAAAAATGTTGGAAACATTATTTTATAATAAGATCTTTTAATTTTACTCGTATTTTATTACTTTTTAATGATAGTGTCATAAAAAACATATGAAAAGGAGAAAACTTGCCAATATTATTATCCCTCTTATGAAAAGCCGGATTATGGCCAACTATAGTATGAAAATGTGAATTTTCAACAAGCAGGCTATTTTTGGTCTAAAAAACACAGGAATTGCATTTAACAGGTCAGAAAGGCCAAAATCGGCGGAGAAACTATTTAATATGTTGAAAAAGAGTCATTTTTGGACCTGTATTTATAGCCGCCCGGAGGAGAGCGTGTATGTGGGGGGGGGGGGGGGGGGGGGGTAGAAAGGTGTGTATTTTATGTATGTCATTTCTTATGATATTGACAAATACAAATTCAAATTTGGAACATCGTCCAACTGCAGTTTTTACTCCTGATACTGTGTACGGCTGCTCGAAAGTCAATGTCAATTCCAGACGATGGGCCGTCAAAAACATTTTTTAATGTTGTGATTGCATTAACACATTACAATCCAACGAAAAAAATTAAAATAGAGTAAATTTATTATAGATCCACAGATGTCGCGGTGGTCAAGGTCAATCAGCCAGCGCATTATATCTAATCTAACATAAAATTTTGCGAAATGAAGGACATAGCAATTTTGGGCCGAACTATACTTAGAACACTGAACGTTTAGACTCCACACCTAGAAAGACTGATAGGAAGAAAAATTGGCATCGTATGGCAAGATGTAGAATGGTAGTAATCCATAATAAGCAGATGATAAATAAATGAACAAAACAATACATATAGGGGGTAGCTGAGGTGGTAATGAAAATAAAATGTTCTATTAAAAATAACGATGATGATAAAATCTTGGAATTTTTCGAATGGTAGCTTAGGAACATTTGAAATCAAATCTGATACATACTGAGATTGCTATAGGTAAAATTCCCGATGAAGCATCTACCAACAACACTGCCAAAAACTCTTATACAGTCAATATAGACATTTCATTAAATGTATGCCCAGAAAAAATAAACTTGAAAATATGTTTATTTAACAACTTTACTATTATTGTTTGCTATTAACTTCAGGTAATATTTATTATTTCTTGTTTATTAATTTATATATCCATAAATGATAACATTTACTAGGTAATAATGATGTTAAAATTTGTAAAACACTGAAATCGCCTCTTTTGTTTGATTTATTTCATAAATACTGTAAATTTGAATTTTATTCAATGTAAATTCTTGTCAATGTAGCAAATTCCGTAATCTCAGGATTAAGAGTAATTTAATTTGAATAAAACAAAAGCGAATCCTTTTTAAAATGCTTGTACCATTCACCTGACTGCTGTAACGTTGATATCAGTGTACCATTACGTTTAGGGCCAGTTTATCATTCCTTAGTCAAAAGTGTTAGTAATCTGCCAGCTAAGGATATCCGGATAGATAAAGTGGTACTTAAATTTGAAATTGTTTATCAGGCCTATGTTTATCTAATAATCAGTTATCTTTCAGTTCATACAATTTGGTCGCAAATCGGCTGCATTAATATTTCAGCAAATATTAAATGGAGGAATGAAACGGTATTTTAAAGGAAAAATAATCGTCATAATTTATGTACAATTATCCACAAATTTGGTCAATGGTTATGAATTTTCACAGAAAATATCTTACAGGCAATTAAAAATAAGCTTTGCATATGTCCCCTTTTTTACATGGAACCTCTGTCCACCGAGGTATTTGCGAGAAAAAAACAATTTAATGCATATCACCGACTGCATATGCCGGGTTGGACCTTGGACATGCTTGTTCTCAGCAACGAGAGCCGCATGACGTATGGGGTGGGAATATAGGATGGGTAGTGTAGGTGTTTGTGAGATGCTTGTTTTAAGTTTCCATGCTTCTATTAAATTTCCATCTGTCATCATCGGTTGGGGTGTGCAGGTGTTTGCGAGATGCTTCTGTTCAGTTTCCATGCTTCTTTTAAGTTTCCATCTATCGTCATCTCCTTATTTTTCTTCTTCTAAGTTTTCTGTTTCTTTTGTTTTTGCATCTGGCAGCTTTGATTTTTTTGTTTTTATTTATTAACCGTTCCACAGGTAAATATCCATTTACAGTGGAGTTGCTGGGAAGGGCCCTATCTCGCGGTAACAATATATTATTTTTTGGCGCGTTATGAGAAAAAAGAGGTCCGAAGGGATAGTTTGCTCACCCTGTTGTTTCTTTGAGACAATCGATTTCAATTTCCGCCTTCCAAATTATTAATAAAATATTATGTTTTGAATCAATAAATCGAGCTGATAAAAATTAAGATGGTAAAGATCAGATAGAAAGATAGAATAGAATAATATCAATTAAATCAGATAAAATAAAATAAATTAATTTATAGCTTATCTGTCTTTCTGCAGCGTCCTGTGATTGCTGTTTTATTTTATTTCCTTTCCTTTTCTTTCTTGAGTTCAGTTGATTTTGTCCATTTAAAAACTTTCCACTGTACTTTAGTTCACAACACAGTTATATTGCTTTGTCTTGTAAATCTAAATTCAAAATTAAACAAAAATGTGTCTTAGACAACAATTGTTGCCGACACTTTTAGCCCTAATTAGCTATGATCGCGTCTAAACTTCCAATGGTCTGAAAAAGTAGAAAAACAGGAAGCACGTATGAATTTAGAGAACTGATTGAAGCGGCAAAACCTCTAAACGAATTTAAACTCGATATTGTCTAAATGTTATTTGTGGCATTATCTTAATTTTTTCCTTCTTCAATTCTTTGGGACTTCCTGCCACATGTATGTTTTCTTTCTAAGCGGTGCTATGGGAATCTACAAAATATATCACAATTAACCAGTATGTTACTGGTAAAAAACCTCTACGCCTGTGACGTTTACGTCAAAGGATCAGTTAAAGGTTGTTTTTTTTTTTATAAATAAACAACACAAATAAGTATAAAAACTTGAAATTAAATATTTCGCCGACGTTTCGGAAATCTAATCTGTTTCCTTTTTCAAGGCTTTTTTGAAAAATCTTTTTTGCTGTGTATGACAAATACACAGCTCTAAGAATGTTTATTATATTCAATATCCATAGATACTTACTATTTACATAGAACTGTTGATATAGTTAACAGTTTTTTAATTTCTATACAATGTTAAGTTTGTGAAGTTCTTCTTTTAACATTGGCAGCCAAGTTGTACAGACATCTACGGAACAATTCGACACGCAATTATCCTCATTCAATAATATTATCGCGGATTCTTTAATTTTTCTTTTTTTTTTGCTATCTGCCTCTTTTGTTAAAATTTTTGCCGAGTCCCAGTTTATTCTATGTATGTTAAACTCGAACATACAATATTTTTCTTACAATTGTTAGATTCAGTCGTTTGGAAACATTTTAAGTGAGTGTCCAAAAAATTACTTTTCCTAAAAATATCTCACTAAGAAAACCGACAAATACAGTAATGAAACTTTATATTCTCCTTCAAAATACGAAAGCTTTGATGCCCGAATAAGTTTGATAACTCAGAGTGTTACCCAGAGATTTGAATATTTCGCCCTTCTAGAGGGTGTAGCATGCGAACGAATATTTGGGGTTGGTCAAGAAGTGACTTGCTGTGAAAATAAAAGAGTGCATTCATTTCAAATGCAACGCACTGTATATTAGATTATCCATAAGACGAAATTGGTCGCAGATGTTAGAATTTAGAAAATCTTTACTATTTGAATTAGTTTTTTGTTCTTGACATATTTAATTGTGTACCTTGGGTGTATTTTTGTTATACATTCATCAAGTTATTTTGTTATTCGCAATGCTGAGCGCTATTAGTCCGCCTCCTAGTTGAAAGTAATTTATTAACAGAGTATTTTAATTTAAGAGCTATACATATAATGTACGAGTAACTACTATTGTTTGTAATCTTACTAGGATTTATGTGTGCGCAAAAACTTGTTAACGTAATTAATATGACTAAGACTAAATGAAACAACTAACATTCACATTGCAAGGTTTGATTTCTTGAGTAAATATATTTCAACAGATATAAGTGGTGAAATAATAAGAAAATTAAAAATTTTGCTTCTGAGCAGGTTTAATGTTATGAGCGCAGCAAAGAAAGGACACCCCACCAAATAAATACTTGGGAAAATGGGTCTCGATGAAATAATTAGTAACTTTGGGAAAAGACAGTTCCTGTTGTCCTGATCAAACTTTCAAATGGAATTTGGGTCTAAAAATCTCTCATTTCAGAGTGAGGGGGGGAGAAAATGGGCATAAATGGGCGAATAAAAAGTCGCGGGACGGTCAAATATCTAAAAAATATACATCGGATCGAAACAAAAAAAAGTACAAGTTGCATATTTTGCAAAGGTTATTAAATGAGATGAAACTCGACCCCCTACCCCTTCATTATTTTTCAATTCAAAGTGTATTTCTAGTGAATTTTTGTTCTGAATTAATAGAAGTTAGTAAAACAATGTAATGAACATTTTTATTTCAACTGCTAAAAGACCGATTACGAAAAAATAGATATCAACATTTTGATACAAAATTTCCACAGTATTGTTGAAATAAATAGATCATCTTAAAATTTGACAGTAAAAATAATATCTACAAGAAAACACAATTGTTTAATAAGAAAAAGTACATTGTGATACGATAAAGTTGAAGTGCGAAGAAGCAGATTTTAATTATGCCGTGAAATGAATGAGTATTTTAAAGTACGGAAGTAGGCCGTGTGCGATATTTCCGTTTCGTTCGACAATGTCAAACATAACCCCGTTCGAGGGTCTGTAGGAAAATACATAATTTTGCTTTTTTAAGATTGATTTCTTAGAAATAATACAAATAAAACTGTTTTTAGATTTATTCATTTCAACCCCTGAATAGGGGTGATTTCTGAATATTTTCAAAAAACCAAGAACAATGCCTCTTTTGGTTCTTAATAGCGATTAATTTGAGACCGGCTAAATCTTCTTACGATTTTCTCCAAGCTCGCAATCCGTTGCCCAAAAACAGGCGAAAAATTAGCTTTTTGCGGTCACTCTTTTAAGTTATAAATGGCCACAACGCAAAATATGTCATATCTCTGCACCCAGTAGGTGTAAATAAAACTACCTATTTTTTTTTTAAATTGGTCGTCTTTTGCGTACTTTTAATGTATAGCCATATTTCCTTTGAGCAAAATATAGATGAGTAAAATGCATTTGATTTTCAAAAAAAAAATATATTGAAAAATTGAATGAAATAAAAAAACTTGAAATTCACTTTCACTTATATCACCGAAAAGAACATAAAATGTTATTTGTGGCATTGTCTTAATTTTTTTCTTCTTCAATTCTTTGAGACTTCCTGCCACATGTATTTTTTCTTTATAAGCGGTGCTCGGGGAATCTACAAAATATCACAATTAACCAGTATGTTACTGGTAAATAACCTCTACGCCTGTGACTTTTACGTCCGAGGATCAGTAAGAGAGGTTGCTTTTTTAAATAAATAACACGGTATTTCAAACAAACAACACAAGATCTATTGTGACAAAGACGAAACCGAAGAACCACGAGCAAATTTCAAAAAACTGCATTTACAGTATTCCGTGTGAGTGCAACAAACATTACATTGGTGAGTCATCCAGACCATTTAGTGTAATATTGGGCGAACATCAAAATTATATCAGAAAAAATGAAATTCAGAGGTCCAAGATCTGCAAACACGCATGGGAGAACGGACGTGGAATAAACTGGGACTCCGCAAAAATTTTAACAAAAGAGGCAGATAGCAAATTTGAATGAATGACGATAGATGCGTGTCGAATTGTTCCGTAGATGTCTGTACAACTTGGTTGCCAATGTTAAAAGAACTTCATAAACTTAACATTGTATAAAAACTAAAAAAAAACTGTCAACTATATCAACAGTTCTATGGAAATAGTAAGTATCTATGGATATTGAATATAACAAACATTCTTAGAGCTGTGTCATACACAGCAAAACAGAATTTTCAATAAAGTCTTGAAAAAGGAAACAAATAGATTTCCGAAACGTCGGCGAAATATTTAATTTCAAGTGTTTATACTTATCTGTGTTATTCATTTTTAAAAAGCAACCTCTAACTGATCCTTTGACGTAAAAGTCATAGGAGTGGAGGTTATTTACCAGTAACATACTGGTTAATTGTGATATTTTGTAGATTCCCCGAGCACCGCTTAAAAAGAAAAAATACATGTGGAAGAAGGAAAAAAAACAAAAGATTGTACAATCCAAAATAAACAAATTGTTACTCTTAAAGAATCAACGATTCAATTTTAGATTTTGAAATTGTTTTTTAGGCAGTATTATAAATACTATAAACATTTTAACTGGAAACTTGGCTGATGGTTTCACTTCACAAAGGGTATATTATTCTAAAGTTTTTTTAAATGAGCATTATTGTTCAAGTTATTATCAATTGTTTAGAATGGTTTCTCTCAAACGTTTTTATGCCTTGCGATTTGGCAAATTGACCAAAAAGAACAAATATAGTTTTTTTCGCAATTTCGTTGTGAATTGTGTGTAGTAGTTTCTCTTTTTTTATTGCGATATGTGTTCTACAACCAGAGATATTTAAGACAAACCACAAGAAAAAAAAAACGATTGTGAATATTCTTCGTTTAAACAAAAGTGTTCACCACAGGAATTTAGTTCAAAGCTTAATTTTTACAACAAGTTCTTTTAATGTTTAGAAGCTCCAGCAAAAAAAAAAATGTTATAGTAAGACAATTCCTTTTTAGGCAATTTAGACCCTTAGTTTTGTTCCACTAATATAATCTGCAGTTTTTCTTCCCACTTTTTCCACTTTCCAATTTGTTATTTTAAATAAATTTTGGATTTAATAGATACATACTGCTACTACTTGTTATTTTAAACAGCACCCTTCTTTTTTATTCATTTTTTTTAGAAATAAGGCAATTTTATAGAAATAACAATTTTACTTTTTCATTTATATTTTATAGTTTCATACCCGACATTAATAAGCAAATTTTCCTCCTCTCATGTGTAAATTCATTGACTCAGAATTCCTCCCTTTATCCTGATTATTTTCTTTAAAAATAAAATGTTCCGACTTTTCCTCGGTACCGCGGAGGAACGAACTATAATGGAGTTAAAATTCAGAAAGAAAACGAGAAAATTTCATCCATTCAAAGTTTTCTAACACGATACATTTAATAGCGACAGGGTAAATATCAGTTGCAGTACATGAATCACGTAAGGTGTTTTCCGCGTCACGTGGGACATGCGATTTAGAATTTACGTCTACTGTTACTAGGTGTACCTTACAAACTATTGCAAATTAGTGCAAATGTGCAAATTGTGAGGCCCTCTTTATGCCTTATTTAATTACGCAAATTGTTTTGCACATGTAATTGAATGACGTTTTCATACTCAGATTATAATTCAGAATTATATAATAGTAGATAGGCTGATTGAAGAATAGTATAGTGTAATTTTTCTAAGATGACACTATTGGCAAAAAACACCTTTTCTCGCGCCTATTCGAGCAGAAAACGATTGCAGCCCTGCCCCTAAGTTTATAGATACACGTGGTGTCATTTCTTGTCTTGCTCTTGCTCAAGAATTAAATAAGGATAACTTCTGAAAGTGTAAATACAAAACACTTTAAATCCCGACTTGTACTTGCACCAATTTTATATTTACACTCTCAGAAGTTATCTTTATTTAATTCTTGAACAAGAGTTAAGACAAGAAATGAAGCCACGTGAATCTACAAACTTAGAGGCGGGGCTGCAATCGTTCTCTGCTGGAATAGGCGCGAGAAAAGGTGAGATATGCATTTCTCTTCGTCTGGTGTTTTACTGCCGATAGTGTCATCTTAGAAAAAATATACTTTATATTCTATAACAAGTTATGGAATGGCCCATATTCCACAAGAGCGTAAAGTTTGTAGGCCGAACCGAAGGGGAGGACTACGGTTCGCGAGTGTGGAATATGCCATTCCAAACGCTATACTTTATCTAACAAGATTTTAGAAATTATGCAAAAAAGCTTTAAAACTGTTCAAAACGTCAAATGCGAAGCTACCATTTGTTCGACGTAACCATAGCAACCGAACCACTAACAGCTTCTGATTCGTAGAAAGCTGCGCGGTATTATGCCATAACAGTGTGTTGGAATGATACTTGTTCCGATACAATTTTTAGTTGTGGAATCTGTAATTTCTGAAATGGTGTTAGAGAAAGTACCTTCCCACTACAGAGTAGAATACGTTTTTTCTAACACTATTTCGAAAACTACAAATTCCACAACTAAAAATTGTGTCGGAACCAATATCACTACAACACACTGTTATGGTATAATACCGCACGGCTTCTAACAAATCAGAACTCGTTAAGCCACCATTAGTGATTCGGTTGCTATGGTTACGTATAGCTCGCATTTGAAGTTTTTTTGTGTAATTTCTAAAATTTTGTTAGATAAAGTATAGTCTACAACACGTTTGGAATGGCATATCCCACATTCGCAAGCCGTATTCCTCGCCTTTGGCTCGAACTACAAACTTTTCGCTATTGTGGAATATGGGACATTCCAGAACTTGTAGAATATACTATTCCGACATGGCAAATTAGCCTAGGCAAAGGAGCCTGAAAAATTCTTGTTTCAAAAAAAAAGTGCCAACCGGGGTTTTTCTGTGGGAATGTGTACCTCTCAGTAAGCTGCACTGATAAGCAAAGCCCCCGTAAATGGTAAAATCGCTGAAACCAGATAAAGGCCAAGTTACATACCAGCTAAGTCTGGTAGATACATGTAATCATTTTTGTGTGCGAATAGAGCAATTTTGTTGCATATTTTAATCTAACTAATTGCAAATATTCTAATATTATATTTTCTTGCATTAAATGCTTAAATTATCGAATCTAAGGAAATAAATATATTAGTAGCAAAAAATACTTACTCGTAATTATTTCAAACTTTTACTAAAGATAGATAAGTACTGAAGCATATATCTTTCTAAATAAAATACTTCGCTGGCTATATGCCACGAACAACATTGGATTATAAGAAAGAAATATGCACATTACGTACAGCGTAACTGTCACAACGTTATTTTTAATTTTAAATTATCCTGTTCAACAAGACCAAAAAACAACTAAAGACCAAAAAACTTTAGAAACTTTCACATATATGTGTTTCGGTATCCTAAACCAAGGATACACTCTTCAGTGCTACTTCTTTCAAAGTTTAAAATAAACTGAATAGTAATTTCTCAGGCCATAATTATTTATGTAATAATTATTTATGGTTCTAACGAACAGGATAATCCAATATAGATCTATTTTGGCTTAAATTATGTTCCTATCTAGTATTAAGGTCTTAAAAATGGAATATTTGTTAAGCCAAATCACAGTAATAGAAGCAGCAAAAGGATTTTTACAATACCTTAACAGGATATTGAATTCTATAACAATACCTTTTTTACAACAACCTTTTGACAATAAAACATTTAGAATTTATGAAATTGCACCTAAAGCACAGCTTAGTTTACTACTGCGCACTACTGAGAATTTTATATTATGCCGTAGTCTAACGTTGTACTAAAGAAAAACCCGGCATCTAAAAATAAACTAAGTAAAAATACAGTAAACTTTATACAATATGTTTGTTTTGCGGTGTTTTAGATTAGTAATGATAGTTTACTGTGTTTCTCTTTGGTATTACGAAGCATTTTAGGAAATATGAGGTATTGCAATATGCAGTTACACACATTTAGATTTATTTTACTAGATATTTACTTAGTAAGTAAGTAGATCTTGATACCAGCTAAAAGAAACTGATTCTAATTCATTCTCAACAAAAAATGATTTTACTGGGGTTTTGCTTAGCAGAGTAGTATGTATAACTTATTGTACCTAAAATCCAAGAGCTAAAATTAGTGCGTTTAGGTTTAATTAACAAGTAAAGTTGTGGAAAACGAGTTTTTGGCTTGTATAAATTTAACATTTGGTTTTACGAAAATACGTCCGTGGAAGAAGTTGCAGGTATTAAAAATATCTGCAAAATTAGCCCAACCGCATTTAAATCGGTTAATTACTGTTTTAACAACATGCAAAATACTGCTAAAAACGCTGTTTCTTAATTAATATTTAACTTTACAAATAATGAACGTAACAAACTTTGATAGATTATTGAGCATCTTTTTTGGAAATGTCTATAATTGTATAATTTTTGCAAAAAAGCATTTGTTTATTAAAAAGGCACTCTTTTGAGAAATAAGTTCTGCAGCTTAGGAATGTCGTAGCGTTGCATGGTTGGGCTTATTTTCCTCCTCAAGAGTTGTACTTTTGACAACAGCAACATCAACACTGACATTAATAGCAATACAATGAACAACAATTGTTGCAAAGACACGTACAGAAGAAAGGAAAGTTAAAAGAGGTACGTTTTACGGATTGAGATGCTTTTTTGCAAAACTAACGTCATATTTTGTTCTATCTCGTCGAGCTACTCCAAATCGGTTGGCTATAACTCTTTGTACGTCCACAGGAAGCTGAGATAATGATCATTTTGCGAGCGCGCACGATTTTCGACGTCCGAATTCAGTTCCAGCAGTCGGCGCAAGAACTCGGACGTTCAAAATATCTTAGATGCCCTGTATATTAGTCATCTTTTCTTCAACATTGTACACAGAGCGTTCTATTAGGAACGGGTCAGGAAGTAATTACTATTAACGAACCAAAAAGCAAAACGGTTTCAGTAATTCCTGAGAAAGTCGTAATTTGCGATTTTTACGCGTCAGTAACTTAAAATAATTTGTAAGTGGATTCTAAATATCGAATCGAAACAATAACACAAAACACAATCACATGCAAGAAAATTGATCGTGTACCTAGTAATGAGCAGAGCATCATATTCCGATGTAATTTGACGCACTGAATACCAATTCGTGGTCAAATTAGCTCCATGTCATCAACATTTTTCGCAAAAAGGAAATAATGGATTAAAATGCGGTTTTCGTAGTCCTTCATATTAGTAGTGACTGTGTTTTTGACACGGATATCGACCAAATATCTTACAAAACCTCGCCACTTTCGCTCTAAATGACTTATAAAAGGCTGGTATCCTAAAATAATTCAGAAAGATGTTTAGAACCTAACAAAAAAGTTATGCGACAAAGAAATTGAGAATCTTGAGATAAAACCTACCTTCAGTAGTTCCAAAATTAGCGCAATGCCGGGTCGGTTAAAGTCATGAATTAAAACTTACAATTTTAAGAGACATTAAGTTTCTTAAAATTAGTTATGAAAGACGAATTTTGACAAACAACTAATATAAAGAAATTACATAAAAATGAAAACAAATTGTAGTAGAGTGACTACTGCCACACCTAGACCTAGATATCTAGTGTGGCAGAATACTATTACATCTTGTTTGTTTACGAACTATCATCGAGTTTGAATGAACATAGATTTTCTGAAAGTTTCCGGATGTAATCGGCTAGTGGAAAATTAGGTACCCACTCTACTTTCATTTTTAATTATTGTTTGAAATGTCCACGATATTCATGAATTAAAAATATGCACGTACTCATTCTGTTTGTGGATGGAAATAGTTAGTAATCCAGGTTCACGTTTGTTGAGTAGCCTGAACGCAACGGACTCGCGCTCATTTGATAGCCCTTTGTCGCCACATCAAGGAGATGACAGACATCCCAGACAGTCTGTACGTATACACTAACGCAATCTCTTTTCTCCTTAGTTTTACAGTTACACAGAGTAAACATCACAAAAAGTGAATTCTCTACGTGTTTTATTTAAAATATCGTTTCTTACGTTTGTTATACTGAGCATAGTTTATTGAAGTTACTTTTTTGTGTTTAAACAGAGCTGCTTCAAATCTGGGTTCAAATATGAACTTCACTTCAAATCAAACATGTGGCCTCTGTCTTTGAATACGGATCTGTGATCCGGGAGAGAAAGAGATGCATTGCACCGAATCCATATCACTGAATGTTGATACGATACCTCAATACGGCTTCTATTCTACTCTCATATGGAGAATTTTATCCCCAGAAAATCATCATTGACGCATGTTTGGGTAGATTCGGTTAATCTTCTACTCTGATCCTTGCAAAGATATGAATAGATCAAACATGACAAAATGCGAACCAAATTCACATGTTCAATCATTTCTAGTATACTTTTCTGTTACGTATTAACCGATATCTTAAGCGGATAATTTTAAAGAGCCCAGCCCAGTATAACAGACGCGTCTCCTCCCCAATGATACGATTCGATTCACCTATTTTATTTATGAAGAGAATACCAAATTCACTAGAAGAAATTAGTGTTCTCGCGGAGATTATTTCATAAATAGACATATAAAGTTACCTTTTATTGTAGGTGTAGAAAGTTATGGATAACTACATTAAAATAGCTACTACCCATAAACAAACAAAAAAATCGTTCGATTTTATCATTTGTTCGTTCTTACACCGACCTCAAAATCGACATAAAGTTCAATTAAGCGAACCAAGGTCAAATTTTACTTCATAATTTTTAGAAACCGTTTTTAAGGGCAGTTCAATAAAAAAAAGTTACCCTTTTTAATGGTCCCTTTTCATGTAAATCTGCAAAAGTTATGCAATTACAGCAACCCTATTAAATTCGCCATTTTGAATACTTAACTATTGACATTAGTATGAGTTACTTCGAAAATAACGAATTAGTAATTTAAGCCCAGTTGTGGCTGCGGCGAATTCGCCATATTTTTAAATATTCTCACAGATAGTGAAAATGGCAACACCTCCGTTTATGCTATATTTACGGGTTGCGTTTCTATGGAAACTGTATATTCTGTATGTACACAAAACATTTTGACAGTTCTTGAAAAAATCGTAAAAAGTCTGACAGCGATAATGATATTTCACTTTCTTGCACCCCTTCAGAGCTAAAACGTATCGCAAATTCGGCACTTTCCGATTTAAACCTTAAAAATCTAAGCGGCGCGACAATACGAAAAATTACAATTAATGTTAATATTTATCCCAAATAATTCACGCATTTCTTGTGAATTTGGAAATAATGACTAGTTTTAATGAAACATATTCTTTATAGGATTTTGAAATGTCAAAAAAGTTGGTAATTGTCTTGATTTTTGCATGAAATATCGTGTGAGTGGCTTTGTGTCTTTCTGATGAGCTCAGAATAAGGGCGAAAAACGTGTCAAAGGCTAAGCATTTCCAAAAAACAGAATGATAGATTTCATGAAAATGTAATCTACTTGAATGAAAAATTTTTCCAAAAGAGGAGGTATGTAAATAAATTCATTTTAAGCCTTTGTTCTCATTTTAACTGAATCTTCATAGCAGTAGGGAGTTATGTGGATGCTAGTTTATTTTGCATAGCCATAGGGGACGGTGTCTAGTGTTAGAATGAGCATTGTCCAATAAGAAAGACAAACTGATTTTAGAATTTTAATTGCTAGCATAACCAGAATTCAGGTTATCGAAAAAAATGCAAAGACTGTAAATCTATAATTTACAAATAGTTTTTATTTCAGTTCTCATAGATAGTTTTTCTTTTTTTCTGCTGTTTGCAAAATCTTATAAAGAATATGTTTCATTACAATTATAAACAAACAAAAAATAATTCACTTTTAAAGAAATTACTAATTTTGTTTAATAAAAAATAACAATTTCTAGTTGTCATATTTTAGAAATGAAGTGACTTAAGTATCAATTATTATAAAAGTGACATTTAGTTTGGCGGCCGTTACTAAGAGTAGCGGCCGCGAAATTGAATTTCACGGGCTGTTTTGGGAATGCAAAATACTCACTTCGTGTACGGCTGCACAAAAAAATATTTTTTACCTATTTTTGCCCATCTTATACTAGGTATAGCTTGACGAAACGAGTATGCGCCCATCCAGCGATGGGCGCATACTCGTTACCGGGTTAGCTTGACCGAGTTCTGTGGAAATCCTTCGCAAACTGTTTAGGATGACTCAGCAGTCATCCTAAACAGTTTGCGAAGGATTTCCATAGAACTCGGTCAAGCTAACCCGGAGGAATTAACGCATAAACACACACAAAAAAACATACATACTGGTCGAAGTGAGAATCTACACCTTTTAACTATTTTATACAGTCGATTAAAATGCACAACTCTGAGGTCTGAAATGGACTTTTATTCCTAGATAACGTGGAGGAAATACCAATGATGCGAGTACCGCCTGTAAATCCGGCAAAAGTTGCTGAAATCGCCGGAAACAATATACGAATAATAAAAAGGTTCGCGAATACTTTAACGCTCCTTTCTAGCGGCTTTCAGTTACAGAAAGAGACATTTCGTGAATATTTCTTGATTGCAGCAAAACTTTTATGTTCAACTGTATGGCTTGTTTAACTTGGCCAGTCGCGTGTATAAAATTGTGATTCAAAGATCCGACATTACAGATGGCGGCTCTATCGACATTCCTATAGGGCAGGAAGGGAGACAAAAAGACTGGAAAAGATTTCGCCAAAATCATTCTAGAAAAAGTGTTAAAGGATGAAAACTAATATGAACGTTCTAATTCATTTACTCCTCCGACCCAGCAATTACATATTTTCCAGAGTTGCCACGGGAAAAAAAATAAAACAATGGTTTTCTTTTAAAACTGAATTGCACTAGGTACAAAATAATTTTTATTCAGTGATTAAATTACAAAATGATGAAAAAGAAAACCACTGGACGCCCATAAAATATATTTATCAACAATCAGCAAGAGTATGTTATAATTTAACAGCAACAGCAATACTTTATGGTTCGGTTTCCTTTTTATCATCATTTTGTAATTTAATCACTGAATAACAATTATTTTCTACTTTTTAGTGCAATTCAGTTTTAAAAGAAAACCATTATTTAAAAATAAAAACATTTATCTATTTTTCATTTTTTAGTTTCCCACTTGACTCTTTTTTTTACTCAAACGCCATTATTTTGTTTACTCTTGTCAAACTCTTTCATTTGATATCCATATCAAGAGGGTTGTAAAGAAATAAGTAATCCGCCATTTTGTGTCGACCGCCATATTGGAGTTAGAATAACGTTTGATACCCATGCCGAGAGGGTTATAAAAAATAGGCGATCCGCCATTTTGTGCCGGCCATTATATTGGATCTACACTGACGTCACACAGCTTATTGTATTCTACTATATATACCCCTTCATTTGATACCCATGTCGAGGGGATGGTCAAGAAAAAGGTAATGCGCCATTTTGTGGTGACCGCTATATTGGATCTAACATAATATTAAATATACTACATTGCATTGTCTTCAGAACCAAAGTTGAGTGCAAAACTTTAGCATGATTGGATATTTAGAAGTGGTCAAAAATTGGATCACCAGATATGAACATACATACATACACACAACATTTCAAGCTAAAGAAAACCACCGAAAAATGCAACTCAAAGAAGTTTTATCATTGTTTAATGTACATCAAATTAATGTCTAATAAATATTTTATCTGTGATTTATTTATAGTGCGCCCGGGCTGGATTCGACAACTGTACGGTGCTGGGTGCCGTGGAAGTCTGATTGGCTCCGAACATGGGTGGCAGATAACCGTATTGTAACATTCACATTTATTATTTTCTTGTGGGAGAAAGAAGCACTTTGGAAAAATCACCAAGCGACAAAAGACGCTTATTTTTAAGGTCTAGTGCAGAGATCGACCGATATTGATATCGCTATATCGGCCATATCGGCGTTGTGGCCGATTATCTTTATTGGCCGATATTGGATTATAATATCGGCGCGATATTGGTATCGTATAATACTTTTCTTTTTATTTTTAAGGTAAAAACAAGTCAAAACGTAATAATATTAACATTTATTTAGTTACTAAACACTTTTAAAGTTAAGTTCAGGTAAATTAAGATGTAATAAAATTAGACTTTCGGCTTGATCTGGATTTAATCGACTTCTTGCAAAATCATACACGTTACCAGCTGAAGAAAATAATTGTACGCTGTAAACGCTACCTGGTGGAGGTGCTAAATACATTACGTTTAACTGACACAGGAAGGGAAACATTTGTTTCTTGTTGGCCCGCCAAGCTAAAGGATCTTCAGTTCTAGCAATCGGAGGTAGTTCTACATACATATTTGACTTTCATTTTCAATTTTAATTAAATCTTTGTAATTTTACTTAGGCTCAATTTATTTATTTTATTTCCCACACCGGTAAACTCTTCATAAGTGTCATGAGCAACATAATTATTATTACTCTGTTTATCAACGTTATCGTTGCTTGATGATTGTCTAGTAATTTTTGCCAATGGAAAATCATCACTGTCCGTTAGGAGAGAGTGTACTGTATTATGAAAATATTTTCTTTTAAAGATAGAAACGATGTAAATTGTCTATTTTTATTCACCATATCACATTACCTAGCACATCTCTCAATGAGTTTCTGGTACTAATATAGGTTAAATAAATGTACTAATTTATAAACAATGGCACTACTTTATTTGCAAATTAGTAGCCTACCTCCACTACATCCCTTTCTACTTTCTTAATTCATTTAATTATGGCGAAAAGATAAAAATACGGATCCATTTGTTTGTCCCCATTTTCCGTCTTAACGTATATATCTAAAAACGATAGAACCATCCCAGTTACTTGTAACATCGTTTTATGAAGAATACGAATTTTAAAGCATGTCCCAGTTTCCCCCATTTAAAACAATGCAGTCGGTTCCGGATGTAATTGTAGTAGAATACAACAAACGTTACTTTAGTTTAGCTATAGGAAGTGACGTGCAATTCCAGGATGTCACGAGAGTTGCAAAGAATAAGACATTTTAGATTGAATAATGCCTTCTGTTGCATCCTTTATTATTATGTCTTGCATAATGAGCAAATTCACATTGAATGACAACACATGCATCAATAACAAAAGTGCAATATGAAAATTAACTAAGTAAGTATACACTGCGGTTCGGTTCTCCTTATCGCTAATATGAAATTCAAATGTTTTGTTGGTAGATAATGCATTATTATGTAATAAATATTTTTTCAGATTTGTGTATTTTTATCATACGTGAAATTTTTCCAAAGTATTTTCTTCTTGGTTAATACACACACGGGGCTGTAAGTTTTTAAATTTTAATAGGGTAGTTATTGGAGGCTTAAACAATCTTAAAAAGACTTAATGACGTTTACAAAGAAGTCGTTAAAGTTTACGAGAAATATATTTTTTTGTTGCACAAAATTTATAATCGTCTTTAAACACACCTAACTTTTTTTTCGAAATCACATTCAGTTTTCTTGGTAGATCGAGCTGAATCGAAGCTTTGTCAACATATTTTCTCAAATAAACATAAGTATAGAGCGTTTCAAAAGTTGATTTGAGTTATATGCAACAGTGCAACACATATGATCTTATCATTTCATGTCAGAGAGTGAGCGAGTTATGTACCAAATGAGCGAACAGCGGCATCGTACTAGTCTCGTATATTACATTATCCCTCGAAAAAATCCTCTCTAATAATATTCCTCAGTTTGTATGTGCTACTCTAATTGGTGTGATTGTTTATCGACTTAGTTCATTATAATATGTTGAAAACATTGCACGTAATGTTGGCGCTATATGTTGGGCCACGTCTAGCAAACCTAGGCCAAAGTCAACGTGTGGATGGTAAGTTCGCCTTGATTGACCGCGAATCGGCCAAGTTTGCCTGTGATCACCTCGATGTCGGTAAATAGTACACAAATCAAAAGAATTTTGGGCGTGCTTGAGTCAGATACCAATTCCCCTCCACACGTTGGTGCATAAATACCGCTTACAGCGTTAGTTAGTGTTGCGTTAAAATGGCAGTTTGGAACAACGGTTTTTTAAGTTTTTAGAACTATATCAGGGAGAATCCTTATGGGACCCGAAAAATAATTGATTAGAGATTTTGAACCGGTAATGGAGACTGTCACCGGTGGCTAGAATCCTCAAAGTAATGGCCAAACGATTTTTGGCTGACCTAGCTATTCTCCAATCAGGATCTCTCTTTGAAATACTCGGTCGTATTTTGCACAGGAAAAATTCGGAAGTCAGTTGACGACATCCTACAGAAATTCTCGAATTCACCATCCTGTAGGTTCTAGTAAGCACTATTGTGTCGGCCAACGTTTGGATGATATATTTGCAGACAAATATTTCGTCAATTATTTCGGTAATTGTTTCGCCCAACATATGACCCAACGTGTAGCGCTAGCATAAGGATTTTTCCAATCCAAATATCTTCAAGCAGTTTCTTTGTTTTTAGTTTCCGTATAATAATTGAAGGGCCGAGGGGATACAGGAGGCAAGTGACAAAGTCATATAATGTAGAAAATTTGGACCTTTCTGCATCGCATAAAAGTGGTCTGGAAGTTCCACGATTATGGGGGTGGTAATGTGGGAGGAAAATGTTGGACCCTTACATTTTCGCAATTTTTATAGGAGTATGTCTATATGCACTATAAGTGAAGTTATCGTGAAAACTATGTTTTCCGACACACTTAGGGTAAGTACATGGCCACGTCGGCTCACCGCACTGCGCCTAGCCTGGTCTGCATACAAAGGAAATTGTACTAACTGTTCATATATTATTCGGCTATTTCATTCCATAATTTTATTTAAAACACGATATCCCCGGGTTGAAGACTGTGCGATGTGCGAGGTTCAAGTAATTGACTTGGTCACTATTTAAAATCATGGTTTTATTTAATTTTCCTGTGCGATGTGCGAGGCTCAAGTTGTGGATTTGATCACTCTCATTCAGAATAATGGTTGTATTTAATTACACTATGAGGTGTGCGACGGGCGCCAATATGGCCAATCTCATTTAAAATAATGGTTCTATTTCATTTTACTGTGCGTTTTGCGATGCGATGTGCGCTGTGCGGTGCACCTACGTCACAATGCACTTAGGAATAATTTCGTGTCGAGGTGTGGTAAGTAAATATATAGTTTTCAAAGGCGAGAAAAAAGAAAATATATATAAAAATGATTTTATAGGTAGAGAGTGTTATTAGCATGTGGATAAGGGGTGTGCGCCGTGTGTGGTTAGGCTGTCTTCAGAGATGTTTGGGGTAGGAACTGGTAATATGTGCATGAGAATTTTCTTCGTGATTACTTTCATTTTCAATGTGTTAGAAGTCTACTTGGTGACGAATTCTGTAATTTTTGTCTCAGAATGTTGTAAAGAATCTGCCAATACGAGCTCCTCCGGTGATTTTGGGACATTCTTGATGGTTCTTAGTATCCATGGCAAATTAACCAAAAGAAATGCCTTGGAGCGATTTAATGAAAAAAATAAACAAATCTCATATTTCTCAGATTTCAGTGTTTTAATATTCTCCAATAAGAATGCTAATGTCCCAAATCTTTCTACTCCAGGGGCATTTTCCTGCACACTTTAAGGCCCTGTCCGCAAAATATAGCGAGCTTAAGTCACTTCACGTCGTTCATTCATATCCATTTGTCATATATTATAATTCCTATTTATACAAACATATGTGAAACAATTAGTATACACATACTTCTGGAACTTTTCTTTTAAATAATTAATTCCGTTCCATGTTAGTTAAATTTTCTGTCAGAAGGTCAGTGATTAAGTGTAATTTATTGTTATTTAATAAATGACATTATGTTTTAGGCTAACCCCCACACACAATAAGCATACAATAGCCAATGACAGAGTAATATTCTACCCTTTCATGCGATTAATAATCATTATATTCCCCCATAAGTTAGTTATATTTGTAGAAATTATTTTCTTAAAATCAATACCAGACTAAACAAAAGATTATTTCATACAGTGTTATTTGATTTACTTCTTAATTCCTGGGAGCACAATCTCAATATACACTGAATCTGCTTGATTATTAAACAATACAATACTGTTGTCTATAGTTATCTTCTAGTGAGAATTTAGGAAAAAAATTTGGTGAAACTTAATATGTAAAGAATATTCAAAAACTAGATAGAACTCCTCGATTTTATGAGGAAAATAACTAGATGTACTGGTAGAGATAGAGGAAAATCCGCATAAACCAACCAAATAACTTGTTGCCGACAATACCATAAGAAAATCATCAGTTCTGAGAGAATAAGAGAATAAGAAAAGCTATAATTTTGATTGTATTTATTGTACATTTCAATAAGGCATATGAATAAATTCCTTTTTAATAGTACTTACTACCACGTTACCAATATGATTTCATTTGAAAAAATTGTGTTTTGTGTCAAAAACCATTTTGATAAACTTTATGTGCTCATAGATCACATAATTTACTATTTTGGACGAAATTTCGGATTTTCTAGTATTACACGGGCCAATTAGAACAAATCGAAACCATCATGGCACACTTAAGTGGAAATCTAAAAATTAAATTTAAATAAATAAATATTGACGTTTGAAATGTCACTTATGTGGTATCATTAAATCTAGAATACAATAATATATACTTAATGTGTTCCTTTTGAAAATCAAAAGTTAATGTCACTTTCGTTGAAAAGGTAGACAAAATTATTTTTACATGTCAAAAAGTGACGTTTATTACGTGCATAGGATGTTCCAAATTTCAATAATTTATCTTCTATCTATCTATCTATACTCAATGTATGGGTGGGGCTGCAAAGCCATTCACACAACACCGATTTATCTTCAAATCTAAATGAAAAAAGGGGATGTACCACGATTGCATTACTCTCGATATATATGTTGAACTTCTCAACGTATAAACAATTAAGTAAGTGCTAATCGAATTCTAATCTTATCCTTGACTACTTCTTTTAAGTTTGACCTTCGTGCGATTTTCTTCCAATCGGCAACTGATTTTAAAGAATTTTACATACCTAATGATTCATGTCTGTTCAAGACCATCGATTTTTCACAGAAACTAGCGGGGTTATTATCTTTAAGAAGAATGTTATTTTTAAGATAAAAATAAGAGACGTACATCGACGGTAACCAAGATACAACGAAAAGCAACAAGGTAGTAATCCAAGATAGAGATGCGCCGAAGCTCCGGGTCTGCTTCGGTATTCGGCAGTTTCGGCTGGATTTTAAATATTCTGTCTTCGGCCGAAGTGGGCGGAGCTTCGGCCGAATCGGGTCAAAGCGCGAAATTCTTGTTAGCACTTGCAGTTAATTCTAAGCATATTCACGTGATTCGTATGTTTAGCATTTTAGTTGATTATAAAGAGTCAGTATATAATTGCAATTAGTAGTAAAACAACTAAAAAAAGCTATATTTGGAAGTTTTATGATTTGTGTGAGATAAAAAGTTTGCCTAGTGTAAAGTAGGTGGTCACAGGGCATTGGCTTACTGAAAATTTCCAGCATAATCGCATAGTTTTTAACTGCAAGCATTTTCCTGGCAGTCGTACCGGTAAGGCACTCAAGAATATAATTTATGAGATGCTTTAGATGTGGAGCATAGACCTTACACGTATTCATTTAACGATTCGGGATAATGCTGTAAATATTATAAAGGGATGTAATATAGTTAAGAGTGTCTCATGTTTCATTCATTCGATGCAATTAGTAGTTTCGGAAAGTATAAATACCCAAAGATCAGTGACTGTTTTAATAACAGCGGCTAGGAAATTAGTAGGACATTTCAACTATTCATCCACGGCATGCTCAATATTAAAAGACATACAGACTGAATTAAACATTACCAATAAAAAGTTAGTGCAGGATGTGCAAACTAGGTGGAACTCAACATTTTACATGATCCAACGTATACATGAACAAAAGAGAGCCTTGACTATCTATGCTACTGATAATAATTTGGATTTATTAAATGCAAATCAATGGGTTTCAATTGAACCATTAGTAAACTTACTAGAGCCGTTTGAGGAAGTTACAAGGGCTATATGAGTTCAGAACTGGCGATAATATCAGCTATTCGAACTGTTGCAAAAGTATTTATCTAAAGAAAAAGTCTTCTTTGGAGTAGGAACAATGAAAGAATTTTTATGTTCAGAACTCACAAGATTTAAATCGATTTACAAAATCAAGTATTATGTAATATCTACTATATTGGATCCAAGGTTTAAGTTGGCATTTTTAAGGATGAAACTGACGAAATGAAACTACTAGTAACTATAGAATACGTTTCAGAAACTGAACAGGATTTATCAAGCGACGATTGGGACGAATCCAGTGAATCCAGTGATAAAAGCATTCCATTATCAAAAATGTTAAAGAAAAAGACAAATATATGGGAATGCTTTGACGAAATAGCTGGTGGTGGTTCATCATCGCAATCGCAGAAAAAGAAAAACTTTTGAGTGAGAAAGAAATGAAAGAATACAAAAGACAGAGCATTGATCAAGAAGTTAAAATATATTTAGGCACACTTACTAAAAAGAAAAGACGACCCGTTAAAATGGTGGAATGAAAAGAAGACACGATTTCCAATACTGTCTGAAATGGCTACAGAATTGTTGTCTGCATCAGCAACCAGTGCATACAGTGAGAGGCTATTTTCAGAAATAGGGAATATATAGTGTGTCCCGCTTTTTATAAATCCGCCCTAATATCTCAGTTATTAATAATGCGATTTTCTTCAAATTTGGTTGGCAGTTATATGTTGGAAAATGAGTTATTTGGCATAGTAAACATTTTAATTTTCCATTGGCGTGCGGTTTTAGGAGGTAAAATGGGGTAGGTTTTTTGGCAAAAGGATATTAGGGCTTATTTTAGACAAATGTTTGTCATATTTGGATTCAGCATATCCAAAAACCCCTTAATCCATATTATTCGTGATCTCAAAAACTGATTATGGCAGAAACGAAAACTTAATTAATTTCTTTAAGAGTGGGTATGCCGTCTTAAAATCAGAAATAAATTATTCTCAAACGCCGCCCCGTCCGCGACAAATTATAATTAGACCATTGCAATTACGAAATTTGTACAGGCGAAAAATAGAAGAAAACATATCAATCTAGGTTTGTATCTTTTTTATATTTTGAAAAAAAATAGTATTAATTAATAAGATTTGTTTTAATTAGCAGAGATTTTATGATTTTTTTAAAAATATTTAGAATCAAAATATGAGAAAAAGGACTCGATACAAACCTTCATTCATGTATTCTGTGTATCGTACTATTTTTATTTTTCCAAAAAACATAATACTTTTTGCAAAAACATGTATAGCACGGAACCGTGCAAAGGCACATTTTGCAACAAATGTTACACTGATACGAGCTCCCTCTGGATTTATTATTGTTTAAGCTCCGCCCTTCACCCAGAATTATTTTATGAATGAGAAAATATAACGAGGGAACGAAATAAGAAATTAAACCAAATCATTTCTGATAACACGGGACGCCCAATAAAATATCAAATTCCATTAATTTACTATTATACTTAACAGGTACTCTACTCTTTGATTATACTTCAAGTACGGGATTATAACAATATAGTAACTAGTTATATGTAGCCACCCATGCCCTAACCATAATGTGTAATTGTGTTTCAATTCTTCTTTATAAAATGGTGGTATGCTGGTATATTTGAAAACATTTATTGGACAATACAATTGATACTAAATTTTAAAGATGTATTCTTGTCGTAAACACATGAATATAGAATTATAAGGGGCGATGCGATTTGCAATGAAAGGAGTTAGAAACACAAAAGTAAAGCGCACATTTTCCCATTTTCTCATCAAGTCACACGCATCAGTTTGTTGCATTAGACCAAGCAACAGGATTTTTTTCATAATAACTTTTATTTCTGGTAAAAATAGAAAGAAATGTTTGGGATAAAAACTGTCGGCAGTAAAGTTATCTATCGATCTGTCAAAATAATGAAATCTAGGCTCAAAATGTAAAAAGAAACAGAGAAACCAACTTACTCCTTTAAACCCGAAAATATTTTCTAGAAAAAAGCAACTTTCGTGAAAATTTAACAAATCAAAGCTAAAAGTATTGTCCAGAAGGTGATGTGGACCGATGTTGAAAATATTTTCTTGTTGAGATCGCGCACCAAGTAGACGTTCTAAGACTCAAGTTGCAGGTTTTTATATCTGCTTTCAGAATTTGTAGAGAAAACATTTTTGAATACAAATTTTAGCCATCTTTTTTATTTTCAAAATTTTGCAAATTTTTAGAATCGCACTGACATTCGTATTTAAAAAAAATGCACTATTAAATTTCATTGATGCAAATAATTGATGCTTTGGATTTTTAAAATCTAACCAGTAAAACCAGAGATATCCATATTTTTGAGAAATAGCCTACTATGTCTAAAGTTATTAATGACATTTTGATGCGGGGTTTAGTTTAAAACATCTATCATTAAACTGTTGTCTACTATAAAAGCAAATTTGTAAGTTCTCCCCATCAATATATTTTTTAAGAAAATATGAATAATAATTCGTAAAACTAAGTGTACACCAGGCAAGTTATTTTATATAATATATGCTAATATGTGATATGTGCTAAGTATATAACACTTGTTCCTTGGTCAAATCGAGAACTACTACTCCTAGAAAGTAAAATTTCAAATAAAAGGTTGCCTCTATCCTTAATCTTTATTTATTCTCGATATATTTACTTGTTACTGACTTCGAAAAATTGGCATTTGCTTGCTACATTTACGTCTGCAAATTTCAGGTTAGGGTTGTAAAGAAGTTCTTATTTTATACTATATACTATCAAAACAGTACCTGAGAGGTCAACCACTTGTAGAAATTACACGAACTTCCGAGACTGCCTTGCCTGCGCCTGCGTAACTCCAATCAGCCGCACTTGCGGGGCTTTCAATTATATAACCGCCACTGCCATGGCTGCCGACAGCCTGCCTAAAATTCGGAGAACGAGTGCCGACGATGGTTTACCTCTCGATAGACAACTACTGAATTTCATAATGATCCGTTGAATAGTTTAATGCTTATAAATAATTACTTATCACTGACTTTCTGCGAATCATTTCTCTTATTCTCGGCGTCTATTGGAAGTATAACAATAATAATTAAAATTATTTTTTGTTTAACTTGCCATAATTAAAAAAACGAAAACATTAATGGATCTCAATTTTACTATGTCATCACTACATATTTATTAATGAACTGTGGTAATATGAAGGTCAAATTTTAATAATTGTAAAAAATACATTTTTTTTCAAAAACCATGTCGATAAAATGTGAGTATTTGCAAGAATCAGTTAACGAACGGAAAACCCTTTAAGTCTATGCTGAGAAGAAATAGAAATGGAGACACCTTTTTTATTTGAAACTTTTTTTCTGTTTAACAGTTTCTAAGAATATCGCGTATAGACAAATTAGACCAATAAATAACTAATACTATACGCATAACACTTATTGGATAAAACAACTTGCGTGGTGTATATTTTTGATTTTAACAATGGTTGCTAATTTTTGTTTATTGGTAAACTACCATTATTTGAGGGAGACTACAAAATAAAAATTCAAGAAGTCCTGAGGAATCCCCTGAGGATCCAAGAGTTTAAATTTTGATTTGTTGAATGATGTGACAGCTAAAGCTTTACACATACGAAAACTAAACAACATTAAAATGTTAAGTTTTCCATTTAGTTATAAACAAGAATTAGTACTATAATAACAAACAAGACTGCAGCTACGGACACGTATTTCGGAGTTATTGCTCTTCATATATGGCACATGAGGTACGAAGGTACAAAATAGAGTACCTACAATATACTGTGCTCTCCTATCTTTGTTGGTCTTGCTTTTAACAATATAACAATATTATTTATGCCATGCTACGCTGATGAGGAGCAATAACTCTGAAACGTGTGTCCGTAGCTGCAATATTGCATACCACTAATTTTTGTTTATAATTTTTATCGGACCTCATCAACTCTTATTCTTTTTATTTAATATTATTATTTCCTTATTGACGATTATTATTAATTAATGCAGATTACTAATTATTGAATATCTTTTCCATTATGCAAAAATATAGATATACTCGTATACTCCATATTACAAATTAAAATTCTAGGGAAGCATAATACCTAGCCGTTTAAATTATAAATACTGTATTTATTGAAGGAATAATATGTTAACGCATTTAGGTTAGAATGATAGGATAGATGTGTCGGTATAACCTTTGAGCTTTGGCAGGTAGAATTTATATACAATCATGAACTAATTTCGAGCTTATACGTAAGTGGAATCGCGGTCATTCATTTCTATTTACTACTAAATAGTACTATAAATACATAAAATAATATTTTATCGTTTTTAAAGGACCGCCCACTGGAGTTTCCCTTTCACCTCCCCTGTTGCAAATTTTAGCAGCTTGTCGAGGCATACCTACTCTTAAAAATAAAACTTTTTTATAACTTTATTTAATTGTTAAAACAAACCTAAAAACAACTTTTTTTAAAATTGTGGTCTCTTCAACATAACCACCTTCCAATAAAACACACTTTGCAACAACCCTTCTTAACCGTTCAATCGCTGTTTTTAAAGTTTGGGGAGTAACTTCTTGACACTTGTCTATTACGCGGCCGAGTAGCATACACTTTATTTTTCAAGTACTCCCATAGAAAAAAGTCACAAGGGGTAATATCACGGTTCTAAAGGGCTATTTCTACCTATCCACTTCGTAGAGAAATTTGCATTTAAAAAATTTCTAACTATCAGAGAATTGTGCGCCAGGGCAGCATCTAACTGAAAGTATACATTCTCTATCTGTGCTAAAGGCACTTCCATAAAAAATCATCTAAATCATTTTGTAAAAATTGCAGAAAATTTTCTATTTTCTGCGTTGAGGTTATCCAGGAAAAATAGGCCAACAATTTGTTCGTTTAATATGCCCCACCACACGTGAACTTTTCCACTGTGTTGGTTTTTACAATTAATTACAAAGTTGGGATTTTCGGCTGCCCAATATCTACGATTTTGACTAGATACCACACCATTTGTCGTAAATGTTGCCTCGTCACTAAACAGTACGTTCTTTAAAAAAAATCTGTCGTTAAGATAGTTACCTTGCAACCATAGGCAAAATTTAGGCCGCCGGTCAAAATCACCTTCTAAGAGAGTATGCAAAAATGTTGGTTTAAATGCCCTAATCCTATTGCGTTTCAAACACCTCCATATTTTATTTTTGGTTAAATTTAGTGTTCTCGCAACTGCCCTTATACCACCATTTGGATTGTTCCGAAATTCTGTTAAAATGCGTTCGTCGTCTGGATATTCTCGTAAATTTAAATTGTACCTTCTTTGTCTTTTCTTGGAAATGGCTCCGGTTCTTGCAAACAGTTTGTTGATATCACCAACTGTTTTGTGCCAAATTGGTGCTCGATCACGATGACGTTGATTGATTGATTGATTGATTTGCCAGCGTAAGGTGGGCATTGCTGCTAATTCCGGTGAAGGGAGATTTGTTCCACCACGCAGCCCGATCGCCCACCGATCATCCCACCGTGTGCCAGAACAAACCCCCAGTGCTTTTATATACCGCCGGACCAGACCTTCTGTCTTCATCGGATGGAAAGCGTAGGCGTTTGTGAGATGCTTCTTTTAGGTTTTCGTGCTTCTTTTTACTTTCAGGTTTTTGTGATATGCTTCTTCTTAGTTTCTGTCTGTGATCATCTTCTCTCCTATTCTACTTCTGAGTTTTCTGTTTCTTCTGTTTCTGAGTCTGGCAGTGTGTATATCCTTGATATTTCTTTATTGTATTCCATTTTTTGTTGTGGCAACTTTTCCCAGTGTGTATAATCCTTTCCTAGCTTATTCATAATCCTCTCGATTGTTGTAATCCATGTGTAGCATGGCCTCCCTATTTTCAGTTTGTTGCTGTTCATTCGCAGCGCTCTCTTCAGTAGGTGTGTCGTGTCCCATCTTAGGACATGTCCCCAGTATTTCATTGCGTATGATTCTATTCTTTTGATTATTGTTCTTCCCTCTAGTAATGTTGACGTTTTCTGTCGTTTTTGTGGTTTTCCTGTTTTTGCTAGCAGTTGGATAATGTCCCTTTCAGCCCTTCTCAGGCTTCTTCGGTTGGCCTTTATCGTTGCTGCGTTTTTGACTCCATATATCATCGTAGGCATTATGATGGTCGTGTATACCTTTTTGGTTAGGCACCATGGTGGTTTGTTGTCCTCAATGAAGGGTAGTAGAGCTCTTGTGACTCTGTAGGCTGTTTTGACTTGGTCCAGGACTGTGGTGAATAGTCGGGGGGATAGGGGACATCCTTGTTTGACTCCTATATTCTTCATTTTTGATTCCGTCGTCTGTCCAAACCATTGTATTGCAGTGTTTTCGTGTAGGCATGCTTTTATTATTCTGTTTATTAAGTAGTGCGGTACTCCCCTGTTGAGCAAAGTGTTGACTATAGCCTCATGCCTTATAGTATCAAATGCCTTTTGGAGGTCAATTGAGACTATATATAGTTTTGTTCCTTCTTTCCACTTTTCTTCCAGGATCCGTCTGGTGGTGTACATGTGGTCGTCTGTCGATCTACCCTTGATAAATGCCGTTTGATAATCTGGTAGTTCGCCGATGTATTTTTCCATTTCTCTGAGGAGGAATTGTGCGTAGTATTTGTACCCTACACTGCAGAGTATTATTCTTCTGTAATCGTCCACGTTTTGTGGTGATTTGATTTTAGGGAGCGGTATCTGTATGGTTGTATTCCATTCCTCAGACAGGGGTGTGGTTTCCGTCCATGCGATGGTGATGATTTCTAGGATTAGCTGTTTTATGTTGTCCGGTCCATAGTATACTAGTTCGTTATTTATTTTATCTATTCCCGGGGCCGTGTTTCTTTTAGCTCTGGCCATTATTTCTAGTAGTTCGTCTTTTGACGGTGGCTTTCCCAGAGGCCAGTGGTCCATTTCTTGTATTGGTTCTATTTGACTTCTCTCTGCGTTTCCTTCTTCTAGTTTCCTGACCCAATGCTGCAGTGGTATGTATTTTCTTGACTGCGTATTGTTGTTTCTCCTGTATGTTTTGGGGTGTCTAAAAGTTTGGTTTAATCTCTGTCCTGCTGGAGTGGATTCTATGTTTTCGAAGAATTCCCTGCATTTTTTTTTTTTGTTCGTGCCTCCTCTCTGTGTCTCTTCTTTGTTTCCTCGCTTCTATTATCTTTTTGTCTATGTTTGGTGTATATTGTTTTCCTGTGGCCTTTATTTTCTTTAGTTTTTCGTAATTTCTTTTGGTGTCTTTTCTTGTTGGGCTCATAGGGGATTTGTTCCTTTTCGACGTTTTCCTCGCCGCTATTTTGATTTTTAAACCCATTGTTGACCAATTTAGTTCCTTTCCTGTTAACTGTTTTTCTAGATTAAATATTCGAGCAACCTGACGCGTAGACCTTTCATTATCACCAACTAAGCGGATAATTTCAACTTGTTCTTGAATTGTAAAAACTACTCTCCGATTTTCTACCATTATTAGTAAGATTCATAAATTATATAACACTATTTAACTTTTGACAATTCTTATGAATCGTCAAATATAAAATAAAAACTCGTTGTTCAAAGCACTTTTGACTAATTCCTATGGTTGCAAGTTAACTATCTTAACGACAGATTTTTTCAAAGCACGTAATGTTTAGTGACGAGGTAACATTTACGACAAATGGTGTGGTATCATTGGAAGGTGGTTATGTTGAGGAGCCCAGAATTTATTTAAAAAAATCGTGTTTAGGTTTGATATAGAAAAAAATTTTTAAAACATTTTTTAAGAAATTAAGAAACGAAACATTATTCTACCATAATCCGTTTTTGAGATTATGGAAAATATGGATTAAGGGATTTTTCTAACATATAATTACCACCCAAATTTGAAGAGAATCGCATTATTAATAACTGAGATATTAGGGTGGATTTATGAAAAGCGGGACACACTGTATATGAACAAACTAGAAATAGATTACTTCCAAGAAATGCTGAGAAACTACTATTTTTACATCACGATTTATAAAAACTGAATGTTGAGTACTAATGGTAAACGAATGTTTCACTTACAATAATATATGTAAGTAATATGCATTTATCTACTATTTGGTTTTATAAAATAAAACAGTTTCAACAGTTTTTTTTTTCTTAAAAACGTAATGTCATGTGCCATTTCATGCCTCGGTTAAAGTACCGAAGCTGTTCGGCTTCGGTGGTCGGAGATGGCCGGATATTCGGTATTCCGCCGTAACCCCGCTTCGGCGCATCTCTAATCCAAGATAAGTTGTAAATTTTTCTTTCTCGTCTCTATCCTCTACCAAAAGTTGCAACGAATCACTATGAGAGTGGGAAGTAGCCGCCAAAGGTTGCAGAAGTCACTGCTGATGCCATTATCATATAAATAGTGTCGTCCTTCAGATATAAGGTGGTAAGATGACCCACAATGGCATTAGTCGAAAACAAATGATGGTCGGAAATTCAGTATCATAAAAAATGCGAATTTTTATAAAATACAATCGGCCTGCCTAGAATTTTTCAAAAAAATTTCAATTTTAAAGATTTTGTTCCATATTTTCGCCGCTTACCGTATAAATAAAGAGCGCAATTATTACTATTGATCAGTAATTACAATAAACCAACTATAAATTAAAATACATTTCGCTGTGCGTTAAGATTTTGGATGGGACATTAATGTTATCTACAATTTTTAAGAGCGAATCGTCAGAGCTAGAAGATAAATATCGCCAATAAGCGGGGTCATTGGAAGTTATTCCCCTCTGTATGGAGCGTCGGAACGCTTAGAATAGATCGGCGCGCCGTTACGTCATAACCGTCAAATACGTAATAGCTATTTTATTGCTTCCCAACTACACAGAAGAATGCAAAACGACATTACAAAACTACAAAATCTAAATCTGTATCTGAAAAATATTTTTACTCACCGATAATTTTAGACTACCGCCTTCCATTTCATGACAATTAAAATGATCTGGAACAAAAGAAAAATATATTTAGATTACAATGGTGAAAAGTAGGTCTGTTTGTTTTGGCTTTAGCAGCAACATAATATGCAGGAAATATTTATTGGAAACGTAAAGGTAGTGTTATACTTTTTAGATATTCTTTCTGATGAAAAAAACTTCGTATGTAATGTTTATGATTGTGATGAACAATAGAAAAGTGTAGACGGGAAAAAGGATTTGATTTCAATTGACAAATAATCTAGGTGCCTAATAATTGTAATAAATAACCTATGACTGATTATATTATTTCCTAATTTAAAAATAAACTCTCTGTAGGCATAGTATTTATACTCATCAACTTCCGTTGAAATAATTAAGTTGAAAGGAAATATAGCCGCAAGAATTCCAAATATGTAATTGTGTGATTTACCAACATCAAACCAACTTTGGTTTCCTATTCATAAAGGCGGTGATTAAGTGGCACGAGAGTTGCAAATTCCAAATCGGAAAACATAGAATAAATTTGAAAGAAGTCAGGCTATTTATATACCACTTCAAACATTTACTACAAAAAAATCTCTGGAAATTTGTCAAACTTAGCGAGTGTGCGTTTTGCGTTGCAACTATCAGACGACCATCCCTTAAAACGAATTTTCTTTCGTTCATGCATAATTGCTCATTTGGGAGGATAAATATATGGGTGCAAGCCTGTGGAGAACAAAAATTTTAACAGAAAAGGCGCTGACTCATTTTGGTAGGAGCAACAGAAATCGATTAATCGATTCCTAAATCTCAGCCTACCGGAAGGTGGCGTTGCATGTTACTCAAATAAGTCTCATACATGAATGTTTTTTAAAATCAAAATACCCGTAGTAGTTGGAGAAATGACGTACAAATTCGACAACGAAAAGTTACCGTCTGTCAGTCAGTAATCGAAGAGAAGCATATAACTACGAAACTTTTTTTTTCTGAAAATTTTTGGTATGGTGGGAGAATTTTTTATTTTATTTTGTTTATTTAAATGCACTCTTTGACGTGCAAGTGCCACTTTCTCATAAACTATCACGTTCAACCCCTTATCAACCCCTAAAATAAGGAATATTTTTAAAAGAAATTTCAAAATTATTTTAAAGATTAATACATTTAAGAAAAAGGTCGCTGGGCAATTTCTGGAGGTAAAATAATCATATATTATGCAAGTTAATTATACACACCCTCTTTGGGGGTGTAGTTAGGGGGTGAATTGGATGTAACAGATAAAATGAATATTATTAATTACATACACCCATTTTGGTCTCCTCATTCCATTTCTGGAGCCCCTAAAAAATAAAATATTAACTCGTAAATTGCGGTAAATTTTAAAATTTTTCTTACACGCAGTACATTTAAAAAAATATATTTAAAAAATTAATTTAATATTTACTCTATTTCAAAGGTTTATATTTTATTTTCTAGGGATATCACGTAAAAACGGGCTTCAGAAATGGAAAGAGAAAATCAAAATACTATAATAATAATAATTCTATTTATTTAAGTACATGCATTACATGTATATAAAAAAACGTCACAATAATATAGTATAAAGATAATGGTTTTCAATAACTAGATGAAAACCTAGTCGAAACGTATGGGGAGCCACCAACAATTTATTGATGATCTAGTCAACATAAAATCCCTGTAAACGTAATAATCATAAAATAGTAAAATACTTTTTTTTAAAGAAAATAGTAAGAAAAGGATGACATACGAAAAGAAATAATATAAAACAGTAATATAATATTTGTTACCTGTGTTAAAGGGTAATACTAAAAAATTCTTGCAGACTGTAAATTGCTTTTTGTAATATTGTTTTAATTTAAACAATTTTAAACCAGCTATTTCTTTCAAATAATTAGGGAGATGGTTGTATATCTTAATAGGCATAACTGCCACACCATTGCTAGCAGCAGAGAGATTGTGTTTAGGCAGTAAAATGTAATTCGTGTGTCTTAAGCTATATTGCATATTTCGATCGGAAAACTGGATAAACTGATTAATATTAGACTTTACAACCAAACAGCGCGATAAAATATATAAAGCTGGCTACGTTAGTACTCCAAGCAAAACAAACAAATCTCTACATGAATGGGTAGAACCTTTGAACAACATAGTACTAATTACCTTTTTTTGTACGAGTCATTTGGAGCCCCCAATAACCATTCTTTCCATTACTCCCAAAAATTATCCATCACCCCCTGAATACAAAAGAGGGTGTGTATAACTAATTTGCATATATATATTATTATTATTTTACAATAAAATGCAAAAAAAATATATTTTTGAGGTTTTCATTAACTTTGTATCATAATGATACAGATACAATAAAATAAAACAAAATATAAATAAAAATATAAAAATATGCTTGAGCAATTTTTTAAATTATTATTATTTCAATTGTATAATAAAAATACCATGAAAAATTTATATAGCTTTATCCATTCTTGCTTCAATCTCAGCTCCAACACCTCAGATAAAAATAAAGAAGTAATGGAGAAGGCATTTTTTTTGGTAAACTAATTTGTCTAATTGGGGAAAATTGATATTTTCAAACTTTTTTACCCTATACAATCGAAACAAAAATATTCAAAAGATTGTTGTGCTATAAATTTTTTAGTTTGTTTATGTTACATCCCAAATTTACCCCTTCACCCACTTATTTGCAAATATGTCATTATTTTACCATCAGGAAATGCCTATCTGACAGTATAAAAGGATAATGTCGTTTTTCTTATATGCAGTAACGTTTTAAAAAACTTTGAGATTTTATTTAAAATTTACACTATATTAGGGGTTAATATTATATTTTCTAGGGGTTATACGTAAAAAGGGATAAGAAATGGAAAAGGGAGACCAAAATACCATATAGGGTCCATTTTGAGATCTTAATATTCATTTCATCTATTGCATCCAAAACTCACCACTAATTACACCACCAAAGAGGGTGTGTATAATTAACTTGCATATATATGATTATTCTATCTCCAGAAATTGACCAATGACCTTTTCCTTAAATGCATTAACTTTTAAAATGATTTTGAAATTTCTTTTAAAAATTTTCCTTCATTTATGGGTTGATAAAGGGTTGTGTACGTGATAGTTTATGAGAAAGTGGTACTTACACGTCAAATAGTGAAACCTTCCAAGCGTTTTAAGTGAACCGCATCAAAATCCATTCAAAATTGAGCGACTTACAGAATTTTGGAAAAAAGTGAAGCAAAATCCCCCACTGTGGCGTCGGTGAGCGGTAGAGGGAATTTTTTTGAATTTTAAATTCCCTGCATTCAATGCATCAAACGAATCACTCTTCTCTATACAGCTTATCACATTTTTCTAAGTATCCAACAATTCTTAAGCAATTTTAACTTTTCTAAATGGCTTTTGAATTTGACAATTATTTTGCCTCGAACAAAATATCTGCAGTTTTTTTGTCAGTTCTCCATCCTTTTTGTTGTCTAAGATGTACGCCTTGAACCACTACTTTACTTTTTATAAATTTTACCTTTCAAACCCTCTACCTTTATTATAATATTTAATTTTCCTCAAGTATGCGTTGTCTAAAATGGCTACAAATGGTAGTACTACCCTTCTCACGCTTATTCTTAACATGTCTATTGCTGTAACGTTTACGTTTATACAATGCTTCCTTAAATTCCATCTAAATGAGACTACATCTCCTTTGAACTCCCCTAATTTCCCCCGTTTGTACATGATTTCCCTAGTGGTTTGCCCATTGGCGATACTTACCATATGTGATCCAAATTCAAAATTATATGTTTTAATTTTCATTAGTATTTATAGTCAGTATTAGTCAATGTGCAGTTATTGTTTGCATGTTCGATTTTCTGCAAATAAATCTAACACTTCGATTTTAATTTTATTCCTACGCAAAAAAAACAAGGCTAGAAAGACAAATGGGGCCCTTAAAATCATCACACTTATTTTTCGTGTACGAATCGGAAGTCAGTTGGCTCACAAAAAAACTACACAACCGTCATGCACTTGTATGTTAAAAAAATAGTTAAAACGAGATACCTAAAAAAAGCAGTTAATTAACTTAACGAAGCCAAGTTCCTGTAAATAATAACTTAGAATGGATATTACGGAATTAAATTAATAAAAAAAACATACAAGAATAAATGTAAATTTGACCCCATTAAAATAATGACATTAAAATATATATATTTTCATTTTTAATTTAACGTCTTAAACTTAAAGTGTCTAATTACACAAATATTACAGTGAAAATAGAAGAAATGTTGAGTTTTGAATATGTGTACGGATAATTATATGCGACAGTAATTTCTTCTCTGGCGTAATAGAACTGTACCTTTTGGATTCCTATAGTATACTAGTTCAGTCACATTAGAGAAAAATGTAACATTTTTTAAGACTTTCATTTAACCAGATCTTTCCTTTCACATGTGCTTCAGGCTGTGATGAAACGTCACGATACGGCGCAAACCTGGACTGTGACAATATCCTCAAAAATTCGGAAAATTGCCATTTTTCCGTTATTGTTTAGAATTTATTTTTTTTTTTTTTTTTAGAAATGTTTGAAGAATCGGTAGTGTAACGTTAGACGTTAGGAAAATATATAGAATCTAATAGGGGAACCGTAGAAGCTAGATGCGGAATGCTGCATGAGTTCTGTGTATAGGTGATATAAACTATTAAAATGTAACAATGTTCGGTCGCGACAGCTTGACGCAGGGGTGGTCTGCTCGGAGTTTCTTTGGTACCTTGGTCGCAGAGGCATGATTGTGGGGGTGGCAATGGGGGAGGAAAATGTTGGACCCTTACATTTTGGAAATTTTTATGACTCTGTTGATATTTAAGAGCGCTATAAGTGAACTTAGCGTGAAAGTTAAGTTTTCTGGGATAGTTAGGGTAAGGGATAATTTCGTGAGTAGGGGTGGCAAGTTACTTCAACGTTTGTGTTCATAAAATTAATTTATGCAGCAGTGAAATTAATTTAATGAGGGTGCATATAAGGTACCTATTCATTTTTGGCCCGTGGCTCCTATCAGTCACGTGCCAAGAATTATTAAACACCAGTGTATCGACAGCTCGATCCTCTAAGTGAGCCAGCCGGACATCCACGGCACAGTGTGCTGTGGCAATTGAAGGACTGGACGAAGAGGGGCTAGGGTTACTTAATAATACAGATTAAAGAACAAAAATGCAAACACCTGTAGTAAATAAAAAATAATGCGGGTAGCCATCAAAATACCCAAATGGGAAATAAAACTTATCTAAAAAGAAATCGAGTATTAATACATTTTGACGGGAAGTGGCACAATAAGCCTACATGGCTGCAATGCCCTCGGAGTCAGCATGGCAGGCGGCCCATACAAAAAAAATATTTTGATTACTGATTACTTAAAAACACCTTCAGTGGACGTAATACAGCATCTGCACTTTACAATCAAGGAAAAACTAAACTATTAACGACAAGATGTTGAAATAGGGTGAACACATCAGTGAGTGACTACTAAGAAACTGTTGCGGTATGATGCAAAAAAAATCATTATTAAAACAAAAATTTCTTTATAGTTATTTTATTTTTTTCTGAAAGAACAACTTATCAAATTATATTTTGAAACTTACTAAAGCTTATTTAAAGCAATAACTTTTAAATACTCTATTTTAAAATAAAGTTAAACGCTTTTCTCTAGTAAATGACCACCAAGTTTCAATAGTTGAACATCGCAGAAGCATTGAATGACTGAACACAGAAGACCTTTTAAAAGATAGGGTACAGACCTCTGTAATTCAATTATAGTGATTATCGTAAAATATAATAAATCTGATACCTGATCCTGTTTAAAATCTTTAATTTCACATCGTGGTCATTCACTAGGGAACATATGATCTTATAGGAACCTAATTGACCATTTAAATATTCTAATCTTCAACAATTATTTTCCCTCTTCCGATTTAAAAAACATATGATTTTAACAGAATACTATACAAAATTAAGAAAGTAACGATAGAAGGTTAATCCCACTTTAGACAAAACCCATTTCAAATAAAGGTATCTAAGGTATCTCAGTGCCTACCTTAGCATTTTTATAGCACCATTAGCACATTCATAGACCGACACAGGTTGCAGCCATATTAGAAATAACATAATTGCCTCTACTATCATTCATTTATAAATTTAGATACTAAAAAGTATTCAGTTGCCAAACTAAAACCTATTTTAGTTATAATTTCAAAAATACCCTTATTAGAGCGCGAAATTCAAGTCTTCGGGCATCAGTGGAGACTGGTCATTTACTGGTACCCTACATGTTTCACTGCTGATCGTGATAAACTTTTTCAGATGTGTACACTGGTTAGCAAATATGTATTAAAAAAAACAAACATGCAATGTGTTGAAAATAAACGATTTTCGATTCGAGCTTTGCAGGTTGCTTAAAAATATTGATTCATGTACGCTGTCTCCTTTCGAGTTTATTTCCAGTGCCAGTATTGATTGGGGAATAACCTTGATCCCCAAAAAAAAACAGGCAATATAAATTCCGAAATTCAATTCCACCATCGTCGTCGGTGTCGATGTCATCGGGTTAATTGGATCATATTGCCTAATATCGGTATTGATTTAGTCGGTGGAAAAATGAACAAATAAAATCAAATGTATTTTTAACGGACTTCAATATGGATATTAGATAGTAAGGTCCAATTAACCAGATGGCAGTGAAATTTTAGTTTCTAACTGTTAGGAACCATTTTTTAAGGCGTTTCAATTTTTTCCAAAATAATATTTGTAGAATACGAGTTCCTAAATGCTGTAGGCACAAGTCAGTTTACCTCTCCAACCCTAACCTAAAATGACCATTAGACATTTGAAGCAAACCCACATATTTATAATCTTTTAAAGTGAGATGAACTAAAATAATAATAATCTTCAGTATCGGTAACAAATCTCTGATTTCTTCTTACGACATTTTTTACTTGCAGATATCGTAAATGTCTATCTACTCTGCTACCCAAATATTTTGTGAGACATATTTGAAATTTTTCAATACCCAAGGACTTTGATACGATACTTAAAAAATAAGTAGTGAACGATAACTTAATAGTCTAGTGGGAATTTAGTATGAGTTTATACTATTGAAATAAAACTTAAATTCCGAGTATTAGGTTAGTTTTTATATACGTTTATACATTGAACTACATTTATTTCAATTTCATTTTAATACTTAGTGAACATATTTACTCCGTTAATATTAATTGCCAAAGACTTCATTAACCATGTTTTTAACGCAGTGTATATGTATAAGCATCTGTACATAACTTAATAGGTTTTCTAATTCTCGACAATTTTTTAAGTCCTCATATTTTCTAAGAGTTTCATTCAAATACTTGAAATCTGGTTCACGTTGGTGGTGATTACGTTAACTCAACAAACATTTTTCAAAAATACAGACTGAGAAAAATGATCCTTTTGTAACCAATGACTAACGTCATAAAACATTGTCCTGTATAGAAAATACTTTTTATAGAAACGAAAAAATATGTACCTAATACAATTTTTGACCACCATAATGATGATGCTCTAACATATCAACATTTTTTTTTATGAAAACGAAAATATTTGATAAAGTCAAAGACCAATTTATATTTTAAGTCACTAATCATATCTAAAGCAATAATGTGAATATATAAATCAATACAATGACTACCAAAATAAATTTTACCTCTTGTCATAAAATTGAAAAAAGATAATAATGATGGCTAGTAATAAATTTTAAAAAATTATGAACTAAACTGAAGACTATATTTAAATCAAACTGATAACGAAAACACTGTTATATTTTAACATATTGTTTGTAATATTTTATTTCCCTAATTTTAAAAATTCGAAGTTTGGTGTGATCTAAGTAAACTCACTAATCCACGCAAAGAAATTGCCGATCTAAATTTTTAAATATTTAAAAAGACTTCACAGTGAAACCGCAAATAAAGAAGTTTTTCCTCTTCCAGGCTCTATACATACACACGCGATATAAAAATCAGGATATTAATTTTTTTTTAGATTTAGTATACGGTTATGTAAAATAATAACGAATGGTTAAATCACCACCTTTGGTGCGAACATTAAGTTTTCCAAAATAAGATGATGTAATTTACATCAAAATACGAAGAATGCCTACATTTTTCATATTCATATATCTTTCTAAACATTGTAAAATATGGAGTTTGTTCAATTTTTGTCATTGCAACCTTCCACCAAAATTTCAAAAAGTCTGCTCTTTTAAATGAAGAAATTGAAATAATAGTAGTTATGTTGCGTAAAATCTACCTACTTGAAATAAAAAAATAGATTTATGCATCCTGGTAGCTTAATGTTCACATTAGTTCTTATATTCAACTTTAATCTATCTCAGAATATTACAACAAATACATTCGAAATAATTATCCTCAGAGTACAAAAGTTGTTTGCATGTATTCTCTGTGACCTATTTAAGTGGAGTGAGACATTCATTGAACCAAGACCGAAAATTCAGCAGTAGGTACAAATAAAGACAAATAAGGCCGGATGGAAGACAGACAGCTGTTATGATGGGCGATAAACACTGATTCTACTTACATTATTCTTGAAGCTGTGCCTTGTACCTACCAAGTCAATAAACCCGTGGTAAGTACATACGTTTACAAATGTAGCTTTATAACAAATATTACAGAAGTATGATAAACTTATCGGAATTGCGAATGTTTTTTCTTAAGTAAAATAATGAATGAATCTATTATAGAAGGTATTTTAAAATTGACAATTACCACTGAATTTTCGGTAAATTCGGAAACAAATTATTATTTCCTTACAAAAGTAACTGGAATTTATCTCCATTTGTGTTTATAAAATCTTTTTTGCGTTTAACAGTCTTCATTGCTTCAACAGATATTGTTACATTACGGGAAGACTTTTTCTTGTATATTATTACCAGTAATTGAGAGGAAGTGTAAATATATGATTATAGTAAAACGCATTTCCAGGCCTAATAGGACTTTAGAATTCTTGTAATAAGTTTTCTTGTAATCATGTACTTCCACTTTACTATCATGTACATGGTTGTTTACTGTGATAATTATACGACAGTTGACACTTCTTAACTTCGTTATCAAGTAATGCATGTTGAGTGACAAACCTTCGCCTTGCAGAGCAGTTTATAGGAAAATTTATTTCGCATTTTTTTTAATTGGTGGTAATTTATGACGTTTTCGACTATTGAGGCAAATTGTACTAATGACAATATTGTACGGAAATATTTCTTTTCTATTTGAATGTAATAAAAACGATTGGAAGAGAAGCAAAAAAGATCTTTTTAAATTCGACCTCAAGTAACTTGTACGGCTTATTAAAATTTGTACCTATAGCATTTGCAAGTATTGTAGAAGTACTCGAGGAATGATCTTCAGAATAAAAGGAGTCGATACAAAATATACAAACAAGCAATTCACAATAACAGGAACCTCTCTGTTCAACCGGCTGTAGAGAACCAACCTCGTAATAAACTAAATCTACTCAATTTGAGTACTATCTTTGTTAATATCTGCCAAATATAGTTAGTCATTCCCGCCACGGTAGCTCAGTCGGCTAAGCGTCTTAGTGGCGAGCGCGATTGGGCAGTCTGCCTAACGTGTACTGGCAATGCTGGTGGGTAATGGATGTTGTCTGCGTTTTTTCAAATGCGTAACCCGCTTTCGAACAGCCTATGAAAGAATTTGGATTTGGGGGTTGTCTACTGTGCGTGGTGTTAATGTTTAGGAAAATCATTGTATAAAGCAATATTCGAGGGGTTACATTGTGCTAATTTATATTGGAAACCTTTAGTTTAGATTTTTGCCCATATTTGGTATAAACAAGGGTAACCAACAAAATCTGCTCATTATTAAATCGTACTATACCAAAGAAAATGGCGTATTTTTCTGCCTTGCTGACTGGAAATTTTTAAATTTCTCGGTTTTTGAAACACTTTTTCTAAAATTCCAGTACCACTTACATATGAAATAAACATTTTTTTAAAAGGGCAGTCACACTCGAGGACTACTTCAATGGTAGAAAAAGTCTATAAAACTAAACCCCTCTTAAATCGTATTCGTTTTATATATTGTTTTAATGAACAAAGTACGGTGGACCTCGTAACGAATTAATAAGGCAAGGTTTAGTATAAAACAATTAGTTTAGTACACACCGATCGACTTGCTATAAATAATGTTGAAGAGAATTTTCCCTGACTCTACCTTTCCTGCCTTTTCCATAATACCAAAAAATATTTCAAATACACTATCTTCCAGGGTTTTCAGATTTTCCAGAATATACCAGACCTGTGTTGCCAACCCATCTTTCATACTGTCTGCCTCTGAAATTGCAAATAGCAGGAAACTATCCTTGTGGTCATTTTCAATTTGTTTATAGTCTAGTTTTACCATCTAATATATATCCAATTATGTCGTCCAACGCGTAACCGAAATAAGATTATTAGCAAAATCATTAGAAAATGCGCTATCTGGGTCATCTAACCAAATGTATAGCGTTGAATTCTATTCATGGTAATGGTAATGAGTTGAGACCAGTATCATTTTATGCAAAACTTAATAGAAGAAAATAAAACGATACTGTTTTAAACTAAAACAGGCACGCTTGGAATGTCCCACGTACCATTCTTGAGAACTCAAATCATACCAATATATTGCCAAACATAGAATTTTATGACAATCCATCTTTATCATCATAATAAGTAAATAGGATTCTTTTTAGCAACCTTAAACTGAATAATCAAATTGTCTCTCACACTGCACGTCAAAATAATGCAACCAATGTTGAACATTTCTTCAATTTTTACCGTAACCTTTTCATTCCATTTCTGCTACTACAATTGCCTTTATGGGGATTGTAAATTATCGAATCATTTCCCTTAATATTTACTTGGAATTCCAAATCGTTCCATATATTTAAAACGAAGTAGCTGATCAAATGTCTTAATGGGCACTAATTTCTACCTAACCGCTCTGAGATTTGCACTATACGAGAAAAATGAATCTTTGGCAACAAAATTCAAGCTCCAGGACTATTCCGAACCTATTTGGTTGGAATTTTTTACATGAGGAATTTGCTTATAAGGTCTGCCGCCACGGATACGATTTCATTTTCATCTTGGGAAATAAAACGGTGTTAAATGGAACGATTAACTAAAAATAGCGATAAACGGCTCATGATTGATGATAAACCAATGGAATTCTTAACTTTACGCCGCGCCGCGCCGCGCCGGTCGCAAACATGTACGCACCAAAGTCCACGAATAAGTAAAGTAAGACAATCAAGGGGTAGAAAATGAGATGAAATGGGACGATTTTCTTGGAGAGATAGAAATTTAAACTATGCTACGTAATAATAAGTGAAAAGTCTGACTTGATTGGTCTGTGCTAATACGTCTAATAATGAGGTCCTAAATAACTAACTTTAAAACGATCCTCACAGCAGAAAAATACTGCTTTTCTCGTAGGTATATCACCTCTAGTAGCTTTAAACTACTTTATTTAACGTTGTTTTTGCTTTCGTACTGCCATGAAAAATTTTCCGGGTGTTTCTGGAGGTATTTATACATCGTGACACCGTTTATATTTCACTACAAAACTCTGTAAAATAACAAATATTTATAATATATAACGGCATCAATACAACCGATGACGTCGTCCGGTGAAATTAATGGAGTAGTGTTTTTCGGCGGTAAAATTTCAATTCAAACTTAGAAATGCTCGTTTTAAGGCATTTATCCATTGGTTGCAGTTTCAGTGCTTTTAACTATTACTTACTACCTTTATAGTCAGAGAATTTTTTATGAAAACTCTGAACTGCGGGGCGTAAAGTATATGGTACGATTAACCGATTTTTCTTAAATTCCCTAATTATATTTGGCATTATAAACGAAGTTGTTACCCAAATACACAGATATAAACATTTTAATATAGATTAATTACACAGGACCACAAAATAAAATCGAAATATACCTTTGACTAGACCAGGTGCATTATATGTTTTTGGGGTCGCTAAAATTGAATCCGAAATCCCATCACCTCAGGATTTCCTCAAAACTTCAAAAACTAGGAAATAAACAGTAAAATTCAACAATATTAACCCGCCAATCTAATTAAGTTACATAACTTTATATTGCTATAACCCTTTAACCTTAAAATCCATTACTCAAAAACTTCATAACTTCAAAACCCCCTAACCCCATAACGCAATAAAAAGAGACTTAACTTTTTATTTCCATTTTTCTTGGTGCTAGATCGATTGGAAATTAAATTTGCAATTCAATGGTGTGGGGCATGAACTTTTTACGTCGTTTCGGGGGTGAATTATGGGCCGTCATAGTGAGATGTCCGAGGATTTGGCTCCTCGAACGACATGGCCTCCTAACTGGGGAAACCCGTTGTAGAAAATTGAACAAAAAATCGAATGGCGCAAACCGTAGATTCGTAACTATCATGGTTTCCGAGATATGACGTTTCAAAGCGGCCAGAAGATAAAATACGCATTCCTACCGCACTTCCAAAGGCCGTATCTGGAAAACGGATAAGAATACGGAGGTGCGGTTTACGCCATTCGATTTCTCTCGCCTTCTTAGTACTCCTGAATCTCTTCAGATTTTAACACTGGAAATGTTTATGTTTTCGTATATGGGGTAGTTGCCAGTATTTGTTCAATGTCAAAAGACAGCGGTGTCGCGGCACAGTAGAGAGAAGACCAGTAGGCTCACTTACTCTTGAGATTTGTTGTAATCGATTTTATTTTTTATGAATCCACTGCGCATCCGATATGTGTACGCTCATCGACATATACACTGCTCGAGCTAGAAAATGCTAATAAACTGGCCAACACTTACAATGACACTAAATTATTTTTGTTCGAAGATATCCTTGGCAGATGATTTATTTTGCGATTGAATTTAATGTTTACTGATTAATCAATAAGTAGTGAATTAAAATTTGACCTGCCTTTACTTAAATTTATTACATAACATCCACGTTACATTACCTACCGTGTCGGGAGATTATCTAAAAGTTGTACAGTGATGCTGACTGTAGAACACAAAAGTGTACAACTTGCTACAAATAGGTGCCTGCTTGCAAATAAATGATGTGTTTGAATTGCAACTAACTGATATAGGTTGTCTGTTGTACAAATTGAGTGACAATAATAATATCTCTTTATTTCAAAGTAATGTGTCGCGGTGAACTGAGACTACTTTATGCAACGGCTGATAAACGCAAATGTAATATGGGTTGCATATATCACAGGGGGTCGTTACCAGTTTTCATTTAAGGTGGAAATACAGCGGTGTCGCAGTCGAACGAGACTGCGTATAGGCAACGGCTGATATACGCAAATGTAACATGGGTTGCATATGTCACCGGGGTTAAGTTAGCAGTTTTCATTTAAGGTGGAAATACAGCGGTGTAGTGGATCGTGCTATTTCCGGACGAGGAGAAGCCGAGTCCGGAAAAAGTTGTAAAAGTTGAAAAACTTTGTTTTATGTATGGTGTTATCATTTCCGATGTCCCGATGATTGCAAGGATTGCGAAATCTGTGAATTTTTCCACAGACCTTGACTGCTTTGCAAGATTTTGAATGTCAATGTTCTTTTCCTAGTTTTTGGGGTTATGAGACAAACTTTGTGATGGGGCAAGATGGGTTTCGGATTCAGTTTTAGCGACCCCAAAAACATATATATAATGCACCTGGTCAGGTCAAGAGTTATTTCGACATTATTTAGCGGACCTGTGTTATTACACTAACTGAATTTAAATCAAAACAATAACATTATTTTTAAAAGCTTTGATTTAACTTGCTCTGTTAGTACGCATGTATGTATAGTATGTATATTTTTCGATTCAAAACTTGTACTCGAATTACTCGACTTACCGATTAAATGTAAAGAAAAAAATTTAAAATGGCGGCGGCAATATGGCGTATGGGCGTTGTAAATAATGATCAAATTAGCATGAAAATGCGTACACAGGAAATTTAGGTAGCGTAGATGAAGAATTCTTGATGTTGAAAATGACATACAATGAAAATTAAAGATGGCGGCAGCAATATGGCGTACCATCGTTGTAAAGAATGATCAAGTCAGCATGAGAATGAGTACACATGAGTTGTAGGTGGCGTAGACGACGAATTTGATATTGAAAAAAAAAATTGTAACAATGACAATTCTTTAGCAACAGATCAATTATATAGATAAATAAAAAATTTCCAGATAAAAAGTACTTAAGTATAAAATAAATATTAGTAAAAAAAATTATATAAACAGGCTATTATTTAAAAAAGTTAGGATTAGAAAGTGAATAATAAAAATCAATAAAACGATCATATATTTAAAAGCTTGTCACGAAATAAAATTGTTATAATGAAGCTACTATCGCTACAAATTATTAAATATATAGGTATATATTTTCTAGTTATTTTTATTAATCTCCTTTAGTCTCAATTTATTTAAATAAACGCTCGACTTAAAAAATTATTTTTTACTTACATGTTTCTATTGTTTTTCAATTATAAGAATAAATAGTGTCAGTAAAAAGTGTAACCTGCACATTTAATTTATATGAGCAAAAGCACCGCTGCTATAAAAAATGTATAAGAAATAAATATAGCAAAACATTTTATCAACATGGTAGAGATATACAGTAAATTTATGAATGAACACAAAGCCCACACTACGAAATGAGTTAAGTAGGCTGTCCCAGGGTGGGAAAAACTTTAACATGCATAAAAATTAACCCACAATACTATTACACATGTTGCTTACAAGACAATTTAATACTTAAGTTTCCTGTTCAGCAAATGCACCTATCTAAAAAAAATAACAAGTTTACTGTAAACATATCAGACACTAAATGGAAGAATTAACGTAATTTGAATTTCACGTGAGAAAACCAAAAGTGCGATACTTATCTGAAAGGAATACTGATATTTATGAATGGAAACTACAAGTGTCTGGGTATTAATGCTAAGTTCATTGAACTTACATTTCCTCAAGACCTTTAACTTTTAAAGAGCGTTACATGCAATGTCGGCTATCTCTATCTGCGTATAATTGATCAAGGCGTGTGCCTCTAGACTAGGAATTCACCAAGCCTAACAGCATTTTTATATTTTGATAATATATTCACCGTATGTGGCTATTTTCTATACATATCTTTAATTAATTTCTTTGTATTTACCAGTACTAAGGAAATATGTTTTTTTATTCATCTTATTTAACCTCATCTTATTTCCGCTATTAAGGCCAATCGCCAGCACTAAAACACGAGTTACCCCCGACCTGATATTTTTGGCGACCATCTTTTCGTAAGAAAAATGAGGATTTTTTATTTGCTTAACATTTAATAGACAAAGGGCTGACTGCTTTACGTCCCCTCTGAAAGATAGTATATCCACTACACAATCCTCGCCTAAAATTGCATAGCTTCCACGTAAGCGCTGATGCAAACCGTTAGAAGGTGAGACGAGATCGCCGTATTTTCCTGGAGGACACCTGTTCAAGTTCTAACCTCAATTGAAGTAGCTTAACATTATAACTATAACTATTTATATTATGTGCTCCAAACCAATAAAACTGTTTTCTTCTTTTTATATTGAGAACAGGGTTGTGCAAAAACCCACCTTTTTTTAGAGAAAGACGTCCCACTGAGTATTTAGGTGAGTTTTTGGTGAGTTCTTCTGGGTAATTGTGGTTTACTCTGGGTTTTTGTAAAATTCAAATGTTCCACTTTTTATTCGGCGTTGCTTTGACAATATAGCATGTGACAATATCTGGACTGTATTGAGAATATTCTCAGTTATTCACTCAGTTGCACTCTTAGGGCTTAGGGCAGAATTTGTTCCCGGCTTCTTAGTGCCTGGGTCTGCATACAAAAGAAATTGTACTAATTGTTCATATATTGTTCGCCTATTTCCTTCCATAATTATATTAAAAAACATGGAATCGGCCGTGCTGAAGGCTGTGCGAGGCTTAAGTTGTTGATTTGGTCACTCTCATTTAAAATAACGGTTCTATATAATTTTACCGTGCTATGTGCGAGGAGCAGTGCGCTGTGCACTGTGCGGTGCGCCGTTGTGGCCATGCACTTAAGCTTTCAGTTGTCGGATTATATGTTCCCTAAAACCATATGTTTTATCTATAGCTTCAATGGGTAGTATAAGTGGTGATTACTCATCAGAGAAAAATTTATGTACACACTAAATAAATTCAAGAAAAAAGATTCGACAGGTTCTTAACCAGAAATACAACGCTAGAACAACTAGTAAATATATGCGATTCTTTTTCAAAATTCTAGTGCCGCAGCAGAAAGATTTTTTTCTATATTCGGCTATTTTGGATCAAACTAAGGAGCAAGTTTGGAGCTAAAAAGGTGTCAAAACTAATTAAGATTTATAAACATTTAAATAAAACATATATTTCTTGAAAAGATATTTATCTTTTTCTTTTCACATTGCAGTTTGAGAAAAATGTGTTATTTGTTTCACGTTTCTATTTTTCTGGTTTATTATTTACTTTACTAATATACTGACACTTTACATTTTTGCTATTGTTTTGTTCAAGTATTTGTGAGGCAAAAACATAATTTTTTAAAATTGCGTTTTTTCCTGCAAAAAAAAACGATAATAAAACAAAAATCCAGACGGGTTTTCTAAAATCAAAAACCCACAACCCACTTTCACCCACCGGTTTTTTTCTGATGGTCGGCTTTTTTGGCCTTTCATTGGCTACCACGTTAATGATTGAAATAATCGATATAAATATTCTGCTAGAACGTCCGAGTATACAAAGAGGGACTGGACATGAACTATTCCCAGGGTAAAGTCCATTATAGTAGATTGTTTGCTTTAAGTGATAATTGACATACAACCGAGTGAAATGTCACTTCCAGAAGAGTGAAAATGTGAAGACCTAACAGTTACAAGGATAAAATGAATCATGTACTGACTAAGGTTTTTTTTAAGTGATATTTGACATCGCTAAAGACAATGACATATTAATGTTTGGGCGTTGCAAAGGGAGTAAATCCTGAAGAACATCATAAAACTCCGTTAACACATTCAGCGCCAAGCTAATGTTGAATCTACGCATGGAACCACCCATAAGACAAGCTCGGCAGTCAGCGGTGTCTGATCTGGCCCTATATAAAAAAAAAATAGCTCATAGCGGACACATTTATCGAAAAACTGGTTAATTTCCTAGGCCGCAGCGGTCATTTTAGCGGACACAAATAAATCGGCAGACACCGCGCTATACTGTCGATACGGATTGACATGTCCGCTCTGGCCTCTAAAATACATATAATTTTAAGTCGTTCTCAGCAAGCCACAGCGGTCACAATGGCGACACAGCTTTCAAAATCTATATAATTTTTTAAATTAAGAACCCGTGGCATGTACGCCATTATACAGGCCCATGGCCGGCAATTTGAATGTGAGTGTCTGCTGGCCAATACTAATGGCTAAGTAAGGCGGACACTGGTGTTCGCCGTGGCGCTGAATGTGTTAAATATCACACTGTCAGGTCGTTTGGATACTGCGGAGAGAATAACAAAATGGTAAAAGGCCTTAGATTTCAAGATTCAATGACCGGCAGATAAACCATTTCGTTCAATCCTACATTTTTAACACGCAGAAGATTTTTTTCTTTGAATTTTTCATGAATTGCTTTCAATTGTCAGAATAAAATCATGTTGCTAAATCATTTCCAAAGGACCCGCTATCAGCGAATAACGCGCCAAAGTCGCATATAACAATTTTATATTAATTTACTTATTGCACTATTTAAATTCACAACTTAACATCATTAAAAACGTAAGAGATACAGAAATTTCGGAATATTAGAAGCTCTGGGCAAGCTATTATGCAAGTACAAAAGAGTGGACAAAGCATAAACAATATATTTCTAATTCTTCATCACATTTACCATGATCAGAAGTATAAACATTATCACATCCATCAGCAGATGACGATGATGACTATAGTGATGATGATACTGATGATACTAAAGATGACGAACGAGACGCGACGCGAGAAGGTAGCTAATCACAAATTATTTATTTTAATTTTTATGCATATTTTAGACATTTTTGTATTCATTTTTGTGGTCGCAAAACTCCTAATTACAATACAGTATATATCAAAATTGAGATGCTACTTTGTTAGCTCCAATATTATTTCCTTATTAAAATATAAGAACATCAAGCGGTATATTGTAACGAAAAAAAAATGTCGCTGGCTCCTATACTACTGAGTTGTCAGTTAAATCACAACAAATCAACCGCGTGCTATTATCAAATAATTTCAACATTCGAAAGGACAAGTTTTCAATTTTTTTTCTCAATTTCTAATAATTTTTAACATTAAGAGGCGCTTTAATGTAAAAATTATCGCAGAGAGAGAGAGAGCAATTTATATTTTAATGAACATTCTCATCATTTCTTATTTATTAAACAAAAACCACGTATTTAATGAAAATGTCGCTTAAGACGAAGATTATAAACGTGACTAAATTGTTCTAATTTGGTGATTCACGACTACAAACTTCCCGGACAATTTTGTTCTAAATTACTTCGAATAAATGTAGACATTTTATTTACCCGTTAAATATTTTTAAACTATGTAGAGGTGTTTTAAAACCTCATGAGCTGTGACCTTCATATGCGCAGAGACATAATCCCTCCTGTTGACTCAGTTACACTTCTTAAAAATATTATATTTATTGTTTACAATTTATCCCGAGCTCTTGTTTATGTATACAGCAAGGCAGCCTCCAGTGTCTTCAAAAACATACTCATAACTCAGAATAAACTTTGCCTTTTGCGCATTTCGCGACTCATGAGATTCTGAAACACCTCTAACCACTTGTAAGTAAACCAATAACAATCGTCATACAGTTGCAGGGTTCGGAGGTTGCCAATAAATTGTGGCGAAACGTTGACTATTTAAAAAGTTATTTTCTTTACGCCTATTAGTATATACCCGTCAACTTTTACCATCAGAAAATTTCAACCTTATTTTCGTGGTCAGCAGTAAAAAAACATTTTTCAAAAAGATGCCCTAATTCGACAATAAAACTCAAAAATGTAAAAAATCATTTAGTCTAGAGGCGGCTCGATGAAACACCTTTAGCACTGAGCCACTGATCTGGCTGTTCCAGTTCACTTTCTGCAATAAAGACGTTGTAGTGTCTGTTCTAACACTTACAGATATAACATAATTAAACAAATACATTTTAATTTGCTTAGATATATTTTAATTATGGGTATGAAATGATGCATTTTTTAACTGTTATTAAGGATGACCAACCACATAGACTCGTGGTTTCAAACTGTGAAAAATGAGTTCCGTTTTATCAAAGTAGGTACTGATTTAATACAAACATACCACAATATTATTTTATGTACGTATCGATTTAGGAAATAGTTTATGGTGGTAATATTAAATTCATTACACATTAAATTAGTATTCAATTAAGACGAGACAACTTGTCAGAAATAATTAATTAAGGAAGCGCTACCGCGCGTACATGAATCAATGATAAAATTTTAATCAGGTATACAATATGACAATGATTGACGTCAAAATGTTATGAGAACATACTATGTATGCTATATGTCAAAGTAAAATATATTCAATAATTTTGAGTTTTTGATAAAATTTAAGCCTTTCCTGCTAAAATTCCTCTTATCTTCATTATGTTATACTTTAGCGTCTACTTAAACTCCAACTTTATTTCAATATTAGTATAAAATTGCAGGTAACGTTTTTTTATGCAGTGTACCTACATATTAACAACGATTGTTTAAGTCAAGAATTTTTTGTTTTATATGTACCCAAATTTAAAACAATGTTCATATAATTTCGCAAATTACTTTTGTGACAATAAATAATAAGTTTGTAATAAATACATTTACGATAAAACATTTTATTTCTTACTTTCTGGGTGTAGAAATAAACAATACATATTCTTAAGCTAATCAACAAGAGATGCCAATAAAAAAATAGGGGAAAATTTACACCTAGTCACGACATATTTGACTTGACAGGCATCCTTGAAGAAATGACGACCGCAATCAAGTTGCACGCTTGGGACTGATTCTGAAGCAAATTAATTACCAAAAATAATCTATGTAAAATTGTTATAAAAAAAAAAGTTCGTATGCATTTTCCTGTACGCCAATAGCTCAAAAATATTAACTTATTTTTCCCCGCATGGTGGTGCTAACACGTTTTGAAGGTATGGCCAATTCAAGTTCGTGAAGCTGTTGGACAATATGCAGAGTTGCAAAACTTTATTTTAGGGTTTAAAGAGTCATCTGCTCATCCCGCAGGAAAATAATTCAATATGAAACCGAATAGGGAGCGTAAATGTGAGTCCTTTCATGAGCTCAAATATTTGTGCTTCGAAAAATGATTGAAGTTAAAAAAGTTCATTTAGTCTGATATCATTCTGGCTTATAAAATATACCGGACAGTTCTATATATCTCGGACATACAAGCAAGTCCAAAAATTACTTGGGAATAAGTTATATATAGTAGCGGCAAGAGATAATGGAGGGCAGACGCAGTGTAAGGCGGGTCATTTAAAAGAATGACGATAATGGAAAGTAATAAGTCGTCCAACATAGCAACGACGTAGCTGCCCGCGCTAATTCTTTCCCGTATAATAGCTTGATCTCCCTCAGAATACGCTGGAAAATAACAACGCACCACTCATAGACAACCACCAAATCCAAAGTCTAGGCTGTCTGTAGGGGGGTTACACATTTGAATAAACGCAGACAACATCCATTACCCACCGCCATTGCTAGTGTCGGAGCTGAAGATCGAACCCGGTATAGATTAGATGGTGTGATTATGCGTGCTAGCCACTAAGACATTTTAGTCCGCTGCGCTATCGTGTCGTACTAAAAAAACATTGTTCTTTATATTAGGTCTTGTAGTCATTTATCGTAAATAAGACAGTGGCTGAACGCGAAGTGGAGCAGATTACGCCTGCCCCGCCAAGCTCTTCAATTACCACGACGCCATCACATAGAGGACAGATCTCAGGAATTGGAGCATGCCAGACGTCTTTGTTGGTAGGGATTTGATCCCCACTGACAACTTGAAATTTTTTTATAATTATAAATCATGTCTGGTTTAGCGACGTCTCTAATGTCTTCGATGCCAGCAACGCGCTCTGACAGCGACCAGCAATAGAGATAACTTTTGAGCCATTATTAAAACAATCATGCGCAGATTGCGCAGTTGCAGTTCTCTTCGTATACTTAAAGCAAATAAAAAATATCGGGGTATTTGATCTTTATCGTCAAGTCAAAGGCGCCGACACTTTTTATGTGCCTTAGGTATATGAAGAGAACTATACAATGATTTTCATCTCATACAGTTTGTAGATAATAGTAAATACCATATTTATCTGTCATGTCGTCGGGAACGGACAAATCTTAGTTTTCAGGGGAAAAAATATCTTTAATATGTCTATTTTTGGTTGCAACGACTTGCGATACCCTAGAAGTGTATCAGAGTATTACATTCATACTAATATCTATATTGTTAGGTACAGAATGTACTATTTTATTATTTTTCTACTATTTTTTCATGTGGTTAGTTGTTATGTTGTATTTAAGAATATGTATTTTGTGATGATTAATGAACAGAAGTAATCAATCAATAGTATCCCAAATGCTGTATTTATTGAACGTGTGAAGTACAAATGTAAAAACCGATTGACGTCAAAGTAATCTGAGAGTGAGCGTTATCAAGAAATACGGGTTGAAACAAAGATACCAAAGCAAATCATGTCATGATGATATGGCTACATTGCTACATATTTCACGACAAATTCCCAAGAGAGCGCTCATTTTAAATACGATAGTAATATTAATATATCGACAACGATAAATGAAATTGCTCCAATCACCACAGACTCTCTTCCCGATGAATTATTCAAAGTTATATCGTAAAAATGTGTCAAAGATTATACGACCAAATATCGTCGTAAGAACTCTGGGTTGAAATGTTTAGTGATTTGTGTATCATGCGAGGGAAGAGTTTGCTCTAATACAGAATCTATCGTACTAAGACGAACATAACCTTGCTGATTCTGCTGACACTTCACTGAAAGATTTTGTGGAATATAAAATGTAAGCTCACATATAACAAAAAATAGTGTGAAAGTAGTTTAAAAGACAAAAACAAGCTAAACATTATACTCTTCTCCAATTTATTGCACTTTTTATAGGATACTCTTTGCAGTTTTTTTGCAAAGAATATTAGTTTTAGACATTTTTGTTTAATTACAAAACATACATATTTATTCTTTAATTAAGTTTTTTATTTATTGTTCGATTTTGTTAAAAAATAGGGTTCTTCCTCTAGCTAACACTAACTTACTGTCCAAATTTCAATACAATACCTTTTGTTCTTAAGTTATCGTGCTTACACGAAACATTGCGGACGGACATTTTGAAAGATGTTCAGAATTCGATCGTATGAAATTTTTTTCTCTACGAGCAATATTACCGGTTTTAGAAATGTGCCGATCAAACGCAATATACTCTTCGTTTTGTATTTGCGAAGAGTATAATAATGGAAATAAACACTACGACTATGAAGGTAAAGTAAAATTTTGACATGATTTTATACACAGTGTAAAATATTTTCATTAGATTAAACCGTTTTAGGTCATTGTTGCATAAATATATTTTTTTTATCATATACTCATAAGATGTGATCACAGTGCCCACAAAATAAATATATAGAAGGGCCTTAATATTGTGTATATTATTTTAACGATCTGAGAGATAGAGTAGCATAGAGAGGTGTGTGTGTCATGTGCCTCCAAAATAAAGATTTTAAGAAATGGTAATTCTGCCATAAAAAGTGTGGACAACTACTGTAGAACGACACTATGCTCACAATTATACATGATATAAATGTAAATAGCGCAAAATATTACTAGGAATGCCGTCATATAAATGAGCAAAAAATTTCGCCTCTTCCTGCAATATCACATATTCACTACATGTAGAATACAAAAGAACTCAGGCGCGACATACGTGTATTATATCTTTACTCTATTTCAACTGCCTTTCAACTGTCGACCTCCTTCGTATATTTACCTCAGACTTATTGTCCGCATAAAAATTGTCGGGCGCCTAGATAAATATAATACTCGTGTACTCTCAAAAACTCAAGGATAATGTTTGTTAAGGTTAAAATCGGACTAGTATTTACTCCTTACATGGAAATTTACGCATTTATACCAACAAATTCGTATTTTTATATAATGGCATTCATTTTTATAATTTGTGCTGTACAAGACGATTTATGCGCGCCGAACGTACTCTATCCCCGGCCATTCCCTACATTAATGCTTACTGTTTGCCCCCTAATGTTCTATTACTATTAACAAATGAGAATGAATTCACAGTAAAAAATATTAAACTGTTTTGAGAAATAACGGAAAATCAAAGAGTGGTTTTATACAGAAATTTAAACTGACCTGTCGAATATGCTTTGTAGAAAAATTTTTAAAAACTTTTTGAATTAATTTAACTTAATTCAAATTCAATGATGGCGAGAAAGGTGATACTAAAAACTGTAATGTAGTAATAATGAATACATCGTTGTAGTTCAATATGTGAATACCGTGTAAAACATATATTTATTACTTTCAAAATATAACTAAAATATAAATATTTCTTAACAATTCCTGTATATTTCATTAAATTAAGTCATATTTTATTTGCTTAAAGTTATTTAGAAGTTCTGCGTTACAGACTAATCAACGAGTATTAACCAATGGCTAATGCAGTACGGTTCGCCATTTTGTCGGCATACTATTTGGACGGACAATCTTTTGGGTATTTAGCAGATACTTTCGTACACCTAAAATATTCAATACATTTCAAAAAGGATTCTTTGTGTATACTCTTGATCTCACTTTCTGATTACGGTAGCTATTCACTATGCAATATTAACAGATAAGGAAAAGAGCGATCACAGCCCTTACTACATTATTTTTTCTAAGCTTTTAACATTTGCTACCAAGCGTGTGCACAAAAATAAAAAGTTTATTTGCTACGTATAGATTTCAAAGCCTGTCATACTTTATTTTTAAAATTTAGTAGGGTTTATTCGTTCACAAAAATGACAATATTAAGTCGGAGAAATTCTATCCTGAAAGAATTAGGCGTCCCTCCGAAGATAACTATAATTTGTATCGCTACAGCAAACCAAATGTATAATGGATAGCTAAATATTCTTTTCTGTGGCTCAAATATAGGGCAGAGAATTTCTTTATCGCTATGAGTCCAAAAAAAATGCAAATATTTGAAATTTTTTCTCAATTTGGACCGGTGTGTTCATCTTCGGTAGTGAGTAAAACCAAATATCTTTACCAAAATAGTGGCTAGAACAATAAAACGAGTCAAACTTTTCAATGAAAATTACCACTGAAGCAGCAATTACTGAAACAATCGACCATACCCATATTCGACTTTTGAAGTCGTGATAGCATGGTCACGTCTTTGATCAGTTTCGTTCGTTCTCCATATTTTGAATGTTCTTTTTCAGGTGCTTCTTGCTAACATTTTGTCCAATTTGCAGTACTTCTTACATTTTCACTATTTCTATTTTATGTTAGAAACTTGGGATTTATTAAATAATGCTTGATGTTATTGAAGAACATTTATTAATTTTAAATTGACCAATTCCAATTCGGTATTTGATACCGAGACCATCCCTGGATTCTACGGAGAGAAGCTGGTTCTGGGACCTTAATATATTCCGAAATTGATGGTAATTTTCTATTTTCTAATGTATTGTAATATGATATATAACTATGGCCCGGGACTTGAAAAGTCTTGAAATCCAGAAACCATTTTTGGTTCCGGGACTTGGAAACCCTAATTCCAATATTTACTTTTTACAATTGAAATTAAATATACCATTAATACATGTGCGAAACCGGTAAAGATGTAGTCATTTCTTTGCTATTTTAATTCTATAATATTTGTAGAAAAAACATATGAAATATTATTTAGATCTAGTGCGCTTTTTGTATTTTTCGTACGTAGTACACATTTTAAAACCACAACTAAATTATGCCTCAAAATTTAACATAGCAAAAGCTTAAATTCTTCAACTATTGAAGTAAGTTTAAATACACGACTTCTCACGACATTTTAAACAAATGTTACTAGCAGAAGCTGATGAAAAGCTAAACATAAATGCTAAGCTTAATTTATACAGCAACTGGTTTCCCAAAACTAGTGGTCATTTGGCGGTACACAGTAGAGAATTAACTGAAAATGAGTGCACCAAATCCTAGTACATTATTTGCTTCTCTTTAAAACCTAAATCCCGCAAAAAGTAATTAATGTATACATATTTCTCAAGAAGTGTCTCACTATAAAGTTCTTTCTTCAAAAACAAATTTAATTAATTTCGAACAGTTTTACCATAATTATTAAATGTTTCACAAAAATATTACTCTAATCATTGTTTGTTAATTTAAAGAAATCTAACCAAGTATTTAGGTCAAAATTGGCACAATACGTCAGATTTCACGGATAGTTATTATTAACATTGTATTCGTAAATAATCAGCCAAACTATGTAAGAGTATTGTTATTTTTTTAAAAGGTTGCCATCATCGAAATCACACTTTTAATCCTGTCATTTTGGGAACTTTTCATTTTTTTTTACACATTTTTTAGTTTTTCTGGATTTCGCGTAACAGGGCATGGATTAAAATTATCGACCAGTGTATTTAGACGGTCTCCATGTAATAATCGCTTACGTTAATTTTCTGATTTTCGGAAAAAAAAATTTGGTATCATCAGATTCAGCTCGTTGGAAATAATATAAATATGTACTTTTAAGGCGTTCCTGCTTGTTTAGCCATTTTTAAAACATTGCTGAAGTTTCGAGAATGGTATATTTTGGCATTTTATCGCTTACGCAGCAAGAACGATACAAATACGACAAAAATGAACTTGATCTTTTTGGTACAGCATCGAATTTCTACAGAAAAGTCCGCGAGAACATATTTCTTTCTATTATAATTTACGAGCTACAACCGCCCACGCGGAAGTGCAAAAAATACTGTTTTTAACGGTACTCCCCAAAGCGATCCGAGTGCACCGCACCACCGATTTATTTAGCAAACAAAGAGGCTTCGAAAAGGTTTATATAACTCTTGGAGCGTCTAAATCATATGTATGATATTTTTCGGAAAGTTTGAATCGATTTCCGAGCTTTTTCAAATTTTGGCGACGCTAAACGTAAAACTTTTATCGCGCTTTATTTTTAAATCTTGTAGATGTTACTACTTAAATATAGAAACTTAAAATTGTACATTTTTCTGCTCGTGCATTTTTTATCACTATACACGATGGCGTTCTTTGTTCTTGTTTAATATGCATTTCCAATGAAAAAAAATATATTAAAATTCGGCTTTTCCACCCATTTTGGGAGTGAAAAATGTAATCGATCAATTAAAAAAATACCACTTTTAATACTTGATAGCGAAGAATATTGTTCTTCTTTCTGTTCCTTTTATATTATTTAAATAACTTTATTTAAAACAATTCATAACAAACGTATTTTTCTAAAATGTTTTTTTTTTCAGCACTCGATGAAACTATTATACTAGATACATATAAATATACATAGGCAACTTTCAACCGTTGTGCTTTTGTGAACTTGGCCCTGTGAAGTTGACCCCCCCCCCCCCATTTTTGAAATTAAAACATTTCTCAGTACGAATCATTTTAAGATTTCTCGTCGGTTCCTTTCGTTTGCTCGTTGCTTAAAATAGGAGAAACACAGAAGGGGTTGAAATTTTTTTTCAATTTTTGATTTGCCCAGTTCGTTTGTTCGTCTATTGTTTTCGTTTGCTCGTCGTTATCTACAACGAAAAAACCAAAATAATCAAAGGGAGAATTATCTAAATGTACCTAATTAGCACGTTTCATCGCTATTCACTCCACTATTAGTCCAGTCGGTAAAGTAAAGAATACACCAGAAGCTCGCAAAAAATGTTATCTGGGATTTGCCTTCGGTAACTGTTAGTGGGAGAATTAAACATCACAAAACTTCAAAAACTAGTTCTGGGGGTGCCGCGCAACCCCCCAAAAAACCACCCCTTCGGTGAAAAAAGCCTTATTTTAATAATAACTTGTTAATCGTTGAAGATATAAAAACTGCTAGTCATGAAAAAGAAAGCTTGACTAATTGCCTAAAAAAAGTCCTCTTGTAATATTCTTGTATATGCCATGGTTTTTGAGAAAATCGATATTGACAAAAATTGCAAAATATATATTTTTAATGCGCGCGAATGTTCGTTTCTTTGAAATTTTTTGCGTGCGGGGGAATAGAAAAAATGGAATTGCTCGAAAACCAAACAAGCTAGGAAGAACAATCAAAATGGGTTTTAAAGGGGATATAAAATACTCTCTTGTGGCCATTTTTGATGGCTATTAATATTTATTAGTATATAAAAATAACAATATAATACAGTTATCTCTTGATTTTTTGTACATCTAACTATTCACAGGTTCATAAAAAATAACTGACTTTAATATACGTTATGAACGCATTATCTTTATGTTCAAGGTAGTACTTCAATGTAGAAAAAGTTAGGAATAAAAATATACACATTTACAACATGCTGGTATGTTGAAGTTAGCCAAAAAAAATCCAAAAAAGGCTGCATATTAAATTTTTTGACATTATCTATGCAATTTTTTAACTATAAATGACTAAAACAATAGTTATATAATACATAAACTCAAAAAAAATAATTCAAGATGTTTGGGGTTTTTTAATCTTTAGGAAACAATAAAAACAATTGGCCAAAATTTGGCTTTTTCTGCATTGAAGTACTACCCTGAACTAAAAGATAATGCATTTATAACTTACATTAAAGTCAGTTATTTTTTATGGGCCTGTGAATAGTTAAGAGCGTAAAAATCAAGAAGTAACTATACTATATTGTTATTTATATATACTAATAGATATCAATAGCCATCAAAATTGGAAACACAAGAGAGTATTTTATATCCCATTTGAAACCCATTTTGATTTTTCTTCCTAGCTTGTTTGGTTTTCGAGCAATTCAACATTTGCTACAGGCTGCGCGCAAAAAATGTCAAATAAATGAAAATTTGTATTTGCATTAAAAACACAAATGTTGCAATTTTTTTCGATATCGATTTTCTCGAAAATCGTGGCATATACAAAAAAATTTTTTTAGGATATTAGTCCAGCTTTCTTTTTTATGATGAGCAATTTTTTTATAACTTCAACGGTTAACGAGTTATCAGTAAAATAAGGCTTCTTTCAGAGAAGGGGTGGATTTTTGGAGGGAACTGATTTTTGTGGTTTTGCGGTGTATAATCCCTCCACTAACAGTTACTGAAATCGTTAGATATTAGACTATATGTGGATGTGGAACTAAAAGATCCCAGTGAATTGTTGCCGTATCTGTTACCGTTCTTGTTACATACACCGTGAAATGTCAAAGTACCATCTTTGCAATTTCAACAGTTGTTCTCTAATTGTTTAAATACATTGGAAGGCCTCAAAAATACTCAGATATCATTCCCATCGAACTGAATCGTATGGAAACAAAACAATTTTCAACTACCGAGAAGTTAATGCAAATGATTTTACTATATGCACTGCCACTATTAGAAAAGTACAACTAACAAAATAATCTTTATTTTGTTAATGCTAAATTAAATTTCATGAAACATTGCAACTACTTGCAATTATTTAACCTAAGATAACTTTTTAGCGAAATAATGCACATCCTCAATTAAAACATAATATCAACTCAAGAGTCTCATGCCAAAGTTACGCTACTGGCGGACTTTCAAATTCCCGAGCCTGGGTGGCCAAACATCATCCGAACCCTTAAAAAACAACCCTCTTCTCAGAAATATTCAATAGTTATTTTTCGCAGAATTATTCGGCTGGCCCTTTTAAAACTGTTGGTTATTGAAAGTCTTATTTGCTTTATATTTCCTGTGTGGACATTAAACGATTACGAAGATAAATACACACAAGGTATTTATCTGTTTTAAAGATAAGTGTGCTGGAAGAATATATGTAAGTATACAAGTTTTAAGAAACAACGATAACACATTAACATTTAAATATAAGTGATAGTTGACTATAATAATTGCTAATAACCTAGAACATATATATTTTTTTTATCAAAAATATATCAATCGTCTTTGACCTCCTATATCTCGAAATTCATTTTACACTACAGCTTTGTTTGATAGCATAAACGTATATGTAATTAAACATACAGGGCGATTCTGAATTTTTGCAAGGATAGAATACGTTTAAATTGGAATTACTACATACGAAAAATTTATCGGTTTGTTTCAATATTCTCTGGCTGGAGAGAGAAAATTTATCATATTCGAATTTACTATTTTATACAACAAGTCCATATGCAATGATTATAATGAGGCGTCTAGAGCATAATATTTCTAATTGAAATAGTGATGTATTCATTGCAATCATTTAAAAACTTCCTCAATGCATTTAACGTGATGGTGCACTTTCTCGAGCTTCTATGATAACTTTCTTGCACTAGTAGTCCGTGGCGTTAGCAACATTACGTGCCAAAATATTTCAGTTCCGGATATCAGCACCAAATTTTCTGTAGAGCTTGTACACATATTAAAAAACCACTGGGAGACACTCTCCTAGGGGTTAAGATCATCCCTTTATGACGTCATCAAGATGGCCTGTCTAGTTTTGTACCGATACATTTAGTTATCGTTCGTATCTTTGTTATTTTTATCTAATTTTGACTTTTGATAAGACATTTTAAATCTTAAGTAACGCTCTTTAGAAAAGGTTACATTCAATTTTTGTGTACGCAGGGTAGTTTTTGGGCTATTCTCCAAAGTTCACGAACATATCTGATAACGTAAAAAAATTCGCGGAAAATCGGACGAAGAATTTTTACTTTTATTTCTAAATCAGCTAGGCTTCCGAGATTTAAGGGAACCAACTACAGGCATGTTTCTGGCGTATCAGCCCTCATCAGGCTGCCACAGGTTGTACCTATCTGGGAAGCCTAGCTGTTGTTGAAAAAGGTAAACATTCTTCGTCCGATTTGCCGCGAATTTTTTCACGTTATATTTTATTATGAAATACACGAAATAATTTTTCAATATCTGGTAACCAAAAAGGAAGTCTAAAAACAGGTGCAAAAGAAGCGAGGTTCTGGAACAAGGGTAGGGGTAATATCCAATGTAGTTATACCTAAAATTTTGACTCCTTCTTAGCACGCAGTCAAAACAAACAAGATTTGTTTGGATTTTTTGTAAAGAACTTAGTAAAAATAGATGCACCCATAGGAAAACAAACAGTTTGCACGTATGAGAATCGTGTAATTGGGTCTAATTATAAAGAAGTTAAAGATCATATATCTCCAAGTTTCATGAAGAAGCAGATGCTCGTCTTCTGCTTCATGTGTGGTATGCTAGCACCTTTGAAGGACATACCAAAATTAACATTAAAACAGTAGATAGCGATGTGGTTGTCATTGCCATATATGCCCTTTCTATGTTAGCCTAAATAGAGGAATTATGGATTGAATATGGAACAGGAAGGCATCTTCAATATCTTCCAATTCACCAGATGCAGCAGAAACTGTCACCTAGGGTTTCAAACTTGCTTCCTTTCTTTCATGCTTTTACTGGGGCAGACACTTTGAAGTTTTGGAGATATCGGCAAAACCACTGCATGGAAGAGGCGTGGATGGCCTTTAGAGAAGCAGACGAAGCTTTTCATGGATTTTTAAATATGCCTTACATTCAGGCTCTATCACAGATGATCCTGCTTTTATGCTTCTTCAACGTTTTGTTGTGCTAATACTGTTCAGCAGAAACTGTGAGCGAAGCAAGGCGAATCTTATTTTGTAAACTAAATAGATCTATTTCGCCTACTTGTGAGGTTTTATTAAATCATCTTAAGAGGACAATACTTCAGTGCTTTGTATGGAGAAATTGCCTTCAACGTGATGGGGAACAGGCAGATCCGAACGATTGAAGATGGAAGAAAGTTGGAGATAATTATGAGCCTATTTGGTCAACCAATCCAGGCATTTCAATGGAAAAATTACAGGAGCTATCGCATGTAAATGTACACAGGGATACACATCAAGATGTCGTTGTGTAAAAAGTGGGTTAAATTTCACAATGCTGTGCAAATGTGAAGGCCAATGTACCCGCGAATAAAGTTGACTTTTTTCAAAATATAGGATTTAAACCAGTATTTGTTTGAAGCTGTTGTTTTTTTCTTAAAAAAGAATTTAATAAAAGTGAATTTGAGTAAAATATTCTTTTATTATTTTGCATCTTACAGATTTTTTGTTCAACACTGTATACAATAGTCGCAAATTTAGAGAGGTTGGCAGGAGTTTGAAAGGGTTTGTGGGGGGCTGAAAAATTATTTTCAATTGAAAAATGTGTCAATACCAAATTTCCGTACTGAAATATTTTTCATTAACCTCAACTGTTTATAGCATACGATATTTTTAATAAATTACTGGTATTTATAAAGTTGTGCCAAAACTACCCTTCGTACACAAAAATTGAATATAACCCTTTTTAAAGAGCGTTACTTAAGCTTTAAAATGACATATCAAAAATCAAAATTGATTGATTGATTGATTTGCCAGCGTAAGGTGGGCATTGCTGCCAATTCCGGTGCAGGGAGATTTGTTCCACCACGCAGCCCGATCGCCCACCGATCATCCCACCGTGTGCCAGAACAAACCCCCATTGCTTTTATATACCGCCGGACCAGCTGCATACGCTGGATTGGACATTGGACATGCTTGTTGTCAGCAGCGAGAGCCGCATGACGCATGGGGTAGGAGTATAGGATGGAGCGTGTAGGTGTTTGTGAGATGTTTCTTCTTGTTTTCCTTCTGTCTTCATCGGATGGAAAGTGTAGGAGAAATTGGATAAAAAATAACAAAGATACAAGCGATAACTAAATGTATCGGTACAGAATTAGACCGGCCAGGAGAGTGTCTCCCGGGAGGAGAGTGTCTCCCGGTGGTTTTTTGAACCTTAATATGTGTACAAACTTCATGCAAAATTTGGTGCTGGTATCCAAAACGGAAATATTTTTACGCTAACGCCACGGACTATGGGGTTTGCTTGTAATTCTATCAAAAACCAACAAAGTGGGCCTAGTTATATATTGGAAGCAATTAATATTCATTTGCTTGCTTTGGTAACTAAAATGGTTACTTTGCTGTAGGTCTGTGTTCGTATAAAAATTGTTGGCTGGTAGTAAGTGTACAAAACCATTTGGTAATATTAAATACATCATTTAGACCCCTTAGAACTTAAGTTTCAAGCACAAGAAATGTTGGTACAAGTGTTGGTATATCCTGGCATTATTTACGTCCCACAGTTATTCAAAAATGTATTTTTGTGGACAAAATTAGATATACATCTGAGTTTTGCTTGAAATTACTATTTTTTTAAGTATTCTCAAAACAATACTTTACAACTGCCCAAATTGAGGCAAATTGGCTAAAAACCTTAATTTTGTTTGTTTTTTGACTCATTTTTTGAAAAATAGAATATTTACAGTGAAATCGCGAGGATGGACCTTCCTACATTTAAGATCTCTGTTTTTTAATGGTTGTACATTGCATTTTTGGTTACGAATATGATATTCGTTTTACCCAAGAGTGGTCCAATTTTGAGAAATTGGCCATTTTTTGGGGGTTTTTGAAATTTTTTCGAGGTTTTACATAATTTATGAAACTATAATATGATCATAGTATTCTAAGCTTTTCGGATTGATAAATAAAGACTGATTTTTTGAATATCGATTAAAAAAATCCATTATCTTATTAATCTTACTAATATAGAAAATTCAATATATGTTTGTTTGTTTGATTATAACTCAAAAACTGTTTAAAAGTGAATTATTTATTATTTGTTTGCTTATAGTAATGAAACATATATTCTTTATAGGATTTTGCAAACAGTGGAAAGAAAAGCTATCTATGAGAACTAAAGGAAAAACTATATATATAAATATTAATGAAATCTTTGCATTCTTTCGATAACCAGACTTCTGGTTATGCTACCAAGTGAAAATTCTTATCAGCCATTCTCATTTTAACACTAGCATCCAACCTAGTTTCATTTCAGGCCTTTGTTCTCATTTTTAACTGAATTTACATATCGTAGGGGATCATGTGGATACTAGTTTAGCCTGCTTAGCCGTAGGGGACTAGGTTGGATGCTAGTGTTAAAATGAGAATGGCTGATAAGAATTTTCACTTGGTAGCATAACCAGAAGTCAGGTTATCGAAAGAATGCAAAGATTTCATTAATATTTATATATATAGTTTTTCCTTTAGTTCTCATAGATAGCTTTTCTTTCCACTGTTTGCAAAATCCTATAAAGAATATATGTTTCAAAAATTGTTTGACCGATTCAGCTCAAATTTTCAGAGAATATTGCGACAAAAATCTGGAAGGTTATAGGAGTAACATTAAAGTAATTTTTGTGAAAATTGCATTAATTTTTGTGCTTAGAGACCGAAAGAATTAATTTTCAAAAAATTTGTAAAGAGTATTATTTTATCTCTTGATATCTCTTATATGCTAAATCAAAATTAAGGTTTTTAGCCAATTTGCTTCAATTTGGGCAGTTAGGCGTTGTAAAGTATTGTTTTCAGGATATTAAAAAAAAATGAATGAATTTTTGAATCCCTGTGCGCCACCTTGAAAAATCTAACCAACTGATATTCAAATGTCTTCTATGTGAATCTAATTATTTAAAAAAATTATATTTTAAACAATTTTTTTCCAAGAGAAGGTTCAGAACTTTTCGTGGAAATTCATGTCATGTAAAATTGTTTATACGCTTCTTTTTCGTTTTCTAGGTTGATATAGAAGGTAACAACATAAGATAAACGAACGTTTTTTACCTCAATAAAAATTGCGACCACTAGAATGTACACAACCGAACAACCCCAGCTGCGCGGCGCTACAAACATGGTTCGATTTTTCTCTGAAAAAAAAATTATATTCCAATACAAAATTCTACTACACAGTAAAACATCCCTAAGTCCGGAATAAATTGGTTTTATTTTAACAGAATTTTTTTTAAAGTCATGCATCTTTGGACCTCCTAAACCAGGTTTCCCTTAGTTACATAGTTGTTGCATATACAAATTAACAACTACCACATTCTTCGAAAGAGGAAAAATCAGTTTAAATGCATTTACGATATATTCTAAAAATATTCTTATAAAAAGATTTTTAATTTGAAAAGGTTGACTGCCCTCTTTGGGTATGGTATGGCACGGGTTAATTATATACAGCAACTATGCAATTAAATAATTATAGAAGGTAATTGATATTTGGAATTATTTTCTTAGACTAAAAAAAAAGACAATATTAAGTAGCCTAGGACATAATCAACCTCTAAATACGGGGGTGAGGGGTTAAAGTAATAAACTGAAGCACAACACTTTTTAGAACAGTGCATTTTAATGTTCAATGGTCAATTTTCTTTCGAAAAAAATATTTTTAACGATTTTTAGGTAGTATACACATTTTGTATTATTGGAGAAATGTTTGAATCCTTCGAGGGGATGTATACAACGTTAGGTTATACCAAAGTCTCCTGTGCTGCAATCTTAAGTTGTAATGGATCTAAACGACGTATTTATTGCATTATCAGAAACTTTTACACAGTACAGGAAAAAAAATTTAAACTGAATACAAACATGCAAAAAATCACGACTTTATCTACCAAAACACTCGCATGCTTGCTTCCAAAACATTCTCCTGCATACTTTTTTCTGTATGTTCAAGGTTAAAATCAATCTTGGTGCACCAAGTAAAAATGAAAAGTTACTTGAAATGGGGTTGTGCTATAAAAAGTTATCCGACATGGAAAAAGTCAATTTTGAAAATGGACCTTACGCTATTTTGTTTCCGATTCAGGACCCATATTAGGCCAACTTTGTATTTGATAAGACATAGCAGTTAAAAACATTTGCTCTTTTTTGAATTTTTCGGAAAGAAATAGTAATAGAAAACATTATGTTTTAAAAAATATCTTATATATCGTAGTGCATCGACAATATCTCAGATTTTGAAGAAAAAATTCAGTGATCATTTCCTACATGCCTAAACGTAACATGATGTATTTTATATAAATTCTACATATTCGCTACTTTCAGAAAACTTTCTATAGGTAATATGTGAAAATAACGGTGATATATCTTCGACAATTCGGTTAATTTTATTACGAAAATTTATGATCGGGAGTTTAGAGATGACATGATACTCAGCATTTTTCACACAAAAATGTGATGTATTCTGCGGAATATCGAATGCAACTTCTATTTAAAACACTATAAATTATTATAAAAATAACAGACCTTATCCTGAACCCCACAATCTAATCTACAAAAAATAATTACCAAATCTTTTAGTCGCATGTCACCATGGACACCATATCAATGAATTATTTTAGAATAAGTTTCTAAAATAACTCATTTTAGGTAACTATTAGGAGAACTGTACTATATCTACTACACTAATTCAATTAGAATAAGAATATAAAAACCCTTAATTAGAAGCAAGGTACTTAATTAAGCAAGTATGTTCAATGGTTACATTAAAAATTAAATTGCATAAATAATATTTTAAATAACGGACAGAGGGGCGCCGTTTGGGTAATTAATATACATTATTCACGATTCTTCTTGCTTGAAATTGTATAAATGCAGAACAGGACGAGTGAAATTAAAAATTCATACTATTAAACTTAAAATCTAAACCGTTGACGATTATCAGCCTAATACCTGATGGTACAGGAAATACAGTTGCTTTGGCATATTAATATACAGCTGGTTAAAACTTTGCAGTCGTATAATAACATATAATACTAATTGTTTAAATGAACCACCTACCTGCGAGGCGTACGTACGGGGCTCAAAAATTGGAGACGGCATGCAGTGCGTGCGTTTTTGCTCGCTTTCTGTGGTTAATAATAGTTATTTATTGCATAAGTGTTTTAGATAGCGTTTTATCCACGCAAGAAAGTTTAAACTCGAGAACGAAGTTCGAGATTTTAGTTTTCTTGAATGGATAAAACGCGACTAAAATATTAATGCTATACAACGTTTTATCCACAATCACGGTCATTTAGAATCAGACATCAAAAAATGATTTGACATTTCGGTCTGTCAGCGGCTGTAACGTCAAGAATTATTGAAATTAATTAAAACAAACTTGGAAGGTGTTGAATGGTTGCTATTTAGTTTTGATTGTTTATCGATTCCATTTGTAAAAATTTGTGAAGTTGGTGAAAAATGCAAGAAAGAGATTTTATTCCTGAGAGAATCCTTCGGGAAGCTGAAGAAGCAACTCTCCAATTATTGCCTGCGAAGTTCAGGGAATATTATGAAAAAGTATTTTCCCAATTTAATGAATGGAAAGAAAAACGGGGGGTCATGACAATAAATGAGGAAGTCCTGCTATCGTATTTCTTAAATTTGAAGCAGTATGCAATTTCATCCATGTGGTCGAAGTATTCGATGCCGAAGGCTGCTATAAAGGTCCATAAAAACATAGACATTGGAAAATATAGCAAATTCATTGCCTATCTGAAGAGTGAGTCGAGAGGGTATAAAGCGAAGAAAGCTGCGGTATTGGAAAGAGCACACGTGGAAGAATTTTTGGCAAGGGCTTGCGATAAAGAATATTTGATATTTAAGGTAATATCTCTTTAACCTTTTAGACATTCTGGATAATAAACTTTGAAATGTTTTAGGTTGCACTAATAATGGGGGTGTCTGGTGCCTGTCGTTGCTGTGAATTGACGAATTGAAAATCAATGATGTAGAAGACAGGGGCGCATATCTGCTTGTTTCTATACCAGAAACCAAGACCGATATTCACAATTATGGGAGAACGATTATCTATCAATACTGTGGAGACGCGTAGAAAATACATGTCCTTACGTCGGAAGAAGTTCTTCAACGACAGATTCTTTTTACGATACACTAATCAAAAATGTACTTCACAACCTGTTGGAATCAACACTTTGTCGAAAGTTCCTCCAAGAGTTACTTCATTTTTGAATCTGGCAAACGTAGAAGCTTATAACGGTCATTGCATGAGGCGCACTTTAACAACTGTAATGGCTAATAAAGGTGCTGACCTCACAATCATTAAACGGTATGGCGGGTGGAGAAGTTCCGCTATAGCAGAAAGTTATATCGAGGATTTTATATCCAATAAGCTTGATATCGCAAGGAAATTCCAAGGTACTCCTGGTACTAGTTGTTCCTTTCAAGAGGAGACATCCATTGTTTCTACAGATTTATCAAAAACTTCGACAAACATGATGCGTTCTGAAACCGATGACAACTACAAGTTTGTTATTAATGGAAACGAAGTGAAATCTGATAAAACAAATAAGGAAATGTCTATTAATATAAATGTTAATATTAATATTAATAAAAATTAAATAAAATGTAATTGATTTAAGATTGTATTTTTCATTATTCCACTAGTGGTATAAAGCAATTCCATTATTCCACTAGTGGATAAAGTGGTACTTTATATGCTTCATAAGTGTGGATAAAACTTCAATTATATTGTGATTGTGGAATAAAAATTTTAAATGTAGGCGTTCGTGTTTTTCTTCGATAAAACTGTCAGATATTTTGTAAATGCGCATGTTTAATCCAAGTAGTTAAATATCTCCTAATTATTTCAAAAGAGTTGGCAATTGTCTTTTTTTGTGAAAATTGGGTTGATACATGGCGTGAAGTAATTTAAACAACACATAGTAAACAAGAAAATCTACTCTTTTAAATATTATTATTGACAAAGACTGTCAAAATAAGGATAACAAATGTAGAAAATCATGATTACGTATAATTTCCTAACTGAAAACAAAAATTATACCCTATCCGACTGAATTGACAATCACTGAATTATAATATAAAACGAAATGATATTTTAAAATACGAATTATAAGTGGAGTTGTTTAATCTTGAAGCTACATTCATTCAATATACGCGTTTACGCGGCAATATCCGCTTCGTTGTTAAGATAATTTTGAACTAAGTAAAAAAGTTTAAAACCAATGGGTTTTACATCATCATCACCATCATGTTCCCTCTGATCCATTAAATAATATGTAAATCACATTTTTTATGCCTTTAAAAAATAACTCTTTTTTATTATAAATAATGGTCAATTGACTACACTTTTTCAAATTAAAGATATTGGCAGCTCAAAAAGTCCATTTATAATGATTTTTTTCAAACGTTTATTCCATGCATTTTGCAAAATAACAACGATTCTGACTTTGGATCATTACTTTACACATGTCGTGTAAATTTCACGCATAATAAAAGTTACAAGGTGGTAACGGACAGACAGACGGGCGGGGGAGAAACGCGCAACAGGAATCCTAAAAACAATTGCAGTATGTCATGTGGTATATATGTATATAAGAAACATATTTACTGTATATTGGTTAGTTCAGATACTTTAAATTTTGGTAAATATATAAATTGTTACCGGTAGAACTGGAGATTTGCATTAAATAATTATTTGAGGGGAAAAAATTGGAAAATGCATAAATTCGATGTGCAAAAGTAAACATTTAGGGATATACGATCAGAAACATTAGTTATAAAAGTAGCATTTGAAATTAAATCTGGAGTATACTTCATTGTTTCTTTTTTAAATAAATTCGAGTTCTATGGGACTGATTTGCTAAACACTTTTGCTAATACTTGTGAATGGACTTATCAATCTAGGAAGTGAGAAAGTGACCGTGGCTTGGATATGAATGTACAAAGGACCCAACTCTTTTACGATGTAGCTAAATCAAACGTACAAATCTCTGAAATGGTGGCTGGTTAGGAACAAGTTGATTAAATATCAAACGACTTTTACAGTAGACCTACCGGGTTAAAACAGAAAGACTATTAGGATAATGGTGGGTTTTCTAATCGGACACTTTTGACTTGATAGATATATGAGTCTAATAGGTCTGGCAGAGGACACAAAATGTACATTTTGCCAAAAGTAAAAGGGAATCTTAGTCCAAGTGCTATGTTACTATGATGAGCCTAGTTAAACGAAGATTTCAATGTCTTGGTGGAAGCTTATTTGAAAAAATACATATTTACTAAAAAGCAATTTTTTTTAATTCGTACATCTGGAAACCAAAAGTTTGTTTTTGACTTTTTAGTACATTTTTTAATTATTTTTTATATAATTTTATTTATGGTTTCGCTCTACAAGGGGCATATTCTTCTAAATGTTTGTTAAAATATTTGTAATATTGTATCATGAGTAATCTAAAAATGTTTTTATGTTGGGCAACTTGACAAATTGACAAAAAGAGTTCGGACAAATCTAGTTTTATTCGCAATTTCGTTGTAACAATTTGTTTTTTACTCATACATTGTAATAAGAACTATATAACCAGAGACATTGAAGAAAAACTGCGAAAAAACACAATTTTAAATATTCTTTTGTTTAAACAAGTTTTCCACCACACGGATTTAATTCAAAACTACACTTCTTGTAATGTTTACGCAGCAAAAAACTAGCTATAGTAAGGCAGTGTGAAAGTTCACTCTTATCCTACTATAACATTCTTGTACGTTGTACGGTGTTCCCTTCTGTAAATGGAAACTGACAGGTTATTCAGATTGTTGACAATAATATTATCTTTCAACATAGAATGTTATGTTACGGATCAGGATATTTCAGTCTTCTCAAAGAAATGGAAAAATACATCGGCCAACTACCAGAGTACCAAGCGGTGCTCATCAAGGCCAGATCCACCATATGTACACCACCAGATGGATCCTAGAAGAAAAACGGAAATAAGGAACAAAACTACATATAGTCTCAATTGACCTCCAAAAAGTATTTGATACCATAGGTCATAAGGATATAGTCAACACTTTACGCAACAGGGGAGTGCCGCACTACCTAATAAACAGGATAATAACGCATGCATGCCTCCACGAAAACACCGCAATACAATGGTTTGGACAGACGACGAAAACAAAACTGAAGAACATAGGAGTTAAACACGGATGTCCGCTATCCCCACGACTATTCATCACAGACCTGGATCAAGTGATAGAAAACACAATAATGGATAATCAAAATTTCAATGAAAACGCTGAAACGATAAAAAAATCCCATCGTGCTTGCATACTCCGATGATATAGTCATCATCACTGAAGAAGAACAAGACATCGTTAAATTTCTAAGAACCATGACACCACATCTTGACTCTTCTGGAATGAAAATAAACTTCAAGAGCCTAATAATGGTGCGAGACCCACTGACAAAAACAAGCCCAACCAGTGGAGAAGAATACAAAATAGGATGCTATACCCTGAGAACCACGAACAGAATAAAATACCTAGGAACATATCTAACGAATCAACTGAAAAGGAGGGAAACAGTGAGGGAGATAATGAAAACGGCCTACAGAGCCACAAGAGTTATACTACCTCTAATAGAGGAAAATAAACCACCATGGAGTCTAACTAAAAAGATATACACAACCATCATAATGCCTACGATGACATACGGAGTCAAAAACGCAGCAACGACAAAGACGAATAGAAGAAACCTAAGAAGAGCCGAGAGGGACATTGTACAATTGCTAGCAAAAACAGGAAAACCCCAAAAACGACAGTAAACGTCAGCTTTACTAGAGGGGAAAACAATAATTAAAATATAATCATACGCAATGAGATACTGAGGACACGTCCAAAGATGAGACACAACACACCTAATAAAGAAAGCGCTAAGACTGAACAGCAACAACCTGAAAATAGGAAGGACATGCTACACATGGATAACAACAATCGAGAGGATTATGAATACGCTAGGAAAGGATTATACACACTGGGAAAGAACGGCAAAACGAAAGACGGAATACAATAAAGAAATATCAAGGATATACATACTACCAGACTCAGAAACAAAAAACTAAGAAGACGAATAGGAGAGAAGATGATCACAGACAGAAACTGAAAAAGAAGCATTTGAAATTTAAAAGAAGCATGAAAACCTAAAGAAACATCTCACAAACGCCTACACTAAGAAGAAACATCTCACAAACACCTACATGTCCCATCCTATATTCCCACCCCATGCGTCATGTGGCTCTCGCTGCTGACAACAAGCATGTCTAACGTCCAATCCAGCGTGTCGGGCGGTATATAAAAGCATCCGAGGTTTGTTCCGGCATGCGGTTGGATCGTCCGTTGGTCGGTCGTGTGGAGCCACCCAGTCATGGCACGAATATGTAATAGACGACTGAGCGACTGCAACAAATCCCCATGCCCGGAATCGGCAGCAATGCCCCCCTTACCCTGGCAAATGAATCAATCAATCGATCGATCAAGAAGATAAATAAATTTATATGCAATGTAAATTCAAAATTACAATAATATATGTAACAAATACCATAAAACTTTCCCACTTAAACGTCTTTCCAACGCAGTACCTAATGGTAAGTCTAATCTGAGTCACATTAGGTATTTTGAATAACGTGACTCACTAACAAATAAAGTTATAATTAATATAGCAGTAATTACTAATTACACATAAACACAATTCATATTTAGCGATTTCTATTGAAAGAACTTGTGGCTAATTGTTGCAGAAAACTTGCATTAATTCCACTTATGAAAAACAAATCCTTAATTATAGAATAATAACATAATTTTACAACTGTAATTATTAACATTTATACGAACTACAATAAAAGATTTAACAATAAAAAACGCAACTTGATCGTGTTCATGTGCTCATTGAAGCAAACGAGAGCAATTATGTATGTATTCATATGTTGTATTTGTTGTGCCGAGATGAGAGCTACTGAATAGAATGAACCCTAATTCTGGGAATAAGAGGTCATTCCTGAGGGAACCTGTAACTGGTGAGAAAACACCGTGGGAAGTAGTCTAAATCGAGACTCCTCAGTCCACGCATGCACAAAAGGAAAAGATAATACGAATTTCTATTCACAAGTAACATGTAGTTAACTTTAGACACCATTATATTTTATTTTGTTAGTATAGGGCACTGCGGTGTTAAAGATGATTAAAGAAAATATTGATCCTTCCTAAATAATAAATAAATTCCTAAATCAAAAAATAAAATTGCAATATATACTCATTAAACTATTATCTCCAAAGAGTTACCGTAAGAACACAGGAAATCTACAAAACTTTTATAAGAAACGTTAGCGATGAGTTTCAGATGTGCAAAACGTTTTATTTCTTACTTTTTCTTCAAAATGTTTAAAAACAGTTTTTAAACTAATGGATTATTTCTAATAGTGTATATTATATGTCCTAAAATTGAAAATGCTCACGTATTTACTTAGTTTTAACGTTTTCGAAAGCCACATACGTTTGTATGAGACAATGTTGCAGCTTAGGACCGTATCTGCATATTGTTTACTCGTAAGCCAGACGGCGTTAATTAACAAGCAGCAATTGCCTATTTTCACAAAATGTCACTCTGCACCTACACTTAGAACTGTCTCTTTCAAAGCGGCAATCTTCTTATCTATTCGTCATTTTTTATTGAGCTGAAGTAGCTGCTTTACAACATGTTGCCATTAAATTACATATTATAGTATTTTACACATTAGTTATTAGATAAGATCCCAGAGCCCCTAGACCTATGTCATTTTAGCAAAGCTAATATTTTGACAATGAATAGTGTGCTATGTAGTTAAGAACGCATGTGTACTTGCTAGCATGGGGCCCTTTTACAGGTAACAGGTACAAAAGGTACATTAAAAACATTACTAACCTACGTTAAAGCATGATAGCTGGTTTTTATGTATATTTGACACAATACTGTTAAAACCAACATTCATTATTACCAGACACTTTCCGTGGCCCTAACTTCAGGCAGACACTTTGAAACTCGAAAAAAGCTAACCTAACATAATAATTTTTTTGTTTCGTTCTGTTTCAAAATAACTGTGGAATCATATCTTCTATCAACTATGTGAAAAATGAAACAAAACAAAAAATGTATTATGTTAGGTTAGGTTGGGTTTTTTTTTTTCGAGGTTTAAAGCGTCTGGCGGAAGTTAGAGCCCACGGAAAGTGACTGGCAATAATGAATGTTGGTTTTAGCAGTATTCTGTCAAACGTATATGAAAATCAGCTATCATAATTTAACAAGTTAGTAAGGTTTTTATGTACCTTTCGTACTTGCTACCTGTAAAAGGGCCCCACTTTCAATCTAGCAAGCATGCATATGTTTTTAACCACATGTCACACTATTTATTGTCAAAATATTAGGTCCAGGGGTTTTGGGATCTTGGTCTATATAGCTATATAAGTATTTTTAAAAAAATGTCTCCAGAATTTTGTAGCAACGGATTATAAAACTGAACAGGGTTTACACGTAACCAAATAGCGTTATAAAGCAATAGTTATGATCATGATATATGGTGTCCGTTTCTTGGTGTAATAGCAGAATACTACTACAAGCACACAAACTGATTTTTTCGGATTTCCACTTGGGTAGCAACATTTTTGTATGTATGTGGTAATATTTCATTCTGTTACAAATTTATAAGCGAAAGTCTTATTTTTGCTAAAAATAGTAATAAGCACCCACTAAAAGTTAAAAAACAAAAAGTCAAAAACTTATTTTGTGTCATTTTAAAACTATTTTTTCACAATGTTATATCTAAATATGACATATTAAAAACATCTGTAAGGAAGATATTGATAAAACACATTTTTAACAATTATTTGAATTTATGTGTAACGATTAGAACAGTAAAGCAAATACATGCAAATCAAAGTGGAAATTTTCTCATAAAATCCTCATTTCTTGACGTATAAATATTAAATTATACAGAAAAAAATGTTGTGGAATTTTATCCCAACTGTAAATGAATATACTCCAAATGGACCTTAAAAAAGTGACAGGAACAATTGTGCAAGTAGATAATATATTTTTAGAGTAATAATCATGTGAATTATAGCGATTACTGACAATTTTGCAAAAAAATGCAAAATTCTGTTTTAAAATGCAACAACCTCATTTTCACAACGTTGGGCAAAATTTGTCAGAACAGGCTTTCTCTGTGTACGTGGTTACAACTCTCTTCTTCGACTTATTATTTTCGAGGTTATTTTCTATATAAAAATTAGATTTCACAAGTTAAACAATGTTTTGAAATAATGAATGAAAACGTGCCCATTACGCTAGACGCTAAAGTGTATAATTGAATGACATATTGATATGACTAGAAGCTAAATATATTTTCGTTGACTTTAAAAATACGCCTTAGTGGCATGACGTCGTCCAACAATTAATGACTAAGTTTTAGTGGGAAAGGAATTTTGCAGCGCATGCTTTGATATTAAATTAACATTATAAATATATTTAAATGAAATCATTTAATACTTACCGGTTTGTAATGTGATTGGAATGTCCAGAACATCGTCATTATCTGAAATAGAAAAAATTATTACACTATAGAGATAAAAATTGCAGTAGCATACAAATGTTATTGCAAATAAAGCAATAGTACATGCAGCAATTAACAAACAAATCTTCGAATGGAATTCGTGGTTAAATAGTTTCACAATCTGAGTTCAAAGGTCGCAATTTTTTAATCTACAAGCAAATAGTATGTCTACTGATCACATTTTTAAATATGACGATTTTTTTCAGAAATATTTTTATTTAAAATTTGGCATTTACGTGAAGGGTCATTATGAAATTATTTATATAGCAGTTGCCTACACGCTATAAGGTTCTTATTACACGTTATTTTAAAACAAATTATAGAGTAAAAAGCAACCAACTAAAGATATATTTATTTTATTAATTCACAGTCATCGATACATAAAAATAATTGATATTTACATAAAGCGTAATTAGTAAAATCAGAAAACATGTATAACAATATTGGCAAATATTTCGACATTACTTAAACATAATTCTATAAAAACACGCGCCCAGTGGTGATTAAATGGGTTCAACATAGTTTGTATATTACTAATTAGCAGACATTAGTCAGTTAATAGGATATTAATAAACATTCCGGGAAGTGGATGATTAACCGAATTTTATTACGATTTTTGTAAAATATACCAATTATTACATTGCATAAATAATAATCTATACTTGATTTATCAGTTGAATAAAACCAAATAAATATATCGTTGAAGAAACAAAATGTGCACGCCCCTGCAAGGTATTTTATTCAATAAGACTATACGTACACCATCAGCTAATTGGTAAAGTCTTTTCCCGGGCGATTTTTTTAAGAATTGCTGATTCTAGAAAAAAAGTTTCAAATACAAAATATGGACTCGATATCTATATTTCTTCCGAAAGCACTTGGTATCTATATTAATATAGTATTCTGTCATTTATCGACAGAGCCTTATAAAAATATTAATATTTTTCACATTTCTTAAAATGTTTCCTTCCTCTAAAGACATCAATTTTGTTTTCTTGGTTCTTCAAGAGCCATCCTGTCATATTGTTCCTATTTTATCATGGTGTAACATGTTTTCGAGAAGTCAACCGCGCCCCATAAATTTTGTACACCAGATTTCCTTTTCGATAGAATTCCTTGGGATTTCTTTCCAGATGTACATCAGATTTCCTACTCCTCGCATGTGCTTTTTATTAAAATTAAGAAAGCTATACAATATAATACTTAAGTAGAGAATTTAGAAAACTTCTCCACTTCAGTAAATATGGTAGTATCCCAGGATTATTTTAAAAAATTCTTTACAACTCACAATAAGCAAAAAGCGCTAATTTTGCTCCCCGTCAAAAGTCTAGAGTTTCTATGGACTAACACTCATTCGTCAATATCATATACAACTCCCATAACTCGAACTAAGTCCCTATTTTTTTTGGTATCTTTAATTTTATTCCTACTGGTCAACGGCTTTCTCTAAAATATCACTAAAAACACGTGTGATATAAAATATCTAAGTATCTAGCTTGGATACAAAGCCATTTTTGCCCACCATACTAGAATTCAATGGAATGCGTTCCAGAAGGTGCTCGATTTTTTTATTCTGCCAAAGTTTATCATTTTAGGATCTAAGTATATCAAAAGTGACCATCTAGAAAAACTAAAGTTACTACCATTGAAGCCCAACAAGCCGTTTTATTGCACTTTTAAAAAGATCTTTGGTAATCTGTTGCTTTTTCTGCGTTTCTTTGGGTGTTGCAGATATTTCTCAGTGTAACATGACCACATAAATTGTGACGGTAAAAATGTAATTTTCCTCTTCTCTGTTAGTGTATTTGATCTTGTTTCGAAACAAATAAATTTTCACTGAATTTAGTGCATTTGCGATCCATCTAGCCTGCTGAAGTTCAGCCATTGTCGGAATGCTTATATTTATAGACAGATGGACTTAAGTCAAAAACCCGATGAATCAATCTTTCCTCAAATATATCTCGTAGAGGCCTGTCGCCAAAAATTATAATAGTGGCCACCTAAAGATCCTTGCACCTGAAAAACCACAGCTTACAACATTCAGGATGTGATGGATGTGATGGTGACACACCATCTACAGCAGTAGATCTGTTTCAAGTTTTTGCATTAGTAAAAACTAAAACTCTATCCTTTGATCCAGTAGTGATGGATGTTATGTCAAAGCATTTGATTTGGTTTTGTAGACCCTATTTCTGAGAGATCTGAACAACTAAAGAGACTCCGGCTTGCCCTGTTTACAATTTTATTTTCGGAACGATTCCAATAAATTAAAATTGGAGGGCGATTCAAACTTCTATATCTAACGATGTCCTCGATCGGTTTCTATAATTATAAATCACAGAAAAAGATGACGAAAAGTGTGTGTTTTCATAGACACTACAACCTTTTCACAAGACTTCATTTGTTCGAGATGAATATAGGAAATGTTAACATTGTACTTTTAAGAATCCCAACCAACTACTAGTTGAAGTATGTTAGTGAGTACGAGCCACTGCCGTCTTATTATCCCATTATTACTTAATTGTTCGTTTTCTATAAGGGCTTACCAAACACGAATTGGGAGTGGACATTTAATTATGTTTACAAAAATGTTTCGGACTTTACATGACTCAAGCAACCTCTAAAATTTCTCCAAATTCATTGAAATTTGGCATGCGCTCGGTTTTCGTCAAAAAGAACGAACATAGTGGCTGAGCAAATTTTCAAGAGTTCAATTTTAAGGACTTTTATAGTAACACACTATGCCAATAAATAAATACGTAGATACGATGAAAATTTGAAACAAGTTCATAGTTCCGTGTTTGAGTCAGAGTGAGTTAAACGAAAAAATAATCAATTTGATTGCAGTGTTAATTATTCATCCAATTGAACACTGCGAACGAGAAAAATCGTTAGTGAAAATCCGTTGACAGTGTTAAATAATCATTACGAAACTTATTAGAGTTCTATTTTTCTTTAAAAAAAATATGCATTCGTTAAGGATTGTAACCCGTAGAGTGTTTCCGTACGTAAAGACAAACTGATGAAGATGTATCGTACAGCAATTTCACAGCTTAATAAATGTTCAAATCAATCTATGAATAATGTTATCGCGTAGAATTTTCCCTTTTCAAAAAACTAGAATTAAATCGATTCCTTGCAAGGTTAACTAATTAAAAATGACTTCCATTAGTGAAACTGAACACTGGCGCGTCAAGGGAGAACAGAGCACAACATTATGCGATGTGTGCAATTTTACATATGTTATGTCGTCAGCACAACAAGTGTAGGGGCCGGTAAAAAATTCTGAAACTTGATAATAAGGACCATCCCAATCTAGATACATACACATATATTTTAAGCTTCTTAATACATTTTGAATGATTTCAATTACTGTCATGGACGATTAGAATAATAAGTTGTCTGTTTTTATATCTCCTTGAATTACAGTAAACTTTTTTCAGTTATAATATAAATATACTTATCTAACATCTTCAAATAAGCATGATAATACATTTTACGTAAAAATTCCTGCATATTCATTTCATTTAATTTCCTATTCTCTATCATATTTTAATTATCAATTAATATTTACTTTGTCAAAATTACTATAAATTAATATTTAATTTGTCAAAATTACTGAATAAAATCCGAAAAATTTTATAGATAATTTGCATATTTATTAATCGCAGTTTGGTTAATTTTGTATAGTAGATCCTGTTAACTGCACTACAGGCAAGTTTTTAGAAGTGTTAATTATTGTATTGACCTCCAGCAATATCAGTGATCAAAAATTATTTAATTTAGTTGTACAATTTGGTTAAACATTCATAACACTCAGACCATATACGTGGAATATTTAGGAAAATAACTTAAAGTACGATGTAACTGTGTTTGAGGCAATGTTCGTTGCAATGGTAGACCTTTTAATTTTTTTGTTTTAAGCTGTAAAAATAAAATTTTATAATCCACGGTCTGATGGCACATTCAAGTCATCTGGAGGTGTATGGTGGTGTCGGTTTTCTCGTGATGGTATATCTACAGACAAAGAGAAATGGCGATGTTTCGCCTTATAGTAGTGCCTGCTGTTACTAAGACATGAGGTGATCACCTTCCAGAGCTTCTTCGTAAAGAGTGACGTCCACCCTTGTGTTAATGAGTAAAAGAAACCATGCTGTCAATGATTCAACACTTCCAACATTGAGTTATTATTGCAATTTTCTATTTCAGTACACCCATATCAATATCGTTTATTTATGGCCTATAATCCTAAGACTTTTAGCTGATGAAGTCCCTTTAGCCTAGTTGTAACACCGCAAGAGCAGTCAATTTGATACATGGAAGGAGCGTGGAACAATTTCCTAATTTATACTTGCCAATACATTTTTTCACGTCAAGTGCCGAATGGCTTTCTGCTGCAATTGCTTTGTCTTGGTTATCAATCTATGTTAGTCCTATAATTCCTCCAACCATTTAAGATCTAATGAGTAGCCATTAACTCTTACAGGAAAGTTTATTTCTTCGAGACCATATAACAATCAGATGGGCGCTCAAGGGTACAGCTGAGCTCACTTAAACTCGTGAAAAAACAATTGCTCACGAATCACATGTACATAGAGGATACAATTGCTGTTTGACTCGATCTTGAATTTTATAAATGCCAATTTTCACAACTGGTGGCAAGTTGTTTCTCACTCTCTAAACGATACTCTATCTTGCAAAACAAACAGATGGGCTTTGAATAAGCCGTCTGAGGGGGAGTTCAATATCTAACAAATCGACCCATACTAACGGTAGTAAACCAATTAGCGGAAATAATGCAGGTTAATTTAAAAATTAATACTTTATACCGACTAATTCCACTGCGACGAACATTGAACAAATTGCTCGTTGTCATAAAACATAAAACACCACGTAAATTAAACGAGCCCCTAATTTACAAGAGCCACTGCAAAAAATTAAAATATTTGGTACGGTTGCTACATGATTTTCTTATAAGAATGTTATAATTTACATTTAGATCGTATTTGTGAACTGATAATGTTTTCTATTTTACTACCTCGAACATTTAGCAAATGTCATACGAGACGATATGAAGTAACAAAATCGATTGGTAATCTACGGCGCATAAACGAGAGCTCTGGTCAGTTGCTAGGTTTCACTACAGGATAGGCTAGAGAAGATTTACAACTGAAGGTGGTGGGCATTCAGTTCAAGTTGTAAATAATTCAATTTCAGAGAGTGTAGGCGTGGGAAATACATAATTTGGTTCAAGTTTCATGTATTTTAAAAATATTTTGCCAAAATCAATTACGATAAGGCTTAGATATAAAAAATTTCATTGGCAATAATCGCTTTTTGAAGATAGTGGTGTAGTGACAGATTAAGAAATGTCTAGCCAAACTTGAAGAGCATGTACGGTGAAAAATATAATAATATTCCTAACATATCATAAAGTATTGCCGAAAATGCCCATTTAAGTTTCTGTTAGGACAAGAATAGTGATGAAAGGATTACTGTTAAGATTCATTGTAACTTGCGTTCATCTAGAATTTCTGATTAATCGTAATCATATATACGTTATGAGGCTGTCGTTATTTATTTGGTGGCGCATTATGTCGCATTCAGAAAAAATCTACTGATGTATGGGAGACTAAATTCAATTAATCTACGAGCTGTGATCCTCTCTCGTTTTGCCATTACTTTTCTGTTACGTCGTACTATCACTATCATGCGATATTAAATTCATTTTGTTTAAAGTCTAGTTATTAAACATAATTTAAGGTTAACTTGTATGCTATAGTTGATTCACTATTTGGTTTATCAAGTGTGTTATAGAAGACGCTGATGATTCGCAAAGACCATACGTGTTACGTATAATCAGACAATTATTATTATTTTTTAACCGTAATCGTAAGACTATTGTTTTCACAATCATATCGTAATCGTTTTATCATTTACTCAAGAACTGCGTACCAAGATCATGAACTCTGTTACTATCGAGCCGAGAATACTGTAATTAAATGTTAGTCACTAGTTGATCGGCCCTTGTAACGCTATGATGGTCATTACTAGGCGCCCTTCGTTCAAAGAAATGTTCTCAGTGCCTCTTGTTGAATGTAATACTCATAGATTAAATGAAAAGCGAGCGTGAAGAGTGTGTCCTTGTTTATTCCTTGTGTTGTTTTTCTTCTTTTTTTTTCTTTCTCTTTTTCGATTAAGTTAGAATAGACAATGACTACAATACCTACATTTTGTTATGGCTATACGGGCTTCGTTCTCATTTCGAGGAACCAAGAATCACATGCATTTTTGTTACATGTCGAATATAAAAAATGTTTTATTGTCATTTTTGCTTTCCTCACTATGTATGAATCTTCGGACATGAGCTCTCGGCAAAAAGTACCACAATGACAAATTAGTGTCAGTTAGCCAGTAACCAAAGTCCGCCAGCCTTACATCGAGAAAACCTCTAGGATGAGAAGGGTACAGTACATTGGATATCTAAATGGCTTATAAACAGAACAGACGAATTTGGGATATTAAAAATCTACGATGGATTCATCACCTCCATAATGGCGTGGACTAAGCTGGAGGTACCACTTCTTAATGAATGCTGGAGGCAATACTTATATAATACACAGTAACAGGTGACCACTATCGTCTACTTTTTGGCATGCGAATTGGGATTCGGAAATATCTCGTTTCAACTATGCGGCGCTTGCAGCGAGGCTAACCAGGTAAATTTTGAAAAAGTCTTTCAGGGCAAACTAATTTCAAAATTCGACAACAATGATCGCCCGATATATTGGCGACGTGAGACTTTTTCCTGGGGAGATATCTGATGGAGAAAATATACGTAAACAACCCATAGACCATCCAAGCACCGAAGGGCATAATTATACTGGGCTATAACTGACAAATCGTCTGAAATTTGCTGAGTATGGAAAATGCGACTGAAAGAGTCCGGATTGACTAGTCCAGTCAGAGATAGTCACTTGTCTGAGATTATATTTTAGTATACAGCTAATTTGAAGCTAAAGTGGTAAAGTTCGGGACTTTAATTAAAATTCCTTGTTTTCGGCCTTAGGGGAGCACCGTCTCGTCAAAATGGCAATCAAAGTTAAGTTTAGTCCGATATATAATTTCCGGCCTTGTAACCAATATAAGCTACCAATATTGGAGACAGCAAAATTAACTACATTTGTCTATTTTTTTTGTAGGTTTAAGAGTTACAGCGGCGCAAATTGGTGAAAATATGTAGATTTCCGCAAATCTGTGTGTATGGTGTGTATTCGAGTTTGTTAAATAGGCTTATGTAAATCAAATTTTTACACCACCATGACGTAGCGTTTTTTGAATGCAGTAGGTATCCCCAGTAGGCCTAAACTACGGTTGCAAATCATCTAAGATAATCATAATTCGTTTCGATGCTGCAGATTGTTCAGGTTGGTCCAGGTCCATCTGTATTCTTTTCGTAATGATTATGGCTCGATTTGATATCTGAATCGTCTTCATGCAGTACCATTTCAGACAATAATACCGTGTTGATGTTTGCCACCTTTCCCTCTTTATTGTCTTCTAATTTGTTCAAAAACCGCGGCACGTTGTCGTATATTTGCCAATTTGACAAATTGATGCGAGTGGTACCCTCCGAAAAGCTCCAAGCTCGTTTTTAAAACGTAAATATGCCCCCTTAACAAATAATTTGGTACAACTTCCCTGAACAAAAAAACCATTCGCCTCAAGACTAAATTCCCCTAAGAATAAATTCTACACGTATTCAAAAACAAGAAAATGTACGATTTTATGCAAAATAATCGTATATCTTGACTTGAAGAGCTGCTGACATATGCCAGTTTATTTTGTTGCGATTGATGCTCGATAGAATGAATTCACACAAAATTCATGTAACAGCGAGTTTCCAGAGCCTTCTAGCTTCCAGAGTATAATAACTATTAACTTTAATTATTACTGGAACATGAATTTAAAATACTAATCAAATACCAAACATCTATATTATATTCGTGAAATATCAAAGCAAAATTCCAAATCATTTTAAATGTTATACCGGGTGTAGCACCATCATGGTACATTCCCTTACTCTAGTTTAGTTTTAAAGATACATGATTGAAATTTGGAACATCCGTATACTTAATAAACGTCACTTTTTAATATATAAATGTCCCTTTTTCACTTCCGGTTTCACCGAAAATGAAACTAACTTCAATGACACCGCATAAGTGACATTTCGATTTACTCGGGTAAATGCTATAAAAATCGAAATCCTATCGATACTAAATTATGTGATTTATGAGTAAATGAAGTTGACATAGTTTTGGTTTATTTACTCATGAATCACATAATTTAGTATATTTGACGGGATTTCGTTCGATTTTTCTAGCATTACACGGGTTAGTTAGAATAAATCGTCATGGCAAACTAAATGGAAAACTGAAAATTAAATTTAAAATAATATTGACGTTTGAAAGTTACTTATGTGGTACCATTCAATTCAGAAAATTATGTAGAATTTAAAAATGCAATAATATTATTGCCTATATTATATATAAGGTGTTAAATTTAATAACACTATCGGTAAAAAATGAAGTGGAAAAATAATCATTTATGTCAAAAAAAGTACTTATTAAGTATACTGGATGTTTCAAATTTCAATCATTTATCTTCACACCTAAAGGAAAAACGGGGAGTGTACCCATGATCTTGCTACATCCGGTATAAGAACATATTTCTTTAATACGTATTTGGAGATCATTTTAACATAAACAGATATTATACCCTGTAGAGGTAAAACTAACAAATTGGACATCTGTATATGAATTTACATGAAAGCATTTATTGAGTCAATACCCACGCCAAAAGTATTGTGTCATCGGGTGTGTATGTAGGCTAGAATCTAACCATCCAGTCCACTGAGGTATGCAAGCAGTGGGTGCGTGTTGTTGGGTCTCGACCCCAGATACTTTGAATCACACGGTGCACCTTATAAGGTCTAGCGCCACACAGACCACACTTCGGCGCTAGAAGACTGCACTCTCACTTACACACATAAGCACAACAACTCAACGTGCCGACAACGAGCCTATTTAAGTCAAATACCAAACGTCCTAAAAAGGTAAAATGATATCTGTTAAGAACTGACCGACGATAATTGTTTGATTCGATAGAAATAGACGTTAGATAAAGCATTAAGAATAATTACAATTTTGTCAGTGACTAATACTCGAAATTATACAACAGGGTTTTCCCACAAACTTTATTTTAATGTTCCCAGACGTGAATAACATTTAATGTGACATTTTATAATTTACACAATTAACTTTTTGGATAAACAAATAGGTTCAAAATAATCTAACAAAAATATCATGGAATTTCTGAACATGCATATTAAATGTAACGTCTGTTAGGAGACCGGAAACCATTTCGATAACGAATGAATTATTTGTCGCCGTCGTTTACATCGATATGGCAGCAACGTTTTTTAAATCATTAGTTACGTTCCTTAAAATAGTAGAATGGATTGTATGTTCCTTTGAGCAAAATGAACTAAAATAAAACAACATGTGTTGTTTTATTTCTATAACAGAAATTCATGTTTTCTTCAATATTAACTGATATTTGCGATTCTCTTTATGTTTGCATACTTTATATTAATATCGAACAACTGAGGAAGCAAATGGCGGACATTTTTTCAGCTTTGAAAATATGATGTCTCTTAAATTGTGCTATCTCCACAAGGGGTACCATATCTGCCAAAGCTCCCACTCCCATTTCTCAAACCAACCAACGCTTGTGATGTACTTAAGAGGATGCCCGGCGAGAGGCCATCGATGCTGGTCATATTGGGTCAAAAGTCCTAGAGCATGGATCCTCGACAATTCAACTTCTGTATGTTTCTTTTTATGAAGGGAGTAGGGAAGTGTAACATATGCTCGACAGTTTCGTCTTCTGTGATACATCCTCTGCACTTGGAGTCATCTATAACGCTCAATGTATGAGGACGTTTGTTTAATCTGAGGTGACCTGTTAGTAATCCTACATAAATGCGTACAGGTATGTTATTAATTGACATCTTACTTAGATTATAACTGTGCCTAAAGCCATAAGAACTCCTCGTTCAGTACAACGTCTTGAAATGATTTCCAATATTCCCAAAGCGGAAGACTCTAGCGACCTCCCTCGCATCTGCAGTAACTACACAGCGTTTGACATGTCAATGTCACAGCCGCTTTTATTTATTGTGGAAGTTGATGTATTTGTCACTATTTTGGAAAACATTATCTCATTTCCTATTATGAAAATCAGAAAAAACTATTTTTTCAAGGCGTACATGTGCACTGTAATACGTAAAAGTCCTCATATAATGTTTATAGAATTAACACACACACGGAAGAACTCGAAATTTAAGGTATTTTCGTGCTTACATTGATAAACAATGTATGTGGAGGGGAGAATTTCAATTTTAGCGAGTTTTCACAAAAAAACTAATTTTTCAAATTCATGTTCTATGAATCCAAATTAGTGTGTTGTAAAATTTCGTGGAAATTCCTATTTCACGTTAATCGTCAGAACTATTACCACCTACCTATTGTGATTTCTTTGTGTTGTTACCTACTTAGATATAATTTATTTCGTACAGTTACGCTGATAAAACGTTTTTTAAGTAAAAAATTCACAGATTTCGCAATTCTTGCAACCATCGGGATATTGGAAATGATAACACCATACATAAGACATAAACTTTTTCTGGACTTGGCTCCGTCTCTTCCGGAAACAGCTTCGATCCACTCTCGATTGCGACACCGCTGTATTTCGACCCCCTGTGATATATGCAACCCATACTACATTTGCATATGTCAGCCGTTGCATATACGACAGTCTCACTCGACCGCGACACCGCTGTCTTTTGACCTTGAACGAAAACTGGTAACTCGACCCCCCCCCCCGACGAACATAAACATTTCCAATGTTAAAATATTGTTCATGTTTATTATATACCTATGTATTTTGTTGCACTCCTCTTTCCATAATACCAAAAAAACTGTCGTTCGTCGTTATTTACCCATCCAACACCGGACATAACAATAAGTAATTTTTAGAGCCAACTCACAAAGTAGGGTTTTTTAAATTACCCGTTACTTGTTAGCTTATAGCAGCCGTTCGGTTAGGCGCTACAGTCGCCTATGTTCTAAAATTTTAGCGTGTGTTGATGCCTCTTACTAAACGAAGTGTGTTATTTATCTATTACAAAGTTATGTTGCTGTGTCTGTAGCTGTTTACATGCGGTATACGTGACGTTTAAGTGTACGGTTGTTTATGGGGAACTGCGTACTGAATCAGAAAGCGCTAATGTTCCAGACCAATGAAAGCACTCACTGGGGGTTAGGACATCCGCTTCGTCGTTACCCTAAATTCCTTCGTGCCCTTTGAGCCAACAAAGCTGTACACCGTACTGGAGCCTTTCTTATCAGAAGAACTAGTTTAGAATCTGTCAATCCATTTGGAACCATAGATGGGAGCCAATTGTAATGTCAGCATCAGGTTTGTCGTCTCCAGAAGTGCTCAATCTCTCTTCAAAGTATTTGCTGGAATTATATTATAGGGAATATATGATCGATACCGTTTTTAATTAACAGATTGCAATCTTAGAGCAGTTTTCAATGCTACTTCAACGAAGAAATTCAAAGGGAAATGCAGAGTATAAGCCTCCACTACAGCTGCAAGCGTTGTTTTCATCACAACAGTACATAGGAAGACTGTGGAAGAAAAATCCTAAGACCTCCCGATCGCTCTGCGGTACTATGAGAAAGTCAAGGTGTGCCTTGTTTATTTCATCTCTTCCATTTCAGAGTGCGGTTAAGTATGACCTCCTGGTTTGATCTTACGCGTTAAATGCAGTTCTGTGTCCGATAACTCGGGAATTATTATGTTTGGTAGTTTCCTTTTCTTGGTGACTAGCACTAGCCCTGGTTTCTAAGGGTTGAGAGAGAGGGGGGGAGAGGGGGGGAGGTGAGGGAGAGGGGCAGAGGGAGGGAGAGGGACAGAGAAAGAGAGAGAGTTCTAGGTAATAACTATCATCTAACTTAAGAGCTGTTTGCTTAAATGGCTAATAACGTCATCTGGGTGGTGATAAGACGTCGCCTTGTGGATAGCCTTTATTAACCATGTCCCCAGTCTCTATGGTTGCCACATTAATCCGAGCGACTCTTTATTTTCTAGGAATGTGTGTTATCAACTCACTAACAGTGCTGGAAAACGTCATACAATTGAAGAGTATCTTCTGTACAGTTGAAGGCTTTTTTATCAAAAGCGCCGATCAGGGCTCGGCAACAGCCGTTCCCTCTCACTACAGACGAAATACGCTTCCGGAAGCTGACATACCAGCGAAGAAAGCAGACCAAGACAGAAGAGCGCCAGAAGACACGACCCAGCTGGCAGAGTCCAACAGCCAGGACCAGAGGAGGTCTGCTAACATTGCCTACACCGTTGCGAGGGGGAGGGAGGCGAAAAAGCAGCCCACGCCTGACGAGGCCGTTCCAGGTCTACTGATTGGGATAAAGAGCTCAAGCTCGACCCCTAATCATCCGAGACCGTCATCTTTAGCCAAGAATATTGATCGGTACTCCAAGATCTGACCGAGATCAATATACTGAGGTTTGTAAATACCTGGACATAATCCACCAACGTACGAACCGCGATGACCATTACTGAACTTTTCGTATCGAATACGAGTACAGTTAATAGGGATCTACATTCGAATTGTTACTTAACTTTTGTAATTTCTTACTGAATATAATAAATGAGTCCTAAATTCATATTAACAAGTAGAACAGTGAGGTACATGTAATACAGTGAGGTACATGTAATACAGCAAGCAAAATTTTATTGATTAAATATGGATAGAGCTATTCCAAAATGAACCAAGTGCCATTTGAAAGTTTTTAGTAATCATCCTTTAAATAACGAATAAAGAATTTATAACTAGTTATTTGCATGCCGATTTACTACTAATAAAAGAAATATTTTCATGGTAAAAAATGAACTACCTACTTGGATCTTTTCATAAGATCTAAGTTACAATCGTGGAAACAACTTGATGCTTTTTACTTAAAAACTGCAAAATGGTGTTTGGTTCTTTTTAGAATACTGCTCTCCATATATAGTACTGTAAATTGCGTTAAACAAACTATATTTTTGATGTTTGTTTTAAATACATGCAAAAATAAGTGTTGCTGCGCTAAAATTTGAAATATGTCAACTTTATCTGAGAATTATAATGCATACTACGTAATTTGTCATCCGTTGATAAAAGTTTATTTATTATTCGAACTTATCGTTATATTGTTAAAGTAAAACTTATCGCCATTGCAACTACAAAAAAATCTTCCTTGAAGGTTATTATGCCAGGCACAAATACGTGGAAATTGTAACATGCTCAGTCAGTCCTATCTACACCAGCTAGAAACACCAGATTATAATACAAAGTATCTTTACATAAAGTCGATGGTGTGGCTAGAGATTGAAATTGTTTAAAATTACATAATGCTTGTCCCTGGCAGTGCCGTAAAATTAGAACTTAAAAAAAAATGCTAAGTAAACTTGTATGCAGAAGCCATATAGTTCAGAAAGGGGAATCGATTTTCCTATGGTAACTTTGCGTTACGTAGGTGGTGGCTGAAAAAAATGGTAGTATTCAGTAATGACAACTTCAGTTTTCAAATAAAACATTATTTCGTAGCACCAAATCGTAAATAAATCAAATTAACATTTTTGTCAATTCCTCTCGTGATTTTCATAAAACCTTTATTTATGAGAAATTACCTCAATTGGTTTGGATTTCTTAAAAAATAAGAATAATAATTGCAAGTTGCGAAAAATTGGAACAAAACTCATAAATAAAGGACCCCGCACAAAACTTATGGAAAATGGGCCTGTCAATTTGGTTGAAAATGTGGGAAAAAATTCTTTTTGATATCCTGATCAAAGGTGTTCGTTCATAAGTGAAAAGTCCAAAAATGAACAGTTCTCGAGGTATAAGGCGTTAAATACTAAAAAACTGAGTTCGTTGACTAATAACTGTTTTATTGTATTATATCAAAGCAGTGAGTGATTCTACTAAATTGTGCCATTTTGAATTTTTGACTTTAGACTAAATATTTACAATCTCTGTGACCTCGAAAGTCCCCTCCTCCCGATTCTCAGACAAATCAGACCATAAATATCAAAACTTATCCGCCATATTAATGCCGTCATCTTGAATTCTTGAATTTCGATCACATATTATAATCTGTTGTCTCAAAAATATCTAGATACCGATTTTTAGCGGAATCACTCACTGCTTTGATCTAATATAATAAAACAGTTATTAGTCGATGAACTCAGGTTTTTAGAATGGTTCGGTTTGCGATCAATTGTGATTCGTTTATAAACATAAGGTACAGTAACTTTGTTGTTTGAAACGTAATAGTTCGCAAATAAATCACACACGACTGTAAAAAAAGAATTTTTTCCAATTGCAATTTTGGGGTGCTAATTTCAATTTTTCGATCATATCTTCAATAAGCGTTTCTCAAAAACTATTGCGCTGCAAACCAATTTTTCTTTAAAACAATTGTAGGTATTAAGGCAATCTATCACATCACATCAAACCTAGAGTAGGTCTACCACCAACTAAATCCGTTCTGATTAAATTATGTATTTATATACGTATTCTTAAAGGTTTAATGAGATGAAAGCCTTCGGGGAAGCATTTTTGGATAACAATACATTTAGTCAATCACCACATTTGCTCTCTGTTGATTGATAAATAGATTGACTGATTAGCCAGCGTACAGTACTTCTGGATATCCAATCTGGATATTCCTAAATACCACCGGATTGGATATGGGACATGCCTGTTGTCAGCAGCCAGAGCCACATGGTGTATGGTGTAGGAATATAGCATGGGAAGTGTAAATGTTTGTGATATGCTTCTTGTAAATTTCCATCTATCATAATTTTCTTGTTTATCTTCCTCTGAGTCTTCTATTTCTGAATCTACCAGTGTGTATATCCTTGATATTTCTTTATTGTACTCCTCCTTGAGAGTAGGGAGACGTTTCAGGTATCATTATTTGCTGTGTTCTTTAGCGAGCTTCCATTTTCGTTTGACCATGTGTGGGCTAAGGTTTTTCCCACGATGTTCTCTTCATGTACTTGGTATATGTTGTTTTTCTGCGAACTTCATCTTCTTTAGTTCCTATTTATTGTGTGCTATGGGTGATTTTTTCCGCTTCAACATTTACCCCGTCTATATTTTTATTTTTAAACACATTGTTCACCAGTTGAGTTCTTCCCCTGTTAATTGTTTTCCAGTTCCTCCTGGTATCTCTTTTTTATATTCTTCTTTCTAGTAGGGAGATGTTCCAAGTGTTATATGGAGTTTTGTTGTATCCTTTACGTACTTCAGTTTCTTTGTGTCTAGTTTTCCATATAGTATTTTATGAACTGTGTTACTTTTTGTTGTTCTTTTATCTTAATATTGTAACCCTCTTCCTTATTTTTCTATCCACCAGGAGATGGTCCAGTTAGGAGTTGATGTTTGTGCTATTCTATGTATTCAGACAGGTTTTGCTCTTGCTCCGTTTATTTCTTATTGCCCTATCGAAGAACTATGTGCCAAGTTTTCAGTGGGTGTCCAAGTCGCCGAACATGATGATAGTCATTTTCTGCTCTTATTTCCTCTAATTTCTTGAGTAATCTGGTTGAATATTCGTGCTTTACACAAAAAGTTACAATTCATTTTTTTGAACAGTAAAAAGGCACATTCGTAAACACCCTATTACGAACTTTTTTGATGTGTATAAATAAATATTGTGGGCTGTATATGTTTAACGTGTGTTCAAGAATAATTTTTAATTGATATATTTTAAATATTTCGCATACTTCTTATTCTATTATTTGAATCAAAGATAGTCATACTTATTAAAAATCCGCAAACCCAGATGAAAATAAAATATTGTTAATAGTTGAACAGAGATGGGACACATTTTAGTAATCAATGTATAAATCTCGTATAGTACTAAAAGTCGTAAAGGTCCTTACTTAAGCAGGGGCAAGAAATTAGAGAGAAGAAACAGTCGTTTCGCAGAATATTCTATTGAGTATTATTATACCTTGCTTATATCTGAGTTTATACTACAAACATTACAAGGATAGTTTCCTTTGACAAGGTACTTTGGTGTTCAGTACTTATAACGCATAATTACGTTACTGTAATTGTTATAAAAAATACGTAGTGTTTAAACGGAAACGTTATTAAAAACTAGTTTTATTGTTAATGCATGTCCAAAGTGCAAGAAAATATAGCGCATATAATAGTTTAAAATTGTACATTGCACCTCGAGTAATAAATGATGACACGTGAATGATATGTCTTATACAAATAATAGCTCTCCACGAAGAACAATTGTTTAATAAATAGTAACAGCAAATGTTCATGTAGTCTTTCAAGAAAATATCTGAAACTTTATTTTAATATCTTGGTTTGGAAGATATTCTACTCCTAAATATTCCTAAAATGTTACATAATTAGTTTCAAGTAGCCAGGAAATTTAGTTCCAAAAAAATCTGAATTTATCATATTTGTCCGAAAATTGTACGTTTCAAATTTATTCAAATCCAGTTGTCTCTGACCATACGTAAATGTAACTTCAAATACATTCAATTTCCGACAATTAAAAGTACAACTGTAACATGAATAAGTGTCGCCTTTTCGCAGATTTTAAGTTTTTCGAAAATAACTCTTTTTAAGTACATCGAACGCGATCTTTCATGATATTGGAGCATTAGGCATGTGCGCATGAGTTTTGAACAAAGGGCATAACCGTGTAAGCATGGCAAAACTGCCCTTGAAGCAAAATTGCAACTTTTTTTGTATAGTGTATATAAGCATTGGATGTAATTCTGCAAAATTCTGACTTTCTAAAACTTATAGTTTTCGAGTAAAAAAAATCAATTCTCAATTTTTAATTTTTTTTTTTTGACAAACTGGGTTCACCAATTTTGTGCTTTATATATAAGTAGTATATATCTACTTCAGATGGATTAGTAATAAAAAAATAGGTTATTATTCTTTTTTCTTAAATAATTTATCATTTAGTGTTCTATAACACATATTTTTATGAAATAAGTACTTTGAATTGGTACAAGATAATACTGAAAAAGAAATCTATGCTACTGGAAAATATTCCACAATAACATTATTCGTACTAATTATTAATAGTCACATAAAACAATAATCTTTATAATTATCGCATAATTGTATACCCAAAAGAAACTAACGTTGAGAGACTCTTTAAAACTGATAAGTTTTATATTTATACTAGATCGAGGTTTTCGAGATGTAGCTGTTTACTTAGAATCGAAAGGCTTTAAGGTAATGAGCCGTCTATCAAAGGTCAAAGAAAACAGTACACAAGAGGCAAACTATTCCCGGTTTGTCACAAAGGAACGTTGGGCTGTTCATGGGATGCTAAAAGAAAAGAATAAACTGCTTGGTCGTGTTTTCGACAACAAAATGCTTTCAAAAATTAGAAGCTACTATCGTATAGACTGATACCTATTAAATCGTTTCGGAAAGAGACTAACTTCAGATAGCACTATTTCTAATGAAATATTGGAAAGAATGTTAATAAAACAAAATGAAGAAAATATTCTAGGAATAGAAGTAGAAAATAAAGGCTGGTTACGTAAAAAACTTGTTTCGTCTACTGCCATTATGGATTTTCCCTAGTTGACAGAATCCGACATGAAAATTTTGTTTACTGGTACTTATTAGTTCGGCCAGGCGATTTCATATTTCGCTGAGATGTTACGATGATGATTCTTTAAATATATATTACGTAAACGAACAATCGGATATATTAAAGATTCAGTTTCAGTCTCGTCACATTATTTGTCCTATGGAAGGTTCTTGTCAAAAATTTCGCGACCATCCGAAACGTTAAGTACACTATTTACAACGGGAGACATCAATGTGGTAATAAACGAAGATTTTTTTTTTTGAAAAATTAAAAAACCTATTTCTTTGAAGAATAATATCCTATTTTTTATTACTAATCCATCTGAAGTAGACATATACTATATATAAAGCACCAAAAAATTGGTAAATGCAGTTTGTCAAAAAAAATATATATTGATAATTGATTTTTTTTACTCGAAAACTACAAGTTTTAGAAAGTCAGAATTTTGCAGAATTACATCCAATGCTTATATACACTATACAAAAAAAAAATAGCCATTTTGCTACAAGTGCCGTTTTGCCATGCTTACACGGTTATGCCCTTTCTGACGCAGTTTTTTTGCTAGCATCAGTGCAGAATTTCAAGTCAAAACATATAAGGTCTTCCATTTGAGAAAATTGCGTTTTGACAGTTTAAAGGCATAATAACTTGAATAATCGTGGAAAACACCCTGTAGTATTAGGTTCAACTATGTATCCCCGTATGTTTTGACTGAAAATGTTTCGGCAATCAAATACCTACAGGGTGAAATCCATATGACAACTTTTCTTCGGCATGAATTCTTGAAAAACCGTCGAAGAAAAGTGATCACATGAGGTATAAAATAAAAAATCGTCAATTTCATTTTTTGGAAGTGCATATGCAGTCTAAAAATATTATGAGCAATTATTTATTGAAAAAAAAAACCTTTTCTTATTACTTTTTACAGCATCCGAAAACGAGAAATTGACGATTTTTCAAAACTGAAGTTCTCTAATAAGGTTTTGGAAATTATTAATCATTTCTTACTGTTTTACCCAGAATTCTATTCTTCTTCGTTTTAATTTTATTTAAAAAATTGCAATTCTAGAAGGTTGAAGTCCAAGCGTTAACAGGTTTTGGTGTAGTCTTTATACCATTGCCGCCCTGCTTGTTTTAAGCCATAGACATTTTCCCAATTTGCAGACATTTTCGCTTGTTATCTGTTGGATATTTTTGTTCGCTTCGACTTTTCCATTTTCAGTTTCTAATTTAACTACGTCGCCCAAAATATTTTTTGAAAATTCTAAGAACACACATTTATTCAAATTACCATTCAAGAAGGCAGTTTCCACGTCCAGTTGATGTACTTTCATGTTATGTTCAACAGCAAGAGCCATCAAAATCCTTACTAAACTGAGATGTAGAGAGGGCTAAATATCTCGTTGAAGTCTATATCTGGCTGCCAACCGGGCTTCTCTATGTTCTATGAAACCACCAGTTGTTCTTTCACAAAACCCTTCTGCAGTCGATGGCATCTTTATCAAAAGGTATTGTGTATTACTAATGTGTTGTTTCAAATTTGTTAAATAATCCGACAATGTCCTTCCATTTTATCGAATTATAGCCATTCGGGGCTTTTTGTAAACTATTTACTGCCAAAACTAAATCTGTGAGAAGTTTTACGAATGACAGTCAATGGCGATAATAAAATTTTGTCTTGTGAGTAAAGAAACAATATGTCACAAAGGAAATACATTCTACATCAAATGGATAATTTTCATATAAAATATTGCAAACCAGTGATCACATCAGTGGAAACTGGACAGAAACTTGACAAACCTTCTACGAATTCACAAGATATACAGAGACTTCCTTTTCGTAACTAGGTTGTTTCTCTCATGTACTTATTTATCTAAAGCCTCGAGGCCTCATAGTATTGCTAATGGCAACTGAAATGCTGCAAATTGAGTTTTACAACATCTGCAAGACAGTACAGACTAATGTGTTAGAAAAAATGTTAAGTCCACTTATTAACCAATTGGAGCAACATTGCACATGATAAATGTACTTTATAAAACATTGCAGTACCTATAATAACCAAAAGTGACAGTCAATTAGCCCAATGTTTGGCGGTAATTTCCATACACCATGTTCTTACAAAGCATATCGACATCGACACCACCTCATCCCTCAACTTCTTGATAATGGCAATTTTGTCTTAAAATATGACAACTGAGAACATGACAGCAGATATATTTACAAAATCTTTGACCTAACAGAAACGTCTCTTGAGCTGCTCAAAACCTGACCTCATGATTAACTGACTCGCCCGAGAGGGAGTGTTGAGAATGAGCAATTCACTCACGCCTATCCAAAAGATGTATATGAAAGTGGCATCTACATATTTTGTATTATGTACAACTTAATAAATGTGTTCCATGTTCCTGACATGTAATTCAAGATCCACAAATAATAGATTCAGCTGAACCAAGGCACGATTGTGATTTTTTGCACATTTTTCAAAAAAATGTATGGATCACCAAACGAGTTAGTATTGACAAACTGAAAATCTCATGTTTTGTTCACAAAAAAAACAGTAGACTATCTGATGACTGATATATGTGTAAACGTTAATAGACATTTTTCCACAGCCGAACATTAAAAAATACACCTAACAATGATGCAACAGAAACGGACTGAATATGTGAATACCCATTCGCGCTTTGCGAAAGCATTAATATATTAGATGTTTTATGCATAAGTGATAAGAACACAATGTAAAGTTAATGTTATATTTATAAATATAGGCATAAGACTTCATTATAATTAATCATGGAGGTAACTACTTCAATATGTGGCCTTGCTAACTATATGTTTTTATGTAGACAGTCTTGATGCGCTGTTTATTAATTATTAGCCTGAATTTGTTGAAGCATATGCTCGTGTATAGTATTAATTAACAGTTTTCTACAGACCGTATAATCATGTATAGACAAATATCCCTAATTCACAATTCTAGTTCATATTACCTAACACAAAATCAAGGTGGATATCACATAATAGTAATTTGTGTACTTTTGGAAATATTCCTCTCTTTACTCAAAAGTGTGCAATTCGAGATATAAAATTAAAAAGTAAATTATAACGGGACAACGTAATAAGGAACAATTTAACACACGTGACGGTTGGATGATTGAAGAAGATATCTATTCGTTTTGAATAAATGAAATAATTACTATCTTATTAATAGATTTTGATTACTCTCTGAAAATAAGGTACACTACACAATCATTATGTAAGATCATATAGGATACGCGAAAGATACAACTATTTAAGTGAAGTTTATTACATTATGCTGCGAACATTAAAATGCACTTTCGAAAATTTTACAACGAAATAATCATTTCTATCTTCACATCGTATAAAATGGAGAACACTTCGTATGAGGAGTCGTCGTTTTCAGAAAAAGTGAAAACCTCAAGTCTGGAGGTGTCAAAATGCTGATTCTATGCTTAGAATATTCGTGGCTGGCGTGACTTATGCAAACAAATCAGACTTCTTGTAAAAAAAAAAAATAGAAATTCTTATTTACGTATGTATCACTCGAAATTACACAGACAGCTCGAATCTCCAAGAAATGCCCCTCCACCCACACGATTATCCAGCATCGTGTTCTCATGCATCCCATGACGTCAGCCACGTATATTGCAAGCGAAGACTACGATTTTTTGCAAATATTCGTTAATGTTCGCGAATATCGTTTTTGAAAATTTACGAGCAACCCGTGAAAAAAATCAGAATTCACCGATGTGCAACGATGACACTTGATTCCAAGATTCGGAGTATTGCTGGCCCGGCTAGTATCTTTATTTACTTTTAAGGTTTTTTAAGAGTTTTTATTTAAAATAATGACGGCTAAATATAAATATGGCTACATTATAAAGTGTCTGGAAATGCACCATGAAAAAAAGACCAGATAAATGTAGATATGTTGAAATGGTTTACGTGCCTGTCGTAAACCATTTCTTTTCTCATTTAACGTCGGCCTATTTCCGCTACCGAACCTCTTCTCTATCGAAGAGTAGGGATCTCTTTAATAGCCAAGAGACCGACTGCTTTACTTCCCCTCCGAAGGATGGTATATCTGCTATGTAACTGCCGCTTACAGTTACATATCTTCTGCGCATGCGCTGATATACAAGCCGTTAGAAGATGGAGTGAGAACGCTGTGCTTCCCTGGACTTGTTGACCCATCAAGGTATTAACCGCGCTTGACGTAGCTGCAGTTTCGTATCGAAATACGAGTATCAGTAGACGTATCTACGCTCACTCCCTGTAAACCATTACATCCTACAATAACTTCGGTAGGAGGGAGTGAAATTTACCTACTTATCTGTTGAAAATAGATTTTGGTAGCTCTTAGTAAATCTCGGCAATTGTGAATGTTCGGAAATATTGGCGACTGAATTTGAATTTCTGGTAATTTAACAAAGTACCACTATTCTGTTATTTTCCACATCAACCGTAACGAGTTTACAAAGGTTAATGGTTCAAACGGCGAAGTGAATACACTCGAAAACGTTCGCATGATGACGCCCAGGAACCGAACCTTGATGGGACCGTACGCCTAACAGACAACCACGACATATGTCGTGATGTTTGCTGTCGGACCTATCATACAGCAAGGACGCCAGTCATTGGGCTCTTTTTTAGCTACCATATGAAGAGGCGAAGAAACTCACGATGAGGAAGGTTTACATATACCTAATGCTACTATCTGGTTATATTTAGCTTGTGCTATTTTAAATTTAATATTATCTAACCTACGCGTTCGTGAAAACGGCAAATGATCTGCAATTATATGATGTACTACTGAATATTTCACATGTATATTAAAATTTGGCGAACTTATTAAATTCGGAAACTGCAAAAGTAGTTTGTTGTATTCATCCGTTAATGGAAATAGTTTAAGAGAAAACAGTTTACTGATAAACTTGACTTATCAAGTAAATTTGTTTTTTCAATATCGGCAATATTAAAAACAAAAGGAAAACTACGTGAAGTTAGATTGGCTTTTAAAATTTTTTTTCAATATGTATGAATAAGTGAACCCATTAGCTGCCGCTAATACCATATCAGGGTTCTTATTTATATCTATAAAAAGATTACAAGGAATAACACATAAATCTGCTCCAGTATAAATGAGAAAGCGCAAATTGTTAGTTCTATCGTAAATAAAAAGTCGACGTTTACCATCAGAAATGGTGTATTTATGTATTTTTGATCGCCGATTCCGAATCCGGGTTCAAAAAAAGTCGTACACCCCCAAAAAAAAAAATTAGAGCCAAAAAACACCTCGTGAATAGGGTATATATGAGATAACGCTCTGAAAATGATGTTATCATTTTAATCAATCGTTTTGTTTAATATTTTCGGGAAAAATTGAATGCATTACGATAAAAATAAAGGTAAATTACAGCGTTCACCCTATCGGTATGAAACGCACCCCCATAGAGGGTGATAACCACCCTCATCTGCCATCAAACCAATTGATAACGACAATGACTGACAAACATCTAAAAATGTTTAAGTTTCGTTAGGTTTGCAATAACGAAACTTAAACATTTTTAGATGTTTTTCAGTCACTGTCGTTATCAATTGGTTTGATAACTACCCCTATAGCGTTATGAAAAACAACCCTTAACTTCAATTACAGAAAATAGAAAGGAAAAAACATGAAATTTGATAACAATTTCGTTAGGTTTGCAAAGAACCATACCATAAAAAAAAGATTAAAAAAAGAAGAATTAAAAGCTACTAACGTAAGAGTACTTCTCACCCCCTTCAGGGATGCGTTTTATACCCAAATGGTGTTAAGATTGGTGACAAATGACTGCTAATATCCTAGCCATAAGGATCTCTGCAAATAAGAACATCCATATAATGAAATCGTTATCACATTTTATGTTTTTTCCTTTCCTTTTTCTGCAATTGAAGTTAAGGGTTGTCTTTCATAACGCTATAGGGATAGTTTTGGGGTATTACGTGAATTCTACTTCAGTTTATTGCAAACCTAACGAAACTTCAGTCATTGTCGTTATCAATTGGTTTGATGGCAGATGAGGGTGGTTCTCACCCTCTATGGGGGTGCGTTTCATACCGATAGGGTGAACGCTGCAATTCACCTTTATTTTTATCGTAATACATTCAATTTTTCCCGAAAATATTAAACAAAACGATTGATTAAAATGATAACATCATTTTCAGAGCGTTATCTCATATATACCCTATCAGGTGGTGTTTTTTGGCTCTCAAATTTTTTTCTGGGAGTGTACGACTTTTTTTGACCCCGGAATCGGAATCAGCGATCAAAAATACATAAGGATATACTCGTCTCATTGCTAGGTTAGAACATTTTTTTTTTGTGGGGCTGTGTTATTAGTAAAATTATCAACGTTTAGTCATTTATGACTTAATTTGAAAATCCTTATTCGAAATGCACCAGCTACCTCCACATTTAAAAGCATTAGTCTTGTAAAGTTGATGCCAGTAACAAACTGTATGATTAAACTATATTCACCGAGCTCTGAGAGCTGTCACGCGCTGTTCACCAGAGCCATTCATGCGTAAAATATTAAAAATACAAGAAGTTTCCTGATCGATTTTAGAACGATTGAATGTTAATGTAGGATATTGTTCTTTTAAACTTGATAATACACTACCATAAACTTCAAATAGATTCACTAAACTGTTTATGAGTTATAATAATTCAAATTTTCGAACAAATGTAAATACACTCTTACGCAAATTACATACAACTGAAGTCGAAAAAACCGTTGGCAATCTCCTGAAAAATGCGACCAATGTGGATGGAACACGTCGCGATGACGAGGCAATCACGCATATTTATTACTCTCAGCCTTCCGTGAATACACAATAGTAGGATCAAAACCGCAAGTATTAGCACGAATGGAGGAACGATTCCTAGTGGTATCACCTCTATTTCTAGAGGTGTCTCTACCTCTGCACATACTACAAAATGAAGTAGAGAACTTAACTGGGCATTGAACAACTCCTGTCATTGTAAAACCTCACTTGGGGTACCTTGAAAAAAAGTAGAAACATTTTTAAAGGTCGTTATCAAATCTGATAATGAGGGTACAGGTTCTACGTTGAAATATGGAGTAGATACTGACGCAACCATAGAATTTTGACATGATTCCCAAATACGGTCTGCAATGTCAATGATGTCTTTAATATCTGTCTTACCAGAGGCAGTTATCGCAATAAAAATAGTTTTCGGTAAGAGCTTTTCCATGACTTGATTAGTAGGTCCTAGCTCACCATATGAGATCCTCCTATAACACAACACAGACCGATAAAAATCGGACGGTTTGAGGTATTCTATTTGAAAACCAGTAAGTAAGTCATCAAGACGTTTTTCTTCGCTAGAAGTTAGACGGGAAATAAGGACAGATTTTAAATTTAAATATAATTCATTTCGTAAATATTATTAAAAATTGGTTTGCTGGTTTAGAAACCCAAAACGGTGAAAGCTTTACGAATATTACATATTGGTTATGAGGTAAAACCAGCGGATTAGTAAGTGCGATATCATCCGTCGTCGGATGAGCCATATTTAATTGATTAACACCTTTATACATCAAAAGGGTGAAATAAAAAATTTCGGTAAATTTCAATTTGGCATCGTGAAAGTGACAAATTATGAAGGGGTTTCCAAATGCGAACGACGAACTATTTACAACAACCAATATCCAAATAATCGTTGATAAACCAGAACAGGAAAGAAGATCGACCAAATAAGCCGCAAAAATTTTTCAAAAATCGGGGTCACTAATTTATAAATTCTTGATACATATGTATCAAGCTATAGCTTGATACATATGTATTGTAATTATGCTATAATAAAAACTTTAGAATAATCAAGATTCATATTGATTTTCTTGTAATTCAGATAATTATATAATTTCACACACTAACAATTTTTTCTTTTTTCTTTTCCCAAAATTCATATATATTGTTATTATTTCTTTTTTCTATAGCCATAGTTACATTTTGGAACTTAATTTAAAAGCAAGTGAGCTGACACAGAGGCCATCTACAATAATACATGGGTCACAAAACGTTGCGAATAACAAAAAGAACATTATGTCTAACGCATCACATCTCCGCTGTTAAGGTGGCCATTCCCTAGAAAGAGACATCCGATAGGGAAATATTTATTATTTTTGTCCGTAACTTTTTTTTTCTTAGTACGTATACTTAAAAAAAAACTATAAGAGTACCTTAGTAGAACCATAGCAAGACTATTACTATGAATTTTCACTCAATAATTTCAGTGGTTTGCAAAATAGCTAAATTTAAAACTATTAAATAGGAAGATTAACATAATTTTTAAATTTAAATCTAGCTATTTTGCAAGCCACTGAAATTATTGAGTGAACATTCATAGTAATAGTCTTGTTATGGTACTACTTAGGTACTCGTATAGTTTCTTTAAATATACGTACTAAGAAAAATAAGTTATGGCCAAAAATTATAAATATTTCCATATTGGATGTCTCTTTCTAGGGAATGGCCACCTTAAACCATGAAACTTTCTGGGACTAATTCCGGCAACTAAAAAATATTGCTAAAACTGGTAAAACACACCTTGTTATCCATATAAGAAACAGGAACTTACGTAATTAAAAACAATAATGGTGTTATGACGTGGGTTTAGATAACGAAAATGTCGGTTTTAAAATGTCTCGGAATCACCCTCACATTATCTACGTGCGTCAATAAGTCAATAGATAATATGTGGCGAAATTATAGTACACACAGTATAGAATATGCACATATGACTGAGAACTTTAAAATTTAAATAGTCGCAGAAAATTACATCATTTGGAGGCGTAACTAACCCAAATATCATCGTATCGGCAAATATTCAACGCACACCATCTAATTATTACTTATATGGTTTTATGTTATAGCAGTCTAGGATTTTACTAGCCCGTCACATTATCCTGACGTTTTCACAGTTATGTCAGCCGGAACTAATTTAAATAGAACTTAAATAAATACAATAAACATATTTAAATGTCCGTCTCACGTACAAATTTAAAGGGACCGGACCCCTCAAATTAAATTAACATGAATACTTTTTTAGAAATCCTTATTTCCGCTTTGACATAAATTTAAACATACTGAAAAGATATATTAACATCTCACCATCCAATACAATTGAAAAATATTTGTATAACTAATATATAAACTGACGTTAAATTATTTGTATTAGAATACATTAACTATATAAAAGAAAGTTCCAAGGTGATTAACAGCTATAAAACAAAAATTCTGTGATACGAATACACGACTATGAAAAAGATTTCGATCGAAACGATACTAATATTCTCATAAAAGTGAGCATTTTGACTTTATACTCTGTTTGAAAACGACAGAGAAGTAAAAAATCACTCAAAGAAAGATGGGAGTACTACATATTTCCCTTCACATTTATAGCGATTATAAAGAAAATTTAGTTATTATAAATTAATTGATTTAGTTACTTTCAGTTCTTAGCAATTTGGTAAATCTGAATAAATTACGTACTAGAAGATGCGACTCTGTGGGAACTCGACACATCATTATTGATGTAGAAGTCGCAGATAGTTCGTCGGAATATTCAGAGGAAAAATTTTAAAACACTGTTATCTTATTTATACAATACTAGGTACATTGTATCTTATATATTTTATTACTATAGACTCCTCAAATATTTCATTAATTTAAAACGTGCTTTGGCAATCTATGTACCAACATTAAAATTATGAATGAAAGAAGAAAAAATTGTCGGGATTAGATAAAAATAAAAACAAAAATAGATAGAATAGTGCTATACACGGAAAAATGAATTTTCTTCATACCTACCTCAAAATAGACCCATTTTCATATGAAATAAATGTAATGTCTTGTTAACTGGAGCTTTGGACTCCGTCGTAGATTTGAAAGTAACTGTGTGGACTGTATATAAACTATTTATTTTTCAACGTGCATAATATAAGGTATTTAACAACTTAACGCTAAGGCGGTCTATTTCACACTGCTTTTACTAGCCCTTTCTTATTTGGGCTGTTTATTGAGGGCGCTGCCGGCGCACGAATTGTAAATTAAGGTTTGTGCCCTAACATGCCGGCCGCCTTGAAATATGTGACTATAACATTTTCAAAACTTAAACTAAATATTATGTACAAAATAGATATTGAACAAAATCATATTGTATTCAAATTGAAACGGTGAAATTTAAAGTCTATAATTAACATGAGAGCTAGAATTTATGTGCCATTGTCTGTACTTGGTTCAAAAGGTAAAACACAAACTTTAGCCACTGCTCTTTTTAGAACATCTTTTCCATTCACTCTCACTGATACCACTCTGACGATACCATCATGTCCTGGATGCAGCTCGGTGACCCTGCCGAGGCGCCATTGAAGCGGTGGCACTTTGTCCTCCTTCAAGAGAACCATAGAACCTACTTGAAGAAGACTCGTTGCGTTTTGTTTCCACTTGACTCTAGTTTGCAGCTCACCCACGTACTCCTTTGCCATCGAGACCAAAAGTGCTGAATTATTTGCTGAAGCCTTTCGAAACGTTTTAAGCGGTTTTCGTGAATATCTATATAGCTTAGCTCGGGTATGGTGGTTAATCTTCTCCCAATTAAAAAGTGGCCAGGGGTTAAAGGATTCAAATTGTCGGGATTAGATGTAAGAGGGCACAGAGGGCGGGAATTTAAAATTGACTCTATTTGAACAAGTACAGTAGTGAAGTCTTCAAAATTTAGATGTGCATTTCCGATTACCCTCTTTAAGTGGAATTTAGCACTTTTTATTCCGGCTTCCCATATACCGCCGAAGTTTGGAGAACGTGCGGGTATGAAATGCCATGTTATATTTTCTCTCGATAAAGTCTTGCAAACATTTTCCTTTTCGACCCTTAAAAATGATTGTAAATTTTCTAACTCAGTACCTGTACCAATGAAATTACCTCCATTATCGGAATATATGTTTAGTGGTTTTCCGCGTCTTCCTACGAATCGTTTTAAGCTTGCCATAGAACCTTCTGTAGTGAGGTCAGACACAGCTTCCAAATGTATCGCCTTCGTGGCTAAACATATAAAGAGACATACATAGCCCTTAATTAATTTGGGTACTCTCGTGTACCTATCTTTCAACACAAAGGGACCAGCATAGTCCACGCCCGTATTGAAAAAAGGCGAGTATTGGTGAACACGTGCTTGAGGTAAATCTCCCATTAAATAATCGTTAGATTTAGGATTTGCTCGAAAACACGTTACGCAATCGCGAACTACACCCCTTGCAAGATTACGCCCCGATATGGGCCAAAATCGTTCCCTAATTGACGAAAGTAACATTGTAGGTCCGCAATGTAATAGTCGCACATGTTCGTCCTTTAGGAATAGTTTTGTAATTTTATGTTTAGCTGGCAAGATAATCGGATGTTTTTTATCAAAATCGTAATTGCTTTGTTCTAAACGGCCTCCTACTCGTATTAAGCTGTCGTTCATGAATGGATTTAACGAAAGAAGTTGACTTTTAGCATTAATCGGTCTCTTTTTTGATAAATCTTTATATTCGCGAGGAAAACACTCGAGTTGTGCAAGTCTGATTAATAGTTTCATTGCATGTTGTAATTCACTGGCAGTTAATATTCCTCCAAGTTGCCGCGTTCCCTTTTTTAATTTTCAATTAGATATAAATCTTAAACATCACGCTATCGTTATTTGCAATTTTTGAAAACTTGAATATTTTTTGAAAATATCAGAATTATCATTAACTGCTACATTTACAACAGTTCGTTGTTCGGGTATCTCGCTATCTGAGAACGCATTGTCCGTATTTATAGTTTTGAAATTCTCGTTGGTGAGCCAGGACGGACCTGACCACCATAGTGTCGATTTCTCTAAGTCAGTGACGGACGCTCCGCGTGATAACAAATCCGCTGGATTGTCTTTTGATGATACGTGGTTCCATTCGCTTGTATCTGTCAAGCGCTGAATTTCGCTTACGCGATTTGCAACGAAAGTTTTCCAGCGATTCGGGGCTGCTTGAATCCAAGCAAGTGTTATTTTAGAATCGGACCATAAATATTGTTTATTAAAATTAATGTTTATTAAATCGCGTGTCTTTTGCACCAGTTGTGCTAGAAGTACGGCGCTGCAAAGTTCGAGCCGTGGTAACGTTATTTTTTTAAGAGGTGCAACTCTCGACTTTGCACATAATAGTTTGGTATAGAAATTTTCATCTACACCTTTACATCTTATGTATATGCAGGCACCGTATGCCTTTTCACTCGAATCCGCGAAACCATGCAATTCGAAATATGAGCAGTCTGATAGAGTGACTTGTCGGGGAATCTTAATAGTATCTAAACATTTCAAACCTGCCCGAAATTTTGACCACTCATTTAATACAATCTGAGGAATCGGGTCGTCCCACAAAATTTTTGCTTCCCACAGTCTTTGAATTATTAATTTTGCTATAATAATTACCTGACCTAGTAAACCCAGCGGATCGTATATCTGTGATATCTCGGACAGAATTGTCCGTTTGCTTATAACTACTTGTTTTTCTGGGATCGATGTCGAATATTGAATGGTATCTAACACTGCATTCCAACAAATGCCTAAAGTCTTATTGGATTCGTTTTCCCCTAATTGTAATATGCTGGAATCTAGGTCATTGTTTATTTGAAATTGTTCACACAATTTCTTTTTATTGCAGAGCCATTTTCTTAACTCGAAACCTGCACTAGAAAGAATATTAGAAACCTCGCGTTGTAATTGTACGAGCTCAAATTCTGTATTAGCTCCACACAAAAAATCATCCACGTAAAAACTATTTCTTATTGCATGACACGCTGAAGGATATGTATTTTCATATTGGCTTGCTAGTTGAAATAAGCAACGAATAGCTAAGTACGGCGCTGATGCAGTGCCGTAAGTAACGGTTTTTAACTCATAACACTTTACATCCTTTGACACATCGTCGCGCCAAAATATTCGCTGAAATCGAGTTTGATTAGGGTCAATTAACACCATCCGATACATTTTTGATATATCGGCGGTCATCATACATACTGGTATATGCGAAATCGAGAAATTATACTGAAAATATCTGATTGGATGGTTGGTCCGATATATTGGACATCATTCAGTGACAGGCCGCTATCACTTTTCATTGACGCATCAAATACTATTCGCACTTTCGTGGTGCAACTAGCTTCTTTAATTACTGCATGGTGGGGAAGATAGTAATTTAATTCCTCATTATTGAAATTCTCCCTTATTTCGATAATATGCCCTAGACTTTCATATTCGGACATAAATTTTTTATACTCGATATATAACTGTGGATTTTTTATTAATCGTCTTTCTTGAGAGTAAAATCGTTTTAAGGCTAATTCTCTAGAATGTCCTAAATGGCTGTAATTTTCTTTAAACGGAATATTTGTTATAAACCGCCCGTCTTGATCACGCCTGTGGGTATTATTAAAGTGAATTTCACAAAATTGTTCAGACTGTGAGAGAATTGATTTATGATCTATTTCCTCAATATTCCAAAATTTAACTATATTTCTGTCTAGAGAACTTACATCTATACTAGTACTAAATAAACAACTAACCATATTGCACATTTGTTTCGGAATATGAAGATTACCTGCTATAATCCATCCCAACTTAGTTTCATTTAGGGTAATTTTGAAATTTCCTAATTGCACTCTACCGACACATAAAAGTTCCCAAAAGGTTGTTGAACCTAATAATAAATCAGTTGACGCAGTTTTATTGAAGTTGGGATCTGCTAATTTTAAATTGTCGGGAATTTTGAACATATTTTTATTAAATGAGATGGTAGGTAAATCTGTTGTAATCTGTGATAATACTAGGCATTCAACTGATTCGCTAAATGAATAATCACTTGAATAAAATTTTAAATTGGTTATATATTGTATATTCGATATTGCTTTACCCACACCAGTAATTGCATAATCTGCTCGTTTCAAATTTAGATTTAGTTTATCGCACAATTCTTTTGTTATAAAATTACTCATAGACCCACTGTCTAAAAGTGCACGACACTGATGTAATCGCCCCTGTGAATCTTGTACTAAAACCAAAGCCGTTGATAATAAAATTTGATTAATAGCTAAATTAGCGACTGTACTATTTTCTACCGTATGTAGCGATGATGCCGTCGCCGATTGCTCGTTAGAGGTGGCAGATTCACCTGATGTGACAGTATTGCGTACTTCACCGACTTGACTTGTAGGATTATTATTTAAATTCGATGACGCAGCGGCAGGTATATGTTTAAAATTATCAATATGTAAAAGGGAATTGTGAAGTTTTGCGCATTTTCGACATTTTGAAGATTGACACTGAGTAAAATTATGATTTGGCCTCAAACAATTTTTACATAATTTTAATCTTTTAATTTCACTGATTCGTGTAGATATCGGATTTTTTAGAAAAGATTCGCAATTGTAAATCGTGTGCTGACCTTTACAATAAAAACAACAAACATTTTTTGTTATGTTTGTACTAATATAAGATTGATTTTTACGTGTGTCGTATTTTATCGGTTTTTCATATTTTTCAGCCTTGGGGTTAATTTCTAATTTTTGTAATAACTCGCACCGAATTCTTAATAAATTGAACAGATCGCTTATTTTTTCGCCTGATTTGTCCTCGGGCTTCCTTTTTGCATTGTTTCGCGTACAAAACGCTTCCCACTCGTGCTTGGTAGAAGCGTCACACTTATCAGTGATTATAGGGATCAGTAGCGTATCCCACTTATCTGTTGGTTCGCCTAACGCCTTTAGTGACTGCAAATTATTATGTACATTATTGTATAAGTTTCTTAAATTCTTTGCAGATTCTTTATGTATACGCGGAAAATCTAAAATAGAACGTACATGTGATCGTACAATTAAGTGGCTTTTTTCAAATTCTTCTTCCAACGCACCCCACGCTACCTTATAATTGAGAGCGGATGTCGGAATTGCCTTTATGATTTCCAACGCTTCTTTGCCGAGACTGAGTTTTAAATGCTGCATTTTCTGAATATCAGACAGTATAGGACTCCTGTCAATAATAGACAAAAATGCATCCTTAAATTCCACCCACTCGTCATAATTACCGTCAAATGTCGGTACTTTCATTGCTGGCAAGAATGCCTGAGGATACGAAAATTGAACATTATTTATTCCGCTATTCGGATTGTTTGCATTAGAAACGCTCGCGCTCGACCCATTGTTTTGTGCTTCAGAAAATGTTTGCAAGATTTCATCAACAGAACCTGTTAATGAATAATAAATTGACTCAAACTCTACCCGCTCCTTCTCCTCAGCTTCTAGTTGAGCATCATCAGATAACAAATCTATCTGCGATTGTATATCGTTAAATAACTCTAATGTTGGTATGAAATTGTCTAGCCTTCTTTTCAATTCGCAAATTAATTTACCATCAGGTTGGCGTAAGTCAGATGAATCGTAAAATTTTTTGAACCTAGTGAGACGATTTTTTATTTGACCCCTGTTTTTCCTTAATTGTTTTAATTCGGACATTGTTTATTGTTTAAATAGAACCAATTAACGGAAAAGGACAAAATAGGTATAGAAATTAATTAGGTTTAAATTGGAATGGACTCACTTTGTTTATTGTTTGACCTGCTACGTCACTGGATTCTGTGAACGGCTTCTCTCTATGGACACTTTGGGATGCTGTGCTTCTGTTGCTGGTTACCTGGTGGAACTTTTGCCGCCAAATTTCTCTTGCTTATTATCGTAAAATTGTTGATTGAATTTGTTAAATACACTTATTGTAGATTGTAGAATTTGTTTTCACGAAGATTATTGCCTTTAATTGTATATCGAACGATTGTTATGCACGATGACTAAAGTCTTTAATGGAGTAGGTAGTATTATTATAGTCACGATTATTATTGTTTTTCACTGTAATTCGGTTCGAAACTGGACCAATGTAATGTCTTGTTAACTGGAGCTTTGGACTCCGTCGTAGATTTGAAAGTAACTGTGTGGACTGTATATAAACTATTTATTTTTCAACGTGCATAATATAAGGTATTTAACAACTTAACGCTAAGGCGGTCTATTTCACACTGCTTTTACTAGCCCTTTCTTATTTGGGCTGTTTATTGAGGGCGCTGCCGGCGCACGAATTGTAAATTAAGGTTTGTGCCCTAACAATAAACGTCTGTTGTTCAATTTATTTAAAGATTTCAATAATAATAATAATTTATAATTCTATTAAACCCAGCTACGATATTTGAATTTGAAGAAAATCGCCAGATTGAACAGAAGCAGAAATGTCGTAGTACGGGTACCTATATAGAGAAAACTTTCTCTCTAAAAGTACAGCTCATCAATGTAATATATAATAGAAATTACTAATATAGAATTTGTATTTATAATGAGCTTTTATTACGCTTTCATTTCCAAATGGACTTTAGTTAACAGGATTTTATCTCGGCGACCAATTAATTATACGCATGTGCAGTCTGCACATCGAGGTGTACAGTACATCATATACCTACTTCGTCTTAGTCCTCTCTAAAGCGTAAATGGCGTAAGTTTGGGTATATTCTACACAGGTGTGAAAAAGTATATTACATTATCTATTCTTCTGCATATTAACTGTTGTTAGGTTTGGGTTGTAATGTAATAAAATTACCAATTTAGAAAATTCACTAAATACATTTTTAATAAATAATACAGTCTAATATATTTGTTTAATTACACACGCACCAACGTTTCAGTAATATTAGCTATTAGCTTCCGCGTAATACCCGAGCCCATAACCTGTTAAATTTGGATTGTAATTTAATAAAAGTACCAACTTACGATTTAGCATTTAAATACGTATTTAAATAACGAAAGTGCAGGCAGAACTAATTAAAAATATCCTATTTAATCAAAATGTCCTTTTAAAGTACTTCAGATCTAAGTAGGGTCTGTTTCCAGAACCATAAATTTAAACTAATAATGTAAACTGTCACGCTTGGTTATCGTATGGTTTTTGTAAACATTATCCATCAATACAAAATTTCAACATTAACAACAAATGTCAAAAAAATGGTGTTCCACTAGGGGATTCAGTTTTCTGCTCTATTTACAATGTTCTCCATGTTTGGAAAATACTGCGTTTATGTAGCACCTAAGATACATTTCGTGACAATGGAGAATATATGGCAGTCATTAAAAAAATACCTAATATTTTTCAAATACTGCACAAATACAAGCATCGTCTCCGTTTATGTACTTTGAATATAATAGGAGATCTATTAATGTGAAAATTAAGTTCCTAGCCAGTGGAGCAGTGCTAAGGTGTTTGGCTTGCGACCACGGAGTCCCGGGTTCGAATCCTGGCCAGGGTATGTATGTTTAATGGCGTTTTTCATGTGTTACTATGACGGTTGTCGTGCACTAGACCGCTATTGAGTGGCACAACATGTCTAGTCACTGTTATCTCTCCTGAGTTCGAATCTCAGCTGTGGTAGATGGCAATATCGCACTAAATGGTTGTTGTGTTAATGTCTATGTGTACGTGTCCTGGTTGAGTGGTAGAGGAGCAATAGCTGAACTCCGCCAGGACGTTAATATAAATAAGGCCATTAAAATTAAAAAAATAATAAAATAAAATAACCATTATCAGAGGGCCCAAAATTCGAATGTCCTGCAAAAACTATCTTCGATGCACCAACATAATTCTAGATGAGAGTTTTGAAGGAAGTCTTGGAAGTGCTCCGATAAAAACACTGTTATATTATTTTCTATTTATTCCAGACGCACTCGTTTACCATTTTACTTAATTACTTCACAGAATTTAAATCAATAGCCTTGAAAATAGCTACGAAAAAATGTTGGTTCTATCTGTTCCAATTCCAAAGTTGTAAATATATAAAAAATACCTAATGATTTATAATAAACTAGTAATATTATACAGCTATACAAATATTTGACTGATACAAGAAGCAAAGTTTTGCTAACCCAGACAAAGTATTATTAATAAGAATGTGCACACACAAGAGGTCAATGAACTTTATACACTAGCACTGTCTAGGTCTAGATATGTCATACATAAATAAGTTTATTATGCCTGTTACTGGCAATTCTACCACAGGTTGATATTAACTTATTGATCTTTAATTGTTTTTTTTGTCATAATTTTTCGTGCCAGCAACCATGTTATTAGAAAGCAATATGCTGTGTTAAAAACTTTCAGTCTGGATTAACGTCTACAGTTAATATATCTTGTATCGTGACTATTATAATACTATTTATTTAAGGCTATTTATACATACTGTAAATTGTATAATTCTCAATTTCCTTTTGAAAATTTAGTTTAGTAGGTAATTACTGTTAAACTTAATTAGATATTTTTGTATTTTATCATGCCTAACAGGTTCCTACACAAATAGCAAGTGCTTCTTCGTTTTCGTCTAATGAAAAAGACATCCAGTGAAAAGCATAAAACCCAGAGAAATTAAAATTGGGTAACGTTTAGTACCTAGTTCTATTTTTAGTGTAGGCAGTTTAAATTCTATATACTGCTGTAACCCTTTCGAAAATAAAAGCATATGAGCATTTTTACGGCACAAGTATTGAACTGAAAAACAGGTATTTGATGATGAAAGTGGAAGAACCATTGCCTTGTAAGGTTAAAGCATCTCTTTTCTGAAATGCAAGCTGCAAAATCATATAATCTGGGAATAACGAATATTCACCCTTTAAATTTTAAAAACGACAAGCAGCGTGTCATGAATAACCTCATATTAAGGCTGTATTCTTATTTTTACTGTTATTAATATACATGATAGTTATTAGTGGTTAAAAGTGATGGCAGTAAAAAGAAATGTCCAATTTGTCATTTTTCTGAATTTTTGTAAAGTCAGACATAGAACAGGATTTTCAGTTAGAAGGATCCGTAGGTCAGTGTGTAGCTTGCATTATAGCGAAGTTCAAGTGCCACATACGGAGAAATAAATTTTCGTTATAAATTATCACCCAAATAAGTGGTTCGAATTCCACTATAAACTGTAAAGCCTCTTTTACTCAGACAAATCTAGAGCTCCTAGACTGAAGAGGGTCATTAAGGTGATCTCGGAGGTCATCCGGTTAAAAATATTTTCAAAACATTGTTATTTCACACATGCACACACTACGGCACATGCATTTTGGGTTTCAAATAAAATTTATACCATTAAAGGAGATATTTAGAATATTCTCAGCGTTTATGACTGATGGAAATTAAATTCCGTCATTTTCTTGCGATCTTGTCATTCCACCTTCATTGTATCTCGTCAATGGATCACCTGCACTTATGGGGTAACATCTCCAATAGAGTTTATATTTTATAGTTTAAAAGTCTAAAACCCAGTACTTTTCAAATCAACGTACACATTTATTTTTCATTATCCGTGCTAGTAGTTAGTAAACTTAGTACTGGAAATGTCTGATGTCATGAAAAAGAAACAATGCGCATGATTACATATTCGTTTGATGATAGTTAAAAGCTAAGGTAAATTACATTCATTTGCGAAGCTATGTGAATGTTGAACGTCTTTCAATTCGTTTACACCACAAATAAATTAAAAAAGAATAATGAAATAACCTTCAGCAAGTTTCATTTAAATTTGAAAATTAGCCAAAATGCACTAAAAACGAAAACTGTAGGTCCACTGATAAAAATATACCTAATACCTCAAACACATTTAATCGCTATTTTGATTAGGATTCCTAATTTAATTTTGCAACATTCAAGGCTCATAGAAGAAATGACGTGAATTCGCAATGCTTGTAAAAACCATATGACGATTTTTTTTTGCAACAAACTGCCAGCAACCTAGAAAAACACCATATACGGTTTTCACGATATTGCAATTGCAAATTTCGTATAATTATCAAAACGCCTTAAGACCTTTCGATTAATTCGAAGACTGTTCTTTATATAAAAAGTGGATATTAATTTTTATGTAAATTAGAATTTGCCGAAATGTATTATTTTAGAGTCTGAACCGTTATATAAGAATCGTCTGACATAATGAATGAAGCGTTCGCTTGGTTTCAACTAAAATCAAACAGTTTAATGAACTGCTAGGCAACAAAAAAAATCGCGAATGACTATATGTAATTCGGCAGTCTGACTTCTCCTAAAGGGAGCCCCTAGCAGACTAGACAGTCGCTTCCCCCACATCTATTACAATTTTAATCCAACATTTGGGTTCCTAGACCTTCTTGGATTTGGCAAGTGGCAACAGACGATATACAAAACTTCGGCTTTTACACATCAGCAAACGAATACTTAAGTGCAATTAATTAATTTCCCGAGTTTTACCATATTATTTCTGCGTAGGTATTACCTATTAATTAGATACCTACCTTTATACTGAATTTAATGCAAAATTTAAGTAATCACACAAACAATTTCTCGAATGAATGCTATTACGAAAATATATTTTATTAGCGAATGTCTAGAATTACGAGCCTAGGCAAGTACCTCGACAATTTTTCTGTGAAACATTATGCACAACTTATCTAGTTGCAATTATTTTAAAATACATGCAAAGTGCATTTTTTATAGAAAAAATAATATTGCATCAATTATGTCTGATAAGAAAATATATGAACCTGTTTCTGACTAAAGTAATTGCTCACGATAAACTAAAACAAATGGAAAACTACTACCTATTAAATAAATTTTTTATTGCCCCTCAAATTACAGCGTTCATGATAAAAAAGCGCAGTTTCTTTGCGGTAACTAGATTACGAATAACCCTAGTACACTTAAATTAATATAAACAGTAATTAGAAAACATAAAAAACTCACATTCCAAGTCCGATGAGTACTGCGCCGCAAATTGTCCACTCGAAGGAATGCATATAGCGGGGTGGTAGTCCAAAAAGCACGAAACAACGTCCTCACACAACATATCATGAGACTGCTTTACAACGACTGTTTTCTTCGTTCAACATTATCGCATAGTAACCAACCGACAAACGTTAAAATCTTTAATATGTGAACTGAATGATCTAAAGTGAGACAGGTATACTTACGTCACTCACAGACAGGCGCACTCTCAACATTCGCAACCTAGAGAGAGGGGAATTCGTATATTTTACGCATTTTTAACCCTAAACTTTCGTTGAACCCCTAACTAATGCCAAAAACATTAATTTGACTAGCCCTGCGAAAATTCAAGCCCAAAAAAGTTTGTACTTTTTAATTAAAAATTGCAGAAATTCACGGTTGAACCTTCACAAGTCGGAGGCGCGACGAGACGTAAGAGGTATTTTGCAAAATGGCTGCTATCTCCAAGCCTGTTAATAAGTACGCGTTATACTATTTAATTTTTAATAATTACGAATTAATAATCAGAGCTTTTTCTATATAAAATGTACAATTATGAAGAAGAATAAGTGGTTTAATTTACTGACGCAGAAATTTTCAAGTAGCTTTGCAAACGTAAGTTCACTACCTACCATTAAAGTGCGCGCCTCTTAGGGGGTTCGATACGAACCCTACACGTAAAATATTTCCGCTTTTTAAAGCCAATTGCTGTTTATTGATAATTTCTACGTATTTTACAAACAAAAACATTTATTTTACTATTTAATAAATAAAAGAAAATACGATATAGGCGTAGGGGTAAGATTTTTCCCTTTAACATCTTTCAATGCTTGAAAATGCGGAGATTTAAAGAACAAATAACATAGGTATGTATTTCTCAGAAGGTTAGGAACCTTTACGTTCTAGGTATAAAAATATATTAAATAGTACAAGAAGTTAAAATGTCCATTTGAACTAAGAAGAGTTAAAAGGTCGTTTAAAATGAAATAATTATGCAAGTTTTTTAAATTAAATGAAGTTTACATTTTATAAAAAAAACAGATGACATATTCGGTCTGTATGAATAATAAAAATTCAGTTTAGACACCTTGCAAATTTATAACAACCCTTTCATTTGGGCTGGAACCTTTTAACTAGTAGCAATATCTGTAGATGAAAATTAATGTAGTTATACTCGACCAATGTTCAGTTTGTTTGTCAAAATAAGAAATGTATGAAAAAACATACCCAACTGCATGATTTGCATTAACCCTAACATTTAAATAAATACTAATTTTGAATGTTAGATATATAAAACACAACATACCTATGCGAAGAAAAATGCAATACTACTGTACATTTCTTTATTATAGGAAAAATATTAAGTATTAGGAAAAGAGTACAAATGCTGAAAGATGATAACTACCCTTTAAACGCATAGTTCTTCAACTTGTGGACAAGTATTACTAATTAATAAAAATGAAACCGCTTTTTGATTGGTTTCACAGCTGTAGGCCGTAAAGAGGATATTTCTTCTGTGGAATAAATACAATAATTATAAATATAATATATAGACATAAACATACCCCCTAAATCTAAAGCTAAGGCTGGTCAAAAAAGGGTTACACGATTATCTATAAGATTTTACGATATCATTGAACCCATTTCGATTCTAAAACAGTGAACTTATTTTTCTTTTCTTTTAATTGTATTTTGCTGTCTTACACCTCCTCTCTTGCCTAGCTCTCTAAAAAGAAATACAAGAAATGCAATTAAAAGTACTTTGCTCCTAGGTGTTGACCCAAAGTATTTTTGGTCATTAAAATTAAGAAACTAATTATAAAATATCCTGGGGTGAAGAACTCCACAAAACAACACATTTTTTTGATATAATTTGGCTTTAAAATTACTCCACAATGTGGTCTTTCACAATCTGCACAGTCTGATAAATAAATTAAATTGTAAAATATTTTTAACAACCTTTTAGGTGAACCTCCAATAATCGTCTAAATCTAGGAGATCTAGATTCGTCTGAGTAAAGGAAACTACCTATATCTGACTATGGTAAATAAGTTGTGTCGGCAACAAATGGTACAATTTCAATTCAGTAATTATACTCATTGTTTTCAGCCTCGAGATTGAATCACCTACAGATGATGCCAACATAGTTGACGAAACTCACGTCTAGTATAGTATTCAAGTCTAATGTTTTAGTATTTGTGGATACTATTTTCCTTACGCTGATGACTTCAACATCACCTCCAGATGGGTGCGTTTATCATTGCTTAAGTCAAAAATTGACATTCAACACCGGTGAGATTATCTGTCAATGCAAGACATTACATGGGATACACAAGCATGGACAAACAAGTAGAACACATGTAGGTATACTAATAAACACCAGCTTATAATTTACATTATTTCAAGGATCAAGGAGTTTCTTCCACTGAGTTAATGCCACCTTTCCCTAGCGCCAGGTCCCGGATATAGCAATGTCTTTGGTTGTAAAAGTATTAATTCTACACCACTAACTTAACCTATTCTCAAACAGAACGCATAAACATATTTACATAAACGTACACATAGAGAACATTAGGCAGCCATATTGGGGCCGCCATTTTAAATTTTCAAATTTTCATAATTTTCTTGAAGGGTTGAGATTAGTCCCTCTACACGCGAAAACATATATAGCCCGTTACATTTCCTGTTTATGGTATATATTACACATGGGGCCCATGTGGCTTACGTGTCTTCGCGAGCAAAGGCGAAAAGGGGTAAAAGTCCAGTTAACAAACTGCGTGTAAACACAAAATACCATAACATTTTTTCTGGAACAATATAAAAATTTGATATATCGCGCTGCGCCAAAATGGCATCAGAGTCATACACTAATAGATTTATTATTGTCATTATTATTATGTGCTTTCCATAAACAAATTTCTGTTATTTGGAAATGTTTACAAACACTTGAATAACAAAAAGGTTTTGTCGGTCAATGTAAGAAATTTTAAAAACCCTGTGCAAAAATGTTGAGGATCTAAAATACTTCAGTTCAAACGTTAATATTTAATTTGCATTCCATTACTTTTTCTAAACTTACAAAGTACCAAAATAATGTCCCAAAATAATATTAACATTATATAACATTAATATAGCACCAACGAAGGAATAACTTAAAATTAGAAATCTTGAGATTGCACACTTGGTGTTTTAGTAGACAGTAGGGTGATCAGTATCTGCTTTGAAGACTAGTCTAACGTTTACAGAAAACTACATTAAATTTGGTGCATTCGTTTTAAAGTTATAAGGGAATTAAAATCAGTGCGTTTTTGTGAGGTTATGTCGGTTAAGCTGCACCCTCTGCGATTCAGTATGTTTGTCAGCAAAACTGCATCAATACTGGAGAGATTATATTAAAGTTATGTGGAAACAGACACATAAACAAACCCTAATAAACTCACAAACAAGTAAACAAGATCACACCCTAAACGTATACACAGCTCTCCATTTCGTTGAGGGTAAAAAAATAATAAATAATCATCTTTTTATGGTTATTAGTAGTTAATTATTTTTTCACTGTATTTGTATTACCTACTCCAAATTAATAAAACATGGATTTTGGTGAGGTCTATTATTAAAATAAAATACAGAATATGTTCAATCCATTGCTGCAGCTGAATTAAATTTAATTTCTGTTAAAATTAAGTGCCAGCCCAGGAGCTCCCAGTGTAGATAGAGATATGAATGAGGGACACAAGTTCATTCATCCTATATCACAGTTCCCTTGACATTCAATTTTACAGCAATATTGTTCAGGTCATGTATACAAGACCTGAAAATACACAAGCCCAGTTCTAGGAATGGAGACTAAAGGGTCTCTCGTTAAAAATATTAAAGTAAGGGAAGTTTGCTAATGATAGTAAAAAAGTCACTCCATTAGGTACCTACTTAATATTTTATAAAATGAGTTTGAAATTCTGCTATCGCCCGGCTAGGTAGTGGATTAGAAAGTTTTTATTATCTATGCATGTAATTGTTTGTCGTTTTTTAATATGTTTGATATTTCAATGATAATATGTGTATCTGTAGTATATAAATTACTACTTTGTTGATAAAAATAAAAGAAAATCAATTTTCTTTGGCATACATACTGTTAATTAATGCATGCATTAAGGCCAAAAGCCAAAAGCTTCTAGGAAACTATTAAAATTAAAAAGAAATAATTCTGCAATATTATTACACTTGACGTTAATTTAAAAAAGAGTCAATATGTTTTCACAATTTTTAATAAACATTTAATATTCATATTAATAATGTATTCATCTTAGGTCAGTGATTCAACAGGAATAACAAAATACTCGTTCAACCTATAGAAAATTTCACTTTCACTTTCCATTTAGAATTTCTATATCTTTATTGGCATCTATATCTATATCAAAACCAAATTTTAGCAAAAGGTTTTGTACAATATGTTAAATGCTAACAAAGTTTACATCTTCCTTTAAAACAGGCCATTTTCCGGATAAATGGAAAATTGTATTTGTCATATCAATTCATAAAGATAGTGCAAAAATTAAACATTGCTGACTATTCCAGTATTTCAAAAGTATTTATAATGCATAAGAAATAAAAATACTAATTTTAGTGACATTAGACAAAGAAACATTTCCTCGGATATTACACCGTTCAAGTGAGGTGTATAAATTAGTGTAAATTTGTTTAACATCATTAAAAATAGTTTGGTTCTTACGCATTATACGCACTTTTGGAATGACAGCATGGTCAGCAGTGTATAAATTATCCATTATCAGTAAATTTAATATATTTGCCAAAATACAAGAATTATTTGTGCGTATTATTCTGTTGACCAACATGGATTTTTCCTTAAGATTTCGGTTAAAAGCAATTTAATCTGTTATTTACTATCAGACTCAGGTTCACCCCTCAAAACTAATTTTGTCGTTAGCTGAAGTTGGTATACGGAATCCCGCAGTGGGTTTATTTATCTTCCTAAGAGAACACATGTAGTTACGGTTCTTGTAGGTACATAAGTCTGCTGTATTTGATGTACCTTATGGCGCTCCTCAATGAAGCCACCTTGGAGCGTTGCTGTTTAGTATCTATGTTAATGATATAAGTAAATGTTTCGCGATCTACAATTTTATATGTATTGATGCACTTTAAGGCAATATACTCAATTGAGAATTACAAACAAATTCAAACCGATTTAAACAGCCTATTGTATACAAAAATATGCTATTATTAGTCTTATGAAGTATAGTTTAATATCTTCTATCATTGTATTTAGTTTTACTATAATACAGATGGGGAAAACTTTTAGGCAGTTAGTGAAATCAGACTTATAGATATAAAATGGTCTCTTCAATCACATATAACTAAAATAATCAATACAGCTAATAGAATACTTCAATTTATCATTAGAAATTGTAAATACTTCGAATTCTAATTAAGTTATAACAGTTTAATATGCTTTTATATGTAGTAAACTTAATTTTGTTTAATTGTTTTGAAATTCGTAATAAAAGTTTTTAAAATGTTTGATCAGTAGTTATAGTTTACCTGAAATTAATAATAATTATGAAACTTTATGATTGCATTTTAAATTGGTATCTGTCTACGATAGAATAATTATTGCTATACGCTTTTACACCGCAACTAAAAAATTATACACAACTACTCTTCACTGTTTTATTTCAACTACACTAAAAAATAATAGTTTATCACTAGTCATTTAGTCCCAGAGAGAGTGTTAATTTACCTCTATGCCGTATAGTTCAACAATGTTTATGCTGAAATGGGTATATTTAGTTTTCCATCCCTTTCTCTAAAAGAATACAATTAAAAGAGATTTTTCTTAATGTTTTATGAATGTACCTTTCCGCTTTGAATCCCCAGTACATGGGGAGACCTGTTATAAGTTTAACGTGTAAAAATTTTAACCCCTCGAGTTCAAATTATTTATGTTTTTTATATTTACTTAAGATCATGTTTGTTGATGTATGCATTACACTGTGCATGAACGAGTGAAAATATTAAAGGAATGAATACAAGTGTAAATATATATTTATAACTATATGTACATTGTATTTCCTTATTAACAGTTTATTCTTTTCAATGTTTTAATTGAAGTTACATTTATTTAATTTTACATTTTTATTTCTTATATGTATTTTACAGTGAGTTTTGACTTATCCTATATCATTATGCAATAACCTATTGAACTAATAAACATTATTATTATTATTATTATTATTAGATATATATACATGTGTATCTCCTCAATGGGTGATCCAATTTTGATGCCTTTATTTTTATTTATTTGCGGCTCTTTTCGTACAAATTATTTTAAGTTAGTCACATTTCAAATTGTTTAAACAATTGTAATTAATTTACACAATTACATTTTGCTATAAATTTGTAGCAGTGCCACTTTTTCTTAATTCACCGTACGTGAGTTATTTAATACTGTTGCCCGTTTTTATCATTCCACTACAATACGTGGAGGTGGCTAGACTTCACCTTAATAAAGACGTTTTATTATTATTATTATTATTATCAACGAAAAGGGGCGTTTAGAATTAATATTAAAATTACATAATGAATTTTTTTTTCTCACCATAAGTACAATCTCTTGTCGACTTTATATAAATTCTAGCATATATTTTTTTATATAAAGATTACTTAACAGATCGTCATGATGGCAGTCAATGTGATCACAAACATTTTCTCCAGATATAATAATTTTGAAATTGATTTAAGGAGTGCAGGTGACGGAATTGGAAGATAACTAATTAGTAAAGTTCGTCTCTTAACAATACGTTTAAAAAATAACAATTAAAATATGAATTAAAAATACTTATTTAGACAAATATTAATTCCAGAAATATAGAGGACAAAGCATACATAAATGCTAAAATTAGTAAAATTATATAAAAAGAAAAAAAAATACAACTTGCACTGGTGTATATAATATAATAATTGTAACATTTTCTTAATTTTTCTGTTTTCTGTTTAGGATTTACTGCCTCTTCTGAAAACAATATCCAAAGAATAAATCAAATAATAGAACTAGCGAGAATATTGCGGAAAACCAATCTATATATATGGTTGGGATTCTTACGTCAAAAAAACAGTTTTGAGGGTGCTTTTGACAACTAATATAAAAAGAAATACTTAAATCTACAGTATTCTATTTTAATGTAGAGTATATCTGCTAAATAAAAAATAAATTACCAGTAAAATTAAAAAATATTCAGCAAGATAATGGGCATATTAAGTAAAAATAATAAATGCACTATAAAAAAAACTAACAAACGCACGGTGACAATTTTAAATGCTTAGTAACATAATAGTTTTGCTTTTTTTGTATTTTGCCTCTTCTGTAAAATATTTTAAATTTTAAGGAAATAAACCTCTCCGGCAATGATTCGGAACAAAATTGGTTTTTGAATTCTCCTTGATTACTACAAAATATCTCACACCTAAAAATATATATACTAAAATAAATTTGTCAAATAATAATTAAAAATTGACAACTAAAATTGCACAATTTCGGAGAAATTTTCGATTTCTGACTTTTCAATACTAGTCCAATAATTATAAAGATTTCCATAACAGAAAATGTTATCTGAGATTTTCCTTGAATAACTGTTAGTGGAGGGATTATACATCACAAAACAATAAAAATCAGTTCTGGGGGTGCCGCGCAACTCCCCTAAAAAAACACTCCTTCGGTGAGAAAAGCCTTATTATACTGATAAGTCGTTAACCGTTAAAGATATAAAAAAATGCTCATAATAAAAAAGAGAGCTCGACTAATTTCCTAAAAAAGAGTCCCCTCGTAATTTTCTTGTATATGCCCTGATTGTCGAGAAAATCGATATTGAAAAAAATTGCAAAATTTGTATTTCTAATGCGTACGAATTTTCGTTTATTTGAATTTTTTGCGCGCGGCCTATAGAAAAAGTTGAATTGCTCGAAAACCAAACAAGCTAGGAACATAAATTAAAATGGGATTTAAAGGGGATATAAAATGCTCTCTTGTGTTTCCTTTTTGATGACTATTGATATTTATTAGTATATAAAAATACTAATATAATATAGTTGTTACCTCTTGATTTTTTGCGCTTTCAACTATTCACAGGCCGATAAAAAATAACTTACTTTAATATAAGTTATAAATGCATTATCTTTTAGTTCAAGGTAGTAGTACTTCAATGCAGAAAAAGTTAGGAATAAAAATATTCACATTTACAAATTTACCAGCATATTGAAGTTAGCCAAATTTTGGCCAATTTTTTGTTTCTTGAAAATAAAAAAAGACTCAAACATCTTGAAATTTCAGCTCAAAAAAATTATTTTAGTTTATATAGCATATAACTATTGTTTCTAATCATTTAATAGTTAAAAAATTGCATAAAAAAATATCATCGAAAAATTGAATATGCAGCCTTTTTGGATTTTTTTTGGCTAAATTCAAGATGCTGGTAAATTTGTAAATACGAATAGTTTTATTCCTAACTTTTTCTGCAGTGAATTACTACCTTGAACTAAAAGATAATGCATTTATAACTTATATTAATGACAGTTATTTTTTATGGGCCTGTGAATAGTAAGATGCACAAAAAATTAAGAGACAACTATACTATATTGTTAATTTTTGTTTAGTAATAAATATCAATAGCCATCAAAAATGGCAACACAAGAGAGTATTTTATATCCCCTTAAAACCCATTTTGATTTTTCTTCCTAGGTTGTTTGGTTTTCGAGCAATTCAATTTTTTCTATAGGCCGCGCGCAAGAAATTTCAAATAAACGAAAATTCGTGCACATTAAAAATACAAATTTTGCAATTTTTGTCAATATCGATTTTCTCGAAAACCATGACATATACAAGAAAATTACAAGAGGCCTTTTTTTTTAGGCAATTAGTCAAGCTTTCTTTTTTATGATGAGGAGTTTTTCTATATCTTCAACGGTTAACGAGTTATCAGTAAAACAAGGCTTTTTCACCGAAGGGGTGGTGCTTTGGGGGGGTTGCGCGGCACCCCCAGAACTGATTTTTGTGGTTTTGTGTTGTTTAATCCTCACACTAACAGTTACCGAAGGAAAACCTCGGATAACATTTCCTGTGAGCTTCTGCTGTATTTTTTACTTTACAGAATGGACTATACGTCAGACAGTTTTTTGTTTATGCATTTCTATCGTTACGTGAGGCCTTAAATTATATTCATTTTATTTTTAGCTTTTTCTGGTACATTTGAATTCTCTCACTTTATACATAAATTATTACATCAAATAAAATATTAGTATATTTTTTTTTATTCAGCTATATTTTTGTCTCCATTGGCTTATTGACTGGGTTTACAATTATATACTGTGTGTTTAGAATATCTTAACTGTTCAGTTGTTCACCGACATAAATTCCGAAATTTTTAGTTTTTAGTTAAGTTTAAGACTTGATTGTTATCTAGCTTCTTAGGGTTTAGATAAGCTTTTATTCTTTCCAAAGGCCAATCATAGCCGCAAATCAATTGCCGAATTACCATGATGTGGAGAAAATTAAATGTATATTTCCGTTTGTTTCATCAGCATGTCAATACCTATTCCTTCATGGCTAAAGCAACTTCTCTCTTCTTTTTGTTTTTTGATATCTCCAACGAGACGCAAAATATTGAGAATCTGTTTTATCTACGTGGTCGCAGTAGGCTGGAGTTACACCTGACCTCTATACCAAAATTCAAATCTCTTCTTCTAAAAATAAATTTAAATCTTATGATACATTTTCCAAAAACTAAAAACTAAAACCTCTGGCTAATGTCTCATATTTCATATGAGTTGAAATCAACGAATTATTAGTAAATTTTGTTTCGAATTTTTTATTCGGAAAACTATTTCATAAATTATGCTATGTAGTCTCATCATGCATAATAGTACAGGCAATGAAGGCAAAATGTTGTAAAAACCCCGCAAAAATTAATAAAAGAATCATCTCTGGGATTTAAGAAGTGAATAACCTGTAGAATAGAATGATGCATTCTTTGCACTGCAGTTCCGGGAAAATTCAAAAAAATTTGGAAAAACTTTTTGATTTTCGTTTTTTTTTTTTCTCTAACGGCTAAAATAATGAAAATACAGAAAAAAGTTTTCAACAAAATTTGTAGCTCGTCTCTTTCTCTACAAAATAGGTCTTCACAAATTTTTGTCTTACCTAAGCCGTTTAGGAGATAAATCAGTTTTCCACTTATAGCTTTAATGTGGAACTAATCACAAAATTCATACAAATTTTTATCATAGAGAAAAAAATGTTAGAAAGATGGCTTAGTAAACTTTATACAGTTGATTTATTCACATCTTTGAGTTTTCTCCCTATTTCTCCCGTAACAGTGGGTGCTTTTTCACTGCATGGATTCGATTCCACGCACTTTAATCTATGTTTCGTGAAAATTTCATTGAAGAATGTTAAGAAACAAATAAGTTGTATACGTTTTACTGTATAATTGTGCATTTTCTAAACGTGTATGGATAATGTAGACAAATTCAAAAAGTACTGCGCGCATTTAAAAAACTCTAAAGTCATTCGAAAGAATATGTTTTATTGTACTTATAATCCGAAAATTAAGACTGTGCTATTATTATTACTTAAGATATAGCGAATTGAACTCCAAAATTTGGAGGTGATTGATCGAGGACAAATATACCCTCTACTTTGATCGCAAGGTATATTTTTCCAACAAAAGTAATTGCAATAAAATCATAACTGGATTAATATATCATTATATAAGAATATACAAGCAAAATGAATTATCATTCTAACGACTCCCGGCAAAGATATGAATAAATCTGTGGATCAACTGTACAAAGTTCACTAAGCCATCTTCTGACTACATTTTATGTTCTTTTCATTTTTTTAGGGGCTCTGAATAGTAAGAATTATCTATCGATGAGCCCGGCCGTACAAAACTCCTAGAGAATTGTCATTTTTCGCGCATTTCGAAGCGGCTTAAAACTATAAGTGGAAAACTGGATTTATCTTCTAAACGGCTTAAGTAAGACAAAAATTTGTAAAGACCTTTCTTGTAGAGAAAAAAACGAGCTACAACTTTTGCTGGGAACTTCTTTCTCTATTTTCATTATTTTGGCCGCTAAAGCAAAAAAACCGAAAATCAAAAAGTTTTTCCAATTTTTTTTGAGTTTTCCCAGAACTTGAAAGTGCAAAGAATGCATCATCTCCTTCTTCATGTTATTAGCTACTTAAATCCCAAAGACGATCCTTTTATTAATTGTTGTTACCCTAAATTGTTAATTTACCTCTACTATAAGCAAATAGTGCGTCATTTTTGTTCCCATAAAAATGTTAGGAAGTTATATTCAAACAAAATTCTTAGTTTTTTAGGCTGATCGAATCAGTAATTAAATCAAAATGAACTATTTCAACTAAAAGGTATTTTAATAGGAAATCTTTGTATCTGAGAAAACTGAACATTAAGTTCAGATCATAGGCGAGTCTGCCTAGGGTAAAAAAGAGGTGATTTTACAAATTTTGTATACCATTTGAGTTAGCAACGGATTCTTAGGAAAAATTCTGCTGAACAAGATTTTCTTATGAAAAATTTTCCTAAGTAAAAACGGTTTGACGAATCCGAAAAAATCTTGATTCAATCGAAAGATATTTTCAATACGCGTCGTTTGGCGCAAGGCACAACTCATTTTCTCAACCCGTTCATTTGTTATAGCCAAAATAAATTTCTTAATTAACCAATTTGATTACTCCGAAACTATTGAGATCAGGATATTGTTTTTTTCAAAATACATGCCTTTTATACCAAAGAATATACGATATTTTATTTGGACCGATATCTTTAATACTTTTTGATTGTTGATTGACTTCAAACCAAGTGTAAACGTTTAAACGATAAATATTGATGTCGGGCATAACTCCCATAGAAGTCTGCACGGATGCAGCACTTTTTGCTTTTGTTTATTTAAAGTTTAAATTTATTTTCCAAATTAACAAACAGAATTTCTCGGCTCTGGGTAAACATATCAAAATGGGGTTTTATGCATATGAAAGTGCTTGGAAAAAGTAAAATTTTGAGGCCAGAAAGATCTTGATCGGATAACCGGAACCGGAAATAAAAGTGATATTGCGTGAGAGGCTCTAATTTATTTATTAACAACTTTTAGGATACGAGATTCGGTGCAAATGAAAGCTAAAAAGTTTTTCTATCAACCACAAAAAATTCTACAAAAAATATTCAATCCCTGAAGAGTTATACACATTTTTGACTCTTAAAAAATCTCTCACGCAACGTGAAAATAGTAAGATTTGACGCGCAATGGGGTGGCGGGTTCGATCCTCGGTTTGGGCAATTATTTTTTTGTCAAATTCACTTTTTTTACGTGCAACAAAATATTTCCTATAATAAAATAATGTATAAATTGTAAAAAACGCTATAAATAATTATTTATTCTTGAGAACTTCATTTCGTAACCCTCGAGCTGATGCCGTGCACCTGCTTTATATGCTCTACATTTCTTATAGTCAAAATCATGTAACGGTGGAAGGGGCCAGGCATCCACCTCAAATAAAGTAAAGCAAACCTTCTCTTTCACAAAAAGTAGTAAAAAAATACAAAAACTACCGACAAACCCTCGTTGGACAAGAACACATGTTTGTTGCCATTTATTTAATGAAAATTGCAAAAGAAAATTATTTACGTGGTTTTTAAACATTTCCCAGAAAGTAAAAACATTTATTATCATAAGAAATACTTGGTTACATGAAAAAAAAGCAAATTTGACGAAAAAAAAATTTGCCCACACCGAGAATCGTACCCGCCACCCCAGTGCGCGTCAAATCTTACTATTTTCAGGTTGCGGGAGAGATTTTTTAAGGGCCAAAAACGTGTATAACTCTTCAAGGATTGAATATTTTTTGCAGAACTTTTTGTGGTTGATGGAAAAACTTGTTAGCTTTCATATGCACGGAACCTCGTGTCCAAAAAGTTGTTAATAAACAAATTAGAGCCTTTCGCGCAACATTACTTTTATTTCCGGTTCCGATTATACGATCAAGTCGACATATTCCATTTGTTAATTTGCAAAATTTATTTAAACTTTACATAAACAAAAGCAAAAAGTTGAATTCGTGCAGACTTCTATGGGGGTTATGCCCAACATCAATATTTATCGTTTGAAGTCGATCAAACTTTCTAAAAAAAAGTTATTTGCTAATTAACAAATTATACCAATTGTTTAAACAATAAAAAACTGTTGAAGGTATCGGGCCAAAAAAAATGGTATATTCTTTGGTATAAGAGACACGCATTTTGAAAAAAATATCCTGACTTTATTAGTTTCGGAGTAATCAATTTGTTAATCAAGAAATTTATTTTGGCTATAACAAATGAACGGGTTGATAAAATGAGTTGTGTCTGGTGCTAAACGACGCGTATTGAAAACATCATTCCATTGAATCAAGATTTTTCGGATCCGTCAAACCGTTTTTATTTTATTAAATTAAAACGAAAAAAAAATTGTGTTTAAACAATTATTTAACCATGAAGCTCGCGGTTTAGGAAAATTTCTCATAAGAAAATATTGTTCAGCGGAACTTTTTCCTATAAGAATCCGTGGCTAACTCAAATGGTATAGAAGATTTTTGGGAAAAATCCCAAGCAGACTCGCCTATCAGAAGATAGTTGTTTTTGTTTAAAAAACTAAAATATTGCAAATGTTCAAGTATCCGAATATTATTAGAATAAGTAATTTAAATGTAGTTCTTTGCCACTAAAAGTACAAGTCCCACGTTTGTACTGTCATGTTTTCGAAGCTATTAATTCTACAAATATTATAAAGAACAAATTAATATATTGCCTCTTAAGCTTTATTTTTCTATATTTTCATATTTTCCTTTAACGGAATTGTTTGGAAGTTTTTTACAAAAACAAAAAGAATTTTTCAACAAAATCGTAACAGTAATGTTATGTTTATATATTAATGTTATTAATGTTATATATTAATGAAAACCAATAGAGATTTTCTGAATTTCTGAATTATATGGCCAATGGCAGCAGGAAAATTCTAAATTTTTTCTTCAAAAAATTACAAAGCACTCATTGTTTTGGACATAACATCGTTATTTTTCCAGCTGTACGAATTGAAAAAAAATCACATCAAAGATTGCTTCAAACCCTTTAATAATCTATTAAATGTATTTTTAACATCATACTGATTATTTCTGACATATTTGAGATTAAAACATTATATATCTCGGCTGATAAACGTTCCAGCGAATTTTTTACACTATCATATTTTTAGAACTATTCTTCGTACAGAAATAAACTAAAAATTTGAATATTTGTAATTTCATAATCTTATTTTTGTACGTTCCCATGTTTCCCATAAATGTAAGACTTTTGAGTTATTTACGAAAAACAGTCTCAAGGTACCAACTTTTTAAGGCTAAAATCGTAATCTTCAAATCGTTATAACTTGGAAAATATAAACTGTCATGAAAAATTGTACACTACCTTTCTCTCGTACAATATGACTCTGTATCAGATTTTATGGTTACTATTTTACTTTTTTGCCTACCCTTCTAGAGGGGGTGAAAACCACCTCCAAGTAAAAAGCAGCGATTTTTAAGGGTTAAACTGTTTTACACTCAGTATTAGAAACTCAATGCCAAACAAATCATGAAAATCCATTCACAATAGACGGGTTCGATGTAAAAACCTAATTGCACTCGACTATAAATAGCCGCTAAAAAAGTGTATGGAAATATGTCTACTGTCAATAGTTTCGGTGCGACAGAGACTCAAGTTTCATATTTATGATTTAAATAGTTTAATTCAACCAACAGCTTCCACCTATCTCGTGGATAAAGCATTCTCGTTTTCGTTAAATGCAGAATTTTGCAATAAGGTTCTGATACTTTTCCATACCCTAGAGACAGAAACTAGTGATTTACTAGTTTGTCTGTATCGATATTGAAGAATACGATAATTTACATCCTAGTCGAATTATGTTTATGAAAATATTTTGCTTAAGAGGGAACAACACGTGAAGCTAGTGGGGAGGAGGATAAAGCACCAAATTAGGAGATATCTCCCTTATAATCAAATTTTATCCAAAAATAGTCTTCAACAATCCTGTAGTATTTATTTATGTACAACTTGCACATATTTTCAGTTAAATAACATCACCCAATTTGCAGAAAACAGCTTATTGTTAATCATAATTTTAATGATTAACAATAAGCTGTTTTTTGCAAATTGGGTGATGTTATTTAACTGAACACATGTGTAAGTTGTACATAAATAAATACTACAGGATCGTTGGACTATTTTTGGATAAAATTTGATTATAGGGGAGATATCTCCTAATTTGGTGCTTTATCCCCCTCCCCACTAGCCTTACGTGTTGTTCCCCCTTAACAACTCCCATTAATATCTGATACATCTAACCTCTCAAAGTTCACCTGATGATGAAAATAAATTTAAAAATTTGGGACAAGTATTTCATAATAACGAATTTAATTTTAGTGGCTATCAGATCCCTTACTTCTTCAAACAATCCAGTAATAGGTAACCACAGTCAATATGATCAATCTCAAGTATAAAATTCATTTTGTATAAGTAATTATGTAATGAAATATATTCTTTATAGGATTTTGCAAACAGCGGAAAAAAAACTATCTATGAGAACTAAAAGAAAAACTATATGTAAAAAATATTAATGGAATCTTTGCATTCTCTAAATAACCTGACCTCTGGTTATACTAGCAAATTAAAATTTTAAAATAAACTTGTCCAATTTCTTATTTGACACTCTCATTATAACACTAGCATCCAACATAGTCCCCTACGGCCAGGGTTGGCAAAAATTGTGTTTTTTTATTGTAATCAAAAAATACGTTTTTTTAAATTTAAAACAATTCAATGGATTTTTAATTGTTGAAAAAAAACATGTTTTAAACAATAAAAAACATGTTTTTAAACTTAAATTTATACAGGCGCGTTGACTGAATACGTTGTTTTCTCTATAAGCCATGCCCATACTACATCATAACAAGACGAGGACGATACTTGACAACGGCCAATTCGGTGTAATAAATACGTCAAGTTGTGCAACAGTGCAATAATTGTTTGGTGATTGGTTATTGACTACACAGCACATAAAAAAAAAGTCGAGTGGGAGAAGGCAGACCTAAGTATTCCCATGAAATCTGACCTGCTGAACAGGAGCCCGATGTCCATATTGGCAGATTGGCTCTTGCATTCTTCCTAATTTCAAAAAACACCGTAAGATTGCCTGAAAAAATGAAAATGTAGCTAAAAATCTGAAAAAATTCAGGGGTACATAGGATGGCCATAGAAATCGAATGGCGCAAACCAGGCATCCCTGCGGTCCTTCGTTTTCGAGATAGAGCAGCTCAAAGTCACCGGAAGGAAAAAAATTGTTTTTTTCGCACTCCTCGAGGCTCTATATCGGAAACCAAAAAAGCTATAGAATTCTAGTTTGCGCCATTCGATTTCTCTCGCCATTCTACGTACCTCTGAATTTTTTCAGATTTTTAGCTACACTTTCGTTTTCTCGGGCATTCTTACTGTGTTTTTTTTTGAGGTTAGGAAAAATACAAGAGCCAATCGGGCAAAACGGACATCCGATTCGTGTTCAGTAGGTCAAAATGCATGGGAATACATAGGTCTACCTTCCCGTACTTGACTTTTTTTTGTGTGTACCTGTGCTATTAATCGCTTTAAAATTAACACTTAAGAAAATAAATAATAACAGGTATATCTTCTATATAATAGTAATATGTTTCGTTCGTTGTACTTATACTGCTATATTATTATAACTAGTTTTATTGCATTACATAAAAGTTCATGTTTTTTTATTTTATTATATTTTTTTTACCTTATCAAATACAACGATGCTCTAAAAATTATCCTTCAAACACACTGAATAAACGCATTGAAAAAAATCATGTTTAAAACAATTGTTTTAAACGTGTTTAAAACAAATGTGTTTAAAACAGGTTAGCGTGTTTTAAACACTTAAAAAACATTTGTTTAAAACATTTTGTTTTAAAACTGCCAACCCTGCCTACGGCTAAGCAGATTAAACTAGTATCTACATGACCCCCTACGGTATGAAGATTCAGTTAAAAATGAGAACAAAGGCCTAAAAGGAATTTATTTACCAACCTTGTCTTAAAATTGTTTTCATTCTAATGGATTACATTTTCATAAAATCTCTCGTTCAGTTTCTTGGAAATGCTTAGCCTTTGAAATGTTTTTCGCCCTTATTCAAAAGGCACAAAGCCACTCATAACGACGTTACATGCAAAATCAAGGCATGCAAAATTTTTAAAGCAAGGTAAGTAAATAAATCCATTTTAGATTTGTTCTCATTTTTAACTGAATCTTCATACCGTATGGGGGTTATATATATATATATATCAGTTTAATCTGCTTAGCCGTAGGCAAATATTCCATTAATATTTTTTACATACAGTTTTTCTTTTAGTTTTTATAGATAGTTTTTTTTCCGCTGTTTGCAAAATCTTATAAAGAATATGTTTCATTACAATAAGTAAACAAATAATAAATAAAAAAGTGATTACGTAGACTGTCAACGTTGCCCTGGGAATTAATGAAGGCCCAAGCGAGAGCCAAAACTATGTCGTAAATTTGAAAAGAGATTTGGATCAAAGATTTCCGAAGGTAGAATTCTATACTTCAAGAAGTATTATTAAATAGTTTTGTACATGGACTAAAGTCATCAACCATCAAATATTCCAAGTGCAGCTACTCAAAAATTACATGCTAGGAGTCAAGACCATTTGCTTTATTCCAATTCAGTGTCAAACATTCCAAATACCGCCAGAGCAATTACAAATATAAGATCTGCTGCTTTCGGTCGAGTTCTCATTTTTATAGATTTAAAAACTATTTCCGAGATCTCCTTATTTTAAATTATCCTCGTAGCATAGTTGAACTCAAACATTCATGTAAAACTATAAGTGTTAAACTTAGTTACAGTAATATTAGGAAATTCAGTAACACTTATATGAACATTTTAAGGTCTGAATTGTTTTTGAGGATATTCTACAAATTAGTATGTCAAAAAGATGCCCCCTTTTGAGAGACTAATTTAACCCTCCTTTAACCTTTTTAATATTTGTGAGACCACTCTTACCCCAAGGTTCGTTTGCAAACTCCCCACCATATTTAGAAATTAAAAAATTTACTTTGATAAGAAATATTTTGTTGATTAGAAAATTAGCAATATAGCTATTTTCCAATAGATTTTTTGTCAGTGCGTTCACTTTTAGTGAACCCCCTCCCATCCACTTTGTCCCATATTCTGTTATTCTCCTCCCCTAAAATCGTACGTATCTGTTGAGTGGACCTTCTTTTTTTAAACTAAAGTTGTGCGAAATTTATTAAGGATTACTTTAGTAATTTGTTTTTCAGACAATCGTGAGAAGTATCTAAACCAACCCTAGTAAATTTTGACATTGAAAATGTAACCGAAAAACAAAATGTATCCAGATTCATATTTCCTAATCTAAATATTAGGATTGTGACGTACAACCATATCTATAACAAGACCCTAGTAAAAAGTTATTTATATATTGAGAATTGAAAGTGCTCTATTGCCGCTTGAGCATGAACAACATTGGTTGAGGCGTTAGCTAAAACCAGCATGCATAAATGCTAGTTTCCGCTAAAGTCAAACACACTTTCCTCTCGAAACATACACGCTAATTCTTTTATGACTACAACAAAATTGGCAAAAAGATACTGATTTTTATTATTATATTATTAAATCTCTAGCGATTCGTTTTTGAAGTTAGCCATGGGGCATCGTTTCTAAAGAAATGCTTTCGGTCGGACGGAAAATATTCTCTTTCGTACACTGGAGTAAAAGGATTCGCGGTGCACGCTTAGCACAGCTGCAATTGTCAACTTTCAGTTCTCAAATAGATGGAAAAGTCTATTTTCAATAACAGTTGCAGAAAAAAAATTGTTTGCTATTTTCAATTTAATAGATAGGGTTTATATTGCTTATGATTTCTCATCCGATTAATTATTCCGAAAGTAAATGCAAAGAACCAAAATATAGTCCTCCCTGGGGATAGTTTTCCACGAAGGGGGATATTCGTTCCACTGAACGGGTGGGAAGTCTTTGAATTTTAAATCGTTTCTGCACATATAATTAAAAATCAAAAACATCGTTTATTTATTATGAATTAATTTTTCTAACTGCCGCCTTCTTTCTCTCTAATGTGCATGTACTATGATGTAAATTACATGTTTTCTCGCAAACTGTCTTGCTCTACATATACAATTACAAAATAAATGTAATAGCAGAAAACAACTTGCTTGATGCCACCAATAAATATTCCTCTTTAAAGCCCCACATGCGTTCCTTCTGAACTGAAGGTGATAGTGTCAATCCCAAAGAGGTACTATATGGGTATATAAACCGATACGAGTAGTAACTGAAACAGAAACAAAGCATCAAGTATGAAACGATAAAATTTAGTCTATTTCATGCAAAATAAACTATCAAATTTAGCAGTATTTAATAAATTTACAAAAATTATTTTTTAGTTAAAAGAAACAGAGCTGCTGTTTTGTCGATTTAGCGCATATACGCCCAAAGGAGCCTCTGATACTGGAAGTAGAGGCTAGATGTAACCAACATTATGTGCTCATAATATGACCTTGTATAAAAATACGAAACATATTAGTGTTATGTTCAAATAGATCCAACATTTGTGTTAATAGGTCTCGATCGTTTTTATTTCTGAGGACGGTAGTTGTAAGGTCATAAGTCATATTTGAATAGTTCTGCTGACAGAATAGCACCCTTTAACATTTATAGTGCATTTGAAGCACTGATAGTTTTACAGCTGTTGTATCGCGGCATGATTCCAAGATATCTAGGTGGGGATTTCAAAGAATACGCATTCAAGGAAGAATTTAAAAATATTTTAGAGAAAAATGTTTTGTATCCGCCTTCACAAGGGGTCAAATGACCCTCACGTCTCCGACACCTAGATTTACCCGAGAAGGTGACGAGATTCAATTTATAGCAAAATGCGTACCAATTCTTGGCAATAATTTAAAATTTAAAATATTTTGCCGTAGATCGGGATCGAATAAATGCTTGCAATCCCGAAATAGGAAATCCTGGCGATACACTGATAGCGAAAATTCCAAGATTGCAGTTAATTGGTTACCGGTATTTTCGGGACTGGATTTAAATAAGTGCAGTTACATGCCTACTGGATTATTATGATCATGGAGGAGTAAAATAAACAGATCAAGTATTTTTTTAAATAAAATAATTAACTAATATCAATAAGAGAAAATAAAAATACAACGAATTCTTCCTTCTTTGGATACTTAACTCTTAAAAAACGCGTTATTTTACAAAATTTTGGCTAATATAATATCACTTGTTACAAAGGGAACTTCGTTATAACATTTGGCGGCAGTTTTCAGATTCATAATGATAGAAAATGTTTATTCATACGACGATTGGAGAAAATAGTCCTGGAACTAGTTGACTTCTTGTTCATGTCATCGGACAATGCTTCAAGGTGGCTTATTTTGATCATTATCGTGTAACCGACAAAAACTACGCAATTACGTACTGTGGCCGCTGCGTTAGGAAGCTATACGTCAGTATATATGCTAAAAATATGAGTGAAATTACGCCATTATTACATTTTAATATTATTGTTAGTCGTCCAGTTCAGAATAACTTTCAAAGTTTCCGTCTATCGGTCCATCCGTCACATTTCGAACATTCTTAAAAAAATCATCCGAATATTTTTGTGTGGGGGGATTCAAGGGAACGTTTGTCGTCAAAAATAGCTCATTTTAGCGAACGAGGGCTGATGTTCACCCACCTTCTTTCGGAATTCTATTTTTACTCCGGGATTACAAATCCTAGTGCGCACATACTTCATTAGACAATCAATCGAAACAAATGTTATTAATAATTGAAGATGCAATGATGTATATACAAAATGATAGTAAAGTTAAAAAATACATTGGGAATGATAAATTGTATGATTGTATGCAATAGAAAATGTTGGAATATTCGTTGGTAATTCTGATATTCTGATAATTTTCTAAACAAAAAGCCGACTTCGATTAATTGCGGAAACAGTAGTGAATGTAAACGCTTAAACTTAAAAAATATTATGGTACAGAAGAATTTAGAAGACATGACTCTGCACTTTTCCTATGACAAGAAATGATGTATACAAAAAACATTTTAAAAATCTTAAAAAACTATCTTCTGTGTAATTCGAGCAAAAAGCGCTATTGTCGCTCTTGAATGTGACTTTTTCGGGCGACAAAGAAACAGTGCGCATATATAGCTATTAATGTCTGATATCTGTGCCAACGAACAATATTGTTGAGTTTTTCACTATAAAAACTGCCAGTTGGTATTATTACCCCTCTTTTGCCCTTTAAATAATTTCCACTAGCGTCACGCTGGAACTGTCATTCAGTTCTTTCTCTGCACCAGCAGATTTATAGTATTGGCAGCTAAGAAAAACTATTTTCAAACCTTTTTTGTACGATCTGTTTAGTAGAAAATATTTGTCACTATACCAATGAAGAATATCAGTTCAGGCCTATTTTACATAGAAAAATAACGAGGTCCTTTACAAAACAAACGAAGAGGGTAAAGGAAAAATGTAAATTAGTGTCCACAAGTGAAGGAAGTGTGGTCCGTAAAGCTTCAGTTTAGGGGCGCCTTACTATTGACACGTGAACAACTGAATTTATGTTATAATTACATTATACGAAGTACAAAGTTTTCTCCCCTTGCTACTATACTAATTATGAATGTTGTCGTTCACGTTATCAATTTATATTTTTTTCAAAGTCATGAGTAACGTCTGATGGGGCTACGACAGAAGTTCCAAGCGTAACGATGCGTTTTAAAGATGAATAATATGGAATTAGGAAATTAAAAGATGATGACGTCACGGACAACATTTGTGATTCGTATTATAACGTGATTACATAAAATTGGTTAATTTGTTTCTTTATGAAATCACTGAAACATAGCAGGCATGGTTCAAAAGGAGTGAAAAATAGATCCATAAGCGTGCGGTTGTACGGGTTTCTCAAATTTCATAATTTGTTTGGGTTGTTATATATTTATTTTCTGCATTATGCGACCTATAGCCGATAAGGGTTTCACCCGTAATATCTTATTTACTCTGATTTGGCAACATTTCACCTTGCATTTAGTTTTTATTTTTTTCTTAAATAAATAATCCAAAATCGTATACAATATAAAATACAAAACTAACCAGAGCGACGTCACTGTAAGACAAGTCGTACTGGCGGAAGTCCAATTAAATTTTATGGCCCTTGGTCGGTACAACAAGCATAAAATAATTGAAAAACGAATAAAGTCTGTCTCAGCGTTTATGGCGCGTGCGTCACCGAAAACGTACAGTCTAAGATGATTTGAAGCGGGGGAGGAACAGTGTCGGATCAATCAGTCAAACACGTCGCACAGCTATGTTAATTGAGTGGGCACAAACGTTGGTCCATTATCGAGTTTAACCACATGAAAGGATGAAAGCGATGAACATATAATTGTATAAGGCCCAGCGTCCATGAATCGTCGCGCCAGCGATGCGTACTCGGCAAAAATACGATTGGAATACGCTTGCGTATCGCATGTATAAGCAATGTATAAGCATTGGGATCTGTCCTTAAAGCGGCATCGGCGCGTTTTCCTAGAAGCACGTTATCGTCTCGTCTTCTTGCGTACTCATTTGCAGTCGTTTTAAGCGTATGCGCATAATTGATATCATGTCTGCATCAGAGTTTGTGCAAGAAGTGGAAAAGCACCCGTGTTTGTTTAATCAGAAATTGAATGTGTATCCCTACAATTTCTACTAGGTTTTGATAGGTATTTTTACTCATTCTGTACACCGTGTGAAATACATAATCATCTTCAGATAATACCCTGGCAGCGATCAAAAGCCTACAGTTAATATTCTTTTCAATATATGGGTGTAACCAATATTTTTTTTCTTCTTGGTCGATTTCTTATATAGTTGTACAAAACAGATACATCCTCTTCGTCGTTCGACATCCTGTTAACTAAACATAAACGCATCTCTTTCCTTACGATTGTTGGACAGATCTCAAACGTAAGCGTATCGTCACTTGATGAACGCTACGCTGACGCATCTATGCCGCTACGACTCGTGGACAGTATGCCTAAGTTTTATGAGTGGAAAGTCGTAGGTTTAGAATAGTTTACAGCTTGATATGTATATGAGTGAGAACAGATCTTAAAGCAAGGCATAGCTCGAGCCGTACACACGTCATAAGAGCTGATACAGACTATATTACGTTTTCTCTTCCTTACTAGGCGGAAAAACCATTTAACGTTTAATCTACATCTGTGGTAGATATTGTCAACAAGAGAACAGCTTCAGTGAAAGAGACCTGCTATTTCTTTTGATGAAAATGCCCCTCATTTTTGCTCTATTTGTCACGCTTGGTGAACCTACTATAGTCAAAGATTAGAGAATAACCAAGATAAGCCAGCGATAAACCTTTGATCTTTTAATGATGGCGTAATTGACCACATTCCTTACATTTGAATTATCGCGCAGTTGCCACAATATATCAACTAAACTGAGAAAGTAAAATTTGAGAGAAAGAGAGAGAGAGAGAGAGAGAGAGAGAGAGACCAACTGTGGAAAGTGGACAACACTGCCCCAGTAAAATGGCTGAACTCAGCTGATTGTCAAAACCTAAGATTACTAAAGAAGCCGATTGCCTGGTAACATACGTCACATGAAGCCTAAAAAATTTTTACTTTCATGTACTAGATATCTATTTATTTTGCATAGAATTATTAATCGCAGAAAGTAAACCAACAATTTTGAAAGTTTTTTTCTACAATTTATTTTATAAAATAATAAGGGAAATGTTAACGCGGCTGCCATCGAGAGCTACATATGACAATGCACTTGATGCCGATTTTTACCAGGCAACCTGCCTTTTAGTAATCTTGGTCAAAGCCAATGGGCTCATTTAGCATTTTTTATTACTTTTTCTGAGAGATATTTTAATTCTAGAGCGAAGTGCAAAAGAAAACACTTTTCTGAAGTCTCCATAGGCCTTAAAATTAATCAAGAGCATCAACGCGTGGCCCTTAAAATTTCGTCGCAGCGAGAGATGAAGCAGCTTGCTTGCCCAGATGCCTAATAGTATAAAGTACTGTTTGTATCATGAAGAGTGCAAATACCGAATTGAAACATTCTGTTTTTAAGTATTATACATTACAATAAATATCTAGCTATACGATTTTCGAAAAACAAATTTTCAAAGGACCATCCACCGTCAAAGGGAACAAAGAGAACTCAATGCTCCCTTATTCAGAATCCGATGTAAAAACCCTAGGTCGCGACCCCCTAGACAGTGAGTGGCGACCAGACAATCGGAGAGGGCTTACTTCGTGTCCACGAACGTCTTTTTGGCAACATAACTAGTCAAAATTCTACAAAACCGCGTCAAAGTCATACTGGACTTTCTTGTGTGTTTAACAATAAATGTACCCGTGAAAACTTAGAGATACGAAACTCTCGTACCTTGAAAAACTTGTACACAGTAATTAAATACAATTTTTGTAAAACCGTCGTCGTTATAATACTAAAACAGTGTGTTTTATTTCAAAAATTTCCTTCCGCAAAACAACTATATTTACTTGACCACGAAAGAAAGTCGGCTCGACGCTAGCTAAACCGACTTAGGGTCAACAAGCAGACATCCAGTTGAACTTAAGGTGGTTCATCCTTGCTGCATTCATCCCTCAGGTCAACCATCGTCTCACTATAGGAGCAAAAGTAAGCAAGTTATAGGTGCTTTTTGATAAAACAAGTATTAGAAACACAGAAGTGAATTTTCTAAAATCGCTAAAATTCCCCCTGGGGAGTTCCACATCCACATCCCTCAGGATGACCAGCATCGTCTCCCCGACCATCTATAGTGAGCACACCGCCCTCAAAGTAACTCTGTTTATTAGCCATTCCAAAGGGTGCGAAATTAAGGGAAACGTACCCCAACAAACAACGACATTTTCCAAATTTTATTATTTTTCCTTCGTGTGTAAATACTTCTCTCATTTGGGCACTTATATACTGGCGATTTGTGTTAAAATACTTCATCACCATAATTAAATCCACTTTTGGCAGATTAGACGAATCTGCTTTTAAATAGCCGAATTCGCAAGTAGTAAAAAAATCCTATACCGTCTCCCACTGACTTTCGCGATCACGAAATACAGCGAGATTAGGATACTTGGAATCTTTGACGTCAGCGATTCGAGCGCATCAGTTTATGAAGAATTTGATTTTAAAGCAGTATATTTCTGGAATTATTTATCGGATCGATCCTAAATTTTCAGTACAATATCTATTTGATGATTAATTCGCATAATTGTAATAAAAAGTGCAATATGAAATTTGACTAAATGCGTACCCGAAAAATCTCGAAACGTTTCCGCTGTCGTGTCCGTTTAATTTGGAGTTAACTATCTTCTTCTATTTCGTCTTCCCTGTCTGACTGTCGTATTTTGTTAATTATCTGCTTTTTCATATTGTGCTATTTACTGCACTTATGCCTAAGCTTCGTTTGAATTAGATATGGCAACTACTGTGTACTGAACGATCGTGAACCTTGTGCTAACTACCTCAGCCACGTGTTACTTTTATATTTGATTATATTCAGTTGCGGACTGTTTTAATTTTGGAATATAATGGATGACCCACTATCTTAATTTTATTGTTGCGTTTATTAGGAAACGAAATATAAATAATTAATATAGCTTGAAATCACTTTGTTAACTTTTAATTAATTTTCAAAGGCTGTAGTAATAGTCTAGTTAAAATATCGGAAAAAGGTCTCTGTAAAATTTTTAGAAGCATTTCATATTACTTTTTGGTAAATGATCTCTTCCCCCTATTTCGACCCCGGTGAATCCGAATCTGCCTGTTGCCGAACCGAAATCTCGACCGGAAGTGAGATATTCAAGATGGCGGCCAATATGGCGCTGAAACCCAAAATCAATGCTGTAAGCCCCCACTTGGGCACAGGAATGCGTCTAAAATATGGAATTACATGTTTTTGAGCATGGGGCATTAAAAAATACACTAAAAAATAACTTTGGTTAGATTTTCTACTCGGAAAGGTGAAAAAAAAAGTTTAGATGTTTACAATCTCTTATGAAAATAAATTCATCTAAATAACTAATATGCGTGCGCAACATTTGCACTAAAATATTTGTCAATTTTCTTGCAAGAGAGAGCAGAAGAGGACAAAAATTTTAGTCTTTGGTGGACGTACATTGACATGGTCTTGACTCTTCTGATGTTTACAAGAGGCATCCGTAGAGGCGATTGGAAAAGCTACCGTGGCGCTCTGTCAGACATGCTCCCTTATATAGCTTTGTATGATCATGGAAACCACTTGAAATCCCTCTCCGTCTACATTGCAGACATGAATCAGTTGCCACCCGAAGTTGAAGCTGGGTTTTGGTCTGGTGACTTTGCTGTGCTCAGGACTAAGAAGCAATTTTCTGAAGTGGATCCCGATCATGGTCAGGAGTGGGTTGTTGGTACCTGTAAAAGTGCAACTGGAGGTGTCCTTGGCATAACGAAGGCGAAGCAAACTTATAATTTGTTTACAAAGGCATCAAATGCAATTTGTCCTAAAAAAGAAACACGTCTCGATGTGCCAAAGATTTTCAAGATGAAGATGCAATCTTGCAGGTGACGGAAACATACAACCTCGGTGCTGTAAATGGATCATGTACAGTTGTCAGCAATGTAGCCACTAAGGATATCGCCACACCAAAAATTTCTAATGCTCTTCTTACAGCAAAACATTACGGCGTGGAATTGGTTGAAGATTTTGTTCGCAAAAGGCTTATCAAATGTCAAAAAACTGGAAAGTGTGCAGTTAGCTTCCATGCAACAATACATAAGAAAGCACTCGCTCTAAGTGATCTCTACAAAGCAAATACTTTTCCAGAATCTATTAGAAAGCGAATTATGAAAACGGACAGACTTCTTGCGTGTATTTATCGCAGCATATGATGGGGGAAGAGAAATTGATCTTAAGAAAATTTTATAGCATGAGCTTTACAAGGTTCCTATATCGTCAGCATCAGTGAACAATGAGCTGATAACAGCATAAAAGGCTTCTCTAGTGAAAGAACTTGTCAAGGAAATAGATTGCCCGAAACATCTACCTATAAACCCAAAATCTGACTCAATGCTCATTATCGATGGAATGACATTTGTCTTGTCTCTGGGCCGTCCTCATCAAGCTGAGACATTTGGTGACTACGCTGATTGTTTTATCAAAACAGTATAAAATTATGGATATAAGTACCGTGAGGTTCACGTTGTCTTTGACCGGTATGTCTCTGTGTCTGTGAAAGCTGGAACAGGAAGAAAAAGTGCCAAGGGTTTTGCTCCAGTACGCCGGCACAGACTGACTTTAACGTACCGTTGCCAAAGAACTAGAGTAGCTTTTTATTTCTTTCAGAGAACAAAGCTGACTTGTGCAGGTTTCTGTCGGACAAAATTCTAGAGCACGACTTTGACGACCTTGAAGTGGTGCTCTCAGGAGGCTTCACAGACGAGTGACACGCTCAGTCTACCAATACAACCCACAATGTTGATTCCCTAAAAGCGTCACACGAAGAAGCTGATACTCGTATGGTTCTCTATGCTGTTAACAGTACAGCTAACAATGTCGTTGTAATGACCAGAGACACTGATGTAGTACTTCTTCTTGCACAACACTTTTCCAAAATGAAATGCTCGCATCTGTGGCTAATGAGTGGCACTGCGCGGGACATGAAATACATTCCAGTGCATCATATTTGCAAGACTCTTTCACCTGAGCAAGTGACGAATTTGCTGGCTTTTCATGCATTTACTAGATGTGACTCCTCGTCCAAAATTTCATCTATAAAGAAGACAAGCGCCCGGAAGGTTTATAGTGGCGAAAACTGCAAGCTTTTGAGTGGACTTGGCTGCTGGCCACTTGGTGAGAACGTTCTCGAAAACGTAGAGGCTTTCGTCGTCAAATTGTACAAGATATGTAGACGTACGTTTCTTAAATTAAGTTAACGGTATATCATATAAAAAATTAAAACAATCATATTTTTTATGCAGGTTGATTCCATCGGTTACCTCTGCAGATGATGACCGCAGTATTTTATTTATGAAGAAGCCAGAATCACTCCCTCCTACAACATATGCCCTTCGGCTTCACATAAGAAGGGTGTCACTATCAAGTGAAATGTTCATTACCTTAAACTCTGTACTCCTTGCAAACGCACCTGCCTCAATTATGGAGAATCACAGTAAATTTTGTTTGTCATGTGGGATTTGTTTCCTCAAAATGTAGCTTTTTTTCCTCAAAAATGTAGCTTTTTCTGGCTACTGAAATTAAAAGTATAGTTCAAATGTTGTTTTAGAGGTAATTTTTGGAATCCTTCATGCTTAAAAACATATATTAACTTTGCCCAGCGTATATATCCTGCAATGCCTAATGTATATTAAAGAACACGAATCAGACTTTATATCACATAATGAAGTGCATAAATATGATACGAGAAACAACAACAATATTTATCCTAATTTCTTAAGACTTTCCAAATCTCGTAATGGAATAAACTACCACGCTATAAGGTTTTTTAATCACCTGCCTAAAAAAATAAAAGAACTTGATTTCAAGTTATTTAAGAACACTATTAGAGCTCTTTTAATGACCAATGCTTTTTACAGCTTCGAGGAATATTTCTCTTTAAACTTTAATAATATCGAAATTTCGCCCCTTTCAGTTTTAGTAAATGTCTAATCCTAATATCTCATTATGTATTCTTAAATTTTAATGTTTTTTATATACCAGTGTTTCACTTTACGCTTGTTATATATGAATGTATGTATGTTTTGTATGTTTCTATTTTTATATTATGTGGGGCGCTTGCCTTCTGACTTGTGTAAATACTTCTGTATCTGTGGCACCAATAAATTATTATTATTATTATTATTATTATTATTATTATTATTATTATTATATTATGATGCTCACATACTTTTTTACGTCAAAAATGGCGATGACGGTGCTGCCGCCGTAATAGGTGCCATCTTAGCCACCATCTTGAATTTAAAAGACCAATTTTTTTTAAGTGTATTTTTGAATTCCCCATACTCAAAAACATTTAGTTACACATTTCGCACGCATTCCTATGTCAAAGGGGGGCTAAACAGTACCGGTTTCCGGTTTCGGCACCACATTGACCGCCATCTTGAATATCTCACTTCCGGTCAGGATTTCGGTTCGGCAACAGACAGATTTGGATTCAGCGGGGTCGAAATAGGGGGAAAAGACCATTTGCCAAAAATTAATATGAAATGCTTCTAAAATTTCGTTTTTCTGAAAACTTGACTACACTATAATGAAACCTAGTATTATTATACTTTTCGCAAATACAAAACGAAGAGTATATTGCATTCGATCGGCACATTTCTAAAACCGGTAATATTGCTCGTAGAGAAAAAAGTTTCATATAACTGTGTTAGTGATCGAATTCTAAACAACTTTCAAAATGTCCGTCCGTGGGTCTGTCTGTCCATCCGTCCGTCACGTTTCTTGTAAGCACGATAACTTAAGAACGAAAAATCCGATTGTATTGAAATTCGGACAGTAAGTTAGTGTTAGCTGGAGGAAAAACCCTTTTTGAACAAAATCGATGAATAAATAAAAAAGTTATTAATTTTTTTAATAAAAAAACGTTTTTGTTTTGTAATTAAACAAAAAATGTTTGAAACTAATAATGAACTTAATAATGAAAAGTAGAATAAGAAATTTATTAGGAAAATTAAAGAATTAGAAACAGTATTCAAATAATATAAAGAACAAACAAAACTGAATAGTTTAAAAATTAAATTGAAATTAAATTTTGAAACAGTAGATCAAAATAGAAAAAAAAACAATTGAAGCATTGGAAATCAATCCACTTAAAAGCTTTATATTACAAATCAGTTGATCATTGACCGCTGACAAGATAACAGCTAAAAATATTCAGAGAAGATTAACCAGCAAATTCTATAAAAAGAAAAAGAAATAAAATTAATTAAAGGTTAGAATAATATTACTATCCAGAGATATTGATATCAAATAAATATTTATCCAAGTATATTAATTATAAGAAGTGACGGTAACATACCTTAAGCTTTACAAAAATAATGCGAAGAGTATGCTATAGAATGTGCAACAGTTATGTAACAAGTGTAGTAAGTCGGCGAAGAGTATAATGGTTAGTTTGTTTAACGGTAGTATTAGTGGAAATATACATGCCTTCCGCTTTATCGCAGTGTTAAAGACAATTACGCTACAAATTTATATAGCTAAATACAAAAATTTTCAAAAATGTTTACACACAACTTAGTCTGAAACGTGAAAATACGAAAAAATCTCAAAGAGTAACTTTTAATGATTGCAATACTTCCCTTTGGTAGTAAAATTTTCATGATGAAATGACAAGTCAATTATTGTCAGAAAGTGATTTACCAGCACAGTAGCGCAGATGAATAAAGCATATTGTGTGGATGGATGTACTGGATTCGATCCCCACACTGGTAATGTCGGTTGGGCAATGGAGGTGTATTTGTGTAGTAAAGTGTAACCTCCTTCCAGTCAATCTTTGCTTTGAATTTGGGGGTTATCTATTATGCGTGGGTTACCTCTTATGAACTGGTCCCCCTGATACTAACACTGAGTAATGAAACATATTCTTTATAGGATTTTGCAAACAGCAGAAAAAACTATCTATGAGAACTAAAAGAAAAGCTATTTGTAAAAGTATTAATTTAAAATCTTTGCATTCTTTCGATAACCTGAATTCTGGTTATACGAGCAATTAAAATCCTAAAATGAATTTGTCTTTTTTATTGGACAATTCTCATTCTAACACTAGTTTCCACACAGTCCCCTACGGCTATGCAGAGTAAACCAGTATCCTCATAACCCCCTACGGCTATAAAGATTCAGTTAAAATGAGAACAAAAGCCTACAATGAATTTATTTACATACCTCGTCTTTTGGAAAAATTTTCATTCAAATGGATTGCAACTCAAGTAGTATTTAAAAGTGAATAATTATTTGCTTGCTTATTATTGTATTGAAACATACTCTTTATAGGATTTTGCAAACAGAAGAAAAAATAACTATCTATGAAAACTAAAAGAAAAACGATGTGGAAAAATATTAATGAAATCTTTGCATTCTTTCGATAACCTTAATTCTGGTTATGCTAGCTTAATTTGCTAGCATAACCAGAATTAATCCTAAAATGAATTTGTATAATTTCTTATTTGAAAATTCTCATTCAACATCTAGCATGCACACGGTCCCGTAAGGGACTGTGTGGATGGCCGTAGGGCCATGCAGATTAAATTAGTATCTACATAACCCCTACGGACATGAAGATTCCGTTAAAAATGAGAACAAAGGCCTAAAATGAATTTATTTACCTGCCTTTTCTTAAAAATTGTTCATTCTAATGGATTACATTTTCATGAAATCTATCATTCTGTTTTTGGAAATGATCAGCCTTTGAAACGTTTTCCGCTCTTATTCTGGAGCTCATCAGAAAGGCACAAAGCCACTCATTTTTAAATTTTAGGTCTTTGTTCTCATTTTTAACTGTATCTTCATGACTGTAGGGGGGTTGTCTAGGTGCTAGTTTAATCTGCATGGCCTTAGGGGACTGTGTGGATGCTAGTTGTTGAATGAGAATTTTCAAATAAGAAATTACACAAATTCATTTTAGGATTTTAATTTGCTAGCATAACAAGAATTCAGGTTATCGAGAGAATGCAAATATTTCATGAATATTTTTAAACAGAGTTTTTCTTTTAGTTCTCATAGATAGTTATTTTTTCTGCTGTTTGCAAAATCCTATAAAGAATATGTTTCAAAACTGAAGTAGTAGTTTTCCTCAACACCAAATGAACCATTTAGATTTCGAAACGAATATCGAATATAGTGCTCGGTGTTTTGGTATCTCTGCAATCTATTTCAGTGTCAACAGTTTACCATAAAGGTCAAAGAACGACGGCTTTAGTATTTATTTAAAGTTGGCTACGATAACAAAATTCATATTATGCCAAGAATAATAAGGTTACAAATTGAAGTTATGTTCTAAAATTTGACAAGGGGCCTTGTTGACGGATTATCTACATGTATTAAATAAAATGTATTCTACCAGACTGAAACGTCAAATTCTTCATTTAGCTCTATTACTGGGACAATAGTGGGGCTGAATTTAATATGGGAGCGGCACGGCGCGGCGTGGCGTACCCCTAAAATATCACTTGACACAGGTTGTATTCCAAAATTTATATTATTCTGATTACACTTATACAGGACGTCCATAAACTCTCTGCTAACCGAGAACCTCCCCTAGTAAAAACTCATGAGCAGCCTTGAATAGATTAAAAACGCTTGTAATGAACTTAGAAATAATCGTGAAATTTTTGAGAACTACGGCGATCTTTAGGCATAACATTTTTATGCATTGAGACTAGTGAATACAATCCCGGGACAATGCGGCAATTCGGGATTAAAAATTGATAATCCCGAATTCCGGGATAAACAAAAAAACATATATTTCTTAACTGAGTACATATACAATATACATACAGTGTGTCCCAATTGAATTGCTATCTCCATTATTATGTTGGTTAAATTCAGAAAATTTTAGTAATTTCTTTGGGCATTGTTCTACAATATAGCAAAATTAATTTTTTAATTATAAAAACAAAAAACACCCTTTATTAGTAGTCTATGGTTTAGTGCACTAATACCCATAAATGAACTTAATTTTTTGTATAAACTTTCATTTTAATAGATTTTTGGACATAGAATTAAAATTAGTATCGAATACACAAGAAATCCAATATGGCGCCCACATAAAAAAGAACAATTGTAGTCAATGTCTCTAATAATACAAACAATATTTTCCTCTTACCCCTATCGTAAAGATGATAAAAATGCAATGTGTAAGTTAAAATGACGTACTACCTGAATTGAAGTACCATGAGGGGTTCCCAAAAATGCATGATTGTGGTTGTAGTTAGCTTTTTGATGCCGCGTATTCTCGGATTTTTGCCATCTTTAAAAGTGGAGATTTCCCATAAGCGTCAACGAAGAGTATGAGGCTACTTTTAGACATAGAAAACTTACTTAGACGATGGGGGCAAAAAAGTAAAAAGTATCGCGTACGCCTATCATGTTTCTACCGTATCTAGAACGCGCGATATGTGCCTCTATTAATATTTTTTTAAAATTTTTAGATAGTGCTAAACAATATTTAAAAATTACTTACCCACACGTGAAGTTTGGACATAATGTACAATCATTCATAATCCAGCGTATGCAGATCTGCAACAATATAAATAAATTTATATTACAAAATATTATTAAATAATAATAAGTATTTGTATACGACATTGTCATGTTACTCTCTCTAGTAAATCCTTATTAAATTAAATACTCAAAATATAATCTAGTTCCATATGTCGTTAAAATACATACATGTACCAAAGTTCAAGAGATTATCTCAATTTTATTTTATTAACCCTTTTAATAATGAAGTGGGGCGGATGGTGGGGGGCGGTAAATATTATAAAAACATTGAGGCCTTTGTCTCTAGTATATACAGCAAATACCTAGTTTCTGGACTCTTACTTTCCTTATTTTCCCATATTAAGGGCTTTATTACACTAGGCCGCCAGGCGGCGCAACCGGGTGCGACACCGGTTACGCTGCTTGTCATTGGGCATTGATTGTAATGGAGCCTATTAGATTAGGGCATCCGGTGGCGTCGCCACAAACTGGCGGCTGACCGGCTGCCGTGCCCCGCGACCACGTCGGCAGCCACGGGTGGCGGAGAGTCGTGGCGGGGCACTCTATCATGCCGAGCCTATTACACTGGGCGGCCAGTCGGGGCAACCAGTCCCGCCACCACTCGGTTTGGCCACCACACGGTCTGTGAGTGATGAGAGAACATGTCGGACAAGTATACATATATGCTCCTTCTCGTACTTTAGTTTTACTTGCTTATTACTGTAAGCTTCAGAATTAGCGCCTCAAATTGCGGATTGTTGTTCAACTGCACAAATGAGATCTTCGGTATACACTTTTGTGTCCAATAACTTCTGGCACTCTTTCAGGGCTTCTTCATGGTTCTTGCTTTTCCCTTTTTTTGTCTTGTCTACACTTTCACTTCCGCTGCTTCCTGCAGTGACAATTTGCACTTCACAAGACATGCTGATTTACACAATTCGCGTAAATAAAACAGTGTGCAGAGTGCGAGGAAAACAGAAAAAACAGTCTGCTCGCTGGGAACTACCGTAGGACCTAACAACTGAGCCACCGGTGTCGCAGCCGGTTGCGTCGCCTGGCGGCCTAGTGTAATAAAGCCCTTAATATGGGAAAATAAGGAAAGTAAGAGTCCAGAAACTAGGTATTTGCTGTATATACTAGAGACAAAGGCCTCAATGTTTTTATAATATTTACCGCCCCCCACCATCCGCCCCACTTCATTATTAAAAGGGTTAATAAAATAATGTAATAAAGCCCTAACTCCTATTTACCCCCAACCCTTCACCAGTGTAAGTTCAAAATATAATCTAGTTCCAGCAGCGCTATTCTTGACTGCACGCATTTTTTAAGGTTACTCGCATTTCACTAAAATTCGAATAAAAACTCTTCCTAGACATTCTTGACCGTTCGCAAAGTATTCGATTGCTCGCATTAAACAACGCGCGGTTTTTGGCAGTCGGTAAATATGCGAATGATGATACATAGCCTAATATTTTATTTGGTATGTCTTTAAAGTCTTCAAATTCGTTACGATAAATTAAGAATATTTATTGTATTGTTATATTTGTTGATAATGGCAGTATATTGCGAACATTGAAAATCTACAAAATGCAGAAAATCTCATAAGAAGCACAACAAGTTTAATAATGTAGATCTGTTTGAAGTTTTAAGTCAAAAAGAGTTCATAGGTACAAATATTTAGAATGTCTAAGGTATTGTGTAGATTTCTTATTGAAACTATAAAACCATTTATGAGACCACAGAAAAGAGCTATGGGTTTGAGCGTAATCACAACAGTAAGGTTTTACTATGAATTTGTAGCAATCAGATGTTTTTTTTAAATTTAGTAGTAAGTTCTTGCCTCATACACTGACCATCCTTTTGAGTAAATTAATTAGAACATTTCTCAGAAGTGAGTTTTGGAAGTTCATTTATGAATTATAGAATTATGCGCTTTTGTCAGTAGAAGCATTGCCATTTCGGCGTGGAGTCTCCATCACATAATAAAATCTTAGTGAAATAATAAAAAAGAATCTCTATTCTTCAATACAAACAATTTGCCGTGGCTATCCGGGCTACGTTCCCAACACATTTCCTTAGGGAAAAAAATCTCTATTCTTTTATTTCTTTTCTTTAAAAGAATAAAATCAACTACAAATTACAGCAGTCAAGATACGTCCGTCATCTGTCATTTCAAACGCAGGGAAGTTAGGTATTTTTCGAAAATTGCCATGATGCCAAGTGCATTTTAACGAGTGATTGCTATCGTTCATGTACATAAACGAAATGCGCCAATAATACCGTATACAGAAAGTGTTCGCAAATATGCCGTTCGCATCAATACGTATACGTGCATTGCGAAGCATGTCAAGAATAAGGCTGCAGATCCCGTTATAATAATATAATATATGACTAAAAATGATTGAACCTCCTGACATTAACATGATAAGAACAAATATTATTGTTGACAGTTTTGACTAAACCAGTAATGTAAAAAAATAACTTGTTGAGAGTATTAGGCTCCAAGTCGGGATGTAATTTTCGTACAAATAGTACCAGCTGCGGAGAACGCCCTTTCTGATTCTACACTACACCAGTTGGTGGTGTCGTTATCAGATAATAATATGCTAGATAAAAGTACGTACCTACCCCTGTTACCTCCATTTTTGAAAAGTGTCATTTCTTTTTTAAATTTGATGATATCAAATCGGTTTCAGGATTTTACTGATTGAGGTCGGGATTGGGTCAGTGCTACGGCTGCTGTGAGAGGAATTTCATCTTCCCCATCGTCTTTTTCATCAATTGAAGTTCTTGGAAACGTTTTATAAGTTTCTCTAGTATTTCCCTAATGACATTTTTTTAGGAACCTCGAATAGTACATCTGGTTCTTGCTCATTGGGGTTTGCAAGTATCTGAGAATACCAGAGTAACAATTTCTACGTTGGGCGATTCTTACCTTTAGTGCATCATATAAATCTGCACTAAGGGGCGTATCAACTTGTTCAATTTGCTCCATCATGGATTTTAAAGCAATATCTAATGTATATAATTTCGCATCACGTCGACACAGTGCCTACACTGTGAGTTTAAGTGATTCCAATAGCGTAACCAAATCCACAACAGGTTTATATTCCGAATCCTGTATCAACAGCAGCATCTTCAAGTCGATCATTGCTTTTTGAAAACAATTTCGAAGACAACTAAAACGTTGTAACATTAAAAAAAGACTAGTCTACCTTGTTTTACAGTCTAGTATTAGTTTTAGTTCTAATCGAAATTCTTCTTTTATATACTTTTGTGAAACCTCATTTTTTGTAGGTGATTTTCTAAATGATTTAATCACTTTTCGAACTTTAGAAATTGTCGGTTGCATGTCGCATATTTGAGAAATAATAACTGTGTCTTCATTAAAGCTTTGAGAAAACTGAAGACCATCTGCAATATATTCATCACCGTTGTCTTCCATTGCCTCTTCTTCGTCTGATTCATCTGGCTCTTCCATGAGAATGCCATAATTTTCATCTACATTTTCAATGAGATTTATATATTTTTTAAATGTCTACAACTGGATGCCATGTGCAAAACACAGCTGTTGATTAGGGATTATTAGTTTTCCCATTTTTATCAATAGTGCTGGCCCTCGTCTGTTGTAACACTGTAACGCTGTAACACTGACTATATCATCTGATAACGAGGGTTTGTGTTCTTTAAGTCATCTTTTGAGAGTGTCTAGGCAAGCGATTGCAGTCAGAGTTTTTTATTCGCACTAGCCCAATATTCCAAAATATATTATGCCCATCCACATTGATATCCATAAAGTGTTTATTTGATGTGGAAGACCATTTATCAAATGTTAAACTCAGTCCATGTTTTTTCTTTTTATGCTGCTGTATTCATTCTGTGACCTCCAAACAAATTTTCCTGCTATGTTCTAGAACAATCCATCTTATAGTATTTGCAGAAGATGGTACTTTGAATCCTCTAGCCATTAGCGACTTTCGCAAATCTTTAGATTGCTATCATCCGTGTTAAAAGTACCTCAAAAGTTTTATCATTATTGGACACATTAAAATCTGTCATTAGTTTCTGCTTTTTATATGGATCGGTTTCGAGCTTATCAGAAGTACTTAGTTACAATACTAGTACTAGTATTGGGAAAAGCTTCTAATATCAAATCTAAGTCTGAAGTCATAATTTCTTCGTTTGATATTAGCCGTTTAGTCCTTAAATTAATCTTATGAATTTTAAGCAAATGGGTTAGTAACCCATTTATAGAACTACCTTTGGTTTTTAGAATCGCCGAACATCTTTTACATTTTGCAGTACTTCCTCGATTTATTTGCTCCGTTAATAAATAGAATCAAACCGAACTTTTGTCAGTGAGTTTTTTGCGATGTTGATTTTGATATTTTTCCTCAGTCTAGCAGTTAGCTAGTACCTATCAGTGCTGTGCTATAATGGTACAAACATATAATGTACTTACAGGTTATTCAATGAAACACACAAATCAATATTATAGAATTAATTATTAAAAAAGTACAACTATAAAACTATAGCCAAAGTCTCTATGGCTTATATCGTAAACCGCTATAATTAAAATTGCCGACATTCGACACACGTCGCCAACAACAAACAGTCAACCAGTTTAAAAAAAGATAGATTATGCTAGACGTTAGTCTCTACTCCCACCCTAACTCCAATTTGAGCGGTTTTTTAACCATACTCGCTGACTCCGGCGGCTCTTCAGCACGTGAGAAAAATTTTCACTATAAATTCCCCCAACGATCACCAAATCTTATTTAAGACCAATCTCGAAAATCCCGAAAAAATATCTACTGCAATCCCGGGATTTGCGGCATCTAAATATTGCCGGAATCCAGGGTTTTGCGCTTTCGAGATTTCGGGATTACAAACCCTAACTAGTACCATCAACGTGCTCGAGCATGAACTACCTACCCATTTATGTGTTCATTTCGATCAATTGAACGTATATTGCGTTATGAGGTTGCAAGCTAGTGTATACGTGCATCGAACAGAAATGTCGTTTTTAAATTGCCATTTATTCGTTAAAATTTTAAAATTGGCGGTGAGAGCTGTGGCACCAGCTCTTTCCTAATATATGTACATGTAAGCTGCGGCAGACATAATGCATTTATTACTGTTATATGTCTTTTAATTACTTTACGAGTGATTAGATAACACCAGAAGGTTCGCAATGAGATGAAGTTCGGCCAACATTTTTCCTAAAGGATTGTCTTTGCGGTTTTGTGTATACGAGGCTTCAAATACTGTAGTTTACTATTTGTTTTACATGTCAGGAAGATTTATTCCTCTTAGTGAATTCGTGATTAATTCGACTGATCTGATATGTTTAAAAAGTAAGGAATCTTTAGTATACGTTGTGGGTTATTACTGGATTTATATGGCACAGTGTGATTGCCTTTTTGCAGTATTTTATTTTACTAGATACCTAATGTTATTAGTCATCATTTCATTATCATTGGTAAAGAAACAATTTCAACCGTTTTTCTGTAAACTGATAACCAAACAGGTGAACTATCTCTTGAGTAACCTTGTACTTACGATAATAAACTTATCAGTATACTTATTTACACGTTTTTTTAAATTACAATAAACGTTGCAGCATATACTAAAAACTCACTGCTTTCAAGTAAAAAAATGGAAATTAAAGTTCTAATATAGAATATTTTTGCTCTATCTGTATTTTTTATTAAATTAAATATTACTAACAAATAATTGTATGTTGTTTCAATTCTAGAGAGTGTGAACAATAATGAACCCAACGGCTCAAGTAACAAGATATATAACACCGAATTCATACAATTTTGGCCGTCGCGCGCTAGCCCGAAGATTTAACCAATGAACAAGCTGTTTAAAAAAAACGCTGTTTGCTGACTAGATTTTGATTTGGCGCACGAGTCATTCTCTGCTGGACAACCAGTAGGTATTGAGGTCATGAGGCCAATCCTGACATATCAAGATGTCATGAAAATTACCAAACTGGGACTCTTGACCTAATGTAGAGCGAATTGCCAACTTATATCGTTTATTTTAATGCCTACTTTCCTTAATTAGGACAAGTGGATATCAAAGACGAAATCTTTTCGTAATTTCGTGTTCGGACTAAGAAAATTTAATTTATAGGTTCACAATGAGAACTACCAGACTGTCAAGTCTGAATTGTATAAGACTCCATATTTAATAATATCAATTTATTTCGTCCTGTTTAAAATATGGTATTCTTCTAATAAGATAAAAGTTTAAGTAAATTATTTTACAAAGAATAATTTTAAGAAACTTAATATAAATCACTTTCCTAACTGGACTTAGAGGCCATCCATTAATTACGTCCAGCAAATTTCATGGTTTTTCTCCCTCCTCCCTCCCCTATGTCACATTCGAGTCAACCCCCCCTATATGGACCCCCTCCTTCTTCCTCAAAGTCTGACATAATTAATGGATGGCCCGTTATTAGACTCTTGAATATTTTTTTTATGAGTTTGTTGTTTATTTGTATTTCTTCACGAGGACAAGAATTTTTTAGAAATACAAGTACAAGCTATAGGTATTTACGTAAAATTTTTATTCACAAATAAATTTATTCCTTGCATGATCAGAAGACAACACACCAGAATAATTTTATTTAGGTAGGTATTTCTAGTAATAAAGTAATAACTAATTAGTCACTACGATTGAAGGCATCATGTGTATAAAGTTGTCATCTAATATAGCATTGCATGTTTACACTAGGGGGTGTAAACATGCAAAACTATATTAGATGACAACTTTGTACAGATGATGCCTTCAATCATAGTTACTATTATTACTATCAAACATCCTCAAATCGTGGATCCGAAAATTATAACAACGATAACATTAAACACTTATTTATTAACTTGCTTACAATACTTTTTACTTCACTTATATAAAACTATGTACTATCTCTCACTTACTAATTCACTTCTCTGGTCGCTTTCTTCCTGTTGACTTTTATCAAAACTACTCCGTCGGCAATCCTGTCGCCCTATATACTCACAGAGAGCCTTTCTCGAATAGTACGAGTCCTTTCTAGAACCTAGCGCCATCTATGATATAATTGCTGACCTTCTATTGCCAAGATAGTACGCTGTGGTGGCATCTCTTGTATTAGTTTAGAAGTATAAATGAAGCTCTTGACTACGCTATTAGATGGCGTAACTATACGTTTCATTTCAATAATTATTCAGCCATCCACAAGCATCTGATTCTATCCAATTCAATTGAAGTACCCCTTCTATATTTGTGATATAAATAGGTCTTTATTTATGTAATACTTAAATAGGAAACAATGACCTCAAAATTACCACAAATTAATTTACTAATTTTTACCAGCTCTAACCTCTCGAGCAAAGTGCCTCGTCTTGCTTATTTTCGACCTTGAATTAACTTGAATTTCTTTTGTCACATTGGTAAATATGGATAAATTGAGGTAAATTTGCCTAGCACTATAATGGTAGAGCAAATATTCCGTCATATTAGTAAGTTAAATTGAAGTGTTCTTTACTTGGCCGACCTAAAGGTCGCTTTATTTGGATGAACTAAGCTTTGTCGACACACGTGAACGTTTTTAGGTTATTGCTTTAACTTTGTGTTCAAGAGAAAATGAAATCGTGTGCGCAAATATTAACTCATACGCATACGTACACAAGACAAGTTAAAGTATACTCGATTCTAATTCCGACTATACATTTTAATTGAGTCATTCTTACTATCGTTAACAGAAAATTAAAATAAAACTTATATAAAACAATATTTTAAAAAAAGCTTTTATTTAAAAAAACTACTACAAAGTAAAAAATATTTTTTTAAAATATACGCCTGGAAACCATAAGCTTTGGGGACGGTCATATAGCACTACTGCATAGTTACTTTGCTCAATTGACCGCCACCGAAGCTTTTGGTTTCCAGGTGGTTGAATTTTAATAAATTATTTTTTGCTTTTTAATACAGTTCTTTTAGCTTTTCCTTAAAAATATTTTTTTACATAATGTTTTTTTCCACGTAAGCGCACTTTACTCTTGAACGATTTTCATATTTTTTTGCCCTTCCCTGTATACTATTTAACTTGAAGCCACTCTAAGTGCGCCTGAAATGGTTATCGGACATACAATAACTTTTGGCGGTATCTAAACTTTGGTTGTGTAACTAACAAAAAAAAAAAAATCCATTTGTTGCACACTTAATCGACCACACTGTATATCTTGGGCGTAGAATCAGGTCATTCATGCCTATCATAAAAACGCATTGTCATCGAAACTGAATCAATGTGTAAAATTTCAACTCCGTAGGATAAGAAGAAGTTCTTCTAATTCAGCTTGCAAGATTTGACCTAAACAAACAAACACACTAACGTAGCAAGTTAAATAAAAGCTTTTGTCCACGACTATTAAATAATGTACTCATTATGTATGTGTTTCTTCAAGGATAATGCTATCGATTATTCCCTACAGTGAATAATGATTTCATTATTCACTGATTGCAGTGAATAATGAGGACAGTCAGTTGTTTATAAGAAATGACATTTTACTAAAAATTTAAAATGTCAAAATTGCAGCAACCAAAAGACAAGTGTTGTCTCTCTAAGTTTTCTAGGAAGCACTCAAATGGTACATGCCGAAGAGGTACTTTAATGAACACTCAAAAACTACATTAGTAAGTTTTTTTCAAAGCATCATCTATTAGCAACACGCGACAATCCCCAACATTGTTTTTGAAGCCATTTATCTACGTGCCTACAAACTGTATTATTTTATTAGTAAGCCATGACAATGTGTCAAAGCGAAATTCTGTAACTGATTTGAAACGTCAAAATTTGTACGATTTCAACGCCAACGTTATTTGCAACAATTTTACATATTAGGTACCTATTCAAGAAGAGTAATATAATTAGATAAATGGATACTGAAGTGAAGACGAGATTTCTTTGGCGCCGCCAGAGATAAAGAAAGCTGCAAAAATCGCATCATCATTAAACTTGTTGCCCGAAAAATAGACAAAATTATATATGATGACATATGAATCTTTCTTAAATAGGAGAAATGAAATAAAGATGAATTAAGTAAATATTAAATATTTATTAGTCGTGGACAAAGTATAGTATTCTACTCGCATATAATGGCTATTATTCACTCTGGTGATTTAAAACACTCGCCTGCGGCTCGTGTTTTAAACTTCACTTTCGTGAATAATAGCCATCATTATATGCTCGTTGAATAATATACTATTGTTAATTATCAGTTTACAAGTTATTAATTTTCTGAATAAAATTGTTTCCAATTTTTTCTCTTACAATTTAGAACATAACTTTCGATGTATTTAAATAAAGCACTCTTATAGTTAGTGAGAACTTGTTCTCAATTTCTTTGATCGATGGTCAATTTGTGATAAATAGCTAGTACAATTACATTAGACCCACATAATAAATAATAACTTGGGATATTCTGTGTCAAATAAAATTAGTTAAATGCTATATTTAAATGTCACAAACAATTTTCTAACAGAGAAAAAAACACAAACAATTAAAAAATTCACAAATTTGTATATTGTTGATAGATGCATTATTGTTTTATTGTCTACCATTTGGACGCATTACTTTATTCCTTTATCAATGGTGTTTGCATTTCTAACATGGACTTAATAATAGGGATTACCTTATATCTGTCTCATTCATCATAATTTAATATTTATAATATACCAAGCATTTTAACGTCATATATTTTAATGATATAGAAAAAAACTGTAAAAGAAAAAAATCGGCAGCTACTGGAAGCGGCTGGAACCTCCCCACGGTGGATCCTTGAAGCCGAAAACAGCACTAAAGTGGGTGTCATAACAGCATTGAACGTAATCCGATCTCAACCACAACCTTTTCAGATCTTTTGGAGCACTGAAGAAAGCACCATGCAAACTTCTGCACTTTTTTCTCACTTGCACCACATAATATCAACGTATTGAAATTTATTATTTGCTGTTCTTCTCTTATGTTTCAGGACATAGGATTGCACTGCACGTATAATGATGAGAGTAGAATACTATACTTTGTCCACGACTGTTAAATATTTAATATTTATTTACTTAATTCATTTTCATTTGATTTCTCCAATTTAAGAAATATTCATACACCATCATATGTAATTTTCTCGATTTTTCGGGCAGCAAGTTTAATGAGGCGATTTCTGTAGCTTCCTTTGCTTCTGGCAGTGTCAAGGAAATCTCGTTTTCACTTTCAGTAGCCATTTATTTAATTATATTGCTCTTTTTGAGTAATATGTAAAATTATTGTAAATATCTGACGTTTCAATCAATAACAAAATATGCTTAGACTAATTCTAGTACAGGAGGCAGTGGCGATTTTCGGTAAGTACTTATTTTCCCAGTCAGTAAACATGAATAGAATTGTTCGGTTAGTAATTCTAAGCAAAATTCATATATATTTAGGGGGGGTTTTCCGATGGGTTGAGGCGGAAAATGCGTCAGAACATACGAATACACTGCCCTTTTTTTTTCCAGTGATAAAAATAGTTCTAGTAGTAAGAGGTATACTGAAGTTAAGTAAAAAAAATAGTCTGGCTAATCCATGAGTATGGATAATATGTCTGGCAGGTGAAAAACTGAAAAGTTTTCATCAAAAACATTTCCCTCATTTTCGCAGTCATGAACTTTTATCAGATGATGGCCAATATTATAATTACAACTTAAAGTACAATCTGGCTAATGTGGAATACCCCCAAAGCCTTGCCAGACTCCTCTAATGATCGTCAGGCGCCCTAAATTCGGCACGTTCGATTATACAGGTGATTAGTGCCATACGTACTTTTATATGAGAGCATTAAACAATGAAATACAAAAAAGCACAGAGTACAGAATTATGATGGGGCAGGTTGAAAAATATTTCTTGACGAAATCATAAATTTTAATGAAGGCCACAGAGTCTGGCAAGGCCTTCGTGATTGTAAACGTCAGCCAGACGTGTATTTTCTTTTCAAACCCGGGAAAATAAGAGCAAAAATTTTCTATTTTTCCCATTTTCCAGATGCCACCAGACTCATTTGCTAATTTCGTAAATCAGCCCAACTTATTTTTAATTACAGTATATGATTATAACAATTTATATGCTAAATTTCAAGCCTGGAAAAATAAGGATTAAGGATCCGCAAAATCGGTCAAACTTTTTAATCCGCAAATTTTCAGCCAGACTCACTTTCCGCTATCTGAGATAAGCCAGACTGTTATTTTCATAAACTTTATGTTCCACCTTAGGAAATGTAAAACATTTATGACTGGGAAAATAAGTGGACTTGTATTTTATTTTTATTTTTTGAATCCATCCAAAAATTTTAGCCAGACTCAAAAATTCTTGTTTTTTATCACTAAGAGAACAAATTAAAACATATACACCGACTGGGAAAATAAGTACGAAAAAAATGCACTGCCTCCCGGACTATTCGATAACACTGTGTTTTGTAAACAGGGCGCGAGTATTTTATGACTGACATAACCTCAAATATTACATTTTTGTAAGTTTATACTCATTTTTAATGATTTTATTCACAATTTTAGATTGGTACCTGTGTAACATTAATGAACTCTCTCGGACAGGATGCATATAATTTTTTTAAATCATTGATTTTTAAAAATATACTGAAATCTACAGGTTGGAAATCCAACCTATAATTAGCGGTCTATTTTTAATATACCAGCGATAGTAAATCCTGAACGCAATAGTTGTTGAATATATGTGCACGTGACGTGATGAAAAGCAATCTTATGCTTCACATTTGCTTTGTTCTTTAGTTTTTTTCGCGGAAACCAAATCGAAAGATTGCAAGTGTGATATATCGTTGAAATCGGAATTTTAACAGCTTTTCAATGGTTCAATTACAAATCGTAATTAACAAATAAACAAATTGTTGTGCCAAAACGCCACAAAACGTAATCCGATCTCGACCAAAACCTTTTCGGATCTTCTGAAGCACTAAAGAAACCACCATGCAAAGTTTCATCCAAGTAATTTCGTAGCTATCATGCACACACACAGACACAGACATTTTTTTAAAACCACTTTTTTGGGTCCCTGGGACTTCAAAACGTAAAGATTTGATTATCTCAATTTTCGATTTTGGACCAATTTTAGTAGCCGATACAAACATTTTTTTTTCATAGCTTAAAAAAAACATTGAAAAATAAAAATATTTGAAACTAATTTCAAAAGTGGGATTTATTAGTCGTTATCTCTCGGAAGTTTAAAAAATTACGAATGTTATACAGAACTTAAGTTTCATCATTTCATAAAATATTTCAATGAAATTTCACTTTAACTTTCATAACATTAGGGAATTATTCAATTAAATTTCATAAAATGAAAGTTTCATGATACTTAATGTTTAATTTTTTATTTAAGAAATATCATACATTTCAGATGAATTTCGAAACTTTCACAAAAATGTCATTGAAATTTCAGGAACTTTAAGTTTCATGAACTTTGCATCTCTGGTTATACGACATTTTAAAGCTGCAACGTGTCTACTTTTAGGCCATGATAGTGAATGTCAAGTTGATTTTTTTCAAATAACTAATTTTATTTTTAAATCAAGTTTCCAGCACTAAAAAAATTCTCATATAATTTTTCTTGTCTGCTATTCTCTAAGGCAAAGGATTATACAAATGTGTCAGATAAATGCACCTAGCGCCTGTACTATTAGTATAACTGTCTTAGTTTCAGTAAGAAGAATATACTATGGTTCATTTTTTTGCAAACGTTCGTTATTATCCAACTCAGAGTAAATTTAAATGACTATTACTTAAAATAACAAGTAAAAATAAACATAATTTATTTTAGTCAAGGAAAAGTTCATTTAAAATTTATCATTATACAAGCATTATTATACAAAAGGGAAGAAAAATGTGTAATCAATAAATTAAACATGCCCCTAAAATTTAAACAATTTTAAATGTTTCTTGTTACATGCAAATTAAAACCCATAGCAACAAATTTAAAAGCAATGTAATTATTATTTGTAACATCATATTTGTTTACACAGTCAGTACTCTCAGAGATAAAATAATTCATTCATGCAAGATAAAATTTTCTAAATATACTATATGGTTTATCGTAGGCGACATTTTGTCGCATTTCTAGTATAATTTAAAATAAAAAAAATAACCCAATTAATTAAAATTATAAAAATCACTTTCCGGATAATTATATACATATAATTTTTATAGGTACTAAATTTGATATGATATGATTATGATATACGATAATTAGTATCAATTACACCTATTAGAAAATTAAATGACATGATATCTCTCATCATAAGTGGATAACAGAAGAAACCTGTAACGTATACACTATACAGGGCATTACGATAATGTTTTCCTCGATTGTTCGGTGTATGAAGCTGAATAAACTAATCACTGCTTAATTCTGTAAACACGTTTAGAATGGAGTTGAATAATGTGATCTCGATTTAAAACTGTGATACAGGCAACATGATTCGATTTTAAGTAGAAATTGACCGATACCGATATTGATATCGGTATATCGACCATATCGGCGGTGTGATCAATTATCGGTATCGGCTGATATTGGATTGTAACATCGGCGCGATATCGGTGTTGGTTAAAAAATACTTAAAAAAATTTTTAAGGTTAAAAATAGATCAAAACGCAGTAATACTAATATTTATTTACATATTTATTATTTAAAGTTAAGTTTAGGTAAATTATAATGTAATAATAATTTTCTGCTAAATACATTACGATAGACGCTTGAGAGCCAACATATTTTAATTATTTTTGGAACTATTTATCGGACAGAAATAAACGAAACACAAAATATTTGTCATAATCTTGTTTTTTGCACTATATCACTTTTTAGGGACTGTAAGACTTTTTCTCAGCTATTTGCGAAAAACAGTCTCGGGGTATCAGTTTCCTTAAGGCTAAAATCGCAATCTTCTAATCCTTATAACCTGGAAAATACAATTTTTATGACAAATTATACATCACCTTTTCGTCTTAGAGTTTGATTCTATAGTAGAGAGTCTAAGCCCGATACGATGCATTTTAAACGAGGAGGGCTATACAAAACAGAAAAATAGATTCTTATGTAAAATTTTCTGCTGGATTTGAATTTCGAGTTCGCCAGTTAATTTGGAATTGCGAAATTGGAGAAAAGAACATATTTTTGTCAAAACTCGGAAGAGCATGAAATATGAAAATGTGTATTTTCTTATTTCTCAGTCAGTATCTTGAGACCTGTGAGAGACATTGATCTCAAATTTTATAAACATATTCCTCTGATATTGTTCTTGACTGATGTATGAAGCAAAATTGTTTTACCGTGATATCTTTTTTATAAAAAATATATAAACTATTACATGTTATGCGAAAATACGAAAACGCATTGTAAAATATAGAAGCGAGAAACTTTTTTATTATTAAAGGTAGAAAGATAGTATAAGGACAAAAATTGAAGTTTAAAGGTCAAGGAAGTTTTTGGAAACTACATTTCTTTTTGTTGCTGTTTAGTTTAGTCACAAATGAATTGTTAAAATTCGGCGCGCCCGCAACACGGAGTTTCACTTCTGACATTAGTGACTTAACTTATACCTACTATGCCTGCTCGAGCGGGATTACACTGAATGGGCTTGTTCCATGATATTCTTTATATATGGTTTTTATACTTTTTCATATAGTACTCGATATTCTCATTATACACTTAAAATTTCGTATTATTGACTTTTTCCGTTCTCGAGATATAAGGAGTTGAAATAAGTAATAGTTGCAAAAACTGAGCGCTCATTTGTGACGTCACTATACGCAAGTGACGTAAGAAAAATGGCTTTCTGGGACTTTTCTAATTTAACCTGAAAAGCCGAAAAACATGGAATTTTTAAACGCTGGTAACCAAATAAATACGTCGAGTGGAGGTTCGTTCTATGTGTCTACGGAAAGGAGAAGGTCGGCGATAAATTCTAATCGCAAATTGCAGGGTCAAAATCGAAAATTCGTCCCGGCAGGAGCGAGAGAAAATTGTAATTTTTTGACATTTCACCAAATTGTACTCCCCTACTGTCAAGTAATAAGCAAAACAAACGATACTTCGAAAACACTTATAATTATAACAAGTAAAGAGTATCAACTCTATTGAGATCACCGAGTCTATACGTATAGTGACGTAGCGCCTGGCGACGCCCCATTTTCGTGAGATGGAGATTTGTAATAGTTTTTAAGATACTAAACGTGCGAATAAGATTCTGATTTTTTGCAGATCCATTAATTTATACTTGCACTTTCGATTTATGAAATAAAAACAAATGCCGAACAAGCCCATTAGGTACGGAATAACTGTTGCTTCTCAAAGAATTAATTCATCGAAAAGGAACACACTCTATTTTGTTTCAATTCAATTATTGATTATGAAACACATATTAAAAACGATAAATTCAAATATTTCATTTAGATTCGATATATTTGTACACAAACACAAGAATTAAAGAATTGTAAGAATGAATACTCGATTTTTTTAAAGTAACAAAACTGACAGGAAAATGTTTCAATTTTGTATCAGAAATAACAAATCATAATGCCTAAAAGTAATGATAATATTAACTAGAACATACATAACAAATTAATTGCTAAGAGAAAAGTGAAAACAAAAATATAACAATATCTATTAAAAAATCCACTCAAAGATTATGCATTTTGACATAAATTCATTTGGACATAAATTTGTCACTATACCTATTTACTAAACATTTTTAATAAAAATTGAAACACCTTATTTACCTATTTTGTGTGTTAAGCTACTTGCTGTTATTGCTAATATCATAATGTCTCCTATAAAAATAATATTAATTGGAGAATTAAAGCAAATATTTCTTCGTGGCTATGTACGCTTTTCTATTTCGATTAAAAAAATTCACAACGAAATATTCGATCCCACACCTATATGAACTTTTAAAATGTTATAATGTTCTTACAAATAATAATGTCTAGGAAAATTTTCCTTCGCACATGCAACGCGTCTTACTTGTTGCTGAAGTTATAAGTTTTACAATTACAAAATGAATGTAAACTGAAACTTTTAGGCTTTGATTATTTTGTCATCATTATTGGAACCATACTCTTGTCTAATTTACACTAACCAAAATGAAAATTATTAGGAAGATGTGGATGAATCTCATGGGATGTTTTATAAATTGCAATCTGGGGGAAATCTCTTTTCGCATGATATAGAAGTCATTTTCTGTTGGAGGGAGGAATAATTTGAGTAATTGTAGCCAAAATTTAACATCCTTAATAAAGGGCACTATTAATGGTATGAATAATGTAAAAAAATATTAATGCACTGGAAGTATTTACACGTGAAAGAAATTATAATCAATTATTAGATGAAAAATCCATTGCACATAAATGTCGTAAACTTAAACGTCATACATTTTCCTTAATTCTTTTTACACACAGAATCTCACGATTTTAATTTTAATAAATTGGTTATGCAATATTTATATTTCAGTTCATCAGCTATCATATCTCTACATGATCACCATTTCCTTGAAATTTATCTAGCAATAAATTATTTATGTCTTTTTCGCCCTTTTTAAAATTTGTATTTGTCTGTTAAAAATGGGAACTGGGATAAGTTTCATATTCTCCCTAAAATCCCTGTCTTTATCGCACAGAAATCACATTAATGTAAATGCATGAATTCTACCTTATGCTATTAATATAGTATTATTATTATTATTATTATTATTACCTTCATATTAATAATGTAAATATTTTTTGGTTTAGTTCTTAAATAAAGTAGTTCAGTTTTATTTGGAGAGAGCTCTCTTTTTCTTTTTTCTACAAAATTCTCGCGTGCAGGAACTCCTAGATTGTGCATGAAATACGGGATTTTTACTTAAAAATAAGTGCTTGTTTTGTAGTTCTGTGCCCAGTGTTATGGAATACAAATCCGTTTTTGTATTACCACCCGTTTTAATGAACCAAAAGCCTCACCCGTTACATTTTGTAATGTTTCGACACTATCTTTTTGACACATAAGACATTGCCTTATAATCTATTATTGAAGTATTTATTCGAATCAAATAATAAATAATACAATAATATTAATTGCTTCAAAAATTTAGGCTCATATTTCTATAAAACACTATAAAGTGACTTTCCAAGATAACTATAACAAAAATTGAAGAAAACACTTGTTCATTGCCTGCACTAGCCAGCAAGATACATTGCTATCCCAGTGTTACAGCGTGCGCTGTTACCATCTAGTGTGGAAAAACTAACAATCACATAAAAAAATATGTCAAATAAAAAAGTTTCTTTGAACTTTAAACCCCACTTTACTTTGGTTCACCACCCATCTAACTTTAATAATAAAAAAAGTTTGTCGCATGTTATATTTTACGATGCATTTTACAATTTTTGGTCAACATGTACGGGTTTTTATATTTATTATAAAAAATATATCATAGAAAAAGAACTTTTAGTTTCGCTATACCCAAGACAAGGGTTGAAGATATATTTGGTTAAATTTTAAGTTCGATATCTGCAATAACAAGCGTCATAATGATTGAGAAATAACAAAATACATATTTTTATATTCTTTGTAGTTTTTGCAAATAAATGCCTTTTTCTACAATTTCGCAATTCCAAATGAATTGGCGAATTCGAACTTCGAATTCGGCAGGAAATTTTACACATGAATCTAGTTTTCGTTTTTGTACGCCTTCTAGTCGACCTTCCCAACCCCCCTGTCGATTTCGAGACCGTAGATCCCCCTAGTAGTATTTTACTTTTTCGTTCACCCTTCCAGAAGGGGTGGATATCACTCCCAAGTAAAAAGCGGCAATTTTTGATTGGTACATTTTTTAATATATCTTATAATTAACACAATCAAAAATGATTTATCAATGTTCATTCATGATACGTGAATAATGAGTTTCTCATGTTATACGCACTCCAGGCACTGTACTATTTGGTCTGGCGCATACGCAATGGTTAACAGCTAATCTATGAATTAACGAACAGACAATAATATTAAACAATGAGTCGGATATTGTGAGTAATAAAACCGTTTATCAAATTAATTGTCAACTTATCTCATTTGCTTGCTGTATGATAAATAATCAATTGTGCAATGCGTTCTGCTCAGGCTGGTATGTCAAAGTGGCGACATGCCCAGACAGTAACCCTAACATAACATTACATAGCATAACTGTTATAGAAATTAGTCATATGTATTTTATTTCGGTGATAACCATAGGCATTCAACGAACATTCGATAGTGTGAGACACCTGAAAGGGTTGTTCATATCAGTTATTGGAGTATATGTAAAATAATTTTATACAGGTCACAACAAATACAAAAAAGGTTAAACGAAACGTTAATAAAGCTAAGAATACACATCAGCTAGTAAATGTTTTATTATATTAAATGAAATATTGCACAATGTTAACATAGTCATTCATACGACAGTACAGAATGTGTTAAATATACACTCACATCCAGATTTTTCATCCAAGACTCTTTAAAGGAAAACTTTTTAACTATATTTGCACCCTAGTATGTGGAAATAATTGGTCATAGAATTTTAATAATATATGAGGCAGATGCCATAAAAAAATTAAGGCAAATTTCTGGTCGCCATGTTGCGAGAAGGCGGACATTTACCTAAGGTGAGCTTTGGTGAATTTTGAGAATGATGTTCCCCATGACGTTCATTTATGTTGCACTTCCTTATTTATCATTAAAACTAATATTCATTCTTAGGTAGTCGTATCGCAGATATACACCCTAGTTTATGGGCGGTCCTATCACAAATAACAGGTAGAATTAGAATTCTACGAACAATAGACATACTATACCTCTTTATTTATCATCAAAACTAATATTCATTCTTAGTCTTAGTCGTATGTGTACCTTGTGCATGAAGCGACCATTTTCGAAAGTAAATAGTGCTATTTTGAAAAGATGCCACGAGATTGTGTAAATACACCTAACAACTTTTGTTATATTTGTGGCGAAGTGACTTTTGCGCGTCAAAAACGTAATTTTACTCCCAAAATTAAGAAGGCGTACCAGTCGTATTTTGGTTGTACAATTGGAGATGAAGACAAAAAATGGGCGCCTCATATATGTTGCAGCAATTGTGCAAACAATCCTTGCAGTTGGCTAAGTGGAAGAGCTTTTGCTGTGCCCATGATCATGGCGAGAACCTAAAGATCACGTTATCGATTGTTATTTTTGCGTGATACGTCCTATTAGACAGGATATTAACATGAAAACAAGGATGGTAATATAATACCCCAATTTACCATCTGCCATTCGCCCGGTTCCTCATAGTGATGAACTATCTATTCCTAATCCACTTCAAGAATACAGTCTTGATTCTGACGAAAAATCGGATGATAATGTAGATGACGACTTAGTCCAGCCATCAACATCACAAGATCCCGATTTATCTGCCGAAGTGTCCGCGAACTAAGTGATCTTATAAGAGACCTTGATCTGTCCAAGGCTAAAGCGGAGCTTTTGGCATCTCGATTACAACAATGGAATTTACTACAAGAAAATGTTAAAGTTTCCATGTATCGAAGTCGTCAATAACTTTTTTCAAAATGGAAAATGACTTGGTTGCCTGCAAGGACATTGACGGTTTAATGAGAGCTTTACACATTCCCCATGATCCTAGTGACTGGAGACTTTTTATTGACGCCTCGAAACTTAGTCTAAAGGCTGTGTTACTCCACAATGGAAATAAATTGCCATCAATTCCAATCGCCCATGCTGTTCATATGAAGGAAAATTACAGTAACATGAATGTACTGCTACAAACTATAGAATACAATAAGTATAAGTGGCAGATTTGTAGAGACTTAAAAAAGTGATAGCTATCTTACTTGGTATGCAGCAAGGATATATCAAATATTGCTGCTTTCTTTGTGAGTGGGACAGTCGAGCGCGATTACAACATTACAAAAGAAAAATTTGGCCGCCAAGACTGGGTTCTGAACCAGGAGCAAAAAATGTTACTGACATTCCATTAGTTGATTCACAAACGGTAATACTGTCACCACTCCACATAAGACTGGGGCTTATGAAAAACTTGGTAAAAGCTATGGACAAAGAAGGACATGCCTCCAGTTATTTAAAACAAAAATTTCCGAGACTTAGTGATGCGAAAATTAAAGAGGGAATTTTTGTAGGTCCTCAAATCAAGAACCTTGTCAAAGATGCTGAATTTGAACATTCTAGAAGGTAATGAAAAAGCTGCTTAGAATTTCTTTATAATGGTGGCAACACACTTTCTCGGTAACAAAAGAGCGGAAAACTATAGAGACCTTGTTGAGAATCTTCTTTCTTTCTACCAAAAATTAGGATGCAATATGTCATTAAAAGTCCACGTTCTACATTCACATCTAGATTATTTCCCAAGAAACTCTGGTGCAGTAAGTGATAAGCATGGAGAGAAATTCCACCAGGATATTCAAAATATGGAAAAAAAGATATCAGGGCAAATGGACTTGCGATGTTAGCAGACTAGTGTTAGACATGTACAAGAGATGCTCCAGAAGTAACTTATAAGAGACAGGCTAAGAAACGTAAGAAGAATAATTAATTTTCTGATTAAAGAGCCTACTAATAAAATATATATTATATAACATGTATTTGAAATATATATCAAAATGGCCAATATATTTTGGCATGATGTAATTAATTGCTTTTTTTATTAAAATTATACCATAAGATATGAGTTAGGTCAGTTATTACATTTTTCAGAGACAACAAATTTTTTTAGGACTTTAGACTTTCTCTAATTAGGTGTTTTACAAATTTTAAATTCACTTTCTCTATGAAGATAATGCTATATTATAGTTAAAAACACTTGAATTTTGAGAAACAGTCGAATATTACCTTAAAATAAGCCATTTTAATTTTGTATTGAAATTTTTCCGCCAAAAACACTACATCAATTCACTGCGCACTCATGGCGTCATCAGTTATATTGTCAGTGTCATTTTGTGTTACAAACAAGTCATTTTGAGTATTTTACGTACTCGTTCAATTACTACAACTTTGTTATTTATTTGTTGAAATTTTAATTTGATGACACGATAGAATGCTGTTTAAATATCAATAAGTGCTTTAGTATAACAAGTACTGCATTTTAATAATACCAAAAAAGCAAATTTGCACATAGTGAAAACACCTAATTACAGTTGACGAAATCTTTTTCTGTGAAAACAGTTTTTTATGGCAAATAAATGTTTCTATTCTATTCTATGTAAGACGTAGCTGGGACCAAAACAATACAAATAAGTGGTTTTGGTTAACGATACAAAATGAAAGTTAAAATTTGTCGGTTAGTGTAACTTATCTTTGGATTTTTTGGGAAATGAGGCACACCGACAGATTGAAATATGTGAAAAAAGAAGTTTTGCTCCAAATCTTTAGTTTGAAATCACACACCACGTTAAAAATTTCACATAATATCCATTTTATCACTACTAAAAAATGACTGATGACGAGTGATGTATGGCAAAATATATAAACCCATTTACAATAACTATAATTTTACATAAAAAAATATTTAAGAACGTGGAGCACAACACCGAAATGAAACTGCTACCTAATTTTTTTTTACACAAATGTTAATGATTTAAAACAGATCCATTATTCATTACAAAGGCATACAAATAATCAATTTTATAAACAAATCCGATCTGAATATCATAAAACATGTGAGCGAGAGAGATACCAATTCTCCAAGGTTTAGAATAAATATTTCAAATATTTTTGTTTTATTTTTAAACTAATGCATTTTAACTCTTAGACGACAAGAAATCAAATACAAAGATTTTCACATATATTCTTCATTCATACATTATACAACATTTACAACGAAGCAGGAAATTCTGTTTTTTTTTTCAAACTTTCGTATTTTTGTACTGTTTCTCAAGAAGATCTATCGTTTTACTACTAAATTTTTAAGTAATAAAAACACGCGCATTTTAGTCCCAGATAATCACCCACATTAAGGCTTTTTAACAAAGAAATGTGCACTTTTGTGAAAACACTAATTATTATCAATAGACATGAACGAAGGTGTGAATGCGTGTAGTCATAAATAAGATGTATGAGTTAACTTGGCTAATTGTCAATGCAGCTGAGAATACGTCTGGAGTTCTCTTAGCCAGACAACTATTTTTGAACTGAAATGTCATAAACTCAATACAAATATATATAAACATTTGTGTGTCTAGTCGATATTTTTTAAATGCCAGAGTTATTATTAGAAGTAAGGAAGTACATAAAACTAGCCGAACTGTACGATGTGACTTAGTTCATTATAATTAACAATTACAATTATTACAGCAAGCTCAATATGTAGCCAAAATTCAGCTGTTACTATCTTGAGAAAGGATTATCGATATTGGTCAATTGTAAAGTTTAATGGGGCATATTTCTGGTTTGAAATATGGATATTATGCGCAATTTTCCGCCATCAAACCATAAAACAGAAAGAAACAAGCATACTATTATTGTAGAGATCAACGTTTAATTTAGTTATTTTTGGGGTGAGCGTAGATGCGTCTACAGTCGTATTTCGATACAAAAAGTTAAGCAACGCGAACTGCGGTTAGCACTTGACCGGATGACCCGACCGGATGACTAGCGAAAATACAACGATCTCGCCCTACCTTCTAACGGATTATATATTAGTGCACATATAGAAGCCATGCAATTTTTGGCTGAGATTGTGTAGTAGATATATCACTCTTCGGAGGGGATGTAAAATAGTCGACCCCGTGCCTACTAAATGTCAGGCAAATAAAGAATCCCTGCTAGTATTACGTGAAAAGGTTTGGCAAAATATTCATGTTAGAGATAGCTCGTCTCCTAGTGTTGAAGAAAGAGGTCGACATGAAATAAGTAAAAAAAAAAAGTTATTTGTTATAAATATATTTTTATACATAGGCGCTTCCGTGATATTTCGTAAGGCACAATAAGTAGATTCAATCCAGGGTATTGTGAAGCTAAAATATGAACTCCACAGGGTTCAATTGCAGGCCGTGTGCTATTTACTTTGTACACATGTACACCAATAAACTTATCCTCAGAGGCATCTTTTACCATCTACCTATGCTGATGATAAATCCCTTATCTGGCCAGATAAATTTTATGTAACGTTGGAATGTATTAACAATAACGTGTTGAAAACGTTAAGCAGTGGGTATTAGGATGATCCTTGACTACATAGGAAAAAATTTCTTTCAGGAATTTTTTCGTGGCACCCCAAATTGATTCCACTTGATGAAAAAAAATGTTTGTAAAGTTTCAGCCCAATCGAATAAAGCCAAAGGGCGCCCCGGACCCTTACATATTGAAATAAATATCTATGTCTATAAAAAAGCGACTTCATTTAATCTCTTAGAATAGGTTGGTTCCATGATATTCTATTTATATGACTTTTATACTTTTTTATATAGTACACGTTATTCTTATTATGCACTTAAAATTTCATATTATTTTTTCCGTTCTCGAGACATAAGGGGTTGAAATTAGTAATAGTTGCAAAAAGAAGAGCGCCTGTTTGTGACGTCACTATATGCAACTTTGAACTCGAAGATCTACCGAGATGTCGCAACCACTAACAGCAGTTCAGTAGTAAGTAAATACGTGGAGTTGAGGGCATTTTAGGTGTCTAAATAAAGAGGAAGAGTGGCGTTTTGTTCTGATACCAAAATGAATGGGCGAAGCCGGAAATCCGGCATGGTACGGGCGAATCGTAAATGACTTTTCTGTTAAAAATTGAAAAACATCGAATTTTCAAAAATTCATAATCAAGTAAATACGTGGAATGGACGTCCGTTCTAGGTCTCTATGGAAAGAACAAGATTGGCCCTTTCTCTTGATACCATATTGTACAAGGAAAGTCGGAAATTCGGCTGTGCAAGAGCGAGAAAATATAAAATCTTTAAACGCTCATATCTAAGTTAATTCTTGTAGTGGAGGATCGATTTTGGTCTGTATTTAAAAAGGAAGATTCGCATTTTATCCGCATCGTAAGTCACAGTCGTCGTCTCTATGGAAAAAGGAGGAGTGGTGCGTTGCTGTGATACCAATTTTTTTTATAATTAATAATACACCATAGAATACAAAATTAGTAATATAATACGCATCATATCATTAATTGCTAAATTATAAACATTATTTAAATATAAAAATGACATACGATATAGAAATGAGTTTTACCTATTCTTACATGAGTATGGATATGCTATTATTCCTCCATTTAGAGTTCACCTAGACCACATATGTAGGTGCATCGAAATATCGAAAATTCGGCCCATCGCGAGCGAGACAAAAGAGACTTTCCGGGACCTTACAAATTTAACATAAAACGTCGAAAAACATGGAATTTTCAAACGTTCGTAACTAAGTACGGCGATTGAAAGCTTGTTCTATATCTCTATGGAAATGAGAAGGTCGGCGATGAATTGACATCTTAAATTGCAAGGTCAAAATCGAAAATTCGGCTCGATAGGAGCGAAGATAAATCGTCATTTTTTACATTTGGTAACATTTCTCCAACTCATATTCACCTTCAATCTCTCGACTGTCCGTTAATTGTTCAAAAACCATTAAAAAGGAACCCTCCGAATTTATCCTAAACAATGTAGAATTAATTCCCGAATCGAATGATGCCGGCCTCGTCGCAAAAAACCTCCCCCACGAAAAGCCTTTGATAGATCCGATCCGCAAGTTTGCAGAGGCGCAGATCAACACAATGAATGTAAAGATAATAACAACTAAAAAGCAACGTGTCGACTGAGATCGCCGAGTCTATGCGTATAGTGACGCAGTGCCTGGGCACGCCCCATTTTCGCGGAGGTTTGTAATTGCCTTTAAAGCTCTAAGAATAAAATTCTGATTTTTTGCAGATCCATTATTTTATACTTGTACTTTCGATTTATGAAAAAAAAAATCCCGAACAATCATATTTTGATTTTAGAGAAAAACATGTTAATCAAAAGTTGTATCTGGTCGAGGACAATATTTTTTATGTAGGTATTCAAAAAAAGTCTTATTTTGTTTACAATTCTTGTCGCTGCGATGAAGTTTATTTTTTATAACCAGAAATTTGACGACGGTAATCGTTGACAACTTGAACAACATATTGGTTTTTTTATGCATTTTTGTAAGTAATTGATTGTAATCTTCCATTAATTTAACTTTTCTCTCTGTCACATCGTTTACAACTCGCAATTTACTCACAATTTTCAGGGCTTTATATTAATGAAACTGTAATTCTCATGCCATGTTGATGTATTTTTTGCCCAAATTGATCGTTCATTTTAAATTCTTTAAAAGAATTGTTTCGTTTCAGTTGAAACGAATTGTTCAATATCTTTTTCAACTATTTCAGAGATTCTGTAGTTTCGTATTTTTGCTGGTTTAACATTTGTATTTTCATTCAACACAGGCTCGCGATTTAAAGATTTAAACAATTTTTTTTCCCAATTAGCAAACTTGGATAAAAAAAAGCGAATGCAACATCTTCATGGCTTAAATAATATCAAACTTCTGTAAAGTAGCGCGAGAGATATCACGATCGCTAGTTTGATATTGGTGAATTTTGGACAGAACTTTGAAATCCTGATAGGGTGCTTTAACCACCGAAGGAGCACGAAACCTCGCTTCAACGTATATACTCACAATTAAAATAAAAATATTGCAGAGCGCGCTTCTTTCTTCAACTGATAATTCGAATTTATATCGAAACAGATATTCCCCGGCGACTTGGGAGTCAAAGTGGGTCGAGTTCGGTGACAGACGCGTGTTTGGTGACTCCCACAAAATCTCGAAATAAAGCGGTTGAAGTGGTAACAAATCGTCCGAAGTTGTGCTGAATTGAAGCGTGATACATTGATTGATATAAATTGACGCGAGTTTGGCTATTTCATAGAGCAGATATTTGATTAAATTGTATTAATTGAGCATAGAATCACAAAAGCATATATAAACAAACTGAGAAAGTGCAGTGCCTGGTCGTAAAATCTATACCTAGCTGGGTTTCCCTTCTTCGAGTGGATGATATAATAAACAACATGTGTTTATCATAGGCAGCCAGATGTGTTTGAAACAGATAAGTTTTGTTTAACTGGTAGTTTAGTTTTAATTATGTAGTTTATTTCTTTATTTAAATTGAAAAAAAAATTAAAAACTAAAATTGAGAAGGTATTAAACATAGGTAATGAAATAGAACAATACCCGGAATTGGAAAACGGAAACTAAAACTAAAACTGATTACTTCAAAAAGTAACCAATATAAATATTCTCTTAGGTCTGCTTCTCGTAACCCGCTGAAAAAAGCTCTTTTTACCGCGAGACAGATCCCTTTCCGGCACTTCCACCGTAAATGGACCTGTGGAACTATTAATATAAATAAAAGCTCATTGCGGCGGGCTAAAACGCAGATTTCTATGGACGCAAGCGGACGGTAGGCGGTGCACTCTGCTAGATTTACAAACATCAGAAACAGAGAACTTAGAAGAAGAGTAAATAAGGAGATGATGATAAATGAAAATTTAAACAAGCATAGAACTAAAAAGAAGCATTTCGCAAGCGCATACACTTACCGTCCGATGATGACAGATGAAAACTAAAAAGAAGCATGGAAACTTAAAAGAAGCATCTCTCAAAAATCTACATTTCCCATCCTATATTCCTACCCCATGCGTCACGTGACTCTCACTACTGACAACAGGCATGTCCCATGTCCAACCCAGCGCATGCGGCCGGTCCGGCGGTATATAAAACATCCGAGGTTTGGTTCCAGCACGCGGTTTGGCCATCCGTTGTGCGTTCTCGGCGGACGACCAAGCTGCGTGTTGGAACGAACGTCCAGAACGAATGCCCGGAATCGGAAGCAATGCTCACTCATCTTACGCTGGCAAATCATCAATTCCCCGGCGACTTGATGCTTCTCCGAGGAATACCGCTGTTAAATTCGAGAATCTCTCTATACTCGTCTCTTGGTTGCTTTTCCTCTAGCGTAATTTTAACAAAATTGATGATTCGCGATACAGTCGGATTTCTGAAACATTTTAAGTCGAAACATATGGGTACAAAGCTGAAGCTAGTTTTCCAGGATTATTCATACTATCATATTTTTAAACAGTTATAAAAATTTTTTTTCAAATGGAACACCCTGTACGTTCTGACTTAAAATGTTTCTGAAATTAATTACCTACAAATTGAAATCTATATGACAACTTTCCTTCGACATGAATTTTTCAAAAAACGCCCTAGAAAAGTGGTCGCTATGAAGTATAAAATTAAAAATCGTCAATTAGATTTTTAGAAGTTCATATGCAAGGACTAGATACCTATTATAAAAAATTGCGTAATGTAAAAAAATAATTTTTTATAATACTTTTGGAACGTCATAAAATAAGAAATTGGCGATTTTTCAATTTTTAAAAATTAGTAACAATATTAACTTCACGAAAAAAAGTTATCGAATATTTGTTACTGAAAATCGACCAAAAAATATTTAGAAAATTTGTTTGATTGAAAAAATTTAATATTTTTCCTCCTATTATAAACAAAATTGTTTTAAACAATATCAGACTAGGTTACCATCTGCTAACATAGATTTTCATAATCGGATTTCATAATTCGAAACTAATACGTCTGCTCTGTGACATTGCATTGTTTATAAGAACTAGGGTTATATTTAAAAAAATACAATTTACTGTTACGGAACAAGATTTAGATATAACCTTATTTCTGACCAACATTCTCTTAATTTGTAGATATCTCTTAAACCAATTCATAGTAGATTCGAGAGTTGACTAACGTCGTGTATGAACATATTGTAGGACGCTCGCGAAAAAAGCGTTAAAAAAGTGGTAAAACTCCGTTAAACTGGATAGGATTTAAGCCATCCGTAGATCAAGAAATTCTGCGAGAAGTGAAATGCCATAACAGAAAAACAAAGTTCATATAGACTTAATAATTACTGGTACAGTGTGTTATAATAATACCAAATGTAGCAAACAAATGCAAGTGCAGGGCCTCTACCTATACCCAAGCCGATCCAAGCCCCTTTGAAGTGGTTTATTGCGATAAAGAAAATATCTGACAATATAATACAACCTGTGTACCATAAAGTTACCTTCTCCGTGAAGGGTAACGGGCTGGTTTCTAACGAGTGCTAGTAGTGTAGGAATCCGACAGAAGAGAGAGGGAAGCTACCAACACAGGCGACGAATGAAAAAATAAGTTCCATTTAAGTTCTATTTATTGGCTTATTAATCCATGTCACATGGTCCTTATACTGGGCTTATTTGTGAATACAAAAATGTCCCTCGGGTCAAAGGAGTCGGCGTCTGCTTGATATACAGAGCGTTCCAAATAGTCTCCTATCTTTTTCACATTTATTTTCCAGCTGAGTATACAAATTATCCTCACAAAAAATTAAAATAAAAACCATAAACAAAAAAATATCATTATAATTTTTTCAGATTTTACTAATTATTTTGCTTTATCTTGATAATTTTTTCAGATTTTACTAATTATTTTGCTTTATCTACACTGTGTCTCAAATATTCTCTCGGGGCTCTTTCTTATACTTCCACTGTAAATGACTTTTTGCCTATGGAACGGTTAAAAAATAAAAGCTTCTTGCGGCGGGCTAAAGTATATCTTGGCAGACAAACGAAGTGGAAGCACTGATGCAGGACGTTGAAAGCAAAACACAGATTTATGGGAAACATGAAACTATTTGTGAACGTAAGAGGGCAGGAGGTGCACATTGCTAGATTCAGAAACAGAAGAAACAAAAGACTCAGAAGAAGAAAAAATAAGGCGATAGATGGAAACTTAAAAGAAACACGGAAACTTAAAAGAAGCATCTCACAAACACCTACACTTTCCATCCTACCACATTGGTCATGTGGCTGTCGCTGCTGGCAACAAGCATGCCCCATATCCAATCCAGCGTATGGCCGGTCCGGCGGGATATAAAAACATCCAGACTGAATATCTGGAAGTGGCAGCAATGCCTAACCAGACTGGAAGTCCGGAAGTGGCAGCAATGCCTACCATACGCTGGCCAATCAATTAATCAATTTCTTAAGCCAATCCATAGTAATGATTGAACACATAAAAAGCCATATGGGTGAAACTAGCCCTTTGAAAAATGTTTGAAGTCAGTTGAATTATTTTAAAGAATGCTAAAATGAAATGATCTTCCTATTATAGAGAAAAACTTGAGCCTTTTTATATCGATAAGAACTGTTACCAACTTGAATTTTTTTTCCAATTAATTTTAAATTTTCTGTGCGCCGCGTCTTTTAAATTATGTACTTTAAATTGTTATTTTTTAAGCCCTTTGACGTTTGCTACAATTACTTGTATGCACAACTAATCGAGAAACTAAGAATATTAATATTATTATTACTATTTGTGGAGTCATAAATAAAATCACGAAGAACAGTTATATTTACTAGAGTTTATTTAAATTTATAGGTACAAATTATGAAAATCAAGTGATTCGTCCGTGTCGGAAATAAATCTTATCCGACACGAACTACGTATTCCGAGATATTAGTGTTTTTATTTATTAAATGAAATGATAATCATAAAATGCTATATCAAATGACTATGAGCTCTATATAATCGTTATAATAAAGGGAACCATTACTCGTAATAACAATATTATATACCACATACTATAAGCTCTGCTTCTTGGATATGGTGCCCAGACTCGTCTAGGAATCAGACGGAGGACACGGATGGGCGATCAAGCGCGCGCCACCGCCACGCCAACGACCCCTGCACGAAACGGGCACTAGTCCGCTCATGAACTAATACGCTGCAGTGTAGCTAATCGTTTTGTTTTTATTAATTATCAATTATATCCTTCTAAATGGCTTAAAACACTAGTGCGTTACTCTTTAATTAGAAAAATGGGATATATTATATAAGTTTTATTACACAGACAAGTTATGTTTACTATTGACATTCACTGTTCCTATACTTCGTATCATTCACTATTTATTTTCCAGTATTTGTATCGTTTGTTTTGCAATCAATTATTCACCTGTTTTATCATACATGTTTAGAAGTTGTTAAGGTGGCCATTCCCTACAAAGAGACATCATATAGGGAAGTGTTTATTATTTTTGCCCATAACTTTTTTTCTTAGTACGTATATTTAAAGAAATTATAAGAGTACCTAAGTACCCAACTAGCACAATTAGTCGTGGGAACGTAGCAATGACTATTGTAGGCACTTTAAAGTGTTTTGGTACTAGTCACAGGCACGTAATAGGAACGTTCCTAATACGTGTTTATGACCAAAATGGGGAATATTTTTTGGTGACGATAACGTTCCAGCCACGTTCCTGGAACTTGTCTGGCTACGTTCCAATGACGTTGTTGCTCCGGAGCGGCGACGTGGCGGCGTAGACGTCGCAAATTTCAGAAAACTTTACCACTCCCTACTCTTTCAAATCGATGTTGCCCCTTCTTTGTCTTGCAACCGATTTTATTATATTTCATTTTCCTAACTCAGAAATTTAATAGAATATCCGAAGGTAATATTAGACAACAAAACTTGTGCTATTTTTCAGTGGTCTAAGGGTCACAATTAAAACGAATTCAATTTTACTGACAAACATGAGGATAAAACGTCCGAATCTAACCACGCGCCTTTAAAATATACATTTTTTAATGAAAATATTGTTTTTAAAATATGTAATGTCATGCGAGAATATGACACACTTTCATAATTCATAAAGATGTTTCATGCAAAACCAAGACAATTTCTATGAATAAGTGTGAAATAATTATATTTGACATATATTTATCTTTATGAATGGCTTTATGTCTTTCTGATGAGCTCCAGAATAAGGGCGAAAAACGTTTCAAAGGCTAAGCATTTCCAGGAAACAGAATGATAGATTTCATGAAAATGTAATCCATTAGAATGAATTTTTTTTTTTTTTTTTAAGACAAGGTAGATAAATAAATTCATTTTAGGTCTTTGTTCTCATTTTTAACTGAATCTTCATAATCGTAGGGGGTTATGTGGATACTAGTTTAATCTGCATGGCCGTAGGGGACTGTGTGGATGCTAGTGTTAGAATGAGAATTGTCAAATAAGAAATTAGACAAATTCATTTTAGGATTTTAATTTGCTAGCATAACCAGAATTCAGGTTATCGAAAGAATGCAAATATTTCATTAATATTTCTACACAAAGTTTTTCTTTTAGTTATAGATAGTTATTTTTTCTGCTGTTTGCAAAATCCTATAAAGAATGTTTCAATACAATTATAAGCAAACAAATAATAATTCATTTTTAAACATGCATAGAGTATATAGGCTCCAATATTAGTTAGCTAATAGATAGGTGAGGTTGTTTTTATCAGTCAATGTCAAATATAATTATTTCACACTTATTCATAGAAATTGTCTTGGTTTTGCATGAAACATCTTTATGAATGGCTTTATGTCTTTCTGATGAGCTCCAGAATAAGGGCGAAAAACGTTTCAAAGGCTAAGCATTTCCAGGAAACAGAATGATAGATTTCATGAAAATGTAATCCATTAGAATGAATTTTTTTTTTTTTTAAGACAAGGTAGATAAATAAATTCATTTTAGGTCTTTGTTCTCATTTTTAACTGAATCTTCATAATCGTAGGGGGTTATGTGGATACTAGTTTAATCTGCATGGCCGTAGGGGACTGTGTGGATGCTAGTGTTAGAATGAGAATTGTCAAATAAGAAATTAGACAAATTCATTTTAGGATTTTAATTTACTAGCATAACCAGAATTCAGGTTATCGAAAGAATGGAAATATTTCATTAATATTTCTACACAAAGTTTTTCTTTTAGTTATAGATAGTTATTTTTTCTGCTGTTTGCAAAATCCTATAAAGAATGTTTCAATACAATTATAAGCAAACAAATAATAATTCATTTTTAAATAGGTTAGGTTTGTTGCATTAACTTTATCTATGGTCAACATTGGGAACTAGATGGTGAAATTTACGTCATGGTAAATTTCAGAGGTGATGTGCACTTTGTAGTAACCGTACACAGTTGTGTAGGTAGCAGTAACGTCATTAACACCTATGAATATTACTTACAAGTTCCACTACTTTAAAGAAATAGTGAAGGTTCTCAGAACATCGCGGCAACTATTAAAGCTACTTGAAGGTGATTGCAACTTTGAAGTCACATTTCAGTAATGCGAGTTAGTCGCTGCTACTATAGTTTACCACCTTCAAGTTCTGAAAACCCGAAAGTCGTCCCACTGGTAACTACCACGTTCCCATGTACCACGAAAGCTACGTAGAAGTTGCATAACTATAAAGTAATCATTAGTGGTAGAAACTACGAGGCAAGGACTGTAGACTTGTCAAATGAAGTTATTTTTACACCAAAGTCGTAAATTTAGTCGCAATTACGTAATGGTTACTCATACGAAGTTCCTATCTCAGTTACTGTCACTTTGGTGCTAGTTGGGTAGAATCATAACAAGACTGTTACTAGGAATTTTCACGCAATGATTTAAATGGTTTGCAAAATAGCTAGATTTTAAACTACGAAATGGGAAGATTAACATAATTTTTAAATTTAAATCTAGCTATCTTGCAAACCACTGAAATTATTGAGTGAAAATTCATGGTAATAGTCTTGTTATGGTTCTACTTAGGTACTCTTATAATTTTTTTAAATATACGTACTAAGAAATTAAGTTATGGCCAAAAATAATAAATATTTTCCTAGCGGGATTTTCAGTTTTTAGTTTATAACATTGTTCTAGTTTATATATTTTTAGGTGTGAGATTTTTTGAAACAGTCAAGTACTCAAGAACCAACCTCTGTCTGATCCGTTTGGCGCAGAGGTTTTTTCATTAAAATTTTTAAATATTTTTCAGTGGCAAAATACCCAATAAAAAGTAAGAAAATCTGAATATGCCACAAATAAACAATTACAGACAATAGCCTGCATCATTTTTTGAGACCTGTTGTTGTGTTGATTCCGCTATTTTACCCTCAAGCAATGTTTAATCCATGTGGTTGCCACAGTTTAAATGTGGTCATAGGAGATGCATCAAAGTCTTCCATGAAATCAGTTTCGCTCTTTGGAGCACTTCAGAAACTGTACACTCCATTTGAGGCCTCTACAAAACGCAGGTGCATTGTTAGTGACCATGTTAAAAGTTTAGTAGTGAAAAAGGTTTGCGAAGCAAGGTGGGATTGTAGAGTTGACGCTCTTAAAACTGTAAAATACCAGTTTGTTGATATACACTAAGCTCTCCTTTTTGCATTCATTGTGACTCTTGTTAGTTGGTACGATCTAATATTCAAGAAGTCAGCAAGTTAATTCAATCAACCGATATGGATCTCACTGAATGTAACCGTCCTTTGAACAACTGCATAACATTTGTAAAGGAATTTCGAACCTCCGGCTATGTTTTAGCTATTATAACAGCAAAGGGAAATAGCGTATAGCATATAGGAAGGAGTTGACAGTGTATTCAAAGCGTCCAATCGGCATAGGAATAAGAAGCGAATGTTTGATTATGAGTCAGCTGAAGAAACTCTGCAAAATGTAGAACAAAACTACAAGGCTACAGTGTTTTATCCTCTTGTAGATAATTTGCTAGGATCATTATAAAGGCGATTTAATCAGCTATCAGCTTACAATGAAACTTGGAAATTCCTATACAGCATAAGGGAAAGAACAACGTCTCAAGCTCTGTAGAAATTTAGAACTCACAGTTTGCAAAGATAAAATAAAAAAATCGGATTTAGACATCGATGGAGCCCAGTTGTCAGATGAATTAAAGGAAATACAGCCTAGCATTGCACAAGGAACATCCGCCTCACCACTGGAAGTGTTATACCACATCAATAAATCACAAACGCATGGATCGGTTCCAAACATATGGATGGCTCTTCGGGTTCTTTTAACAATACCGATTACAGTGGAAAAAGGGGAGCAAAGTCTTAGTAAGGTTAAACTAATAAAAATATACCTACGGTCGACAGTGGCAGAGGAAAGGCTATCCTCGCTAGCTATTTTATCTATAGGAAATGACATTTCTTCCAGCATCGATTATAAAAATGCAATAGTTTCATTTGCGGCAATGAAGCCTAGAACAATAAACTTCGCATGAAGATCATGAAAAAACGATTATTTTCATGCTCATGCAATAAAACCGTAATTTACGTTTCTGGGAGGGGGGAGGTGGAAGCAAGATACTAGTTTTGCTCGGATCAGAATTTTGTCTAGAAACGGGCCTGCAGAGTGTTTAATGATTTTAGATTATCGCACATAATATGGAAAAAATAATTTAAAAAAATAATAAATCTAAATATGGCTCTTAGGAGATGATTTTCCTCAGAGCAGCAGTTCATAATTTTTCTTTTAATAAACCCCTTCAGAACTGTTTAAAAAATGTAGAAAACTTTTTGCAAACAATTACGCATGCATGGGTTGGTCTTTAAGGGATGATAATTTGGCATTAGAATTGCAAAAGAATAAGCATCATGTTGCACGCACGGTCGGTTCAGTTGGCGTGGACTATGTTACGATTTTCCGTTTGCGTTTTAGAGGGAGAAAATGCTGCATTTACCCAAATCGTATTGCTATAGTTACATAAAGAAGCTACACTTCAAAAAATTTTAGAAATTTAGGTGTACCTCTTGGGGTTGGGTTATATACAAAAAGCAAATATAGGAATAGTATGAAAGAAAAGAATGTTCTGCTGATTATATGATTTAGGCACATTAAAAGGAAGGCTACAAAAATGCTCCAACTAAGTAATTATATAGGAGAAACTGATCACACATTTGAAACTAGAGATATACACCACAACAAAAATGAATTTTCAAAGTATATTTTAGGTAGGATCAGGCCATTATTTTGCAAAATTAAACCTCACAACATTAAGAACATTAAAATTAGTTCGATCAATAAAAATAAAAAACAGATTAAAGATACAACCATTTATGAGAAACTTTTGCCAAGTTATGGCTATTCATTGTTAAATGGGTACATTTTATAGAAATACAAGGGATCCTGACAAATTTTTTTAAATTTGTTTGCAGCTTTTGAATTTTTTCTAGAAATATTGTATAATCTATAAAAACAAACATTTTTTTGAAGAAAAAACAAGTTCATATCCGAACTGTTGTACAGATAAAATGTTACAGATATCCATTTTGAAATAAACTTTGTTCAATTACAATTCAACGACGTTTATTTTTAATACATTATATTTAATAGCTATAATAAAGCTGCTTGATTTCTGTTTGTTGACGATTCACGGAAGCCACAGATATATTCTTGCACATAAAATTGCAAATTTCGAGAACATAAAAAAATGTTAACTGAATTTAAATCATAAAAATTCGTATTTGAAATCAGAACTAATTATTATTAAACTAAGGCACTAATCCTATGTGTATGTTTACTAGATGTTTTAAAAAAATGGTTATATTTATCACAACACGGACGCGGTACGTGCCATACCCTGCACGACCATCTCGCATCGTTGCTGAGAAGCATAAGGGTAAAATAAGAATAGCGTAAGAAATAAATACGTATATCATATGAAATGGTAGTTTCTTACAGACCTGTTCAAAACTGTACCAAGATCTGTACAAACCTATTTAGGTTTGTTTCTACAATTACTTAGGACTATTTTCCACTTGTAGAGATTTTAGTCACATTGATTTTAAGTGACATAAAATGATTATGCGCAAATTCCTGACGTCTGGAAGAAAGTGCAAAGTACTTGTAGGAACAAACTTATTACAAACTGTAAATAGACCTGTACCATTAGCAATATACCCCATGATGAATTGCAGTTTCGTCCACCAATTTGGCATCATCACTTAAAAAAGCGGAATGAACCTCCATAAGAAAATACATGTGATTTTGAGCTGGATGTTGCATAGTATATCTACTACAACCTTCACGTAGCTGATGAAGTGCAGCTCCGCGAAGATCTATCGAAATGAAACCTTGCTAAAAGCCTTCTGGGTGAAATACATATAAACAGGGGCGTCAAACATATACCAACCCTCCTTTTGTGTTCTTGGTTAAGAATAGAAAAGGAGTACAGAAGAAAATCATGTTATGTAAGTAATGATATTGTCAAAATATGACATGGCCAAAATACTTCAGTATATTTATATCTTATAGTGGATGATCATTTTATAAACAGGCATCGCATCTCTTATTACCAACGGTACATGCATCTTCATAGCGCAGACGACTGACGGCTGGCTACGGTTGGTTTCTGCAGACGCATAAAGGCGATACCGTGCACCTTTATAAAAATTAGCAATTATAATTTGAAGCGAATCTTGTCTCGCACAGATAACGGTAAATTCAGTCTAAGCAGTTTTTTAAAAATATTATTTAATGATTCACAGAAATCGTGTTCAGTCTTGGTTTTTAATGACAATTATTGGTACTATTATCCAATGGTAATATTTTAATGCGTAAAATTAAATTTGTATTTTTACAAGACGCCACGACGTGTGTGTATATATCAACGTTGTACTAACCAGTCTGTAGTCTGCATCTTCGATATTGTGTTATATTGTATTATACAGGATGGACCATTAATAATAGGTCATATTGCGGGGGTAGATTCTTTGGGCCAGAATATGAGGATATAACCAGATATGCTTTAGTAAAATGTTGCTGTGGAAAAAGATACGGGGTGTCAAAATTCAAATTATTTTTTCGTTTTTTTTGCTAGAGGAACCTTTTTTATTTTAAGAAACAATAATTTATGTAATACATCACATTAGATCATAGAGGGCGCCACACGATCTAGCTGTATCTGATGATGACATTTTTTTATATTTTTTTTGGACGAAACGTTGTGGTACTTCTGACTAGAAAATCTGATAAGGGCGATCAAAAGATTGTGTAAAATAATCCTATTAGAAGACCAAAAAGTAACATAAAAGTTGACTTAATGACATTAGTATTTATTGCATAAACTTGCCCCCATGCGGAAAACCCATTGCTGCAACTTAGAGTAAATTTTCGATATGGTCTCCACCCACTTCTATGCCTTTTCTAATTCTTTTTATAAAAAAACATTTTCCTGTCCTCTAATAAAATTGGCTGCGTTTTGTATTTTGTCCCACAGTTCTTCTCTTGAATTGATAGTATTTGCATAGACTAAGGACTTCATATGTCTCCCACACATAATTCAAAGGATTATAATCCAGACTCCTTGGTGGCCAAGCAAACGCACTTCCTCGACGGATCCATCTGCGTGGGAAAGTCTTATCAAGATAATTCCTGACTTCAATGGAGAAATGAGGGGGAGCTCCATCTTGCATAAACCACATTCTATTCCGTATGTCTAGCATGAAAGCATGTAATATATTAGCAAGAGTATTTTGAAGAAAAAACAGATAAGACTGCCCATTTAAATTTTGAGGAAGGACAAATGATCCTAATAACTGATCGCCCATAATACCACATCAAACGTTAATCTTAAATTCGTGCTGAAAATGCCTTTCTTTAACATGAAAACATGAGGATTTTCTACTTCCCAGTAATATGTATTTCTCCAGTTAAAAATGCCTCGGCGAGTAAAAGTTGCTTCGTCGGTAAATAAAGTGTTCTTAACAAAATTTAGATTCCAGTTGTGTTTATTTATAACAAATTGACAAAATTGTAGCCTTTGTGGAAGATCCCTTCGAAGTAAGTTTTGTACAGGAGTGAAGTGATATGGGTAGAAACGTTCTTTGCAAGAACAGATTGTTTACTCACCCCCGTTGCCGCTGATAAACGACTTGAGCTGACTTGAGGATCTTCATCCACGCGAACTAAAATTTCTAGTTCTTGATCTGGAGTAATTCGTTTCGGCCGTCCTACACCATTTCTATGGCGAAATGAACCCGTTCCTCCAAAACGACGAAACAGATCTTTGAAAATCTTATGGCCTGGCTATATTCTATTTGGATATTGAAATGAGTATCTCCTCGCTGCAGCATGCCCGCTAAAATTTCTTTGTACGTAAACCTATATCATATCCCTCATTTCCCTATTTGAAATATTATTATATTTATTTATTTATTTTATTTATTTATTTATTTATTACTGCAACAAAATTATAAAACAAAATGTCTTAACCTAATTACATAAAGAACAAAAAAGTGACACCTGAGGAGACCTCGTATTGTGTCGAGCAGTATTTACATTCTATATCTACATATGTATTCTATATCTACATATATAATTAATCATCTTTAAACAATGTGTAAAATAGTATATAAATTTGATTGAAGTATAATAAGTTGATAATTGATAAAGTGGGCATAGAAATAGTATAAATATTTTGCGGCTGTGTAGAAAAGAGTGCAATAATTTATAAATTATAAACGGGGGTAATAATTATGAGGTGGAGAGAAAGAAAAGAGATGGATATATAAAAAGAATTGTAAGTTTTAACGGTAGATTGCCACCTATATAATACATTAACCTTTATAATTTTAAATTTGTAGTAATGTTAATTATATTAAAGAAATGATATGTAACGTTTTTGTATAAGTTATGCCAGGATGGACAGGAGTGTAGTGTAATTGTCAATCAGATATTTTTTTGTTTCTATTCTAAAATGTTTTTTCCTCATTTTTTTAATGTGTGGTGGAAGTTTATTAAGTAGTTTGGTTCCATTGTATTTAATGCATTTTTGAGTGACAGTTTTGGTATGGAACGGTACTGTGTATGTGCTGTATGTCCTAGCCCTTGTTTCATATTGGTGTTCAATAACAGATCCAATGGTGTCCTTCTTATTATGTACGTAGGACATGGCAGCATGCATGTATATACCCTTCACGCAATTGTTTTTCGATGAAAATGTCTCTGCAGCTGTCTCTGGTTTTTTTGTTAAAAATTATTCTTAATATATAGTTTTGTGTTATTTGCAGAGGTTGTAAGGTTGCTTTATAAGCGGAGCCCCATACTGTGACACCATATCTAATTATAGATTCAACTAAACTGTTGTACACAACTAGTAGAGTTTTATTGTTTAGTATGCCCTTTAGGCTATAAAATTTATAGTTTAGTTTCCGTAATCTTCCATTTAAAAAAGCGACGTGACTTACCCATTTCATGTGCGGGTCTAGGATCAGCCCTAAGTATTTTATGGTGTCGGCACTATGTACACAATTGTTAATCGATTTATTAACGAGTATAGGTTCTTGCACTTGGGGCATTCCAACTTTTGTTGGGGAAAATGACATATATTTAGTTTTCGTAATATTTAGTTTAAGGCGATTGGTATCTAGCCAAGTTTTTACTTTGCTAATTGCATCGGTAGCTTTTTGTTTTGTGGATTTCCATGTCTCCTCTGCACAAATTAGCACCGTGTCGTCTGCATATGATATAATATTGCATCCGTAGTTTCTTTGTAAGAGGTCGTTTATATATATATATAAGGAATAAGCTAGGACCTAGGATAGTTCCTTGTGGAACGCCAGTTCTTATTTTTTTTGCTTCGCTGTACGAATTACTTATTTTAACTTGTTGTGGTCTATTGGCTAGGTATTCTTTGAACAAATCATGTACTCTCCCTCTGATGCCTATTTTGTTTAGCTTGTTAAGTAGTTGAGTATGGGATACTGTGTCAAAAGCCTTTTGTAAGTCCGGGGCATTTTAAATAAAAAAGTTAAAGAAATTAGCTCGAGCTACGCAAGAACAAAATAAAATGATTAAATGATGTACATGACAGAACTAAAACGTAACCAAAGCACACTTTTCAATAAGTACACTTTGTGTCATTAAAGAATTTGTCTTTCAAAAAGTTATTCAAATGTTTAACGGCAATTTCCTCGAAAACGGTTGGAGTTATCAAGTTCTACCAAGTGTACCTTTTATACATGGAAATGACGCCCTCATCAGATTTTCTGGTCAAATGTACCACAACGTTTCGTAAAAAAAAAATGAAAAAAATTCATCATCAGATACAGGTCCTCTATGATGTAACGTGATGTAACATAATTATTGTTTCTTAGAATAAAAAAAGTTTCTCTAGCAAATTTGGCGAAGATCAGTCAAAAGGTTGTTGAGTTATTGCAAAAAACGAAAAAATAATTAGAATTTTAACACCCTGTATCTTTTTCTACAGCAACATTTTACTAAAGCATATTTGGTTGCATCCAATAAGGAGATACGCTCTTACGCAAAATCATCCTTATCCGAGTCTTCGCCGTGACTGAAAAACGGGACAAACGTGATGAATTGATTTCAATTTTTTAGCGTGTTATCAATACGTATTTGTTAAAAAAAGGTGTTAACGTAATTGGAAAATTTGTAGCATTGAAAATATTCCGATATTAAGAAAATTTGCAGCGGTAAGTATAAAGAGCAGGAATATGTTTTATATTTCGAAATTGCGTACATTGCCATGAGCCTTTTTTTATTCGGATTTTTTTTACAGGATTAGCATTAGTTTGACAAAATTGCAGGTGAAAATACGGAACGCCCACGCGGACCAAACGATGTAGCGCGCGGTGGCATAGAGAAAGGTATAAAAGTTAGTACCTAAACATTGAACGTACCTACTCCGGTACGGCTACTTATTTCTTAACTTTTTCCATAAAGGCACAATTTTAACAAAACCATAAAATTTCGTTTCTTACTTTATTATGTATTGGAGGTATATGAGAGGACAGCTGTACCCCTGAGGGAAATGCCCCCTGACTTGTGCATCCCTTTCGGGTAAGGGCCTATCTATCTGCAAAATTTTATATGTCTAATTCTTATGGTTTTTAAGACACTTTTGACCGAATATGGAACAGAAAATCCCAACTTGTAATTATATATGTAGATTCGTTGTTTTAAGTGGCTGCTGGCAACTCGATTTGGGATTTGGGTTATAATACGCAACTATTCTATATATATTTCATTTCACAATCTTACAACACAGTATTTCAAACTCACAGAATGTGTGCAAATAAAGTGACCGCCCATGGTATGGCTGATATACAGAAATAATGCATGTTACTTAATATGTTATGGGGGTTTGTTGGATCGCACATTACAATATTTTATGTGCATTTATTTGCAACATTTTCAAAAAAAAATATCCAGTGACTGACTGGTACTCGTATCGAGTGTATCTTCTCTTTCACAGTATCATGGACACGAATCATAATAACAGAGAGGCCGGAGTGCTAATTACAAAAAAAAAATGGAGAATTAAGACAGACAAAACGACAAGCTATTATCAAAAAACCGCTGCCATCACTACTTCCACACCAGATTTCCCATCCATCCCACTCTAGTATGTAGAAATAATTGCTCATGGAATTTAAATAATATAACATTTGAAATGGTCTATCCCAAAAACGATGTGCCACAATACCTTTTCGACGTTTAATGCGGACGAGGGAAATTTTTTTGAGAACTTTTGCACTCGCATACACTCAATCACATTTTTATTTTGTTTTAATAACGGAGTCGAGTTGGTGGCGGTGGCAGATGTCATCAAAAATATGTAAGACCTTGGTTTCTAGTATATACATCATATCTGGACTCTTACTAGGTTGCTTTATTTATTTACCCCTATTACCCCCAACTTTTCTGTCGGATTCGGGATTCACCACGAAAACGACAGGTTTGCAAGCCCTTTACTAAAAACCTAGAAAATGGTAGGTTATTCCTTCTTTTATATTTAAATGAAACATCTGATAAAAAAATTATATTGCAGATATCTCTAAATCACGACGTTGCATTTTACCCGTTTCTCAAGTTTAATTTATATTAGGTTGGCATTAAAATTTCCATTTCCACATGTGTAACACCGAAATTTAACAAAATAGCTTCTCCTTCAACTGTTGGCAATACATGTTATTAGTATTGAAATCAAAGTAATTCCAATAATATTTCTTTCAGCAGCTGAAATAAATTAACCACTATATTGCTTTTGGATAAATTGATGAATGGAAATATAGTGTTGTCTCAATATTATTCTTATTTGTTTAGTACGGGTAACACACCACATTTTAATTTACACTGTGATATTAAAACAAATAATATCGACACCGGTTTATTGAAAATGTCTACTTTGATCTGCCTTCATAAAATGTAACCAAATATTTATTCGCTAGCGAGCTTTTAATTTGAATCCATGGATAATAAAAAGTGATTTTTAGTTTAAAATTTGCACTCAATACCTGACCATAGCTAAATACCTGCCGCCAATAATTTAAAAATAACAAAACTAACAAAGGAACAAAGTGTCGATGATGATTTTACTGTCATCAAAGAATATTATTGCTCTTTTGCTCTACTTGAAACTATTTGGTAGTTTATATTTTTGATTGACGTTAAAAAAATGTAAAATGGATCGCAAATTGACCCGTATGTGTGTTTTATTTATGTATTTTCTCCTTGGAATGACTTAAGAGATTGCTATGAAATCTTTTACAACTTTTAGGGTATGGCTCGGCGATAGTAACATATTAGTTTCATCAAGCTATGTGTAGGATGCGATGAGCGAAAATCGAGAATTTAGAAAATGCTCCAGTGATAATGTCGGAATTTTATTAAAATGAAGTAGCTGATACTGAATTATAATTTAAGTACAAGTCAAGTTTCAAGCTGTTATGGAGTTCAAAGTGTGTCGAATTCGGTGACAGACGCGTGTTTCGTGGCTCCTACAAGATTTCGAGATAAATCCGGATAAAGCGGCAACAAAACGTTGAAATTGTATTGAATTAAAGCGTAAACATTTCTGCATTGATTGACATAAATTAGCACGAGTCTGGCTATTTCATATAGTTGATATTTGATTAAATTATGTTGGTTGGATAAAGCAACATAAAATAGTGTATATAAACAACCCGAGAAAGTGTACTGCTTGACCGTAAAATCTATACCTGGATGGGTCGGTCCCTTCGTCAAGTTGGTGATATAAAATAAGCAACAGCCAGCCAGATGTGAATGAAACAGATAAGTCCTTGTTTATTTTAATTTAGTTTACCTCATTAATGAAGTATTCCTTATTTAAATTGAAAAATTAGAAATCAAAATTGAAAAGATATTTATTTATTGGTTTATTAATCCTTGTCACAGGACAGTTTATTAAACAACAGAGAACAAAATTTAGGCAATGATATAGAAAATACACGGAATTGGAAGGCGGAAGTTGAAAATAATTACTGTAAATTGAAATCGATTGTTTCAAAGAAACGAGATACCTACAGGATGAGCAAACCATCCCTTCGGACCTTTTTACCCATAACGTGCAAAAAATATTGTTACCGCGAGATGGGGCCCTTCCCAGCAACTCCACCGTAAATGGATATTTACCTGTGGAACGGTTAAAAAGTAAAAACAAAAAAATAAAAAATAAAAGCTGCCAGATTCAGAAACAGAAAAAACAGAAAACTAAGGAGATGACGATAGATGGAATCTTAAAAGAAGCATGGAAACTGAAAAGAAGCATCTCGCAAACACCTGCACACCCCAGCCGATGATGACAGATGGAAACTTAATAGAAGCATGGAAACATAATACAAACATCTCACAAACACCTACACTTCCCGTCTTGTATTCCCACGCCATGCGTCATGCGGCTCTCGCTGCTGACAACAAGCATATCCAATGTCCAATCCGGTTCGGCGGTATATAAAACATCCGAGATTTGGTTCCGGCACGCGGTTTGGCCGTCTGTTGTGCGTGTTCGACGGACGACCAAGCTGCGTGTTGGAACGAACCTCCATGGATGCCTGAAATCGGCAGCAATGCCCACCTTACGCTGGAAAATCAATCAGTCAACCAAGTCAAGTTTCAGCCTGTCATAATTATTTGGGAAATCCTCTGAAAGTCACAAAATTCCACCTCTAATAGAAGATTTATTTCATAACTATCCAGAAAAGCATTTACTATAAGTGTTTGCAGGATATATTTGACATTCTACCGTGATGAGTATGAAAAATGAAACAGCTGTCTGCTGTTGGCAGAATTACATCTTGTTGCATAATCTATCGCAAATATTTGATAGATAATTGTATGCAAGGGCACATTTTATCTTTAACTTTAGCATAATTAATGCCTTCACATTTTGGTAAATAATTTCGTATGAATAACCAGATAAATGTATATACACGTTCTCTTATTCACGATCACCTCAGACAGTACCGATAAGTTTGGCAAAACGTAACAGCTGTCTACTACTGACGAGATGGTGCTACGCACCAATCATTTTGCGGCTACACATGAAGAAACAAAAAATCGAAACTATCTTAAAGGCATTAATTTCACTAATTTGTTCAGAACTTAATTTCAAATATTTAACTTCTTCTTCAGGGGTCATCTCCGGGTCGAACGTTGGCAATCATCATGACTGTTCCAACTTTGGAGGCCGCTGCTCTAAAAAGTTCGCTTGAAGAACAGCCGAACCGTTCTCTTAGGTTTCGCAGCCACGATATTTTCTTCTTTCCACGTTCCTCTTTCCTTGTATCTTCCCCTGCATAATCAATCGTAGCATTCCCCATTTTATCCCTCTTATTTCGTGACCATGATATTATAATTTTCTGCTTTTAATAGTTTCGATTAAGATCTTTTCCTTTGTCCAGTCTCCTTGAAACTTCGATATTGGGTACTCGGTTTTTTGACCACGATATTCATAGCATTCTTTTATACACCCTAATTTCGAATGTCTCTATAGTTTCTTAAGGGTAGCTGTTTAGGGTTCATGTCTCCATTCCGTACAAAAGAGTGCTAAAAATGTAGCATCTCACTATTTCCCTTTTTTGTTTTATTCTGTTTATCGATATCATCTCTGCTGTCGGAAGATAATGTGACTCCTAGATATTTATACTCATTTGTCGACTTCACCACCTCATTTTGTCATTAAATTTGTTCCTTTTCCTTCAATTGCCATATATTCTGTTTTGTCCATATTAATTTCTAAACCCCACCTCGCATACTCTTCTTTTAGTTTCCTGAACATATAGTTGATGTCATCCTCGTCCTCAGTTAATATGACCTCATCATCAGCGAATAATAAACTATAGATATGTCCATCATTAACGAGCACACCCACTGACCCACATTTAGGTCTCCACTCTCTCAATAACCTGTTTATATACACTTTAAATAAAGTTGGTGGTATGCAGCACCCATGTTGTAGACCTTTATTTACGAAAAATTCTTCAGAGTGGTTATTACTTACTTTTACTCTACTTTTGTTATCTTTATACAATGGGCTTGTTCAGCATTTTTTTTTTATTTCATAAATCGAAAGTGCAAGTATAAATTAATGGATCTGCAAAAAATTAGAATCTTATTCGCACGTTTAGTATCTTAAAAACTACTACAAATCTCCATCTCGCGAAAATGGGGCGTGGCCAAGCGCTACGTCACTATACGCATAGACTCGGCGATCTCAATAGACTTGATGCTCCTTATTTGTTATAATTATAAGTGTTTTCAAAGTATTGTTTGTTTTGTTTACTACTTGACAGTAGGGGAGTAAAATTTGGTGAAATGTCAAATAATTACAATTTTCTACCGCTCCTGCCGGGACGAATTTTCGATTTTGACCGTGCAATTTACGATTAGAATTGATCGCCGACCTTCTCCTTTCCTTAGAGACATAGAACGAACTTTCACTCGACGTATTTATTTAGTCACCAGCGTTTCAACTCCTTATATCTCGAGAACGGAAAAAGTTAATAATACGAAATTTTAAGTGTATAATGAGAATATCGAGTACTATATGAAAAAGTATAAAAACCATGTAAAAAGAATATCATGGAACAAGCCCATTGCGTTTATATAGGTTATTTTTATTCCGCTATCTTTCATTGCCAGCCATAGAGAGATACTGTCATAAGCCTTCTTTAAATCTATAAATATTATGTGTAATTCTCGTACTCTCTTCGAATAGTTGTTTTAGGCAGAATGTATTATCAACACAGGATATTCCAGGTATGAAGCCGCTCTGTTATTCTGAGTCGTTTATTTGTTCTTCCATTCTTGATTTTAGTATTCGTCCATACAGTCTGCACAAGGAAGAAGTTACATTAATTCCCCTATAATTTTAGGATTTCATTTTACTTCCTCTCTTATATATCGAACTTATATATGCGATTTTCCATTCCTACGGGACACTTAAACAATCAGTAACCAATCTGGAAATTTCTTCTAATGTTACGGTTGAGGAATTCTCAATAAGTTCTATGGGCATACCTCCAGGACATTCAGCTTCATCATTCATGCTTGTCTAGATTTTGAGCTTCCCATAAGTCTGTCCATCTCATCACATTTTTTCCCCAGAACTAGTTCATGGCTTTCTTTTTCTCATTTTTAACTTCATAAAAAATTGTATTAGATCAAAAAGTTATATACCTTATAACAATATTTCGTATTATACCGAAAACTGTAAGTAAGTAGCTGTGAAAAGTTGCAAGTGGTTGCGTAAACTTTTAGGAAGGTTCACCTTTTTTGTTGGCTTTAAGTCGTTGACAACGCAGCCAAAATATTCACCTTATTTTGTTGAAAATTTTAAGAATCTCTTTTAATAGATTGCATATTCATCTATTCATCGATAAAAAACAAAATGAGGAAAATGATGTCTTTATTTGTAAAATTAATATTAACTGTCGAGGCAGTTTGGTTCCTGGATCCTCCATTCGGTGCTTTTCCACGTGGCAGACAGAGAGATACTTGCCGTGAGGTAAGACATTTGTGGTAACAGGGAAGGAGAAAGAGAATCAGAGGAAAGGGAGAGAAGCACGATTATCGTGGAGAGACGTATAAGGTCAGTTGGGGTATCTGGGCCCAGGAGGTAACTGGGCCATGGCTTTTTTCCGTAAAACTTGTGGGGGTAATTTCACTTCAAGCAGTTGGCAGCACTGAAGGACAATGGCATCTCACTATAACAATTAGTCTCATGTTTCTGAGTGTTGTTGCTTTCATGCAGCAATTTTTTAAATTTTGTAGTGCAAAATTTTCATAGCAACTTGATGTAATCTTAGTATTTATGAATTATCTACAGGTTTACTGTATATATTATCAACGTCACAGTTAATTTAGCACAGATTAGAAGCATAATATATCCCTAAAATATTATTGCAAGCATGTGTTCTCCGTTAGGTCAAAAGCTTGAGTGAGTGGCCCAGTTGCCCCCATAATATTTCAAAAATGGGGTAAGTGGGGCATCTGGGCCCGCCTGGGACCAAGTTATCTCAAGCACATTAAGTATGTTGTTATTGTCTGTATTCATTAGGTAGATGTAGATCACTTTTTTTGTGCAACTGTACACAGTCACACAAAAAAAATGTGAACGGAACCCGGGATCCGACATAGTAATTCTTATGTATTTTGACGTGTTGAATGCGAATCCGATGTCCGTTTAGCTCCGTCACCCACCAATTTTTTGTAAATCGCGAAAATAGCCTAAGCAACACCATTTCTTTAAATTATTTTTGCTATTTACTAAAATTTGGTGAGTAATGGAGCTAAACGGACATTGGATTCGTGTTCATCACGTCAAAATACATAGGATTACTATGTCGGGTCCCGGGTACAGATCACTTTTTTTTTGTGGGCCTGTGTTATTTATGCTTACTTGAAATTGGATGTTTTTTACGTTTAATGTTGGCTCTTGTACCTTAACAGAAGTTGTGTTATTCCTAAATTTGAATGAATTTCACACCTAATTGTTATGTAGTTCTCTTACATCGTCGACATGGTGTGGTTTAAATGACTTGTGGTAATTTTTGTACGAAGTTTACATCTTTACCAACAGATCCACTTACCCCAGTTCAAATAACAATCGTTTGTATGAAACCGAGACCCGTATGGTCCAGTTGCCCCAATTTCTAGGGGTAACTGGGCCCATCAGATATTCTATTATTTAAATATTATTATAAAGAAAATTAAATTTGACTCGGGATTTGAATATTATATATTTAAAGACTGCATATTGTATTATATATAAAAAAATATTTTAGATATTAATATAACTTATTAGTGGTTCTCAGGCAAGTTCAAAGTATAATATACTCGCTCAGGTTGTAAAATCATGGCCCAAATACCCCAAGTGACCTTACCTGTTTGGAATACGGAGACCGAGAGTTGAAATTCTGACTGAGAAAGAAAGGTCAATTAGGGGTATCGTTGTGGGGGCGGAGGGATGCTCCGCCTCAATCGTATTCGCATTGAGAAACTGAAGTCAGTACATTTTTCTTCTTAAAAAATGGTGGAAACGAAAACGAACGGATATTTACCAAGCAGTCTGGTATTTGTTTAATTTTCGGTTTGATGAAAATTATACATGACTTATGTTGTTTTTTATTTTACTTTATTATATTGTACTTATACGTTATTCATGTACGAAGAAAATACAATTTGCAAACACTAGTTACACGGAATTATTTCCCAAGGTATCCTAAAATATATAATGTGATTTTCAAAATGATAATAATTCATATTACGGATAAATGTTTTCAAAAAAGGGACTTTTCTTAAGGTGGCCGAGAAAGCGGTTTTAGATTTGCTTAAAATAATGTCCTTATATATCGTCGATTTCTACATTCCTAAATTATTTCAAACGATGTTTTCACATGCTTTTAGAAAAGCTGTTTTTTAAACAGCTTTTTGTTCTTTTAGAACCGGTAAAATTTTTTATGGAGAAACTGTTGGAAATGAGGTTTTTTATGAGAAATTGTGGAAATTTCGACAATTCCTCCTACATCCCTAAACCGAATCAAACAATTTGTACGTACTTTTAGAAATAACTCTTTCTAAAAGCCTGCAGAAAAATTATATAAATCGACGAAACACCAGATTACCTTTTTTAAGCAAATCTGAACATTATTTCCGTCAGCCTTAAACGTTCTCCTAAGTTTCTATATCTCAATATTCCAATATTAGTACATAAGAACACTGTTTGAAAAATGACTGTAGTAAGAGTTGGGAAACACCTCCTCTCCAAAAGAAAATTCTAGCGATACGTCTAAGGCCAAATAGTTGCCACGTTCGCAGATTTGAAAAGGGTTTTGGAACAATCTCAAGAAGGATATGGAAGATGCAGAATACCTACAGCAAAGCGAAAATATTACGAAGGTCAGTCCAAACAAATAAAATATAACTAGCAAGTATCTTACCTTGGAAGAGGAGGCCATTGCTCGTTGCAACGAATTAGGGGGTGCATATTTTTAATATCAGCCAAGCTTTGATGAACCTCCAATGTAGAAAAAAACTGAAACAGTTACAGTCCTTTACACACTATACGAACTCAGTTGGAAAACAGAATATAATATACATACTTCCCCCACGTTATGTTCAAACTCAACACATCTTTAAAATAAGTCGACTATCATTACCAAGACACAAAAAACTAAAAATCCTAATAGAATTTGTACGTGCTGCCAAGTAAATGTCATCACGCTTCGTTATTTTTCATTTCTATGTATCCGATTATAAATCTAAAGTTATCCGTCTCCCAAAACCATATAGTTTCCAATGATCATTGATTAAAATTAAAATAAGTATTGCAGGTTGAAAATGCATATAATTTACGTGCCTCGCTTACGAAGGGAAGTATTGCATTCGTGAAAAAATCACCCTCCGAGATTTTTTCGGATTTTCACGTTTCATAGTATTAGCTCAGTTGTCAGAGACAGAAATTGATAAAAACCGGTGACTAAATGTTATATAGCTGGATTTTTCAGAATAAGTAGTTTTGTTGGTGTAGAATGCGATAAATAAAAGTTTACAGTTGTAACATGCCGGCGAACCCTAAAAAATAGAAGATATTGACCGAAATTCAGTTTTTGGCCAATAACTCGGAAGATAAAAAATATGTATCAAGAAACTAATAGCACTAGGTGATAGCAGGGTTGGCAAAAATTGTGTTTTTTTTATTTTAATCAAAAAACACGTTTTTTTTTATTTAAAACAATTCAATGTGTTTTAGACATGGATTTTTAATTGTTAAAAAAAACATGTTTTAAACAATAAAAAATATATTTTTAAACTTAAATTTATACGGGCGCGTCGACCCAATACATTGCTTATTCTATAATCCATGCCCATATTGCATCATAACAAGACGAGGACGATACTTGACAACGGCTCGGCCAATTCGGTGTAATAAATACGTCAAGTTGTCAATAGTGCAATAATTTTTTTGGTGATTGGTTATTGACTACACAGGCACATAAAAAAAAGTCGAGTTGGAGAAGGCAGACCCAGGTATTCCCATGAATTCCGACCTGCTGAAACACGAATCCGATGTCCGTTTTACCCGATTGGCTCTTGCATTCTTCCTAACCTCAAAAAACACCGTAAGAATGCCAAAAAAATTAAAATCTGAAAAATTCAGGGGTACATAGGATGGCAATAGAAATCGAATAGCACAAACCAGACATCCCTGCGGTCCTTCGTTTTCGAGATAGAGCAGCTCAAAGTCACCGGAAGGAAAAAATTGTTTTGTTCGCAATTCTCGAGGCTCTATATCGGAAACCAAAAAAGCTATATAATTCTAGTTTGCGCCATTCGATTTCTCTCGCCATTCTACGTACCTCTGAAATTTTCCAGATTTTTAGCTACACTCTCATTTTCTCGGGCATTCTTACGGTGTTTTTTTTTGAGGTTAGAAAAAATACCACAGTCAATCGGGCAAAACGGACATCGGATTCGTGTTCAGCGGGTCAAAATACATGGGAATACATAGATCTACCTTTTTTTTTGCTATTAATCGCTTTAAAATTAACACAAGAAAATAAATAATAACGATATATTACGGTTTCGTTTATTTGCGTGTATGTTGAGTGTTAGATTGCCTAAGTGTATTTGGTAATGTCTATGTACGAGTGAGTGCATTGTGTATGTATATGTATGAATCGTGTACAATTTTGACTAGTTTGATAAGTTTTACCTTTGTATGTAAAACTAATGAATGAATAAAGTATCTATCTATCTATCTATCTTCTATATAATAGTAATATGTTTCGTTCGTTGTACTTATACTACCATATTATTATAACTAGTTGTATTGCATTACATAAAAGTTCATATTTTTTTACTTTATTATTATTTTTTCTTTTTCCTTATCAAATACAACGATGTTCCGAAACTTGTCCATCAAACACACTGAAAAAACGCATTGAAAAAAATCATGTTTAAAACAATTGTTTTAAACGTGTTTTAAGCAAATGTGTTTAAAACAGGTTACTGTGTTTTAAACACTTAAAAAACATTTGTTTAAAACATTTTGTTTTAAAACTGCCAACCCTGGGTGATAGAGGGGAAATTTCACATAAACAACGTATATGTTTTTTTTGTACGATCAAAAATGTAGGCTCCAGATTTTTTTTAACGCACGAGAATGAAACGTAGCGGTCATGAACGCGCTACACTATGTAAATTTTGAATTAATTAATGAAATTGAACACAACAAACCTTAAATGAAACGAGAAATATGTGGCTATTGGATTATCACATTTTCAAATATAAAAATGAATGTATGTAGGAATAGTACATATATGAAGTCGAAACATAAAGATATTTCCGATGAAATCGGTAAAAGCTCTACCATTTCTACAATGTTTAAGATAAAAATGTGAAACTTTCACATATTACTCTGGAATTCATGTATAAAAAGATCCGATGGATAGGTATGCCAAATAATTTCTGTGATAAAAGATATTAACGTTTACCCCAAGTTTCACAAATTTTGGAGCAAAGAAAAATTTTTCTTTTATTTTCGTAAAATAAAAATTCAATTTTTAAGGTAAATCCTCTTCAGCATCTTAAACTACATCATTCAAAGTTTAAAAATCGCACCTACAGTAATCTAATAACGCGATTTAAACCAAAGTAATAGGTGGTTAAAGTTAGTTATACATATCAAATTTTATCATTTTCTCAAGATTTTAAAATTTTGGAAGTGTACATCTTCAAAAATAAATTTTTGAGATTTTTTTCACTCATCGGATCTTTTTATACATTACTTTAAGAGTAATATGTGAAAGTTTCAGATGCTTATCTTAAAAATTGTAGAAATGGTAGAGCTTTTACCGATATCATCGAAAATCTCTACATGTTCCAACTCCATATATGTACTATTTCTACATACCTTCATTTTTATATTTGAAAATATGATAATCCAATAGCAACATGTTTCTCGTTTCATTTAAGCTTAAGTTACACCAAATCTGGAGCCTATATTTCTTATTGTACAAAAAAAATTCATATATGTTTTTGATGTGAAATTTCCCCCTCTATCGCCTAGTGCTACTAATTTTTTGATATATATTTTTTATTTTTCTCGATTTTTTTGAAGCTTTATTCATAATTCACTTTCTCCCAGAATTGAATTAGGAATAATTTGCCCCCCTAAAGGAATCCAAACTTTAACCCTATTAAAATTCCACTATTATTAAGTTATTGCCCAAGAACCGAATTTCGACCAATTTTTTCGATTTTTTTAGGGGTCGCCGGCACCTTACAGCTGTAAACTTTTATTTATCGTATTCTACACCAACAAAACAACTTATTCTGAAAAATTTAGCCATATAACATGTAGTGACACCTTAAAACCCCTGGTGACTGGGCTATATGTAGATTACGAAAATGAAGGTATTTTAATTGTGTCAGTTTGTCTGTCTGTCTATCGGTTGTCGCTCTATCGAAAGAACTCTTACGGTTAGGTAGTTGACGCTACTACCAGCAAAGACATGGTTATATTTTCACTGGAAAATATACAGAGTGGACTGCTAAAATGAATAAATAATAAAAAAAATGTGGCGCATGGCAATAACATTTAGCACAAAGTTAACACAATTGTCAAGGATTATAATTTTAATCAATAAATACAGGGTCGTCACCTTGGAGAAGAAATAATTAATAAACAGTGCTCGGGAGTTTTATGTCGGTTACGTCAAAGTCAGAGTTGGCTCTGTCAACACGGAAAGATTTTATGCAAGTAGGACACAATATATCTTACCTTGTACTTTTTTTTAGGGAATTCCATAAATCTAAAGATAATATGGTCAGCTATTTATTAAAAATTCTCACTCGAAGAGGATGTAACATTGAACTAACGTTATCTAATTTCGATCACGGTATGTTACATCTCACCATCACTTCCACTAAATCTAGATTAAAATGCGTTGACTATCACTGTCAGTAGAGCCACTAACTATATCACTCATATGCCAAGAATTGCCACTGTAGGTAAAAAGCGATTTTGAAATGTTTCACAATTTCTGTGCGCCGTCTAATTAAAGGAGATAGTAAAACCTCATTAGTAAAAAACATATAAAAGTTCCGCCGTACACTGGAATTTAATGTTGAAAGTCGGCCAGAGTCGATTGTCTTTAACACTGTAAATGTAAAAAAATCAACTACGTTTTTAGGTAATTGTCAGTACATTTCACAAATGTAGTAGATTTCCGATAAAAATAGGTTATACGTATTAGCATTTTAAAATGAGATAAAACTCACTCTATCACGTTGTGTGCATTTGTGATGCACACAGTACATTGCAGTTTTATGCCATTAATCCTTAACTTTGTTATGTATGATTTAATATTATATAAAAATTGTTTATTTTATTGGAAGTAATGTTTCATGTTGCCAGCAGTTAATTGGGTTTTCATATTTAATTAATATGAAAATAAACAAAATAAACACGTCACATATTAAACGGAACTGGAAAGTATGTGTTTGATTCAAAATTATGTCTTTTTTTGCTAGATATGTATTACACGTTTTTGTAAGAGCCATTACCGTTCTTGAGTTAAATTTTTTACAAGAAATGCAATCGCAATAATGAATACCACCACTTCTCGACGCTCCGAGGCACAAGAGGCCGAAGCTCCAGATCCTGGATAACAGATAAATATAACTTCACCGTTTTTCTGTTTCAGCCCGCCCTTCAGGCCACGCCGCAAGTAGACAATGACCAAAAACATCCGATCCCGTAGGTACCAAGCAAACAACCAGCTCGTTACCCTTACCCTAGCCCGTGCCGGGATCTGACGCTAAAATAAGCGTCTTAGGCCGAACACAATCCTTGAGCTACATAGCCCATACTTCCTTCCGACGAAATCGGAGCACATGAGGCCAATTGGCACCCTGGGCTTCCGACACCACCAAACCTTTCCAAACTCCGAGAGGGCTCGGCAACAACCGTTCCCTCTCACGACAGACGAAAGACGCTCCCGGGAGCAGACATGCCAGCGAAGAAAGAAAATCAAGACAGAAGAGCGCCAGAAGAAACGATCCAGCTGGCAGAGTCCAAAAGCCAGGACCACGGAAGGTCCGCTAACATCGCCAACACCGTCCGCATTTGCGGGGGGAGGGGGGTGACGAAAAAGCGGGTTTTCTTATTGTTTCAGTACATCTATATGGGAGCTGTCTCTGGTGCCGAGATAAAACCCTCGAGCCTTGTTAATAAATAATAGGTGGCAAATAATGTTTTTAGCTATTTTTCTGACAGATTTTCATCGATTTTTAAAGCCTCACCCACTCGAATTTGAACAACTTTTATTACAATAAAGATCCACCATTTTCATTTTCCCTTTGGAAATATTCCAACAAATTTAAAACTAACTGCTATGGTTGCGGATTTAAAAATTCACCAGGATGTTTCAACAACAAGACTATAATTGCCCTCTTAGGCACTAATTGAAATAAGTGCACTATACCTGCCATACCCGACTTCCGAGAAAATCGACCAGCCTCTAAAATGGCCAGCCGCATTCGACGACGACAAGCGTTACGCAAGTTGATTTGCTGACCAACAATAGAAATGCCGCACATCGGTCATAACTTGATCACAAAGATTAAAACTTATGTTACACGGAGTTATAGTTACAGGAAGTATAGAGCTCCGGACGATGTTCCTTACGCCACTATACGATCGGGATTCTATTAACGAACAGACTTTATGCTTGATATCATTATCGAGTACTGCATTTATTTATGACAGTAACGTGTTACTTCATGCTAACAAAAGGTCAAATATATATGTTTAACCATTTAATTGTACAATAACTTTAATATTAGTAATTAGATTGGCAAATCACATTTTCAATTAGTGAATTATTTAAATAGTGAATTCAATAATGGAACACGGTATCTATAATAACAATAGTTATTTATTGTATAAGCGTTTTAGATAGCGTTTTATCTACGCAAGAAAGTTTAAACTCAAGAACGAGAGCTTAATTTTCTTGAGTGGATAAAACGCGACTAAAACACGAATGCTATACAACGTTTTATCCACAATCACGGTCATTTAGAATCAGATTTCATCAAAAAATGATTTTACATTTCGCTCTGTCAGCGGCTGTAAAGTAAAAAATTACTGACATTAATTTAAAAAAAACTTGGAAGGTGTTGAATGGTTGCTATTTAGTTTTGATTGTTTATCGATTCCATTTGTAAAAAATTGTGAAATTAGTGAAACATGCAAGAAAGCTATTTTGTTCCTGAGAGAATCCTTCGGGAAGCTGAAGAAGCAACTCTCCAATTACTGCCTGCGAAATCCAGGGAACATTATGAAAAAGTATTTTCCGAATTTAATTAATGAAAATAAAACCGGGGGGGTAATGACAATAAATGAGGAAGTTCTGATATCGTATTTCTTAAATTTGAAGAAGTATGCAATTTTCATCTATGTGGTCGAAGTATTTGATGCTGAAGGCCGCTAAAAAGTTCATAAAAACATGACATTGGAAAATATAGTAAGCTCACTGCCTCTCTGAAGAGTGAGTCGAGAGGGTGGGGCACGTGGAAGAATTTTTGACAAGGGCTTGCGATAAAGAATATTGATGATTAAGGCAATATCTCTTACCTTTTAGACATTGTAGATAATAAACTTTGAAATATGTTAGGTTGCACTAATAATAGGAGTGTCTGGTGCCTGTCGCTGCTGTGAACTGACGAATTTGAAAATCAATGATGTAGAAGACTGGAGCGCATATCTGCTTGTTTCTATATCAGATACCAAGACCGGGCGTCTTACGAAATTCACAATTATGGAAGGATTCTCTATCAATACTGTGGAGACGTGTAGAAAATACATGTCCTTACGTCCGAAGAAGTTATCCAACGACAGATTCTTTTTACGATACACTAATCAAAAATGTACTTCACAACCTGCTGGAATCAACACTTTGTCAAAAGTTCCTTCAAGAGTTGCTTCATTTTTGAATCCGGCAGACGAAGCTTATAGCGGCCATTTCATGAGGCGCACTTCAACAACTTTACTGGCTAATAAAGATGCTGACCTCACAACAATTAAACGACATGGTGGGTGGAGAAGTTCCGCTAGAGTAGAAAGTTATATCGAGGATTTTATATCCAATAAGCTTGATATGGCACGGAAAATCCAAGGTACTCCTGATACTAGTCGTTCCTTACAAGACGAGACCTCCATTGTTTCTACAGATTTAGCAAACACTTTGACAAGCACTATGCGTTCTGAAACCGATGACAACTACGAACTAAGTTTGTTATTAATGAAAACGAATGAAATATGATAAAACAAATTAGGAAATGTCTGTTAATACAAATGTTAATATTAATATTAATAAAAATTAAATAAAATGTAATTGAATTAAGATTGTATTTTTTATTATTCCACTAGTGGAATAAAATAATTTCATTATTCCACTAGTGGATAAGTGTGGATAAAACTACAATTATAACGCGATTGTAGATAAAATATATAAAATGTATGTGTATATGTAATGTTGTGTAAATTCATAAAGTGCCAAAGTGTTTTAAACTTCTTTTTCTGAGTATTCTGACGAACCGTCTGCGGCTCTTACATTAATAATATGTTCTATAGTGATGTCAATATACTTGTCCAGTTCCCACATTTTCTCTTCTTCTCTTAGTGCGCAATTTATATAACTTTGTCAAATTATCAAGCGCAAAACTAAGAACTGGAATTAATTAAATCAATTAGGTAATTCAATAAGTAATTTTTCTATATAATTTCCATAAATTGAAGAGAAATAATAGTACGCCCATGGTTGTTCCTTCTCTAAGTGATTTATTACTATCTGTCTTTTCCAAACAAAGTATAGCAGTCGATATTTTAATGATGGTTTAATTTTGACTAAAAATGTTGAATTTTTGATTTTGTAAAGTATTTTGCCCACAGCTGTCGCCTATTTACAGATCACCTTTAGCCAAGTTTTCAAGCTACTGGTCCTAATACGTAAAACAACGATATTTCATCCCTCTTAAAAATACAGCAATGACAATAAACTGACAAGGCATCTATCTACCAACAGACAACCTGATTCACTATTCTATATTGTTCATAGACTTTTTAATTATTCTCTCCGTATTAGATCAAAACTGAGCTAAATACCTGCAATGAAGATAACCTTAGTGTTTCTTCTATTAAAAACAGTAAAATCACAGTTTTATGTATAGGTGTAATGTGTACGTGTTTGTTTATTACTGGTAAAAATTAATCCTCAAAATTCCGCTAACCATTCTTTATTGCTCGGATTCTTGTGAACTGCCCGACAAAATAAAATAAAAATAGAAAATAGCAGATAAGTGTATTTTTTAAAATATGTTAAAACATAAAAAAGTGCTGAGGCCCATCTTAGGATAGACAGAACGTACACATTCTTAACAGCCTGTTTCAAGTTCTAGGAAAGATACCTGAGATAAAATATAATCGGCATTCCTCAACTGCACACAAAACGCTATTTAAATTCTCTGGAAAATCTATTATATAATAGAACAGTAGATATTTGTGTCGGTATATCGTAATTAACTTAATCATTCACCCAAATGAGTTGGGTACGTAAGTAAATGCATCAATTTAAATAAATGGGCGATCAAAATTTTCGATCAATTAAGACTTAGGAGGGATAGTAATTTATAACACTGCATTATTTTCAATATTCTAAGATATATTCTCAAGAGTTCTAAAATTTAATACAGGTTGTTTTAAGAAAAACATTTCTAGTGCACGACTTTTATTAGCAACTAAATTATATATTTCTTATTGGCAATTCTATTACTTCCACATCCAATCTACTACGGATTGGAAGTATAGCAATCGTAAAAAAAAATCATTTTTTTTGTTGAAATAGGCTTAGAAAGTCAAAACGTCGACATTTGAGCGAAAAAAAAATTTCTGTCTGTAACTTTTTTGTGCGCGCGTTTTCTCTGGAACGGTTTAAGATATTGGCTTGAAATTTTGTACACGTATGTAATAGAACGATCTGGAACTGGACTGAATTCTGAACTTATCTGGTGAAGGATTGAGGGTAAATAGGGGTAAACACGGGTAAATAGTGCAAACTAAGTAAAGCAAAACTACTGGTAAAACTACAGAAATTTGGGATTTTGTGGATATACAAGAAGCTAGGGCCTCCGATTTTTTAATAATATTTTCCATCCACTGCCTATCCCCCCCCCCCCAATCAATTATTAAAGGGGTTGATCAAATAAAATAGAGATTTCACTTGAAATTTGGTATACGTACCTATGTATTATAATGACATCTGGAACTACATTATATTTTGAGATGATTCCATTAAAGGGTTGGGGGTTAAATAGGGGTAAATGGGGGAAAATAAATAAAGTCTTACCAGCTTGTAAGGCTACAGGAACTTGAGATTTGGTGTATATACTAGAAGTCAAGGTTTCACTTTTTTTACATTTTCCACTCCCCCCACCACCCCCACTCCGTTATTAATTAAAATAAAATATACATTTTAGTAAAAATTCAATTTTAGATCAAAACTATAAAAAATTATATCTAAAAATCAAAAATCCGGCTCGGCAGAATCATAAAAAATTTCAAAACGAACATTTAAAAAAGCTTCTGATAACTTTAACTTGATGTAGACTAATTTGGGTGGCAGTGTGGCTTCGTCCCACTGTACGCCGGACCCCAGAATATTTTTAAAAATCGCCTGCGGGTTGTAGGGGTTGAAAGAATAGGGGTGGTAGTGCGTCTTTATGTGCTTTCTTAATAAATAAACATTTATTTAAACATAATTTTTTGCAAAAAATCGAAACATTTTTTGTCCCTAATAGTAATAGTAATAACTTTAATTTGTTTGTTTCTACTTTTTTCTACGATAAAAATTGACCGAGATATTTTTATAAATACGCATTTTAACTGAAGAAAAAACTCGTAGTTAAATATCTCCGATTGATGCCAAAATATATTGCCTATCGTTTTTTAAGCATTTAAAATATCTTTAATTTGCTTTTATTGTCAAAACTGGGAATATCTATTATGTCTAAAAATGGCGTCAAGTAGTTTAAACAGTACATTAAACAATGTGCATTTATATAAGTGCTACGAAATGCAACGAGAATTACAAAATAGAAAAACGACTACAACTGCAGATGAAAAAATCTATTATAGATCAGTCGGCAAGTAAATAAGAGGGGAATTACTTGGACACAATTCCGAATTTAATGAAATTTTGGGATATTGTTTGGGGTGTATAATCTAAGTTTTCCTTCTCTTCTCGAGGAGCGAGTAGCCTGTAGAAACTTGGAGGGGGGCAAAAAACTTCGAAATGTTCGGACTTTTTTCGGTATTTAGCTTATATCTGCTAAGCTATGCGTTTTACGAGAAAGTCGTCCAAATAAAAGTTGTGGAGCATTAAATTTCCTTTACTTTTCATTGCTAAAAAATATTTTTTGACCCAATACTTAGCAGCAGTTCAAAGATGAAACAAATTTCTCAAAATATAAAAAAACGAGTAACATTCAGGTTCTTGCTTCATAACTTTATTTTTCAACATATATCTATATGTATACTATACATACTATGTATATCCCTGAAACCGCCCAACCCACTGACCCCCCCCTCTTCCTTCCTATTTATAATTATTTTCTTCGTTGTTTCAGATTTGATATGGCGTCTCCAGCAGCGCATCTGTGTTTCTTTTGCGTATAAAGTTGAACAGAACATGAAGTAATTGTTGTTAAGAAGAGGGGGTTGGTACGCTTATTACTCCCAGTATCAAACGCAACAAGCCTCAAAATCGACAGTTATTTGAAGGATTGGAGGAAATAATAGTTCACACGGCTTGCCAAAAAAAGTACAATGAAAAGTTGATTTTGGCCTCTATACGTCGTGAACAGGATACCCCTACAACTGCCCCCAAACCAGCCCATTCAGGGAGGCTATTATTTGATTTCAACAACAGATGCTTCCTATGCGAGGAAGAAGTTACTGAAGCATACTGACAAAAACAGGCCAGGTTAAATGTTGAAAGACGCAATCCTATGGCGACGCTCCCAGATGTAACAAAAACGATTTTGATTAATGTAAAAGAGCGAGATGATGAATGGGGGCGGAAAATTGAAGAACATGTAACCATATTGGATAGTTTCAAAATAGATCTAGTTGCAGTTAACGCTGAATACCACCACAAGTGTATTAAACACTTTTACAAAAAGCCTGCACGCATCCAAAAGAGGCCTGGACGTTCTAGTAATCCAAGCTATAATCAAAGCATGGAAATTATATTCAAGTTTCTTGAGGAAAATAGTGACAAGTGTCAATTTTCTATTGGATAGTTGCTCGACCAGGTATCTGAAGATTCTCGTCCACACGTGAAAATTTTGAAAAGGCGTTTGGAGGAGAAGTGTAAAGACAACATAATCATAAGAGACTCAGCCAACAGAGGAACTGCAGTGAGTTTCAAAAACACTGATCATAAAATGCATCATCTGACAGCTGATACTCAAACGAAAACATAGGAAAAATTATTTTATAAGATATCCGTTCAAAAATTTTCAACATTGCTGTGTATGAGATCAAGGCGGACGAAGTATTTCTAAGTCACGTGCAATGTACATATTGAGTTAATTGTACAACAGTTTTCTTAAATATATAACTATAAGCAATGATTTTGTTCTATAACTACCATTATTTCATCTATCTGTCTAGGGTTGGACATCATTCTTTACGATCACTAATGAATGTTGCTTATTAAAAACACATTTCAGTTGAAGTTTGAAAGGTTGGACCATTATTTATTAATACTAGAAAGTTTTATATTTTCCGGAGATATTGATTGTGGCTTTCAGACAATGAGTAAAAGTCGTACATAGAGAGAGAAACTGATGAGAAATGTAAATATCTGGAGTTTGAATATTTTTACGTGATGCTGAGAGGGGGAGCGGGTCGGAAGGGGCTAGGATTAAAAATAGTATGTAAAGTATACATAGGTATATGTTGAAAAATAAAAGTTATGAAGCAAAAACCTGAATTTTACTCGTTTTTTTACCATTTGAGAAATTTGTTCCATCTTTGAATTGCTGTATCTCGATAAGTATTGAGTCAAAAAATATTTCTTACCAATGAAACGTGAAAGAAATTTAATGCTTTAAAATTTCTATTTGGATTACTTTCTCGAAAATGGGTCGTTTAGAAATTATAGGCTAACATCTGAAAAAAGTCCGAACATTTAGAGGTTTTTTGTCCCCCTCCAAGTTTCCACAGGCTCTTCGAGTTCGAAAACTTATATTACACACCCTACACCATCCCCAAACAATATTCCAAAATTTCATTAAGATCGGAATTGCGTCCAGGCAGAAAGTATCTGCCGACTGAATTATTAGAAAATATGTATTAATTATTTACTAATTTGAGGATATGAGAGAAATAATTTGTTACAATTGTTAAATATTTGTATTAATTGCATTTTTAACCCTAAAAATTAAGTATACTCTTCAAACGGTTGTAGTGTCATTTGTCATTAAAGCACATCTCAATATAATATAGGTCCGCTTAACTTTAGTAAATATCTTTCATAAAACGTTTATTTTCCCAGTTATCGATGAGAAAACACCCAAAACTTTTAAACAATGACATGTCAACATTCTCTTATTTTATCTTAACGTCCAATAAAATTCAATAATTTTTGAGTCATTAAAATACTTTTAAAGATAATCTAAACATTTTATTAAAAAAATTACATTTTTTATTTAAAGTGTCATGAAAATTGGTCATTTTCTCATTTCATTGACATATAAACGTCAATTTTGATCACTACTGTGGTTATTATAATTGGACCTAACTACCCTCAATTTAAAGTTATAACATGTGAAATTAAAATTTAATGAACGTATTTAGACACTAATTTGTTTAAACAATATATTATGTAGGTACCTAGTGAATTTTTAAGCGTTTGTTGAAATTGATTCAAAACTTGAAAATAAGATTTTTTTTCTGTATTTTAAAAGTTAAAACGCTAAATATATTTATGGTAGAACATTCATTTAAATTAATGATCAATGATTCAAGGTCAAATATCATGCACCGTGCAACTGTTGATTACCATATAAAGTCCCCTCAGTCGAAATAATTAATGCTTCTACTAGCATTCAGTTTACAGATATTGAGAAAATACAACGTTGGTGTATCTAATGTCTTCTGGGCGCCATAGCAAGGCTAAATCTATTGAATAATTAATAAATTCATAGAATTATAATGCAATACTGGATAATTTACTAATAACCGGCGTTTTACCGGTATTATTAATTTGAAGATAAACAATAACTATATCTTATTCATAAAATGCCACATGTTGACTACTAAAATGACAGCCAAAAATATTGAATTCTTTTAAAATTTTGTTTTCGGCTGGTCTTGAGGGCATCGACCTTGCATTTTGAATCCCTCCTAACACAAAACCACAAGATATGGATATCAACCATAGAATAATGAAGCATCAGAATCCTTAAAAGAAAACGTGTTGAGTACTTTAAAGGCAACATAGCCTGATTTATATTTGTTGCACAAACCACTCTTACACAGACTTCAATAAATCATATTAGGATCTATTTCGGATTCATAGCATACCTGAAATAACTTTTCAGTGGAAATAGATCCCAGTGCACCTCGTAAAATATGATGACAATATGAACCCGGAAATAAACCAACAAGATGGTGCTCCATCTCATTATGCCAACATTGCCAACCGTGCAGGCCGAATCTTGACGAAATATCTCGTAAAATATATAGAGATAGATGGATGGATAGAACGTCGATGCTCCCTCTACTAAATGACGGCCAATCGGGTTACATGACTGAATCCGTTAGAATTTTTTCCAGACGTTTAAGATTGATAGTATCTTAGATACCTACGACGACAAATTCTTGAGAAACTCGTAATAGAAATTATCAACTTCATGTAAATAAGTTTTAGAAGCCTACAAAGTCAGCTTTAAACGTTTCATTTAAGTAAAGGAAAAGTCAAATAATTACATTTTATTTTTAAAACATAATTATTGCTTATTACCAATTTATGCTTCGCTAAGTTCCAATTATGTCTTTCAATATGTAATGTGGTGTACAGAGGATGAGAAGTACTTGTGAAATGTTTATGACAGTAAAAAACAAATAAAACACTTCACATCCATTGGGCAATTAAGTAACTTGGGGTACTGTGGAATTGAGTTATACAGTAAATGAAGTACATACTTTTTTACCAAGTTGCTCCCTCGATATTGGGACCTGGAGTGACCGAAGAAAATAAGGCAAAGAAATGTTCAGTTTCTTTTATGTTAATATATGTATATTCTAGGGCGAAACTTTCAATTTTCGGTGGAACATATCTAACACAATTAATATTATATGCATGTACAAAATTGTTTATATCTTAGTTGGAGTAAACTCTGAATATGTGCTGTGTAATGAGGTCAAAAGTAATCAACTAATTATAATTAAATATCGTAAAATAGTCGAGTCCCTTTAAAATTTAAACGACAGCGTTATCATTTAATTACAGAAAAGAATGTGGAAATCAAATATTTACAATGTTGAATACTTTTAGAAATACATTATGCTTATCCATCTAGAACGGATTCAGGTAGTAAAAAACTTACTGGAAATTCTACATGAGCCAAACACAGAGCACCGTGAATACTTAGGAGTTCTTGACCTTGATCCAATAAATGGAGGAATTAAAAACACTTCTTAAGCACTGCATCACTTAATTTTTAGCACCTCTAGTTTTTATTTGCAGTATTTAAAATACTGGCAAGTGGCTGGGTGGAAGTTATCCTCGGTATATTTTTTAATTTTCATATTCACTGGAAAATAGTTTCTACTCAATATTGATAACATGGTACTTGATAATGCTCTGCATAATATGCAACAAGGCTTGACAGATGAAGTTCTAAAAGCACTGCCACCAAGCCCATTGCCACTATGCGACTAGCTGTTGTCGGTATATTGTTTGCCCATTGAGGAATGCGTACGGAACATGCCCTGGTGGAGAGGGAAGCGCAAGAAGTGAAAGAGTTTCGGATGTTTCCCATTCACCTCTAAAATTGTTTAGTTATACCGTTTTATTTTTTATTGCAACTGCATGGAATGTTCTCAAGGTTTTTCTTATTCGGAAATTAGTTTTAGAATGATTCCAATTTAGGCGATTTCTACTGGATATTAATAAATAGATTAAGTTATTTTGGCATATTAAAAACGAATATCTGTTTTAAAGGAATTTGTAGATAATTTTTTGTTTTAATTAATTAATGCCCCAGATAAATACAGTTTATTAGAACCAAATGCTGGTTAAAATTTTATTGGTTAGGTAGGTGCACATTGTTAAATGTGGCAGATATATATTTATTATTATTTTTATTTCAAATGATCTTCCAGGTGTAGTATCATTCATTCATGCTTGAGGCTGCCATATTTAAGCGGAAGATTCGACAAGAAAATATTTATATTGAATTTGATCACCAGTTTGTTATTTACACATATTTAACTAGAACTATGGACAACAGCAAAATTTTCATTCAATAGAGTCAGATATTTGCAAAATTATTAGAAATCAGAGGCGTAGCGTTGGGGATGTGAGGGGTGAGACACCCCCCCCCCCCCTCAGAATTTTTTCCGAGTCGGCGTTTTTGGGTAATTCGACTGTAAATTTTACTAATCGACAAAAAATGGTTTTTAGATTTTGCTACCTTTGCAAATTAAACTCGAGAAATATGATATTTTCTTCAAAATCATTTGCTGAAGGGATCGAAGTTGGGTAATTTTTTATCTATACTTTTGAATAAATTCTTTTTATTTTCTTCAAATCGGCACTTTTCTGTATTTTCATATACAGGGTGGACCATTAATAATAGGCCATAGTGCAAGGGTAGATCCTTTGGGCCAAAATATGAGGCTATAACTAAATATGCTTTAGTAAAATGTTGCTGTGGGAAAAGATACAGGGTGTCAATATTCAAATAATTTTTTTTGCAATAACTCAACAACCTCTTGACTGATCTTCTCCAAATTTGCTAGAGCAACTTTTTTATTCTAGGAAACAATAATTTAAGTATTACATCACGTTGGATCATAGAGGGTGCCGCAGGACCTGTATCTGATGATGAATTTTTTCCATATTTTTTTTGGACGAAACGTTGTGGTACTTCATTTGGTAGAATTTGATAACTCCAACCGTTTTCGAGCAAATTGCCGCTAAACATTTGAATAATTTTTTTGAAAGACAAATTCAAATTTAATGAAACAAAGTGTATTTATCGAAAAAAGTACAAAATGTAAGGGAAAACAAAATCGTAATAACAGCGTAAACTCTTTCTCACTTTCTTATGAACCAATGGAGTATTTTCATGGTATTGAGATAAATACATAAATCAAAAGATTGTGTAAAATAAGGATCTAATCTTATTAGAAGACCAAAAAATAATATAAAAGTTGATTTAATGACATTAGTACCTTACTGTATAAACATTCCCGCCATGCAAAACCCCATTACTGCAACTTAGAGTAAATTTCCGATATGGTCTTCACCTAGTTCTATGCCTTCTCTAATTCTTTTCATAAAAGATTTTCTAACATTGAAAATTACATTTTCCTATCTTCTAATAAAATTGGCTGCGATTTGTATTTTATCCCACAGTTCTTCTCTTGAATTGATAGTATTTGCATAGACTAAGGACTTCAATGTCCCCACACATAATAATCCAAAGGATTATAATCAGGACTCCTTGGTGGCCAAGCAAACTCACTTCCTCGACCGATCCATCTGCGTGGGAAAGTCTCATCAAGATAATTCCTGACTTCAACGGAGAAATGTGGGGGGGGCTCCATCTTGCATAAACGACGTTCTGTTTCGTATGTCTAGCATGGAAGCATGTAATATATCAGCAAAAGTATTTTGAAGAAAGAACAGATAAGACTGTATAAATCCGTCCTAAGGGCGCTGCAAGCCCCTGAAGGGGGCACCCAAAATTTACATTTTATTTAATATATCAGGAATCCTGTGACCAATATTTGCACGTGATTCGATATCAATATCCACCAATGGTAAATTCAATCAGGGGTGCACAAAATTGGAAAGGGGGAGTTAATTCCCCCCCCCCTTCCCCTCTCCAAATTTCACATTGTCAATTTTCTGCGATTGTCTTATTGGAATGTCATTCCTTGGCTATAAATAAAAAGGTTATCTCGGTGTAACGCCGCACAGTGTGGCAGAATGGTCAGAATTCGCTCTGAGGCTCAATGTTTGAGATATCGCCTTGAATTTTTTTAAATACTCAGAAAGGAGTCTGGAATAGGGAATCATTGCGCCTTTTTTGAAATTTTGTGTTTGCAAGGTCAGATTCGTATTTTTAAACGGGAACCTCTATTTTTTATTGCAAATTCGAATTGTCTGACTAAGAGTAGACTGCTTTCGTTCAAACATTTTTTCTGAAATTGTCATTTTTTTTAGTTATCCGGCGAGGAAAATTAAAATTTTAGAATTTTGCGATTTTTACTTCCCTTGCATACCGAAGGAAAGTATTGTATTCGAGAAAAAAACACCCTCCGAGACTTTTTCGGATTCTGACGTTTCAGATCACGTAGATTACGAAAATATAGGTTTTCAATTTCGTCTGTCTGTCTGTCTGTTGGTGCATTAACTAAAAAAAACTGCTTGACGGAGAGCAGTCAAATTTGGTAGGTAGTCACTGTCAGCGAAGAAATGCTTAAATTTTCACTGGAAATATACAGGGTGGATCGTCTAAACGGAATAAATAGTGAAAAAAATTTGTTTTTCCTCAAATTTAAAATTTCCTCATTCCATGACACGCTAAACCTATGTCAGAAAAAAAAATTGAAAATTTTTTTCACAAACATTTTTGAAAAGTTTTTTACCACTAAAATAGATGAAAAAAATTTTTTTCTTTGTTAAAATTTAAAATTTCCACGTTTCATGGCATTATAAACCTATTTCAAATTTTTTTTACCAACATTTTTGAAAATAATTTTTCCACTAAAATAGATGAATTTTTTTACCATTTTTTAAAATAATTTACCACTAAAATAGACGGAATTTTTTCTTTGTTCATATTTAAAATTTCCACGTTTCCATGGCATTCTAAAACTATTCAAACAAATTTAAAAATGTTTTTGGAAAACGTTTAAAAAATTTTGAAAATAGTTTTAATCTATTTACATTACGTAAATAGATTAAAAATGTTTTCAAAATATAGAATAGATGAAACAAATTTTTTTGCTCAAATTTAAAATGTTTCATGACATTCCAAAACTATTTCGGAAAAAAAATTTGCAACATATTTTTACCATTTTGGAAAAAGAACTAGAATAGATGAAAAAATGTTTTTTCTTTGCTCAAATTTAAAATTTTCACGTTTCATGGCATTCTAAACCTATTTAAAAAAACATAATTTAAAAATTTGTAAACCCTTTTTACCACTACCATAGAATAGAAACTTTCCATTTTGCTCATATCTAAAATTTCTACGTTTCATAACATTCTAAACCTATTTCAGAAGAAAAAAAAAATTTTTACCAATATTTTGAAAAATTTCAAAAAAAGGAAATATTTTAACCACTACTATACTTCCACTCCATTACGTGAAGGTGGGATTGAAAATGTGACAGATGGCAATAATATTTGGCATATTATACTTTTATTGAAAAATGTACAGGGTGATCATCAATAGAAATATTCAGTCATGGTGAACATTTGTAAAGATATTTGTGCAAGCCTTCCATATTTGACACTTGTTATTTAGTATTGAAATTTTGCTGTTGGATGAGCACTCTGTATATTTTTTTGACCAAAAATTATCAGGTTTTCTTTGTAATAATAGTGATAACTATATTTCGATTATTATTCTCAATGTGATTTCGTAATTAATATTTTTTTAGAGTGACCGCCATGCACAAATAACGAGGGAAGTTCTGTGTAAATACCTTTACCGATTTTTTACTCGAAAAAGAAGTTTGGAAAAAAATTGCAAAAGGCGCAAAAAGTTTGGAATCATCCCGGAAATATTCTCAAATTTTTTCGGAATTGTCCAATTATCTTTGCAGAAAAGAGCATTGTAGAGTTTTCAAGGGCATCAAAAAGGGCATAAGAAAATTCCGAAAAAAATTGAGAATATTCCCGGGATAAATCTAAATTCTTTTTGCTTCTTGTAATTTTTGTCCTAATGTTTTGATTTTTTCTCGCCGGATAATAGAAAAAAATGACAATTTCAAAAAAAATATTTCAAACAAAAGTAGTCTATCTTTAGTAAGACAATTCGATTTTGCAACAAAAAATGGGGTTCTCTTTTAAAAATACTAATCTGACCTTAGATGACTTTAACCCTTCCATACAAACAAAAAACTTCAAAAATGTCGCAGTGACTCCCTATTTCAGACTCCTTTCTAAGGATTCTAAAAAAAATTCAAGTCGGTATGTCAAAAATTGAGCCTCAGAGCGAATTTTGCCCATTCTGTCTCACTGTGCGCCGTACGACCAATCAGAATCGAGAAATTTGAACCTAAAGAAATTTTTCCAGACTTCTTGCGTAAACAGCATTTTTTCAATGAACCATTTTGAACATTTAATTTAATTTGTTAATCTTTAAAACCTGTTCAGCCCTTTAATTTAGTATTAATTTGTTATTTCCCTTAGCTTATTCAAGAGAATAATAAATGCAATTTCACTAATTTTGGGTATCCTCCGCAGCCCTCTTAGGAGGGATTTCCGCACGCATGTTTATATGAACTATTTTTCATATTTTTTTGTGTAGAATCACCCCTAGAAATTAATATTCGCATACCTGAAACACCCTTTATATTGCAGAAAAATGAATCTTTAAAGTCGGCAAATTTGACAGATTTAGTTGGCATTTTTAACGATACTACCTCCCGAAACTCAGAACGCTGGCTACGCCCCTGTTAGAAATTTTCAAAATCATTTTGCATTGTAATATAACTAATAATGGAGTGAACCTATAATTTGTTGGGAACCTTCTTGCAGTAGCAATTTTTGCTGCATTTTCTAAAAATTAAAATTGGTTTATAACCAAAACAGTTTTTAAAGCAGGTGTTTTCGATGCTTTACACTTGTTCAAGTCGTAAAGCAATGAAAAAAATATAACGGACTGTTCGTTATTGAATTGCCAAGAAAACTAGACCTGTCCAAATGTTTCGTCAATTGGTAAATCGTAAAAATAAAAACAGTTGAGATTGACTATTTCATAACGATTTACAGCTTAAATAAGCTTAAAAAATTGAATCGTCGAATATTTAAGTGCATCAACCCGTAAAAGCAAGCTGCCCAAAAGCACAGTGAATAGTGCTTGTGCAAGTGCTCAAAGCACTTTAGTGCTGACGAGCACGGAGTTTACGAACAATTTTAAAGTCGGTTCTTATACTCCAGTAAATAAGCCGGATAAAAGCGCCAAATGTGTAATAATTGGGAAACAGTACCGACATTAAAAATTTCTTCTGAGTTGTGTTCCTTGAACCCTCAGGATCATTCGTCACCGTTAACATCTTTGCGGACGGACAAAATGGGGGACTTATTTATTTATTTAAATTACACTGTTCTACAGGTAAGATACTCAATTACAGAACAGGAGGGTATGATAAGTATTAGATACGAGCTAGAGAGTGAAATAGTAGTTGAGGCAAATATACATAAATCATATTATAAGCATATAGAGAAAGAAATACAAAGACATTTATTCTAAGAATATGGATGGCCCTTATGTTATGAAGGCTGCAGGAAAATATGTCTAACTTCCTAGTAGACTGCAACATTGTTGCACATTGTATATATTATTATATAGGTGAATGTTGAAGTGTGTTTGTACGCGCTGTGGCTAGGTAGAATGTTGTGTTATTATGGGAGGATAGTCTGGGAACATAAAAGTTTAAATGAGATACAATGTCTCGGCAGTCGATTTTATTATGAATAATTTTAGATAAAAATGTTTATGAGTAATACTCGCGCCGTTTTAAGAGACTTTCAATTCGGTGTTTCTCAAGTAGTACATTTTGCGGTAGGCCCAAGGGTGGGTACATACCATCCGATTTAAAAGACAGCAGTTTAAGAAATGTACGCTGAACATTTTCGATATTATCGATATGTACATTGTAATGAGGATACCATACAATCGCAGCATATTCATTTTAGATCTTACAAAACAGTTACCTATGTAGTATTTTAATGGTGTTTAGGTTCAAAAGTCTCTGCTATTTCAGTCTACAAATCCATAGGATTTGTACGCCTGATACACTATCGTCTCGATATGTTTACTAAATGGCAGTTTTTTATCAAAAATTACACCCAGATCGCGAAAAATATTAGGGTGCTCCGATGTTGTACCTTCGAGAGTATAATTAAATGCCAACGTAGAGGTCTTTGATGCGTATGACATTACATTACTCTTTTGAGGATTAAACGATAATGTATTTAAGAAGCACCAACTTAAGATCTTGTCCAAATTGTGCTGAATTCTCTCACAATCCTCAACACTCCTAACCATTTCAAATATTTTCAAGTCGTTGACATAAAGCAGGCAATTTATATCTAGATCTAAAACGATGTCATTAATGAATATGTTGAAAAGCAGCGGACCAAGGACATGGCCTTGGGGAACTCCTGAAATTGCAAGGTATTCAACAGACCTGAAACCGCTAAATACTACGTACTGTTTCCTGTGAGAAAGATATGATACAAATAGCATTATAAGCGATGGGAAAAGTCCGAATAGTGAAAGTTTTTGTAGCAATATGTTGTGATCAAGTCTGTCGAATACCTTAGGGAAGTCGGTGTAAACAACATCAGTTTAAACCGGCATGTAAATAGATTTAACAATGAATTGCGCGATGACAGTTAAGTTAGTCGTGGTAGATCGACCTTTCATAAAACCATCATCATTAGCACAATGCGGAGAGAGTCTGTTGCTGACATGATAGATGTTGTTATGCAATAAAAATTCTAGAGCTTTGCTAAAGTTACATAGTATAGAAATTGGATTTAGGAATTTGCGTTGCTCCATGTATTCAGACAGGTTTTGCTCTCTCTCCGTGCGTTTTTCATTGTCCCATCGAAGAGCTGCGTGCCAAATTTTGAGTAAGCTTCCGTTTATGTTTGACTATGTGTGAAGGAGGGTTTTCCAATGATGTTATTATCTGCATGCACTTAATTGTCTTTTCCTGCGTGAGTGTTGAAGTTCCTCTGTCATCATTTTTCTGTTCTTGTTTCTTCTAATTTTTTGGGTGATATTCCTGAATACGCGTTCTGCTTGCTTGAGTCTAGATGTGATTTGAGGTTTCCTAGAACCTAGTGCTTTCTTCCAACATACTATATTAGTGTGTCCATATCGTTTAGCTTGCTGTAGAGATATTTTAAATAATTTTTTTTTCGGCCTAGTTGCCAATGAGAAAAACACCTGAGATATTCTTTTGCACACTCTGTATATTGCACTGTTAATGTTTTTGTAGTAATAAATTTCAATTGCCGTTTACTTTTAATTTCAGGTATTTTTCTATAATTAAGTACCTGATTTCTATTTAACACAGTTTTGTTTTTGAAAGGATAGTAGGAAATTATTTAAAATCAAGTTTACGAATCAATAAATTAAGTTATTGTATATAACAAATTAATATAGCTTATCTTCTGTTATCGCCTGGTCACTAGTTTTTTTTGTTTTCTTGGGCTAGTTTCCTACACTTATAGGTATTATGTAATTGACTAAAGGAGACCATCCAGTGCATCAAAAAAATTTCCCATGGGCGTCTTGACTACTTTAGGCGAAAATTCAATTATTTAATAATGAGAATCTCCAGAGTCAAATAATTAGTCGTACCACAATTTTTTTTCAGTAGGTATATTTAATCTTTATTGCCTATATTGGCTACACTGCATATGCATTTAATGTCACAGACAAAGAATATAATTTATTATATCCGCCCACAAAATATGAAAATGTGTTTAAACTACTGACATTTAAAGCTAATCTGTGAAGCCTTACTAGTCTCAGCTTAAAAAGGGAATTGTAGCAATTATTTCTCACTCTATATTTAAATTCAATATATGCTATCAATAAGTAAATATTTGAAGTGACATTTCGAAATATATTAGGTAGGTATTCGATATACGAAAGTAGAATTCCTTAAAACATATTTCTTATTGCTAATTACGTTAACATTGTAATTACAAAAAAGTTATACGCGAGCAAGTAGAAAATATTTTAAAAATAACATTCAGCTCCATCAGCAGAATTGAGTCTCTCTGCGAAACAGAGGAGATATTTGAGACAGAAAAAATTGACAGCTATTGGAAACGGCTGGAACCTCCCCACCCCGTGGATCTTTGAAGCCGAGAAGACCAGTAAATTGTGTGTCATAACAGCATTAAACGTAATTCGATGTAAAAAATAACCTTGTTAGATCTTTTGAAGTACTTACTAAGGAAACCCTCATGCAAACTTTGCACTTTTTTCCCACAAGCACCACATAATATCAACATATTGAAATTCATTAATTGCTGTTTTTCTCTTACGTTTTTCAACATAGGAACATTGCACTGCACGTAATTTAAGAAAGATTTATATGCCATCATATATAATTTTCTCGGTTTTCGGGCAACAACTTTTAATGAGTCGATTTATGTAGCTTCTCTTACCTCTGGCGGTATCAAAGAAATCTCGTTTTCACTGTCAGTATCCATTTGTTTAATTATATTACTTTTTTTGAGTAATGTGTAAAATTCTTGTAAATAACTGACGTTTAAATCGCACAAATTTTGACGTTTCAAATTAATAACAAAATTACGTTTTGGCTAATAAAATAATGCAGTTTGTAAGCACGTAGATAAATTGTTTCAAAAATAAAACGTAACTCACAATTTTATCGAGCGTTACAGCCGTTACAACTATTTTACTAATAAATTTGCTCATTTAATTTTAGAAAAAAACACGATTATCCATTCGATAACACTGTATTTTGTAAACAAATGCTGACTTTGCGCCAGTTTGCGACCATATTGAAGGTAATACCAGCGCCGCGGCGGTAAATCCTGAACTCAGTAGTTGTTGAATAGGAAAGCACGTGACGTCAAGAAAAGCGATCTTATGCTTCACATTTGCTTTGTTTTATAATTTTTTTTACGAAAACCAAATCGAAAGGGTGTAACTGTGATATATCGTTGAAATCGGAATTTTAACTGCATTTTAATGGTTCGATTACAAATTGTAAGTAATCATGAAATAATAATAATAATAATAATAATAATATTAATAATAATTTATTGGCCATTTAAAAAATACACCGTAGTGTTTTGACACGTCAACATAAATAGGTTAAATGAAAAAATATAAATGTAAATATGAATAGTAGACAAAAATATAACTGTATAAAACATTAGGACATAATACTAATATAGTCAAAAATAAATAACAAACAAACAAACAAACAAGCGAACAAACAAACAAATAATATCATTGTATTAAATACTAGGACCTAATTCTAGTATAGTCAAATATGGGTAAATGACATAATCCTAATATCGTTTGTGTAATATAGTACAGGACAATTAATTCAAGTACACTAACAAAGAACAAATATTAATCTAACTTATACATATTTAAAATCTGACACATTATTGTAAGCACTGGCCAAATGATGCTTTCTTAACTTTGCTTTAAATTGTCTGTTTGGTAAAGATTTCAATCCTTGTGGTAAAGAGTTAAATAGAGCAATACCAAAATTGTTTCTTTTTGTCGACTCTAATCTCTGAGAAGGTGTTTGTATGGCATTGCAATTACGAGTATTATATTCATGATTTTCGCCATTTCTAGCATATTCGCTCAAATTCTCCTTTATGTGAAGTAAATTACAAGAAATAATTTCGGAAGGCAAAGTAAATATATTAAATGTTATGAACCAGAATTGGCAACTTTCAAGTTGACTCAAACCAGCCAGAACTCTAATTGCTCTCTTTTGAATAATGAAAATGCTATGTAGCTGGTTGGTGTACCCCAGTTTATCAATCTATGGAACACAGCATGATATGTAACAAGTGCTGCGTCTAGATTAACTCTGTTTTTTATTTGTCTGATGGCATATACTTTTTTGGACAATTTACTTGTTAGGTCATTAATATGTGGATGCTAACTTAATCTATTGTCTAATGTTAATCCTAGAAATTTTATAGTCTGGAGGTTTTTTCTTGGTGGAAAAAAGTCACATGTGTGTTTTGTTGGTGTTTAAACATAATTTGTTGGCATTAAACCAGTCAGAAGACTTGGTTAAAATGTTGGTTTGCAAATCAACAACATTAGTACCAGTGTCTTTCAAGTGTTCTACGAAAGTAGTGACGTCTGCAAAAAGAACACATTTGTGTAAACAACTTGTTGTGCCAAACTGGCACAAGATGTGACAAGCAGAGTAAAGACCAAGAAAACTAAAATTAATCAGCAGAGTACCAGAACGGGGGTGGACCTCCACTAACTAATGTTTTAACGGATTGTGATGAAAAAAATTTAAGTGTAATAGGTCCATACTCAGTAGTGGGCAATGAAGCAGTTGTCGAAACATCAGTGGTGAATTTTACTTATTCCCAAGATGAAGTGGATCAATTTACTACAAATATTCTAGGCAACGGTCAAGACCATGACAGTTCATGTATTAGTTGCCAAAGTAATGAAGCTGCTGAAGCTGGAAGCTTTTTAGTGTATGTGAGTTCTGGCATTAAGGTAGAGAAGTCTATAAATACGAAAAAAAACTGACAGTTGCTGGAAGGAGGCTTTTGAATAGTGCTAGTGCTACAACAGTATTAGCTGAAATAAGCAGAAAAGAATTAGAAACTGAAGAAGCGTATTACGCACAACAACTAAGTCTTCTTGAAAGACAAGTGGCCGCTATAGAACAGCTAGTGGATGCTTTTTAAAACAGGTAAAATATGTCTTTCAATATTGTTATTAGGCTATTTTGTTTAAAAATATTATGATAATAATACATATTTGTTCTTCGTTCTAGTTTCATATTTGATTCACTTATTTATTCAAAATTGTTACATATTTATTATTTATTTCCCTATCCATTTACGAGCTAAAGGCATTTATTTCTTATAAAACGTATTTTATTTAAAACTTCACAATTTTATAAGTGGCACAAGAAATTTCGATGGTATGAAAATGTAAAAAATTACACAAAATGGTTAATAACAGTCTTCTGTGTACGTTGCCTTAAATTAAAGCAACATTGACACGGCCAACATTCTCGTTAATAGGTTCAATATATATTAATCCCAAATCTAATCTGGTTCACTGTCCTCTTGTTCATCAAAAACTACTTCTAAATTATTAAAAGCACACATATTATGTAACACAATTTTTTTTTTTTTTTTTTTTTTTTTTTCCTTATGGGTTGCGGTACCAGATCCCCGCTGTACTGAAGCTTAAGCTTATTGTACCCCATAGTCTCATTACCCCATTAATCCCGTTCCTCTCCAGAAGGAGAGTGTACGATCAATGGGAAATCTGGCTATTTCTTCCGGGGTCACGGTTGGCCCCCCGAAGTGTGAGAACCTTCCAGCCACCAAGGCCGGGCAATCACAGAGTATGTGGTAGGGAGTTTCTTCCTCCTCTTCACACATCCTGCAATATGGATTGTCTTTCACACCTATATTGGTTAGGTGTTTGTTCAGTGTGCAGTGTCCTGTCAGGATGCCTACTGCACATCTCAGCTGTTTTCTGCTCAGCTTCAGCAGTTCGTTAGTCTTTGTCTTGGAAGGTCCGCCAATGATGAGCATACGTGACTGTCTCATCCCCGGCGTCTCAGTCCAGTACAAGTTGTGTTTCTGTCTCAATAGTTCCTTTACCATTCTTCTTGCGGTATTGTATGATATCCCGCAAGATGGCTCGGGACCTATCAAGGCTGCTTTGGCACCTTCTTTGGCCAGCTTGTCTGCTTTTTCGTTGCCCTCGTTTCCCTGGTGTCCTCGCGTCCACTCCAGTTGTATGCTGTTGTGTTCCGCCAGTTTCGCCAGGGATTCGAGGCAGTCTTTTACCGTTTTAGAACGTACCTTTACTGCATTCAGAGCTTTGAGAGCTGCTTGACTGTCAGTGATGATGCGGATTCTCTTATCTGTGTATGACCTCTGCATCATTTCTTGTGCACAGATTTGTATAGCTGTGACTTCTGCTTGAAACACCGTTGCGGTACTGCCTAGGTTTAGACTGATATCTATCCCTGGTTGATCCCCCGCAACGCCTGCTCCAGTACTACTTGACGTCTTTGATCCGTCAGTATACCATATGGTATCATTTGAGTGTCTTCGCATTTGCCTTGTTCCTTCCTCTTCCCTATTGGGTATGTATACCCTGAAGGTCTTTGTGAAGTTGTGGCTTGTGCTGATTCTATCCGACTGCATATCTAGTATGCGATTTTTCCTTATTTGTTGAAATATTTCTGTATGGTGCCCCTTTCTTGGAATGGTCCCATGTCCGTTTGTTTTCAGCCTGTACGCCGCTAACATTGCCTCGCTCTCCACGACTAGGTGTAGTGGAGGCAGGCAAAGTAGTGCTTCCATGGCTGCGGTAGGCGTTGTTGACATTGCTCCCGTTATGCCTAGACATGCTAGTCTTTGTACTTTTCTTAGTTTTCTCATTGCCTCCCCTTTTCCGGCTTTATGCCACCAGATCAGGGAGGCGTAGGTAATTATTGGTATTACAACCATTTGGTACAGCCAGTGTGCCATTCTTGGTTGTAGTCCCCAGTTTTTACCTACCATTCTTCTGCTAGCCCATAAGGCCCGCGTAGCTTTGGTAGTCACTCTATCTAGATGTGCATTGAAGTTTAATTTGGTGTCTAAAGTCAGTCCCAGATATTTGACTTCCGTGCTCACCTGTAATTCTTTTCCTCTGAGATATAGACTATCCAGGTTGAGTTTTCTCTTTCTTGTGAAGGTGACCACAGTGGTCTTCCCCGGATTCACAGAAAGACCTTCTTGTGTGCACCATTCTTCTACCGTGACAAGGGCTCGCTGCATCTTTGCCGATGCAGGGCCCTCGTGTTTTCCTGTTACCAGGATGGCGATATCGTCTGCATAGCCTTGCGCATATATTCCTCGCCGTTCCAGTCGAGATAGAAGCTCATCTGCAACCAAGCACCACAGGAGAGGAGATAAGACTCCCCCCTGCGGGCATCCTCTGGTCACAGACACCTCCTCTGTTGTGGATCCTAGCGTGGACTGAATTTTTCTAGTTCTGAGTGTTGAGTCGATCCATCTTGTAATTGACTTTTCAACTCCGCGCCTCTTCACTGCCTCGTTTAACGAGTCGAATGAGGTATTGTCGAAAGCACCCTCGATGTCTAGGAAGGTTCCTATGGCAGTTTCTTTACTGTCCAGGGCCCTTTCTATTTTTTGCGTAAGCTCGTGTATTGCGAGCTCACAAGATTTTCCTGTTTGGTAGGCATACTGGTTTCGATGTAGAGGTTTTATGCTCATTCTATCGTCCCTGATGTGCCTGTCAACCAGTTTCTCCAGGGTTTTCAGGAGAAATGATGTTAAGCTGATGGGTCGGAAGGATTTGGCCTGGGCATAAGTGTCACGCCCTGGTTTTGGTATAAATACCACCTTTACCTTCCGCCATTCAGTTGGCACGTAACCCAGGGCCAAACTGGCCCTGAATAGTGTGCACAGGGGTGTTGCAAGTATGTCCATTCCCTGTTGAAGTAGGGCTGGAAATATTCCATCCAGCCCTGGTGACTTGTATGGTTCAAATGAGTTGATTGCCCATGCAAGTCTTGTTTTGTTTATTATGCTATTTGAAGTTTTCCAGTCCTCCTTTGATGCCCTTCTTATTGGTATATCTTCGGGTGGACCGCTTCTGTCTTGTGGAGTGGTTACGCTACCTGGGAAGTGTGTCTCCAGTAGTAGTTCTAGAGTCTCCTTCTCGGTATTTGTATACTCCCCTTGTTGTCTTTGCAGAGATCCAATCTTTACCTGGTTGTCTCTCTGTAAGATTTTTTGGAGTCTAGCAGCTTCTGGAGTATTTTCTATCTCCTCGCATTGCTTCCTCCATGATTTGGTTTTGGCTTCTCTTATGGCGTAGACGTATTTTAGACGGGTCGCTTTGTATTCGTCCCATCTGCCAGTCCTTTTGGCTTGATTAAACAGCCTTCGAACCTCTGCCCTCCTGGAGGAGAGCCCGCGGTTCCACCATGTGGTTTCACGTTTGGCCCCTCTCTCTTTCAGAGGACAGCTTGACTCGAAGGCTGTTATTACTGCTGAGGTTATTAGATCGCTCAGTAGTTCCACTTCCGCCGGTGTTTGTGGTCTTGATGGGCAGTCCTTCAGCCCCTGTTCTAGGTTCTCCTTGAAGAGTTCCCAGTCACAGGTTCTTGGGTTTCTGCTCATCCTCCCTTCTTCCGGTGGGGTTTCTGTTTTGAATCTTACGTACCTGTGATCCGATAGCGATGGTTCTTGGGACACGTGCCATTCACTTACCACTCGTCCCGCTCGTTGTGTGGTAATTGTGATGTCGAGAACTTCTCGTCTTGTTGTTGTGACGAAAGTCGGTTCGTTTCCGCGGTTTACTACTTCTAACTTATTACTAATAATAAATTCTAGGAGTGACTCACCTCTTGTGTTGTTTCCTGTGCTCCCCCAAATGATGTGGTGTGCGTTGGCATCACAGCATAGTATTAACTCTAGATGATTTGTTTCGCATTGCTGGACTAGTTCCTTAACTTCCTGTGTTGGAGGTAGTCCTGGTTGATCATAAGGAAGGTATGCCGAAGCTATTACTAGCTCCTTCATTGACCCATCCATATCGGTGTTAGTTCTTGCTACCATTAGGTCCCTCGTGCAAAGTCCCCACATTGGTAGCAGATTGGTATTTTTCTTTGCTATGATGCAAGCTCTTGGGTGTTCCTCTGCTGGGCTGATTACCTCCCATCCTTGTCCCACCTGTAGTCCTCTGATTCGCCCCCTGTAAACCCAAGGTTCTTGTATCAGTACTATATCTATATTATTAATTAATATGTATCTCTGCAAGGCGGCCGAAGCCGCCTTGCAGTGATGTATATTTACCTGTATAAATGTGAATGTAATCACTGGAGAGAGGGGTCGCTGCTGGTCCCCTCTGTCGCGATTTCCATCCCCTCTGGTTCGTCATGCGTCCCTTGAGTTTCCTCTTTTCGCTCGTTCTGCTCCCCTTCTTTCTTCCTCCCCAGGGCTTTGAATAAAACCCTGGTTAGGTTGAAATAGGGTCTGCATTGAAGCTTCTCTATGCGTTGCCATGACGCCTCATCCATCAATAGGATGAGTTGATGTCCTTTTGGATCGGGCTTCGTGTCCACCACGGTCCAAGTGCTTGTTTGCAACCCTGGATTCTGTACCCTCAGTCGCTTGAGTGTTTTTTCCGGTTCCATTACTGGTCCCGGAATCCACACCAAGGTCCTGATGGGTTTGGGAACGTCCTTGGCGTCACAGACGCTAAGTTTCGCCCCCTCCCAGGGTACACATTTCTCCACCACCCGCGTCAGCCATTCCTTAGTGGTTTGGTCGGCGCAGGAGGCTAGGAGAAATCCCCCCCGTAGACTTACTCCCGAAAACCTCGGGGATAGTTGTCCTTCAACGACGTCCTCCAGAGCACCGATCAATGTAACACAATACATGCATTTATAATTTTTGAAGCTTTCTCTGGGGAATAGTGAAGAACTCTATTTCATCAAACAACGGAATCTTATTTTAAGCAAAGCGTTACAACGTTCTATTGCAGCTCCAGTCATTTATGTCTTCTGTTCTAAGTTTCTTCATTATTTTCTTCAGGATTTTGTAACGGAGTTAACAGCCACGGTCTAAGTGAGATAACATATGTTTCCCCTATTATATACATTTTTTAAAAGAGGTTGTACATTGTTGCTATTCCAGATATGCGAATCGTGAACTCCCGGGAAATTTTGCATTAACATGAAGAATTTTTAATGATGAATCGCAAATCTAAAACCAATATATTTTAGGAGTTTAATGTCTCCTCAATTTCATATACCTACCAGCTCTGTGTTAATTGAATAATAACCTTTTCTATTTACAAAAATATAACTATTCGGGATGAACAGGATTATCTTTCTTTGGAGGGAAAATGGCTATATGTGTACAATCTATGCATCCTATAACCCCCAGCATTTAAAATTTCTCGTAAAATCTACGAAAACAAAGAAAAATCTTTTGGCTCGCTAACCTCTTGGGCCCTCATTAGAAGTGTAAAATGAAAATTTTCTCACCTTCCTCAATAGCAACTTTAAAATAATAATAATTCCATTTGTTTTATAAGTGGAAAAAGACTATCTTATGTCTTTGGTGCAGAAGTAATTATTAACAAACAAACGATAACCCTACCTTTATTTTTACACATAGCGCGGAAGCTCGTGTTTATCCTTGTACAAACGGTTTAACCATTTCTACTAGTTTAATTACTAAAACTTTGCTTAACTTAAACACTTTCATAAATTGCTTATCATTAAATTGAAATGGATTGTGTTTCTAGTAATACCTTCATCTATATTGTTCTGCTTCTTCTTGAATTTCTAAATTTTCAGAAAGTATATTTACTTAGCCATTGTTATAAGACTGTCATTAATTCGCATGCGAGAATACAATGTCGTGTGGTATTTACCCACTCGTTGAAAAGACTACTGAAAATTGTAGAATGTGGCATTCGAGAATCTATATTTTTAGAGACGTGCGGATTTCGGTAGACATTTTCCCAAAGTAGTATGCGACTTTTGCTAATCGAGATTCGAGAATAGACCCCCTGGGGCGTAAAGATTTGATGTTATCTCAATTTTCGACTATGGATCAATTTTAGTAACTTCCACAAAAAATTTTTTTTGAGAGGTAATAAATATTAGAAAATTTGCAGCTTTGAATATTTTAGTAACATCAATTATATTCCAAATTTGCGACCTAAATGATGCCGCCATCTTGAGAAATGACACCAATAACTAGTTTTTTGCTCCATACCCAGCCAGCACACTGACGTCAATTTGCCGTCATCAGACGTCACTTTAAGGTCAGTATTGGTCTACGACGTCATTTGCCAAATAAATGACATCAAAATTACGTCATATATTACTACGTCGCAGAGGCGTCATTGACAGAATGTTGTTATGACGTAATTTTTTAGTCATTTTCTGGCGTCATGCACTGAATTTAAAAATGACGTCAAAGTTACATCACATTTTAGAATATCACAGAGACGTCGTAGACAAAACGTTGTTATGACGTAATTTTTGAGTCACGTTTATGTTTTGGATATTGTATAAATAAACGGTCCAATCCGTTTTTTTATATTTTCATCTTTTATAATAAATACCTTGTATCCCAATAACTCCTTTGTTCTTACTCTATCATGTAAGTAGGTACCATTTTCTGGCGTCATGCACTGGATTTAAAAATGACGTCAAAGTTACATCACATATTAAAACGTCGCAGAGACGTCGTAGACAGAACGTTGTTATGACGTCCTTTTTGATACATTTTCTGGTGTCATGCACTGAATTTAAAAAAGACATCAAAGTTACATCACATTTTAAAACGCCACAGAGACGTCGTAGACAGAACGTTGTTATGACGCCGTTTTTGAGTCACGTTTATGTTTTGGGTATTGTATAAATACATATAAACGGTCAAATCCTTTTTCTATATTTTCATCTTTTATAATAAATACCTTGAATCCCAATAACTCCTTTGTTCTTACTCTATCGTGTAAGTAGATACTACAGCTTATTGTGAAATCTTTACCGCATATATGCCATGTAATTTTTATTCTACCTTTACTAGGTATTTATGACATTTAAATTCAAACATCACAACTGCAGTATATATATTTATCGCCACCTTATTGGAAATAGGTCTAACAACTAGTAGCTGAACGCTGACCTATATTTCCCTCAACCTTAACATACTTATTATATATTATATATGTATTTCAAAGCGCAAGGCGAATTAAACAAAAAACGATTAATTATTAAAATGGCAGTCTACCACCAATATAGCAAACATTAGAAAATTAATTCTTATTTTTGACCACAGTGCAAAATAGAAGTGCTGCCATCTACATTGAATGAAAACTCACTTTTTTCTTTTAATTATAAAACATCCAGAATATTTTTATGTAATTTTTAACACCCCTATGAACATAATGCTCATTGCTTAATTGAACAACATTCACCATTTGCACAACGTAAGTATTTTATAGAAATTTGCCATTGCACTTGATTTTATTAATGCACAAATTGTACACGGTTAAGGCTGAAAGGGAATATTATGTTTAAACCGGATACTCAACTGCAAGTAATAAATACACTCATTAAAGCAAAATTTGCATGAAGGACAATAATAGCTCAGAGGAAGCGTATTGGACTGCCATGCGAGAGGCCGACGGTTCAAATCCCATAGCCGGATGATTTTAAGGTAAGTGTTTAAAATTCTGTTACAGTGTTATTTATAATAATACAAATATATTCAAAACATTCCTAATCAATAAAACTGAAAGATTTAAATAATATTCTCAAGTAAAAAAAGATTTTTATTTAGGCCCGTATTCGTCAACTCAAGGTCATTTAATTATATTGACGTCAGCATTAAACCTTGATCGTACGTCAAAATGACGTATGAAAATGGTTCATATTTGGGGCCATATTCGTCAAATTAAGGTCATATTGAACGTGATTGTGACGTCAGGATATGACGTCATTAGGATGTGACATTAGACCGTCATTTAGACGTACAATGAACGTCGTTATATTGGGACTTATGACATAAATTATGACGGTAAATTGACGTCAGAGTGCTAGCTGGGTACTCTCCAAAACTTTAGATTGCTGTCACAATGAGCTGATGAAAAAGAGCTTCAATGAGGATGTGTGCCAAATATGCAGCCGACAGATGGTGTGATACTATTGGACCTATCATACATCAAAAGAAGGACTATATTATTAAAGAAGTATGGCAAATAGTTCTGGAATAAATCCGAATCAAACAAAATAATTTTCAAAAAGGGGTCTCGAGGTTTCTCTTAAATATCGCTATTTGTATGGCTAGTTGTGTACTTGTATATGTAACGTAAATGTTTACTTTTCATATTCGAATCACTTTTATTACTTATTATTAAAATGTTCACTAGATCGTTACTCAACAAGCGATAGGAGAGATTGAACATAATATGTTATAATTTTATTCTTTGGGAAGCAAACACGCGATGCACTCTGGGAACTGATACCATACTGTGATGCGATTCATATGGCTGAATAACCAAATGAATAATACGTGTTTAAGAGACTATCTGTAACGTACATACCAATAGGTGTGTTCATTTTCTTGTTAACTGATATTAAGTTAACTTGATGTGTATGATGGGATTTTTCCGTCAGTATATTAATTCCACATCCACGTAGAGGAATGGAAGTATAGTAACCGTAGACAAAAATTCATTTTTTTTTTTTGTTGAAATAGGTTTAGAATATCATGAACCATGGAAATTTAAAAGATCGAAATATTGGTAAATAAGTAAAGCAAGCTAGTAAAAATTCAGAGACCATAAATACTAGAAACGAAGGTCTTAATTTTTTAATGGCATCTGCCAAAGGAGTAGATAAAGGATTTACCTATTGAATCTGTACTACACTTCGTATTTGTACTAGACTAATTAAATAGTTCAAAGTGATAAAGAGAACACATGATCATTTACTTTCTTCAAAATATATCTTACTGGAACATTGGAACGATGGAAACAAAAAAATGCAGCATGGGAGTAAACAGGTTATTAACAATACGCCAACGGTTAACTCATGCTGGTAAAAGACGAATAGAGTACTCGCCAGGGGCAATAACAGACAGACCTTCGGCGAGAAAGAAATAGTAGGGGGTGTTCAGAGGATTTTAGAGTAGGCCAAGGCATTTTTTAAGTCACTACCGTTTCATTATTTTTCTCTCCTTTCCTTTGATACCCCCTGGCAGCATCCTGGTTAAAGGCCTGATAACAGATAGTTTGCTTATTAATCCCATGGAAATATAATGAATTGTATCAGGGTAAAAAAAAACAGAGGACTGAAACAAAAATTTATTTGAGAAGTTCGAATAGTATGGACGGAATCTGAGATAACGAGAAATTAAAGAAATATTATGTATTAAATACTATTTTCTTTGTTTTTTATTACTAATTTATTGTAACTAAAACTGTTAATTAAAACTAGTGACACCGTGCTCCTAACAAGTAGCCGAGATAGCTAGCGTGAGACTGCCGGATACGTTATACAACAATGGAGGCTAACTACATCTAGAAGTTTACACGAAGCACAAAAATGAATCAAGACGTTGAGAATAGGAAGAAATGCTAAAGTTTAGTACAGTTTCGACACTCAGCGTGTCATTTTCAAATATTAATTTTATTAGTGAATGATATGCTGATGATCAAAACTGTAGTAATATTTTCTGGTTATAGTAAATTAGTGATAAAAAAACAATTACAAAGTATTCAATAGAACATAATCGCTGTTTACCGAAAGTAACAACTTCCAACTTTTTTAAAGAAATTCTATTACAAGACATAACAAGCATTAGCAATTTAGTAGTTTATTACGGCGTAACCAAATACATACTAATACCAAAAACTGTACAAAACCATATAATACGTCGGGTACATGGCTAAGAAAGCCAAGAAGCTGCACTTTTTGATTCTAATGTGCCACTTCATGTGGTCATAGTTGATGTCAAAAGGTAACTTTCCAGGTAGGGAGTCACTTGAAAATCCATGTAGAACATCAAAATGGCGGCCGTTAGAGATGGCCGTCATTCGCCCTTAGCTGGCTACAGAACGCTTGCAGAAAATTCAGTGGAATTCCAGAATCTAGGTGCAGTTTAAAGTTTAATGAGGGAGATGGAACAGAGGGAACATTTCGAAAAAACAAAGCAAAGTTGCGCAAAAAATGTGAACGTAACTTCAATAAAACAAAACTTGAAAGGGCAACGAAACGCAAACGTTCATTGTCCTTGCTCAATACGTCATCTGAGGACAGTATGTCAGATTCTATCAGAACCAGATACAAAAAACAAGGTCTGGGGGCCGTACAACATTATCTATTAAAATGAAAAATTAAATATCTGTTATATGCAATAAGAAGAGCACTACTCTAAAATCTTTGTATAAGATTGCTTCTCTACAAGACGATAAAGTTAAGAGATGTGCGGAAATTTCCAATAACGTTGAGCTTAAAGCGTTCCTCGAGGGTGACGATTTAGTTGCCAAAGAAGTAAAGTGCCACTCGAAGTGCTATACAAATTAGACAAATTGTCTGGACATCATGCAGAGTAAAAAAGCAAGAGGTCAGCTCTGTAGACTGCCCTCAGATGACATATTGGGCAAGGACGTTGAAAGTATGCGTTTCTTTGCCCTGTCAAGTTTTGACTTTTTGAAGTTAACGGCACACTTCTTGTGCCACTTTGCTTTGTTTTTTCGAAATGGCCCTTCTATTCCACCTTCCTTACTTAACTTTTCTAAATCCAAAGTACTGCACTAAATTCTGAAATTTCTGCAAGTGTCTTGTAGCCACCACCAACAAGTGATTCAGGCTGTATAGATTTCCTATGAATAAGATACATGAAAAACTTTGTATGAGTTAGTAAGTACTACAACAGACCTACAGGGAACCACTTTTCATATAAGCAAATTTTGCCGGAAGTGACTTCAAAAATATAAGAAGAGGCAGCCTATTTTTTTTAATGACTAGAAGGCTTGTACTTTAACTTAAAAAAAAATCATGTATTCGATGACTTAAGAAAACATTAAAATAGAACTTTATTCGAGGGTGTCTCAGGATTGCGGGCAAATTAAGCCTGACACCCCACTACAATCTCATTTTATACTTCAAAACCTACATTTTGACGTAAATTTTATTCATGTATTCGATGACAAAAAAAAATCGTGACCGGAAGTGGCGTCAAAATTCCATAACGTGGGCAAAATTTGCAAAAATGAAAAGTGGCTCTCTGTATATCTGTGGTAGTACTTACTCACTCACATAAAGATTTTCATGTATCTTATTCATAGGAAATCTATATAGACGGCTCTCCACCTACAGTCATATCAAGTCTTCACCACTAGAATTTTTACATAAGCAACATATGGTCCAAACTATGGCAGTCGGAGAAGATTCAGAGTTAACATGTGCCAGCCACAGACGCCTTGAGTCATTTTCAAGAAGTTTCAAGACTGTTCAATTTGAAATAAAGAAGGTACAATGTTTGAAATGAGTAAACCTTTATAACGGAAGGAAAACAAATTTAAGGAAACGCCACAAATCATCAAATTACAAAAAGAATTCCTAAAAATTAGAGAATATTTGTTTTTTTGAAAATTGTGTTGAAAAGTGTAGAGATACTTGCAAAGGCAGAAAAAAGTGTCTTCTTCACAAGAGTATTCAAGCAAAAAAAGCAAATCGAAATCTGACCATTAGGAGCTGAGATACAAAAAAGTTAGTGCTGCTAATGGAGGCCATCTTTAATGACCGCCATTTTGGTGCCTTACACGGATTTTCAAGTGGCTCCCTATTTGGAAAGTTGCCATTTGGCATGACCACAGAAAGTGGCACATTTCAATAAAAAATTGCAACTCTGAAGAATGGGAAAGCATAGGAGACACATATGAGAAGTACAATATGGCAGAAATGAATTTCTGTAAATAGACTGATGTAAAATAAAGCATATGCCATGGACCAAGAGTGTATAATAAACTGAGAAGAGAAAACGAGGAAAGCTAAGAGGAGCACGAAAAGATGGAGTATATAATTCCTAGCAAAAAACAAGCTATCCATTATACTCTTCATCGATTTACTACACTTGTTATATAATTGTTGCCTATTCTATAGGATAGTCTTCGCAGTTTTTTTGTAAATGACATTAGTTTCAAACATTTTTCGTTTAATTACAAAACAAGCAATTTTTTTTATTTCAAAAATTAAAAAAACTTTTTTATCTATTGATCGATTTTGTTCAAAAGCAATAGGGTTCTTCCCTTAGCTAACACTAACTTGCTGTCCAAATTTCAATACTATCGGACTTTTCGTTCTTAAGTTATCGTGCTTACAAGAAACGTAACGGACGGACAGACAGACGGACGAACGGACAGACAGACGGACGGACATTTTGAAAGTTGTTCAGAATTCGATTACCAACACATTGATATGAAAATTTTATTCGTTTTGTATTTGCGAAGAGTATAATAAAGTGCTCTCAAAAATTGTGTGTAATATTTAAATCTATGCATTATAGCTCAGTTAATGAAATTTTTTTTTGATTTCAGGGCTGTATTTGGAGTAGTTAGGAGGTTAACATACTAAAAGTTCCCGGACCTACGAGATGAGCGGGGTGCAGGGGGCACATAGAAGGTCACTTTTCTTGGTTGGCTGCATTGCAGCGAAAAAAATCTTTTATTCATAATGAAAGCTGATAAAGTTTCTACGAAGGCGTGGAAAGGACATAGTAAAAATATTTTTATAAATGTCAGTTTAAACTTGCAATTATCTATAATTGCAACTTTAAACTTGCATTTATCCATAATTGTAACTTTAAACTTGCAATTATCTATAATTGCTACTTTAAACTTGCAATTATACATAATTGCAACTTTAAACTTGCAATTATACCTAATTTCCATTAGGTATAATTGCAAGTTTAAAGTTGCAATTATGTATAATTGCAAGTTTAAAGTTGCAATTATAGATAATTGCAAGTTTAAAGTTGCAATTATGGATAATTGCAAGTTTAAAGTTGCAATTAGGTATAATTGCAAGTTTAAAGTTGCAATTATGTATAATTGCAAGTTTAAAGTTGCAATTATAGATAATTGCAAGTTTAAACTGGCAATTATAAAAATATTTTTACTGTGTCCTTTCCACGCCTTCGTAAGTTTCCAACAAGTTTGTTGCTATTAATTTTTCTATTCCCAATAGCTTCCGAGATATGCTCTAGCGAAAAATGCAAATATTCGAAAAACGCTTTCTTCACCTCAGTCCTTTGTATTACAAGAAAGTCCTCACAGAAAAAATAGTAGAGCATTAAAGTTCCTTTAAAATGAGTTACTATTTGTTATTTTATCTTCAAATGATCAAGAGTAATAGCAATTTGAAATTTTCGGCAAATTTCGAGGTTCCGAAAGAAAACCGTGTATTTTACCATAATTCTTTAGGTTCCATAGAACCCTTATACTTTCATCATGTATGTTTGCATGTCACAGGTGTTTATTTTTCAAGAAAATGCATTTTCAGGTACTTCCACTATATGCCGGAAATTCTTTTTCCACGCACCCCATCGAGTGGGGTTTCGTTAAAAGGATCTTTGAATATGGAAAGATTTCTTAGAAAAATCTTCAATTCAAAGTAAAATACAAAGAAAATTCAATATTCGTTTTTCTTTCGGTATCTCGAAATTGGCCTGAAAATTTCAAATTACTAGAACTTTTGATGATTTGAAGTTGAAATAACAAATAACAATTCATCTTGAAGGAAATTTAATGCTCCACAACTTCTACTATAACGAGATTGATATAAAACTAAAGGCTGCTAGTAGATAAAGTGTGCCAAGAACCGTGAGGCAAAAGAGCGTTTCTCGAAAATTTGCGATTTTCGCTAGCGGGATATCTCGAAAGTTACTGGAAATAGAAAGAATAAATTATACTAATCTTGTAGGGAATGTTATCCGCTTTCATTTTGAATAAAATTATCTTTTCGCTACGCTACAGCGCATTGTTTTGGAGATATAGACGAGAAACCAAAACAGTGACCTTTTAGTTTCCCATCACTCCGCTCAACTTGTAAATTCGATGACCTTTAATATGTTTACCTCCTAATTACTCCAAACATAACCCTGAAGTAAAAAATTCTGTTCCCGACTTTGTCCTCTACACCCCATCCCCTTTGAGCGTTCATTGACTGGACTATTACCAAGGCAAATAATAAAATACATATTTTTATTTAGGCTTTCATACATCACTATCGAGGATGACTGAGTCTTTCGAAAAAATTCCATTGTCACACGTCTCAACAATACCTCGGATTCAATAGAATAGAATAGAATAAGTTTATTTTACAAAATGTTCTATAAATACAAGATAATAAAATTACACAGTAAAATAAACTAACAAGCTTCATATAAGTGCAAATAGCACTGTGCATGAAGAAAAGAGTAAACAATAAATTTAAATTCAAATATAATAATATAAAAGTATTAAACATATACATACACACACATATCCATATATGCAAGCATATATACAAACATATAAAACACATAAACATATATACATATACAAGCACTTAAGTTAAACTCATGTATCGTATTTTATGAAAGCAGCGTTGAAACTTTAAAACAGACTATTAAAAAAAGATTTTGGATTTATAATGGTGTGAATTTCATCTCGGCTGAGTGTTTCTAAAATATATTGTTTAACTCTGTGTTTATATTTCCCAAAGTTAGTTATATTTTTTACATCGGCAGGTAAAGAATTAAATGCTCTAGGACCCAAGTAAGACATCTTTGTCCGAACGTTGTATTTGTTTTGGGAGCTATTAAATTATTTCCTAAGTGAAACCTAGTTTTTATTGTCGTGGTATGAGTACCGGGTGACCACTGGTATAGAACACATTGACAAAAAAATAACATTCGAATATCCATAACCTTTACATCTTTAAATAAAATATTGGATGGGTAGCTGAAACCCTTTTTAAATATAATTTTTAAGAGTCTTTTTTGTAGTGAGTCCAAATTTTTCAAGTGATAGTCCAGTACTCCTCCCCAGCCTAGTATACCATAATTTAGGTGTGATTCAACAAGTGAGTGGTAAAGTATTTTAAGGTGTTTACTATCTAGAACATCTCTTAAACACTTAAATCTATAAACTACTTTCCTTATTTTTTTAAGTACATAATTTACGTGAGTGTCCCATTTTAGTCTAGCATCTATTTTTATACCTAAGTATTTTATATCTGTTACCGGTGAAATTTTAAAATGGTCATTGACTGTTAATTGTTCAAATGTCGGAGCAGATCTATCGTGTAAGTAGAAGGGTAGATAGTTTGTTTTATCCAAGTTTAGGGTTAAATACTTACTATCAAAATAGTCTTTTATTGTGTCTAGGTCACTTTCTACTTTAATTTTTAATTCGTCCCAATTTGGTGCTGTGTAGAAAAGGGCTGTATCGTCAGCATAACTTATGGTAGAGCCAGAGGTTTGCAAATCAAATAATGAATTAATATAAATTATAAATAGTACTGGCCCCAGTACAGTACCTTGCGGTACACCATATTCAACAATGTTTGGATGACTTCGTTCTGAATTTATCTCGGTATATTGAGTTCGGTTGTTCAAATATGATTTTAGAAGATTTCTACTATTACCTCTAAAACCAAAATTTTCTAAGCTATTTATTAGTTTAGTATGGCATACCGTATCAAAAGCCTTTTTTAGGTCGATAAATATCGTTAAACATTTTTGTCGATTATCCAGCGCCTGATATATTTTGCTAACTAAGCAAGCAATTGCATCTTGGGTACTTTTACCTTTTCTAAAACCAAATTGTGAGTTGTTTAGTAAATTCTGTTTCTCCAAATAATTCATTATTCTAAATTTGATCACTTTTTCAAAAATTTTTGCAAGATTAGTAATTAGCGAGATGGGCCTATAGTTTGTCACTTCATCTTTTTGGCCGCTTTTATATATTGGTTTTACAATTGTCACCTTAAAGGCTGATGGAAATTCTCCTACAGCTATTGCTTTATTTATTAGGTGAGATAAGGGTGTAGCAATATACTCAACGATTTCTTTTAAGGTAACAACTGTAATTCCATCCATTCCAGGAGTTGTTTTAGTTTTCATTTGATTTATTGTTTTTTTTATTTCTGCCACCGTTGTTGGGTACAAATATATTGAATTGGTTTGTATTTTTCTTTCATATGGTGTATTTAGTTTTGGGGGGATTTTATCGGCTAGAGACTTACCTATGGTACTAAAGAAAACATTGAATACATTGGCTTTTTCATAATCATGTGTTACTTTATCACCTTTATCGTTTTTTACGCTAGGTATTACCGTTTTTTTATTTTTACGAATGCCACAGTATTCGTTTGTGACCTCCCACAAACTTTTAGAAGATGATTTATTCTTTTCAATTTTTTGTTTATAATAGTTTGCCTTTTCGTTTTTAATTGAGTTATTTAAGTCATTACAGAATTTTTTATATTGTACTCTCATTGTTTAGTTGTTTGGATTGGTTTTTAGTTGCTGGTACATTTTATCCCTTTTATTTATGTCATTTATTAGTTTTTTAGTAATCCACTCTTTTCTTTTAACGTTTTTACGCTTAATTTTTACAATATGTGTACAAGTATTTATCATGTTATGCAAAGTATGAATAAAATAGTTAGTACCAGTTTCAACATTTTTAGTTTTCAATTCCTCCCATGACAATTCTTTAAGTTTATTTTTTAATTTTTTATAATCAATATATTTAATAATCCTATTGTTTTTAAGAGGCTTTATATCCTCACTATTCAATATAATTTGTAAAGATGTTACGTAATGATCAGTTATCCTCGTTTTAATAATACAGGGTATCGACATTATTTGTTCTTTAGGGTTTATTATTGTTCTGATAAAGATGTGATCCAAGCAGCTACGACTTAAGTTTTGCTCTCTTGTGATACCATTTATATACGATATAAAACCGTGTAAGTATAGAATATTTAAGTATTCCGACGAGACCTCATCATTTGATTCATAAATATCTATATTAATATCGCCTATAATTATATTATATTTGAATAAATTTCGATTTTCAGGCAGGTATTCATCTAAAGAATTATTAAATTCTCGTGGGCACAGTGATGGCGGTCTATATATAGCTAATAAGCTAATATCATTTTTGTAAAAGTTAAAAATGTCTATTTTTAAAACATTGAGATTGTTAATTTTGATTATTTTGTATTCATAATTTATGTTTTCTTTTATGTAAACAATAACTCCATCGTTTTTATTTATTTTTCCTTCGTTGTAGATTAAGTGGTACCCATTTATATTAAATATATTTAATTCTGCCTCACAAATGCAAAAAGTTTCTGTAAAAATTATACAATCAAAACTAAAGTTAAATTGTTCCAAAAAAATTTTATATTGATCTAAGTTTTTAGCTATACTGCGAATATTGTTATGTATGATTTTGAAGTTACTTATATTATTGTTAATTTCGTATACATCATTGCATTCACTAGTACATGATAAAGAGTAAGTTTCAACGCCACTTTCATCAAAGTCTCTGATATATCGACTTTAATTATAAAATCTGAAAAAATAATAATTTACCCAAAAAATCTTTAATATTAATTTACCAAAAAAATCTTTCGAAAATTAAACAAGTTACATATTCAGACATATAGAATAATTAATAGTTTTTTTTCTTTATTATTAAATAGAGATTAATACTAACATTTAACACTCACTAATATTCAATTACTTCTTTTTATTTTCTATCTCATTTAATCTTGGAGAGGATCTCTGCTGAAGTGGTTGTATTTCTTTTATTTTTAAGGGGAGAACGCATGTGTGTACCTCTGCAATGTTTTCATTCAATGTATGTTAACTAGAAACAAAGTTGCAGTCGGGCATGGCCAACTGTGAATACCTGTTTAATTAAAATTTTGCAATAATACGGGATTGTTCAGTATTACATGGTGTCACTGAGATTAAGTTACAATCAGTCATTTTTTTTATTATTTAAATATATATTCGTAGTCGGTCACAACCGATGGCAACTCCACTCATTGAATTCTAAAGTAAAGAATAAAAATTTTAAATTCAATAGCCTCGCGTATATACTGATACTCTGATTGTTGTCTTCCAAAACGTAACCTTCGTGGTGTTTGGAGAATAACTGATCTTTTATTTTCGAGAATCATTTCAGGAAACCAGGCACATAGTCGGGAATTATAAATTGATGGCTACAAGTCTACTAGACAGGGTTTAAAGAGAAAATGAATATTTATTAATTATAATTATAATAATTATATTTAATTAATTTAATATGTTCTGCTAAACAGTTGTTGGGAAAATTCCGTGTACTTAATACTATCATAGCTACTTGGAAACTGTATTTATCATATTACTTGAAACTTCACGTAGATTCATTTCAACTAAAAAGAAAGTATATTTTAAGCTGTCAATATCACGTCTGTAGGTTGATGAAGTTATGTTTAAAAGATACCGCAAGTTAAATAAACAACAATTTTAATTTGTTTGAAGTTTAATTGAGAAAACCTGCAACATTAATTTCCAATAAGAAGCCCCTCCTTTATTCACTAGTTCTATTACAATTTCATCTTCCTGAAAAGAAAACCCATTTGACATTGACTGAGATGAGGGTACTTTCCGTCTTTTCGCTTTCGAGGCCACTGTTTGATAAGCAAAATAAACTTTAATTTCTAATTATCGCCAAAAGAAATATGATTGGTATTGTTTTGATGAGCAATGTATTCGTTTGGACTTTCTGTCACATTTATTTATATTCGATAGAACTTTGACTTTGCTCCATTTGAGTCTATGTCAATGTTTAGAGGAAATGGTATTAAGAATATTCCACACCTGGCTTTCTAAACAAGATACTTCCATATTTACGCACAATATTCAATGGTGAAAGCGTTATAGCTACGAAGGAGGGAGACTTGAGAAAAAAAATTTAGGTATTTCCGGTATTTTTTGTCCCTAATTATATATTCCCGAACTATTACTCCATAGTTTTGGGGTATCCAAGTCAATCAATCAATACAAATTTATTTACAGTAAAAATATACAATCATTGCTTCCCCGGATCGTGATCCGGAGCCAACCAGATAGCCACGGTGCGTAACGTCGCGGTGCATGCATGGTTGAGCGGATCTCGACTGGTTCAGCTCAATAAATTAAAAAGAACAGTTAATGCTCCTGTCGTCTGTGGCGGCATAAAATTAGCATTAAAATTATGCATATCTACTACGTTAAAACACTGAAAACACTGAAACTAACTATAACTTGGGGACGATGCACTGTTTAAATTTTGATTTCTGGTACGGGAAAAAACTCAACAAAAAAACCCGTTCGACGCAATTGAATCCTAATAGTCTGCCCGCTAAGGAAGGTGTGGAGAGCAAAGGTTAGAGTTTTAAAATAGTTTATCGACCTAGAGTCGATTTGGAGCAAAAAAGGGCAAAATGACAAATACAAAAACACAAACAGATGCCAAATGAATATAGTCGAGTCGCTGTATCGAAATTTTAAAAAAACCCAAAAAGTGTTCGATACTTTACCGATTTTTTTGAAATTTTGCAAATATCTTCTTGGGTTCATAAATCGAAAAGTTAAGAGTTTTTTTTTGTCGGTCGAACCTCCGACATAGTCAAATAAACAAATTAAATTAACAATTGAATAACTTCCTGAATAATTAATCAAAATGGCTGAAATTTTTAGGGGGGTTTTGGGAGTTGCTGATTACAAATATAAATTTAAAAATTCATAAAAAGTATTTGTTTATTAACACAAAATTTATTAAGATACAAAAATCCGCAAAAATTTCCAAACGAACGATGATTTTTAAATTCCTATACGAAGTATAATATACTATCATAGGCATATATTTATGTGAATGTTATAGATACATCGTATGTAGGTATACACCAAAAATAGAATTCGTAACAACAAACCGGTTATCCCAAAAAAAAAAACCTTCTACTTTTTATACGACGTTGCTGGCTTGCCGGTTAGGCATCCTGCTCAGTTCTCGTGCTTGTGAGGGGTCGCATTTGAAAACAATTACACGTATTGGCTCCCAACAAAAAACACTCGAAGGGTACGTTTATTGGCTTCATTTTACATTTTATTTCATTAAGAAATTCGAAACCGTTTTCTAGATATTGAAAAAAAAAACAGAGCAATTTTCCGACCTCACGCCGGTAGGATAGGTGCTTGTGAAGGGTCACATTTGAAAACAATTAAAGACATCGACTTCAAACAAAAAACAGTCGAAAGGAACGTTTATTAGCTTAACTTTGCATTTCATTTCATTCAAGAATTCTGAACCGTTTTCGAGAAAATCGAAAAAAACCGAGCGACTTTCCGACCACACGTTGGTGTGATAGGTGCTTGTGAGATGTCGCATTTGAAAACAATTATAGATATCGATTTCAAACAAAAAACAGTCGAAAGGTATGTTTATTGGCTTAACTTTGCATTTTATATAATTCAATAATTCTACACCGTTTTCCAGAAATAAAAAAAAAAAACGGAGCGATTTTCCGACCGTACACTCGCGGAGTAGATGTTTATTAGTAACGGCCTTTGAATACAATAACTGATTTGGATTCCAAACCAATAGCATTTGAAACGTACGTTAAGCATGGTCATGTGTAACATTTTTTTATATTAAAAAAATCGGTTTCTCTGAGAGTTGTCATTTTTTTTTAGAATGACTGACTGATTCGGTGCCAGATTCACCCCTTCTTTCCCGATCGTGCCTTATATTCACGCAGGTTCGGACAACGGGTGAAGAGGACATCAACAAAGAATTATTTGAAGTTTCACAGGAACTTAATAAATCGTACGACGTTTCTATTACAAGAAACCAATAATTTTTTCGAAATTTTCAAAAGCGATAACCCTTTATTTATTCACGCTTCTTACCATAAATCATACATCGACGCGTGCATTATCTGTACATTAACCGAGGCCAATCCTGATGATCATTTTGGTGAGGAACTATCCGTCGTTGGGGAAAAGGGTAAAAAATCTTTAAAAGATGCTCCATTGAAGAGAAAAGATGGATTCCATCCATTTTTTGCAATTAGCGGTTCTTTATTCGTTCACGCTTCCTGTCAAAGATTGTACATAAATTCTTGGTACTTAAAAGTTTCTCATAAACAGAAAAGGGAAGTTGGGTACAAAGAATTTGGCAATAGATCACCCGTCAAAAAAAAATTACGTATGTCAAATGAACATCCCGATTTTGATTGGAAAAAAAATGCTTCATATGCGCGAAGACTTGGACGGAAACATTTTTTTAAAAAAGGGAAATAATAATCATTGGACTCTTTGATATCAAATACGTAATCAGCGACCTCTGAAACCCCCCAAAAAAAGTTTCAACCATTTTCAGTTATTTTTCTACCAGTTATTCAATTGTTAGTTAAAAATATGTGAAATAATTAATAACATATACATCATTTTGTTTCCGCTTTTTTGAATTTGAACTATTTAATATCAAATTCGTAATCAGCGACCCCAAAAGATCCCTAAAAAAAATTCAGCCATTTTGAATAATTACTCAGGAAGTTATTCAATTGTTAACTTGATTTGTTTATTTAACAACGTCGGAGGTTCGGCCGACAAAAAAAACTCTTAACTTTTCGATTTATGGACCCAAGAAAATATTTCCGGTAAAGAATTGAACATTTTTCGGGTTTTTTTAAAATTTCGATACAGCGACTCGACTAATAGGAATGGTGAAAGGATGTTCTGGGGTATCCAGTGTATTAAAAATATGTAGAATATCTATCACAGTCAAAATCGTTGGATGAGTTGGAGAAGAGTATATTATGACCGTTTTGAAATATATTTAATTTATTATGCTTTTTAAAATTATTCCATTGAGATTGTTTTCAGTGTCATGCGTATACGTAGAGTGATTTTTGTGAATGTACGTGAATATTATACAAGAAGCGGTTGAGTTTTTTTTTACTTGAATACAAATTGTATAACTTTAAATATCTGTTGATAGTCTTTGCATTCATGGGCAAGTGTTTCATTATGCCCCAAATTCACTTCGAGTGAGAAGGTATCGTGAAAAGAAAGAGGCAGGTAAGCCTCCAAAAATTCCTGATAATGGTAGTAATTTGCACATCTCCCAATAATACTGTACATAAATAAATATTTTCTTGACCGTTGATATCAAATTGGCTTGATGTGTATCTGGGATTTTTCGGTCAGCTTTAAACGAAAATTCTTATATTTTCTTACGTTTCGGTTTTATTAACACAACACAGACCAGAAAGCAGGCAATACTTTTGTTCAGCATTTAGTTGCATTAAAACTTTTAACAGAAACAGAAATAAACTGGTAAAATAATGTAGACAGATTTTCTTTTAATCACAGTAATTTATTTATTTATTTTATTTATTTAATCATACATCATCCAACAGTACAAAACCATTTATAGGATGGAAATCTAAACTAACTTAACCTAACCTAACTAAAAAGTACAAATAGAAATTATGAAGGCGATTATACTGCACGACAGTAGATTAAATTTCTGACTGCTAGGCAAATATGTCCAATTCACTGCAATGAGTATCATAACTAGTACAAATATTAAAAAGAGGAGAAAACTTTAATACGTTAGATCTAGGAGTGGATAAATAAAAAGTATGAGAATGACGAGAATTAATCCGTGGGACATAGAAGTTCAGTTGGCTTAATATTTCACTACAATCTATTTTATTATGCATAATTTTATCTAGAAAACGCAAAGCAAAGGACTCACGCCTTTCGGAAAGACTAATAATATCAAATTTTTCAAGTAATTGATTTTGAGAAGCTCCAATTGGTGGATATGTACCTTCAGTTTTCCAGTTTAAAAATTTCAGGAAGCGGCGCTGAATGTTTTCCAATTTATCATTATGAGTATTATACCCAGATTGCCAGACAAGTGAAGCATACTCCAGTTTAGACCGACAGAAAGCAAAATAAAGCATCTTTAAGGTTTTCGCATCATTAAAATCATGGCTGTTACGCAAAATGAAGCCTAACATTCTGTATGCATGCGAAATTACAGCGTCAATATGGTTAGTGAAGGTTAATTTTTTATCAAAAGTTACACCTAGATCCTTGAACGTAGATGGTCTGTTCAGCATGTCGCCATTAACATTATAATTATATATAATTGGGGATTCCTTGGTTGTATAACTCATAACATTGCACTTGCCAACATTTAGGTGAAGATCATTTTCATCGCACCAAGCCGATAACTTAGTTAAGTTGTTTTGAAGTTTTTTGCAGTCATTAAAATCATTAATCCTATGCAACATCTTGACGTCATCGGCATATATTAAGAAATATACATCTAAGTAATCACTGATGTCGTTAATAAAAATATTAAAGAAAAGGGGTCAGCTAAGTAACGATATTTAATTTGTAAAATTACATAAAACAATCATACTTTAATATAAATATCGTAGGTTTTCCACTGACGATGGTTAGTAAAATCGAAACGTAAGAAAACATAAAAATTTTCATTTAAAGCTCACCGAAAAATCACAGGTATACATCAAGCTAAAATAATACTGTACAAGAAATTATACAATTTCTACATAGAATAATACTGGCATATACAGTTGATGATGTTTTTCTCTTGGATGAGAATTTTGACAAAATTTCCATGATCCTGCGAGGATACTTCAATGTTAACTTTGCTAAGCAAGAAGCACAACTATTAATCAATTTTCTCAGAGAAGAATTAAGATTAGAAATAAATAAGAACGAAGCAACCACGAGATCAGGAACTGGAATTGATGCATATGAGCTCAACCAACTTCAGTCTAGAGTTCCTATATAATATTTTATGTATCACAAACACATTGTGTTATTTTTAAATTCTGATGAAACAGGAACAGAACAAAAGTTCTCATTTTCATTGATTGATTGACTGACTGATTGATTGATTGATTGATTTGCCAGCGTAAGGTGAGCATTGCTGCAGTTTCCGGGCATCTGATCTGGAGATTCGCTCCAACACGCAGCTCGATCTTCTGCTGAACGGCCAAATACAGTCGCTCAGTTGTCTATTACATATTCATGCCATGACTGGGCGGCTCCACCCGACCCGCCCGACGGACGACCAAACCGCGTGCCGGAATCAGCATTGGATGCTTTTATATACCGTCGGACCGGGTGCTGGATTGGACATGGGACATGTTTGTTGCCAGCAGCGAGAGCCACATGACGCATGGAGTAGGAATATAGGATGGGACGTGTAGGTGTTTGCGAGATGCTTCTTTTACGTTTCCATCTATCTTCATCGTGTGGGAAGTGTAGGTATTTGTGAGACGGTTCTTTTTAAGTTTCTGTTTATTATCATCTTCTTATTTATTCTTCTTCTGAGTTTTCTGTTTCTTCTGTGTCTGAATCTAGCATTGTGCACCGCCTCCTGCCCACTCGCGTCTATATATGGTTTCATGTTTCCCGGAAATCTGCGTTTTAGCTCGATGCAATGAGCTTTTTTATATTAACCGTTCCGCGTGTAAATATCCATTTATGGTGGAAGTCTCGCGGTAAAAGAGCTATTTTCAGCGGGTTATGGGAAAGATGCCCGAGAGAATACTTTGCATGCCCTGTGTATTGATTTGTTTTTGAAGTAATCAGTTTTAATTTTTATTTCCGCTTTCCAATTCCGGGTAATATTTCTATTTCATTACCTATGTTTAATACCTTTTCAGGTTAAGTAAAGAAATAGACTACACTAATAAACTAAACTACCAGTTAAAATAACTTAAACTTATCTGCTTCATCCACAGCTGGCGTTAATAAATTGAGTTATTATATTAACTTAATTTAATGAATTAAATTAATATGGCTTAGCTTTCTGTAATCGCCTAGTTTGTGGTTGCTGGTCTATCCTCTGATTTCTTTATTTACACATCATTTCGTATATCTGTCACTGCATTCCCTATAGCTTATTGTTGCAGGATAATGACATGATGCACTTTATACCCAGGCACTGGTCCCATTGCAAGTGTTTACTTCATTTTAGTAGCGTTATATTATGTTGCTAGATGTTTGTACCCTTTGTCGAGTTGTTTATATACGCTTTTAGTGATGCTATAATCAAATATCGAATATCAGCTGTATGATTTAGCCAAATTTATGCTAATTTATATCAACTAATGTAGGATTGACCACGATTTAATTCAATATATTTTCGCACATTTTCTCACCGTTTTTACCCGAATTTATTCGAGATTTCGTGGGATTCACTTAAACCGCGCATGCCTTCGTCGACGACCGAACTAATCTTCAATAAAAGTTATTATTTTCATTGGATATGAAATAATGCTTAATTCATTTTCATAATACCTTATTCCTCCAACCTTTTATATAATTTTCTCATAGAAGTTTCACGTCAATTGCGTGAGTTTTCATGCACTAACTTTTAGTGACCCTGAAAAGGGCAATTTGTGCTTGAACTCTTAGAAGAGCTGTTAGTCGGTTGGCTCTAAGAAGAGGCGGTTGCTGGAGCTTATAAGAAGTGCTCCCTCTTCATCTGCTAGAGGAGCCAAGTTGAAGTCCTGGTATTACCACAGAGTTTGACAATTCTAATATATATCTTTACCTCCTTTTGCATCTCTGTCTCTCTTTTTTTATCACATTGTCTGCCACCCTCCTTGTTTTGAGTTAAGGATCTTACTGTTGACAGATCAAAATACATAAGTAATTATGCAAGTATGAACCATATCTTCTGACTTAATTTACTCTAGTATCTGTCTGTGCCTCCCAAAGTAGCATTTTAGAAAACATTTTCAGAAACGTTTATAACAAAGTACGTAGGAACAGGTACTACGTACAATATGGGAGCTGTTTGCAACATGGTGCGATACATTTTCGACAAATACATGATTTGGTGGTATAGTATGTGTTTCTATTTTGGTGGCACTACCAAATTCTTTCCTGGGCTCGAGAATAAAGAGAAATGTGTTTTAAATTTGTAGCTCACTGTTTTTTACACAGTTTCGCAAACGTATCAATATCAATATTTTATTTTACTTGGTTTCCATAAATAATAATAATTGTAATGAAGCACATTTTGTTTTAAAAACCGAATTACAAACTACCGTCCATTTTCATAAACATGATATTTATTATATGCTATAGGCACAGAACGCAAATAGTTGTTTGAATTTAAATAGAAACATTATCAGGTTGAAGTGAACTCCGCTAGGTGGCGCTAGCTCTTGACCAGCAATCAATAATGATCCATCTGTATCGAATACTCAGGCGTGCTGACGATATAGTGAGTTAATAAGGAATAATAATTCTGTCCGACACAGATACCGATACCGTCCGCCGAGACCCCTCCGATTAAATAAAGCCACCGGCAAGGAGGTGAGTATATTAGGGGATTTTGGTAAGCACAGGTCCACTAATCATACTCTATTTATCAGTTGTGTGTCTGGTGCGCCCGCGGACGCTCGAGTAAGTATAGGAATATCCAGAGCAGAAAAAGGTCCTGAGGTTTCTGGCTGGCCCAGTCCCTTCAGCTAGTCAGATACCAACAGCCTTTGGATACCTCGAATATTATCTATCTTTGTTGCCCGGAGCGTACGTATGCAGGGTGGTGGTATCCTGGGTAGACGCGGATGTGGTTTGCTGACCTAGTCCCTTCAGCTGGTTCATCACACGAGCCCGTGGATTCCCCGCATCTCCTCCACTCTCGTGTCCGTAAACCCTGGATGTTGGTTTGTCCCTGCGGATGGATTAACCAACAGGGAACCGTAAGCACCAGTGTTTCTGTGTGAAAATCGTCGACGAGATATCTTAGGTTAGGAAGACTCAAGTGGTTCACTGGCCTAGTCCCTTCAGCTGGTTCATCACATAATCCCTCGTCAACCCAAAATATCCTCCGTACTGAAGTGAGTACATCCTAGAGGGCAATTTATGCCTAGGTGTAAATTGGCTGACAGGGAACAGTGAGCAGGAGTGGGTAATTCATTTACATGTGCATCCTGAATATTTTATTTTCTTCCGCTGCGCACTAGCCAAGTTGCGTAAATATTATATTGTATCGCATGTAGATTTGGTAATTGCTTCCTCCCTGCTTGGTAATCATAGCCCGTAATAACAGTCCTGCTTTCTGTCATAATCTGTATCGCCTTACCACAGTCAATTTACCGTATTAACCTCCCCCTTTCTTACGCCATCTAAATCACCATTGACCGTCACTCCACTTCAATCAGTGGTTGTTTTTGTGCAAATAAGTTAATGTAGTAGAATAGAACTGTAGATAGTAGTATATTAGGAATAATAAATATGTATATTATTTAAACCGTGCCTTTTACTCTACGTGTTTGAAGTCTGGTATCCCTAGACCCCCGGACATATCGTGTCTTCTCTGACGCTATCCCAGCCCTACCGTAACAGGCTGTGTTAAGAGGCTAGTGTGAGTCCTTTACCTCACGAAAAACAATTGTAAAGGTGGCGCCCGAGCTTACCGTCACCGCTGACTGAAGGCTCGAGTGTCAAAGGGACAATTCACTACTCGAGAGAGTGAATTAAACGTTATATAATAATATCATTTATTATCCAAAAGATCACATTTGTATATGATTAGTCGCAAAAGAAAATTGAGCTTACTAGTGAATCAAGTGCTCTCATTAGTGCTTAAAACTAGGTAAAAAGACAAAACAGAAAAGAGACATGTCATAAATGTAAATATGGATAAAGTAATATGTTGCATAATATGGCATAACTAATCTATTGAAACAACCTACTAATTTTTCAAATATTCACTAACTGAATAAAAACATTGCCACAAACAAATGTTTTATAATTAATATTGATTCTGCGTTTCAAAATTGTTTCGGAAATGTTGACAACATGTGAGTCGGCCGGCACTGCGCAGCACTTCGGGGACTTGATGTCATTGCATTATTTACAAAATTTGCTAAATTGGAACTTATCTTTTCATATAGGTATCACACTAAGTTTTTTAAAGCTGTTGTTGACTTCACAACAACAAATTGTAATACCTGGAAGAATATGGCCTTTCCATATTGTATCACAATACTGTTTCTAAACCATACTATTTTCGATAGTAATAATTGTAAAATTTGAAGCTAGGAATACTTAGATATAAATATATATATGTAAAAAAGTTCCCACAGTTTCTGTTAGTAATTTATTGTAGACAAAAATGTGCTTCAACTAATTCCATTGATGGGCTGACACAAGATTACAGTTATAAATATGGTAACAGATGCTGCAGTATGTTTCGAAAATGTCTTCAAACAATTGATCAAAAGAAAAGTTGTACCTAATGGGCTTGTTCCATGATATTCTTTTTATATGGTTTTTATACTTTTTCATATAGTACTCGATATTCTCATTATACACTTAAAATTTCGTATTATTAACTTTTTCCGTTCTCGAGATATAAGGACTTGAAATTAGTAATAGTTGCAAAAACCGAGCGCTCATTTGTGACGTCACTATACGCAAGTGACGTAAGAAAAATGGCTTTCTGGGACCTTTCATATTTAACCTGAAAAGTCGAAAAACATGGAATTTTTAAACGCTGGTAACTAAATAAATACGTCGAGTGGAAATTCGTTCTATGTGTCTACGGAAAGGAGAAGATCGGCGATGAATTATAATCGTAAATTGCAGGGTCGAAGTCGAAAATTCGTTCTGGCAGGAGCGAGAGAAAATTGTAATTTTTTGACATTTCACCAAATTGTACTCCCCTACTGTCAAGTAGTAAGCAAAACAAACAATACTTCGAAAACACTTATAATAATTATAACCTTTGATTTTATACTACTTAGATTGGCCACCAATGTAAACAGTTTTTCGACAACTTTTGGAGGTGAATAACAGAGGGAGCGCTTGTAACCTCGGTATGAATTATCTTCGACATACGTTGCAATTCTGCAGCCAACTGAAGGCATGTCACCACTTACTTCAGTCTTTGCTAAAAGGCGGAACCGTTAGTGAAGGCTTTGATTGAAAATCAAAGGTGAAGCGCGGAAATAAATCGATTCAACTTTCCTTGGACAATATTTCGAGGATTAAAAAACAATTTTTACTCGGCAATTACTTTTAAATTGTAAATATTTGTTATTTATAATTGATTTTAGTTTCCAAAATAGAAAAACATGACGTTTAAAATGAAATAAATTTCTAAATAAATGTGTATAAGGCGCCGTTTGGGAAATATATATTTTTTAATTAGGTATATCTTATTATTATATACACTTTTGCGAAATTTTATATTTACTTTTGTTCTGAATATATAATAAATTAACATTTTTAATTTTTTTTACTTCTACTAAACCGATTCTTATGAAACTTTGCACACATACGTATAGTTCCGGTGACAATTGATTTTGGACACTTTCATGTAACAAAAATTCAAGATGGCTGTTTCAAAATGGTGGACCAACTTTGTCATTTATAATCCAATTTGACTCAGAGTCGACATCTCAGGGTTTTCGGAGTCGTTAATTACAAATTTTTGGTAAAAATTCAGAAATCAAAATGGCGGTGTCAAGATGGCATACAAATGTTATCATTTTTAGCTAGATTCGACTCAATGTCTATATTTGGGGGTTTTCAGGGTCGCGAATTACAAATCTTCTGCCAAAATTCAAAAATCAAAATGGCGGCGCGAAGATGGCACACAAATTTTATCATTTTTAGTCCGATTCGACTCAATGTCTATATTTGGGGGTTTTCGGGGTTGCGAATTATACAAATTCAGAAATCAAAATGGCGGCGCCAAGACGACGGATAAATTTTACCATTTACAGTCCGATTCGACTCAAATTCGATATATGGGGGTTTTCGGGATCTCGACGTACAAATTTTTAGTCAAAATTCAGAAATCAAAATGGCGGCGGACAAATTTTATTAATTAACACGTTTTAAGTAGACCTGTGTGTAACTATGGAACTAATATATAATTCAAATTTATTGACCCCTCACTTTAACCCAGGCGCGGATTCAGAGGGGGGCGAAGGGAGTGTCGCCCCTCTGGAGCAAAGTTTAGATAAGAAAACCCGATATAAAAATAAATTTATTTTAATGCATTTATATTTTATTTTTACCTATTAAATAATTGCCGCCCCCCCCCCTCAAGAAAATGCTGGATCCGCGTCTGCTTTAACCGCGAATATCTCAGAAACGAAGGAGCAGAAAAAATTGAAAAAATTATGTATTTATTATGAGTCTATTCTAAATCAACAACTAAAATTTAAATAATGTACATTGGACACTTTTGAAGTTCTGTTAAGTTATATTGAAAAATGTCCTACTTCTTAAAGAAATTTTGACTATACCGAATCCGAATATCTTCATCGCTAATAAAATTGGTTTGGCGATATCACAATGAGTTATATCTACTTAGCAACGGCACGTTTAGGTTCTAGTAGTATTTATTCTATCAACACTGCACTGGAGTGGGGAGTGGTCGTTCATATAAAGTTTCACACCGACACTGCCCATAAAATTAATCTGGTCGACTGTAAAAATTTGTTTAGTTGACTGTTGCGCTTGTAGCATTTGAAAAATCTACATTAATAATTTCAGTTTCAATACAGTAAATTAACCCATTAATTCGTTTGTTTGATAGGCAACCACTCGTACTTCAAAGGGCATAGCTGGTTGCATATCTGAGATTCTCGACAAGGAAAGAAAGCGTGTTTTCTTTTAGGTATTATTTTTGAGTCGGAGGTGTTACTCACATATTCTTGTTGTTGGGACATTACACAATGGTGTAATTCAGTCTTTAAATTACAAGCCCTTTTTGTTGGCGCATTTTTATTGGCTAGAGAAAGAGTTCTCTAGATGCTCAAGTTGGCAACACTGAGAACATGGTGAACTGTCAAGCGGATTTCCGTCGAGGATTCATCTTTGAGACAGCCACGAGTGAATAGCGGCGGTTCCGATTTTGTGTGGAATTTTTGGGTTTTACATCGTTTGCACTGAAAAGGGATTTGATTAATGTACCCAATGATCCTCACCGCCTTGCTGTGAAGATTTTGTGAATTCCCAAGAAGGAGTTTTGTCGGTTGCCATAAATCTGATCGCCACGTGTTTCGGAGGTTATGTAATACTCTCTATAAGAGGTAGGCTTTTTATTTTACTTAGTTGGTGTTTTATTTAGTTCTTATTTATTGTAATTATTACAGAGCGTTTGGTACAAGTATATGTTTGGAGGGACTGGCCCTTTGAGAATAAGTTATGTTTGGAGAGGCTTACAATTGGGATGAGCACAGGCTTGGTGCTGTAATTTTGGTTGTGTAAGGGGGCCCAGTAGTTGGAGGAGTAATAGGAGGAAGTCTATTACTCAGATATTTGGTTTTGGGTTACGCTGACACTTTGAGAAGTTTAGGACTGGCAGAGTCGTTCGTAGCAGTCTCCCGGAGATTCAGGTAGCAATTTGATGCAACACGGAACTGCAGTTGCAGCCAACGTCGAGAGAAATGGTGACAAGTCACACTGCAGTCGTCACAGGAAATGCCAAGGCATTAACCAGGTTTTTTTGTTCATTTTAGTTAAATATTCTAAAGAAAATATTATAGTTTAATTCAGTGGTTTTAGTTCATATGTTGAAGTAAGTAATAACACAATCTTGCAACTATAAATCAAGCTCTAAGTTACGTGTATAGAATGATAATATATTTAAGAGTTTTGCTGTAAAACACCCATGGTACCGTGAGATGTTAATTCACCTACTATTGTGTCACGCATATAATATTTAATTCATGGTAAATCTTTAATTCATGGTTGTAAGTTATAACTCATAGTTGTTGTATATTGGTAAACTCGTAGTTGCAAGAAAGTCTCAGTCAAAGATTTGAGCTTGAATTCAAATCAAGTTTTTTATCAACGGCACAGAATATTTTTAATACGCATAAACCACAATTAGGTAAAGTTTTTTATTCTTTTTATTGTTGTATATCTCACGTGTGTTGTAATAAATGTCTAGTGTCTACATGTTCTTATTATTTGCACTGGTACTCCTGATATTTGCTTAAATTTTGAGATTTAATAGAGTAAAGTAGAGTTTTGATATCACAGATAAATTTTGAGAATTCCATCGCATGGTTGCTAGTGACTTAATTTTGTTCCGAGCTGGCAAAATTATTTAAATCTTATTACGTAACATACAGCCGGTGGCGCCCTCTTGAGTGTCCACACACAATCCTGACCCACGGCCTAGGCTCTCCAACAAAAATCGGCTGCCGTCCGCACCGGAATAACATGTTTTAATACTTAGGTATCAAAATATGTTACACCAAAAGTGACGCAACAACGTCGAGGCGCGATTGTTACACCAAAAACACACCTAGAGTAACAAAGTTTCATATTTTAATAAGAGCCGAGTGTGGACACAAATTTTTGGTTTTTGTTTGAGTAATTCAGTAGTGATTAATTTAATTTTAATCAGATATCAGGAACGTGTGTAGACATTAGCATTTCTATTTTATTTCATGCAGGAATACGATTCCTATTGATAAAGTTTTTGTGAGATGTACAATAAAACACTGGCATTTCTTTAGACTCCGGCGATTGATTTGCGACGTTGCCACTTTTAAAAAATAGACTACATTTTCCGAAGAAGTACTGGTTACGAAATTAAAACTGCATAGTGTTAGAAAATATTTCAAATTTTGAGGGGAATTATTAAATCAATATACAGGGTGGAAAAGAATATTTCCAAAATTTGTGATTGAATTTATTGATGATAATTCTTGCTGAAGTTTTAAGTCTGGTGTTTGCTGCATTTAATAGCAATTGTATATTTTACTATACAGGGTGTAGTAGTAAGTAAGTAAGTGTTGGGACTTAGAGTTTTTGGAACATTTTGCTATTTTAAGCAGCGGACTTGTGTGTTTGTTTACTACCTGCATTTGTGATTGTTATTGCTCTTTACATTAACGTTTAATTTAGTTAGAAGTTTGCACTTTTAAATTTTTTTTGATCATGGAAGATACTTTTAAATCTAATCATTTATTGCTTGAAGAGTTGGAATATGAGTTGAACATCAGAAATGTTTATTCCAATAGAAATCAACAAGATAAGAGGACAATTTTAAATAGATTGTTGGAAAAAGAACGTGATAGGCCGGGTCGTCTTATCAATTTAGATACTTATGAACTTGATTTCAATACTGAGCAGCTAGCTGTAAATGCTACATTAGATTCGATCAAAAGTTTAATTGCTGATTTCGAAGGCACTTCCTCTGATTCTTTGTTTAAGAGAATAAAGTCTCGTATTGCTCATGTTACCGGTCGTGTTCAACGCATTATTGTAGAAGGTGATAACGCGGAAGCTGCAAACACTTTTAGAAATGAATCCTATGCGACGTGTATAGAATTAGAGGCCGATTTACATGAACGAGCAACAGCTACGGTTCCGAATGACGACTTGAATCAAACTGTACACAGTCAGGTTGTTCACGTGCCCACTCCCATAGTAACGTGCGCGAGCAAAACTATTCCAATTTCTCAGTGGGGAGTAAAATTTAATGGGGATCCGAAGACTGTCTATTCTTTCATTGAGCGTGTTAATAAGTTAGCGCAGGCGCGTAAGGTTGATGAACAAGAACTATTCAATGCCGCGGTAGAACTTTTTGTGGGAGATGCTTTTGTCTGGTATCGCAGCATCAAGACTAGTGTAGATAGTTGGGCCTCTTTAGTTTCTTTGATAAAGAAAGACTTTTTACCACCTAACGCAGAAGATGAAATTTGGGAACAAATTAAAAATCGTAAGCAAAAGAAGCATGAAAAGGTAACCATATTTTTTGCACAAATGGAAAATTTGTATAGTCGACTTAGTCATGCTCCTAGTGAAGTCACAAGAGTTAAGCACATTCGGAATAATTTGTTACCGGAATATTTAGGTCAGTTAGCTTTATGTGAGGCAGATGCAGTTGCTAAATTGTTTAGTTTATGCAAAAAATTAGAGGAAGCTGCTTACTTAAAGTCTAGGCATAGTTATGTACCGCAGATTTCTAACTTGTCAGTTGAAGACTCACCTTCAGTTAGTCGATGTTGTTGTTCGTGTAATGCTAAACAGAATGCAAGGAGTAGTAGCAGTTTTAGTCATGTAGGGAGTACGACTCCTAAGGTTGAACAGGTTGTTGCCAAAGTAGAGCAGGTAGTCGCAAGTACTTCAGGAAACGGGAATAGCGCCAATAATCCCAATACTTCAGCACAGGCTCAGAGTAGAAAAATTTGTTGGAATTGTGGTAAGTCGAACCACACTTTTTCGTCTTGCAAAGCTAAAAGGAAAATATTTTGTTTTCGTTGTGGTATGCCTAATGTTAGGTTAGCTAATTGCAAGAGTTGTTCAAAAAACCAGTAAAGGAGGTGTGTTCTGGCCGCCACACTGTTCCCAGTAAGTTGGCCAAACGAAAATTTTCGTATTTTAGTAAGAGAGAGTGGCAGTCTTGGCTCTCATATGTTAGGAATTTTTATAAGTTTTCGGGTAAGACAGACTTGCAGGGGCAAGCTGCACCATTGTTTGTTAAGAAAGGTACTGATAACAGGCCTTACGTTTCTGTAAAATTATATGGTAGGGACATAGTGGCTTTACTTGATTCGGGAGCAAATGCTTCTATTATTGGTTCAGGTGGCCTTGAGTTGTTGAGACAATTGAACTTAGAGATCAATCCGTCTCATACTCAAAGTGTGTTTGTTGCGAATGGGAATCAGCAAACAGTAACGGGTTTGGTTGATTTGCCCATATGTATAGGAAATGTCTGCCAAATTGTGAAAGCTTTAGTAGTGCCTTCTTTGCCTCAGTCTTTTATTTTTGGTAGCGACTTTGCGAAGCAGTTTGAAATTATGGTAGATTTCAAAGCAGACCACTGGTATGTGCAAAGCACATTGGGTCATGCTAATGTTGAGTTAACTCAAAGTTCGGGAAATGTTGACAAGGTTTATGATTTGATGACACTTGAGGAGCCTTAGTGTTCATCAGCGGAGAAAAGCTGATGAAGTGATTAAATCTTTTGAGGAAGTTAGTAGTGAGACCACATTGGGGCACACTAACAAAATAACTCTAACAATTGACACTGGAGATGCTAAGCCATTTAAGAAGAAACAGTATCACATGTCTCCGTACATGATGAAAATCTTAAATTCTGAGTTAGATGACATGCTTAAGCTAGGTGTTGTGGAACCTTCTCACAGCCCTTGGAGCTCTCCTGTGCTCCTGGTCAAAAAGAGTTGTGGAGAGTATCGTTTTTGTTTTGATGGTCGTCCTCTCAACGAGATAACCAAGCATGATTCCTACCCTCTGCCGAATATCGACAGAATACTTAATCTGCTGCGTGATGCTAAGTACATCTCGTCAATAGACTTGAGGAAAGCTTTTTGGCAAATTCCATTGGATGAGTCATCCAAGGAAAAGACAGCATTTAGTGTAGCTGGTAGAGGTCTATTTCATTTTACGGCATGCCATTTGGTTTGTGTAATGCTAGTCAAACACAGCAAAGATTGGTTGACGCAATCTTCGGTCCCAAGTATGAGCCTAAGATCTTTGCATACTTGGATGATGTGATCATTACGAGTTCCACCTTTGAGGAACATGTTCAGTTGCTTTCAGAAGTGAGAGACCTTTTGAAAGAAGCCAATCTCACTATTAATCTGAAAAAGTGCGAATTTTTCAAGACGTCCTTGAAATTTCTAGGTTTTGTCGTGGGTTCAAATGGTCTAAGTACAGATCCTGATAAGGTTTCTTCTATGGTGAACTACCCTCGTCCTACGAATGTAACAGAAGTCAAAAGATTTCTTGGTCTTTGTTCATGGTACAGGAGATTCATAAGCAACTTTTCTACCTTAGTAGCTCCCTTGAGTGATCTCACGAAGGGAAAGAAGAAGAAACATCTTTTCTAAAAATCAAGGAAGCATTGGTTTCCGCCCCTATATTGTCGCAACCTGATTTCTCTAAACCTTTCACGATTCAGAGTGATGCGAGTGATACGGGGATAGGTGGTGTTCTGACACAATTTTTGGATGGTGAGGAAAGAGTTATTGGAACTCGATTCACAGTGGTCACTGATCATCATTCGCTGCTATGGTTGAACAACTTAAAGAATCCGACGGGAAAATTGGCACGTTGGGCAGTTCGACTGCGCCAACATACTTTTGATATGGTTCATCGAAAAGGTTCTTGCAATGTAGTTCCAGATGCACTGTCTCGCATTCCTCCGGCCGAACCGGAAGTTCTTTTGTTAGAAATTTCTTTGGAAAATTTGGATGATTGGTATCGATCCATGCGTGAAAATATTTCTTCTTTTCCAAAGCGTTATCCTCAATGGAAAGTAGTAAATGGTTTAGTCTATAAGCTCATTCCATCTCGTGTATCGGTGCAGACAAATCTTACGGAGTGGAAGTTACTTGTTCCGAAGGGACAAAGGCAGCAAATCATGAGTTCATGCCATGATCCTGCAGTTTGTGCACATTTTGGGTTCTTCAAGACATTGGCTCGTCTGCAAGAACATTATTACTGGCCAAAAATGCGCCAGGACGTCATGAAGTATGTTCGAAAGTGTCAAGTTTGTGCTTCTCAGAAGATAGCAAACACGGCTAGAATGGGACTTATGGGTGGCGAAAAATCTGCAAGTTATCCTTGGCAGATAGTGTCTGTTGATATTATGGGCCCATTCCCACGATCTTCTAAGGGAAACACTCATTTACTTGTGGTAGGTGACTGGTTCACCAAGTACACATTAGTTTGTCCTATGCGTAAGGCTACTGCCCAAAACGTGGTTAAGTTTATGGAGAATTAAGTTTTTCTTGTCTTTGGTGTACCTCAGTTCATTTTGTGTGATAATGGAAAACAGTTTGCAGGCTCTGAGTTTAAGAAACTGGCAAAAGAGTATCAGGTACAAAAGATTTGGTTCAGTGCACGTTATTCTCCGCAGTGCAATTTTGTTGAGCGTAACAATAAGACAGTTGGTACTGCCATTAGGTGCTACATAAAAGAGCACAAGAATTGGGACAAAGAAATTCATAAGATTGGGCAGGCTATTAACACTGCAAAGCATGAGGTGACAGGGTTCACCCCGTCTTTTTTGAATTTTGGTAGACATGTTCCTATTTCAGGAAATTATTATGGAGAAGTAGTCTCCACTGACGATGTTGAGATATCGCCTGGTGATAGGCAAGGCTATGCTTCAGAGTTGAAGTGAATTGTAGATGTTTTTAAGGAAGTTCGTAAAAGACTTCATGTTGCGTATCAGCGCAATAGTAGGGTTTACAATCTCCGTAAGAGAGACGTTTCGTTTAAGGAAGGCGACCTTGTTTGGCGCAAAAATAAAGTTCTCTCGGACGCGGCGATTGGGTTTTCTAGGAAGTTAGCTCCTAAGTATGTACTGTGTACGGTACGTAAGAAGGTTTCACGAGTAGTGTATGCCCTCACCAATGTTGATGGAACCGACGCTGGTGAATGGCACGTTAAGGACCTAAAGGCTCACTTTGGTTCGAATTCTGAAATTTCGGTGGGCTAAGATGTCTCACATCAGGCTTCAAATTGGGAGTTTGAATTTTGACTTGTGTTTTGTAGATAGATCTTTTGATTATGAAATCATTTTGATTTGTATTGTTGTGTAGTGTTCATTTGATCAGTTTATTATTGTTCCGATACTGTGACCAGTCTCATGATTTTGAATTTCCCTTGGATAAGACTTTCCCGATTATGATTTTACTGATTATGACTTTACCGATTATGACTTTCACTGATTTTGATTCCTTATGGACGTGTGGTACACGCAGTTACCAAAGTATCCAAGCAATTCATGTCATTTGAGCTTTCCGTTGTAACACCTGTGGTCACTGGCAGATGTAACGTTAAAAAAGAAAAGAATCTTTTTTTGAGTTTTAAGTTTTTAGTTAAGATTTTTTCTTTTTTTATTTTTGGAAGGGGGTGGTGTAGCATTTGAAAAATCTACATTAATAATTTCAGTTTCAATACAGTAAATTAACCCATTAATTCGTTTGTTTGATAGGCAACCACTCGTACTTCAAAGGGCATAGCTGGTTGCATATCTGAGATTCTCGACAAGGAAAGAAAGCGTGTTTTCTTTTAGGTATTATTTTTGAGTCGGAGGTGTTACTCACATATTCTTGTTGTTGGGACATTACACAATGGTGTAATTCAGTCTTTAAATTACAAGCCCTTTTTGTTGGCGCATTTTTATTGGCTAGAGAAAGAGTTCTCTAGATGCTCAAGTTGGCAACACTGAGAACATGGTGAACTGTCAAGCGGATTTCCGTCGAGGATTCATCTTTGAGACAGCCACGAGTGAATAGCGGCGGTTCCGATTTTGTGTGGAATTTTTGGGTTTTACATCGTTTGCACTGAAAAGGGATTTGATTAATGTACCCAATGATCCTCACCGCCTTGCTGTGAAGATTTTGTGAATTCCCAAGAAGGAGTTTTGTCAGTTGCCATAAATCTGATCGCCACGTGTTTCGGAGGTTATGTAATACTCTCTATAAGAGGTAGGCTTTTTATTTTACTTAGTTGGTGTTTTATTTAGTTCTTATTTATTGTAATTATTACAGAGCGTTTGGTACAAGTATATGTTTGGAGGGACTGGCCCTTTGAGAATAAGTTATGTTTGGAGAGGCTTACAATTGGGATGAGCACAGGCTTGGTGCTGTAATTTTGGTTGTGTAAGGGGGCCCAGTAGTTGGAGGAGTAATAGGAGGAAGTCTATTACTCAGATATTTGGTTTTGGGTTACGCTGACACTTTGAGAAGTTTAGGACTGGCAGAGTCGTTCGTAGCAGTCTCCCGGAGATTCAGGTAGCAATTTGATGCAACACGGAACTGCAGTTGCAGCCAACGTCGAGAGAAATGGTGACAAGTCACGCTGCAGTCGTCACAGGAAATGCCAAGGCCTTAACCAGGTTTTTTTGTTCATTTTAGTTAAATATTCTAAAGAAAATATTATAGTTTAATTCAGTGGTTTTAGTTCATATGTTGAAGTAAGTAATAACACAATCTTGCAACTATAAATCAAGCTCTAAGTTACGTGTATAGAATGATAATATATTTAAGAGTTTTGCTGTAAAACACCCATGGTACCGTGAGATGTTAATTCACCTACTATTGTGTCACGCATATAATATTTAATTCATGGTAAATCTTTAATTCATGGTAAATCTTTAATTCATGGTTGTAAGTTATAACTCATAGTTGTTGTATATTGGTAAACTCGTAGTTGCAAGAAAGTCTCAGTCAAAGATTTGAGCTTGAATTCAAATCAAGTTTTTTATCAACGGCACAGAATATTTTTAATACGCATAAACCACAATTAGGTAAAGTTTTTTATTCTTTTTATTGTTGTATATCTCACGTGTGTTGTAATAAATGTCTAGTGTCTACATGTTCTTATTATTTGCACTGGTACTCCTGATATTTGCTTAAATTTTGAGATTTAATAGAGTAAAGTAGAGTTTTGATATCACAGATAAATTTTGAGAATTCCATCGCATGGTTGCTAGTGACTTAATTTTGTTCCGAGCTGGCAAAATTATTTAAATCTTATTACGTAACATACAGCCGGTGGCGCCCTCTTGAGTGTCCACACACAATCCTGACCCACGGCCTAGGCTCTCCAACAAAAATCGGCTGCCGTCCGCACCGGAATAACATGTTTTAATACTTAGGTATCAAAATATGTTACACGCTCTCTATGAGTGGCATCCAAAAGCAAAATTTATTGCCACGGGCTCGCCTATTACGTGGCCAATCTAAGTGGTATAAAATCAAAGTTATAACCAATAAGGAGCATCAAGTCTATTGAGATCGCCGAGTCTATGCGTATAGTGACGTAGCGCCTGGCCACGCCCCGTTTTCGCGAGATGGAAATTTGTAATACTTTTTAAGATACTAAACGTGCGAATAAGATTGTGATTTTTTGCAGATCCATTAATTTATACTTGCACTTTCGATTTATGAATTAAAAAAAAGCCGAACAAGCCCATCGTGGAAACAGTTAGTAAACTGTTGTATAATATTGTTGTGCTATATGTAAAAGTTAAGTAATTAGTAACAATTTCATAAATGTGCATGAAATATATGTAAATTATATCTCACATAAAAATCGAAATAGTTAGAAAACTGTTTCCCACTGCCCAATTTGTTTCGAGATTGTCTCTAAAATGGTATTTGGGTCCTTCTCTTACTCCTTCTGTCCTTATCTTTCTGTCTAACACCCTCCTCAATTTGAGTCAAGGGTTTATTGATGCTAAATCCAAAGCCATACTTACTTATGTAAGTGAAAAACATTTCCTATAAATATAAGCAGACAGAAATATCGTACAACGCGATTTTTCCATTTTCCAAAAAATCTCATATATTACAATAATTCGATCTTCGGGTGACTGTAGTGACGAAACTAGCCACAGCACAGGCTTGTGCTCATTGAGACATTTAATCAGTGTCATGTAAACTCGAGCACATCAAACTATCTGCCAATTTTACTTTTCCATAAGATTAGTGCTTGGCCTTTTGCTAGCCACTTCGTATTTTGGATTTTGCCTGCATTGACTGCCTAAGGTTTGAATCATTATCTCCTATTTATAGCTAAAATAATAACCCTTCGTGTGGTCATTTGTTTAAGTTTTAAATATTATTCGCACTAATGCGTAAACGATGTCGTAAATAATTTTATTATATAATTATTATTTACAAGGTTGAAATAACATGTACCTATGTATTTATAAATGCATCGTCGTATCGAAAAAAATAAGGTAAAATTATACTCACGTACAGTTTTTAATTATTTTTTTATTGATGCATTACGTTTACTCAGAAATTCATTTGTACAGTATGTTCAAGATATTGCATTTGGGATGACTTACCACATGCTAAAGAAACCGCTGCCTAAGGAATCGTATACACATATCCAGATTTCCCTTCCAAGTCTGTTTAAAGTAAAACATCTTGACTTTTTTGCACTCTGGTATGTGGAAATAATTGGCCATAAAATTTTAATAACATAATATTTGAGCCAGAAGTCATAAAAAAATTTGAGACGTTGGCTTCTAGCATATATGCCAAAAATGAAGTTTCTAGACTCTTATTAGCTTGCTTTACTTATTTTCCCCTATTTACCCCCACCCCCACCAATTCAACGAAATCTCAATCAGATGTCATTACAATACATAAATGTACTAAATTTCATACAAATATCTCAATTTTATGTTCTCAACCATCGGAGGTGGAAGAAAATTATAAAGAAATCTGAGGCCTTAGCTTCTAGTATACTGGGTGATTTATTTAACCTGAAACTTTCAAATATCTCGAGTAGTAATCACTCTACGAAAAAATGTTTCAAACAAAAGTTGTAGAATTGGGTGGGGGTGTGGATGTACCTAGTATCGTAGGGTCTGATAGACACGACAAGGATATTATATAATTTAGGCCGCAGCCGTGATTAGGACATTTTTCAGATATAATATTCTCTACTATACTTAATCTACTTGCTAATAAAAAAAAAAAAATCAACAAAATTTGTTGAAATATAAAAAAAGTATATTACATGAATTCCTGAAAAATTGTAGCTAAAGCTTTTTGCGCACTGCCTTCTACTTTTAGTAGGAAGCTAAAATTTTGCCTAAGGAATACTGTGGCTAAGAAACTGGAGGGTATCTAGGAATCCAAGAAAAAATGTGTTTTTTTTCATAGCATTGTGAACCACCCTACTGCCGATGCACTATTACAACATGTGAAAGGGTTTTCTAGAGGTTGATGAATACATAAATTCCATTCTTCTTTGCTTTTCACTTTCAATTAAAAATATAGTCCATGTACTAACTATTAGCAGATCAGCATCACTTTCAACTTAATAGCAGGGAATATTATTTGCAACTAAAGTTTCTTTTAAAAAATCAATAAAACGACTTTTATTGAAGACATTACCAGGAATTTTTCCTGATGGAACTATGAAAACTTGTCTCTTTCAAATCGAATATCTGGTACAGTTTTTGTTTTCAGACGTCGATCTATTTCAGCAGACTTTATTCCATCTTTCTGCTAACCGCCAAATTCAGTAATGTCTTTTGGTAATTGTATAAAAGAGGTAGTAAAAAACAGATGTATGTGCTTTTCTCATACCACTCTCATCAAATAAGAACAGAGGGTACGCAGCAAATTCAAATTCGAAATATGATTGTAACTCGCTATCTGTTTTTTTACAACACTAATCCTTTGGATAAGTAGCAATGGATCTATTGGTATTACGTCATTATTAATTTTTATTTTAATATTGGTACTTAATAATGGCAGCACCTTATCTTTTCTGCTAGAGCTCAAGCGAACATTTTTTCCAGTTATTTTCTTCATGCATTGTACACCAACCTCGAAAGCATTATAACTGTTAATCTTTCATTTCTAGCTAGACCTTTTGCTACTGACATGAGAACACTTATCTCTTTCTCAAATGGATTGTGTCGCATTTAAAAAAATTCTAACAATTTTTGGCCCTTTTCCTCCATTTTGATTCCGCCATTTTTTATTTTAGTTGAGCTTCAATATCAAATTTGTAATCGGCACACACCCAGACATCTAATAGAAATAATAATAAAGAATATAAAAATTAGACTTTCTACGCCATTTTATAAACGACATTTTGTTTTTACACCGATTTTAAGATCAGATTCCTAATCTGCCACTTCAAAAACCTTAGGTAATCGAATTTCAAGCAATTATTTAAGTAAATAAACGAGTTATGCATTTTTTAATTAAGAGTAAATTAAAAAAAACACTTATTTATCAATAACAACTGAAAAAATAAAAAACACACCTTCTCACCCATTGGGAACATTTCTATACATTTTTTCAAAATTAAAAGAAAAATCAAAATTGGTTTTCACTCAACAGAATTAGAACTTTGGGCAATTTCAAGCGTTAAGAAAATGAACTAATATCAAAATACATATTAATAGTCGCGTCATTTTAGCATGAAAAATCTGAAAACCTCAAAAAAAAGGCACAGGGTCGATTGACTTAATTTTTGTTGCAAAGAGTTCAGAAAGGCATTTAGAAAAAACAGTACCTTTTATTTTTTGGCGGAAATGTTTGATATAATTTTTTCCGATAATTGACCAATATTAATGACCAATTTTATTAAATTAATTGAAAAATTTGTTATCATACACAATATGCCATAAAATTAGACGAACGTGGTTACTCGGGGGTTTTTGGGGTCGCTGATCACCAATCTGAAGTCCAATTTGCGAAATTCAAAATGGCGGACCGGAAATAGGGCCATTTTCCATAAGAAATGAGAATGGATAGCTTGGCCTTGAAAATCTGTGCTCGGGTGTTTTCGGGGTCGCTGATTGCGAATGCGAGGCCTGATTTGGTAAATGCAAAATGGCGGACCGGAAGTAGAGTCAAATTATCAGGAACATTCGTATTTTTTTCGTTCTTGGGCTGAAAATGAGTACTCGGAGGTTTTTGAAGTCGCTGATTACAGATCAGAGGTCCAATTTAAGAAATTAAAAATAGCGGACCGGAAGAACAGTCAATCTCTTCGGAAAATCTCGAAATTTTTACTTTTTTGGGTATGAGAAATACGAGTATTTCCTGAAAAATATACTACTTCCGGTCCACCATTTTGAATTTTCCCTAACTGAACATCAGAATCGTTATCAGCGATAACGAGAACCCTAGAGTTCCCACTTTCAGTCCAAAAAAGAAAATAATACGAGTGTTCTGGTAAACGAACTGCTATTTCGGTCCGCCATTTTGTATCTCATAAATTAGGCCTTTGATTCGTGATCAGCGACCTCAGAAACCCCCGAGTACTCATTTCCAGTCCAAAAACGAAAGAGATACGAGTTCTTCTTGATAAATTGACTCTACTTCCGGTCCGCCATTTTGAATTTACCAAATCAGACCTCGGATTCGTAATCAGCGAAAATCGAAAATCCCCTAGCATAGATTTTCAATGCCAAGATATCAATTTTCATTTCTTATGGAAAATGGCCCGATTTCCGGTCCGCCATTTTGAATTTCCCAAATTGGACTTCAGATTGGTGATCAGCGACCTCAAAAAGCCCCGAGTAATTATTTTCGTGTAATTCTATGGCATATTGTGTATGATAACAAATTTTTCAATTAATTAAATTAAAATGGCCATTAATATTGGCCAATTATTGGCCCAAAATTTAAACCAAACATTTCCGCCAAAAAATAAAAGGTATTGTATTCTCTAAATGCCTTTCTGAATTCACAAAAATGAACAAAAATGAAGTCAATTGACCTTGTACCTTTTTTTTAAGGTAAAATGCTAAAATGACGCGACTATAAGGAAAGCAGCTCACCTCTTAGTTAAAGACTATTTAAATCTTTGCTTTTATCATCAATTAAGTAAGAGTGCAGTTTAATATAGTGTTTCATGGCATGTTTTTTTACTGATCGTAGAAAACACAAAAATCTGCTGTAGAATGAGGCGATCCACCTTTGGAAAAAACTCTGCGGACGCTCCTGCTCAAAATACTTGCTTTATACGTGAAAGAAAACATAATTGTGAAATCGTGAATATTTCTTTTAACAAAGGTGACAAGTGCCCAAAGCCATATTTGAAATATTGCTGGGAAAACCTTAACTTAGATAATAACGTATATATTCTAAACGAAATGTGAGGAAAATATGCTTCAAGTGAAATTTAATCATTGTGTAAAATTTCCAATCGAAATGTTTACCCATAACAATTCTTACAAATAATAACAGTGAAAAATTGTATTTTAGCAACATGGATCAACAACATTTCTTTAGAGTATAAATCTTATTGTGTATTTTTTTAGTGGTAACAAGCAGTTTTTTATTTATTTCATTATATTAAGTAGTTGTTTGGCATTCTTTTGTATTGTTTTTTAAACATATGAACTCTTTTCAAGCAAGAAATATTATATCTATGCTTCAAAAGTCGTTATTTCTAAGTACACCATTAAAAAAAAGCCTGATAGCAAGAAACCAAAATTCTTGCAAAATATTCGTCCTCAACATGCATTCGCAAAATATGTTCTTCGGTCTCTGTATCATATCTGCATTTATCATTTTCTGCCTTGCCAATATTGTTAAGATGATATCACAAGGAGAAGGTCAGCCATAAGTCAAACTTTTCGAGTTCTAAAAGTTTTGTGGCAATCCTTTTCGAGTAAGTTATGAACTGTTTCGGTTGTTTCTGGCCTGAAGTGTTCGGTCCTCCAGTAGAACCATTTCTGTTTGTTTTGTCATTTTAGAATCTCTTGCGTTATGACCCTTAGATAAGCCACAGAACACTTCAGGCAGAAACAATCGGGCTTTAACATTCTTTTTTGCAAGGATGTCAGCTAATTCATTATCTTCTATTACCTTGCCCTGACATCAACATCAAAGCTCGTTGCTTTTTCTGCCAGTTGCTTTGAAGATTGTTTGCACTCCCAGGCGATTTCAGAACTTTCCGTGTTTTTAGAAATAAAAGAAGATACTGATTTTTTAGTCGCACAAAAAGAAAACTATAGATGAATTTAATGAAGCAAGAGAAGAAAAATGCTAACGGTATGCTGGCCGAGTTTAACTGACTGAAGATCCAAAAGATTGGAAGCAAAACCGCGATTACATCTGCCCGATAAATCTTAAAGAACGTATTGGTAGTAAATGAGATCACCGAGAGTTCAGTAAAATTAATCGATACTTATAGCACTCTAATGACCAAAGATTAGGTAATATAGTTTACAAATTGTAAAGGAATGCTCTAGAAAATATCCTACCGCGAATAAATATTCAACAATGTAATATTTAATAATCTATCTCTATAATTCATATTAGTGGTTAGAATGGGCTTGTTCCATGATATTCTTTTTATATGGTTTTTATACTTTTTCATATAGTACTCGATATTCTCATTATACACTTAAAATTTAGTATTATTAACTTTTTCCGTTCTCGAGATATAAGGAGTTGAAATTAGTAAAAGTTGCAAAAACCGAGCGCTCATTTGTGACGTCACTATACGCAAGTGACGTAAGAAAAATGGCTTTCTGGGACCTTTCAAATTTAACCTGAAAAGTCGAAAAACATGGAATTTTTAAACGCTGGTAACTAAATAAATACGTCGAGTGGAAGTTCGTTCTATGTGTCTACGGAAAGGAGAAGGTCGGCGATGAATTATAATCGTAAATTGCAGGGTCGAAATCGAAAATTCGTTCTGGCAGGAGCGAGAGAAAATTGTAATTTTTTTGGCATTTCACCAAATTGTACTCCCCTACTGTCAAGTAGTAAGCAAAACAAACAATACTTCGAAAACCCTTACAATTATAACCAATAAGGAGCATCAAGTCTATTGAGATCGCCGAGTCTATACGTATAGTGACGTAGCGCCTGGCCACGCCCCATTTTCGCGAGATGGAAATTTGTTTTTAAGATACTAAACGTGCGAATAAGATTCTGATTTTTTGCAGATCCATTAATTTATACTTGCACTTTCGATTTATGAAATAAAAAAAAATGCCGAACAAGCCCATTGCTTAGTTTTACATCCACATCTACGTAGTGGAGTGGAAGTATAGTAATATCAAAATAAATTTTCATTTTCTTTTTTTTTGTTGAAATAGGCTTAGAATGCCATGAAACGTCGAGATTTTAAATTGAGCGAAAACAATTTTCTGTCGGTCTGTCTGTAACTTTTTTTTCGTCCGCACGTTTTCTCTGGAACGATTTAAGATATTGACTTGAAATTTTTATACACGTATGTATTATAACGAGATCTGGAACTGGATTGTTTTTCAACATATCCGGTGAAGGATTGGGGTACAAACACTTTAGATCCGGTATAGGTATATACCTATACTATAAGTCAAGGACTCAAATTTATTTATAATATTTTACATTCCCCACCACCCCCACTCCATTATTAAAGGGGCTAATAAAATAAAATCGAGATATTCACTTGAAATGTGGACCACATATATATTATAACGACATCTGGAACTAGATTATATTTTGAAATTATTATGTTGAAGAGTTGGGTGTTAAATAGAGGTAAATAGGAGAAAATAAGTAAAGCAAGCTGGTAAGAGTACAGAAACTTGGATTTGGTGTAAATACTAGAAGCCCAAGCCTCATTTTTGTAAATTATTTTTCAACCCTCCCGCCACCCCCCTTCAATATTAAAGGGGCTGATAAAATTAAATTGAGACATTCACATGAAATTTGGTACACGTATATATTATAACAACATCTTGGTAAATAGGGCAAAATGAGTAAAGCAATCTGGTAAGAGTACAGAAACTTGAGATTTGGTGACTCTCAGGTTAGGCGCCAGGTGCTTTGGTGTGTTGTCAAAGTGAACAATCAGTGCGTTCCGTGCGATCTTTGCAGAAACTCCATGCGCGAACTTACAACATGCTTAATGCTTACCTAGTTACCTCATCAAGTGCACTGCCACCTCCTGGTGGTGAGAGTCGGAAAATGACGGACTACTCCGTCAGGCTAACGGCGGGAGCGAACAAGCGAGGTTTTCTCCAAAAGGAGACCTCTTGGCGGATATTCAGTTTCAACAAGGGACACGAGGTCACGAGCCCCGAAATCCGGGGGCACCGGATTCCAACCTTGAAAAAGGTCGTTCTGACACTACCAAGATATACCAAGCTAAATTAATAACGCAGGGCCCATCGCCTTAGTGTTTGACTAGGCTCTCAGATTTCTTTATCAAGTTTTTCAAATCCACCATCACCTCCATTCCATTATTAAAATGGTTGATAAAATAAAATTGAGATATTCAGTTGGAATTTGATATATGTAAGTATGTATTATATTAACATCTGATTGAGATGATTCCGCTGAAGGGGTGGGTGGGGAGTGGGGGTGTAAAGGGGGGGGGGGATGAGTAGAGCAAGCTTCCAGGAACTTAATTGTATTATGACATCTGCCCAAGTATTATTAAAATTCTATGGCTAATTATTTCCACATACTAGAGTGCAATAATTATAGTCAAAATGTTTTGCGTTAAAGAGACTTGGGTGGAGATTCTAGATGTGGAAGTAGTGAGTCCTTAGGCAGCGGTTTTTAGTTTGTTTTGCTTTATTTAGTTTTGTTGTGTTATCATAAAGTATAACACAGTATAAAATTAATAGGTGTCCTACTTAATATTAGCTTATTATACTCTTCGCAAAAACAAAACGAAGAGTACCTAATTACCTATATTGCATTTGATCGGTCTGTTTCTAAAACGGGTAATATCGCTCGTAGAGGTTTCTGTGTTAGAGATATAATTCTGAACAACTTTCAAAATGTCGGTCTGCCTGTCTGTCTGTCTGACTGTCTGTCTGTCTGTCCGTCCGTCCGTCCGTCCGTCCGTCCGTCCGTCACGTTTTTTTTTTCAGCACGATAACTTAAAAATGAATAGTCCGATATTCCAATTTGTACAGTAAGCTGGTGTTAGCTAGAGGAAAGACCCTATTTTTTAACGAAATTGATCAATAAACAAAAAAGTTATTAATTATTTAAATTATTTAAGATACAATATTTTTTATGTTCTATAATTAAACAAAAACTATCTAAAACCAGTATTATTTACAAAAACTGCGAAGAGTATGTTATAGAATCTGCAACAATTATATACAAAGTTCAGTAAATCGGCGAAGAGTATAATGCTTAGCTTTTTTTATATTTGATATTTAGCAAAAACATGAAATTCTATATCCCAATTAGGTTGAGAATTCCAGGCTCTAAAATTCAGCTGAGATGCGTTTTCCGTTTTCTTGCTAAATATTGTAATTACTGAGATATATTTAAGTCATGTGAAAGTTACTTGAATGAATATTTTTTATAAAATATTCGTTTTTTCACAAATCGATTCATTTTACAGCAAAAATGCACTAGACTACTTTTACAGATCATTAATTGGGGAATAAATATTATTCTATAATTTTTATTTTTGATGATACATTGTCAGAAAAATGCGAATAATACTGAAAATTCACAATGTTCTCAAAATTCGCCCGCTTGAGGCACGGAAGGAGTTGAGTTAAACACTCAAAATTTTGTGACATTTTTCTTTCCTTCTTACTAGAACATAATGTGCGAGGAGTAGTGGAAGTACCAAATTAAAGTAAATATCCCACATTAGTAGTCACCGCCCTCCTATTATACACAGTATTCAAAGCAACGAACATTTTGTAGACGCTCTATAAATACCGCGTCAAATAGCATTAATTGCTTTATTACATCGTCCTCAGTTATTATTGTAACAAAATTTAAGTTTAGACTTTAAATATTCAAAACCACTAATTGAATTCGATGAAATAAAATAATAGACATTGTCATGGGATTTATTATTTTAACTGTGACGTGGAAAAAGTTGTTGAAATAGACTAAACGAGAAGCGCCGCCAGTTAGATATGCAGACAGTAAAAGGTCGCGTCTATTTCTCGCGTACTAATTTTAGTAGCAACACTGACGATGCACGGCGCCGCGACGATCCCCTGCAAACTTAGCCAACTTCCGGTCGTTATCTTATTCTAACTACTTCTTTCATCTCCTTCTGCTCTGCTTACAATAAGGCATTTTCTTTATAGTGCACTTAAAATAAATATAATAATAAATACATTTCCAATTAATCTGAGACATAAAATGTACATCCGCCCACCGAATTAAATAACATTCCTGCATTTTTATTGAGAGATTGTGCTTTTGTTCTCGCTTACCCGCTAACGATTATATTTAATGTAATTTTAAAGACGCGCAAATTTCCAAATGCATGAAACATGTCTAAACTCTGTCCTATAGCGAGATCATATTTGTAATTACCGTCCCATTGATTTGGTGTAACTTCCGTAAAGTCTTTGAGATATTTCTGCACTATGATATATACAGGGTGACCCAGAGTTAAACCGCCAAACGTTCAGGACCGATTTTTCATGTTAAAATAAGACTTTTTCATCTAAGTACAAAGTTTTTTCAGAAAATGCACCCCCTCCAAGCTAGAGCAAAATGGGAAAAAGGGAGAAAATCAGCTTTTCTTCATTTTTTGAAAAATGATTTTTAACTAATCTTAGACGACATGCCTCTAAATGATAGAGTAAACAAATGCTTGCAATTAGATGGATGCCCAGCCCATTACACTCTACCAGTCCACCGATGGTTACACGATTCAATTTTGGGGGAAGATGGAATGCGGTCGAGACTGCCCCCGCCCCTGGTTTGCGTGCTCTCAGGATGTGAATCCTATGGACTTTTATTGTATTCGAGAAAAAATCACCCTCTGAGATTTTTTCGGATTTTCACGTTTCAGATTATGTAGATTACGAAAATATAGGTTTTCCAATTCCGTCAGTCTATCTATATGTCTGTCGGTCTGCTGTCTGTCGGTCTGTTGCACAGTGGGACCGAAAGCAGATAAACAGCGACAAAAAGGCGAAAACTGAAATCCCTTTTGCGGGTTATTTATTGTTATTTTATGACTCCTAAAAAGTGAATGCACTTGTATTTACAATATTTTCACGGAAAGGGACTTTCATTTGCCTGGTAGGTTGATAGAAATTAGTGTGTAGTTGAGTGCGAGTGAGAACAGATTATTTAGAACATTTTAAAGTAAAAGTTAGGTGTATATTTGGACATTGAAAAGTGCAATATTTAACTGTTACAAATGGAGCATGGTACTACCAGTAAGTAAACTTTTTTTACTTGGATTGATTATTTAATCAGTGTGCTGAAAATACAATATATCTTTGATATAAAGTAAATGAAAGTTGTTTGATTTTACCTAAGACGAATTTTGTGCTGAAATATTTCAAAAAGTACATTTAGTAGCAATGTGTTTCTTTGCATAAACAAATCACAAAACCTTTTAGATTTCAAGCATAGGAGCGATATTTGCCTGAAATTACCTAAACTTTTTTAATTCGAGTTTTAAATACAACCTACTTATGCAATGAAATATTTAATCAGACATAATATAGGTATCTCTGTGGCTTAAATTTCTGTTTTTTTTTCCAATAAATAGGCTACTAATTTATATTTTTCTTAATCGTTAAAAATTAGAAGCATTGATTTAAATGTAGATTTTCGAATTTTTCTTTATGCTCAACTTATACCGGGTGAGACATTTAAGTTGACATATGCGAATAACTTGAAAACGAAGAATTTTGGAGAAAAATGCTCCAGACAATTCATTTAAAAAGTGGGATCAAAGGCTATATTTTTTAAGGTTTGGTGGAGGAATTCAAGGTCATCTGAAGGCCAACTTTTGTCTGAAACATTTTCCTCTAAAATTCTTTGTTTTCAAGTTGTTCGTGTACGTCAACTAAAAAGTTGACTGTTTGTATTGACAGATTCTGCTTTTACAAGACAAGACCTCATTGCTGCTTTGCCTGAGAGGGGAAAGAAAAATACAGCAGATATGATAAGGAAACTTCAAAACTATGTGACTGAAAAGAAATAATTACAAAATATGTCACCTGAACAAGAAATGTCTTTAAAAAATGCTATCAAGTTATTTTTTGCAAGATATAAGCGAAAATGGGAGAACTCTCATCGAACACGTGAAATCTTTTCGCAAAGAACTCTACATTTTTAAGTGAAGAATTTAAACTTCCCGACATTTTTAAACTCAGTAGGATATCTGCAAGTGGACGACCCAAAACAGAGTTCCAACAAAGTTGGACTAAATTTTTAAGAGAAGACATCCCAAAAGAGGAACTCGTTTTTGCAGCAAAGAGTAGCTTCGCAGCAAAGAGTAGCTTAAGGGCTTCTGGCGACATAAGTACTGCCAACATTTTAAAAGAGGCCACTATCACAACTTCAACGAGAGCAAGCAAAATCTGGAAAGCTTATGTTATATCTCTAGGTTGTTAAAGCATTATTGATATCAAAATAAAATATTACTGTTATCCTGTTATTTTATTTAATAATAAACTTGATACTACTTTGGAACGATATCTCTGATTTTCTTACATTATGCCACTCTATTGTATTCGAAACTTAACTGTATTTGAAAAATATAATCATCCAAATGTTAAAATAAAGGAAAAAACTAAGTATAAATTATTTCTACAATACGGTTGACCTCCTCAGCCAATTCCATATTATAATTGGATATCCAAGGATAATTTGAGCTTATTTTGTTATAATACTTTAAGAAATGTATTTTCTAAACAAAACTAGCAAATTTAGAGCTTTACAATGGACTCAATTAGTGTGACGTCACATAATTATGCAACCCCTATATACTAGTGTCATGACACACGGGTCGCCTGCCAAGCATACTGAAATTTGACCCTTAATGCATATGTTCATAAGGCGACATTTTCGAAGATAGAAACATAGCATACAATTTTATTTTATTTCTCCCGTGTAAGAAATATTTAAGAGATTTCAGTTATCATTTATTGCATGGACAGGGTATTGGTAAATAGACACAAGTATAAAGTATTACAAAAACTGTAAACAAAAACTAAAATAAAGTTTTTCTAACTCATACATGGATATATACATTTTAATGTACTTTTTGAATGTGAAATAGGTATTCGAAGTCCTTAAATATGTCTTCCACAGGAGAAATAAAATAAAGTTCTATGCTATGTTTCTATCCTCGAAAATGTCGCCTTATAAACATATGCATTAAGGCTCAAGTTCCAGCGTGCTTGGTAGGCAACCCGTGTGTCACGACACTAGTATATAGAGGTTGCCTAACTTGTGACGTCACAACTAATCTAGTCCATAATGCCTACATATTTTGTCGCACATTTTGGGTATTTCGTCCCACCGTGTGTTGGCGCATTAACTAAAAAACTACTTGATGGAGAACTGTCAAAGGTAGGTAGCTGAAGTTATTGCCACCGAAGAAATGGTTAGACTTTCACTGGAAAATATACAGGGTGGACCGTCTAAAGGGAATAGATAATGGAATGACATTTTTTTCGATTAAATTTAAAGTTTCCAATTTTTTTTTTGAAAATAAAAAAATGAACATTTTTTTGCCACTACTACTATACAGTATGTCTCACTTTTTATGACTCCCGTATCAGTGCTATCTTATTAACAACGTGATGTAAATAAAATGGGTGGAAGGTACTTACCCATCAGGATATTGCGCCACGGTAAAATGTTTTAAAATCCACCAGTGGCGTTCGTCGTTATAAAGAAAAATGAACCCAATTTTCCAAAAAAAGATATTAGGCAGTGTTCTAAACGTAAAACAATCTCATAATCTTATTCGTAGCTATCAAAACTTACTAATACCGATTCAATAAGATTAGAAAACAAAATTTTCCTTTTTAAAATACCTGTTATTAGTCATAACTCTAGTTAATTAAGCTGAAGAAAGACAGTCGTTCTATTTATAATTAATCATGTGATATGTTGAGCCAATTGTAATTTACTTATCTATGTAAATTTTATTATTTATTGAAGTGTTCGTGAATCAAATTTGTCGAAAAATGAACTTTTTTTAATTTCCAAATCAATTATTGTTTGATTTTCACTGTTAAGTAAACAGATTGACGTCACGCGATTAATTTTAAATCCAAAGCCCCTCTTCCTCCAGCGTAATTAACTCTTAATTACGTCCAAAAATACAGTTATTACTGTAATAGTTGATACTGTCGCGTATTTTCACCCCTGAAGCCACCCTTCAGGATCCGTGGATTCCAAAATAATTTAACAGGGGATAAACACTTTATTTAATAATTTACTGATCACACAATACTTCTAAAATAACCTTTACAATGTTTATTACTTCGGATTTCTAACCTCACTTTTCGCCACTAAACTTCACTTTAATAAAACTTCTTCCTATTCCGCCTTGAATAATGTTGGGAGAATTCGAATTAAAATACTCGATTAATCCGAGTATCAAAATACTTGGTTGAATCCGAGTATTAAAATTTCATGCGAATGACATACTCGGATTAACATTATGCAAATAAACTGAAGCTCGCTGTTTAATGGTTCAATCTAATTATCTAATATCGAAATTTAATTCATTTCGTAATGTTTGTGGCCATTTTTTAAAGGCTGTTCGATATATTTGAAAATTTTATTCACTACTTTTAGTGCTAGAAAATCATCGAAATCGGAATACGTACATTGTATAAAACAATCCTGATTGTTGATACCTATTTTAGCACATTATCGAAAATTAATTAGACATCGAATGATTAATCCGAATATTCTTGTCATCCGATTCGGGACAATCCGAGTATCGAAATCATCCGAATATCTACATCATTAGCTTTGAATCGCGCCTTATATAGTCCAAAAACGCCCCTAGAGCCATCTAAAAATCTTCTATACCCTTCTCGGTGGCGATCCAGAACAATTCGAAACTCGATCTTATGCTGTACATTTCTAGAACCATACTTCTACTAGTGGTGTATCAGCCTCCCTTCCCAAGGGGGTGTAATGTGCAGCAATACTTTAAAAACGGAAATTCTCTTTTCCTATTACGTGAACAGCAAGTACATTATTTTATTAAAATCCGGTTTCAGTGAGTTTTTGATAACAACGAATAAGATTATAAGATTGTTTTACATTTAAAACTTTCCCTAATATTCTTCTTTGAAAAATAGGTACATTTTCCTTCATAATGACGGACGCCATTGGCAGATTTTAAAATATTTTACTGTGACACACTCTCCTCATCAGTATCTTCCACCCAAATTTAAAAAAAATCGCATTTTTAACAAGAGAGCTGTGATATGGGAGTCATGAATAGTGAGACCTACTGTATAAAATAAAAGACGGAGAAATTTTTTTTTCGCTCTTTAAAATTTCCACCTTCCACATTCTTCACCTCTATTTCAAGAAAATAAATTTTTTAAATTAAAAAAAAAAAAAAAAATGAAAATTTGTTTACCACTACTACTATAGAACAGATGATGGATTTTTTTTTTAAATCAAAAATTTCAACGTTTAATGACATTTAAACTATTTAAAAAAAAATTTCTGTGAATTTTTAAAAATCAAAATTTATCTCACATCTCAACATTTTTTTACCACTACAATAGAATAGATGAGATGAGATTTTTTTTCTTTGCTCAAATATCAAATTTCCACGGTTCATGACATTATAAACCTATTAAAGAAACATTTGAATAGGATAGATGAGGAAAAATAAATTTTGTTTGTTCAAATTTAAAATTTCCACCTGTTTCAAAAAAAATGAATTGAACCTTTTTTTAACCACTAGACGTCCACTCCACTCTGTGGTTGTAAAACTAACAATATGACAGATGGTAATAATGTTTGTTAACTCAATTGGCAAGGAAGCCACCTATTATAGTTTTAGTGAAAAACATACAGGGCAGTCATCCTAAGAAATAATTCAACTAGGTTAGAAATTCTTAAAGGCATGCGTAGCCTTTCATATTTGGCATCATTGATTTAATATTGAATTTCTGCTGTCGGATGACCACACTGTACATTTTTCGACCAAAAGTTATCAGGTTTTCTCTGTAATAATAGGGCCAACTACATTGCGATTGATATTCTCATATGCCATTTCATAATTAATAATTTTTTAGAGTGACCGCACTGTATTAATAAAGAGGGAGGTTCTGTGTAAACACCTCTACCGATTTCTTTGCATTCTTTGCATGAAGCTGCCCTTAAGGAAAGGATTGTTCAAGTTCAGTAGTCCGGGATATAAACACACCGCCACACCTAGTAGACAAGCCCCAAATCCAAAGCCTAGGCTGATCGGAAGGGGGTTACACAATAGAAAAAACGCAGGCTACATCTATTAATCCACCGACGCCACATTACCAGTGTCGAAGCTGGGGATCGAACCTTGTACACGATAGACAATGTGACCAAGCGCGCTCGCCACTAAGATGCTTTAGACCGTTGGGATACCGAGCTGGATACTAACTTCGCTGTATTTTCTGGCGCCATTTTGTTCACGCTTCGAAAATTTCAAGCTCTTATGTTTACGCTGAAATGGCAGCTAATATTTGTATATGAAATATACGGATACTTATTGTGACAGATTTTCATTAGCTTAATACCTAAGAGTAGTGTTTTCCTAACCAAGAACAAGAGACATATAATTAAAGTATGTGTACGCCAATGCAAATATAATATTTTATTAAAAAAAGCCTTTTTTCTTTGGCTGAATCTCGTTACAATGTTATAACACTTCATGAAGAAATACTATTAACAGTTATTCTATAATGTGATTAAACAGAAAAAAATGCACTTTTTATTCCTAGAATGTAATCAATAAATAATTTAGTGCTATAAAATTTTAATGATTAGTTACCATCTACTCCTGTTACCAGGATTACGAAATAGTAAACAAATTACAAAAGTAATTATTTTTCTTTAGTGCTTTCAAGGTCTACACAGGCTAGAATAAACAGCAAAATAGCTTTTATATTCATATAAAAAAAGAAACGCCATCTACGATCATAATACCTACCACTGGCGGAAGCGGCCTGTGGTTATGTTAACCACAAGTTTAATAAAATAAAATTAAATATCTTGAATTATCATATATTGCAAATGTATAATACAATAATATAATATTGTTTCAAGTTAAAACAAACAATAAAATTAAATCTTATTAATTTTTTTTGTTAGAATATTATTCTTGAAGTATTTCTTATTTTCTTTCTTGGTTACCGCTTTTCATTTCTTTTTGGGGAGCTCTATATGAAATGTACATGTAGCTTCTATCTTAAAATGAGTACGCTACATATACCCCTCTGCCAAAAGAAAAACTACCGCAAGCAATCAATAACAAAATGAACACGTTTAGGTAAAGAAGTAAAAATTTGATCCACCTCATCAGTTAACAAATAAGCGGGTTTAACTCTGTCAAGACTGACAGTGACAGCTTTACCTCGTTTAAGGATAGTCATAATTTTATCAGTTCGAGAAACTACCTCAAAAGGCCCATCAAATAAAGGTGAAAACTTAGATTTCAATCGAGCTTCTCGAAGGAAAACGTATGTACAATTGTTAATATCAGAGCTGATAAAAGATTTTTGACAAAATTGACGTTTTGAGGCAGTAAATTGTAAATTATCAAAATATTCACGTAATTTAACAATAAAATTAGAAACTTGTGGGTCAAAATTTGATTTAATGAAATATTCTCCGGGGAGGCGTAACGTTTGACCGTAAACTAGTTCTGCTGATGAGTAACGCAAATCAGTTCTAGGCATAGCTCTCAAACCCAACAAAATGATAGGGAGTTCTTCGTACCAATGTGATGTATTTGCCCTCACTAATAATGTGGTTTTTAGGGTTCGATGGAATCGTTCAACCATACCATTACTCTGAGGGTGGTAACTAGTTGTGCGAATCCGGTGAAAACCTAAAAACTTTGAAAATTCCGAAAATAGAGTTGACTCAAATTGCACTCCTTGGTCTGTTGTTATGTCTAGTGGAACACCGAAACGACATACGTAGTTTTCAAAAAGAGTCCTAGCGACTGTTTCTGCTGTAATGTCTACGAGCGGATATGCTTCTGGCCAGCGGGTGTATCTCTCAACAACTGTCAATATATAAGAATTACCATGCGAAGGAGGTAAAGGTCCTACAATATCGATATGAATGTGTTCAAAACGGCCTTTGGGTACCTCAAAATCACCTATAGGTGTCTTAGTATGACGGTTGACTTTTGAAGTTTGACAGTTGATACAGGTTTTTGTCCATAAATTACAATCAGAATTCATCCTGGGCCAGAAATACTTAGTGGTTATCAATTTTTTAGTAGCTTTAATGCCAGCATGAGTTAAATTATGAAAAATATTGAAAACTACTCGACGTAAACATTTTGGTACGTAAGGACGACATCCATTACGTGAAACATCGCACCAAATTAAAAAATGCGAATCCGAAAAGGTAATTTGTATTAACAAATAGCTTATTTTACTGTTTTTATTATTCACCTTTTGATTGTTTAATAAAGAAATAAGTTGATCATCATCATCTTGGGTAGTTTTTAATATTGCTAAATTAAAACTGGAAGAGTTTAACGAGTCTATGATGTCTGAAGTATTTCGTTCCAAAACGTTAACGTCATCAATCCGTGACATAGTATCTGCGACAATATTAGCATGACCTGGAATGTGTCGTAAATCGTTTGTAAATTGTAAAATAAATTCCAAATGTCTGATCTGCCGAGGTGAGCGGTCTGCTTTTGACGATAAAGCGTAAACCAACGGTTTATGATCGGTATAACAAGTAAAAACGCGGCCTTCCAATATATGTCTAAAATGTTTAATTGAAGTGAAAAGTGACAGTAACTCTCTGTCAAAAACAGAATATCGTTTTTGCGCATCTGTCAGTTTTCGAGAAAAGAAACCTAACGGAGAAGTAGAATTATGAAATGTCTGTTCTAACACCGAACCCATTGATACACTAGAACAATCCACAGTTAATGAAAGTGTCACTCCTTCCAAACAACTAGGGTGAGCTAAAACTGTGGCATTTATTAAAGCTTGCTTAGCTTTCTCAAAACTAGCAGAACAATCCAATGGCCAGAAATTAATAACTTTACTTTTATCACGCAACATTCTAGCATTCAACAAATGTAAAGGATTCAAAGTTTCTGAAAAATTAGGGACAAATCTATGATAAAAATTAATCATACCGATGAAACGTTGAAGTTGTTTAATAGTAGATGGTTGAGGAAAATTAATAATAACTTCAACTCTCTCTTTAGATGGCACAATACCTTCTGGACTAATATAGTGTCCCAAAAAGGTCAAACCACTAGTGCCAAAAACACATTTAGTTGGTTTGATATTGATTCCATAGTCATTAAGGCGTTCAAAGATTAAGCGTAAATGCTCCAAATGTTGTGTATGATCCGAGCTCGCTACAAGAATATCACCAAGATACACGAAAACAAATTTCAAGTTAGAAAAAATTTCATTCATAAATCTTTGGAATGTCTGACCAGCATTTCTCAAACCAAAGGGCATTCGCATAAATTCGAATAAGCCGAAAGGGGTTGTGATTGCTGTCTTATAAATGTCACATTCGGCGACAGGTATCTGATGATAAGCACGAATCAAATCGATTTTCTAAAATACTTTACAACCAAATAAATGAGCATTAAAATCTTGTATGTGTGGTAAGGGGTACCTATCAGGAACTGTAACAGCGTTTAACTGTCGGTAGTCACCACACGGACGCCAGTCATTGGGTTCCTTTTTTGCAACCATATGTAGCGGAGTAGCGACAGATGAAGAAGATGCTCTACAAATCCCTAATTCTACCATATGGGCGAATTCCTCCTTAGCAACATCAAATTTCACTGCATCCAATCTGCGTGGACGGTTAAAAGGTAAATGACCCTCAGTCACAATAAAATGTTGAACGGTATGTTTTACAGGTAAAAAATAATCTGGTGTTCCCACCAATTGCGGAAAATCATGCAATAATGCCGTATATTGGTCTTCAAAAGAAAATAACCTCGTGGAAATGACAGAACTAGTTTCGGCGTAACAATTCACTGACAAACTTGTCTTGTTATCGATCAAAATATTGTTCTTCAAGTCCACAATTAAACCAAAATGTGCCAAAAAATCTGCATCAATAATCGGGATCTGTATGTCAGCTATATTAAATATGAAAGTAAACACACGACGTAATCCCAAATTAACTTTCAAAAGTTTCTTACCGTAGGTGTAAACGATTCCACCGTTAGCCGTGGTAAGAACTAAATCCTTGTTTACCTTTAAATCTGTAAAAGCATTTCTCGGTATAACCGACAAATCTGCTCCGGTATCAATCAAAAAGCGAAAATTATTTGATACATCAAAAATAAAAAGGCGACGTCTGCTGTCAAGCTCTCTAGTGTCAGCAGACATGACAATAGAACTGTCTAGTTTTTTGAATTATTCGATTTATTTGATTTATTATCAAATAATGGAACGTTATAAAAAGTACACCAAGGACCGCCGCACATATATGCTCGGTCTTTATATACTTGATGATAATAGCAAATTGTGTTGCATGAAGGATCAAAATTATTTCGATTATTAGAAAATCGTGAATGTGAACGACGTCGGTTATGACAATTAGTACAACGTGTCTCATTTAGAGACGTGGAAGGACGAATCGTATCATTCGAAGATTGTAAAGTAGACAATTGTGATTCAAGTGATTGTTGTCTTTGTAAAACTTGATTTAAAGTCAATTGGAAACTTGTAGAAAAGTTATTAAAAGTAGTTAAAAGGTCTGATAATGTTGTGAGCGGAAACGTGTCAGGGATTGAAACAGGCAAAGCAGAAAAATTAGATTGAACTGGAGTCTGACAAGATTCCCAAACTTTATCAGCTATGTCGAGAACTACTTGCAAATCTGACTTTCCCGAAGCAGTCAAGGCAATATAAACTGTTTTCGGTAAACGTCGTTTCCACAAATTCATTAGCAAATCCTGACTCACCATGTGCGAACCGCCAACAACACCTAACATAGAACGATAAAAATCTGAAGGCTTCCTGGTTCCAATTTCTGAACCGGTTAATAAATCTTCAAGCCTTTTCTCTACACTGGAGGAAAGGCGTGAAATTACAATAGTTTTCAAATTACCATACAAATCTCGTTCTGGAGGATTAATGATAACATCGTAAATATTATTGATTATCTCCAAGGGTAAATGGGCAACAATTAGGTCGTATTTTTTACGATCAGAGGTTATTCTCGAAACATTAAATTGTGCCTCAACTTGCATGAACCATATCAATAGATTTGACATCCAAAAAGGGGGTAATTTGACAGACGTTACACATTGTTGATTAACAGGCAGGGATTCGATTAACTCGACAGTTGTCTGAGGTGGATCAACCATTATTAATATCACAAATTGACAGACGTAGGAAAAAAAAAAAAAAAATATTGATTGCTTAGCAAATCTTTAAGTAATGGTGAGTAATATATGCAACGTACTCACTTGGCCTCGCAAATAACACTTAGCATCAATGCTAATAAAAACAACTCTCAGACTGCCAATTCGGAGGGATCCAAAACCATAAATTCAGCTATAAATTTCAGACGAGACTTCCTCTGCGCCGGGTACCAAAATGCTCCAACTGGTCAATGGTCTAGACGAAACCACGCCAATTGTATCACGTCGGGGTCACCAATTGTGGTTATGTTAACCACAAGTTTAATAAAATAAAATTAAATATCTTGAATTATCATATATTGCAAATGTATAATACAATAATATAATATTGTTTCAAGTTAAAACAAACAGTAAAATTAAATCTTATTAATTTTTTTTGTTAGAATATTATTCTTGAAGTATTTCTTATTTTCTTTCTTGGTTACCTCTTTTCATTTCTTTTTGGGGAGCTCTATATGAAATGCACATGTAGCTTCTATCTTAAAATGAGTACGCTACACGGCCTCTTGGGGAATACTTCTTTTAAACCTAATTGCAATTACTTTATATAATGTGACAGGTAATTAGCTGAGCCTTTCGTACGTTATTTAACAAATATTTTCTCAAACCGATGAGATTTTTTATAGAATTTTCGAATTAAATTTATATCGTTTTAACATTTTATCAAAAATATAGGTATATAAATAACAATGTTTGAGTAAACATTTAAATCTCGTATAAAGGAAGCACGTAAAATCCTGGAAATCCCGCATATAGACTGCAGCAACTACCTTTGAGTACTAAGTAGAAAGAGTCCGGCAGTCAGGTCTCTGACTTGTGACTTCATGGATTGACACTACAGAGCCTCACCCTACGGTAGCACGTGTGCATTTTGTATGATTTCATGTAAATGCTGTTAAGTCGTATGATTTCAATAAAAAGTCGATAATGGGATCATCCGCCACTCAAAGAAAGCGGTGATTAGAACATCACAATAAATAATAACAAGCTAACCATTATACTCTTCGCCGATTACTGCACTTTTTATGTAAATGTTGCACATTCTGTACAATACTCTTCGCAGTTCTTTGTCAATAATGTTAGTTTTAGAAATTTTTTATTATACAGACAAAACATAAAAACAATTATTTAAAAAAATTTAAATAATTCAAAACTTTTTTATTTATTGGTCAATTTTGTTCAAAAACAATAGGGCTTTTCCTCTTGCTAGCTAACACTAACTGTTCAAATTTCAACACAGTCGAAAATTATCATGGTTACAAGAAACTTGGACAGACGGACAGACAAACGAACCAACAGAGAGACAGTCGGTCGGATGAACGAACAGACAGACCGAGAGCCAGAGAGACGAACGGACATTTTGAAAGTTGTTCAGAATTCGATCATCACCATAGTCATATGAAAATTATTTCGCTACGAGTGACATTACCGGTTTTAGAAATGCATCGACCACATGCAATACTCTCTTCGTTTTGTATTAGGGAAGGGTATAATAACAAGCTGAATATTAAACTCCTTGATGATTTATTGAACTTTTTGTATAATTGTTGCACATCCTATGGGATATCCTTTGCAGTGTCATCGTAAATAATGTTAGTTTAACTTTCACGTAGTAGAGTGGTAGTATAGTAATCGTAATAAAATTGAGTTGAAATTTTGTACACGTATGTATCATAACGAGATCTGGAACTGGATTGTTTTTTTAACTTATCCGGTGAAGGGTTGCGGGTTAAATATGGGTAAATAGAGGAAAACAAGTGAAGCAAGTAGATGAGAGTACAAAAAATTGGAATTTGGTATACAGTATGTCTCACTCTTCATGGCTCCCATACCACAGCTCTCTTATTTAATGCGATTTTTTTAAAAATTTGGGTGGAAGTTACTTATCCATCAGGAGATTGTGTAACGGTGAAATATTTAAAATCCACCAATGGCATCCGTCGTTATGAAGAAAAATGTACCTAATTTTCCAGAAAAAATACTAGGCAAAGTTTTAACTGTAAAACAATCTCATTATCTTATTCTTTCAAGAACTCACTAATACCGAGTTTCAATAAAAAAAATCAAAATCAAATTAAAAAAAAAATTTAAAGTACTTACCAATTATTAGTCATAACTTTATTTTTGGACGTAAATAAGTTGAAGAAATCCATTTAGAATGAATCATGTGATATGTTGAGTGAACTATGATTTAGTTATCTTTTGTTATTTATTGAATTGTTCGTGAGTCAAATGTATCTAAAATTGAACTTTTTTTATTTCCAAGTCAATTACTGTTTGCTTTTGACTGTTAAGTGAACTGACTGACGTCACGTGATTAATTCTGAATGAAAAGCATGTCATTCTCTAGCTTAATTAACTTTTAATTAAGTCCGAAAATAAAGTTATGACTATAAATTGGTACTTTAGAAAGGTAAGTTTTATTTTCCTATTACGTGAATACTAACTATACTATATTATTAAAATTCGGTTCCAGTGAGTTTTTGTTAATAACGAATAAGATTATGAGTTTCTTTTACAGTGAAAACTTTGCCTAATATCTGTTTTTGGAAAATTAGGAACATTTTTCTTCATGACGACGGACGCCACTGGTGCACAGTGGTCCAAAATCAGAGAAAATGGACAAAAATCTGATTATTTTCTAAGTAAGTCAGAAATGACGTACATATCACGAGGGAAATTGTGAAAAAAAAGTAAAATAAATCTGGGGTGGGTTTTAATGGGTGGTTATTTGGCAGTGGCTATTCACAGGTATTTTTTTATGCAAATTATTCAAAATGGCTCATGAAGTACGAAAAAAATAATAATAAAACATCAAACTCAGGGGTGGCTTTGTAGGGGATAGTTTTTTGACTAAGTGAAAATTTACATATTTTGCATGCATTTTATTTAAAATGATTCATAAAATAGGAGAAAAATAATGAAAAAATATCAAATATTAAGGGGTGGTTTTTGGACCACCAGATTCTGCCGACAAAATATCAAACAGTTCTCTTCTTGTAGGTATTCTAAAATAAAAAATTTGAATTTGATGGTTGCTTAAACTAGGGTAGTTTAGGGTGGGGGCGATGAAATAACTTAATATGTAATATAGGTGCAAGGCTTTATGTGTCCATATTATAGCGTTTGCCATACTACTGACGGCAACGACACTATCTTATTTCGGTTTGAAAATAACTTGAAGCGCCTTGTAGCGAAATTAAAAAACGCGAATTTTTTCTAACGGAACAACTTCGAACAAAAATGTGTTTAACCGGAGCATAAAGGGATACCTAGAGTATTCTTTAGAATGAACATCGCCGTGGCTTTTAGCGGCAAACTCTCTTTAGGTCTAATAGAATTTACAAAATGCCAAAAAAATTACGTATATAAAAAATAATAAAATTAGCCACTTCAAACTAAAATTTTTGGAAAAATGGGGCATTTCCGAATTTGTTCAAAGTCCGAAAAATATCCACAGGATTAAAATAGGTCCGAAAATCGGACAAAAGTCCGTCAATCGGCAACACTGCAACAAACTGAAGTAAAATCATAGTTTAACAATTATTCATGTTTGAAAGGTCATCGCAGGTAGATTTCTCAAACAAATGGGTCGATATTCCAGGAAATATTACCTGAGATGTATCCTAATGTACCCCTGGAACGTGAAAGCTGTATACACTTATAGAATTTGAATTTTGTCAACTTTTTATCTATTTCGGACCACCCTGTGGTGGCATGATACAATCTTCCGATGGATAAGTACTTTCGACCCAAATTTTATAAAAATCACATTGTAAATAAGAGAGCTGGGATATGGGAGTCATAAAAAGTAAGACATACTGTATATACTAGAAGCCAAGGCCTCAGATTTTTTATAATATTTTCCGCCTGCCCTCAACACCACCCCCACTCTATTATTAGAGGGGTTGATACAATATAATTGACGCATTCATTTGAAATTTGGTAGACGTGTATATATTGTATAGTTTCTTGGAAATAAAAGTTAAAGTTAAAAATTATAACAGCGTCTGGAACTAGATGATATTTTGAGATGTTTCTATTGATGGTTGGGGGGCTAAATAGGGGTAATTAGAGGCAAATAAGTAAAGCAAGCTGGTAAAAGTACAGAGACTTGGGATTTGGTGTATACTAGAAGCCAATATTTTTTTTTTCATTTAAATTATAACTTTTTTATTTACTGATCGATTTTGTTCAAAATCAAATACAATCAATCCAAATATCAATACAATCGTTTTTTTCTTAAATTATCGTGCTTACAAAAAAAAGGTGACGGACGGACAGATGGACGGACAGACAGACGGACAGAGCGACATCAGACGAATAGATACACAAACAGACGGATTGGTGGACGGACGGACGGACATTTTGAAAAGTGTTCAGAATTCGATCACCTACACAGTGATATAGAAAAAGTTTTCTCTACCGATTTTAGAAATGCGCCGATCAAATGCAATAAATATACTCTTCGTCTTGTGTTTGCGTAGAGTATAATAGCAATAATAATAATAATAATAATAATAATAATAATAATAATAATTCTCCAGACATGTCACATCACGAGAAAGTTTTTGAACGATGGAGGATAGGCATCTGAACCATCCATCGGAATAATGGGATATGATGAATTTCATCCCCATTAACCGAGCCGAATCCCAAAGGCGCGCGCGAGGGATCGGTAAATTTTTTCCAGCCTCGGCTGAAAAAGTGAATCGCTTAATTCGATAATAATAATAGCTGCCCCCATTAACATACATCCAACTCCAAAAGTCAGTTATTCTAAATACAACGGCAATAGTCCGGTCTCACCTCAACCTTCCCCAGTAGAATTGATAGATTACTTGTTTGAAAAAACCGTAACTATCACCTTCCATCTAAAGACATGCAAAACAAATAATAATAATAATCATGATAATAATAATAACAGTTTATTGGTAAACTAAATGGCTATCGACTGAGATCTTTCTGCCAGATACGATCAAAATCAAACAGTTAATTTTTTTTTAAATGAAAATCATGATTAAGTTGCGTTTTATAAATATTTGGTGTATTTGGCTTGTGCGAGGATTATTGAGAGGATTTTGAACACGTGGGAGCGAAACAGAGCACTTTGAATTAGATTACGAGGTATTTAAAAATTAAGTATTATTTGTTTGCTTATAATTGTATTGAAACATATTCTTTATAGGATTTTACAAACAGCAGAAAAAATAACTATCTATAACTAAAAGAAAAACTATGTGTAAAAATATTAATGAAATCTTTGCATTCTTTCGATAATCTGAATTCTGGTTATGCTAGCAAATTAACATCCTAAAACGATTTGTCTAATTTCTTATTTGACAATTCTCATTCTAAAACTAGCATCAACACAGTCCCCTACGGCCATGCAGATTAAACTAGTATCTACATAACCCCCTACGATTGTGAAGATTCAGTTAAAAATGAGAACAAAGGTCTGAAATAAATTTATTTATCTACCTTGTCTTAAAAATTTTTCATTCTAATTTTCATGAAATTTATCATTCTGTTTCTTGAAAATGCTTAGCCTTTGACGCGTTTTTCGCCCTTATTCTGGAGCTCATCAGAAAGACATAAAGCCACTCATAAAGATAAATTTCATGAAAATGTAATCCATTAGAATGAAAAATTTTTAAGACAAGGTAGATAAATAAATTCATTTTAGGCCTTTGTTCTCATTTTTAACTGAATCTTCATAATCGTAGGGGGTTATGTAGATACCAGTTTAATCTGCATGACCGTACACAGAGAAAAATGTGTGTGATATTTTACCACAATTGTAGGAAATTGTACTCCAAATTGGTCTTAAAATGTTGACAGGAACAATTTGTGCAAATAAATAATACATTTTTGGGGCAATGATTTTGTACAGTTTATGCATTAACATTGTTTGAAATTTTTGAAAAAACTTAAAAATCACATAAATTGAATTATGGCTGCATAAAAATAGATAATTTTATTCCACTTGTGGAAGTTAGTTTCTACAATTTGTGTGAAATTTTTAAATATATTCTGGATTTCCTAAACAAACATTCACATCTAAACCTCTTCATTTGCAAAACATATTTACAAAAAATTGTGCTCTTAAGTGACACAATGTTTATAGTTTTTTAAGAGAATTTGTTTTGTTTTCCACAATTTCTAAATGAGAAATCCTGAAATTGTATGTTTATTTTGTCAACTTTGTAATTCATTTTGCACAATATATACACTTAATTCAAAGACGCTGTTTAGTAATGTATGAAGCGGGGTTAGTTTTGCACAATTTATTACTCTATAATCTTCAAATTATGTATATATTTTTTGGTTCACTGTGCACTCATTTCACACACTATATGTATCCACTTCATTTTAATTGTATTATTCTGTAACACAAATTGTGAAATATTGTTTCCAAAATTGGAGGTATTCCGAAAGGATTTCAAGAAAAAAAATTAAAGAACGAATATTTTATTTTAACAGAACAACAATTCATAATAGAGCATGCATTTATATATTATCATATGGTAAATGAAAACGTTTCTATTTTTTTAAATACAAATAAATTTTATATGCATAAAGTTCTAGTTGAAAAGAAGTAGGTGACTTACATTTATGCTTAAAATAAATCCATTTAATAATTATAATTTGGAAGGCTTCCAGTGCTTCTTCTTTTTAGCTTCTATTAACGCAGTTTGTAGTAATAAAGGTTATGTCGTAGTCACGTCTTATTCTTAAAAAAAAAATAACATTTATCAGTTCATCACCAAAATCAAATGTATTGCTTACCATCAGAATATCCTTTAGCAGTTTAGGAACAGCTTTCTGTCGCTTCGCATAAGAAAACGAAATTACTCTCAAGCTGTAAACGAAATCAAGTATTAGAAGATAGGTATCATGCATTCTTCGCATAAAAACAAGAAACCATTTTTATATTTATATGTTGACGAAGTTAATTTAAGAGAACATATATGCAAATCTGTAACTCTGTTTGAAGTACTTACCTCTGTGAATGCTGCATGGAATTACATCTAGGAAAACCCACTCGGTTAATAACTTTTCAACAAATTCCATCATAAATGTAAGTACTTGTATAATTCGGAAGTGTACGTCTTCACTTAACGAAATATCACCTGGATCTGATGCGTAATTGCCTACGCGTATATGCGTAGCATGGCCGGCGCAGTCAGTACAATGTTTAACCAATGAACTTTACGTGAAACAAATGAAACAATTATAAAAAAATTTAAAACAATATCACCAAACTGATTGTGAATAGTATGTCATTAAATTGTGCAATTTGTGCGGGCGGCATAGATTACTATTATTGTTCAGCGGAAATAAATATATTGGGACTCCTACTTTCACAAGTTTGTCAACAACCGTTTATAAAATAAAATCACATTTTTATTTTACACAAGTTGTGCAAATCCTTTAAACAATTACTTAAAACTAATTGTAAATAGAATGGCAACAAAATATATAGTTTGAGGATACTATTAACAATTAATTTAGTTAAATTGGCTATGATTTGTTGAGAAAAAATAAATAAATTTAACTCTAAATTTCGCCAATTTGTTGGTCGAAGTTTTCAATAAATTAATCGTAACTAAATCTTTATATTGGATAAATAAAACGCACAAGAATTATGCACAATTAAAATGTGTAAAACTATATATCGTTGTGCCTTAAAATTTTACAATTGTTTAAAAAAATGCAACAAGACGTCATTCCACAACATTGTGCAAAATGTTCCAAAGCGATTTCTCCTTGTGTAGGGGACTGTGTGGATGCTAGTATTAGAATGAGAATTGTTAAATAAGAAATTAGACAAATTCATTTCAGGATGTTAATTTGCTAGCATAACCAGAATTCTGGTTATCGAAAGAATGCAAGGATTTCATTAATATTTTTACACATAGTTTTTCTTTTAGTTATTGATAGTTATTTTTTCTGCTGTTTGCAAATTCCTATAAAGAATATGTTTCAATATAATTACGGGGTAATTTAAAACATTTGGATTGGTAATACTGCTCAGAATGTTAATTTGCACAGAGCATTGAAATTGTCTATTAGAATCTGGCTCACCTATTGGACTCCAGTATATGTAGCTTTAATATTCGCAATTTACCCATTCATAACTGATGATACTAAATTGTTAAAGAATCTGAATTTGACAGTTTATATCTAAAAGTGTATGAAATTAAAATTCACACCACGCTCTTGGATGGGATTAATCAGATAATACAAATTCTTTAGGTACGTACAATGTACATACCAGTCTAACGGATTCACTATCAGATTTAAATTCGTGTATCACAGGTCCTTGAATCGCATGTATTCACATTTTAACAGTATACAATACTATTTTGTAATTGCTGAATACATGGCTTCTGACAAACATTTAAATTGCAATACACATGGATAATTAATTCATTAGGGTATACAAAACCATATAAAAATTCATCATATATTCCACTTACCTAATTTCTTCGAAAATAGCGATTTTATAATCAAAAATGAAAATGAAGTTATCAAATGCAAGGAAAGATAAATGAAAGTATTGATTAAGTATAAGTATGCTCCTCAAGATCTAGTAAAAATAGCCACAGTACTTGCAGATTGTTTAAAGGGTCTCTCGTCTATTAAACCCGTCTTCATCTTAGCCTTAAAGATCATTTGAGAATTACTCTACAATTAGCTCCTGCCCAGGATTACCAGCCTGTTTACAAATTACTTGATTTCCTAGAAACTAATTTCCTTATATCATCAAGCGTTAATTCTAACTTTTCTATAAGCTTAAGCCTAATGTACATGTATATCTTGCAAGCGACAGTAATTCTACGTGCAGGAAACAACATATTGAAATTCTCATATCGGTGTCCTGAATGTTCAGGTTTTCTTTGAATAAAGGGCTAGTGTTAGATTGCATCGATTAGTCACAAAATGAAAATGATGATATGCATAATAGGATCATCTGGATCCACTTCATAAGTATTAGTATAGTTCTAGTCCACGACAAACACATCTCTGAGCACTGCTGCTCATATTTGTTCCAGTGGCAGCGTAATCAACAAGCCTCCTTTTACTCTGTTAATCAGGCAAAGTCAGGAGCCTGGAGCATCATGTGTATTAGGATCAGTCATGTATTGTATTACATCTTCATATTTTGTATACTCAATAATAATATTAATAATAATAGCGTCTTTATTATCCATATAAAAGAATATACTCAATTACAAAACTATTTAATACGTAGGCAAATGGAATATAGGCGAAGTTCAGAAATACTTTAACAAATATTAAAGGTAGTAATAAAAATATAAAATTAGGCTGATCTTCGACTTAACCTAATTCGCGCATTACATTTAATGAAAGTAAATTAAAAATAATTACACCTATCGTTAATACAAAGAAAAGACAACTTTCAACTTAGAGCGAGGGGCTAATGACCTTAAATATGTTAATTATAAATTAATATTTTTAATTTTCTCCTAAAACAGTTTACATTCTTTCCTTTTTCTCCAGTTCTCGGGTAGAGAGTTATATATTTTGCAAATCTGATACCTAATAGAATGTTTGAATCGCTCTGTTGAATGAACAGGTGGGGATAAAAGGCCTTTGAACCTCAAATTAAGGTTGTGTACGTCTGTACGAAATTCGATTTTATTATATAAGTATTCAGGAGATTTCTTTACTAAAATATGATGTAAACATGCTGTGCGACATTCTCTCATGCCTGCATATACTATAAATGAATCTGAAGCAAAAAGTTTAAATTTCTTGTATTTTATTTTTGTACACAGTAGTTAAATTAGGGCCATAGAGGTAGTCAGCAGAATCTAACAAAGACAAAACCAAGCTTTCAATAACATCACTTTGATTTTAGATATAAATATTGCCTATTCCCGTAAATTAATTTGATACAATTGTATGATTTTTGTGTAAGTTTATTTACGTGTTTTTCAAATCGGAGATCACTGTCAATAATAACACCTAAGTTCTTAGTAAACAATTTCAAGGGTTTCTTGATCTACATTTATTTGAATCTGATTTTTAGTATTGTGTCAAGATTTTTTAGGTCAAAAAATTGAAGTATTGGGTTTGCTGATGTGATACATTTAAAAAAGATTTTGTCTTCAAGAATCTTAATAATTTTGCACCAATGTTATACTACAACATAGTTTATATAAAAGATAACAGCTTTCCTACTTCTAAAGCTCACCAACTGGTAAGTAATCGATAGTACAAGATATTCGCTTAATACAAATACTTGCACGAATTGTAAGAGTTATTTAGTGAAGCGTCCATCACTAACACAATTTCTCATATCACTCTCGTCGTCTGCTATGCTCTAAGAACAGGATCAATAATGTCTTTAGTTGATTCAAATGTGTCAGGTAATTGCACGCTGGTTCCTGTACCATTACATGTGCCGGAAAACAGGCATGTCTGAAGTCGCCTACTATTGTTATATGTTCTTGGGTGCCAAAATTAAAACTGGACGTCAGGTTGAATGATTGTATATTTTGTAATATTGGAGTAGTTAAACTCGCGCTACGACTCTAACTAACCTTATTTTCTTTAGTTGTGAGAATCACCAAACGGCCATCGATGCAATGTTAAATAGTTTAGTTAACATCAAAGTTTCTCTAACAACTAATGTTACTCTCTATTGTCCCTTAAAGATATGCAAATCTATAACGTATTGATAAATTTCATGAACACTATTAAATTGTTACTTTAACATCGTTCTGTGAGGTTAGGTTAGCTTCGTGTTCCTTAATTGTCCCTCCTGTTGTGATATACAGGGTGTAATTAGTTTCATGTCATTAACAAAACTGCTGGTAGGGAACGACAAGACAAACAAAAAACCTTATATAACATGGGGTCTAAAGCTCATAGTTTTGGAGAAAAAAAATAAACAAAAATTTCGCAAATTTTCAATAAAACTTTTTGAGAACTGCAGGAATATTGAGGTAGGTTTAGATCTAGATCTGATCTGAAGAAAACTATACCCTAACTCTTCCTTGTGCAATATTTTAGTTACTGTCGGTGCTTCGTTATGTATAGACGTCCAACCCCCGCCGTTCGTTGTTTTTGTTATTTTTGAATTTCGCGTCATTGTGTATTTATAGTTAAGATTTATTTTATTGACTTACCGTTCAAGTTGTCAAATTCTTGATTACGTACAGACACAACTTACTTGTTCGTTCTTTTTGTATTCCGTTTTGGCTTTTGTAACAGGTTTTTATTTCATTTTTCTTTATTGACAACGTTAGTTGATAGTTTAGTGTTTAGTGTTGAACGAAGTGCGTATGTACTTAATTCGACGTACCGAACTGTGTATTGATACAGACGCAGAGATTTTGAATCATTTAGGAAGGTAGTAAGCTTTTAACCCAGGACACTCATTTATGTTACAAATGTTACTAAACCACATTTAAATTTTCTAAATTAGAACAATCCAATATTTTGTTCCAAATTAAAAAATACTTACACATGTAAAGAAATGCTCTGTTTAAACCTCTATGTCCATTATTTGCTTGCAATTGTGCACGAAGAGAGAACGAATTATTTACCTCTTTATACTTACGTCAGGTCAGTTGAGGCCGTCCATCAAAGGCGATCGATGTCCCTTTGATACCGCGTGTGCCGGCGAGCACTTTTTTATGACAATTTAAAAGTTGTATAATTGGGAAGTACAAGTCCATCGACCAAGAAAATCAGTGGTCCTCAATAGTTGTCTACCATAATATTAAATATGTTAACCCAGATCAGTTTTTTTCAAAGTGGAAAAGTCATAAAGGTTTTTTGTTTGTCTAATCGGTCCCCATTACCAGTTTTTTTTAATGACATGAAATTGATTACATCCCTTATAAGCCCTTCCCGTGGTCTACCTGTGTAATGTTATGGCAAGAAATGTCCTGACAGACCCCTTGGCGAGAAGAAAGTGGCCTTGTGAACTATTATCTTATGTATACGGTTGGGCTGTTGTGTTAGGTTACTTTAGGGAATGAATAGGGCATTTCTAATTTGGATTTCAAAATGTTGAAAGAATCAAACAAACATATTTTTGATTGTAATAGGAATTTCGAGTTGATGGTTTTCTAGGTTAAAGAGTCTATAATTTCACTCCTTTTTCTCAATGTGTGCTTTACTCACACGAAATGAACTACTTCTCCTACAGCCATCACATCGTGTGGCAGTTATTTTTTACTTTTAGAATACAAACGTTGCTTTTGATGTTGAAGAATGTACTATTTTCTAATAGGAATCCAAGTCCAAATGCAATTATAGAGGTATCTACATTATATGAGTAAGTAAATTCTATAGTTTCGTAAAATGGAACAGTGTGACGACAATTGGATATTTATGACATCATTGGAAGGTATATAACATACACAACCAGTACGTAAGGGAGATTTGCAAGCATATGACTATACCAACAAACTATTATCTCACTTTTCTAGAATTATATACAAGATGTTTATATTAATATTTGAACATTCACTATGATGAGGTATATACAGTGTGTCCCAGGCTAGATGTAACAAGAGGTGTAATGGACCAAGAATTTTGGAATTTTGGAATGGTATTTGGGGATTGAGTTCTGCTTGTTGTAAAACTAAAGTTTACCAAAAATGGCTTGATTTGGTGTTCTGCAGGGTGTTTTATAAGCAAAGTTGTAAAAATCACCACTAATAAAGTACCTCTATTTTTCAAAATATGAAAAAAAATCCACTAAGAAAAGTTATTTAGAATGCAATTTTATACCTCTGTATGAATTTTCAGGAATATATAATTATTTTTTTGAAACTTTCCATTTTTTCAATAAATTAGGATTTTATTTTGAACCATTCAGTTAAAACTGCATAGAAATTATTTGTTGTGAATTAATATTTAAAGTTATGTAGAAGCTAAAAGCAGGCTATGAGAAAAGCAGTGAATACACATTTATCATTTATTATTGACACATCTGTCAAACGTGGTCAATATTATCCTTCATTTCTGTTTCAAATTAGCGAACCAAGCATAAAAAATTAAGTGAAAATGGTACTCACAGTGCGTGAAAAAATATACATTGTACAATGCTACGGAACTGGCGGTGAAAACTCGTTAAGAGAAGTGCCAATTTAATTTGAAATTTCCAAACACTGCTTTGTTACGTACTCAGGCTATGAGAATAATTAAAAAGTTTCTGACTACTGGTAGTGTTCTTAACATGAAAAGAAAATTAAAAGCATATGATGAAGGGGTTATTATAGCTCATGCCTCTGTTATAGAAAATCCTAGGATGCCACTAAGAGAGAGGTCAGCTTTTATTAATATTAGCAAGTCTGAACTCCAAAGAATTTACAAGGCAAAGAAAATTAGGGCATATAAAGCAAATTATAAACATACGCTTGAAGAGGGAGATGACGGCCGTAGGTTGGATTTTCGTTTGACCATTGGAGAAAAAATCACGGAAGAGATATTTTTTCATCATTTCATAGTTTTCTCAGATGAATCCACATTCACAACCAATGGTGTCGTTTCATCTCAGAATTGTCGGTTTTGGACTTCTGAAAATCCAAATTTTAGAATTCATTGTAGAAGACAATATTGTAAAAAAGTGAATGTGTGGTGTGCCGTTTCTTATCACGTTGGAGTTATTGGACCTTATTTCATTGAGGGAAGGTTAAACCAGCACACTTATTTAGAGCTTCTAGAAAGATTTTCTGAAGAACATTTAAATATTTTAAGAGATATGCCTTTAGTTCATTTTCAACATGATGGTTGCCCTGGCCACTCCACAGAAATGGTTAATCGGTGGTTGAATTTAAATTTTGGAGAACATTGGATTGCCAGGAATGGACCGATCAAATGGCCGGCGAGATCCCCAGACCTACCAATATTGGATTTCTTTTTATGGGATCGCCTCAAGCAGTTGGTTTACGCTGAACCACTTCCTAACAATGTAGCAGTATTGAAGCAGAGAATTACAAATGCCTTAAACTCCATACCGTTAGATCATATTCGAAACAGTTTTAAGGACTTCAGGTGAAGGATCGAAATGTGTGTGGATGTGGGTGGTATCTACGTCGAATAATAAAAAAATTGTAAAAAAATTGTCAATAATTAATTTGTTTGTGAATCTGTTATGTTTTTAACATTATTTATTACTTGTTGTATTTTTAAACCTCATTAATCTTCTGTTAGTAATTGTTTCCTGTTTTACAATTAGTTCGATTAACATTATGCCTTCTTACATCTCCTATATTCATTTTTTTATTTACCAGTAGCCTACTTTTTGAGATGGTTAACATTTGCTCCTACACAACTTTAAATATTAATTCAACTCTTAATTCGCATAAAACGGGAAGTTTCAAAAAAATAATTTTATATTCCTGAAATTTGGTACAGCGGTATAAAGTTGCATTCTAAATAACTTCCCTTAGAGGAATATTTTCATATTTTGAAAAATAAAGGTGGTGATTTTTACAACTTTGCTTATAAAACACCCTGTAGAACACCAAATCAAGTCATTTTTGGTACACTTTAGTTTTACAACAAGCAGGACTCAATCCTCAAATAATATTCCAAAATTCCAAAATGTTTGGTCCATTACACCTCTTGTTACATCTATCCTGGGAAACACTGTATAAGGGTTCATTCGAAAAGAGACTGAAATATTTCAAACAAATATGAGATGTAATTGCAGGATGTATCCAATAAAGGAAAGGCATCGCTGAAAGCTCGATAAGCTATATGTTGAGGTGGAAAATACATATTTATTCGAAATGTATTTGAGTCAGATGTAATAAGTATAGAAATATTCTGTAAAAGCGGTTAACTGACAATATGTATTTTACAACCAATGTTTTGAGTAACCTATGTACTACTCTCATCCAAGCGAAAAAGGAGGAACCAAAGCCTTCATGGCTGCCAAAAATATACATAGTGATGTATTTTGTGAAACATCTAAATGTTTTTAAATAATGTTACATCCACATCCATATAAAGTACATCTATAGTTCAAAATCGATCTTATACATGATTTGTAAAAACATATCAGGTGTGCTTAGACCTGATTGTCTGTTAGACATTTTTAAGTTTCTACTTTGGCTGCAACTCTATTTTTAACAGACGTCCCATTTAAGCTTGCCCAGAATCACTAGAATCACCATCAAATATTTTACAGGAGTTTCAAATGGAAATAAATAATCCCCAAGGTAAATATTGTTATGTTAATATTAGGACAGGAGAGATGTGTTAGAAAAATACAATCACTGTCAATTCATTTGCTGAGAGATCAAAATCATTAAGAGAGAGAGAGAATCATTATCTTAATCTAGTTGTAAATGTAGTTAGAAGTTCCATAATTGTATTGTAATTTGTATACTCTTTATATACACAAAAATTATCGGCATATTGCATTATACTAAGTTTAGTATAATGCAATATGGCATATGGGCATAGTTAATTTTGTGTATAACCACAGTAAACATAAATTGTTTGCGTTGAAGACAATCCGTTCCAAGTAATCACCATTATAAGACAGGAAATACATGAATCATAAAAATACTCAGCAGAAATATTTACAAGCTGTTTGTTTTTCTCATACAATTATCAGGTTATTAATGATTAACTTTAATATCACATCAATATTTTTAGTATCCTCCATCAGTATCAGCCGTGACTCAGAACGTATTGCAGTATATTGTTAAGTGTGCGATAAAATATTTCTTTCTTTTATGTCGATAGCGAAAATTGATATTTATTGGCATGGTCAAGATTAGGTTGTATCACGAATATGATAAGAACATTCGATTTAAATAGCATTAATAATCTTTTAACTGGATCATTAACGTATATTTGTAAATTCGTATTCAATTTCACATGTTTGTCAGCCAGGCGTCAGTCAGTCAGTTTAGTTCAAATTTTAAAAGTCAGCTTTGAACCACTTCCAATTCATATATTGCCTTGAAATATTGCATACACATGAAGTATCGATAAGAATACAGCAGTATAGAATAACATCTAGAGAAAATGAACTACATAAGTCAAAAGATGGAAAAGGAAAGTTCGTGTTTGTATTACCACAGTGTACAGTGCTCTCAAATGTAGTTTTTTGGTTCAAAAATGGCTAGAAAGTGCAAATCTTGTCGGAAATAAACATGTTTTTTAAATTAAAGCTTACAGAATTTCCAACAAATCTCGGAGCCCGAACTTTGAAAATAATTCCCTTTTTTAATATTTTAAGTTGAAAACCAAAAATTTTTGATACAATGTACTGAATAACTTCATATGATGAGAATATCAAGTCCTTGAAGCTGAGGATCATAATTGGAGTATTAGTGATGTCACTAAGTCAAAATTTAATGCCTATAGTCTGTTTTTAAACCAGGAGGAGTAAACATGGAAGTTCCATTCACACCATAAAAGTAACCAGAAAATACACTAAAACTTTTTTGGCGTTTTAGGCAACCAATAATACACGACTACAGTGTTTTTGTGTGTATTTGACCTCTAGATATTTTATATAACATATCCACATCATTTACGCAATATAATGGCACTAAATAATTTGCCGCTTTTACCTTCAGATTTATATATAAGGGATTAAAAACTGATATATAATGTGCAAACGATAAAATAGAAATTATAACCAAATAGTTTATGACATGAAATTAAAATTTTTACAGTATGTCAAAATTTGCGACTATTGCCTTGTGTAAAACTGGCGAGGGTCTAGCCAATCACAGATGTATGATTTAGCGCGTTAAATTTAAAACGCTCCTCCTGGTTTAAAAACAGACTATAATTTGGCATAAGACATTTTTATTGACAGCTTGACAGTTGTCATATTACATATAACCTATAGAGTAGCGGCAGAATGACTACTAGGGCTTCGGTGGAGCATTTCCGAATTAATTCCTGTGGCTTTTATATTTATGTGTATGCGTCGATTTGTTTTTCCTGATTAAAAAAAAAATAAATAATTGTTTGTTGCCGTGACTGTTATATACAGTAAGTACAAACAATTCCGTAGTGAGTAAATGTAATGTTCGAGTGAATATTATTTTTTTGTTAGGTTGAGTGGAAGGTAAAGGGCCGCCAGAAGGCGCCAAAGTTGTAAACATTTCTCAATTTGTATGTGATCAAGTGCACTTCTGACTGCGTACTTATTTTTTGTTTCAAAATGAACTTATGTGCAAAACGCCAGAAAGCTAAGGGGGAGAAAAAGAGAGAAAATACCGATGATAAGCGCATCAGCGCCTTATTTGATCGGTCACTTTTCCCTCTATTTTCACAATTTAAATCAAGTGTACTCCTGATGATTTGTCGACATAATTTGGAGATGTTCAAGAAACTATTCGTCAACTGCCAGAAGTCAATTAGGAAGACATAATAATTATTTTTACGTACAACAAACTTCTCTCTCTTCTTACCAGTGACGTTACGTGACAAATTAATTTCGCGAAATGTCAAAAAATGGTATTTTTCGTTCACTTCTGTCGGTTCGAATTTTCGATTTCGCCCATGCAAATAACGATGCCGTGAAAATGCAAATTTCGATTTTCCGATATCGACATTAGCAAGGATTCCTGCTGATGATTGTATTTAGTTATGAACATTTAAACATTTCATGTTTTTCTTCTTCCGACGAGACTAATTGAAATTTCAGCAGGTTCGAATCCTGTACGGGCGTACTTTTTTAATTTGTTTTGAACTTTTTGAACACTTCATGATGTAAATTGTGAAAATACAGAGGAAAGTGGTCGATCGAATAAGGCGCTGACGCTCTTATCATCGGAATTTTATCTTTTCCTTCCACTTAAACTTCTGCCGTTTTGCACATAAGTTCATTTTGAAACACAAAATAAGTACGCAAATTGTCAGAAGTGCACTTGATCACACAAAAATTACGAAATTTTTGCAACTTTGGCGCCTTCTGGCGGCCCTTTACCTTTCACTCACCCTTCTGGCGATTTCTTCCCTACTTATTTATACTGTCTTCAACCATTCTGGAAATTTTCATTACCACACCGTATCAATTTTTTTACTTGAAGAAATTCCACCTTTGACCATCCACCCACCCGTTATCCTTCCAAACGGCCTTCTGGGGGCCGGCCTCTCACTATATCGGTAAGAATCGAACCTGCACTGGGTAAAATTTCGACTACACTGAGTCACATGCCATCCTCCGTAGCCCAGATCTTAGGCTATTGGAAGTACATCAATATCATATTTCATCATGATTTCAAGGTTCCAAAACCATATACCTAAATAAATTTTTGGCCGAAATTTGTAATTTCTGGGCCCTTCTGGGCCCTTCTACGTATATTACAAATTCTGCGAATAAAAGAACAAAATAAAAGAGTTGAATTACTTTATTCAACTCTTTTATTTTGTTCTTTTATTCGCAGAATTTGTATTAGCGGAGTCAATAAAGGCTGAAAATATGCATTATTTGAGAATAATTTCGGGAAGCGGTAACCGAATACGTCAAGAACAACATACCAAAAGTTACCAACAATAGTGCTTGAGCGCCATTTGTTATTAAACAAATTAGTTGCAAAATATAATTTTTGTCAAATATCTCTTAAAATAAGTGCTTCTAAAAAAACTAATTGTGTCATTCTAAAGTACGGAAAGTTTCAGATGAAAAATGTATATGAAGCTTTTTTACACGATCAAAAATGTAGGCCCCAGAGTTTTTGTTTAAGGCACGGAAATGGAATACAGCGACACGCTAAGTATGGCGCGCAGCTCCGATCACACTACACCAAATTTGTTGTAACTCTTGAACCAATTAATGAAATTGAGCTCAACAAAGCTTAAATGAGAGTAGAAACATGTGGCTATTGGATTATCATATTTTCAAATATAAAAATGAATGTATGTAGGAATAGTGCATAATATTCTTTCTTCTCCTCTTCTTCTCTTCATATCTAAAGAACAGGCGTCAGTATGTGGAATACCGTGGTCAGAGGTCGTTTGACGTTCTGGCCACTTCCGGTATTCCCCAGGGCTCTGTACTGGGCCCACTTACGTTTGTTGTTTTCATAAATGATATTGTAGCTAATCTCAATGTAGAGAGCCTCTTATATGCTGATGATTTGAAAACATATTGCGTAATAGAAAACGAAAATGACTGAAAATCTTCAGAATAACCTAAATGTCGTTAATGAATGGTGCCTATCCAATTACTTGCCCCCACATATCCAAGTGTAACATACTCACCTTTTCTAAAATGCGTCATCCCATCTATTACAACTATCATATAAATGGCCAAATATTGCAGAGACCTGATACAGTAAAGGATTTTGGAATTATTTTTGATAAGTGCCTTAGGTTTAAGGAGCATATTACTTTCACCATCGCGTCAGCTTTAAAAAGTTTAGGTTTTATAATAAGAAACTATAAAGGATTCAGCAACACTGATATTATGAAGTTGCTGTACTATTCATTTGTACGATCAAAATTGGAATACTGCTCATTGATATGGTCTCCTGGATATGCAATTTACATAAATAATGTTGAGAATGTTCAGCACCGTTTTGTTAAGTATTTGTGCTTTGTTGAAGATGGTACCTACCCAATAACTGGTTATTCGCAAAATATTATGCTGGACAGATTTCACATGTCTAACTTAGAAAATAGAAGAATAATACATTCAATAGTCTTTCTTTATAAAATTATTCATGACATGTTTGATTGCCCTCTCATTTTAGAACAAATAAATTTTCATATACCTCGTATAACAAGTCGGAATCGTGATACTTTTTATCTTCCTACCCCTCGAACTAACTTAATAAAATTTTCACCTTTATATTTCATGTGTAAAAATTATAATCTACAGCAAGATCAGCTAGATATATTTAACTGTAGTATTAATTCAATTAAATAACTTAATTTATAATTTATAGCGTTCTCTTTTTGTACTTCTATTATAATTATCTGATATCTATTTTATTATAATATTTTTACATATATGCAATGATTTATGTCCTGATAGTTTAATTAGTTTTTAGTTTATTATACTGTTTTCGTATTCTCTATTGTAATTGTATTCTTAAACTAATGTAGATATATCAAATTCCGGTGAGTGAAAAGAATCTCAAAAATTTATTTTTGAAGATATACACTTCCAAAATTTGAAATCTTGAGAAAGTGATAAAATTTGATATGTATAACTAATTTTAACAACCTATTTATTACTCTGGTTTAAATCGCGTTATTAGATTTGTGTAGGTGCGAGTCTTAAAACTTGAAATGTGTACTTTAAGATGCTTCAAGGTGATTTACCTTAAAAATAAAATCAATCCTCTTTATTTTACGAAAATAAAAAGAAACTCTGTTTGCTCCGAAATTCGTGAAATTAGAGGTAAAATAAATGCTAATAATTTTTATAAAAAAAATTATTTAGCATACCATCCAAAAAGATCCTTTTTATACACTACTTCAAGAGTAATATGTGAAAGTTCCAGGTTTCTATCTTAAAAATTGTAGAAATGGCTTTTACCGATTTCGCTGGAAATCTCTTTATATACCGACTTCATATATGTACTATTCCTATAAATATACATTTGTTTTTTATTGAAAATATGATAATCTACAGGTTGACCATCTTAGAATGGCCGATGAGATTAGGATGCGCGATGTCGAAACCCGCCCACCTCTATGGAGCTCACTTGTTTATGTTCCTTGCTCGTGTAAAGATCGGTGGTACAGCCTCGAGAAAAGTGCTTGTAGTGTGTAACTTATATTATTTAATGCACAGGTACTTATTAGAAGTATCTACTTATACACATTGTTACGTATACTATCACCAGCAGTATTTATGAGAAAATATCATGGTATTTGAAAGAAAAGTAACACATAAATCTTTGTCAAAGCCGAGAAATTATAAGTTTTGTTTTAAAATTTATGGAGCAGGAATCTACAGCTGGAGCACTTTTTATACTATTTTGAAAAATATGTGTACAAATCTATTATCAGTTGTGTTATTATAGCAAAATATGTTTTATTTTAAATGTATAAAAAATTGTATTATAAATAGTGTATAGACAGAGTATAAAAAGGGACATTTTTGGTAACCACGGCTGGCCGCCGGGTATCACGTGTTGAAGTGTCATCATCAGAATCATTATCATAATATTATTACCGTCTACTAACAATATAATTTGTTATTTGTTTACTGGATTACTTCGGAAGTTGGATAGAGGAGAGGTAAGTAAATATAATATATTGTAAGCATTTATCTCAAACTTTATAATTGTAGTCTCATTACATTTAAATCTAATGCCTATTTAGTTTGTATGTTTGCTATATCGCATTGTTTACTTGAAACTAAAACAATTAAATATTATAATTTACAAATATTTCAAATATAAAAACAAAGAACTGTTGTTCATTCGAAAATACTACTTGATCTGTGATATACCGGAATTCTCGGTAAATAGAGAGCATCATTTACTGAAACTTCTTCCCCGACTGTACCGCGTTCATAGTTAAGAAACTTGTCTCTATCCAACAGCGACGTTATTTCCTCTCTCTCTCTCTCTGCGCGGCTATCGGCCATCCTACAATGGTTTACTTGTGATAGCCACATATTTCTTCTTTATTTAAGCTTTGTTGAGCTCAATTTGATTAATTCGTTCAATAGTTCACCAAATTTAGTGTAGGGTGCCTGACGCCGCGAACGCTTCGCGCGCCGTACTTACGTGTCGCTGCGTTCCATTTTCGTGCCTCAGAAAAAAAATCTGGAGCCTACATTTTTGATCGTACAAAAAACTTCATATACATTTTTTATGTGAAATTTCCCGTACTTTCGAATGGCATAATTAAATATGTTTTTAAGAAAAACTTATTTTAGGAGATATTTGACAAAAACTAGTATCATACAACTAATTTATTAATGTATTTATTTATTTGTTTAGCATACATTGCTCAACAGGTATAACCCATTTACAGTGCAGGACGGATACATAAAAACAAAATATTAAGTATATACAATATACATTAAAGAAATATAAGGTACCTACTCCTAAAAATAATATAATATTATAACTAAAGAAAAACAAATATCAAAGACAAGAAATATAAAAATACAAATTATAAGACAAGCATAATAATAAAACTATATAAAAACAGAATGCAAAGAAAAACAAAGAATCAATGGCTATAAAAATCTTTTATGGAATTAACAGTGCATCTGAAAATATCCAATTTGTCACAATGTTTGTTGTAATTATGACACATTGAGAACAGAGGAGAAAATTTAAGTCTGTTAGAGCGCGGAGTGGGAAGATAAAAAGTTTGCATTATCCGAGTGTTTAATGGGACATAAAATTGAAATGTATTTAAAAATTCTGGGCAATCGATCTTGTTATGTATTAGATTATGTAAAAATATTTGAGAGTAGCAAACCCGCCTGTTCTCAAGAGTGTCCATAGAGAATCTACTCAAGAGTTCTGGATGTGGAAAACCAATTGATGGGTATACTCCATCACACTTGAACCACAGTAATTTTACAAATCGCCTTTGAACTCTTTATAGGCTATTACCATGAGTTACGTAATGAGTGACGCGTATTCAAGTTTGGACCGGACAAAAGCAAAGTAAAGTAATTTTAGAGTATCAGTATTGGTAATTTGGTAAACTCTCTGCTTGATCTGAACAGAAATCCCAAAATCTTAAAAGATAATTTGTTTAATAACAAATAACGCTCAAGGACTATTCATTGTAGGTAGCTTTTGGTATATTGTTCCTGGTATGTTCAGAGATGTATTCTCAAAAGTTACCGCATCCCGGAATTTTTGCGAAGTAGAAATCTCTATTGACTCCAAACGAGAAGGTTATTTTTGGTCATTTTTAAGTCATTTATCTATTTGTGAACGGTTAATTGCACAAAAACTAAATTAATAAGTATCCATGTGTCACATTCTGTAAATATTTTTGACATATGGGATTCGAAAGTCATGGTTTTGAAACGTAATAATCCAAATAATTTTAGAAATGGTAATTTTTTTCCAATGTTGGTAATTTTTGGGTATTTTTTTGGTGTGTAACAACATCTTAAGTACCAAAACAATTGTATTTTAAGTTCTTTTACTCGCACAATTTGGTATTACAAAACGACAAGGTCATTAGCCTATGAACTAGGACCATTTTTTGGTCATTTTTATTCATTTATCTGCTTGTACACAGTTATTGGTGAGTAAACTGTATATGTTTCCATGTATATCACATTCTGTAATGAATGCTTTTTGATATGCGGAGTCCGAATTTCTTGATCTCGAAGTCTAAAAGTCGAAAGAATTTGAGGTATGGCCATTTATAAAAATATTGTATTAGACTCTAAAATTTCTGTTTTGACTTTCGAATCAAATATAACGATAACTAGTGTTGAAGTCGTATCTTATATTGCAAATATTTCTTTATTATTTTGGTACTTTATATTTTGTTACAACAGGACCCGAAAATTACCAATATTTGCCAAAAATTGGCGTTTTAAAATTATTTAGACTACTAGGTTTCAGAACCACGAAATTTAAATTCTCTATGTGCAAAAACATTGCAGACCGTAACATACATGGTTGCTTATTTAGTTTGCACAAAAACAACCGTTCAAAAGTAGATAAATGACTAAAAGTTATCAAAAAATAGTTCGTAGCCTTTTGACCTTTTCGGACGGAGGGACATTTTGGAAGTTGTTCAGAAACACACTAATACAACAATATGAATTTTTTTCTCTACAAACCATATTACCGGTTTTAGAAATGTGCCCCTTAAATTTTAGTTAGTTAGTTTTAGGATATTCTAATAATATCTTGTTCTTCAAATGTGTAATTTTTTACTGATATATTATTAGTCTTAAATTATCTTTAATCTTAAATTGTATCAACTCGATTGTGTGGCAGAAAATCTTGTGTTTTTGTGCATAACTGGTCATGGGTCAAATCCGGCCCTTCAAGTGGATGAGTTGACATTATTACGGATTAAGTTAATACTTGTGAAAAAGAATTTGGATATTTTTATCTCATCCCCAGATTTCTCCCAAATAAACGTTATCTCCGAATGTGAACAAAATCAATTAATACTAAGTGCCTCCGAGATCATAAAGTTTTCAATACATTTCTAATGGGTAAAAAGCACTTTTTTGCAAAAAATAAAGTCCACTATTCAGAACTCTCCAAAGAATACGAACCTCCATAAGACTCTTTTATACGGTCCCGAAAATGACCCCGTAAAGGCAGAAATAGAGTAAATCTTCTATATTTTCTAAATATGAGTAGAGAAACGTAGTGCATTTTACAGATTTATAATAAAATATAATTACTGAAATAAACAATTGTTCACGGAATGAAAAAACATTAAAATATTGACAGACCTAGAATATGATTAATTAAAAATAATTTCTGCAAAAAATCCCAAGTAAATAATAATAACATTAAATGTTAAAAATATAGGATACTCTACTTTAGCACTGATTAGCCCATTTTTTGACCTCATAAAAGGGTGTCATGTGTGTTTAATTTAAAAGAAACTGGACAGTTATAAACATGCAACTTGTGTGAAATTTTTAATTCATTACATTTTCGCAATTCTAATTAAAAAATGTACGCATATCAATAACATTAATAGTTTCTTAAAAGAAACCAACATTAATATGGGAAAATATTAAAGCTTTACCTATTGCATCAACGAGTTGCTATGGCCAAATGCCTTATGATTAAATTCATGAATATTTCGTATAAAACAAACGCCCTGTTAGGTGAAGATTTATAAATTAAATAAGTATACTGCCCAAAACTAATTTTGTAAAGATTGAAGATCGTTGCACATATTTGTTAAAAAAATTCGTGCACTTTGTACAAAGGCTACGTGTGCAGTAAATATTTCGTTCAGAACTTGGTTATTTAACTCTTCGTGAATACAAAACGAAGAGTATATTGTATTTGATTGGCACATTACTAAAATCGGTGATGTCCGTCCGTTTGTCTTTTCGTCCGTTATTATGGATCGAAGCCTGACGTGGAGACAGAACACGGAAGCGATAATAGAGAAAGCGAGGACGAGGAGGACTCTACTTTTACCCTATGATAGGTAGACAGAGCCAACTCAACCTGAGGAACAAGCTCACGCTTATCAGGACTCTCATTGCACCTATTCTGACCTACGCCTCCGTTGTCTGGGGATGCCAAGCAGCCACACATCTGAAGAGGATACAAGCCGTGGAAACGTCGCACTTCGGTGCGCCGTGGATGCACCATGGTTTGTCAGAAACGTCGACATCTTCAGAGACCTGGAATACACCCCAGTAACTGAAGTCATCCGGGACAGAGCGAAAAACCTATACGCTCGTACAGCAGAGCATGGGAATCCGCTGGTCAGACAGCCGACTGACTATGACCCCAACGACGCTCCAAGGCACAAGAGGCCGAAGCTCCAGATCCTGGATAATGGGTAAGTATAACTTACTCTTTATCTGTTTCAGCCCGATCTGCAAGCCACACCGCATGGAGACAGTGACAAAAAAAACATCCAATACCCGATCCCGGGGGTACCAAGCAAACAACCAGCTCGGTACCCTTATCCTAGCCCGTTCCGGCCTCTGACGCTAAGAAAGCGTCTCTGGCCGAACACAATCCTGAACTACACAGTTCACACTTCCTTCCGACGTAATCGGAGCACATGATGCCAATTGGCACCCTGGGCTTCCGACTAGTCAACACCCCCAAATCCCTTTCAAACTCCGAGAGGGCTCAGTAACAGCCAGCGAAGAAAGAAGACCAAGACAGAAGAGCGCCAGAAGAAATGACCCAGCTGGCAGGGTCCAACAGCCAGGACCAGGGGAGGTTTGCTAACATTGCCAATACCGTCCGCATTTGCGGGGGGGGGGGGGGGATAGGCGAAAAAGCAGGCCCACCCCTTACGAGGCTGGTCCAGGTCTACAGCGATGATTGAGACAAAGAGGTCAAGCTCGACCCCTAATCATCCGAGACCGTCATCTTTAGTCAAGAATATTGGCGCGAGAGCTTAAGAATAAAAAGTGCGATCGCATTGAAATTTTGACAGTAAGTTAGAGCTAGATAGAAGAAGTATCCTAGTGTTTCGGATCAGGTTGATCAATGCATTAAAAAGTTATTAATTATTAAGATTAAAAAATTATTATATTTTTCTCTTTTGCGATTAAAATAAAAAATGTCTACTACTAATATTATTTACAAAAAAAACTGCGAAGAGTATCCTATAAAATATGCTACGATTATATAAAAAAATGCAGTAGATCGACCAAGATTATAATAATTAGCTTGTTTCTTTATGTATTATTTACATTTATTTATAATAAAATTTAACATATTTTTTATAAACTATACGCACTATAAATTTGTTTGTAAATCAGAACGTAAGAGAGAAATGAAGATTTCAATGCCTGGCTTTTATCTAAGACGCCATCTTGAATTCCAGACTTTCGGTGAAGATTTCAAGTTACTAACATTGATTTCAGTATTCTGTGAGGTCTAAATACCTTCAAAAGCTTTATTAACCGATTGTTAAATTAAACACTTCTCGCAATTTTACTTTATGGACAAACCTCGAGATCTACCTATGTAGCGTATTTACATTAACATAAAAAATAAAACAGAAAAACAATAAATCCAAAGTAATTAAAGTAAAATTAAAAGTTAAAGTAACCTCTTTTTTTATATCTTTTTGTGGTCAGACGCCGAATATTTCATCTCCTAACTAATTTTACTGTAATGTACAATAATTATAATGCTTATTTATTAAATCACCTGCAATATTTTGCGTTTAATTTGTCGTATGACGTGTGTAATTTAAATTGACCTATTTTTTCTAGATATATTTTACATAAATAATCTACGAAATTAATTATACTCAATCAAGAACTAGATCGTTATATATAATTGCAATAAATAATTAGGGCATTAAAAGGCATAATAATTCGTCTAGACGACCACTAAACTACTTTTGAGGTGTCGCAAAACAGCGCACTTGTAAAACTTGTAAAGGTAAACGGCCCACAGGATAGTAACAAGTATTATCAGGCATCTAAAGGAGAGACTGTATAAGCAGCACTGACAAGGATTCACATGATAGGGCAATGGCTGGAAGATGATCTGCGGTTGAACAGAAAGTGCAGTCTCTGCACTGGATATCTATGTAACTAGCATGCGCACATGCGAATTCTTTCACGTTTTATTGTTATTATCAGATTGTGCCTGGAAAATATGAACTTATTTTATTTAAATTTGTGAGTCACATTTATTTCTGCTAGGTTGGTGTATAGTTAAAGCTAAATATTTTAGTACCATTACCGCAGCAGCACATTGTTGGTCCAATATTAGGGTGGCCCTTAAAATAGAATATCTGAAATTTTAACCCAGCACCTTTTTTGGACGAAAAACAAACGCATGTAAAATTTAAGTGAATCTAGATTTCGCTACCGCCCTCTAAAGTCTAAGAAAATAATAGTTTTAGGCATAATTCAATATCCACCTCTAATTTGTGTTTGATTATCCCTATGCTATAAAACCTGAGGTGATGGTCAACTAAGTAATAAGAAAGTAGTTAAAAGTTCAATGTTTTAATAGTATTCATCTCGAACAAATGAAGTCTCATGAAAAGATTGTAGTATCTTTGAAAACAAACTGTTCGTGATTCTTTGTGTGATTTATTGTTACGGAAATTGATTGAAGACAGCGTTTGATACAAAACTGCAGATTGCCGTCCAATTTTAATTTCGGAATTGTTCCAAAAACAAAATTTGAAACAGGGTAAGCTGCAGCTTTGTTGGTCAGATCCCCCAGAAATAGGGTCTTCAACACCAAACCAAATGCTTTAACGTATCATCCGCCACTATTGGATTAAAGAATAGAGTTTCATTTTACTGAAGTAATAACGTGAAACAGACTTACTACTATAGATGGTGTGACGTATCACATCTCGGCAATAATGTTGCAAGCTCTGGTTCTGTTTTTTGGAGGCATGGAGGGTGTGGTTTGAGATATGTGAGTTGTGAGTGACTGTGCCTAACAAGCGGTAACCTACACAGAAGAATATTACAAACTGTACACATTCGATGAGTAGAGTCGGGTACAATTTAAACTGACCTGTGTCATGGCCGCTAAAACGTCTGAACCAAGATTTTATTTGATGCATAAAAACTGCCAGTAGTTCTCAAAAAAGTTCTCAGCAATGATGTCGCTAAATAATTTTAAAAAATTGGAAAGATATCATAAATTGTTAAGATTATTAATTTAGTAACTTCATAATTTTAGTGGAATTCTGATTATAGTGTTCATAAGGTTGGCTACATATGGGAAAGAATTGTATTTTTGACATTTCTAAAAAAAGGGGGGTTCGTTTATGCACGTCCAACAGCAAAAACCGGTTTGGCAGGACTGTAAAAAATAGTTGACGGTGATACCGAAAAATGGGTCAAATTGTTAAGATATCGAAAAATTCTATGAAGAAAAAGTGCATATAGAATACAACAACGACCCCATATATCAATTTTGAAGCAGATATGAGGAAAATAAAAAGTGCAAATTTTACCCCTACCATTAATTACCATATAAGAAATCATAAACTCTTGTGTCTATTTCATAAATATTTGATTAGTTTCGACAAAAACCCCCAATACAGTATTTTTTAAAAATCCCAATAATACAAATTTTTCTCATATGTAGCCAACTTTACGACGGACACTGTAGGTATATAGGTTCGGGCACAAATGAAACTAACAAAACATGAAGTGCCCAATTCAGTCAATAACAGTGATCAGAAAAATAAACCAAAGACTAATATGGCTACAGTCCAGCAAGAGACACGGAAAGGTTTGTGCATTTCTTGCCAGGAAAGGATAGGATGGAGGTATTAGTAGGGGAAATGATGTCAGTAATATTAAAATATTTCATATAATAAAAAAAAACTGAAATCTCTATGAGAATAACGAAAATAAATTATTTTTCTTTTAGCGGTAATAAATAAAAATTCTGGTTGACAAAATAAATATTAAAAAAACTTACAATAATTTTAAAACAAATAAATTAAAACAATTCTGAAAGAACAACGCATTGACACGTTTTCATAAACACTAAAACACTACACTTGAACAATTTATCTACTCGACGCACGTTTCACCATTCGTGTATTAATATATAAAGTAAGAAAGCAGCTTTTATTAGAGATAAACACGCGCTAGCAGTAATACAATTTTTGGGGAAAATAAAGTCTTAACAAAACTCGCGGCGCCGTTTAATAAAACAAAATTTTTAGAAGGAAAATTATTAACTTTTAATAAATAATCATATAAAAAAAAGTAGAAGTGCTTGGCGATCGATCTCGCAACAACCCTTACTTTTTTTTACTAACAGATTTATTAAATATTAAAAGGGTACAAACATTGCCTCCTCGGACCGCGAACCGGAGCCAAGCAGACAGCCACGGCGCGTGACGTCGTGGCGGACGTTAGGTTGGACGGATCACGACCGGTTCGGTTTAATATAATGGAACAACAACAAAAAACCCATTTATATTCGAGCATCTTACCGATTGAGCTACGCAATCCTGTTTATTCTACTCTAAAACCTGAAATATTTACGTACTAGAAAATTGCAAGATTTCGTGGTTTGACATTCTTCGTTTGACGGATGAATATCCACTATTTACCCCTAAAAATAACTTAAGTATTTCATATTTAGAGTGGTGTTAATTCACGGAAATAAATAATATTCATCGTCAAATCCCACACAGTTTGAGAATCGCTGAACTTATGACTATCTTTCTCACTCCTCAGTGTACATTTCATATTTCCGTCTCAAAAAAAGTGGGAAAGAATCTTGGTAGACATACATGGACAATGTCTTTAGGCTATGGCTTTAAGTTTGTGTGCAAGAGATAGTGAAAACGTATGTGCAATATTAATTTATACATCGGTCTTTTTAAACTTGACCCGACTCTATTTATTGTTTCCCTTAGAATATTGGAATGTCTCAAATATCTATAAAAAAAAAACATGCAATGACTTTCACATTTACTTCTGATGTGCAATTCCCGGAAGATCTAGCGAGATAAAACTGTGCTAAAAACCTTCTCGACAAAATACTCTTCAAATAAAAAGGCTGCATTAAAGTCGAATCATCCGTTGAAGAGATATAAAACCATACACAGACACACACACATATGAACATACGTGTTAAATTTATAACACCTCTCCTTTCGTATCTGGGTTTAACAAAGTATTTTCACAAATTAACTAAAGAAGTCCTGAAAAGGACACATCCATTTAAAAATATAATAAAGCTTGCTCGCGTGTCTCATAGTTTAGCAGTTATTTAATTGTAAAAAGTTTGTAGTATATCCGTTTAAATAGCAGTACATTTGATATTTCCGCCGGCGGTTCCGGTTAGTAAATTGTGACATCTAATGAGTAAAATTTGTCGTATTAAAACACAATTTACATCTAGCGGTTTTCAAGTAGAATGTTAATAATGTGAACTGACTTCTTCATTCTTTAACCGCATGCCATTTTAAAGTTTTTGCTTACAGTTGATGGTAATTTACATGGAGTCAGTTTACATTAGCTATATATATGATGATATACTGTACCGCTGATCAAAAGCTGGGTACTTTTAACAATTACGTTAAATCCACACAGAAAAATTTCAAACTAGTGTCGAGAGTGCTTCTTCTTTTTCTAACCAGCGACATCTTGTGATTCATGCAATGTTCTAGTTGACCTTCCTTTGCTGCATAGTATGTCCGACAGCATCACGCCATTTATCGCGGTTACCTGTTAGGCGCACGGCGTTACCAAAGCTCTTTCCCATTAGCTCCTTGGTGGCATCGTTTTGGTGGTGATGCTCTTCGCATCTTGCCAACGCCAACTGGTTTTCCCTGGATAATCAAAGTTTATATATTATCCTCTCTTCAGAGAGATTATTATTTGGAGGCTTCCTGCAGATGCATGAGCTTATCCTCGCTCATTGCAACCAAGGTGGTATCATCTGCAAATCTCAAGTTAGAAATCGCCGTTCCTCTCATAACTATTCCATCTCGCCAGTTCTTCAACAAAAATATCACATCACGTATTCAGTATACATGTTACAGAGGCAAGCCCATCGAGAGGTGAGGGATCGGGGGTGTTTCCCCCCGGACCCGGCGGTTTTTGAGGGGGCCCGGTGGTTTTGAGGGGGCCCAAGTTTCACCCGAAGTTGGAGAAAGCAGTTGCATTAGGCAAAATGAGAGAGTTATAGTTTTAAATAATTAGCGTGATGTAAATAATGACGAGTTCCAAATGACTTGTGCTATTTAAAATTTCTATCGTGATAAATATTTAATTCTAAGGAATATCATCCCCCGCTGTTTAAAATTTCGATCGAGATAAATATTGAAAGTCAAGGAATATCATCCCTCTTCTTCAAAATTTCGATAGAGACAGATTTGAGGAATATCACCTTACTGCTTATCAAAATGTCGATCAAGAAAAATATTCATAAGGGATACTCCCCCCGCCCTTCGAAATTTTTATTATTATGAATGATACCCCCCGCTCTTCGGAATTTAAATTGAAGATAGGCGGGAGGAGTCGTATATTACTACACCCCTGGCCCCGGAGTTTTCACCAGAGCAGAGTTTTGTTCATACAATCGACGAATAATAGAGATCAGATGTCTTTGTGTTCTCATCTCTAATAATACAGTCCTTAGTTTATTCCATCCAATAATGTCAAATGCCTTACTAGAGCCCACGAAATAAAGGTACATAGGCACATAATATTCTTGTGCTTTCTCGATGTATGCAATAGGTCTAATTATGTAGGTAATAATATAGTATTTCGCACTAATAATACAGTCTTTGCCTGAAGTTATTGTAAACCAGAGTAAAAAATTATTGAATGTCCAAAATGATTAAAATTGTCTAGTTCTGACAAGCCAAAGCTAAAAAAGCATTTATTATTTAAGGACTTGTCCACTGAGACTTTTATACATGAGATCAAAATCTACTATAGTACGGCCGAAAAGTGTAGTCAATAGAGCAAAAATTCAGCGGCATTCTGGTTAAACGACAGTAGTTGTTATATAATACTTAAGCGGCACCTCGTTCTACATAATCGAGATATGAAAACCACGACTAGGTCATTATGTGTAATTGATACAATCGACCAAATAGAATAAACGTTTGAATGTGGTGCCTGTATACCTAATAATTTGTTCAACTACTGTGAAATTAACGAAACTCCGATAAACGAGTAACGGTTTCAATGCAAGGGACAAATATTTGCGGCTACGCTACTATAATACGTGGAGACAATATTGCCAGATCTAAGCACAATAATTTAAATTTATGACTTATGGCAGCTCATTCATAATTAACACAGTCCGGGTGCTTTGATTTCTTCAAATTACGTACGTGGGAATTGACGAAATTCGTAAATCCGCACGCCCCTGGCTCTACTGACTACACTTTTCGGCCATACTATACATAACAAAAAATTTGAGAATCCACCGAGAGCAAATTTTCCATAAGAATTGAGTGGGTTCCTTTTTACATATTATTCGAAATAACATCACTATTACAAGATATCTGAAAATCATTTTTATGAACTTTTGACCTAGTCTGTATACTGTCCTGAATATTTTGAATGAGAATGAAAGAACATGTACATTTTCTTGTAGGTTCAGTTGAAAGAAGTTTTTTTTTATTGACACGACAATAGAAATGAATGTTTTGTTTATGTGGTTTGCCACGTAGTCAAATGCTTTCTAGGTAGGACCAGAGAAGTTGAGGTATGTTCAAGACTCACAGAGAGGCCATCGTAAGGAGCAGGTCTCTTACAGTCTTTCAGATAAAAATGTACGATTATAATTTCAAAACGATGTCACTGATTGACTTTGTTGGTATACTAGCGTGGTCGTTAGAATTAGATCAACAGTATGCATTCTTGATTAAAGTAACTTGTTGCTTAGGCCTAAATAGTTTTATTATCTGTCACTCTGAATAAGCCTACTATGATTGATTAATTACTTTGTTAATTTATACCCGGTTACTGATTAGGGCTACATTTTTTACTAAAATTGATCTTTAAAACGTCCCGGAATTAGGAATCACCCACGCTCAATACAATTTTTGCAAATTACAAAATGATTTGTTTCTCGTTACTTTCATGTAATACTGTTGTGAAATTCATATTCTTGTGCATTTAACACCGTATTTAAATAACCGCAAAGATGTAACAAAAAGGCGAACTGGCCATTTTGCCTATTTTTTGTGTTATTTTTGAATATCGTAAATAAACTCCAAAAAATATACAGGGTGTAATTAGTTTCCAGTCATTAAAAAAAACTGGTGGTAGGGAACGTCAAGACAAACAAAAAAAACCTTATATAACATGGGGTCTAAAGCTCATAGTTTTAGAGAAAAAAATAAACACAAATTTCGCAAATTTACAATAAAATTTTTGAGAACTGCTGGAATATTGAGGTAGGTTTAGATCTAGATCTGATCTGAAGGAAACTATAACTCTCCCTTGTGCAAAATTTTAGTTACTGTGGGTATTTCGTTATGTACACACGTCCAATATCTGCTCGTTGTTTTTGTTATTTTTGAATTTCGCGTCATTGTGTATTTATAGTTAAGATTTATTTTATTGACTTACCGTTCAAGTTGTCAAATTCTTGATTACGTACAGACACAACTTACTTGTTCGTTCTTTTTGTATTCCTTTTTGGCTTTTATACCAAGTTTTTATTTTATTTTTCTTTATTGACAACGTTAGTTGATAGTTTAGTGTTTAGTGTTGAACGAAGTGCGTATGTCCTTAATTCGACGTACCGAATTGTGTATTGATGCAGATGCAGAGATTTTGAATCATTTAGGTAGGTAGTAAGCTTTTAATCCAGGACACTCATTTATGTTAGAAATGTTAATAAACCACATTTAAATTTTCTGAATTATAAACAATCCGATATTTTGTTCCAAATTAAAAAACACACATGTAAAGAAACGCTCTGTTTAAACCTCTATGGCCATTATTTGCTTGGAATTGTGCACGAAGAGAGAACGAATTATTTACCTCTTTATACTTGTCTCAGTTCGGTTGAGGCGGTCCATCAGAGGCGGTAGATGATCCTTTGATACCGCGTGAGACGGCGAGCACTTTTTTATGACAATTTAAAAGTTGTATAATTGGGAACTCCAAGTCCATTGCGAAGAAAAGCAGTGGTTCTCAATAGTTGTCTATCATAATATTAAATAAATTGACCTAGATCAGTTTTTTCAAAGTATCCCTAGAGGGAAAAGTCATAAAGGTTTTTTGTTTGTCCAGTCGGTCCCCATTACCAGTTTCTTTTTTAATGACATGAAACTGATTACACCCTGCATATACATGGCTATGTTTTTTATAGGTAAAGAAGGAACCTAAATTTTAGTGACTCCGGACCTGGAATTTTTTTCATGTCTCGCATGTACCTCTGAAGGATCGTTACTGTATTAGCTGTACCAAATATGAGTCCATTATTCCATTTCCTGTCAAAGTAATGACAAAAAGTAGTTTCTGTCGAAAATGACAAAACTCCCTGTAACTTCGGAATAAAGACCCAATGAGAAATTTCTGTGGAAAGTTCTGATTACCACTGACGTTCTCCTCCTTCTAAGCCATGTCCCTCTCATAATGCAACACCCTGTATAAACAGTTGAGTCCGACAACCGGATTGTTCTTAATTTCAAACAATGTAATGTAAAAGAAAATCATCAAAATCGGTTCTATGTGAATTGCGAAATAAAAATCTTCGTCAACTTGACTAATGTTCAAAAGTTAACAACTTAGTTGCTTATAATGTTTTCCTTATGAGCAGAATGTTATTATCTATTGAAAAGAGATTTTTTCTTACCTTGCAATTAAACTCTATATTTATGCTTTTACTCAGTTAAGAAAACCTTTTGTTAAATAATATTTTCAAAAAAAAAAAAATAAATAAAAAGGTTAATTTGCTTAAGGTCGATTTCATATTTTCCAATTTTTAGAATACCTTGTACAGTTGATGATAAGTTTAACAACCATTTATGACTTCCCAAAACAAGCAAAACTTTTTATAAAGAATGACTTTTTGTAGCTAAAATAAATAACAAATTTTAGAAGCTGTATTTTCGATCACACCGTGTATACGCATTGAATATAACCGAAATGAAAGTACCGTTATTTAATTGTTACTACAAGGTAGTGATCCCATGTTAAATAAAACGTAATAATACTAAACATAAAAATTTTGGTTAGTAAAGTTAGAACCATTAGTTAACGAATATCGGTAGGTTTTTGATATCAGCCTTCGTTAAGTGCAATTTATATCAAATATATCGCTTGTGTATTCCGGTTCCGGCGTGGCAGCGTGACGTATTTCCGTAGAATTTCCGGGTACCAATGTCGTGTTCATTCATGCCGAATACAATGGTATATTTGCAAAGCTATTTCCTTTAGTGCAGATAACAGTGGCAGTAGATAAACAAAACCTTTCGATTGCTCTCATTTCATTCATGTTTAATAAACCTGATGACATTGATTGTTGCATGAATGAAGTAAATTCCATACTTACAACATTATGCAACGAATATTTATTTTTAGATTAAAAATAATTTATTAGAGGTATGTAGAAAAGGGAGAGCGTAAACAGAGTTATATTATTATATTGTTTATACATTTTTATTGCTGCACCTTTACATTCAAATAAGTGAATCATGCATACCTTTCAGGGACGTAATCTGAAGTTATTCCCTTCAAATACTATACTGTCATAGTTATTTTTTTATATCAGACACCTACACATTACATAATAACGAGCATAATAATATATAAGCATAAAATATCTTCTCATACCTGATGAATCACATTTCAGGTTTGTTGTTTAATTTTATATTGCAAGTTTATTATTTGATTATGATTACATATAAAATATTTAATGTTAAAAATAATAATATTCATATTAGTCCAGTCAATAGTCCAAAAAGTGCCCGAACAAAAACAAATTATATACTAATATTTTTTATCTAATCCCGTTATGAAATTTCAAATTTTAAATGCATTTTTTGGCGTTACAAAACGTCAAATTTTTCATAAATGTCAGTTTCATTAACTAGTGATGTAATGAATTTTTACGTAACTCATTATTAAACCCATCATTTAGAGAAAGACTAAGACAAAGAAATAGTATTTTATGCACCAAGTGCGTTGTATAGATTATAACGCCCGGAAGGTAACATGATGCAGCCCGAGGGCCTTTGGCCTCAGGGATGTATGTGTGTTATAATCTAATCATGCTCGTGGTGCATACAGTATTTTATTTTTCACGAAAAATGTATTTTTCTAATGAAAAATTGACTTCTCATTCTTCAAATACATTTAGTAGTCTATGACATTTGCTGGTACTTGACGTTTATTAACTGTATCTGACAGTTGTTGATATTTTGACGTTTGTTGATTTTATAGGAAAAAGGAAAATTAATATGGAAATGCCACAAAATATCCAAAACAATGCAAGAGAAGCCACAGAAAATGTAATACCGGTCAAATCCAAACCATTATACGATAAGGAATATGAAACATTTACTCTTTCTTTGCTTCTCAAATAACAGGGCGTTATGGCTATAACGCCCTCTCGTTATGCCCGTGGTCATTATGAGCGTCTTTATGGGAACCGTATCCAAGGTATAATAAACAAATAATACATGCAGGTGAAAAATAAAAAACATTTTATTTTTCACCTGCATTTTATTTATTTATTTTGTTTTCATATTTCTTATATGCTTCTACATATCTGCTTGTTGATTTACCTGGTATAACTGAATTTACGGCTAAATTAGCCGATTCTTCTATATCAGATGGAATATTTGTATCTGAATCAACCATTATCAATTTAAGTTTCTTCAAAAAAATTCAGCAGATTAACATATGAAGTTTGTTTATACAAATGTCAGCACATAGCAATGGTCAGGTAATGCGATAAACAAAAAAAATTATTTGAGCCTCTACAAGCGTAGCCATGTTCGAAACCGCAAAATAGTATTCAAAACAAATTTTCATTTCTTTTCATTTTAGAGAGGGATTAGATAAAATTTTGTACTTAACACGTTGTGGAAGAGTAATTTTACTTGACGAATGTAATATTTGCCAAAACGAGCTGGATTCGCTCGCTCGTTTTGGCAAATATTACAGTCGTCAAGTAAAATTAGTCTTTTCACAACTGGTTACGTAAATAACTATTATTTGATTCTTCTCTTATCTAGCAAGAAAGTAAAGGTGTTTGTTTATATTTTTGTTACGTGTAAAAGTCTGTATAAAATGAGTGTATCTCTCTTTGTTGAGTTTTAAATGAACTAAAAAAAATTATTAACTTTTCCTATGAATCGGGTGACAAAAATGCATATGATTTAAAACATCCAATTGAAAAGAAGAACAGGTTGAAGGAAAGCTTCGATAATGAATATCACAGTTTGCATGCCTTTGTCCATTTGTATGACGGATAATAATTTTTCTATAAAAATTATCAAGCAATGCGCTCATCTTCTTACCAGACCCTTGTATAATATTAAAAATCACTGTTATGCGGCAAACCATTTTCCAGATATACTTAAGATATCTAAAGTATCGTGCCATTTTAAAGTGGCGATTCCCTAGAAAGAGATATCCGATAGGGAAATATTTATTAATTTTGGCCATAAGTTTTTTTTCATAGTACGTATATTTAAAAAACTATAAGAGAATTATGTTAATTTTTCGTAGTTTTAAATCTAGCTATTTTGCAAACCACTGAAATTAATGAGTGAAAATTCACAGTAATAGTCTTGGTATGGTTCTACTTACGTACTCTTATAGTTCCTTTAAATATACGTACTAGGAAAAAAAAGTTATGGCCAGAAATAATAAATATTTCCCTATAGAATGTCTCTTTCTAGGGAATGGCCACGTTAAGAAAGGAGATTCTAAATAAATTTGTAATTATCGTCTCATCTCTCTATTATCAGTTTTTTCTAAAATAATAGAAAAATTGCTTGACTACGTGGATCATGATACATTACTTAAAAAAGTGATGGGTTATGGGTTACGTGGTAAGTGAAATATGATTTTACGACCCTATCTGAGGAACAGGACGCAATTCGTTAAATATTACGGAAAAAGATCGCAGGACTTCCCCAAGGCAGTGTCCTGGGCCAGCTCCTATTCTTACCATATGTTTTTACTTTTTATAAGCTTTTGCCGAAGAAAAAACGTTTTCGATGCAATTTCATCCTGTTGGCGCCCACTTAGTCCACTTATTAAACCTTACCATAAGACAACTGAACAAGTAAAAGGCTTCTAGATACTTATGTAAATGTCACTAAACTGGAAAGCTCGCGTAGATTATGTATGTAAAAAGTGTGCAAGTATTTGCAAGCAAAGCAACATCAACAAACGTCAAAATATTAACAACTGTCATAGACTACTTTGTGTATGTGACTTGGAAATATGAAGGCAACATTACCATCCGGGCGCTATAATCTATATAACGCACTTGGTGCATAAATAACTATTATTGGTCACATATACACAAAATATGCTTTGACACGTTAAATAATTACAAAATATAGGAAAAAATAATAATACAAAAAATACACAATAAATAAATCAAATAAATAACACATAGAGTAAATAAGAACATAGATAACGAACAAATAACAATTATCATAGAGTAGGTATATAAAATTAAACGGGCAAAATCAGTCAACAGCAATTCGTCAGAATCATAGAATGCACTACCAAGGAGGAATCGTTTAATTACGTATTTCAAACGAGTACAATCAAGTGATTGTACAGCAATCGGTAACACATTGAAAAATTTTACTTCATAATAACATGTCCCATTTATGGTTTTTGAAAGTCGAATACGTATGTACACTTTCACATGTTATGTTATGTAATTATTTATATACTTTTAATATATACAAGGCATTCCTCCAATCATCCCTACATGATAAGGCAGCGACAATCCTGACAGCGTCTTTTTGCAGTGAAAAAACTGTTGAGGTACGTGCCGAGTGGACCTATATTAAAATGGCGTAGGTAAGGGAAGATTTAATTATAGCATGATTAAAACTGTTGATGATGACGAACAATTTTTTAAATTGCGCAATAAGAAAATAATACGTGATATATTTTTGTAGATGTAGGACGTGTGTCCTTCCGATGTCAACTTATTGTCCAAAATAATGTCCAAAGACTTAATGCAATGAAAGGTCATCTGTACAGTGTGCTGTCGTAACGAAAAAATCATAGTTTCTGTCTTATCATTATTTAATACTGCCTAGCTTATCATTTAAAAACCAGTTATGAGCCTTAGGCAGACTGTTTGAGCCTTTGACAATAAAATGTTACTATCATTATGGGAATGAATCAATGTCGTGTCAACAGCGAAGAGAGTGAAATTTGTTAAGGGACCACTGTTTGACAAGCCATTAACATAAATAAGAAATAAAACCGGACCCTTAACTGAACCCTGAGGGACACCAAATCTATTATTAATATTACCAGAATTAGTGTTATTAAAATGAACAAATTGATGACGATTAGTCAAATATGACATAATAAAATTTCTGCTGCCCTCAGAGAATTTGTAAGATTTCTGTTTGTTCACTAATAAATTGTGAGGCACACAGTCGAAAGATTTACTTAGGTCTAAAATTTGCACATGCACAAATTCTTTCGCCTCGAAACCTTGATTTATTACATTCATCAACGAAGTAATTGGTACTGTCATTGACAATTTTGACCTGAAACCAAATTGTGCACTATTAAATAAATTACAATTTTCAAAATAATTCGTGATTTGAGAAGTACCTCAAAGATTTAGGCAAATAATGGCACGATAGAAAGAGGTCTGTAATTTAGTCGGATCATCAATACAGTTTTTTTAAACAAAAGTAACACTTTTGACAGTTTAAGATATTTTGGAAACACATTGTTTCTAATGTATTCATTAAGTAGTTTTATGAGGGGAATGATAATAATGTATTTCGTATTTGATACAATTGAGAATTTTAATGTTGATATCATAAGCATCTTTACTCTGATTGTTTTTCAGATTAGCGAATATATCTAGGACTTGATTGTAAGTGACTTCAGTAAAAACACCATTTTTTATGGAACTTGTAAAATAGTTTTCAAAACTGTCGGTGGCAGGTGACAAGGACTTTATTTTGAGCAATGTTTCCAAAATAATTATTAAACTCGTCAGGAGAAATAATTTCTGACGAACTGTTTGTTTTATTTTTGTTTATATTAAACAAATTCCACATTGCTTTTTGCTGATTCTTATTTCGACGAATGTACAGTATAGTCGCCTTCATAATTTTAAGGAATGTAAAAAATGCGGTAATTACGGGCAGGCTTTGAATTTTTTATGTGCTTTGGAAATATGAAGGCAACTATAACTATCGTTTACTGTTTTCTTGGCTTTCAATATTTAATTTCTATAAATACGTTTTTTGTTTTTAACCAATTTTTTCAAATTGCTAGTAGGATTCGTTTTATAAATATCAAGAAGAAAATGTAATGTCTCTCTCAGTTGCCGCAAATTATCAGTGTACCAAATTAAACTAACTTTCTTGTCACTGGTTCAAATCTTGGACTTAACTGGGAAAAAATATGTCCAGAGCAGAAGCAATTATATCCAAGAAAAAATCAGATTTAACATCAATATTTATCGAAGAATCATCGATAAACCCCCAATCGATCTGTTGCAGACATCTGTTTACATTAAACACACCTATATCGGAAATAGGTTTGTAAGAAATTTTCTTTTATGCTCGTGGAAGCTTACAGTTGATAATACTTAAATTAATACCAAGATGATTAGACAAGTATGTTTCCAATAATTGCAATTTACAACTATCAAGACAAAAGTTAATATCTTGCAAACATATATTTAATATTAACTTGACCGTGTTTGTATATATTTGAAGAACGAACTTGAAAAAAAAATTGAACGCATTCACTTATACTTTGTATGTCCCTTATCTAGAAATGTGTAGACCCTCAAGCACAAGGTCACTTCAAGCATTTAGGAATAAGTGAATAAAAGGGGTTGTACCACCCGACATTTAACCGTTCGAATATATTGTATGAAGGAATTAGTGGGCTGACCTGCTTTTAAATCTAGTTATGACATACCAGAGTACATTATTAAACAATTTAGAATTAACAGTCATCAGCTTCAGAGTATAACAATTACCGGTTTTTTATAAATATGTGTTCTATCTACAAAACATAATGATCTTCATTGTGAGCTGACTCACTCAATATTAAAATAAGTGATATGAAAATACAATGATTTTTTCACTTAAAATAAGTAGTCGATATTTTATAACAGAGATACCAAAAAGTATTGTCAAATAAATAATAAATTTTCATGACACATATGCAAACGATTAGTTATAAAAAGTAGTGTACGGTTCAATGCTTCCTCCTTTTATATATTTTTAAATGGAATTCAAATGTTTGAAATGCTTTAGTGTCGACTTAGTTCATTATCTGTAACTAGGTCAGAATTGTTTGTTTTGTCTGCCTCTCACTGTTAGAATACCACGCCTATGTGAAACTTCGGAAAACTATTAAACTAAAATATTGTTTCTAGTGTTGTAGAGTTCTAATTTATTGTCCTATAATCATAGTTTCTGGAATAATATCATAATATAACAATTTTGCCACAATAAAGGTGGTTCACGTATTAAAAAATGCATATGCAAAATATGCACATGTTAATTTTGATAACTAACTATCAAATAATGCAGCCAAAAATATCTTCAAACCAAGAAAATAAATTTGTTTTATTATTTATTTAGTAAGTTATTTCAATTCTATCATGAATATAGAGCGGTTCTAGAAAGTATGAAAACAAGATATCTTTTCCATTGTTGCGGAATTTTTTGCTTTATATAGACATGAGTCATGGTAGAATGAGTACCTATACCAGAAAAAACACAACTCCCTAAACAATTGACTTTATTATATTGTTTGGGGTTACTCTAAACAAAAAAATTCACAGATCTTGCATCTTTCGCAAGTATTTTAAGCGTATTAAAAATACCAGATGCAACTATACTGCTCTTGGAGTGCAAGGATGGATGGCTAGGATGATAGGCATTTTCAGCATTTGCATTAGGTACCATTAGCGATTAGTGATAAAATAAAAAAAAATGAAAACCTTTATCAAATTTAATAATACATCATATCTCATTTCTTTTACAGTTACAAAGAGATCCAGTATATCCTAAAAATAACATCTTTATTATAAGAACGTCTCAGATAAGTTCTACTTACCTTTTTTACAGTTACAACCGCTCAGGGCAGAGGTAACATCAGAAAAATTTGATTGTGTTGACAGCAGAGCTGCCAATTTTCCTTCTTCAAGTTTCCATCCCGATTGTTCATAACCTGGCAAAATTGTAGCTTGTTTGGGAACCGGACTATTTAACCATAGTTTAGTCTGGGAATGTACTCGCAGAAAACAATGTCAAATACAATTATGTCATACTTATTCATAGAAATTGTTTTGGTTTTGCACGAAACATCTTTATAAGTGGCTTTGTGTCTTTCTGATGAGCTCCAGAATAAGAGCTAAAAACGTTTCAAAGGCTTTCCAAGAAACAGAATGATAGATTTCATGAAAATGTAATCCATTAGAATGAATAATTTTAAGATAAGGTAGGTAAATAAATTCATCTTGGGCCTTCGTTCTCATTTTTAACTGAATCTTCATGACCGTAGGGAGTATGTAGATACTAGTTTAATCTGCATGGCCATAGGGGACTGTGCGGATGCTGGTGTTAGAAAGAAGTTTCAAAGAAATTAGACAAATTCATTTTAGGATTTTAATTTGCCAGCAGAATTTAGGCTATCGAAAGAACACATAGTTTTTCTTTTAGTTCTCATAGATAGTTATTTTTTTCTAATGCTTGCAAAATCCTATAAAGAATGTTTCAATGCAATTATAAGCAAACAAATAATAATTCACTTTTAACGGTTTTTATCCCATTATAACTTACTGGCTGGGCTTGGTATTGACCATGAACTATCGGAAGAAACTTTCATTCAAGATGAGAAATATGTGATACGTTTATAGTCCTCAAATGACAACGTAAGCTCTATTAATTCTCTCAGAGGAATTTTGGCCGCCTCCAGACCTATCAAGGAATTACCACATCACGTAAGACAGTCTTAGTCAATATTGTCTTCGAGTACATTACCAGACTAAAATATGGTTAAATAGTCCTGTTCCCCAACAAGAAACGATTTTGCCAGGTTATGAACAATCGGGATAGAAACTTGAAGAAAGAAAATTGGCAGCTGTGCTGTCAACATAATCAAATTTTCCTGAAGTTATCTCTGTCCTGACTAGTTGTAACTGTAAAAAAGGTAAGTAAAACTTATCTGAAACATTCTTATAATAAAAATGTTATTTTTAGGATGTACTGGATCTCTTTGTCCCTGTAAAAGAAAGGAGATCTGTTGTACTGGTTCTTGTAAATGTACGCCTCAGCCAATATGTGCAAACAAATTTCAATCAACTGATGGACCAATTTCTCCAATTTCCTCAGAATCCAGTTCAGACTAATGATTTCGATTTTATTAGTTTTTTATTGTTATATTTATTGTTGTTAGAAGTTTTTAAGCTGATTTTACGATATTTTTAGATGCTATGTCTAATTTTTGTGTTTATGTCTTTAAGTAAACATTACAAAATTTTGTCGTCTTCTTGTTTTTTCCTTAAGATTTAATAATCATAAGGTTGAAGTCCTATAGGATCGTTCTATTGATATGCCTGCTAAATTACACCAAATTGTTTTCTGTATTTCATTTTTTATAAATATTATTTTTATTAATCATACTACGAAAAACTGAATACCTTCTCTATAAAGTGATTTTAAAGAATTCATAGGACGACTCGAACTACTTCTTCATAGACTCTATAACCCAAAAAACTATTATGTCATTTGTGGTGATGTAAACATAGATTTTCTACAAACCAGTTCTGAAAAAAATCTGCTACTAAACTTACCAGCTGAATACAACGTCATAAATCACATTCAAAAACCGACAAGAATAGCGAGCCATAGTGCCACCTGTATCGACAACATGTTTTCAAACTTAACTGTAAATAATACCAAAGTCCACGAGTCTTTCATATCTGACCACACACTTCAAATATGCTCATTTCAACTATCTCCACCTAAAGTTAGAAGCCCAAACCATACTCTTAGAAGAAACTACAATACTACAAATATTGAAAGATTTCAACATTTAATATCCGCTGAGAACTGGAATGAAATGTATACAGCCTCCACATTTCCGCAGAAGTTTGCTTCATTTTACTGCACTTTTCTATTTCATTATAACTGTACTTTTCCTATTATGAAGTCTTCTAACAAATTCAAGACTAAAAAGTGATTTACACCTGCTATAAAATCAATGCATGACCAGCTGTGTGAAATGAACAGCATCAGAAAACGATTAAATAACCCAGCCTATACTGAAAGGTATATGCAATTTAAGTTAATGTACAAAAATTGCGTCGAGCAGCACAAAAAACAATGTAACAACCAGCGTCTAATAAATTCCAACAACATAATGAGAGAGAGCTGGAAGATTATCAATGAGTCCAAATCAATAAATAAGAAACAGTCATCCATAGACATATGCGAAAGCCAGGGTATTCTGATATCAACTGCCACGGAGAAGAGTAACTATATCAACGACCATTTCATAAATGTTACGTCAAACCAACCTAAACCTAACTATAACCTCAACATTGATAAGGCACACACCAGTTTTTTTCTCACACCGACGACACCACAAGAAATAAGTGAAATAATTGGAAAAACTACTCTTAAACCGGCCGCTGGTATCGATGACATCAACGGAAAAGTGATGAAATTAGTAAAAGACTCTATCAATGTGCCATTGGCGTACTTAGTGAATGAAATCGTTTTCAACTGGTGTATTTCCCAACTTAAAAGAATCCAAATGTATACCTGTATATAAAAACAAAGGTCCCACAACAGATATTATGAATTACAGAGCTATATGCGTGCCAAGTCAAACTGCCAAAATCTTTGAGGCGTCATACTATCTAAGACTAACCAATTATTTAGAGAACTTTAATTTAATATCAAATGTCCAAAATGGTTTTCGTAAAAGTAAATCCACCAATACTGCTATCTTAGACTGCATATATTTTATATACAATGCATTAAACAAAAAGAGTCATGCCTTGGGTCTTTTTTATGATTTAAGTCGTGCGTTTGATACAATAGATCACAATCTATTACTCATGAAATTAGAAGGCATTGGGGTACGAGGAACACCATACAGCTGGGCCGCCTCATATTTACAAAATCGAACTCAAACCACTGTCGTTGATGGTGCTAGATCCAAAACAAAAAAAATGTTAATCTGGGAGTGCCTCAAGGCTCTATTTTGGGACCTCTGTTTTTTATCATTTTTATCAATGATATACCTAATACATGTGTGACTTCAAATCAACTACTTCTTTACGCAGATGATACCAATATGCTAATATCTCACAATTATATTGAACAGATTGTCATCAACAGCAACAAAGCATCACAGGAAATGAGTCATTATTGTAGTGAGAATGGTCTAAACTTAAATTTGAATAAAACATGTCACATGCGGCTCTCTCCAAAAAACGCGGTGACAAACTACAGTCTGTACCTGAAGATATTAAATAAGTCCATCCAGAGTACAACAACTACTAAATTCTTAGGTGTCACTTTAGATCAAAAACTTACATGGGAAATGCATATAAATATGGTTTGTTCAAAATTAAGTACTATCTGCTACATAATAAGAATCTGAGAGATTCTGTCGATATAAACACACTGAAAACTCTCTACTATGGATTGGCTCAATCTCAACTGCAATATGGGGTCATTTTCTGGGGGAACTCCTCATATTTTAAAAGAGCATTTCAATATCAAAAAAAGGTTATAAGAACCAAGTGTAAAACTCACCCCTTAACTAGCTGTAAACCGTTATTTAAAGATTTGCAAATACTTTCCCTACCAAGCTTGTATATTTACCGATTAATAATGTTCATCAAAGGAAACGAATCTCAATTCCTCAGAAACAGCGACATTCATGCGCATCATACGAGAAACGAGGGCAAATCTGTATCAGCCATATTCTCGCCTTGCATCAGGAGAAAATTCTCCAAGACACATCGGCATTAAATGTCTCAATAAAATTAATCGGTGTATCAATACCGGCAGCATCATATCATTTAAGAATAAAGTATTCAAATTTTTATGTGATAAGGCATTTTATGATATTGATGAGTTCCTAAACTGTTGAATTCGTCTCACCTATATCTAATTTATCAATTTTATATTATAGTGTCTCTGTTTGAAGACTAATTCGAAAATAATAGTATTTATTATATGTATACTTGTAGCTGCGAGATATGCATTTCTCTTTCTTCGGTGTCTTGCTGCACATCACGCCATCGTACGATCAATTTCACTATACCTGTCACCTTATTATAACTTAAATCCTTAAATTTTTTACAATGTTCTTTTTATTATGTGTTTTATATTTGTACCCTATTTCACATTATTGTTCTTCTTTTTTGACTAGTCAGATAAGTTATATGTTTGTATAGCTTTGTGGATGAATACATCTTATCTAGCTATCTATCTATCTATAATATAGGTACAACCGTTGAGAGAAATAATTAGAAAGAAAACGGTCTCAGAAGGCGACGATTAAACAGTTATCGGACGAAAATCGGCTGTATGCGTGCTCAATATCATAAGGACGAGTATAGCAGGGGCGTTCGGTAATTATGAACCTTCCTCGCATGTCCGTGGTCGGCTCGACGAGATTCGACAACAGTCCACAAAAAAATTCCCACAAGTCAAGCGGTAGATTCTATTATAAATTTGAAAAAACCAACTAAATCCTCGATAACAAGCGTACAACGTTTACTTCAGGGGTATTTTTCGAAAAATGAACACGCTTCGAGTTATAATGAGTTAAGGATTTGTGAATTGATACGTTTCAGGGCAAGCGTTAGTTCATTAAGGCCCTCCATAAGAAAGCATAGCGCAGACAATACTGAATAATTAGAAAAAAATATTAAGTATTAAGATATGTACGTAATATTACGCGAAAACAAAGCTGACGTGCTGTAAATTTCCTATATACACCAAAAAATTTTTTGTAACCCACTGTACAGGGCGATTTTTCCACGACCAAGTCAAATCTTCTTCTCTTTTGATGGGGCATCGTTTAAAATAGGTCGTAGCTTTTAGCAATACATTGCAAACGAAATGACACAATGGAGGCAGCTTGTTACTCTATTACAAGGCCGGCGCAGTGGCCTAGACAGACCTGTCGCCCTCGATACGCTTTTCGTAAGATAGGTCCTATATCATGCGCCCAGTAGTATTTTCAATACTAAAATCCTGTACAACATTTATGTTAGTTTTTCGAAAGACCTTACGATTAGTTCCTTTTAGTTTACATGTTATTAATATATGGAATTAAATATTTCATTTCTAACAAGAAATCGTTGTTTTCTCAAAAATTGTTATTAGAAATAATAACATTTTGAAATTTTCTGAAAACTGACTAAGCATCTCAGCTTGTAAAAACAAATATTTTTTTTCATCTCTGTACGATTAATAACTTTCGAATCCACCAATAATTCCATCCATTTTTTCCACGTAGTAATTCTTTTTAGTTATTTTTCTACTACTTCTACTTTTTATACTGATTGTATATCTAACGAAATGAGCCAAAACCAGCGATAACACGCGCACCCACGGAACAAGGTCTGACACTCCTTCATCAAAGTCGGATATAAGTGTGAGGTATGGAGGCAACTTGGTAATTTGAACAATATCTCTTATTCATAACGCCTTACGTAGCTGACGTTTTCTGATCCATCGACTAATCATTGTGTGATCCATTAACCTCGTTATTTTTGTGTGACACATCTGTCTACATTGCGCCCTCCAACCACAGCCTTACCAAAGCTCTTTTATATGCACTCTATAATGACATTGCCCCAAAGTTTTGGAGGGAGCCCTCTTTACTTCTTGCCATCTAGTTTTTCACTAATTATCAATAGTTCAATGTTGCCCTCTCTCCAATTGATGCAACCAAAAAATTAGAAGATTCGAGAGAATACGATGCTTTAGAGTGGCTTTGGGTGACGTATTTCTGGAAAATGGCACATTGACGTGATGGGTTGTCCAGGAGTTTGCATTAAACGTCTCCAAACCCATTCTCGAAAGCATCAATAATCCACCAGTTTGCCTACCTAACTATTTTAACCCATCTAACTCTTTGATTGTTTATGTGTGTCATCAAGGACAAAGGCATTTTTATAAATCTGAAAAGTGTGATTTTTGGACAGAAAATTTGTTTCTGTGCCCGACGAGGTTATAGTTCGCAGACTCATTCTTTTTGTATATGCTCAAATGAAGGGTTTAAGCAAAGAAACATTTGTTATAAAATTATTTCACTACACCCCCGATGTTGACAACTGGAATATGATAAATATCGGGGAACATTTCCATGAACATATTTACTTATTCACGTTAATTCCAAATTAGCAGGTAGCAAGTATTGAATCGAGTAGGTTTGTTTATAACCTGATTGAAATTTTTAATATAATCGTTGTGGAAAAAACGTACTATAATAGACTGAACTCAAAAATCCTAAAACAGGTCGAATTGTAACATAAAATTGCCATTTTGAGCATGAAAATAGTACCTCCCCTCTGAATTATGTCTGCTCACCGAAAATTTTAAATCAGAAAAGGGGTTGTGCGGTACCTTTTTCGAGATTCCCCATTCAGCAGTACAAAGTATTTTAATTTTGGTACATAAACAATTGAAAAAAGTTGATTACTCTCGTACTGTAGGATGCTTCCGAAAAGACCGCCAAAAAGTGGTAAAAACCCAGTTAAACGAGATAAAATTTAAGCCACGAAATTCTACGTGAAGTGAAACGCCATAATAGAGAAACAAAGTTTATAGGAATTAAACATTGCGAGTGCAGTGTTTTTTAATAATATCAAATAAAGCAAGTGCAAGTGCCTATACCTATACCAAGACGACCGAGCACCCTTTCAAACGGTTTATTGCGATAAAAAAAAACATCTGGCACTATAATACAAGCTGTGCACCATCGATGGGCAACGGGCTGGTTTCTAACGAGTTGAAGTAGTAACATAAGCAAAGGATAAGAAGAAGTTTGTATTTTTAAGTTCTATTTATCGGTTTATATTAATTCTTGTCACACGGTCCATATATTGGGCTTATTTACGAATACAGGGATACGTCTCAAGTCAAAGGGGCCGGCGTCTGCTTGATATACAGAGCGTCCCAAATGTTGTCCTAGGTCCTTTTATTTTTTGTAGATTTTACTTTTTACTTTGCTTTACCTTGGCTTATCGGTATACGGAGTGTCTCAAATGTTCTCTCGGGGCTCTTCCTTGCAAATCCACCGTAAATGGATATTTTCCTGTGAAACGGTTAATAAATAAAGCTCCTTGCGGCGAGCTAATGTTTGTATGTCTTGGCAGACCAACTAAGTGGATCCACAGATGCAAGACGTTGAAACGAAAACACAGATTTTTGGGAAACATGAAACCATATATGGACGCAATGGGTGCATACTGCTATATTCAGAAACATAAAACTTAGAAGAAAAATAAATAAGAAGATGATTATAGATGAAAGCTTAAAAGAAGCATGGAGACTAAAAATAAGCATCTCGCAAACACCTACACTTCCCATCGGATGATGACAGATGGAAACTAGAAAGAAGCATGGAAACTTAAAAGAAGAATCTCACGAACACCTACACTTCCCATCCTATAATCCTAGCCCGTGCGTCATGTTGGCAACAAGCATGTCCCACGTCCAATCCAGCATATGCAGCCGGTCTGGCGGTATATAAAAACATCCGAGGTTTGTTCCGGCACGCGGCTAGTTCGTCCGTTGGGCGGTCGGGTGGAGTTGCCCAGTCATGACATGTCACAGCGAGTGAAGGATGCAATAATAGATGACTAAGCTATCAAAAGAAATGTGCGCAAACAAAAAAATTCCTGAAACAAAAAGCCAAACAAAGCTGAATAAATTGGTGTTCCAATTTAAACAAAAATGTTTCCCAATCAGAACTATGGCAACAAGCAAAAAAAATGCAAAGAATTTCAGGCAACAGCAGGTTACCCTCTGACACGCTGTGGTTAGAAGACTTTTTTAATAAGGTCACCCCTTCATCCGTTGAGAACTGCCCATCTGCCCCACCCCCTAATAAAAATTCAAACCATTTCCTGTGTCAACCGTTCTTATTAAGTGAATTAAACACCGCTATAAAACAAAGCTCAGGTACTGCTCCTGGCTTCGATGATATTAAATATCCTATAGTTTATCATCTTCCAGATAATGCTAAGCTGTTATTGTTACAAATTTTTAACGATATTTTACTATCGGGAGCTGTTATCGAAAATTTCAAAACATATATTATTGTACCTATTCTTAAACCCGGTGGGGACCCTAACTTGGCAGACTCTTACCGGCCTATTTCGCTTTCATCCTGTGTGCTTAAAACTTTGGAAAGAATGATAAAAGTTCATCTCGAATGGTGGCTGCAAACCGAAAAATTACTTCCACAGAATCAATTCGGTTTTAAAAGGGGTTTTGGGACCGCAGATGCTGTGTCTTTCCTAGTAGTGGATATACAAAATAATTTCTCACAAGATTACTACCTATCTATCGGCCTTATTTTTGGACGTCAAAAGTGCATACGACACTGTTAATATAGAAATTTACAGCTTAAGATGAAAAACAGAAGTCATGCAGCCCATGACTACCTGATCTTCGGCTTTTTCCAATAATTGTATTATTTTTTTTTTTTGCAGAAACTGTATATTATTTAATTTTTTTATATTTGTATTGGAAATAAAGACCTTTTATTATTATTATTATTATTATTAAATATTAAAGGCAAAAATGGTTGAAAAATTCCGTATACCGTATCATATTGTATCTGCAATTATTAATATGTTTTCCAATAGGAATATTTACATCAGAGACAATGAAAATAAAATAATTGGCCCTCGCAAGAATAATTTGGGATTACCACAAGGCTCGGTACTCAGCCCTTTGCTTTTTAACTTGTACTCAGCAGACATACACACTATTGACAATATAACCTATAATACTGTGCAATACGCGGATGACTTTTGTGTTTACGTTGTGAAAAAAAAGTACGATGAATCTTTGGAACAGCTAGACCGTGTAACACAAAAACTATACGAATGGCTATATATAAATGGCTTTGATCTATCTGAGAATAAATCGTGTGTATGCGTCTTCACTAGACATAATACGCCTCTCATAGAGACAGTGCAACTTTGGAAATTTACTTTCCCAGTTCAACGTCAAATAAAATATCTCGGAGTTATAATGGATAAAAAACTCACATGGAAAGCCTTTATAGAGGAAATCGTAAATAAATGTAACAAGGGGTTGAATTTTCTAAAGATGACTACGAAAACTTGGTGGGGCGCCGACATTAAAACGTCTCTACTTTTCTACAGAGCCTACATAATATCCATAATTGATTATGGGTCTACACTTTATGGTTCCGCAAGTCAATCGTTGCTTAAGCGTATTGACATCGTGCAGAATAATTCTCTAAGAATATGCCTTGGAGCTATGAGGTCAACTCCGATTGATGCCTTACATGTAGAAGCCTTAGAACCTCCTCTAAGCCTAAGAAGAGAACTACTAAGTGAAAAACTAATCTTAAAGATATACTTAAACAACCCTCCGCTTTTCCAAAATATATCAAATCTTAATCTCTCCGACCTGACGAATAAATATTGGTCGAAAAAAAATTCACCCCCTCTGGTTTCTGCATTTCGTGAATGCACACACCTACTACCAAATATAGTAAACGGTCTAGATCTCTTAGACAAATACGACTACTTTAGTGGTTTTTCTAGTGTAACTGTAATTACCCCCCAATACAGCGAAAATGTGAATATTAGCCGAAACTTATTAAGGACAGTTTTGGAAAAATTTACAAATTCTGAGTTAATTTACACAGATGGCTCTAAATGCCACAGTGGTACAGGGTGTGCCTATTATATACCATCAAAAAATATCCAATGCAAAATAAAACTTATCACTGAGTGCTCCATATTTACAGCAGAGGCCACAGCCATCTGTGAAGCTCTTATATACACACTTAACGCGAGTACTCCGAGAACAGTAATTTTATCCGACTCTCTATCCGTCCTTGTGGCCATAAAAAATACTAATTCCTTTAATATAAAAACAAATCATCTTATTATCAGCATTAAAAAGCTGATACAAGATATTTATGACTCCGGAAAAGAAATTTGTTTTATATGGATAAAGGCACATATAGGTATGGAAGATAATGAACACGTCGATACCCTAGCAAAAAATAGTATAGATACCGGAACCAGCTCTAATTACAAATTGCCCCTAACAGACGTAATTAACATGCGCAAAAGCAACCTAAGGAACAAATGGGAATATATGTGGCAAGAATCTACTTTCACAAATCCAACTAGATACTCATTAATTCACTCGAATTTGCCCCATGATCTTTGGCACGAAAACTATAAATGCTCAAGAAAGTACACCACTACTATCATACGTTTAAAGTTTGGGCACGCCTGTTTCCCTGCGCACTTATTTAAAATTGGTATTTACCGCACAGATATCTGTGAATACTGTGATGTGACTGGGGACTTGGACCATATATTTTTCGAATGTAAACAGCATGCAATACACACTAATAGGTTATACACTGATATTCAGAGAGTTTGTAATATTGCAAAACCTTATAATATGCTTCACCTCTTAACGTTAAACCAAAAAAAAATTTTCGATACGCTAATTAATTTCGTGAATGAGACTAAAATTAAGCTGTAGATTAGTTTTGTTTCCCCATTGTTCTTTACCTCTTGTTTATTTATACCTCCTATCCGTGATCTAGTCTAGTGTGTCATGTAAAATGTCCTGAAAGACCCCTGGACGAGAAGAGTGTGTCCCCCTGTTTTTCCTTTCTTCCTTTGTCGTCGGTAGGATGATGGTTTCTTGCTGTTTAGGTTAGAGATAGGTTTGGGAAAAATAAGATAATCGTATTCTTCAATATGTTGTGGCTGGCTGTATGGCTAATGGCCTTGATGCCAAAAAAAAAAAAATGACTGAGCGACTGAATTTGGCCGTTCGGCGGACGATTGAGCTGCGTGTTGGTACAAACCTCCAGATTGGATGTCCAGAATCGGCAGCAATGCTCACCTTGCGCTGGCAAATCAATCAATCATAACTGAAAAAAATAATTTTGAAAGTGCAACCTTTGGCTAATGTCTTGTAAACTTAGTTGAGAATTTTTTTGCTAAATGATTGGTTTTGAGTAAATTGATTTATTGTTGCCTTTAAAGTTCATAATAGTTAGTTAAGAATTGTACCGAGCTTAATCCTTTACACAAAATCAAGCGCAGAGTCATAGATATATTAAGAATATATTCTCAAATTATTAGAATGTATTTCTAATTCAGTTTATAATTAAACTAAATGCTCCAAATGATAATAAGCAAGGCGACATTTAAATTTTCGGGTGATATTTTATACAGACTGTCTATTTTACGAGGGCCACACCAAATATCTCGCTTAATATCTATTGTAGAAGAATAAAGTTTTAGAAACAGTTATCCCATTTTTTGTGAGCTATATTTCAGTAAAAAGAAATTTGAAATCCATAGCCTACTTTAGGAGATATATTACAAAAACCTGAAAAATAGGAAAATCACAAACGGTTATAGCTTCCTTATTTGAGGAGATACGAAAAAAGTTAAAGGAATGAAAGTTGACGGCAAAGACAATAAGAATAATAACGTGTAACAAAAAAATCGAAAAATGCAGTTGGCTTTGACATACGCTATTGTGCAAAAATGAAAAATACATGTCTCAAAGTAGGCCATGACGCCATTAATTCCGTTATTTTTTTCTCATTCCAACGATATAAAACATGTCACAGAAATTTTAACCGATAGTGTCAATATTTAATATTTTACGAATACCACAATTCATATAATTGAATCGTAACAATCAGCTGTGCCATAATTATTGAAAAACAATGTATACAGTTATTAATAAATTTGACAGATTGTCACTGCTGTATGTTGTATGTTGCGTTGTCGAGTTCTAAGACAAATTTTATATCAGTAATTATGGTGTACACCAATAATAACAAATTCGATATGATTAGCATTTATTGTCAGTGCAATTTTGACGCTGAGATGGCAGTCACGGTTTACGGAGATAGATTTCCAGATGCTCCGCAGCCAAATCGAACTATGTTTAGAAAGTTAGTTCAAAATCTAAAAACGCACGGTTCATTTTCAAAAAAATCGGTAAAGGTATTTACACAGAACTTCCCTCGTTATTTGTGCTTGGCGGCCACTAAAAAATTTAAATATGAAATGACATTGAGAATAATAATGGAAATATAGTTATTGTAATTATTACAAAGAAGTCCTGATAACCTTTTGTCAAAATAATAGTGCTCATCCAACACCAAAAGTTCAATACTAAATAACAGGTCTACCATGAATTATTTCTTGGGATGACCACCCTGTGTATTTTCCAATAAAAGTATAATAGCATATGCCAAATACTATTGCCATTAGACACATTTTCAGTTCCACTTTCACGCAGTGAAGAGGAAGTATAGTAGTGGTTAAAAAGTTCAATTTTTTTTGAAATTTTTCAAAACTGTTGATTAAAAATTTTCAGTCTTTTTTCTTCTGCAGTAGGTTCAGAATGTCATGAAACACGGAAATTTTAAACTTGAGCAAAGAAAGATAATTTTCCATCTGTTTCAGTGGTAAAAATTTTTAAAAAAATGTGTGAAAATAATTTTCAAATTTTTTTTTCTGAAATAGGTCTGGAATGTCATGAAACGTGAAAATTTTAAATTTCAGCAAAAACAATTTTTTCTGTCTATTCTAATGGTATTTTTTTTCCAAAATGGAAAAAAATGATGCAATTTTTTTTTCCGAAATAGGTTTGGAATGTCATGAAACGTGGAAATTTTAAATTTAAACAAAAAAAATTTTCAACTATTCTATAGTAAGTAGTGAAATAGATTTTATCATTTTTTTAAAATTTGCTTGAATAGGTTTAGAATGCCATGGAAACGTTGAAATTTTAAATTTGAACAAAGAAAAAAAATAATTTTTTTGAAATTTTTCCAAAATGTTGGTTATAAAATGTTCAAAATTTTTTCTTCTGAAAAAGGTTTGGAATGTCATGAAACGTGTATATTTGAAATTTGAGCAAAAAATTTTTCCATCTATTCTAGTGGTAATTTTTTTTTCCAAAATGATAAAAAAATGTTACAATTTTCTTTCTTCCGAAATAGGTTTGGAATGTCATGATGCGTGGAAATCATAAATTTGAGCAAAAAAAATATTTTCTTCTATTCTATAGTAAGTACTTAGTGATGAATGCATAAATATTTTCAAGAAAATTTTTCAAGAAAATTTTTCAAGAAAATTTTTCAGAAAAATTTCTAAATTTGTTTTATACGTTTAGAATGCCATGGAAACGTGAAAATTTTAAATTTGAACAAAAAAAAAATCCACCTATTTTAGTGGTAAATTTTTTTTCAAAAATGTTGGTAAAAAAATTTTTTTTTTGAGATACGTTTAGAATGCCATGAAACGTGAAAATTTTGAATTTGAAGAAAGAAAAAAAAAATTTTCCTATATTTCAGTGGTAAAAATTTTTTCAAAAATGTTTGAAAAAAATTTTCAAAATTTTTTTTTTCTGAAATAGGTTTAGCACGTCATGAAACGTGGAAATTTTAAATTTGAGCAAAAAAAATTTTTTTTCAGTATATATTCCGTTTAGACGGTCCACCCTGTATATTTTTCAGTGAAAATTCTACCAGTTCTTCGCTGACAGCAGGGTTAACTACCTACCAAATTTGACTGCTCTCCGTCAACTAGTTTTTGAGTAAATGCACCAACAGACAGACAGGCAGACAGACAGACAGACAGACAGACAGACAGACAGACTGACGGAATTGAAAAACCTATATTTTCGGAATCTACGTGTTCTGAAACGTCAGAATCCGAAAAAATCTCGGAGGGTGATTTTTTCTCGAATACAATACTTCCCTTCGGCATGCGAGGGAAGTAAAATTCAAAAAATTTTCAATATTTTTTTTTGAATCAGGCATAGAATGCCATGAAACGTGGAAATTTTAAATTTGAAGAAAAAAAATTATTTTAGTAGAAAAAAAATTTTCAAAAATGGTATAAAAAAATTTTTTTTTTTTTTTAATAGTTTTAGAATGCCATGAAACGGAAAAATTTTAAATTTGAGCAAAAAAAATTTTTTCATCTTGGTAAAAAAATTTTCAAAAATGTTGGTGAAAGAAATTTTCAAAAAATTTTTTTTTTCAGAAATAGGTTTAGCGTGCCTTGAAACGTGGAAATTTTAAATTTGAACAAAAAATTTTTTTTTTATCTTGGTAAAAATTTTTTCAAAAATGTTGGTGAAAAAAATTTTCAAAATTTTTTTTTCCCAAAATAGGATTAGCGCGTCATGAAACGTGGAAATTTTAAATTTGAGCGAAAAAAAATTTTTTTCACTATTTATTCCGTTTAGACGGTCCACCCTGTATATTTTCCAGTGAAATTTCTACCATTTCTGCGCTGACAGTAGCGTCAACTACCTGTCAAATTTGACTGCTCTCCGTCAAGTAGTTTTTTAGTAAATGCACCAACAGACAGACAGACAGACAGACAGACAGACAGACAGACAGACAGACCGACAGACAGACAGACAGACTGACGGAATTGAAAAACCTATATTTTCGTAATCTCCGTGATCTGAAACGTCAGAATCCGTAAAAATCTCGGAGGGTGATTTTTTCTCGAATACAATACTTCCCTTCGGTATGCGAGGGAAGTAAAAAGTAGTAAGGCGAGCTCATGTTGCGGATAATGTAAGAAAAGTGAATAGAGTAATGAATTATGTTAACCAAAATGAGGAAACCTCTTTGAGACAAATTCAGAGAAATTGTCGCATAAAAAAAGACAGTGCAAGAAAAATATTGAAAAAAAACGGATTTCGATGCTACAAAATGAGGAAAGTTCAACATTTAAATGAGGGAGATAAGCCAAGGAGAGTAAGATTTTGTAGATGGTTATTAAATAAGAAAAGCAATGACGCGCTGATATGTAGCAAAATTCTTTGGTCGGACGAATCAAATTTTTCTAATAATGGATTTTTCAATAGAAATATGCATTATAAGTGGACACGAGAAAATACACATTGGTGCAGAGAGACTGCTTTCCAAGAAAGATTTTCTACGAATGTTTGGTTGGGTCTTTTAGGGACTAAAGTAATTGGACCTTATTTTTATGATGGCAAATTAACCGCTCGTAGATACCTTAATTTCCTGCAAAACGAATTTCAAGATTTTCTTTATGAATTAACAGTGGCAGAAAGATTAAATTATTCATATTTTCAACAAGATGGGGCTCCACCTCACACTGCTGTAATATGTACAAATTATTTAAATCAAGTTATGCCAGATAGCTGGATAGGCACCTATGGACCCATTCCATGGCCAGCTCGATCACCAGATATTACTCCCTTGGATTTTTTCGTCTGGGGTTACATTAAAGACAAGGTATTTCAAACTGCCCCTGAAAATATTGAGGACATCAAAACCAGAATTCGAAACGCATGTGAGGCAATTACTCCCGAAATGCTCCAAAATGTAATGCGTGACGTGTCTCGTAGAGCACGTTTATGTGTCAGAATGCATGGTGCACAATTTGAGCATTTGTAGTTAGAAAAATAAATACACACAATTTCTTTTCAATATAGTAGTAGGTGGTACTGTTATACATAGTTTTTCATTTTTTTCTTTGGATGTTCGTTTTGTACTTGTATTTTTATTTATTGGTTTGTATTAAATTGTAATAAATAATTACGGAATTATAATTATTATAAAGTGAATTTTTACTATTATGGCACAGCTGATTGTTACGATTCAATTATATGAATTGTGGTATTCGTAAAATATTAAATATTGACACTATCGGTTAAAATTTCTGTGACATGTTTTATATCGTTGGAATGAGAAAAAAATAACGGAATTAATGGCGTCATGGCCTACTTTGAGATATGTATTTTTCATTTTTGCACAATAGCGTATGTCAAAGCCAACTGCATTTTTCGATTTTTTTTGTTACACGTTATTATTCTTATTGTCTTTGCCGTCAACTTTCATTCCTTTAACTTTTTTCGTATCTCCTCAAATAAGGAAGTTATAACCGTTTGTGGTTTTCCTATTTTTCAGGTTTTTGTAATATATCTCATAAAGTAGGCTATGGATTTCAAATTTCTTTTTACTGAAATATATCTCACAAAAAATGGGATAACTGTTTCTAAAACTTGATTCTTCTACAATAGATATTAAGCGAGATATTTGGTGTGGCCCTCGTAAAATAGACAGTCTGTATATACACTTTTATGTATTTGTAACATACACTTTTGATTTGAAATAGCTCCATAAAAAGTAATCGAGAGGAGTCAAATCGGGAAACCTAGGTAGTCATTCAATAGTTCTACGTCTTCCAATCCACCTGTTGGCGTATATTTCGTTGAAATAATTTCCCACTGTATGTGCTAATTTGGATAATTAGCATCAGGGGAAAGTCGTTTTATTGTAGGCACTAAGAACCTCGTCAATAAATCTAGATAAACATCATTAAGTATTTTCTCAAAAAAATAAGGGCAATAATTTCATTATTAATGATACCAGCCTAAACCATCACTTTTTTAGGAAATTGGAGGCTTACATCATCCAGTGAGAATTATTGCTGCTCCAATATCCACAGTTCTGGCGGCTTACCGTTCCATTTTATTGAAATATTGCTTAAAAGAATTGTTTATAAACTACTTGCTAGCATTCTGTTCGTCATTAATTAGCAGAATTCTTGCCATCGATCAAGATAATCCTCGTTTAACTATTGTATATATTGTATTGAATATTCCTTACTAAAATTAACCCATATTCGTTATATAAGATGATCATCAGGGACATGTAAATCATTCTGGATTTTCAAGGTAACTCCGGCGACTTGAGAAGCGGTTAAAAAAACGTACACAGTCAGGTTTTATGTAAGTATGCTATATTTAATTAAGATTTATGTGGGATGTTTACTTCCTTCGCTTACCTTATTGTAATCGTGAAAAATTTGAACTTTCTCTAAATCTTCACGATTATGTAAATTACGAAAATTAGGGTCTTTGAATGTCATCGGTCTGTCTGTCTATCTGTTAGTATGTCGGTGTGGTGTATGTCTGTTGGAGCTGTAACTATACAAGTAAGTGCGGAAAAAAATTGGTGGATCGCTGACGCAATTACCAACGAGATAATGAATGAAAAAATGAGATGGAGGATCATAACATTTAGCCAAAATAGAAACCTGCAATAGTTTTTGTGAAAATATGCACATAGATATGAGTTGTCAAATATTCACAAGTAGTTGATTAACAGAACAACACAGGAAAATAACATTTAGAGTGTAGTGGACAATATTACGAAGGGAGAAAACTTGATATACAGAGCGATCGAGCAAGACGGAATGTGCCGTTTCCTAAAGATTTCTTGTGTGCCACTCACACTATTTTGTGATACTTTCAACATTTGCACGTTGGCGACAGTAATTAGTGATTTATATAGGTTGTGTGCGCGCGATGTCAAAATTTATATATATGTCAGTTTGGGGACATCAAACCTAAATTCCCAAGATGTTAAGTGATAACGAATCGATCTTTTCATTACATTAGTACTTTTGTGGACAATGTACCATACAAAATGTCAAGTTTTGGCTGTGTTATTAATTGTACAAGTGTGGCAATATGAAATGACGTCAGTTTCTATTAAATTACCTCGACTTTTCAATTAAGAAAAGTTGAGATTGGAACACAACAACTACGTAAGCTCCGACCTTTGAGTATGCATAAAATAATAAAAAATTGTAAACTACATTTATTTGTCGATGATGTACTCTTATCAATTACTGGTAAAAACCACAATACATTAACAAATGAACTGACTGAAGATTTGTATAATTTATCTAGGTATTTTGAACCCAAAAAATTAAAAATTAATACATAAAAATGTAAATATTTGGTAATATCAACAAAAAACCAAGTTAATATATATATAATACTAGTAATCATATAGTGACAATAGACAACGAAACAATTGAACTTGTAAGCCAACATAAATACCTAGGAGTGATATTAGATAGCTAATTATCATTTAAGCAGCATGTTGAATATTTAATAAAGAAAATTAACAAAAGAAATTATTTTCTGAAACGAGTAGGTAAAAATCTTTCAACTTACAATATATAAGACCATAATATTGCCACATACTATGTATTGAACTACTGTGTTGCATTCAGTAAATGAAAATTTGAAAAACGATCTTCAAATTGCTCAAAATGAACGCACGCGAACAATATTAAAATGTGATCGCTATACACCTATTCACCTAATGTTAAATGTGCATTTTTTCAGTTAATGATATTATTTATATACAAACTATGGTATTTATCTATAAAATTGTCAATAATATATTATCAACTTATTTGTGTGATTTAATTAAATATGTAAAAGATGTTCACTCATATAATACTACGAGGAAAATTAATATGTAAGTATATAGATCACAAAAAAAACACGAATTGGCAAAAGTCGTTATTAATTAATGGAATTAAGGAATATAATAATATACCTAAAAATGTTAGAGATTTACTAAGTTTAGAGAGGCTTAAAACTGCAATAAAAGATAAAATTATTAATAATAATTAATTGTATAATATTTTGTATTTTAAGTAGGTACTTCTTATTTTTTTTATTATCCTTATACATGTGTATTTGTTTTTTTTTATATGTTTGTTTTGCAAACATTTGTCATTGTAGTTTGTACAGTATGTTTATATTATTATTATTATTATTATTATCATCGAATTAAGCGATTCACTTTCTCAGCCGAGGCTGGAAAAAATTTACCGATCCCTCGCGCGCGCCTTTGGGATTCGGCTCGGTTAATGGGGATGAAATTCATCATATCCCATTAGTCCAATGGATGGTTCAGATGCCTATCCTCCATCGTTCAAAAACTTTCTCGTGATGTGACATGTCTGGAGAATCACCGTCCTCTGAATAATCCTTACGATGGTGCTGGGTAAGTTAAGCTGCTCCACATATTTCAAGAACCTCTTTGTCACTACACCTGTAGCTGATATTATGACCGGGATAGTTCGCACCTCCTTTACTCTCCATACGTGTCGTAGCTCGATAGCCAAATTTTGATATTTATTTATCTTTTCCATCTCCGTCTTCTGCAAGTTGTTTGTTAGGGGGCATCCAATGTCTATAATGATGGCTTTCTTTTCTTTCTTCTTGATCACCAGTATGTCAGGGCGGTTGTGGTCTAGAGTTTTGTCAGACTGGACTGGTCTATCCCAGTACAGTACTGTTTCTTCATTTTCAAGAACAGCTTGAGGTGTGTATTTATTATTATTATTATTATTATTATTATTATTATTATTATTATATCTTGAACGTATTCTTTTAATTATGCACTTCTTTCAAGAATCATGTAATTACAGTATATTATTATGTGTGGGTAGTATTCGAAAGTACATCGGCATCTGTGCTAAAGTCTTTAATATATAGATATTTAAACTGATAGCACCAACTTTTTTTCATATACCTATCCTGTAAATCATAAGACAATTTCGAAAACTATAAAACTTACGTCCATCTCAACAAACAAAATTCGTCACATGAAATGATTAAGGATAATTGTGGATGTTAAATAATTAAAAATCAAGTCTTAAAGCGTCACAAAATCCCCAAAATATACAGTTAATAGAACGCGTTCGATCAGCTGATCACAAAGCGACCATTTGCATTCCAGTATTACCTAGTTTACAGTAACAGGAAATTAGTTTTAATAATGTATGTACAATATAAATCAATTTTGATCATTTCAGTGACTTTTCAGTGTCACGTGACCTTCATTCTTTCTCGATCGCACTGTACTTTTCGAGAATAAAATAACATACAGCGTAATCAGCCAAATGAAATTACAAGAATGTACAATATATCGATATTCTTAAATGCGGACAAGGTTTACGTATACTTATATCAATTTTACATTGAAATTTACATTTTGAATTGATTCGAACAAAATTCAAATCAAAATAAGTATACGCAGTCGGCCACGTCCGGCTTCAACTTCTACTCGTTTGTGTTTGAATTAAGCATTTTGATTTTAATTTTAATGATAATATTTTATCGATGTATGATCTAAATTTAGTGCTGCACGTCCGATGGTCACTGCATGAAACTACTCTAATTATATATTACAGTGTAATTATAATAGAATATAAAACGTAATACACAAGTATTGAAAAAATCTGCGACCTTGATGTGTAGTCACGCAGCTTTCAATATTCGCAGTCAATGCATACATTGCACAATATGCGCTTTTGTAGAATAATTGAAACTTCGATTAATTTATAATTTAATATATTTATTTCATTTGGTATTAGAATAAAAATATATATCATTCCATTCATGTAATGTCACTGGAAGTGTGTTTGTAGAAATGATTTATTTGTAAATTAGTTCGACAGCTACCTATTTTAAATGCATGTATTTAAGGAGATAACTGGTAATACGTCTAACTCATTCTTAATAAAATTCATGAAGCAAAAATTTCTAGAGAGAAAACTGTCGCCATTAAATTGTTGTAACATATTTTGATACCTAAATATCAAAACGTGTTACATCGGTGCGAACGGCAGCCGATATTTGGTGGAGAGCATAGGGCCATGGGTTAGGACTATGTGAACACTCAAAAAGGGCGCCACCGGCTGTGTGTTACGTAATATGATTCAAATAATCTTGCCAGCACGGAACAAAATTAAGTTACTAGCAACCATGCGATGGAATTCTCAAAATATATCTGTATTATCAAAACTCTACTTTACTCTATTAAATTTAAAGATTTACCATGAATTGAATATTATATGTGTGACATAATAGTAGGTGAATTAACATCTCACGGTACCATGGGTGTTTTACAGTAAAACTCTTAGATGTATCATCATTTTACAGATAAACTTAGAGCTTGATTTATAGTTGCAAGATTGTGGTATGATTTACTTCAACATACGAACAAAAACCACTGAATTAAACTATAATATTTTCTTTAAAAAACCTGGTTAAGGCCTTGGTATTTTCTGTGACGACTGCAACGGGACTCGTCACCACTTTTCTAGATGTTCTCGACGTTGGTTGCAACTGCGACTCCGTGTCACTCCCAAAACTCTGCCCAAATCTCTTGGAGACTGCTGCGAACAACCCTCCAACCAAAACTTCTCTAGATGTCAGCAGGACCCACATAAAACCAAATGTCTGAGTAATAGACTTCCTCCTATTACTCCTATAACAATACTGGGCCCCCTTACATAACCAAAATTACAGCACCAAACATGTGCTCATCCCAATTGTAAGCCTCTTCAAAAATACATGCCTCTCCAAACACATATACCCCTCCAAAACACTCTGTAAAAATTACAATAAATAAGAACTAAATAAAACACCAAACTAAGTAAAATAAAAGCTCACCTCATATAGAGAGTATGGCATAACCTCACGAGACATGTGGCGATCAGATTTATGGCAACCAACAGAACTCCTTCTTGGAAATTCACAAAATCTTCACATCAAGGCGGTGAGGATCATTGGGTACATCAATCAAATCCCTTTTCAGTGTAAACGATGTAAAACCCAAAAATTCCACACAAAATCGGAACCGCCGCTGTTCACTCGTGGCTGTCTAAAAGACCCCTCCTCGACGGAAATCTGCTTGACAGTTCTCCGTGTTGCCAACTTTAACATCTAGAGAACACTTTCTCTAGCCAATGAAAATGCGCCTACAAAAGGGCTTGTAATATAAAGACTGAATTACACCATTGTGTAATATCCCAACAACAAGAACATGTGAGTAACACCTCTGTCTCAAAAATAATACATAAAAGAAAACACGCTTTCTTTCCTTGTTGAGAATTGCAGATATGCGACCTGCTATGCCCCTTTGAAGTACGAGTGGTTGCCTACCTCTCCACTCAAACAAATGAACTAATGGGTTAATTTACTGTATTTAACCATACATATATTAATGTAGCCTTTTCAAATGCTACATTGTCTTCAACTTAGTTCATATAATTCTTTATTCTGCGACTTACAGTTGTGGAGTAAAATAAATGTATAATGGCCTAGGAAAGATTGTTATCATATTTTCAAATTAAGGTGATTAATGAAACGATGATTAAATTGAAAATGAGATTGGATCTCGTTGAGGGTGGTTGTGCCGTAACGCTTCCGAAGAAAACGCAAAAAGAATCGGTTGAAACATCATTAAACTCGATAAAATTTAAGTCATCGGTAGGTTAAAAAATTCTGCGTAAAGTGAAGTGTAATAATAGAAAAAACAAAGCACGCAATAAATTAAAAATTAAACATTACTGTAAAATGTTTGATTACAGATAAACCAATTTAATAATAATAATAATAACCTATCTATCTCAAAGACATTGACGAACACTGGATATGGCCTTAACATCAAAACAGGATACCATAGTTTCACACCTTCTCACCTACTTTATATGGACGACTTAAAAGTATTCACTGCTACACGTAAACAACTGGAAACCGTTCTCAAACATGTCCATAAAATGAGTGAGGATGTTGGTGTGGAGTTGGGAATAGAGAAATGCAGAACTGTCACCATTGAAGGAGGAAAGCCAATAGAAACACCAGCAATAAAAATCCAAGAACAACTCTCAATTCCGCCCATCGAAGCACAGCCATATAAATATCTAGGAGTATCACAAACACCGAGTATTAAACACAGTAAAATGAAAAAAAAAAGAATCATCAAAGAATTTGAATCCAGGCAGAGAAAGCTATTCAAAACAAACTTAAATTCGAACAATATCTGTGTTATCTTACTCATCTGGTGTCATATCCTGGACAGTGACAGATCTTGACCACCTCAACAGGCGGTTGAGAGTGATTATGACAAAGTTTAAAATGCACCATCCGCGATCCTCAACAGAGAGAGTGACGACTCTCCCTAGAGATCCTGGGGGCAGAGGTTACACTGATATTAAAAATGCATGTAACACGCAAATTAACTTCATCCACGCATACTTCTACAGTCGTCAACATTCACATATTCACTCAACCATCATCCACGCTGATTCAGGCACACTACTGAAACTGAACAGTAGAGAATATTCACCATTAAGTAATATTAACGACAATGAAGCAAACAGTTACACGGACGCTATTGGCACTCACTCCAGGGAGATGAAATGGACCGCCAGGCATCTCTTGAATGGCTCCGGCAAGGAACCTTGTTTCCAGAGATAGAGGGTTTTGTGTTAGGTATACAAGATCAAGTAATACGAACAAGGAACTCTGAAATGTACATAATGAAGGAACGGATCGAGGCGGACAAATGTCGAAAATGCAACATGCATACTGAGAATATAGAACACATAATCTCTGGATGTGGAAAACTCGCACCAACTCGATACCTAGCACATCATAATGCCGCAGCCACGATAGTATACCTTAATATTTCGAAAATCTGTGAAATACGACTTCCTACTATAGATACAACCCGAATCCCGTTGAAGAAAATGAGCGCTATAAGGTCTACTGGGACAGAGTCATATAACTACAGATAAACAGCGAAACATTAATTATCGACACCTCGATTCCGAACACAAGGAATATGACGGAGAAACATGAGGAGAAAATAGCGCACTACACCGACTTGAAAAATGAAATTCTAGATATGTGGAACATGAGGAAGATCACCATAATTCCTGTTATTTTATCTGCCTTCAGAGTGATACCCAAAATATTGAAAATATCGCTACAAAAGATTGGTATTAACTATACAGCCAGCACAAGAATACAAAAAGCAGTAATTCTCCACACAGCTAGTATAGTGAGATCATTCCTTGGAAGTGAATAGTAGATGTTGAGATCTTAGTACCAAGTATCCGATCATAGCAGGCAAACTCGGAATACTTGTGAAATGAAAAGAAAATATAATAATAATATCCTTTATTAATGTCAATACATACAAATGTTTACACAAGTCTAAACACAGAAAAATAGAGTAAATATGCATAATCATAATAATATTAAAAATTGAATAATAAGAATAAACCTAAATATATTTCAGTAAAAATACGAACAATACACCAATAACACAGATTTTCTTAAAAACAAATGTATGTAAGATAAAAATGTTCAAAATATTGTGTTAAATGTTATAGACCACAAGCCCATGCTAAATTGTTAGAGGGTCATATGACACCGCTTGAAAAGGTATAATTTTTGTAGTCCTACAAAAATAAATCGCTTTGAGCCCTATGCCGTACATTTTAGATGGGACATGGGAAAGCCGCGGAAAAGTGAAAATCGTAACCCGCGGAGGTGAATTTTTTTCAAATGACACTGTACGGCTTACGATTATTTGGACTGTATTTATACCTGTGACTCTTAAAAAGAAAATGCCGTACAAAAATAATGGGACAGAAGAACAGGAAAAAATTTCGTTTTCCGAAAAGTGACGTCTATGTACTAAGGTGATATGATACCGTACGGCTTTTATGAAATTCGATTTTTATATTAACAGGGATGATTTTTTTTGCTATGCCGTACAAATCGGTTGAAACATGGGGTGACAAGCGCGAGATCAACCCCCGTCCTAGACCCCTATCAAGGGTGGTGATTTGACACCACATAAATCTTGATTATTTTAATACTATTTTATATAATAAGAATTTGTATTACCACGCCGTACATTTTAGTTGGTACATGTGTCTGGAAAATTGAATTTTCCGTCCCAAAGTGAGGTTTTCTGAATAAAAAATTATTGCAAGACTTTATTATATTTGAGCAATACTTGATATTCTAATAATTCTAAACCTATTATTAAAAATTAATGGATCTGAAATGTAAAATGATTTTCCGAAAATTTTACGCTGTATTATGTGTAAACAGTGCGTAAATAAACTATACTTTATAAAAATAAATATTTATCGATATTTTGTATTACTTTAATACAAGATGAAACAGAAAAGCTGCTAGGCCAAGACACCGAGTCTGTAAGGCCAAATATCTAGAGAGAGAGAGAGAGAGAGAGAGAGAGAGAAAGGAAAGCTGCTGAAAAATATTATTTTTTTATGTACTTGGAACAAAGTTGATTCAGTAAAAAAGAGAGAATCTTGTTTACTTTCACATCCCCATGTGTTATCCACATACATGTACAACATATACAACGACAAAATCACAATACACACAATAATATCACAGTGAAACTGTAAATCTCCTTCTGGTGTTACAAACTTGTTATAAAAAAAATGTCGGCAAAGTATTAGTTGCCCGTGAGTTCCCTCGCTGGTCCTTGCCACACTATTAAAAAAAAAACTAAAAAGGTTGTTTTGGGTGGATTTTCTTAGGGGGATGGGAGGGCGACAACCCTTATAGCTATCTTTGGTGCCACCTTAACATGATATTACGTGTGTCAAATTTTATTGGAATCTATACATCCGGTGAGAAGATTTTTTTTTAAACTTGAAAATAATAAAAACAATTTTTAGGGATTGCATCCCTTATTTGAGTACATTGTAATAAAGATGCCTGAATTAACCACTTAATCGTGCATCTGACTGAGAAACAAAAACTGGAAAGAAGTTGTTTTTGGTGGATTTTCTTGTAGGGTCTAGTGTCTAAAATCCCAACAGTGAAAATGTACGGCATGGACACATTTGTATTCTTTTATAGTTAAGGAAAGGAAAAACGATGTAAAGTTGAAAATCTATCCATTGTATTAAAAACTAGAGAATTTCCGATTTGTATAATTTTTAAAAAATTTCGCTTCTTTTACAATGTTCTAATTTTATTATTGTCCATTATTTTTGTACGGCCACCAAATAAAATAAAAATTCTAACCTACATTAATCCAAAAAATAAATGGCCGTACAGTATCAAATAAACTTACCCTAGAAAACTGAGTTTTTCCCTTTCTCGGGGGTGATTTTTTTATTTCCATTGATAATACCCATTCTTTTTAGACGGGTTATGTTTTTTTAAGATTTGAAATATCATATAATCTTTTGGAATTGATGCCGTACAGGGTCAAATCACCACCCTTGATAGAGGTCTAGGACGGGGGTTGATCTCGCGCTAGTCACCCCATGTTTCAACCGATTTGTACGGCATAGCAAAAAAATTCATTCTTGTTAATATAAAAATCGAATTTCACAAAAGCCGTGCGGTGTCATATCACCTTAGTACATAGAGGTCACTTTTCGGAAAACGAAAATTTTTCCTATACTTCTGTCCCATTATTTTTGTACGGCATTTTCTTTTTAAGATTCACAAGTATAAATACAGTCCAAATAAACGTAAGCCGTACAGTGTCATTTGAAAAAAATGCACTTCCGCGGGTTACGATTTTCACTTTTCCGCGGCTTTCCCATGTCCCACCTAAAATGTACGGCACAGGGCTTAAAGCGATTTATTTTTGTAGGACTACAAAAATTATACCTTTTCAAGCGGTGTCATATGACCCCCTAAAAATGTAGCATGGGCTTGTGGTCATTACACACAGAAGGGTAGGCTTAGATGTCCAAAAATGATTCATTAAAATATTCATTAATTCTTTGTATGAATTTGGTTAATTCTTATTTGTTCTGGTAATTTATTAAAAAAAAAATTATGCAATGATAGCCAGTGCCGTCTCTAGATTTTGTAAGTCGAAGAAATTTATGTTTTATATTACTTTTAAATTGCATAGGATAAGTATGTAGTAATTCTTGATTGTCAAACTCATGTTACGTTTGATGTACAGTAAACATTCCATTATATTCCATATTTACAGGGTGTACAAAATATTCTCTCGGACCTCTTTCTTATAACCCGCTGAAAAAAGGTTCTTTTTACCGCGAGACAGTGCTCTTCCTTGCACTTCCACCGTAACTGGATATTTACCTGTGGAACGGTTAATAGAAGCTCCTTGCGGTGACCTAATGTATGTATGTATGTATGTATGTATGCATGTATGTATGTATGTATGTATATAAGTCTTCTCAGACAAACGAAGTGAATGCACCGATGCAGGACGATGAAACGAAAACACGGATTTCTGGGAAACATGGAATCATATATGGACGAAAGCGGGCAGGAGGAAGCACACACTGCTAAATTCAGAAACAGAAAACTCAGAAGAAGAATAAATATGGAGATGATGATAGATGAAAATTTAAAACAAGCATGGAGACTTAAAAGAAACATCTCGCAAACGCCTACACTTCCCATCTGATGATGACAGATGGAAACTTAAAAGAAGCATGGAAACTTAAAAGAAACATCTCGCAAACATCTACAATTGCCATCCTATATTCCTACCCCATACACCATGTGACTTTCGCTGCCGTCCCATATCCAATCCAGCGTATGCAGCCGGTCTGGCGGTATATAAAAAAATCCAGAATAGATATCCGGAACCGGCAGCAATGCCCACCTTACACCGGCAAATCAACCAATCAATTAATAAAACGATGATTTAATTGTTCTAACAGTACTTTTAGAAGTTTCTACTGAATGTATAATTATCAGCGACAAATTCTGTCTGTTTGACGGTCAGTCTGTGTGTCTGTGTCTCTGTCTGTAACTTTTTTGTCCGCACGTTTTCTCCGGAACGGTAACGCTTAAACCGTTACCGTTACATTGACTTGAAATTTTGTACACGTATATATTATAACAAGATCTGGAACTGGATTGTTTTTTGAAGATATCCGGTGAAGGGTTGTTGGGTAAATAGGGGGAAATATGTAAAGCAAGCTTGTAAGAGTACAGAAACTTGAAATTTGATGTATGTACTACAAGCCACCTCCAATCCATTATTAATGAAGTTGATAAAATAAAATTGAGATATTTACTTGAAATTTGGTACACGTATATATTATAATGACACATCAGGAACTAGATTATATTTTGGGATTATTCTGACGAAGGGTTGGGGGTTAAATAGGGGTACGCTGGCAAGAGTACAGAACCTTGAAATTTGGTGCATGTACTAGAAGCCAAGGCCTCAGATTTTTTAATAATATTTTTCAACCCCCCCACCAACTCTACTCCATTATTGAAGGAGATGGTAAAATAAAATTGAGATATTCACTTGAAGTTTGGTACACGTATGTATTATAACGACATCTCGAACTAGATTATATTTTGAGACGATTCCGTTGAAGGCGTGGGGTTAAATAGGGGTAAATATTGGAAAATAAGTAAAGCAAGCTGGTCAGAGTACAGAAACTTGAAATTCTGTGTATGTACTAGAGGCCAAGGTCTCAGATTATTCATAATATTTTTCAACTCCCCACCACCCCTACTCCATTATTAAAGGGGTTGATAAAATAAAATTGAGATATTCACTTGAAATTTGGTACACCTATGTATTATAACGACATCTGGAACTATATTATATTTTGAGATAATTCCGTTGAAGGGTTGTGGGTTAAATGGTAGTAAATATGAGAAAATAAGTAAATGAAGCTCTTAAGAGTACAGAAATTTGGAATTTGCTTTATCTACTACAAATAAAGGCCTCTGATTTCTTTCTAATATTTTTCAAACCCCACCACCTCCGCTCCATTATTAATGAGATTGATAACATAAAATTGAAACGTTCAACTTATGTATGTATTGATATCTGACAGAGATGATTCCATTGAAGGGGTGGGGGGTGGTAGGTTGTGAATATGGCAAAATAAGTAGGGTAAACTAGAAACTTCATTTTTAACGTTTATGTTTGAAATCAATGCCTCAAACTTTTCTATGACATATGCCCCAAATATTATTAAAATTCTATGACTAATAATGTCCACATACTAGAGTATAAATCTAGTCAAGATGTTTCCTTTAAAGTGACTTGGATGAAAAATCTGGATGTGGAAGTAGTGATTCCTTAGGCAGCGGTTTTTTTTAGGATGAACAGTGTTTTATGGAGAGTAACTTCCTTTGAACACATACACAAACATATTTAAAAATAACTTAAATACATGTGAAAATAATATTTCTAGTTATGTATGTAAAATAAATTAAAATTAAGATTAAAATGGATGTTTACTGTATAAATTAATATTTTAGATTATTTGTTATTATTATTATTAATTCATGTTATAATAAATATTTTTGAAATCTACTATCTTGTGAATTTTTAAACGTGGTTGAAAACCGATCCATTGTTTTTACTATTTTTTTAAAATAAATTTTCAGAATTTATTGCTTTAAGCTGTATTGGAATTAGGTTATAAAGTTTAGGGCCAAGCTATGTAAAACATCCTTGCCATTTAGTTTTATGTGTGGGTGCTACTATTGTGGCGTTAACTTGATGACGTGTTATAATTATGGCTAATATTGATAAGTTCTCTTCTGTATTCATATTGCCATATTAATATGGTTTGACAGTATAGCTGCCCTATATCAAGTATTTTAGTTTCTACAAACAAATCGTAATGAAACATTTTCTTTATAGGATTTTGCAAACAGTGGAAAGAAAAGCTATCTATGAGAACTAAAGGAAAAACTATATATAAAAATATTAATGAAATCTGCATTCTTTCGATAACCTGACTTCTGGTTATGCTAACAAGTAAAAATTCTGATTTGTCATTAGAATGAAAATTTTTTTAAAGACAAATAAATTAATTTCAGGCCTTTGTTCTCATTTTTAACTGAATTTACATATCGTAGGGGATCATGTAGATACTAGTTTAGCCTGCTTAGCCGTAGGGGACTAGGTTGGATGCTAGTGTTAAAATGAGAGTGGCAAATCAGAATTTTTACTTGTTAGCATAACCAGAAGTCAGGTTATCGAAAGAATGCAGATTTAATTAATATTTTTATATATAGTTTTTCCTTTAGTTCTCATAGATAGCTTTTCTTTCCACTGTTTGCAAAATCCTATAAAGACAATGTTTCATTACTATAAGCAAACAAATAATAAATAATTCACTTTTAAACAAATCGTGTGTTGTGTAAGTCCATTTTAAATTGAATACCTTTTTTTATTATTAACTTTTGGATATTTTGCAGATTCATTATTATATTGTTAGTAGGTAGCGCTACCCCAAGTCAAAGGTCCATAGATTAGATTTGATTCCACAAGTGAGTGGTATAGAATTCCCTTCTGATTCACCTAAAGAAACAATTTGAATTTATATAACAAATACCCTAGCCTTTTTGTGATGTATTTTATATGCACATTCCATTTCAAATTACTATCTAAGTAGATTCCCAAGTACTTCACATGTTGTTCAGATTTCACCTTTATTTATATTCAAAGTGATTTTGGTAAAATTAGGTAAGTGTGTTTTATATGATCCAAATGGTATGAAATTAGTCCTTGTATAGGTCATGGTAAGTTGACCTCGAGAAGAAGTCGAGTATTTTGGGTATATCAAGCTCTACTGTGTTTTTCAATTATAATCAGTCTTTATCGCCATAAAAAATCGACGTATCATCGGCAAAATTTAATACAGTTCCTTTTGTTTGTACTTTAAATAGGTATTTAGTACTTTAAATAGGTATTTAGGTTATTAATTTAGGTAAATATTAAACAGTGGGGTCCAAGTACCGTACCTTGAGGAACTCCATATTATACTATATTTGTATCAGTGAATATATCTGAGATGTTGGTACTCTGTCTTCTATTTGTTAAGTAACTCATTAGTTTATATGGAATTCCTCTAAAGCCGATATTTTCCAATACATTGAGTAATTGGGTGTGACTAACTATCAAACGTTTTTGTTAAGTCTAGAAAAACACACAGAGCTAGCTGGAGTCTCTTCGTCTGTTGCACTGTTTACGTCACAAATTAACTTGCGATTGGTGTGCTATGAATCCGAATTAATTGTCTGATAAGATGTTATATTTTACCAGGGAATTTTGAATTCTGTTTAATTTTTTTTTGAAATATTTCAGTTAAATTTTATGAGATGACTGTAACAATCGACTAGCACAAAAAGATTCAGACACACCGATGGACATGTATGTAAATTTTGGACTAGTGTCAGAAGATTTTGAACTTAACTGTAAAAACTGGAAGGAATATTTTGATTCACTTGTTACTAACTTTAAATGTCATAATTGGAGATTTTATAAATCGTCAGGATCACACCTTTAATAGAGCAATAGCAGTGACGTCACAGTATTGCCAGCTGTCAGTTGCCTGGGTGGTAAATTCAGAAATTTGACATTTGAGTTGGGGTCAATTTTCGTTCAATATAAATTAAAGTGGAGGATTTCTTAACATCAGATAGATGTAGTGATGTTCATAAATATATATTTTTTAAATTTACTGTGAGAGAAAATTTTATATATACTTTATTAGTGTTGTTTTTACCAGTGTAAAGTTTGGTGTCAAGAACATTGACATCTTTGTGAACCCATAAATTAGTGAAAATAAAGGCTATATTGGATTTTTTACATTTTTTGTTCATATATAATATCAAGACATATTTTAGTAAATGCTTAATTAATATACGCTCAGTTACAGCTAGGCAGTGACATAGGTTAGGTAGTATTATTACACTAGGGTAAAAGTTATCAAAATACTCATTGATTTATGCCAATATATCAATCATATATTAATGGTTTTATAAACCTATTGTAAAATCTACGTTTTTCGACGATTTAAAATATTTCCCTTCAACTTTTTATTGATATTTTATTTTATTATATCTTACTTTTGTTAGGCTCAAAAGTTTGTAACGAGTTTAAGTGTTTATCACATTAATAACAACAATCAGAGGTTTGTATTATGAAATGCAGGAGTAATAGTAAATCTAATAAAAAGGTAGGACTGAGATCATTTCAGTTTCCATTTAATTTAAATTGCGAGCAAATATGCAACATAATACGCTCCGAATACTTTATATAGCTATATACCTAGTTTGGTATCTGTTCTGATTCTTACAATTATAATTACCGAGGTTCAAAATATTGATAATGTACACAAATAAAATACCAGTGAAGGTAAGTGAGCTAAAATAACAGAATTTAAAAAATAACACACTTTTAACAGCATCGTCTTCCATCATTGAATGTTTTAAATTATACATATTATAAATAATTATAAGGGTAAGTTTGAATAATAATAGTCTTATAGTTTAGATACAAATTTTATTTACAAGAAAGGTCACAATGGTTTATTAATTCAATGCTATATTATATTTTTGAAAAATCATCCAACGATATAGTTTCAATCTCTCACTTTTAAATCATATAGGTTGGAGGTTGGCTCCATTAATACATTTCAGCTTAGAAATGTAATGAAGGGACTCCTAAAATGTAGAATATAAATAAAATTATAACAAATTCACTGAAATTCACTTACCGTATCGAAAATTAATAACTTTTGACAGGTACGCAAGATAACACGCCGGTTGAAAAACACAAATAAAACACTAAATTAAAGTCAGATCAATAAATCGCGAAATGTATAATAGACGAAAAACACCCAAAATTGATGTGACACGAAAAAAACGTTTAAAAAAGCACTACAAATTCTTTAAAAACTCGAATTAATCAGAAGGCACACAAATGGTTATTGCCACCCAGGCAACTTTGGCGGCCATGTTGTGACGTCAACTGCTACTGCTCTATTGCTTCAAGAAGCGTATATGTAAGTTATATGCAGCTTTACTGCTTTATCAAACGTACTGACGCCATATAATCGACTATAGGGGATGGAGCACCGCTCCACATGCGATGTCCACAAAGTCCATTTTGAACGAGTTTTGAATTTAGTGAAACTTACTTCAAAAATTGAAAATTGGTCATTCAGTATGATGAAGGGCTGACTCAGCTGACACTGAAGCTCTCCGGGGCTGCGGAGGAATTCGGTTCTTAGTAAATATCAAAACCGTTTTTTCGACTTTTGCGATTTTTGTTCAAAAATACCATACAATTTTTCCATAGCGAACTTTAATTCAAATAAAATCATAATGGATTATCTATGTCCACACTGAACAATTTTTTAGTGTATTCTTCCAGATCGTCGCAATTGTAAATGCAGGAAGATTAAGTTATTTCGCCAATTTCCCCTACAGTATTATATTAATTGTCCGTTAAATGAATTACTCATTAGACGAATTAACTTATAGCTTTGCTCGTCGTTACAATGCTTGCCAACGGTTTAATTACAAAATGATATATAATTGAACAATTAAAAGTTAAAGTTGTTGTAATTATGTTCCATGGTTCTCGGTGAAATTAATTACTTGTGAGGAAAATTCTCCTCGCAATGGCATGTTTTTAAACTAAAATAATCTCTTCCCATTTAAAGAGAACAATAAAGATGCTGTCATATTTCCCGCCTTTAGTTGTATTTGATTGTACGTTGTCTAGGGTACAAACTGTTACGTAATAGTAATTTATGATGCTAGTAATGTTAGGATGCTTTTTACGTTACGAAAATAGTTTGAAGAACGAGCGTAGTGAAAAGTATTATAAAATAATCTGAGAACTTTGCTCCTAGTATATTCATACACCAAATCTCAAGTTCTGCACTTTTACCAGCTTGCTTTACTTATTTTCCCCTATTTAACCCCCAACCCTTCAATGGTATCATCTCATATAATCTAGTTCCAGATGTCATAATACATTCGTGTACGAAATTTGAAGTGATTATCTAAATTTCATGTTTCAGGAGGTGATAAATATTCTAAAAAAATCTGGGGCCTTGGCTTCTACTATATAAGTACACCAAATTCCAATTTTTGGACTCTCACCAGCTTGAATTACTTATCTTCCCTTATTTACCCTAATTTACGCCCAACCCTACGCCGGAATTGCCACAAAATATAATCTAATTCCAGATATCATCATGATACATGCGTGTACCAAATTCGAAGTCAATATCTTAAACTGTTCCTGAGAAAACATGCGCATAAAAAAGTTAAAGACCGGCAGACCGATCGACAGACAAACAGAATTTTTATTCGCTAGAATCTCGACGTTTTAAGACATTGTAAGCCTATTTCCACAAAAAAAAATTCTATTTTTTTTTTACAATTACTATACTTCCACTCCACTACGAGGATGTGGAAGTAATTGATAATTTTAAAGATAATAAATAGCTAAATGCCAAATTTTACCCCCTTCCACTACATATAAAAAAAATCTGCGAGGGTGCTATCGATGGGGACATTTTAGGTTTTGTTTAAAACATAAAAACCGCTATCTAAGGAATCACTACTTCCACATCCAGAGTTTTCATTCAAGTCACTTTAAAGTAAACATCTTGACTAGATTTGCACTCTAGTACGTGGAAATTATTGGTCATAGAATTTTAATAATATTTGGGGTAGATGTTATAGAAAAGTTTGAGGGGTTGGTTTCCACTATATACGATTAAAACGACGTTTCTAGTTTACCCTACTTATTTTCCTCTATTCACAATCTGCCATCTCCCACCCCTTCAATGGAATCATCTCAATCTGATGTCATTACCATATATAATAATTGTCCTAACTTTCAAGTCAATATCTCAATTCTGTGTTATCAATCCCATTAATAATGGAGCGGAGACGGCGGGGTTTGAAAAATATTAGAAAGAAATCTGAGGCCTTGGTTTCTAGTATATACACCAAATTCCAAATTTCTGTACTCTTACCAGCTTGATTTACTTATTTTCCCCTATATACTCCTATTTAACCCCCAACACTTCAACAGAATCACCTCAAAATATAATCTAGTTCCAGATGTCGTTATAATATATACGTCTACCATATTTCAAATTAATATCTCAATTTTATTTTATCAACCACTTTAATAATAATAATGGTGGGTGGTTGAAAAATATTATTAAAAAATCTGAGACCTTGGCTTCTCGGACATATACCGAATATCAAGTTTCTGTACTCTTACCAGCTCGCTTTACCTTTTTCCCTATTTACCTTTACTTTACCCCCCCACTCCTTCAACGCAATCATGTCAAAATATAATTTATTTTCAGATATCGTTATAATACATACGTGTACGAATTTTCAAGTGAAAATCCAAATTTAAGTATATCAACTATTTTAATAAGGGAGTGGTGAGGAATGGAAACTATTATAAAAAACCTGAGACTTTCGCTTCTAGCATATACACCAAGTCCCAAATTCCAAAGTCCCAGCTTGCTGTACTTATTTTCCCCTATCTACCCCTATTTAACCTCCAACCCTTCAACGGAATCATCTCAAAAGATAATCAAGTTCCATATGCCGTTATAGTACCTACATGTACCAAATTTCAAGTGAATATCTCAATTTTATTTTATCAACGGAACCATCTCAAAATATGATCGGGGGGTGGTGGGGGGGGTTTGAAAAATACTATAAATATTTTGATATCTTGGCTTCTAGTACATACACCGAATTTCAAGTTTTTGTACTCTTACCAGCTTGATCTACTTATTTTGCCCTATTTAACCCCCAACCCTTCAACGGAATCATCTCAAAATATAATCTAGTTCCAGATGTCGATATAATACATACGTGTACCAAATTTTAAGTGAATATCTCAATTTTACTTTATCAACCCCTTTAATAATGGCGTAGGGGTCGTGGGGGGTTGAAAAATATCATAAATAATTTGATATCTTGGCTTCTAGTGCATACACCAAATTTCAAGTTTCTGTACTCTGATCAGCTTGCTTTACTTATTTTGCCCTATTTACCCCTATATAACCCCCAACCCTTCAACTGAATCATCTCAAAATATAATCCAGTTCCATATGTCGTTGTAATACATACGTGTATCAAATTTCAAATGAAAATCTCAATTTTATTTTATCAACCTCTTTAATAATGGAGTAGGGGTGGTCGGGGGTTGAAAAATATTATTAAAAAATCTGAAGCCTTGGCTTCTAGTACATATAGCGAATTTCAAGTTTCTGTACTCTTACCAGCTTGCTTTACTTATTTTTCCCTATTTAACCCCCAACCGTTCATCAAAATAATCCCAAAATATAATCTAGTTCCTGTTGTCATTATTATATATACGTGTACCAAATTTCAAGTGAATATCTCAATTTTATTTTATCAACCCCTTTAATAATGAATTGGAGGGGGTGAGGAATGAAAAATATTATAAAAAATTTTGAGGCCTTGGATTGTAGTAGATACATCAAATTTCAAGTTTCTGTACTCTTACCAGCTTACTTTACATATTTCCCCCTATTTACCCTATTTACCCCCCAACCCTTCACCGGATATCTTCAAAAAACAATCCAGTTCCAGATCTCGTTATAATATAGACGTGTACCCAATTTGAAGTCAATATCTTGAATCGTTCCGGAGAAAACGTGCGGACAGACAGAATTTTTTTTTCGCTCAAATTTAAAATCTCGACGTTTCATGACATTCTAAATCCATTTCAAGAAAAACCATTCTTGAAATTTTTTTGCGTATACTATACTTCCAATCCACTATGTGGATGTGGAAGTAAAATGAAGGTCCACATTAGAATATAGTTTGTTAATAATTTTTTAATAACTTTCCCTTTGTAATACTTATTTTACTGGGGTATATCGATTAACACAAAAGCGACTTTTTGGGGGTAATCCGCTCGCCTATGATATACGACACGTGCTATGATTAATCTAAAGGAAAATTCACTTGACCAGCAATTGACCTGGTGACTAATTTCTGTTGGGCAGTCAACGTCGACTATTTCACCTAGAAACTTTTAATACTAGTGTTGCACTTTATTTCCAAAGTATTATTTATATAATATTTAAGTAGACGATTAACTAAATTTAACCGTTTAATTACAAAATTATACGAAAAGGCACATCTTTCCGCCACCTGTGTGCATAATGTCCTGAATTGTAATCGTTTCTATAATTACTAAATTATTCAAATAAACTGCTACCATAAAGCTTTAAAATTTTTGGTGATCATTAAATAACAGAAGCGAACTCTATAAACCTTCACTGCACACGTACAGCAATTAGATACCATTATATTATAAATTCCAACTTTAATTTCACGACAAGTTCATTTTAGTGAACAAAGAGGATTGGAAGAAGGCTTAATGCAGTAAGTAGTTTTCACTATAAAATGCCCAAGAAATGTTAGATTATTTAATTCCAGCAAGCGTGAAATACGTAAAATTTATAGTCTAATAGCCAGTTATTATTAATTTATCAACGGGCCATGAGAAATTTGATTTTTTTTCCAGAACTTTCTAAAGCAATTCTGTGGGTGCAAGCTGGATGTTCGGTGACAGGGCCTTAACGCATATTGCCCACTTTAGAATAACCTGATTTTCGACTTACGTACTTAAATGTAACATGTTGCAAAAGACAGTCATCCTAGTTAAAAACAATAAAAAGTAACAGATCGCGTCAAAGGGTTTGGCCCGTATTAGACGCTTATTCCAGAATTGCTGGACTAATCGTTACTTACAATGAGTCTCTTAAAAGGGTGGGTCTCTTTTAAGACATATTTTAACTTTAATAAAACTAAATTAACACTAAAACTGTTTTCCGTGGGGTTAAGAGTTGACATTACATTTTTCGATTTCCAGGCAAATAATTATAATGTAATTTTTGGTAATGTCCATTTATTTAAAAATGGCACATCATTTGTCACTTCTAATATAGTCCAGTGGAATTAGCAAAAGGGCATTAGGTTTCTTTGGAAAACCGGCACGTGAGCACGATTTTTGGTATAATCGTGGGTCAGGGGTACCGCCAAAATTTGGGACGGGAATCATGGTTTTACATACACATATACAAGGTGGACCACTAATAATAGGCCATAGTGCAGGGGTAGATTCTTTGGGCCAAAATATGAGGATATAACTAAATATACTTTAGTAAGACGTTGCTGTGGAAAAAGATACAGGGTGTCAAAATTCAAATTATTTTTTCGTTTTTTTGCAATAATTCAACAGTCTCAAGTCTCTTGACCGATCTGCGCCAAATTTGCTAGAGCAACTTTTCTTTATTCTAAGAAGTAATCATTTATGTGTTACATCACGTTAGATCATAGAGGGCGCCGCAGGACCTGGATCTGATGAAGAATCTATTTCATATTTTTTTTGACGAAACGTTGTGGTATTTCTAACCAAATCTGAGGAGGTCGTCATTTCCACGTATAAAAGGTAGGTACACTTGGTAGAACTTGGTAACTCCAACAATTTTCGAGGAAATTGCCGTTAAATATTTGAATAATTCTTTGAAAGACAAATAAAAAACGAAACAGTGCATTTATTGAAAAGTGTGCTTTGGTTACGTTTTAGTTATGTCATGTACGTCATTTAATCATTTTATTTTGTTCTTGTGTTCCTCGAGCTAATTTCTTTAACTTCTTTATTTAAAATGCCTCGACGTAATAATCTTTCAATTAAGGAAATAATGGATATATGTGTTTACGTACAAACAAATTTTAGCGGACGTGCTGCAACGAGGAGATACTCATTTCAATATCCAAATAGAACACGGCCAGACCATGAGATTTTCAAAAATCTGTTTCGTCGTTTGGGAGAAAACAGTTAATTTCGTCACAAAAATGATGTAGGACGACCAAAACGAATTAGTCCAGATCAAGAACTAGAAATTTTAGTTCGTGTGGATGAAGATCCTCAAGTAAGCTCAAGTCGTTTATCAGCGGCAACAGAGTCTTACGCAAAGAACGCTTCTACCCATATCACTTTACTCCTGTACAAAACTTACTTGGAAGGAATCTTTCACAAAAGCTACAATTTTGTCAATTTGTTCTAAATAAACACAACAGGGATTGAAATTTTGTTAAGAACATTTTATTTACCGACAAAGCAACTTTTACTCGCCGAAGCGTTCTTAACTGGAGAAATACCCATTACAGGGAAGTAGAAAATCCTCATGCCGTTAAAGAAAGACATTTTCAGCACGAATTTAAGATTAACGTTTGGTGTGGTATTATCGGCGATCTGTTATTGGGACCATTCGTCCTTCTTCCGGAATTAAATGGACAGTCTTATGTGTTCTCTCTTCAAAATACTCTTGCTGATATATTGCATGCTTTCATGCTAGACATACGGAACATAATGTGGTTTATGCAAGATGGAGCTCCCCCACATTGCTCCATTGAAGTCAGGAATTATTTTGATGGGACTTTCCCACGCAGATGGATCGGTCGAGGAAGTGAGTTTGCTTATCCACCACGGAGTCCCGATTATAATTCTTTGGATTATTACGTGTGGGACATATGAAGTTCTTAGTCTATGCAAATACTATCAAGTCAAGAGAAGAACTGTGGGACAAAATACAAAACGGAGCCAATTTTATTAGAGGACGGGAAAATGTATTTTTCAATGTAAGAAAATCTTTTATGAAAATAATAGAAAAGGCATAGAAGTAGGTGGAGACCATATTGAAAATTTACTCTAAGTTGTAGCAATGGAGTTTTGCATGGGAGGGGGGGGAGTTTATACAATAAATACTAATGACATTAAGTTAACTTTTATGTTACTTTTTGGCGTTCTAATAAGATTAGATTTTTATTTTACACAATCTTTTAATTTCTGTATTTATCTCAATACCATGAAAATACTTTATAAGAAAATGAGAGAGGGTTTACGCTGTTAATACGATTTTGTTTTCCCTTACGTTTTGTACTTTTTTCAATAAATACACTTTGTTTCATTTTTGAATTTGTCTTTCAAGAAATTATTCAAATGTTTAACGGCAATTTCCTCGATAACGGTTGGAGTTATCAAGTTCCACCAAGTGTATCTTTTATACGTGGAAATGATGCCTTCATTAGATTTTCTGGTCAGAAGTACCACAACGTTTTGTCCAAAAAAAATTATGAAAAAGTTCATCATCAGATAGAGGTCCTGTGGCGCCCTCTATAATCTAACGTGATGTAATGTATAAATGATTGTTTCTTAGAATAACAAAAAGTTCCTCTAGCAAATTTGGCGATGATTAGTTAAGAAGCTGTTGAGTTATTGCAAAAAAACGAAAAAATAATTTGAATTTGACACCCTGTATCTTTTTCCACAGCAAAATTTTACTAAAGCATATTTGGTTATATCCTCATATTTTGGCCCAAAGAATCTACCCCTGCACTGTGGCCTATTATTAATGGCCAACCCTGTATATACGTTTTTTCGTGTGTTTCGGCAGAAATACGAAAATATTTCGAAAACGGTTCATTTTATCAAAAAATGCCAAATAAAAAAAGGATTCCTTATTACATTTCCTACAAATGACCTATTGTACGATATCAGTTTTCCACGCCGCTTTTCCGCAATTAATGAAAAACCATTATCGGGCATTCTCTGGGAAAACGTCCACTTTCTACAAAATTCGAATCTACAAAAATATTGTTGCAGGACACGAAAAGATCGGAAAGAATGTCTACTTTACGAATGTGAGGAGCGCAATTTATAATTTTTATGTCTTTCTTAATTACTAATTTTTTAGAGTGACTGCCCCGTATGAATAAAGGGGGAAGTACTGTGTAAATGCCTTTACAGATTTTTTTTTATTATCGTATTAAAAATATTCGATTCTATGACCCATCTTAAACAAGTGAGCCGGGGGTTTGTCCCCATACAGTAATCTGGGAGGGGTTGCTTTTGATTACTGGACATCTAAACATTACATTGAGTCATTTATAGATACAAGACTTTCTGTTTTACTGTTTTGTGCAAGATAAATAGATAACTAATATTGCCAAGTTCCTAGGCACATTTCTCCACCTGAGTCGGGGTGAAATAAATATCATCTTTGGGGATATATTAAGATCAACTAAGCTTATGAGCCATTTCTGCCAAATGAAAGTTAGCAAAAATCTGAAAAAATTCGGGGATACGTAAAAAGATGTAAAAAATCGTTTGGCGTCAATCTGAAGTCGATGCGTGCCTTGGTTTTCGAGATATGGCCGCTGAAATTCACCGGAAGGTGAAAATCGAATTTTTTTACCGCTTCTAAAAGACGAAACGAGATACAGGGCTGCGGTTTACTCTATTCGATTTCACTTGCCTTCCTACAAATTTCTGAATTTTTTAGATGTTTACCTTAGAAATTCTGCAAAAAAAATGAAAGTGAAGGCAAAAATCTGAAAAAATTCAGAGGCATGTAGGAAGGCGAAAGAAATCGAATTGCGTAAACCGCAGGTTTATATCTCGTTCTCGAGATATAGCCTCGGGAAGCGGTAAAAAAATCAAATTCTCACCTTCCGGTGACTTGGAGCAGCCATATTTAGAAAGCCAAGGCGCGCACCAACCTCCAATTGCCAAACGATTTCTTATGTCTTTCTACGCACCACTGAATTTTCCCAGATTTTTGCTAGCTTTCGTTTGGCAGAAATGGCCCTCGTAGCTGGGCCGTGTCGTTCGAGAAGCGAAATCCTCGGACCTCTCACTTTGGCGACCGACATCTCACTTAAAAAGCTACGGAAAAATATCGTGCCACACATCATCGGATTGAAAATTTAATTTACAATCGATCTAGTCCAAAAAAGACGGGGGTCATTGTTGTCTAGAAAAAGTTACAGCGATTTATGTGAAGAGATGTCGAAATCGCTTAAATTATGAGTATCTTGAGGTTGTGGCAAAATCTTGATGTGATGGAGTTAAACAAACCTCGGATTCGGATAACCAGGCCAGAAATTTCTTTTTTTTTGTGTGGCTGTGTTATATAAAAAGTGCAGTAAATCGGCGAAGAGCATAATGGTTAGCTTGTTTAAATATAATTTCTTTAATAACACTTTATTAGAAAATGTTGATTTTCAACCGCCTAAAACTTGTTTCCTCCGAGTCTATATGGTCTGGCAAGAAAAATGTATATTCTTTGATATCCAAGTAGCCTATCTGTGTATTTGTCCGGGGGAATTAGATTTCTTCGACAAAAACCGGCACGTCAGCACCATCTTTGGAAAAAAGGTGGATCTTGGGGCACTAATGAAGCTGTCGATGTTCTGATGAGAATAATAATCGGAATGTAGTTATCACTATTATTATAAAAAACACATGATAACATTTTGCCAAAAAAATATACAGAGCGATCATCCGACAGCAAAAAATAAATGTTAAATAAAAGGGATGACCCCCCCTGTATATTTTTCAATATAACTATTATAGGTGTTTTTCTTGCCAATTGTGCCAATTATATGCCAAATATTATTGCCAGCTGTTACATTTTTAGGTCCACATAAAAAAAAATGGTTTAAAATGTCAGGAAACGTGGAGATTTTAAATTTGATCGAAAAAAAATGTATACTTTTCAGAGGAAATCTACCCATTTCTTCACTAGCAGTAACGTCATCTACCTACCAAATTTGGTTGTTCTCCGTCAAGCAGTTTTTTAGTTAATGCGCCAACAGACAGACAACAGACCGACAGATAAACTGACCAACGGAATTGAAAAACTTTCATTTTCGTAATCTACATGGTCTGAAATGTAGAAATCCGAAGAAATCTTGAAGGGTGATCTTTTCTTAAATACAATTAATACTTCCCTTCTGTATGCGAGGGAAGTAAAAACTTTAAAACAGTTTCTAATTGAAACGACTGTTTTATATTACTTATTTAACAATCAAACGTCACCAGAAAAACATACGAAGTGACAAAATATACGGGATGGAAGAGGTTTGCCTCTCAGATCTCATTTCGCTCATGTCCCCGGTTCATTTGGATCAAGTAGATATTTTAAAAGATAGCCTAGAAAAATATGATACAGAGTAGCCTCAGAATGACAAGAAAAACAAATGATCAAAACGTTAAAATTGAACATTGAACATTCTATTCCTACTATTTATCATAGTTTCCGAGTTATTCGTAGAAAACTCGAACTTCTAAAATTTTAATTTATTAACAACTTTTGCAATCTTTAAGTGTAGGTTCTCATTTTTAAAAAATTTTTTCTACTTGTCAACTCGAAACAAAAGATGTTGACTAGATTAAGACTTGCTCCAGATGAACCAGGGAGATGAGCGAAACGAGATGAGTTCCAGGGGAATCTCTTAGGTTGCGTATATATTTAGTCACTTGATAAGTTTTTCTAATGATGCTTAATGAAACAGTCAACTAAGCATTAAATAAAAAAGAAAAAAAATGTTTGAAATTTTTTTTACGATTACTATACTTCCAATCCACTACGTGGATGTGGAAGTAAAATAACTGTATCAAGTAAAAACATTTGTTGTTTTGTATTAAATGTCTATACATAAGCACTATTTTTGGTTTCACTGTTTTTTGTAGAAAAATGGCAAGCCTACAAGGCAAAGAATATCAAGTTCCTAAACATGTTTTATCCATTCCACGTTAAATCCACAAGTATTCATTTTAATAATTTCTTTGGGAGTGTTTTATGGCCAACTAAGCTTTTAGGTGCGATATCCCTAACTTAAAACTAGTTCAAATGTAAATTTTTTAATACAATTTTATTAAGAAATCTTCATATTTCAACGGCCTTAATGCAATTGAGACCCCTGGCATCAATTGTCTCGCATGAAAAATGTATGTTTTTGGATGTCCAAATAACGTATCTGTGTTTTAAAAGTACAGATATTGACATATTAAGGCCCGTTTAAAAAATAAATGTTCTACTCCACACACGGAAAAAGTTTGTTAGCCATTGGTGTTAAAAGGAGCTAACTAAAGCTTTGGCTATTTTCTTATCGCTAAATTCAACGAGGATGATTACCTTTTCCAATATATTTTATTTATCAGCTCAAGTCTAAATTTTCCTTATTGTGGTGTCACTTTGCAGCCGCAGCCATATATTACGAGTATAGATAGACAGATAGATAGATAGATATGTCTTATTATAAGAGGGACTGAAAAAAATGCAAGTTTCATTTCAATTGTTGTCGGTACTAGTTTATTCATGTGCTTTGTTTGGAATCAGAGAATTTTCGATCAAACCGCAAAGCTCGAAAGCAAATCTTTGGACATGCATCTTTAAAATGTCAAACTAAAACGAAAGAGAATGCAATTCTAATTGTACTTCCACATCCAGATTCCCATAAAAGTCTCAGATGTCATAACAAGAACTGAGGCCGTGGCCTCTAGTACATACACCAATCACAAGTTTCTGGAGTTTTACTAGCTTCCTTTACATATTTTCTCCTACTTACCCCCATCTACCCTCCAACGGTATCAGGTCAAAATACATTCCAGAGCCAGATGTCGTGATAATACATACAGGGCATCTGCATAAAGCAGTTTCAGGTGATTTGATTTTTCATTCCAAATTTATAATTTTTCTTTTACCGTTAGTTATGGTAAGATAGATTTCGTGACCAGTTCTTCATTGTATTGTCAGTTTCTTTTTTATTAGTGCACAAGTTAGAAAAAGACCAGTGCAAATAATTTTTGGAAAAAAAATAATAACAGTATGAGAATTATTGGAATAGGAAGGAAATATAGCGCAACCAACGGGAAAAATAAATTAAAGTCGATCTGAGTTACAAGGGTGAAATGGGGTGAACTTTTAGGGGCGGAAAATGGTTTTTCAAGATTTGCAGCGAAACTAGACCTTCTATCGAAAAAAGTTAAACATAAAAGTTGTAGGTAATGAAAAGGTCTAAGTATAACTATTGCATGAACCATTTTTTCACCTAACCTAAAATTATCAGAGAATAATTGAAAGAACCGGTTTTTTTCGTTTTTGATTTTGATTTCCCACAAAAAATTTTTTTTTGTCACGGAATTTGGTGGAAACTTACCTTTTTATGTTCCAAATACGCGGTAATTTTTTTCGACAAAAATATTTATTTTTACATTTTATTGTGATTTTAAACCAAAAAAGAGACCTCATTTTCACCCGAAAATACTCATGTGCTGGAAATGGTTTTAAAAAAATGTCTTTATTTTCGCTGAAATGTGTGTTTTTAGATGGTGTATCAAAATAAACATTGCTATGGGAAAATTTCCCAGGAAATGCGAAAACTGTACAAACTAGATTTTAAAAAGTTATTTTTCATTGTTTAAAATTTTTCATTATTAATTAAAATTCACAGGTGCAATCCTTGAAAAATTTAAGATATAATGTTACATTAATAAATTAAGTAATTAGAAATCGTTGAAGTATGGGGTGTACAAAAAACATGCGAAAATAGTTAATTTTTCAAGTATTAAATTTTGAGGTTTGAAATGGTTTCAGCCAGAAAAAAGTGATTACTACCATATTTTTTAATATAAAAAAGTTCATTAATTAGATTCAATGGAGTTGGATTACATGTTCATTACAGACGTTTAGACATCGCGTCTTCTAACTGATATTCGGTCTCACTCAGAATACCGCATCGCTTTTGTCTTTTTCAGGAATGGTTCCAGGGGGGGAAATAGAGGAAATGGTCCTGGACGCCGTAGTAACAGGGCGCCGGAGGCTCTCTTCTAAATATGAAAATTCGCAGATTTGCGACACAAATTCGTCTCCACGTTTAAAAAACATTTTTTCAACGAGACGAATTTTTATGCATAGAGATCTTAAACTTCAGTTGTCTTTTTTAAGCAGGTGTTATGAAATATCAGTGATTGATTCTAATGCATCGATGCTGAGTATTCTAAATTATGTTTGACAAATTAATTAACAAAAATTGTCAGCCGGACAAGTTGTAATAGATAAGATAGATCTTAAACTTTATTTTACAACAAAAATCAAGGCGTTATGAAGTGCACTTTCGTAAAAAAAATAATTTATAACAAAAGGTCTATCGGAAGACAGACAGACATATTTTTTCAAAAATGGTTAATTATTTAGCACAAATTGCGAAAACTTCAAGTAGATGTTTTAAAAAGCAGAATAATTTTGTTTGCTAAATTAAAAAATTGACAAAAAATAATAATTAACAAATTTTTACTAGTCTAGAGCATATAACATGATCCTAACATATTTCACAACCATTTTCACCTTTTAAATTTAAGGTGTAAGGTTGGGGTACCTTTTTTGTCATGGAAGCTTGGTCTATCCCTGGTCTTTTCTAATTTAAATGATGTATTGTAGGCGAGCGCAAGCTCTTCAGGGAGCCAAATTTCAGACTAACTGCAATCTCAGCAAAAGAAATACTTACATGTAGTTTGCGATATCTGGAAGATGAAATTATTTTGAAAAAAAAATCTTTGGTGGAATTTGCAAAAAAAAAAATGCGAAAGGTCGCGACAAACGGTATCTCGCGTTTTAAAGGAAAAGTTGATTATATACGAAATAAAGTGCTCAGGTAAACAATGTGGAACTCAATTGGCCCAGAGGTTATCTTGCAAATCGCAAAAAACCACTAAACTTGCACGTCTTTTAAAAAATTCCGGTTCAAATACATATTAAAGGCTGAAATTTGCATACGTTGGAGTTTTAGTAGTCCTTAACCTACCCTCAAAATTTCAATCGAAGATACCGTGTAGTTTTTGCAATCCGTCCTTCTTGCAAAAAAGGCACTTTTCTGTGCAAAGCCCTGTGGCGGTATTTAACCAACGCGGTTGTAATTCTCCGAGATTTACTATAAAGCATGTTTCTTTTTTGTTTTGCCAGAAGTCGATTGAAAGTATGCGAAAAACGCGATCGAAAACCGTTAATTTCAGCGTTGTGGAAGGGGCGGAAGAGTGGGGGTGGGAAGAGCGAAGGGAAACTCGGCTACCCCCATTCTTCGCCCCTTTCACAGCGCTGAAATAAACGGTTTTCGAACGCGTTCTTCGCATGCTTCCACACTGACAGAAATATGAGGCTTGACATGTGAAATAAGGCTTTTTTCAATTTAACAAATATTTAATACAGGTTAATATATTTATTGCACCCAAATAATAATTTTGTTATAATAAGAATATGCTACATATTCATTTAATTGACACAACAACATGATTTATTTATGGCGTATTTGTTTCTCGTAACTAAATTACCATACAGAAACAACAGATTTAATTGAGAGAAATATATTTGTTTCTCCCAAATCTATCACAACATTACATTTATTTCTAGGAAGCAATATTTATTTCTGACAACAAAATATTCATATATGGGGCCTTGCGCCGAAAGTATGTGCACCTGATGTAGCCGGCGCCGATGAGGTGAAGCCGCAAGCCGCCATTACTCCACTTGCAATCTCACACAACGAAAGACCAGAAGTTTATTGCTTTTATGTTTTCTGCATTAGTTATAGTTTTGTGTAGTATTTACTATGTGGATACAAATAATCAAGATATTAGTGTTGATAATTTGTTGTTTAAGTGGGGCCTTGGGTGACTGCAACAAACCTTTAAAGGTAAGTTTTAAAGTTATATTTTGCCATCATTTTGCTATCTTTTGGGTATAAGTACGTTTATAGAACTATTTTAATATGATATAGGTATAAATTTAGATACATCAGATCTAGAAATATTAATAAAACTGGTATATTCCAATCAAAATGTTTTTATTCGTTATAAAATAAACTAAAAAAGTTCAAATAAACCTTTTGGTTGCAATATTTATCCCTGCTGCATTAACAATTTTCTGATAAAAAATCTATGGGTTTGTTTGTTTTGCAAGTTATGCAAAAGATAAATGATGGCAATATATATAACTTTAAAACTTACCTTTAAAGGTTTGTTGCAGGCACCCAGGGCCCCAGTTAAACAACCAATTATCAACACTAATATCATTACAACTAAATGAAATCAAGGATTGTTCTTGAGAAAAAATATTCATTACAAATAAATATTTGTTCGCTACAAATAAATCCAAGAAATTTTATAAGAAGCCCTATTTATGACAAACAAATATTTATTGCTCAGAAACAAATATTTCTTACTTATGAGTATTTCGATTTATTTGGCAATAATAAATATTTTGTTTTCATTTTCAAATAAATGCCTTAGTATCCACAAAAAAATATTTAATTGGCTAAATACAAATATAAATAATTTCTTTCGTGGAAATAAAATTTGTTTCTCTCAAATAAATCATTCTCTCAGTGCAATCGACTTTTGGCAAAACAAAAAAAAACACGTTGTAGAGTAAATCTCGAAGAATACAATGTGCAATAAAGTGCCTTTTATTGCAAGAAGCAACGGTTTGCAAAAATTACACGGTATTATTGATTGAAATTTTGAAGGTAGGTTAAGGAGTACTAAAACTACAATGTATGCAAATTTCAGCCTTTGTGTTTGAACCGGAGTTATGAATTTCTGAAAAAACCTGCAAATTTAGTGGTTTCTTGAAATTTGCGAGGTTACAACTGAGCTAATTGGTGGCCACTGGGCTCATTTTGCTCGTTTTTTTTATTGCGCACATTTTTCACCTGAACACTTTTTTCGTATAAATTCAACTTTTCGTTTAAAACGCGAAAACCTGTTTTTCATGACCTTTCACATTTTTTTTTTGCGAATTCCACCAAAGATTCTTTTTCCAAAATAATATCATCTTCTTCCAGACATCGCAAACTACATGTGAGTATTCTTTTTGCTGAGGTTGCAGTTAGTCTGAGGGTAAAGCCAAGCTAGCCTACACTAATGTGTGTACTGGGGCAACAGGGAAATGAAACAATTGCAAGATTTAAAATTCTATTACGTAAGTAAACTTACAATTATGTCTACTATCACAGCAGTAGTTGCTATAAAAATTGGCTTTACAGGATATATTACTTAAATTACAACAATGCTGATAAATAGTAAGTACTATTACAAATTAAATGATATGGAATAATTACGATAAGTGAAACGGATTATTTAAGTACAACTACTTAACTGTAAGTAAATTTTTTAACAATAGATCTACAAATGAGCTTTCATGAAATTTAGAAAATTAGGAAGAACACAACATTTAAAATATAAAATATTTACAAAAGAACTAGCTTATGTACAAAAATATATGCTGTTTATGAGAAGGAATCATTAAGTACAGTTGAAAATATGAAATTAAATATATTCTATATTAAGTTCACTTTGGTGTAATCATATAAATCAAATATATTGCACTTAAATTAGAATTGTGTATCAATATGACAGTATAACATGAAAACTCAGTAGACACCTGAACAAAATATTCATTGTTTAAAATTACAGACATGTAAATTTAATCAATGAAGTCGGGAGGTAAAATTAACTAAAAATGAAATAACAATAATACGTTTCATTGAATCAAATTCGTAAAATAATATCCATGGAAACAATTGGTTGTGCTACGTCAGTTTCTTCGGACTATCCAAGACCTACGTCCAATGTCATCATAACTAAAAATCCTAAGATAGCTCCCCACGTAGCGAGCCTTCCATTATCACTGAAAAAAAAATCAATAATTAACTAACTGACAGAAATCTGCATAAGATATGGTTCACACTGACAACATTACTAAATCAGAAAAACAGTCGTAATGTAGAAAAAGTGATGATAATGTAAAATTTTCATTACGGAATGGTCATAAGAAATTATATTTTAAAATAGGCAATTATTCATTTCTCGTTAGCTCCAGTAGCCGAGTTGTCAGAGAGTTAATAAGAACCGATCACTAAATGTTATATGGCTGAATTTTTCAGAATAAGTTTTTTTGTTGGTGTAGAATACGATAAAGAAAAGTTTACAGCTGTAAGGTGCAGGCGACAACAAAACCAAAATTCGGTTTTTGGCCAATAACTCGAAAAATAAAAAATATATATAAAAAACTAATAGCACTAGGCGATAGAGGGGGAAATTTCATATCAAAAATGTATACGAAGTTTTCTTTTACGATCAAAGATGTAGACTGCAGATTTTTTTGTTTAATGGTCGAGAATGGAACGTGGCTACACATAAATACGGCTCGCGAAGCGTGCGCGGTCTCGGACGCGCTACACTAAATATGTTGTAATTTTTGAACTAATTATTGAAATTGGGGTCAACAAAGCTTATATGAAACGAGAAACATGTGGATATTGGATTATCATATTTTCAAATATAAAAGTGTATGTATGTAGGAATAGTACCTACATATATGAAGTAGGAACATAAAGAGATTTTCGATGAAATCGGTAAAAGCCCTACCATTTCTACAATTTTTAATATAAATATCGGAAACTTTCACATATTACTCTTGAAGTAATGTATAAAAATATCTGATGGATAGGTATGCCAAATAATTGTTTTAATAAAAGTTATTAACGTTTATTTTACCCTTAGTTTTACGAATTTTGGAGCAAGGAAAAATTTTTCTTTTATTTCGTAAAAAAAGAAGGTTAATTCAATTTTTAAGGTATATCCCCTTAAAACATCTTAAAGTACACATTTCAGGCTTTAAAAATCGTACCTACAGAAATCTAATAATGCGATTTAAACCAGAGTAATAGGTGGTTAAAATCAATTACACGTATCAAATTTTATCACTTCCACAAGATTTTGAAATTTAGGAAGTGTAGGTACATCTTCAAAAATAAATTATTGAGATTTTTTTCACTCATCAGATCTTTTTATACATTACATCAAGAGTAATATGTGAAAGTTTCAGATTTTTACATTATAAATTATTGAAATGGTAGAGCTTTTACCGATTTCATCGGAAATCTATTTATGTTCCGACTTCATATACTTATTTTATTTTTATTTATTTAATCGTCTTATTTATATTAACGCCCTGGCGGAGTTTAGTTAACACTATTCCACCACTCAACCATAACACACATAGACATCGACACAACAACCATTCCCTGCGATATTACCATCTACCGCAGCTAAGACTCGAACTCAGGAGAGATAACAGCGACTAGACATGTTTTAACACATTAAACATGCCACTAAACATCCATACCCCCGCCAGGATTCGAACATGGGACTCCGTGGTCGCAAGCCAAATGCATTAGCATTGAGCCTTGGAGCCAATAGCCACATGTTTCTCGTTTCATTTAAGCTTTGTTAAGCTCAATTTCATTAATTAGTTCAAAAGTTACAACAAATTCGGTGTAGCGCGTCCGAGACAGCGAACGCTTCGCAAGCCGTACTTATGTGACGGCACGTTCCATTCTCGTGCGTTAAACAAAAAAATCTGGAGCCTACATTCTTGATCGTACAAGAAAATTTAATATACGTTTTTTATGTGAAATATCCCCCTCTATCGCCTAGTGTTATTAGTTTTTTGATATATTTCTTTTATTTTTCGAATTATTGACCAAAAACCGAATTTCGGCCAATATTATTTTAGGGGTCGCCGGCACCTTACAGCTGTAAACTTTTTCTCTTATCGTATTCCATACCAACAAAACTACTTATTCTGAAACATTCAGCCATATAACATTTAGTGACGCCTTAAAACCCCTGACGAATGGGCTACAGTGTAATGAGGGAAGTTCAATTCTCTCTAAAAACTAATTGTTTGTAGAGCAAACGAAAGGGGTAAATTTTTGGAACTACTCATTAGTGTAGGCAAATTAAAATTTCTGACTAAAATGTTTACCGAATGAATGGATTATCACGAAACTTTATGGATTCTGTTCGTTTTAACGTTTAGATCAAACTCAAAAAAAATTAGTCGCGATTGCCCCGCAATTGTTATAAACAATGATTTTGTGGCTAATTTGTTAACGTAAAAATGAGGTAAATTTAAAAAACAGAATGTATTTTTAGATAACTTGATTGATTGATTTGCCAGCGTAAGGTGGGCATTGCTGCCAATTCCGGTGCATGGAGATTTGTTCCACCACGCAGCCCGATCGCCCATCGATCATCCCACCGTGTGCCGGAACAAACCCCCGGTGCTTTTTTATACCGTCGGACCAGCTGCATACGCTGGATTGGACATGCTTGTTGTCAGCAGCGATAGCCGCATGGCGCTTGGGGTAGGAGTATAGGATGGAGCGTGTAGGTGTTTGTGAGATGTTTCTTCTTGTTTTCCTTCTGTCTTCATCGGATGGAAAGTGTAGGCGTTTGTGAGATGCTTCTTTTAGGTTTTCGTGCTTCTTTTTACTTTCAGGTTTTTGTGATATGCTTCTTCTTAGTTTCTGTCTGTGATCATCTTCTCTCCTATTCTACTTCTGAGTTTTCTGTTTCTTCTGTTTCTGAGCCTGGCAGTGTGTATATCCTTGATATTTCTTTATTGTATTATATTTTTTGTTGTGCCAGCTTTTCCCAGTATGTATAATTCTTTCCTAGCTTATTCATAATACTCTCGATTGTTGTTATCGATGTGTAGCATGGCCTCCCTATTTTCAGTTTGTTGCTGTTCATTTGCAGCGCTTTCTTTAGTAGGTGTGTCGAGTCCCGTCTTTGGACGTGTCCCCAGTATTTCATTGCGTATGATTCTATTCCTTTGATTATTGTTCTTCCCTCTAGTAATGTTGACGTTTTCTGTCGTTTTTGTGGTTTTCCTGTTTTTGCTAGCAGTTGGATAATGTCCCTTTCAGCTCTTCTCAGGCTTCTTCTGTTGGCCTTTGTCGTTGCTGCGTTTTTGACTCCATATATCATCGTAGGCATTATGATGGTCGTGTATATCTTTTTGGTTAGGCACCATGGTGGTTTGTTGTCCTCAATGAAGGGTAGTAGAACTCTTGTGACTCCGTAGGCTGTTTTGATTCTTTCCCGTACTGTTTCCCTCCTTTTTAGTTGATTCGTTAGGTATGTTCCTAGATATATCATTCTATTCGTGGTTCTCAGGGTGTAGTCTCCTATTTTGTATTCTTCCCCACTTGTTGGACTTGTTTTTGTCAATGGGTCTCGGACCATTATTAGGCTCTTCTTGAAGTTTGTTTTCATTCCAGAGGAATCCAGATGTGGTGTCATGTTTCTTAGAAGTTTAACGATATCTTGTTCTTCCTCGGTGATGATGAGTATATCGTCGGCGTATGCAAGTACGATGGGGGGCTTTATCGTTCCATCGTTTCCATTGAAATTCTGATTCTCCTTTATTGTACTTTCTATGGCTTGGTCCAGGACTGTGGTGAATAGTCGGGGGGATATGGGACATCCTTGTTTGACACATATATTCTTCATTTTTGATTCCGTCGTCTGTCCAAACCATTGTATTGCAGTGTTTTCGTGTAGGCATGCTTTTATTATTCTGTTTATTAAGTAGTGCGGTACTCCCCTATTGAGCAAAGTGTTGACTATAGCCTCATGCCTTATGGTATCAAATGCCTTTTGGAGGTCAATTGAGACTATATATAGTTTTGTTCCTTCTTTCCACTTTTCTTCCAGGATCCGTCTGGTGGTGTACATATGGTCGTCTGTTGATCTACCCTTGATAAATGCCATTTGATAATCTGGTAGTTCGCCGATGTATTTTTCCATTTCTCTGAGGAGGAATTGTGCGTAGTATTTGTACCCTACACTGCAGAGTGTTATTCTTCTGTAATCGTCCACGTTTTGTGGTGATTTGGTTTTAGGGAGCGGTATCTGTATGGTTGTGTTCCACTCCTCAGACAGGGGTGTGGTTTCCGTCCATGCGTTGGTGATGATTTCTAATGTTAGCTGTTTTATGTTGTCCGGTCCATAGTATACTAGTTCGTTATTTATTTTATCTATTGCCGGGGCCGTGTTTCTTTTAGCTCTGGCCATTATTTCTAGTAGTTCGTCTTTTGACGGTGTCTTTCCCAGTGGCCAGTGGTCCATTTCTTGTATTGGTTCTATTTGACTTCTCTCCGCGTTTCCTTCTTCTAGTTTCCTGACCCAATGCTGCAGTGGTATGTATTTTCTTGGCTGCGTATTGTTGTTACTCCTGTATGTTTTAAGGTGTCTAAAAGTTTGGTTTAATCTCTGTCCTACTGGAGTGGATTCTATGTTTTCGAAGAATTCCCTGCATTTTTTCTGTGCCTCCTCTCTGCGTCTCTTTTTTCTTTCCCCGCTTCTATTATCTTTTTGTCTATGTTTGATGTATATTGTTTTCCTGTGGCCTTTATTTTCTTCAGTTTTTCGTAATTTCTTTTCATGTCTTTTCTTGTTGGGCTCATAGGGGATTTGTTCCTTTTCAACGTTTTCCTCGCCGCTATTTTGATTTTTAAACCAATTGTTGATCAATTTAGTTCCTTTCCTGTTAACTGTTTTTCTATCTCCTCCTGGTATTTCTTTTTTTATTTCTTCGTTCTGTAGCAGTGAGATGTTCCATGTGTCATTTGCTGTTTTGTTGTATCTTTTTTTTGCTTCTTGTTTCTTTATTACTAGTGTTCCATATAATATTTTGTGATCTGTTTTGACGTTTGTTGCTTGTTTTGCCTTAATGTTTTTGACCCCGTCCCTTATTTTTCTATCCACTAGGATATGGTATATTTGAGAGTTGATGTTTCCTTTACTCCAGGTATTAAGGCAGGTTAAGTTAATGCTCCATGTGTTTCTAACTGTTAGATCGAACAGATGTGTCAAGTTTTTTTAGCGAGCTTCCATTATCGTTTGTCCATGGACGAAAAATAACAACTTTTTATTCTTGCAAAATTTTCGGGAAAATGCGTATTTTCCGAGATACAGCGATTCGAATTTTTCCATAAAGGGAGGAGGTGGAAGAAAAAGTGACAAGAAACACAAGACTTTTCTTCCTTTATGACTTTTTCCTAAATTGCACTTTGTCTCAGTTTTTCCGGAAAAAAACAGGAAAAAAGACCGTTATCGGAAAATGTAGAAACTCGTAAACTGTAAAATTTAAAAATGTGGAAAAATTCAAATAGGTTAATATATTCTTTAAAATTTTGGTCTTTTGTAATTTTTTTGTAACGTGCATATTTTCCGCGTTTTCAACAGTTTTTCACGATCAAAATGCATATAATCATATCAATCATATCAATCATATCAATGCATATAATCTCTGAAACTATAATTAATATGCATATATTTTAATAGAAAAATATCTAATTTGTGAAAACATAAATTTTCCGGCATAAAAAACAATATTTTAGTTAGTTAATGCATTTTGCGATATGAAAAATTTTAGGTACATTTTTGATCGTGAAAAACTGTGGAAAATTCGGAAAATACGCACGTTACAAGAGATCCAAGAGAATGCTGAATTTTTCCAGATTTTTAAATTTCGCGGTTTACAAGATATTCCATTTTCCGATAAGGGTCTCTTTATCGTGTTTCTCCGGAGAAACTAGGACATAGTGCACTTTAGGAAAAAGTCATAGAGGAAAAAAGTCTTCCATTTTAATAATACCTTCACCAGAATGTCTCGTCACTTTCTATTCGCCTTCCCCCTTTTTGAAAAAATTCGAACCGCTATATCTCGGAAAATACGCATTTCTTAGAAAATTTTACAAGAGTAAAAAGTTGTTATTTTACGTCAAATTATCTAAAAATACATTTTGTTTTTTTAATTTACCTCAATTTTGCTAGTTCATAAATTAGCAACAAAATCATTGTTTACACCTTTTGGAGTTTGATCTAGACATCAAAACGAACAGAATCTACAAAGTTTCGTGAAAATCCATTCATTCGGTAAACTTTTTCAAGTTTAGGTCGGTTTTCGTCTAATTTGCCTACAATACATATAAACTTGCTGTGGACAGGATTTTGAAATCTTGAAATCAGTAAAACATTAACGAAAATATTAATTACATTTGTGAGGTTAGATTTATTATCTGTTAATAGGTTTTGACATTACATTTTAATTTTGGTAGTTTTCAAGCCAAAGATGGTGGCGATTTCTAATCAACAACTTAAAGTAGTTTGTTTAGAAATTGTTTATTAAACATGGATTGATGCACTAAAGAAGATAAATTAAACATACACTTCTTCCACATGTCTCACGTGGAAGAAATTCCCGACTAGCAAAAAAATGATTACATGTGCGAATTACAAATAGACCCGATCTCCATGGGAAATCATTTTTAGTGATATGTAAAAATTGGATGAAACTATAGAATTGTTTTGATGAATTGCTTATAATAACGTCCTGATGGAGTTTAGCCATAGCTATTTCACCACTTTGTCAGGACATGCAGGCAGAGACGGTAACACAACAGCCATTCCCTACGACATTGCGATCTGTCGCAGATGAGACTTGAAGTGAGCAGACAATAGCGACTAACCGTGTTGTTACCTAACTGCTACCGTATTGGCTACATATCAAAAATGCCACTAAACATTCATACTCTATCTATGATTCGAACCCGGGGCTCCGCGGTCTCATGTCTAACACTTTAAGCATTAAGTCATAACTAAATGCTTGTTTAAGATTAGTAAGGGAAGACAGCCAGTCAGACATCACAAAAATATAGTTTTAGCGTTAAATACTGACAACTATCAATCTTCTCTAGAGCCACTGACATAACAAAAATTAATCTGGTAGTATCTTCGTGCCACTGAATATTAAATTCGAATAAATAGCATCCCAAATAAGAAGCATTAGTATTAGAGAAGTTTAAAAAATCAAGTTAATTTTTTTCTCTCTCACCTTCCAAACTTGTTCAAAATCCTAAAAAAATATCTCAGCCAAATTTGAGCAATAAAGGGTAATATTAACACGTACCAAGACCTTGAAGTTTCCTATATTTTTGCTACGAGTAAAGACATTTTTTCGTAAATTTTTTGAAAGAATTCTTAAAATGTAGTTAAAAGAAAATCACATACACGCCCCCCCTTCGAAACTGTCCAGAAAATGCGAATAATTATTTGCTGTGTCATTCTGAGGCTATGCTCACTCAATGAATGCGTTTACGCGGCGATGTTTGCTGATATCAGCATACCCTTAAGAAAAATGTTTGCAGGGTGATTTTCTAAAGTTTAAGGCACATTCTATATGATGTTTTCACTCAAAAATGTATAAATCGCATTAGCCCTTAAAATTGACTTATTCTTTATCATACGATATTGGTGACTTGAATATACCTTTTCAAGCGTTAGTAAAATCCAAGTTATTGATAAAAAATTATCAAAAAATTAGATTTTTGGAAACATTTTGAGCTGACTTAACTTTAAGTTGGGAACGTCCAATAAATATATCAGTTCAACTGACTGACGTCACGTGATTAATTCTAAATGGAAAGCATAGTCAGACTCCTCCGGCTTAATTAACTCTTAATTACGTCCAAACATAAAGTTATGGCTGTAATAATTGGTACTTTAAAAAGAAAAATATTATTCTCTTATTACGTGAACACCGAGCACATAACTTTATTGAAATTCGCTATTAGTGAGTTTCTGAAAACAACGAATAAGGCTATGAGAATGTTTTAAAGCTAAAACTGCCTAATATATTTTTTGGAAAGTTAGGTTCATTCTTCTTCATAAGGACGAACGCCACTGGTGAATTTTTAAACATTTTACCGTGACACAATCACCCGATGAGTAAGTACATACCTTCCACTCGAATTAAAAAAAAATCGCATTGTTAGTAAGGCTGTGAAATGGTTAAGAAGAGTTTTTACTTCGCTTACAGAACTCCTCATTACAGTACTCCTGAGAAAAGCACCCCTCGAGGTTTCTTTAGATTTTCCCATTTCAGACTATGTATCTTACGAAAACTAAAGTGTGTTAATATCATCAGTCATCTGTCAGTCTATCTGTCTCTTTGTCGGTTTGGTGAATTTGTGTTTGTTACGCTATAAAATTACTTGATCGTGGAAAATATTTGCTAAGCAGTTGACGCGGTTTGCAACTAACAAATTGGATATACACTGAGTGACAAATTTACAGCTTGGGCGCTCTAGAAAAATAATGAAAAAAACGTGACAGAGGACAATAATATTGGTTATGTAGCTAACACAATTGCCAAAAAACAAATCTGCTACACTCTTGTGACAATATACAGTGTTGTCATCCAAAAAAATATTAATTAAGAAAACAGTGAGGTAAAATAATATTTGGAATATAGTTGATAATATTCCCAAGGAAGGAAACCTGACAACCGTTTAGTAAATAGAAAAATATACAGCGTCGTCACCCAAAAGAAAATAATTTTACTTTAAAATGGAACAATGTTACAAATATAACTAAAAAAGCGGGAGGACACTCCTCGCACCCCTCTATTCTTTGTCTGCGACGCTAATAATTATTAACAATTAGATATCAGAATAAAAACCTACTAACTTAACCTAAAGAAATGACACGAAAGAACGAATTTATTTTAAGCAGAATAAAAACCTACTAACCTAACCTAAAGAAATCATAGAATAGAATTTGTGAAAAAAATGTACTAATCGTCACAAAATTAAGGAAAAAATTAGCTGGAATAGGAGTTTGAACCCAGGACCTTTCGCACCGTAAGCGAGAACATTTCCTATGCGCCAACCGTACGACTAATGACGAACACCAGGACAAGGAATAAATAGTGAGACAAACGATACCACTTCTTTATGCGTCCGCCGCAGCAGCACTAATGCGTCCCGGCTCGATTCTACAAGATCTACTCTCTCCGTACCACCTCTTGTTGAACAAGCGGTACAATATTGATGGACGCTGACCGACTACATCGCAGAGTAACAGGCTTTCGCTCAGTATTACATCATCTGACCTTTATACTTTTATGTCGACGGCCTTGGAAAAAATTTTCTTCCTATACGCTACACGCGAACATTAACATTTCCAATGTTAAAATAAAAACATTGTTTGCGTACTTAATCTCTGTGACACCACATAGAGGTGAACTGAACAGTACTCGAACAAAACGTTAATCAAATAGGTATTCGTAGTCAGCAGTGTCCGACTGCAACTTCTACTCGATTTAATATTGCAATCGACGCCAAATATGACCAATTCTGTCTGAAACACCCTCTATACATCACCCATAAAATGAACATTATTTTTATTGTAATACAAGTCGAGGTATGCAGAGAGCAATATCATTAATTCAATTAACTGAAACTGGAATTCCTGCACACGAGATACAAATATCCCCGTGGCAACAATTTCATACAAACATCCGAAGAATTTCTCTGACCTATTACTTATATTATTATGCATACAGCAAAACACTGTAAATAAATGTATTATAAAAGAGTGGCATAACTGTGAATTGCAGATCAGCGAGAAAAACTGATATTCGATTTCAAGCATTATTTACTACCTTATGAAGGAATCCGTGTAAATAAACAGATAATATCGGATAATGTTTATATTTTATTAATAATTCCCTAACCTTAGCCACAACTTAGAATTTCATTGGCTAGCAAAAATACATAGTTTTACAGCTCCAAATGTGGTAAAATAGAAAAATCGCACAATCTTAATTTAACACCTGCATGTCAGAGATCTTTGTGAATAGAAAGTAGTTTTAGTTCATCTTCTGACTTAAATAAGAAAACTTCAAAGACGTTTTGAAGTGGCACCCATTCCTCCTCTTTTCATAAAGTTAGAAGTTTATCCCATTAAAATTAGGTCTTTCTCATGTGAAGGCTCTGAAAAGTTGACCTCTCCATTTTTGAAATAAAAAACATTTTTCAATACGAATCGTTTGCGCGTCGATTGCTCGTCGGTTCCTTTCGTCTGCTCGTTGCTTAAAATAGGAGAAACACAGAGGGGGTTGAAGTTGACAACAGCCCCCCCCCCTCACTATTTAATTTTTCAAGTGCCCAGTTCGTTTGCTCATGTTTGCTCGTTTATTACTTTCGTTTGCTCGTCATTATTTACTATGAGAAAGCAAATATTGAAAGGAGGAATTGTCTAAATGTATCTAATTCACAGTTCATGCTAGCGAAATTGACCAAAAAGGTGGGGATGGCATAATTAAAACGCCTTCAGAAAACGGTTTCTGCTGGCTTATCAGGGATGTTTTCTATTTTTAATTGTAATAAAAAATGTTAGTACTAAGGCTACAGAAACACGTAATAACCATTAAAACGCCTAAAAACTTTTTTTCTTGAAAATCAACTAGAAATAAAAACTCCGAAATTAACGAGGCTAGTAAACGATCCCTGCAGTGAGAGTAGCGCGCGTGATGTCATAATGCTCTAGCGGAACTCGTATACCAACATTATATGGATTGTTTGTTTCAGTCTTGTTTTATCTCTGTTCTTGTAATGATGGGAGACTTAAAAAGTATGAAAGTTAATAGAAACAAGTGTTGTTTTGTTTTGTTTTGGATGTACAAATACATCAATAAATAACCCAGAAAAGGATCTTGATATTTTTTAAAAACTTTTGTTACCTTAAACGCATTTATCAAAATCGGTCTCCGATTATTAGGGATGGCAACGATGTATCGATATAAAATAAATATCGATATATTAATCCTATACCGTGAATATATTCATACCATTTTTTTGTTGCAATATATCGGGTTGAAATATCCATATTTTTATAAACATATCGAAAAGGGTCATCTTGCATATTACCCTCCCGCTCTTCGAAATTTCAATCGAGATGTTATTACGAGAATATCACCCCCCGCCTCTTCGAAATTTATTTTAATCGAAATAAATATTGTACTGTAAAGAATGCCACCCCCCGCTTTCCGAAGTTATACCTTAAGCAATATTCATTAATTTTTGACATTAAATGTTAATCTACAAAATATATCGATGCATAGAAATATCAAGAATTTTTGTTGATATATCGATTATATTGATCTAAGTCTTGTGATGTATCAAATGATTCATATATCGATATATTACATTTTTTGCCATCTCCAATTCTCATAAGAAACATGCATGAAAGCCTAGCCACTATATTCGCTCGAGCAACATGAGGTCACACCAGGCAAGGAGTGTTTCGCGCATTTAAACGAATATTCATATTTCCTTAGGGATTTTCCCATAGAACGGATTTGTTGATTTTTGTAAAACTTTGTGGATATTATTATAAGACTATTTTTAACCGTTTTATGATGTTTAAACAGGATTTAATTTTTTTGTGAACATCCCTATTCTCGTTATTTACTCGTTACTGCCTATGCACTCTTTTCGTTTGCTTGCCATTTTATATTTGAAAAATTGTCCAGAAACGTAAGTGGGTAGGGGTGCCGCTGTGAAAACGCTTTCCAGAAACGAATTTTTTCTGGCTAGTCGAAATAGTGCTTTAGCAGTAATGAGCAAACAACGAACAATTGAAAATCCAGGAAAAAATCTTTTTTTTAAGGCGCTTTGATGGCACCAACTCCATCTACTCACGTTTCTGGTCAGTAACGAGCAACGACGAGCAAATGAATAGTAAAAAGAAACGTGCTAATTGGGTATATTTAGATAATTACGCCTTTTCATTTTTTTTCGTTGTAAGCAATAACGAGCAAATGAAGACGTTAGACGAGCAAACACAAGCAAACGACGAGCGAACGAATAACATGAGGAACAGGTGCATTTAGATAATTATCTTTCATTATTTTGTTTTTTTCGTTGTAAATAGTGACGACCAAACGAACTGGGCACTGAAGATTGAAAAATTCAATAGTGCGGGGGAGGTATTATCAATTTCGACTCCTCTGTGTTTCTCCTATTTTAAGCAACGAGCAATCACGAGCAAACGACGAGCAAACGATTCGCATTAAAAAAAAAAAGCGCCGTGCCCTAGTTTTAATGAATATAGTCAGATAGGACCGTTAACGTATCGAAAAACTTGTTTGAATTATTATTTTTAATAAAGTTAGAAACCCCCTTATGCATTAAAATTAGTCTTTCATGGATAAAATGATTTTAATGTAACGTTTTAATCCATAAACGGGGTTTATAACTTTATTTTAAATATTACAAAAAGAAGTTGTAATGTTATATCAACGGTCAGATCTTCAATTCAATCTCATGGATGAACGTTACTCAAACAAAATTAAGTCAGACATAGTAAATAACGTTTTTCATTGTCCGAGCAAACTCAATAGATAGATGAGGTCTTAAGCTTCATTAAAAAGAGAAACAAAAAATAGTGTTAAGAGATCTATTTTTCGTGAGAAAATTAAGGGATAAAAGAGTTCTGACAGGCGTTAATTAACAAAATCGGTCAGGCAGACACGGTCCTACAAAAAAATCGTCCCCCAAATATAAAAAAAATCAAAAATATTTTAAAAAATTCTAAAAATAACATATTTAAATGTTTCAAGCCACGACAAATGAGAAAGTATTTTTATTAATAATTTTGACGAAAACGCACTTTCTAAAAACTGAAAGTACCCCTAAGCAACTATAAAAAAGAAACATTATAAAAAATAAACAAATTCTATTTAAGTTCTCTTTTCACGACTTGAAACATTTAAATATTTTATTTTCATAAGTTTCAAATTTTTTTTGATTGTTTTGATATCTTGGGGACGACTTCACCCCCGTCGAGGGCGAATTTTTAGCCCTTAGAATATTATTGTATAGAAAACACATCATTTCACTTTTTTAAGATTGACTTAATAGAAATAATACTAATAGAATTGTTTTTAGATTTATTCATTTCAATCCCTGAATAAGGGCAATTTCTGAACCTTTTTAAATAACCAAGAACAATGCCTCTTTTGGTTTTTAATGACGATTAATTTGAGACATGCTAAACCTTTTTACAATTTTTCTTAAGCTCGCAATTCGCTACCCAAAAACAGGCGGATTTGGCGGTCACCTCTTTGCGTTATGGGAGCTTGCACTATTAGGCTTAACTCAGATTAAGTAGCTTTGCTGTTTAAAATGGCTTGCTGTAAAATTGCATATAACTTTTGATTCCCTCTCAGTTAGAATGGTTAATTTTAGTCATTTTTATGGCATCCTCTGGAAAGAGAGTGGAACCAAATCATTATTAAATTATCAGAAAAAAACATGGAATTTAATTTATGTGACAGTCTTTCTTATTTACTGTACTATTTTGTTTTATTAAGTAATAATTAATTGGAATACTAATGATACGGTAAAACAAGCTAACCATTATACTCTTCGCCGATGTACTTCCATCATGGGGCAATAGTGCGCCAGACCTCGATATCTCGAGTTCAACGATAGCTAGAAATTTTTTTCAAAATTTCAAGTAAACTAGATAAAAAAGTCTACAACTGGAAATTATTTTGGAACATAAAGAGCGAGCCAAGACGAAATTACAAGACCAAGTGCCTATTATTGAATGAAATGCTATCAGTACATTTTTTGAAGCCTCTTTCTAGGCTCCATTCATTCCTATATTAGCATTGAATATCTCCCAACCACTTGGATGTAATTTTTTTTTTTCTTGAAATGCAATCTGCAGAAGGATATTAAAAATATCTCCACAGTTACAGTTATGGGTTTTAAGAAAAACTTATGTGAATACCAGTTACGAGTCATCTAGTTAATGTTTTTGAATCATTTTCATTTCCTAAAACTGTACAGGGTGGCCAAAAATTATTTTTCAATTAAGAACTTTTTGAATTGAATTTTCTTAATTTTCTCAAATAGAACACCCTGTATATTTTCAGCGATGTGATGTAGATATGAAAAACGAACATTTTCTGTAAGTACTCCCTATGGCTAATTGCAACCATTTTCGTTTTATAAATAAATAAGTGTCAAATTCAAGAATAAACTTAAAAAAGTAAGTTCCCTCAAATAATTCCTTAGACGTGTTGCCCATTTTGATTTACACACGTCTTTATGCAATATTGAAATGAGGCCATTTAGTGGGACCATTTCTTCCAATCCATTGAAATGAGTAAATAGTATTTGACAGGTCCTTTACTGTAATGTTTTTTGTACATTCTTTTGCCGTTTCCGTCATTAGACAAGCAATAAAACCTCAGTTTGGTATAAATTGTCGTGTACAACGGATTATTTATCACACTTACCGGTCGTTAGTTACAATTTGGATTGAATTTAAAATATTTGGAATTGTACAATATGAGATTTAATAAAGCGGAACTTGTAGACATGACTTTTGTTTTGGGCGAGTCAGAGAGAAATTGTTTATTGCCAATAGAATTTATCACCAACGTTATGCTGAAAGAAGGATTATTGATGTTAGCAGCTTCCAAAACCTTCTCGATAGATTTCTGGAAACTGGAAATGTCGAATATAAAAAAAGTGAAAGAATAAAACGTGTTGTGAACGAAGAAAATAAGTTTTCTGTGGTGTTGGCAACGGTTGAGAATCTCCATGTTAGTCAAAGAGAAGTGCGCTCATTAGTAGGAATAAGTAGACGGTCTGTGGGTCGAATCTTAAAAACAAATAAGTTGCATGCATATCATATTCAAATGCACCAGGAATTATCTGATGACGATTTTTAAAAGCGCCTACAATGTTGTAATTGGGTCAGAGGTAAAATGCAAGATAATGTTAACTTCTTCAATAATGTTTTATTCACTGATGAGGCAACTTTTCATAAAAATGGATTTGTTAATAGGCACAATTTCCATTATTATGCTTTGGAAAATCTTCACTTTTTTATGCAAGTTGATAACCAACACAGATGGTCTATAAACATTTGGGGCGGAATTATTGGCCACTTTTCTTTGATGGTACATTGACTGGAGCTATTTATCTGCCGCAATTATTGGTAACTCTCCCTGAAAGAATTCGAAATAGGATGTGGTTTCAGGAAGATGGTGCTCCACCACATTATTTAAATGCAGTTAGAGACCACTTAAATAAGACTAACCTCATCAATGGATTCGAAGGAATGGACCCACTAAATGGCCTGCTAGATCCCCAGATCTTACAAAAATTGATTTCTTTTTATGGGGATACGTGAAGGAAATTGTTTATAGAGACACACCAACAACAGTACAACATATGAAGGAAAGAATAATAACTACCTTTAGATCTATCACACCGGCAGTTTTAGGAACAGTGGGAACCTCATTTCAAAAGCGCATAGAGATGTGTGCCAATCAAAATGGACAACATATAGAACATTTATTACAATTTTTTGAAGAAACCTCTCTTTTAAGTTTAGTTTTGAATTTTGTAATTATTGCTCAATAAAACTAAATTGGTTGCAATTAGCCGTAGGGAAGTACTTACAAAAAAATGTTCGTTTTTCGTTTCTACATCACATCGTTGAAAAATATACAGGGTGTTCCATTTGAAAAAATTGAGAAAATTCAATTTAAAAAGTTCTTATTGAAAAATAATTTTTGGCCACCCTGTACAGCTTTAGGAAATGAAAATGATTCAAAAACGTTAATTATATGTCTCGTAACTGGTATTCACATAAGTTTTTCTTAAAACCCATAATTGTGACAGGTGATTTTTTTTAATATCCATCTGCAGATTGCATTACTTCAACAAAAAAATTCATTACATCCAAGTGATTGGGAGATATTCAATGCTAATATAGGAATGAATAGAGCCTAGAAAGAGGCTTCAAAAAATGTACTGATATACATAGCATTCCATTTTAAAAAAAGGCACTTGGTCCTGTAATTTCGTCTTGGCGCGCCCTGTGTGTTCGAAAATAATTACCAGTTATAGACTCTTTTATATAGTTTACTTGCAATTTTTTAAAAAAATCGTAGAACTCGCGATTTTGAGGTCCGACGCACTATTGCCCCACCCCGTATAATTGTAGCACATTTGATTAGATACTCTTCGCAGTTCTTTTCGTAAATAATATTAGTTATAGACATTTTTTGTTTAATTACAAAACAGAACAAAAATGTTTTTTTTTATTTAAAAAATTATTATTTTTTTTTATTGATCGATACTGTTAAAAACAATAGGGTTTTTCCTTTAGGTAACACTAACTTACTGCCCGAATTTCAATACAATCGGACTTTTTGTTTTTAAGTTATCGCGCTTACAAGAAACGTGACGGACGGACGGACAAACAGACAGACAGACAGTCGGACGGACATTTTGAAAGTTGTTCAAAATACGATCACCAACACAATGATATGAAATTTTTTTCTCTACGAGCAATATTACCGGTTTTAGAAATGTGCCGATCGAATGCAACATACTCTCCGTTCTGTATTTGCGAAGAGTATAATAGTATTATCGAACTGTTAGAAGCTTAAATAGTGTCTCAATCTCGTTATTCTGACGTCTTAAAATTCATAGTTAAATTCTTTTTAATATCATCAAAATAGTATTGTACTTTACTTTTGAATCTCTTCCAACAACGATCTAAGGCTTTTAAGACTTGCGACGGAAGTTAGTAAATGTAAGCAAAAAATCGGATTAAGTTTGATATCAGCGATAACTTACAGAGTGCTTGTCACAATATACATTGAAGTAAGAAGTTTATTACTGGATATCCCCAATTTCATGGTATGTACTATTAAAATTCATTTGCTTGAACATCTTTCTTTATATCAATTTTTTTAATATAATAAATACACATGCCAATTTATAATACCATGGATAAAAATGTCGACACGCTAAATATATGTAAATTTGAGAATTTAAATAATTATGAGATGCCGATAAAACCATATCTGCATATTATACGGTTACAGCTCAATGTATCATTTACTGTACTATTAACCCAAATATCTTTCGTTATTGTGAATGGGAACGAAGTTCAAAGCCAGATAACGATATCAGCTGACAACAGACACATTATTATATTTTTAAGATGATAGTTTTCATTCATAAACCGACTCTTCCACGTTCTTAATGGAATTACAACGTCAAAGAGATGAATGACAACAAAATAAATATTTGAACAGACACACGGAGTGTTCGCTTAATTCCGCTGTAGGTTAAATTGATACCAACTCAAATAATACAGTTTGTACAAATTATCTGCGTAGGTAGAACTAGAAGAGGGCAGTAATATTAACATTGGAAATCTTTAGGGAATTGGCAGTGTAAAAGTAGATGTTAGGAAAATATGTAGAACATAATAGGGGAACCATAGAAGTTATACATGCGGTATATGTTATAATATGTGTCCTATGTATAGGGAGGTAAAAGATTTAAAGTGTAACAAATGTTCCGTCGCGACCGCTGCACAGTGGTAGAAATGGTCACTTTAGGTGCTCAAAATATATTTCAATGAACTAATTACTGCTATTTTCAAGTACCAAATTATTTAATTTGTAAAAAATATAAGCAATAAATTTTCTATTACATTAAAATTAAAAATATTCATCTGAACTTTTAACAAAATTATCGTTACAAACTAAATGTTATTCTTAAATGTAAAAATAATGTCATAAATATTAGAGTAATGGAATAAAATAACAAATATTTATATTTTCACATCTAAATAGTAATACATAGTTAATCGTCAATATCTGAGCCACTGTCGATATCTGAAGAGACTGAACTTTACGCCTTTTTGTTTGTGCGGAACTTTCAGAAAACCATTTTCTTGGCCTACCTGAAGATCCACTAGTTGTTGCTGTATTTCTCATTTTTTCTAAAATGTCCTCAAATGTAAAATGTCCATCCATCCACATTGTATACTTATGTAGGAAGTATTGTACTAAAGTGGCATTCTTGCCATTTATGACGAATTTGCTTATCAATATTATCACATTTTCGCCTTAAATCATCGCTAATTATACCCTCGTACTTTTGTAATTCAAGTTGATCAATAATATATGAATACAAAGCATGGATTGCGTTCTCTTTGTTAGCTTCATTATGACATACATAGAACACCTCTTGTCGTAACATGCTTCTCTCGGAAGGTCATATGAACAATTAAGCATGTTAATTCTAATCTTTCTAGTGCTACCATGTCGAAAACGTTTACAGTCTTTGCGTCTAGCTTCTTGGGCCTCCTCTGATAATTGACCTATTGGAACAATAGCAGATTTGGTTGTAACTGATCCACGAATCAGTATATTGTGCACACTAGGGGGCATAAGATACCAATTATCTAAAGATGCATAAATGGTGGCTGTTTCTAGGGTGTACTCTTAAAATTTTCCGGGATTAATTGATAGACCACACGCTATTGTTCGCAAAATAACACGTAGGCGGTATATTAGTTCTCCATCTATCCTTGCGATCTGTGAAGCCAGATCAGGATCAGCAAAAATCGTCTAGCTGTATTCCCATCCTTTGTTGTCCCGAAACCGGGTTTTGGAATATCTACAAGAAATCCCATTTCTTTACGTAGACGGTCCGAATTAATTTTTTGAGGGTTTTAATAATATCTCTTCTTTTCGCGATTTCCATCGTTTGGTATCTAATTTATAACTAATATGTAACACACATTCTATACATTTGATCCAAGCATGCAAACTTGACATCCCAAAAGAGAGCTGACGAATCTATTTCTCGTTTAGAATGACTCTCCAAGTCGTTCATTTCTTTTTCATTACAAATATAACAATTTGAGGATGGTGTTTTAGTAAGATATCCCCATCAACCGTAGTTAAGCTTAACTTATGTTCCACAGAAAAAACAAAATCGTCAATGGTCACTTCAGTTGCTGTTTGATGTTCAATTTCTTCTTTTATTTTGGCAACTTCATTTTTAACTAATTGTTCTGATTCTTTTACGAAGGAGATCTTAATTGGCCTACAGAGTGCTGTGGATGATGGTCGTTGATTGTGCCACAGTATTGATTCGCTTTCGCCAATAAGTTGCAAAGGCACAAAAGAGACAACAAATAGAAACGAACCATCGTGCCCTGTATGCTCGCTTTTTGCACAGCGCTGTTTGTACTTTTGATGACCGGAGGCACCGTCACATCCCCACTTGTAAACAGCAGTCACCCTTCTTGGAAAATATTCGTCGCCCTCTTTCACTTGACACACTACTTTCTTTTGCACTAACATCAATCGCCGAATAGCGTGATCTAATATCGACTGTAATTTTATTTCAGCTGATACTTCTGTTATTTCCATTTCCTCTGGATAACAATTTTTTTTTGCCAATCGTAAATGGGATATCAGCATTATGTCCTTTAGTTTCGTTGTGTATTGCAATATACTGAGCTTTTGTAAGTCGGTTCTGAACGTAGGAGACTAGGGCCTCATCAGCAGTGAGCTTTACTGGTTTCTTGGTAATATCAGCAATAGCTCTATTAATATCATAAACCTATTTTGGTGACTCTGACACACTTTTAACTATATCTGCGGCAGTGCGTTGGCCCTGTGACCGAAGGCTCTTTTGGGTAGCAAATGCAAATTCCTCTGTGCTACTTTTCTGAAGAGACTGAACTTTACGCCTTTTTGTTTGTTTGGAACTTTCAGAAAACCATTTCTTGGTCTACCTGGAGTTCTACTAGTTGTTGGGGTATTTCTCATTTTTTCTAAAATGTCGTCAAATATAAAATGTCCATCCATCCACGTTGTATACTTATGTAGGAAGATTTGTATACTAAAGTGGCATTCTCGCCATTTATGACGAATTTGCTTATCAATATTATCATATTTTCGCCTTAAATCATCGCTAATTATACTTTCGTACTTTTGTAACTCAAGTTTATCAATAATATATGAATACAAAGCATGGATTGCGTTTTCTTTGTTAGCTTCATTATGCCATACATAGAACACCTCTTGTCGTAATATGCTTCCCTCGGAAACATCTAGAAATAAAAGGAAATTATGGTAGATTATGGCAATAAATTTTATATGGTTTAATAGCTAGATAAATGCTCTGAAGGACAATCATTACAAAATTTAGTGCAACTTGTTTCCAAAAAATTTATACTTTGTCAAATTTCTTAATTTTCTTCATTTTACTTACTTTAAAAACGTTATATTATACAAAATAGTTATATAAGAGAACTAATAGGTTTTCAAAAATAAACTGATTGTAAAATAAGATACAAACCTCTACTTGTTCTCTTTATAACACTACCACTTAATATTACTTTGTACTAAACACAAGACGAACCGTCAGTTATAACTACCAAAAGTCGACTGAATTATCCGCCGACTGACATGAAAATGGCCGATTCAGTGTGGCCGCAGCCTTTCCCGCGATTTCGGTAGATATTAAAGCAAGTAAATTTTTCGTTGAAGGTGTTCTCTGACAAATTTTAAAGAGCGATGGGAGAAGATTTCTCTAAACATTTTTTTCCCTCACTCGAAATTTTGAAGAGCGGAGGGGCGACGGTCCTAATTTATTTCAAAGTCTGAAAAATATCCGCAGCATTAAAAAAGTTCACCAATAGGCAACACTGTTGTGGCGGCAATATGTACCGAGGGGCGGCGAGAGCACATATCCCATGTCCACAAAGGTTCTCAATATAAGGGGTGCGTTTTAGGCTGGGGGCGTTGTGGCGATCGCCACCACGCCACCATTGTCAATCCGCCACTAGGTCTTTTGAACCTGCAAACTTGGTTTCTTGCTATTGGCAAAGGTCTTAACAACATAGTAAAAAATTAGAACATCCCGACCCTTTGCAAGATCAGATGTATAAATTGACTGGCCTATTTCTACGTCGCATAAAAGAGGTCCGGAGGTTCCACGATTAGGGGGGGTGGTAATGGCGGAGAAAAATGTTGGATATTTTGGGTATTTTTATATGACCGCCGATGTCTAAGATTTCCGAAACATTTAGGGTAAGGGATAATTTCGTGTCTAGTGGTGGCAAGTCAATATATGGTCTTCAAAGACGAGAAAAATGGAAAATATATAAAAATTACTGTAAATGATAGCGAGTGTTATTAGATTGTAGATTTGTTTAAGGGGTCGCTCGGCTGTGAACAGTCCTTTTTCACACCGTGAATTACTCTACAATTAGTGGTTGCCCAGAACTCCCAAGCTTTATGCAGAGCCTATGATTTTCCTGAAGTCTAATTTCCCTATGCATTCGTCAATTCCACTTCTTCGAGGTACTTTAGTCTAATGCGGACTAGCACCTTGCAATCGCAAAGAAAATGTTCCTCAGTTTCTATTGCAGTACCACAGTATCTGCACGTATCATCATCTGCCTTGCCCATATTCTTAACATGATATATCAAAGTGCAATGGCCTGTTAAAAGGCCTATGAACAGCCTTATGTCGGCCATTTCGAGTTCGAGAAGCCTTGTGGCATTCTTTGTCGAATAAGTTATGAACCCTCTCGCTTGTCTTTGGTCTGGAGTATTCCTCTAGTACCTAGGACTATTTCTGTTACTTTTCCCATTTTAGGATCTCTTCCATTACGAGCTCCTTAGATAAGCCACAAAATGGTTCGGGCCCAAAGGCAATTTTAAAATAAAAAATATCTGTCAAAAAGTAAAAAAAAAAAAAAACAATAAATAAGTACACCGGTAATGGGACTCGAAGCTGGAAACCTATTGGAAGGTTGTTGTTTAACGCGATCGGCTACGGCGGATACCAATTTTAAATATGAATATAACCTCGACGGAAGAGGTAAAATTTTAAAAACATCAAATTTTCAAACATTAATAACTAAATAAATACGTCAAGTGGAAGGTCGTACAATGTCTCTACGGAAAAAGAACGATTGGCATTTTGTCGGCATCGTCAATTGTGCCGGTAAAATGGAAATTCGGCTAGGAACGAGCGAATCAATTTTGTATTTGTACTTGGTATTACAGCTTGAAAAATAACGATTCTATGTGCAGAACAATGAATGTTTTGTAATTTTTTTATATAAAAAATTTAGTGGTTTCCTGCTGTCATTGGCCATAGGATAGAATATAAATTCTCAAAATCAGTACCAGTTTTTATTAATATATAGTATTACCAACAAAGCTCTGATTTTGAGAGCTTCAATTAATCAAAAATTTTGAAGAAATGTGAGATTTAAATGTATTTTTTTGTCACAAAAAGCCCCCCCCCCTTTATATGTAATACCATATTTCCGAAACTATTAATTCTAGAAATATTTTAACAAACAAATTAACATATCGCTTCTTAAGCTTCATTTTTCTATATTGTCATTTTCCTTTAATGTGATTGTTTTGGATTTATTTACACAAAGAAGGAATTTTTTCAGCAAAATCGTAAAATTTCTCATAATTTAAAGTATAAATATATTTTCAAAAATGACTGCTTTAAAAATGGCGAAAAAATAGTACCTATTGGTAATGCTATATATTAATAAAAACTGGTCAGATTTTTTGAATTTCCGTTATATGGCCAATGGCAGCAGGAATAACTTATTATTATTTTTTTAAATTACAAAGCGTTCATTGTTTTGTACATAATCGTTATTTTTCAAGCCGCACAGATAGAAACAAAAATAATATCAGAGTCCTTCAAGCCCTTTCGTTTCTATTATATGTATTTTTAACATCGTACTGATTGTTTCTGAAATATCTGAGATTTAAATATTATGTCTCAACTGATAAATGTTCGAGCGCCATTTTTAAACTACCATATTTTTAGAACTATTCATCGTACAAAAATAAACAAAATATAAATTACTTGTAATTTCAAAATCTTATTTTTTGTACCTATTTTCCATAAACGTAAGACTTTTGAGTTATTTACAAAAAACAGTCTCAGATTACCAATTTTTAAGCTAAAATCGTGATTTTCAAATCGTTATAACTTGGAAAATATAAATTATCATGAAAAATTGTAAACCACGTTTTTCTCTTACAATATGATGGTATATCAAATTCGGTGGTTACTATTTTACTTTTTTGCCCACCACTCTAGAGGGGGTGGGAACCACTCCCAAGTAAAAAGTGGCAATTTTTAAATGGTAAACTGTTTTGTACTCGGGATTCAAAATTCAATATAAAAAAAAACATGAAAATCCATTCATTATAACTGAACCTAATTGTACCCGACTAAGGAATTTTTAGAAAACAAAATTATCTCACCTCCGTCGTACGATATATTTTTTTTAAATACGTAAAAAAAATGGCGACTATTGATTGTAAATAGTCCGATCGATAAATATTAAATTTTAAAAAATACCACGGAAAACAACCTCTAAATCGGGACTATATTTGGGTGCCATTATTAACATGGAAAATTAAAAAACTCAACTTTTATTTCATTGCAAATGGTAGTACAAGTGTTAAGGAATATTTTGAGCTTTTAAGCATTGCTGTACGATAATTCCCCGACCAACAGCATCACTTTTAGAAATACGCTTTTTTTTACAAAAAAAAAAAAAAACAAGAAAACATTTCGCAACAAAAAAACTGCCTTTCTGGCTAGCGAGAAGCTATACTTTTACCAAATAACAAATTTGTGAGTTGCGTTAAAAATAAGTAATTAACAAATTTAAAAGACGTGATTTAATGCTTTTTTCCATTCTTCTCTATGGTTTGTACACTAACCTATAACTTATTACATATCAATCGAAAGATAATTTTAACACTTACAACTTCCTCATTTAACTTTTTTCGATTCGAGCTCAATTTTTTTTATTAGCGAAAAATCGTGTTTCTTATTTTTACGAATTATTTAGGTTAAGTTCGCCATTAAAAATTTGGAGAAATAAAACGCTATATTCCTTCTCAGTCTTTTTCTACATGACCATATTTTTTTGATACTGTTAACAATTTCTGCAAAATTAACATTGGGTTTCCGTAGACTGATTGGACTAAGTCTCACCAAAACCTTTTCCATCAGCTCTGTCATGATAATAGCCCAACGTTTTGAAGGGCGTCCTATTCGCCTCCTGGCATCCGGGTTTCCCAGAAGAATAAACTCTTCTAATATACGATTCAAATGTATTGACCCCTCACTTTAACAGCAAATATTTCAGAAATGGAGGGGCAGAGAGTTTATTCTAAATCAGTCACTGAAATTTGAATAATGTATATTGAACGCTTATGAAGTTCTGCTAAGTTATATTGAAAAATGTCCTACTATTTTAGACAGCGATAAAGCACGGCACTTTCTGTACGAAGAAATTTTTTCATAATTTTTTATTCTAAAATTTTGCAGCTATTTTCAAAAACGTGACGTCATGTTTATTCGGTTATTTATCAATGTATTTAAAATTTTTTATTAAAATAGTTAATTATGTAAATTGTGAGTATTTTCAGAAAAAAGAATTGGTATACATCAAACATAAATTTAGTTATCAAGCGTAAAGGATAATATCATTCCAAGTTTGCACTAATATTATCTATTAGCCAATATGGGTCAAGGTGGAGAAATAGCTGCAGCAGAAACACCACGTTTTGATTAACTCTATGTACTCGATGGATGTGCTTTATTGTATCAATCATCACGATCGGTTGATATGTTGTTCTCAGACATCTGTAATAGCTATACAAACTACACTCTTACAAGTTAAGGAAAATCGGTTATGATTGTGTTTGACGGATATTTGGATGATCCTTTCATTAAGGATGCCACCCACACTAGAAGAAGTGAAGGTAAAAGCTCCCCTAACGTTTTATTTTCTAAGGACATGAAACTGACAATGAAGAAGGATATCTTTCTGTCAAACAAAACGAATAAGCAGCGTCTTTTGATGATGCTTAGTGAAAGTTTTGAAACTGTTGGATGTCAGACAATACATGCACGTGAAGATACAGACCTTCTAATCACCCAAACAGCAGTTGATGCGTCTAAACAAAGAGATGTTGTCATTGCAGACGACACTGATGTCCTGATACTTCTGTGTTTCTATGTTAAAATGGAAAATAAAAAAGTAATATGGCAGAGGAATTAGCAGATGAAGTTCTAATTAATCTAACCCCACCTAGTGTAGATTATGATTTTGATTATGAACCCCCAGATAAACAATATGAGAATGATTTTCTGTCAAGAAAATTCTCTCTGCAAGAGCTAGATAGAGTAATTAAAAAACGTGCCAACACATCGCCTGGTCCTGATGATATTTCCTATCCCATGTTGCAAAATATGGGAATTCTTGCCAAATTATTTCTGTTGGATGTTTTTAACGAGATGTGGCTCAAATCTTATGTCCCAAATTGTTTAAAGAAGAGTAATATTATTCTTTTTCATAAATTTGGTAAAGATTCATCCCTATGCGAATCTTATAGACCTATTACCCTCATGTCGTGTCTCACCAAAACTTTTGAAAGGCTTGTCAAACTTAGGTTAGAATACTGGCTTCTAAACAACAATATATTACCCCATAATCAATATGGTTTTAAACCTGGTTATGGAACCACAGATGCCACTGTTCATTTAGTAACAGATATACAGACATCTCTGACAGAGAATAGATGTACAGGTACTCTTTTCGTAGATATCAAGAACGCTTACGAAAATGTCAATCTATCAATTCTCTCCCATAAACTGCTATATCTGAAAATACCGTGGCACATCGTTAAAGCCATAATTAACTTATTCTCGTTCAGAGAAATTTCAGTTAATTATAATAATAACACATTAGGTCCTAAAGTTACATCCCAAGGTATACCACAGGGGTCAGTTTTGAGTCCATTGTTATTTAATGTTTATACCCGCGATATTCATATCATCTGGTCAAACAATATCAGCTGTATTCAGTACGCCGATGACATAGTTATTTACTCCTCTGAACAAAATCGTCAAGAATGTATTCGAGCATTGAGTCATATCACTTATTGTTTAAAAGAGTGGTGTTTCATTAATGGATTTACCATATCTGCAAATAAATCATCTGTTATGTTTTTTACTCGTAAACGGATTAGCTTTCAGGATTCTATTATATTAAATGGAATGTCCTTTCCCGTGTCCAAAGTTTTTAAATATCTGGGAATTCTACTAGATTCCAAACTCCTATGGAAAATTCAAATAGAATATGTCGCTAATCGATGTGAAAAGGGTATTAATATTTTAAAACAAGTATGTAGCCTCTCTTGGGGTGCAAACCAGGAAATAGCTTTACTTTTCTATAGATCTTTCATTAGATCTATAATAGACTATGGTAGTATCCTATATGGCTCTGCCTGTAATACTCATTTAAAAAAAGTTGATCGAGTTCAGCTTAAGTCTATTAGAATATGCCTTGGTGTTATGAGATCATCTCCTAGTGAAGCTGTTTTAGTGGAAGCATTGGAACCTCCTCTATGGTGCCGAAGGGAATTGTTAGTATCAAAATATATTTAAAAAAATAAATCTAATGAGTTGCTTAAGAAAAAATTGCACAATATTTTTGTTAAAAATTTAAGTGATCCCTATTGGGCGAAAAAAAATTCCCCGCCATTATGTACTGCATATGAGCACTGTATTGAGCTTAACCTTTTATCACATAATTATGCCAAAGAAAAATCTATTTTCGAAATTGAATATAATAACTCTCTTTCTAAAACCAAATGTATGTCCTTATACCAGTTTATCCAAAAGACGACGAGTTATCTGTCTATAACACTTACCATGAAAATCTCGCAAAATTCCCTAATAATGCTATAAAAACTTATACTGATGGCTCTAAAATAAGTGACAAACTAAGCGGGGCATTTTATGTCCCGTCCAAACAATATGAGTACGCTTTTAATTTAAATCCTAAACTTAGCATTTTTTCGGCAGAGGCCGCAGCTATTTTACATGCTATAAAATGGGCAATTTCTGAACAGTTCACCCAAGTTATTATATGCTCAGATTCGCAATCAGTTTTAGAAAAATTATGTAATTTTCCTGGTCTTAACTGTTTTTGTCCCAACTCGTTCATAGTAAAAATTATGGAACAATTATCCATTGCTTCCCTAGTGAATATAAACTTCCATTTTATTTGGGTAAAAGCCCATGCTAATATACCTGGAAATAATAAAGTTGATACGATCGCAAGGAACACTAATATCGGTACTACTGAAATGGACTTTACTACAGTCACCGCAGATTTTTATCCTGTTGTCAAAAAATACCTCTGGCTTAAATGGAATCAATATTGGCAAGCATATGGTGTACAAACTAATACCTATTATTACAACATTCACCCAAATATTCCTACGTCACAATGGTATCATAATTGTCACCTTAGTAGAAAAACCATATCTACCATAAGTAGAATTAAACTTAATCATGGTAAATTTCCCGCTCACCTGTATAAAATTGGAGTACGTGAAGATCCACACTGCCCCTGTGGCGCAATCGGTGATATTAATCATATTATATTTAATTGTCCATTAACAGAACCTAAAGCAAAATATTTTCTTAAATTCCTGCACGATAATGATTTTATTTCACCCATATGGTTACCATATTTTCTAAGTCTAAAAAATCCTGATTTAATAAAAGAACTTGTCTCTTTCTTTTTTGACGCCAACATTGACATTTAGGTAGTATCTTACCCAAAACCCTTGTTTCATTCCCTTTGTTTATTAAGTCCTTCCAACCGTGGCCCACCTGTGTTTGTCTTATTAAATGCCCTGAAAGGCCCCTGGGCGAGAAGTGAGTCGTCCTTGTTTGAATTCCTTACAAACCTTCCTTATAAATGAGTAGCGCAAGAGTTTTTTTATTGATGTTATTATTTTTTTTTTATCTTATTTTATTGTTGAATTTTCTTTTTAACTTATAAAATTTGCTAGAGCTGTTATTTCAAGTAATTTTCTATTTTTAATAAATTTATAATACATATTTAGGTCTCGGTAACGGGTACCTTGGTATTTCTACATTTACGGTGTAATATTTTATATCCTCTAATCCGGTTTATTTTTGTCTCATAGTAGGTAGTTATATGTTCGTGGCCAAAACACTTTGCTTGTAAGGCCAACAATCGGAAGAAAAAAAAAAAAAAAGTAATATTCAAACCAGAATCAAAGCGTGGTGCAACTGACACCCTAGAAGGAAACATTCAAACTACAAAATCTTCAATGGGATTAAATCTCTGCAACGGATTGCTATTTATTCACGCCATTTTGGGGTGAGACACCACGTTACAGTTGTGTGGGATTGACAAAGGCAAAGGTCTAACGAATATCATGAAAAATACACCATTTTTCGAGTATGCTGAAGTATTCAACAGTGCAAACACTCTGAAAGAAGGCATAATTACTGCCGGGGAAAATGCTATTGTTACCATGTATGGAGAAAAGACATCTGATATTTTGGATAAACTACGATACAGATATTTCAGTACAACGGTGGCTAATAAAAATATGGTTCAGGCTGTTTAAGCCCAGTCACTTCCACCGACTTCAGCTACTGCTAAATTCCATAATTTACGGGTCTACTACCAAGTTCAGGATTGGAAAAGAAATACATATCTTCTACCTGAAGATTGGGGATGGCAATTACTGGATGGTCAACTCCTACCAGTACTCACTGCCCCTTAACCAGCACCAGCAGTACTGCTCGATATCATAAGATGTAAATGCAAGACAGATTGTAAGTACTTCAATGTGCTCATGCTGAAAACATGGTTTGGAATGTATATCAGCTTGCAGTGAATGTCAAGATATACTCTACAGTAACTCAAATAGAGAAGATGTATACGACGATGATGTCTCTGATGGTGAAACGTTATGTTTTCTTTAGATATTTATAAATAAGACGAATCAATTTAAATTTAACTACTTTAATAGCTTACAGAAAAAGACACAAACAATAATAGAGCATGTGACATCAAGGTGCAGGTAAACTATACAAAAACTTTCGTCAGAATAATCATGTAAAATAATTGAAAGTCCATATGACAGATAGTGAAAAGCAATGCAAAATGGTACATAAGAGGAATTCGTATACATTAAAAAAATGAAATTAAACTAAACGCGGTCTGGCCAGAGCGTTATAAACAAATAATTTTTAAGTAAACATACATAAGCTAAACTAAATTATATATAGACACGCAAAAGGAAAATAATACAAACTGTACGTAATATTAACGACAAAAATATGGCTCGACAATTTGTAATTTCGACACAAACTTGTTCTTTAGTTGAACACTGCGCTTTTATGCCCCAAATACATACGGGATATGTCTAAAAAACGGGACGTAACCATAACGTTCAAACGAAATTATTCAATCACTATAGTCTCCTCATGGGGTACGAGAAGTCTTAATCGGACGGTAACACTGGATACAATAGAAAATATTACTGGCCAAACGTGGAATGAAGTAATGAAGCCATCAAAAATTCTGCTTGGTTGCAAGCGGCTTCAAACAGCAACATTTGCATCACAAGAGGCGTACATAATAGAAAAGTTTGTACCTACAGTTGATTGGACGAAAACATTGCCTTGCTGTAGCTATGGGCAATGGTACACAATAAACACATACATATAACATAACTACTTTACTGACTCTATTAGCAGTTATTAATCACTATACAGATATTTACAAATATATAGCGGTTTTAATTCTACCAGTCTACACGGCCAAACCGCCAGCTACGCCATTCTCTCAGCATCTCCTCGTTTCAGAGCTGGCGTATGCTTATGCTCCTCTACTATTGGCTAAACTTGGTCGTACAAGCTACCACGCTATTAGTCAAGCATTTGTCACTCAAATCGACACAATTTAAATTCGTATAATGCTAAGACCAGTATCTTATAATTTAAATTTAAATAATAAATACAGTAATCGCGCGCTCTATCTTATTGGCACACATCATTAAAATTTACTAATTAACTTATAGTGTGTTTCAAAACGTGAGCGTTACAATGGAGAGTGATATGTTGGAAATGACAGTAGTGTTGTAATTGTATTAGTAGTTTTTTCAAAGAGTGTACAGGAATTTAAACGATTTTGTACAAGTTTAATAAAGTTTATTTAAAAACTTATACTGTATAGTTATAATGTTCATAAATGTCCTTCCTTTATTATTAACATTTTGTAATAAATGGAACATGATATAAACAAAATTAGATAAAGTCTTTATATGATTCCTGGTTCAAAAAACTTTCCATTTGGTACATATTTGAAATTAATCGGGGCAATGTATGCATTTATAGATTTCGAGAGTAAATCCAAGAAGGCGGCCAATATGGCGAATTTGACATACTTATATTTTTTTAGACTTTTGACATGTTGTTGGGGATATTATTTCGAGTCTAAAAAACCTTAGCTTATTTCTTTTACAATTAGTTTGATGTTTAACCTTTTGTTCACCTAAAATGACTGGACTATACATAAATATTAGGTAATTGCACGCTAGCTCCTGCACTATAGTGACGAGCACCAAAATATTCCTATATCACATTTTCTACCCATTATCACCTCGAGTAGTTTTCGAATCCTATCTAGCCTCTAAAACCTGTATATGAATCAGGCAATGGCAATTTCTACGTTAATTGATTATTGTCATAATTCTATTCGACTCTCCTTGTAGGTCAGGTATTCGCAGTCGGAAATGTCTGTCTCCAGCTCAGCTATTTAACTAGTTTAAATTATTCCAAACAAACAAACAATAATAGCCGTACGAGACTAGTCTCTCAGGAAGTATATCTACAGTATGTATTTTTGTGACGTGGTAACAAGCCACCGATGACGAGTGACCAACAGAAATTTGCTTTCCGCCATATGTACTAATTTCGTCGAAATGAATACTAACTACCATCGGAATGCTTAGGTTTTGTAAACAGGATGACCTTGCATCTTAATGTTTCGAAGTAAATTGTTATGATTGGTACATGTACACTAAATTTAGGTACGCGGCATTTTCTGGAAAAAAATATGAATCAAGATATTTTCTGAATTAATTTCCAATTATGTTTTAGTCAAGTACAAGTTATCTTCTATTCTCAGCAAACGTTGTATTTATAACGACTGTGAATCAGACGCACACCCATTTTATAAGGATGATGAATTGAGTTTATTATCAATAAATTAACATCAAAGAAATTCCGCACTAACATAAATTTTCCAGAAAAAGTCACTAAGTTATATTATGACTATGTGGAAACGATGCTTTGATACCACAGTAAAAATAGTTAAAATGATAGCTTGGCATACCTCGGACAAAATTATTATCTAGATGAAACTTGCGGAATAATATCTGCATCTCATTAGTGACATACAAAACTCCATCGTTCCCACACGGGGGCTCATCCCTAAAACTACTCTTAATGGTATAATCTTTTAGGTTTTTGCTCATAAATTAGAAATGGGGAGTTCTAGACCAAATTTCGAGATAGACAATTTATGTAGAATAAAATTCCCTTTTGAATGTTGTATAATAAAATATACTTACTAAAACTACCACATGGTAAGTGCCCCCCCCCCCAATAATACCTCCAAAAGTAAAGTTTTCCAGTCTTTAGCTTGTTACTTATAGCCTACGGAAATTAGATAAAAAACGGAGGAAACCTGGAGAAAATTAGTAAAAATCTAAATTTTGCACAGACGTTCTTTGAGGTGTCCCAAACCCAAATCCACAAAAATCACAAAAATTCAGACAACAATAAAGTTATCATGAAAGTTGTAGAGAATTGAATTACTCACAAAATTGGTATTTTGCATTTTTTGTCAAAACCTCGCCCTTTTCGAGATATTCAAGGTCGAAGTTTAGAAAAACGATTTTTTGCAAATATCTCGCTTCCTATGCATCGGACGTACATGAAGTCAATGTGAAAGTTGTAGAGAATTGAATCATTTACAAGATGGATCTCTTGCATTGTTCCCCAAAACTTCGCCCTTGGCGAGATATTCAACGTAAAATTTCCAAAGAAAACGGGGAAAAGAAAAAAATGCAAAATATGTGGATAATTGAATTCTCTACAACTTTCATGATATCTTTATTGCTCTCTGAATTTTGAAAGTTTGACTTTGAATATCTCGAAACGTTGTAGGAGGTTTGGGAAAAAATAAAAAAGGCAACTTATAGATAATTTAATTCTCTACAATTTTCACTTTGTCCTCGTGGGCATCCGATGCATAGGACGCGAGATATTTACAAAAAACTTTAACTTTCAAAATCTTGGGTAGCCATGTTGGTATTTTTCTGATTTTTACTAATTTTGTCCAGGTCAAATGCTAATTTTCGTGGGCTATTAGGAATTAAACGTTTTATGTGGAAGGAACACCTAATTATCCATTGGAATGAAACATTTTTTAAGACAAGGTAGATAAATAAATTCATTTTAGGTCGTTGTTCTCGTTTTTAACTGAATCTTCATAATCGTAGGGGGTTATGTGGATACTAGTTTAATCTGCATGGCCGTAGGGGACTGTGTGGATGCTAGTGTTAGAATGAGAATTGTCAAATAAGAAATTAGACAAATTCATTTTAGGATTTTAATTTGCTAGCATAACCAGAATTCAGGTTATCGAAAGAATGCAAAGATTTCATTAATATTTCTACACAAAGTTTTTCTTTTATAGATAGTTAATTTTTCTGCTGTTTGCAAAATCCTATAAAGAATGTTTCAATACAATTATAAGCAAACAAATAATAATTCATTTTTAAAGAACACCTAATGTTAAAAAAGGGCTTCTTTTTCCATTCCCCATTCCTAATAAAGTGTGGAAACTGTCTTTTTTTTGCTAATTTTGCGGTGCTGAATACGACTGTCATCCGAATTGGCTAAAAATATCGAGAACACAGTAAAAGACAACCCTTATTTGGGGGTTGCATTGAAACTGGTAATAGGACTTGCAACAAAAAGTTATTTTTTAGTGTAGAAAATTCTTTCAAAATACTCAAGTTTCATTAGGTACGTAGAAAAAGGAGTAAAAATTCTAAATTCACTCCACACCCCTCCCTCTCGTTTCCCTCGCCCTTCACCACCATAAGAACGGTGCAAGTTACAATGTCTAATATACAGTTATTTATTTATTAAAAAGAAAAACAAATCTCCTCGTTAAATGACTATTATCAGGTTATAATGTGATTACTTCTGAATACTCTTACACCCATCCTCACCAATGAAGGTGGTGGATTTTATCTTTTCAGAGTTTTTCTACTCAGTTATCGAAACTTAGTATTTTGAGAGAATTTTCTGCAAAAGAATAACCTCTTATAGTTCTAATTCTAGTGGCAAGTTCTAACATCAATTCCAATGTCACCCTCCAAATAAGGGTTGTTTCTTAATGTGTTCCAATTTTTCGCTAAACCAGGTGACGGAAAAAAAGATGGCTTCCACACTTTACCACGGATGGGCAAAAAAAGCCCTTTTTTAACACTGCTCTTTCAAAATAAATAATTCATAGATACTTTAAGGCCATTTCAAGTGGCATATGACAACGAACTTACTATAGTTGCTCCTCTCACAACATGATTAGATGTTGCACGGTACCCAATGCAATATTCTGCCTTTGTAAGACATTATTCTGTTGGTATATACGAGTGTATCGATATGATAACTCTTTATCGAAAACTGTAGGTCGGTAATAGAACAAACATTTTTATTAAAATGTTATAGGAACAAAAATAAAGCAGAAAAAATCATTCAATTTTCGTATTTTTCGTTTCAATTTAGAATTTACACAAAAAGTGCCCTGGCACTCCTCGCATGTAGTCCAATAATTATAAAGATTTCCATAACAAAAAATGTTATGAGACTTTCCTTCAGTAACTGTTAGTGGAGGGACTATACATCACAAAACCACAAAAATCAGTTCTGGGGGTACCGCGCAACCCCCCCACAAAACCACCCCTTCGGTGAAAAAAACCTTATTTTACTGATAACTCGTTAACCGTTGAAGATATAAAAAAACTGCTCATCATAAAAAAGCAAGCTTGACGAATTGCCTAAAAAAAGTCCTCTTGTAATTTTCTTATATGGTTTTCGAGAAAACTGATATTGAAAAAAATTGCAAAATTTGTATTTTCAATGCGCAAGAATTTGAAATATTTTGCGCGCGGCTTATAGAAAAAATTGAATTGCTCGAAAACCAAACATGCTAAGAAGAAAATTCAAAATGGGTTTTAAAGGGGATATAAAATGTGTTTCCATTTTTGATGGCTATTGATATCTATCAGTATATAAAAATAACAATGTAATATAGTTACCGCTTGATTTATTGCACTTTTAACTATTCATAAGCCCATAAAAAATAACTGACTTTAATATAATTTATAAATGCATCATCTTTTAGTTCAAGGTAAAATAGTACTTCAATGCAGAAAAAGTTAGGAATAAAAAATATTTACATTTACAAATTTACCAGCATATTGAAGTTAGCCAAATTTTGGCCAATTTTTTATTGTTTCCTAAAAATAAAAAAAAGCCAGAAACATCTTGAAAATTTAGCTCAATCATATAATTATTATTTCTAATAATTTAATAGTTAAAAAATTGCATTAAAAAAATATAAAAATATTGAATATGCTAACTTTAACATACTGCTAAATTTGTAAATACGAAAACTAATGTTTTTATGTCTTGTAACTATAACCAAAAAGGTTGGTACAAACCTAGTTTTTTACAGTTATACTGCAAATATTTAACAAAAACTGCAAATTCCAAGCAAAAGCCTTCCGGAACTCCGATGTCATTCATATTTTTTTACTACCCTTTTTGTAAAATGTATCACAAGTTAAGCAAAAAATTGCTATAGTAAAACAATTCCATAGAAGTTTTAGTTACACTCCAATAGATTAGCGCCAATACCATACGAATGCAGTAAATATTTCCCTATCTCATACCATACAATAAAACCGTTATAGGAATCGAAAAAGCAATTATTAGTTTTATTGGAAACAATGAGTTTAAACGACAAAGCCAAATATAGTTCAGTCGCTGTATCGAAATTTAAAAAGAACCCAAAAAATGTTTAATACTTTACCGATTTTTTTGAAACTTTGGAAATATCTTCTTGGGTCCATAAATGGTCGGTCGAACCTCCGACATTGCTAAATAAACAAATCAAGTTAACAATTGAATAACTTCCTGAATAATTATTTAAAATGGCTGAATTTTTTTCTAGGGGGGTTTTGGGGGGTCGCTGATTACGAATTTGATATCATAGAGTCCAAAATTAAAATGGCGGTTGTGACACTAATTGTTTGGACTATTCTCTGTGAATATTCGTAATTCTATTGGAAAATTCCAGAAAAGCTTCTTAGGTCGCGAATTATTAATTTAACATGGAAAAGTCAGAATTGAAAATGGCGGATTCAAAATGGCCGAAATATCATCCACTATTTTAAATATTTTTGTAAATCTGTCATTCTAAAATAATGATAACTCTCAGAGAAACCGAATTTTTTAATATAATTTAATATAATTTAATTTTTGAATGAAATAAAATGCAAAGTTAAGCCAATAAACATACCTTTCGACTGCTTTTTGTTTGAAATCGATATCTATAATTGTTTTCAAATGCGACCCCTCACAAGCACCTATCACACCAGCGTGTGGTCGGAAAATCGCTCTGTTTTTTTCGAATTTCTGGAAAACTGTTCAGAATTTTTGAAAGAAATAAAATGCTAAGTTAAGCTAATAAACGTACCTTTCGACTGTTTTTTATTTGAAGTCGATAGCTATAATTGTTTTCAAATGTGACCCCTCACAAGCACCTATCCTACCGGCGCGGCGTGAGGTCGGAAAATTGCTGTTTTTTTTTCAATATCTAGAAAACGGTTTCGAATGATTTAATGAAAGAAAATGCAAAATGAAGCCAATAAACGTACTTTTCGACTGTTTTTTGTTTGGAGCCAATACGTGTAATTGTTTTCAAATGCGACCCCTCATTAGTACCCATCCCACCAGCGTACAGCTGGAAAACAGCTCCGTTTTTTTTTTAATTTCTGGAAGACGGATTCTATTTTTTGTGTGAAACAAAAAACAATATGTTTCTAATGAACGCACCCTCGAGTATTCTTAATTTCTAGCAGAATTTTATCATTTATTGTTGTTACAGTCCAAAATCACGTTGAGTTCTTTAATTATTTAAGTTCAGTTTTCCAACGAAAAAATTATTTTATATATTTTCCAGAATATGTGGTATATGTGGAATTCTACTTTGTATTTTTGGTGTATACCTACATACGACGTATCTATAAGATTCACATAAATATATGCCTGATATATATATGATGATTAATATATTAAACTTCGTAAAAATCATCGTTTATTTGGAAACGCGCGCGGATTTTTGTATCTTAATAAATGTTTTGTTTATAAACAAATACTTTTTATGAATTTTTAAATTTATATATGTAATCAGCGACCCCCAAAAAAATTTCAGCCATTATGAATAGTTATTCAATTGCTAACTTAATTTGTTTATTTAACAATGTCGGAAGTTCGACCGACAAAAAAGAAACTCTTAACTTTTCGACTTAAGTATGGACTCAAGAAGATATTTCCAAAGTTTCAAAAAAATCGGTAAAGTATTGAACATTTTTTGAGTTTTTTATAAATTTCGATACAGCGACTCGACTAATAGATAATAAACGTTCAATGTTACATCTTCCTTATGTTTAGTTTTGTAATTGCCGTGGGTACGCAATAGACTTTTATCCTTTACTTCTATAAAGACGCCTATGGAACATGAAATACGCATTCCTATGCGTGCGTACGTTTCGGTCAGTCAAGAAAAACTTCCGTCATAAATTGTAACCAGCGCGTTGTTTGAGCTTCTCGTTCTTATTTTAGAGCTCGCCGACTCCAATAACAATTGGCCATCGCGTTACCACGGCCCACCCAGATACTGCACTCTCATTATTTGCAACTGTAAAGTGCGCATTCGTGTTGTTTTGTTAAATCATAAATCAACCATCGCGGGTACGGGAACGATTCTCTAAGCGTTGAATTTCATGAGCTAGCTCATTGGCCAATTTAAAAATTGTCAGCAATAATGAAAACATTCTCTAACGTCTTAATAAAAATTATAAGTTGACTAATATTTAAGTTACCATACTGAAGCGTCAATTTTGAATTTTCCAATTTTCAACATTTTTGGAGGGTTTAAAGGTAGTTAGAAGTAAAATTTCAAGTTTCTAGATAGTGGAAATGTCCAAAATATAGATTTAGCTCATTCCATTGCCGACTATAAGTACAGTGTGGCCATGGATTGTGTTCTGAAGAGGGAAAACATTTTTATTTGTAAGTCATTTTCTGTAGCAATGTCTGTTTTTCATGGAAAATTCGAAAATGATGTCATTTTCCAAAATGCATATGGTGGAAAATGGTAGGTAATAAAAATATTTCTGGATTGTGGTGAAGTTATACCAAAATTTCATAACCAAAATTATTACTGCTTGGTTGAGAGAGAAACACACTTGAATTATTTCACAAAAAGGAATTAATCCCTGTATACTCGGAAATCGGGTGTCTGTTCCTTGTCTCTAAATGTGTAGCACAAGGTTCTTTCAGCGCCTTCAGGGGGTCATATATGGTGTAGTTTTGTGATAATTTCCTGGTCACCTACGAGTCCCGATCTGACTATTACGGATTTCTATATTTAGGGGTACTAAAAGGTGGACACAACAGTACTTAATAAAAATTAAACAGTTAACAATTTACAAAGAATTAAAGAAACCATTCGCGCACTTCCAATCCAGGATTTAAGAAACGCTTGGTATGAGGCAGTTGGTGAGAGCACGTTCGAATAATATATTTTATTTTTCGAGTTCACTGTTGATTTCATATTGTATTTGAAAATAAAATATCTGTTTTTGAGTATGTCATTTTTGAAAATGTTTCAAGATAGAAGAAAGTATTGTCAAATAAAAACTAGGAATTACTTGACATGGATGTAACATTAAATATTATTGTATACGATGTATAGAAGGTGCAATAATAGCAAAAACTGTTAAAAGTATTTGCAGAAACGTGGATGATGGAAAGAGTAGAAAAATAATTTTGCAATACGAGACTAAAATTTTATTATTGGTTAAAACTTTTAATTCGTAATATTCAATTTTAATGCCATTTTTAAAAATATTTCCAAAAGAAGATTTTGAATCATCACCTTCTTGCAAATATTTAGGAACTGGACGGGAACCCTAGACTTCATATTGGGCCCATATGACCTAACTTACCTCAGTCAAAAAATGCATACCTGAGGAAGCGCATCATTTTAAAGTGAGGCACAAAAAAAAATTTTTCAATAATTTCCTTTATGATGAAGTTAAAATGTTATTTTGATGGGAGCTGTAGCTCTATAAGTACTTTATATAAACTTGATAACAACCAAATATCTCTTGTTTCTCTTTTTTTTCATAATAATTAATATTTGACTAGCTGTAATTTTCTAATCACCCTGTAAAATTGCGGAATACTTGAACATTTCTACAGAGCATTGAAAGGGCTGCAAAAAAGGTACTCTTCAAAATGTTTGTACTATCCATAAAAATACAAGAAATTATCGTTCTTTCCTCTATTTGTATTTAATTTTTATTTACAATTCCAAAACAAAATTTTGTAATGACAGAAAAGTACTGTTTATTTAAAAAAAAACAACAAAAATACCTTAATAACAAATGGTTCACATGACGTCAACCTGTTTCAGTACACTAATTAATATTTATAAAATTTTGTATATCACAACCAAGAATCAAGAATCATTGTTTTTTCTCTGTAGGTCATAGGTGCTTGTGAAACAGGAAACATCGCGTTATCATGAATTAATTCATTAGTAACGTTAAAAAATGGCAAGTATAAGTTTAATTTCGGTAATCTACCAGCAACTACTTGGGCTGTAATTTACAATTACGAATCAATTCAGTAATGAAGGCAAAAGTACCCAAACCGAAGAACATCTTGTCATAAAACGTCTATTGCTATGTATCAACGTTTAATGGATCAGGATCAGAGTGACCTTTAAATAATACTAGAGGTATGACTTCTGTAGTAAATCCCGATTACGAGCAAATGATTTTATATGCTATTGATGAAAATCCTGAAATAAGTATCAGAAAGTTAGCGGCAATACATCAGGGGTTTTCAGAGTATTTGGATAATTATAAAAATACAATAACTGTATAACCTTTCATATTGAAAAAGTCCAAGCTTTATTGGAACGAGGTTTTTCACCTCGACTGGAGTTATCATAGTGGTTACGAAACAAACAAAACCAAGATCAAAATGTCTTTTCCCGAATATTATTCACCGATGAAGTAGCATTCACGAGGGACAGAATATTTAATCTATTATGTATCACTGATCATCTGTTGATGAAAATCCTCATGCCATAAAGCAAACGAAATAACAGCAGACATTCTCAATGAATGTGTGGATAGGTATAGTTAGCGATCAATTCCTCGGTCCAGTTAAATTACCAAACCGTCTATATTGACACTATTTGCAATATGTATTACTACATCTGTTCGATGATGTACCTTTGAAAATACGACGTTATTTATGGTTCATGCATTGCTCATTTTAAGATTATTGTGCGAGAGTTTATGAAAAGTATTGAATTTGCAGAGGGGAATCCAATGCCTGGCAAGCCAGGTCGCAAAATTTGAACACTTGAGATTTTTGTATTTGGGGTTACTTACAAACCACTATACACTCTGATATATTTGACACCAAGGAGCAACTTTGGCAACGTGTTCAGAACGCGTGCGATGAGTTTAGAGGGATATACTGTTCAAGTTTTAATAAAATCGGACTTCTGATTCTTAAGTTAACGAGCTTACAAGGAAATCGGAGAATGGAGAGACGAACGGAATGATATTTAGAACTACATGACAATAATATGGATTATATTTCTTTGTGAGCGACATTTACGGTTTTAGAAATGCGTCGATTAAATTTTTGTTTTTGTATTTTCGAAGACGCGGAAAAAAACATGTGACATTTTTATAGGGAATTTTATAAGCTTTCATTTATACAGGGTGTCCCAAAAGTCAACATCATCCCTTGGAGGGCGGATAGGACAGCTCATGATTGACCAGAATATCAAAATATGACCTTAGTAAAAAGTTGTTAGTTTTTGAGATATCACTTTTATGAATTTTGTGAAGTTCGACACCTTAGATCAGTGTTTCGAGTGCCACAGCTACAAAATGCCATATTCTAAGATTCTAATTTTTGTTACGCAACCCTGAATAGCCTTGCTATTGATCACAGTCCAAAATAAAATTAATAGTGCCACACATTCGGAAAAAAAAAACATTTTTACTCAATTCGTGAGTTAACATTTTTTATTAGCTAACTTAGACTCTTCATACTGTAAAGAAAATTACCACGTTAATCTGGCAAGTTATTTAAAAAAATTGCTCATTTAATGTGGTTTTTAAAGTGATATAAATATTCTCTATGTTTTACATTGGAAAAAAATATATTGCTATTTTACTGCAAAAGGAGCTTATTGTGAAATTATTTTAATAATTAGGAATTAAATCAATGTGACACGTATTTATTAAAAACTAAACAGAACACAAATAAAAATCAAATGTGTTCAAATTGCCTGCCACCAAGTCGAATGCAAGCGCGGCATCTTTTTAAAAAATATCTTTTTATCCGTCTTGCACTTGTTGCGACATTTATTTGTTGTGCGGCTTCATTAATACGGTGTCTCAATTGATTTACGTTATTTATTGGTTTTGCATAGACCTTTTCCTTTATGTAGCCCCAGTAGAAAAAATCTATTGGATTTAAATCCGGAGACCTGGGAGGCCACAAAATGGGACCAAGACGGCCGATCCAACTCTGTGGATAGGTTTGGTCCAAACAATTTCTCACACCTCGTTGTTTGGTCCAAACAATTTCTCACAGCCACCATTTTGAAGCCGCATTGCCTCACGTGTGGCCAAAGGTGTATCTTCCAAAAGATTTGGCAGTTCATCTTCTAAAAAATCGTGATAAATTTCTCCGTACCGAAACTACTAGGCAACACACAAGTCCAAAAACAAAACAAAATCCAAAAAAAAATCAAAACAAAAATCGTTAATATCGGTACAAGAACAATACGAATGTGAAACGATGCACAGGAAACAAGGTAGGTAGCGTAAATACTACTAAACACATGAACACAATAACAGCCAGCAGTGTCACTTCACGCTAACTCATGTCAGTCATGTCATGTAGTCTAAAGGTGGGTTTACACTACACGAAACCTTAACGCATGTAAGGGGGTGCTATGTGAAAATTGGGTAATTAAAACTTTTTTTTATCATGATATTCGGTTTCAGCGACCCAAAATACATAGGGCTAGTGGGGTTTACCCTCTGGTTCTCGACTTTTTTAAATTTTGTGTGCCTGTGTTATTATTGAAATAGTTTCACAATGAGCTTCTTTTGCAGTAAAATAGCAGTATCTTTTTTTCCAATGTAAAACGTAGAGAATGTTTATATCACTTTAAAAACCACATTAAATGAGCAATTTTTTTAAATAACGTGCCAGGTTAATGTGGTAATTTTCTTTACAGTATTAGGAGTGAGTGAAAAAAATTAACTCATGAATTGAGTAAAAATGTTTTTTTTCCCTAATGTACGGCACTATTAATTTTATTTTGGACTATGATCAATAGCAGGGCTATTCAGGATTGAGCAACAAAAATTAGAATCTTAGAATATGGCATTTTGTAGCTGTGGCACTCGAAAAACTGATCTAAGGTGTCGAACTTCACAACATTCATAAAAGTGCCAATATCTCAAAAACTAAAAACTTTTTACTGAGGTCATATTTTGATATTCTGGTCAACCATGAGCTGGCCTATCAGTCCTCCAAGGGATGACGTTGACTTTCGAGACACCCTGTATATGGCGTATAATTTCGATATCGCTATCAAACTGAATTTGAGTATCATTTTTTCAAGATGGCGACATATAGAGATGAGGACTTTTAGTATGTATAACAATACACCTTAATGAACATTTTTCAAAACTTCTACTATTATTTCCACCAAACGTCGAAATTTGTTCCTATTTGACTGGAGGACTGTTTTCTAAATTATCATATAGTATAAAAAAGGTTGTGATTTGGCGATCTAGACCATGATTCCTTATGTATTTTTGGGTGCTGAGACAGAATTTTCAATAAAAAAAATTTTCTACCACGTAGATTTCGAGCAAATCACGGTTTTTATTGCAAACATACGGTTTTGATACTAGAAACAGGGACTTATTTGAAATCTACGCGGTAGAAATTTTTCTAAATTGAAGATTCGATTTTGGCATGCAAAAATACATAAGGAATAATGGTCAAGATAGCCAGATCACAACCTTTTTTTTTGTAAACCTATGTAATCTACGAAGTAATTTCGTTAGTCAAAAAATAATCAATTTTGTCGATTGCATAACTGACAAAAATATGAAGATGATTTGAGGAAAACCGAGGAAGACACGAGGGTGTGTAGGCACACTGTATACGCCGCCACTTACTCCTTTGAGTGACATTTACTTCTATGCAACTTTGTATCTATACTTTTTTCCGCAGTTATTATAATTTTGGTAGCGTCTTCATTTGTATTTATTTATTTTTCATTCTAATAGGCGTACGAATTGACCGCTATATTGGAGCCGCCATTTCTATCTCTGCGAATTATGGAAAGGTACTTCGTACCTTCATGATAACCAAGTCTCTATCTCATCGGCACGTACCCATACAAAGTAAGGTAAAACCATTATTACACTCTGCTTTACGTATTTTACGTATACAGTATGTCTGGTGATATGGTAGATAAGAGGACAAACGGACCGAAAATTTCATTTTTCGAGGAAAAGCCATTCTTTATGAAAAAATTTGCTTCCTGAAAAAATACGATTGTCGATGAAAAAAAATAAAAATTGTATACAGTGTGTCCAAAATGTTAAAAATTCTAATTTTTTGCAACAGTAAAGTACCCAAATTTTAAAATTTGTAGCAAAATGCCATTTAAGAAAATTGTTTCAAATCATCGCATCTTCTAAGACATAACAGAAATAAATGATTACAGTGTTAATCAAAACGTCATTGTCAGTAACCTTTAAAGATTTTGTTAGTTTACAATGTTAACAACGGAGCAAAGAACACATTTAATAGAATGTTATGGTGACGGAGATTTTTCATACAGATACGTTATTGAAAAATTTTATGAAAGGTTCCCTAATGTACCAGTAACCAAATGGGCGGTCTGCAAGTTGCTCAAGAAATTTCATGAAGCAGGATCCGTATTTGACAAAAAAAAGTAAATAAATCCTACAATGAAGATGATGCAGCGACTCTACTCGTACTACAGTCTGTTAGAGAAAACCCCATAATGTCCTTGAGGAAACGAGCTACGCAATTACAGGTGGTCCAAAAAAGTACTATTCAAGGAATTTTAAAACAAAGTAAGATACGTCCCTACAAACCCCATCATAACCACACATTAGAAGAGGGGGATGATGGCAAAAGGTTGGATTTTTGTTTGTGGGTAGGGAGTAAGATTTTAGGTGGTAATAGGGGATTCCATAAATTTATAATGTTCTCGGATGAGTCCACGTTTTCGACAAATGGAACTGTGGCATCACAACATGTCCGTTATTGAAGTGATGTCCATCCTATGTTCAGAATCCCAACCCGATGTCAATATTTTAAAAAACTGAATGTTTGGTGCGCTGTTTTCTATTATGGTATAATAGGACCATATTTCTTTGAATACTTGTAATAGAAATTCTTATTTAAATATGTTAAATACTTTTTATTCTGATCAGTTGCGACAACTGCCAGCAAATTACAGAGATAACCTGTACTTCCAGCAAGATAGATGCCCAGCTCATTATGCTGCAGAAGTAAGGGGTGGCTTGATTTGGAATTTGGACACAAATGGATCGGGCGAAGTGGTCCAGTTTTATGGCCCCCAAGACGTCCCGAACTTACGTTGGCAGATATGTTTTTATGGGGACGCTTGAAACAGTTAACTTATGCCAAATGATGTGGACATTTTAAAACAAAGAAGTACACAAGCTGTAGAAGCAATATCCCTAGAAGAAATGTGGAGGAGTTATGACTATCTTAGAGCCCAACTGGAAAAATGCGTCCTTCATGGCGGAGCGGTGTTTGAATAATAATTGTTATGGTCTATTTTTATGAATGATACCTTAAATTATAATCATGTATTGGTTGCTGTTTATAGTATTTTGTTAAATGTTTTATTTAGTAATTTGAAATAAATAATTATGTATTCTTTGTCCCGTTTCTTACATTGTAAACTAACAAAATCATTAAAAGTTATAGCAAAAAAATTATTGGAAAAAATTCTATTAAAATTATTTAAAAAATAATTTAAAACAAAAAAAATTATGATATCCAAATTTAATGAAAAACAATATCTTAGAAGATGCTATGATTTGAAACAATTTTCTTAAATAACATTTTGCTAAAAACTTTACTGTTGCAAAAAATTTGAATTTTTAACATTTTGGACACACTGTATACAATTTTTATTTTCATCGACAATCGTATTTTCTCAGCAAGCAAATTATTTCATAAAGAATGACTTTTCCTCGAAAAATGAAATTTTCGGTCCGTTTGTCCTCTTGTCTACCACATCACCGGACATTCTGTAGATATACGAATATGATTTTTAAACAATTGGCGGATGCGCCGGTGATCGTACGTACAAATCTTATCTTATGACCTAAGTAGTCTAGGGAATGACGTCGATATTTTTTGAATGTCGTAAAAAATTGAGCAAATCTGATTTGTGCGAAAAAGCTTAAGTGTGCCAAAAGTTTTGACTGATTCGGCGTAAGCTTCGTTTCAAACAAATCATGACTAAAATAAGTATTTTTCGGATACCTATCTTTAGAATAGCGGAATTTACGTAAAAAAATATTCAGAACAAAGTTGTAGAAAATTTTATGTCTTACTGCAATGTTTTTTTTTCCTGGGAATAACATTTGGTCAAAATGTTAAACAAATACAATTTGACAATTAAATATATCTAGATAATATGGAACAAGGGATTCACTCGTGCATCTTACAACGACTTTTTTCAGTAGGTGTTCAAATCTTAAACTAAGTATATCTATTCGAGAGTTTAAACATTATAACGCATTTTGAGCCATTAGGTTTCGTATAAAATGTTTTGCTTAATTATACAACGTGTCACAACACTTTAGTGCAAAACTTTAACCGTGGATTATGTACATCGAAAAATATCTAGAAACATGAATTGTAATTGAATCCAAGTAAAAAAGAGCAAAATTATATATCTCGTGACGAGTCGCCACTGGTTCGTAACGAAAATTCTGTACTACTAGTGCGTCACTAATATTAATAAGGATGGCAGTTACTCTCATTCAAATACAAATACAAATCGCGCTAAACTAATTATTTTAAAACTTAGCTGCACTTACCACTACTACTTTCCACGTGTTAGAAAAGTTAAGTAAAAAATGTAAAACACAAAAATATTACTAATTAGTATTATTCACAGTAAATGTTCAAATTTATCACCATTAACCTCGCAGCAAAGTTCCAAACGACGGAATAGGTTATCCTGGGCACGATCACATTTATCCGCACTATTTCTAATATGCACTGCAGTTTGTTCAATACGTTGCAATAGTTCCTGTTCCGTCTCAACAGGAGTGGCACACACGAGATTTTTCATGTATCCCCAAATAAAAAAATCCATTGGATTTATGTCTGGCGATCTTGGAGGCCAAGAAATGTATCCCCCACGGCTAATCCATCGTTGAGGCAGCTCCTCGTTAAGATGTGCACGTACCTGACGTCCAAAATGAGGAGGAGCCCCGTCGTGCATAAACCACATCCTTCGTATTGTTGCCAGGGGTAAATCATCGAATAATGTGTTTCTTAGAAAATTCAAATACACATCGGAATTAAGTTGTCTTGGTAGAATGTATGGGCCTATTAAAGCATTATTGTACAATCCTGCCCACACATTTAAGGAGAAGCGATACTGAGAACGCAGGTCACGGTGCACATGTGGATTTTCTTGGGCCCATACATGACTATTGCGGCTATTAAACACTCCTTGTCGTGTAAACAGTGACTCATCCGTCCACAAAATATTCCTTTGAAAACGATTGTCCTGCTGAAGACACTCTAATAGCCATTCACAAAACCTAACGCGTAATTCAAAATCTGCAGGTTCTAATACATGTTCCTTTCGGTAATGATACGGATGAAATGTATTTTCTCGTAAAATTCGCCATACGGTGTGATGTGAGGTTTGAGTTCTGCGAGCAATATCTCGCGTACTTAGAGTAGGGTCCTGAGTAACGATATCCAGAACGGTATCATCGACATTTCTGTGGCGTTGAACAAAACCCTCGCCTCCTTGGTGTGGTAGTACCGAACCCGTATCGCGAACGCGTTGCACTGTAGCAAGTATGGTATTTCTACTGGGAGTACGTCTATTAGGGAATCTTAATCCATATTCCCGTTTATCGGCGGCAACATTATTGTTACAATATCCGTACACAAGGATCATATCCAAATATTCACTTGTTGTAAAGTGTGCCATATTTACCACTATCCTGTCAAACAAAACAGAACACACCCAGACCACAGAATAATAAAACAATCAGAATGGAATCTCTCGGGGAAGGGGAAGTTTCGCGCATTTCTAGACGCGCATCCAATTCGCCATGTTCCTGGGGTAAAACAACAAAAAATCGTGTGCTATATACAGTGTTGCCAGATGTACAATAATTTCTGGTGAACCAAGAGTAAATATTAAATAATAATAATTATCAATATTATCATATTAGCATAATATTCATGTGGTATATTTCGCAGCAATTAAATGTGTTCAAATTCAATTTCTTGAGAAATGGGAAGGTTGGGTGCACGAAAAAAATTGTGTATTAAAATTAATAATATTCATGTACCTTATAGTAATTTGAGAAAGTCCATCTGGCAACATTACGTATAACCAATTTCTCATATATAATATTTGATCTCTGGTATTGGCATCTGACAGATATTTGTTTGTTCCGTTTGTTTAGATGTTTATTTACTTTGGATGATTTGTGTAAAAGTGACAAAGAGTGAAATAAGGTGTCCACAAACACCTAAACTCTTGACCACAACACTAAACGTGCTTTTCACTATTCATGTTAGTATCATGGGAAGATGATTAAAACTGTATTTATTTGCAGAGAACTTACGTTACACTCATGCAATATATGTACAATAAAATCAAAGTATATATGAGTTATTGATTTCCATTATTTTATAGAAAAAGAAGACATTTCCTTGGAACAGGAAACCGAGATGAATGCCATAAGAAATGAAGACACCCCAGAGGAAATACCCGCAGAAGTTCAAATTCTAGAGAATCGTACAATAGTTCCAGGTATATATATTTTTTTTACTTCGAGTGATATTTTAGAATTAGTTATTTCTAAAATAATTGTTATGAAATTGACAATAACTTTCGATATTGATTGGAGTTTCTTAAAAATGTCAGCAAGTTTTCTTATTTGAGTCAGTGTTAAGCATTGGAAAATTATAAAGTATAATAGTAATGATGTAAAAATGGTTCACCGTGTAATGCAGTCAAGAATAGTAAAACAATGTACCAATATATTTTGTTAATGTATATTAAAGTCTGTTTTTTTTGCATTTTGCAGGTCCAACCAGAAATATACTCGCACCCATAGATGAGAATATTCCTGTTTTATCAACGGATAAGTCTACGGATGTGTCATTATCTCCATCCAGTAGTACACAAACTTCACTGTACCTGTCTTCTCACAGTCCAAGAAAAGAAAAAATCAGAAGAAATATTCAACAGCTGCAACGGGAAAATGACCATTTAAAAAAGAAAATCGCGGAACTTCACGGCAACTTAGAAAATTTAGACCATGTAACATTAGAACAATATAAATCACTGACATTTAAATTTTGCCCTACCGAACTTGCTAACTTTATAAATGTTCAAGTGTCACAAATGCAACATCATCCAAAAGGCCGAAGATACTCTTTAGAATACAAAAAGGCTTGTTTAGAAATGTATTTTTCCGGCCCCAAGTTGTATAAACAAAAGTTAATGCGTACATTTTGCTTTCCAACACCGAAAACCTTACTGAAAACGATTAAGGGTCTCAGGACTCGACCTGGATTGGAAAATGAAGAACTCTTTAACTTCATGAAAATGAAGGTAAACAATTTTCGAGAAGAAGATAAGCAGTGTGTCCTATGTCTGGATGAAATGAGCATTAAGGCTAATTTATTTTATAACAGAACAACGGACATAGTTGTTGGATTTGAGGATCGAGGCAAGGATCAGCGAATTTTCAAACCAGCACGTTATGCCACAGTTTTAATGGTTAAAGGAATGTATTCTAAGTGGAAACAACCATTAGGTTATTATTTTTTTAATTCGACATGTCCTGCAAAGACTTTAAAAGAAATAGTCATTGAAGCAATCTTAAAATTAAAAGCCATCGGTTTAAATGTTGCAGTTGTCATAAGCGATATAGGATCGAATAATTACTCATTGTCTAGGTTATTAAAAATAACACCTAAAAAGCCTTATTTTCACGTGGACGGTAAAAAAATAATGTATATGTTTGATACACCACACCTGGTAAAAGCTGTCAGAAATAATTTATTAAAACGCAAGTTTATTTTTGAAGGAAAAGTAATTTCTTGGGAATATATACGTGTGTTTTATAACCACGACAAAAAATATGCTACAAGGGCGGCACCAAAGTTAATGCGTTCCCATATATACCCAAACAATTTTGAAAAAATGAAAGTTAAATTTGCTACTCAGGTGTTCAGTGCTACTGTTTCGGCTGGTTTGAATATGTATATAAGATTTGGGATTCTTCAATCAGACGCTGTCGCAACATCTGAATTCGTTGAGCGAATGGACAAACTCTTTGATATTTTAAATTCTTCACACACTACTGCCTCAAAAAAATTCAATAGAGCTTACAAAGGGCTAGCTTACCAAAAGAACTTTTTGGAGGATTGTAATACATTTTTTGACAAATTAAAAGTTTATACTTTTAGAGGCGAAAACATTACAAAAAAAATCAAGTCTCTAAAATGTTTTAAAATTACGATACGTGCCCTCATTCTTCTATGGGATGACCTTAAAAAAAATAATTATGAATACATATTGACAAGAAGACTAAACCAGGACAGTTTGGAAAATTTTTTTGGAGCAGTAAGGCAACAAAATGGAAATTGTTTAAATCCAACTGCCATCCAATTTGAAAGATCATTTAGGAAATTGTTGTGCTTAAATTTATTTCACTCGGGAACTGAAAATTGTGAAGGTGATACCGATCAAATGTTGTTAAAAGTAAAAGATGTAGCAAATCAATTACCACATACTTCAGAAGAACATCCTGAAATTGTTCCAAAATTATATACTCTAGATACTGATTACCAGTCGAATAATATATTAGAAACAAATTTGAGGCGTTACGTTTGTGGGTACTTGATAAAAAAATGTTTAAATGTACATGAGTGCCAAGTTTGTCAGAATTATGCCAAGGCACATGACGAGTTAGATGATAGCTCAATTTTTTGCTACTTTAAAGCTTATGAAAACGTAAATTTAGATACTTTTGGTAATTTAACTATGCCAGATGACAATTTTCTAACTTTTATAGCAAAGTTAGATTATTTATTTGGACAACATTTGAGTTATTAGTAAGTCATATAAATGATTTTTACAACATTTGTAAAACAGTAGCTTTTGAGCATCCATGTAAAGATTTTCCTAAAGAATATGTCATTAGATTATATATAAGAATAAGAGTATTTTATACATTGAAATTTATTAACCAAAATTTCAAAAACAGAAATAATAAAAGTAAAATTATAATATGGAAGAACGAATGATTTTTATATTTGTAAAACGGTAGCTTTTGAGCATTGATGCAATGATTTTCCTAACGAATTTATCATTAGATTATATTATATAAGAGTAAAAATATTTTCTACATTGAAATTTATTAACCAAAATTTTAAAAACAGGAATAATAAAAACAAAATTATGATATGAAAGCCTTAAAAATGATTTTAATACATAATTGTTAAGAGAAACCCTTTATTTTTCTGTAATGAAATGTATATATTTTGTAAACTTTTTGTTCGATTTCTGTAGCCCTAACTTAAAGATACATTTTTCATCGTTTTGTTGCTTTAAATAGACCCTAAAATTTGTGAAAATTTTAATCAAAATAACATATCAGTGATAATTTTGAATACCTGCAAGAAATATGAAAATGAAAATTATTTTGAGGCATGCTTAAATCCCAATTTTATTTATTGAAACACCATTATTTACTTTTTTCGGTAATGTCAATGACAGGTACTAAAATCTTCCTAGTGTTGTACAACTTAATGATGCCGAATGACGTATAGTTATGGTTACAGAAGATTTACATCATATTTGATCCTATTTTGTATTTATAATATAACATCAATAAACATTAATGATATTTGCATACCATTTTGTTTTATTTTCACATGTTTTTAACGAACAATTTAAGAAATGTAATAACCAATTAATTAATTAGAGCTGGAAAAAATTGTGAAAAAATTAATTAGTGGATACATGATTGACTAGTATTTTGATAGTTTACAGCATAGTTCTGATGGTACCACTGAGACTAAAGAAGCAGCCTTATCATTTCATATTAAAAAAAATATATATTGGCATTTGTGTCATATTCTCATTGAAATATGGGCCTCTCGGTGATCAATGTCTGACTGCAAATTATACTTGTTTTGTAATAGTGTCTTAAAATAACTCAATAAGTATTTTAAAGTAATATTGACATCATCTAATCCACATAATTCGTTCGAGTGTGGATACATAGACATATATTATAATGTTTCTACATCTCGTACATCTTCACATTTTTGTGTGCATAATGAATCGCATCCGTAATGTTTTGAACTAAAGCTTTCTGATAACAGTCAAAATATTCCTTTACACACATAATGAAAACAATTTACATAACTCTCATATGACTTAATTTCAATATAGGGTATATTCTACCATATTTTATATACATACACCATAAGTACTTGAACCAAATATTGTAAGTCTGAGAATATAACGGGACGTTTACTGTACTATTTAATTAAGCAATACCATTAAAGTATATAGATTTATTAATAAAACAAGATATAAATGCAATTATTACACAACATATATAGGGATAAAGTCGATTGTATAGAATAAATGAGATTGCCTCCATTACATTGAGTTAAAATAGGCATCTTCAACAGTTTTGTAGTCGAATATTGTAATGTGGTTAGGCATTTAAAAATTTCTCTACAGAATAGAAACAATTTTCAATTAGATATGCTTATATGCTTTGAGATTATCTATATTAAAAAAATCTGAAATGGCATTGTTTGACATTATATGACAATTTATTTATTGTAAAATAACGTACTTTAATAAAATGGGTTGTTCCTATAAGTCCATGTAGGTGTATGTCATATGGCAAGTCATTCACGCCCTTTGTATCATTATAATTATGATTATTTATATGTTGTGCAAAGTTATCAAATTTTTTTTTTAATATTGTTACTATAATCCACTTTTTTTACAAAATTGGTAAGATAACAAGATAAGTTCAGCACTAACATACCAATACAACTTTTAGACATTTCAGAGATAGTTATTTTATAAAGTTTCTTGAAAAAAGTTGAAAAGTATATTCTACAAAATTAAATTACAAATTCCGAAGTGCGGACCTGACTACAACAGTACAGAATACGCCCCTGATCTATCCCCCCACAAGATGGCCGATTCTGGAGTTAAATTGTATATGGGCAATGCTGAGAGTTTCCCTTCTGATTGTTTTATTATTCTGTGCCCAGACCACGATCGCAACTGATATGACCTGCGAATAAAATTAGATCATCGGGCAGGTAGCTTCCAGGGCGACAGTTGTTTACAGAATAGACCACAATTCAAGGTCACACCACCTCGAATTGTCATAGTTTTTGTGGATGGTGCCGTAGGTCAGTGCTGTGTGTTTTACATTGATCATTGGCGTCGCATCAGGGAAAATAGAAACAAATTACAAATTATATGTACATTTTGTAAACTCCTGCCTACTTCCCCGTGTTTCTCTCCACCTCAGAAGTCCATGTTTACAATTCTGCACCAAAGTGTTGTGACACGTTGTAGAAAGAAAAAATATTTATTTATAGAACGCGTTTCAAAGACGCGTTTGTCGATAGCGTCACTGTAACTTGGGCTGCACAGTAAATTTAAATTACCTGTGTTCGCTGCATTGATCAAGGCAAGTTGACCAGTGACAGTCGGCCTTTGTCTTCGTAGCAGAAAATGTTCCGAGTCCTTGGAACTTTACTTTCACGCGTACCATTTTAAATCACAATTTTCTTCTACTTTCCTCTTTGAGAAGATAAAGCAATATTTTATTTGGTTATTATTTGAACAACTTGAAACGAAACACTATTTAAACATTATATTTTAGCTAGTAAAAATAATAGCAACTTAACCTTCTGACGTCTAATATAAAATTACAACTGACAAACAGAGCAGTGGAAATTAGCAGTAAAGACAACAACTTGGTAGTAAAAAGTAAAAAGGTAAATAAAAAATAATACACAATTTTCCTATTTCCCGCAATACTGAAAATAGTAAAAAGTGGTTAAAATACTCTAAGACTGATGAATGCAGAAGACCGACAGTCTGCCTACCGCTGCGATATGACGTTTTTTTTTAACGTGAGGGTTTAAATAAGGCTGATATGCTGGAGTCTGCTCAGCTGCGCGGCTCGACAACGCACAACCGACCTCTCCGCCCGAATCTGTTGAGTTTGATTTCAGTCGAATCGTACGGCTGAACCGATAGTGTGCGGATGCATTTTGTTACTTTTGTTTTGAGAAATTGTGAGAAAATATGGGTATAAAATTTTCTGCTGAAAACGATGAAGTTTTGACTGACTTGGTGAGACAATATCCAGCATTATGTACTGTTAATACTAAAAGATTTAGTTGTAAAAAATAACATGGAAAGAAATATGAGACAAAATGAAGAAAAGCGTCGTCTTCTAACTAGATGAACTGCCATTTCTAGCAAACCATTTGGGACTAAAATCGCCATCCTTGTCGGTCGACAGACAATCGATTCTCCGCGACCGATTGTTTTAGGAAACCAAGGCTTTAGATATCCTTGTAGTGTAGGTGTATATCGAGAGTCGTAGAGAGAGGAGGGTCAGTTGGGGTAACTGCCCCGAGGCCCGGATATCTCTCGAGAGCCCGTACACGAAAATGAATAAACCATACATATCTTATAGATATTACTTGCTATTTGGGCACACACTTGCGTGATATCCGGAAATAAACTATCCCAGGGCGCGCTGCGACTCTCGACGGGCATGTGCCTACGTCATATACTCGTCTACTTGTTACTTCGTAAAGTATTATTGCCATCCTACGCATTTCCTACAAGTCGTTGGGAAACACACAATTTAAAAAAATCCACATGAAATTGCCAAGTTTGCCAAGTTCAGGCGTAGATATTCCAGATTTCAAAAGACATGACGGATGGAAATCCTCTACGGTGGCAAAAGGGCACATAGCTGAGTCACTAGTAACAGATACCGTAAATAACATTTTCCAAGGGACCTCCTGTCAGTCAATTTTATTACAAGATCAACAATGAAACACTAATGATAACTTCCACAGAATTTAAGGCTGTAGGAAAGGAAAATAATATGTCAGAACAAAACTAGGTCCAAAATAAAGAGGAAAAGACTAAGAAAAAACCCTTTAATTAACATTTCTAGTTGTACGAATTGTACTAATACTATGTCAATTAGATTTAGTTGTTAATATTAATTAATAAAATATTAATAAAATAAAGATTGAATTCTGATTTTTGTTAAAATGGTAATAAATTAGGTATAGCAACTTAGGTACCTTAACAAAAGAAAGCTAAATAGTAAAACAAAACTGAAAATACACTTCTTTGAGTAAAAACTACTCGAAGAACTGTTAATAATGGACGAGATAGGTATTGAAGAAGCTGCAAGTGTGCTTAAAATAATATCTTCATATTTATGTAATTGTAAAATGCGACAGATTTTTTTATCTAAAATTTCTGTATATATTAAGGTAATTTAATCTCTAGGTAATTGTTCACTTACAGCCCATCGACTGCCAATTAGTCCTGTAACTATGGTGATAAGTAATTGAATTCGGCTTGGTCCGTATAGTCCATTGAAATGTTACAAAATTATAGCCAAACCTTGCATTTTGGAAAGGACAAGTTTTTTTTTGTGGAGAATTAAATCGTCCACATCTTTTGTTGCAACCTTTTTTTTCTCAGCACGCACCTTTCGCCACTAATAAGCTGGGAAAAATTTAATTTTCTGTGTAAACCATTTTTTGCCGCAAAACGATGGCAAAATTTCCTGGCACAAGAGTTGTTTATATTCTTACAAGGAACACGTCAGAGCTTTCTCAGGATTTTCTTCTAATTTTTTTTTCTCATAATGATTTTTTTTTTACCCAAAAAATTCTGGAAAAATTCTGACGTGCTCCTTGTGAAAAAATGAACAACTCCTGTCTCTAGAAATTTCTTCCTAAAGCCCACAGTTTGACGGCAAGAAATGTTTGGAACACCGAAAATTAAATTTTTCGAAGCTCATTAGCGGCGAAAGGTGCGTGCTGAGAAAATATTGGTTGAAACAAAATATGTGGGCAATTCAATTGTCTACAAAAAAAAGTCCGAGAAATTTTTTTATGAGACCTACGATTCTTAAGATATCGCGAAAAAACTGCTTACACCCCCTTTTTAAAGATGGCGGCCAAATGGAGGGTTTTCAACCCGAAAATCGAGTTTTATACTCACACTGACCCCTCTACACATAAAAAAATCTTGTCCTTTCAAAATGAAAGGTCAATGTAACATTTCAATGGATTATTAACAAAAATTCGTTAATAGTGATCAATTTACTGCATAAGTATTTTCATTTCGTGTTTTTATGTAAAATGATATCATTCTGCAAACATTTATTTACTTATGTCTCAAATTTTAGTCGAAAATGACAACAATTGGCATATTGAATAATTTTTTTTATTAATAAAATTTAGTGTAGTTTAATGCTATTTAATATAAGAGGCTTGACTTACTTCGTATTTGCTTCAGGTATTATATCATCAACTACAACATATATCATAGCACCTGCTGCGAAAGCTAGAGCATAAGGCAGTGCGGGTTCTGCTAGACCTACAGCAACGGCTCCAAGGACTCCAAATATAGGTTCCACCATTCCGCTGAGTTGCCCATACCTGCAACAATATTAAGATCTGTAAAAACTATACAACAAGAGACTAAGAAATCCATGTCTATATACTTAAAATTTGGGGTTCAAAAACTTATCTGCCACATCACTCTGTGTTTCTGATTTAGAATAATTGAATATAATAAATATTTTTTAAAAAATCATCAAAATCGGATCTGTTTTTGAGGGTTTATAAGATTTAAGAATGTGCGTCTCATAGTGTAAATTATAATAAAAGAAAAATTATGGATGCAGATCGAGCAAATGGAAACCATCCAGGCTAATGCCACCAAAGAGTTAATTGGAGAGTTTTGGTGATGCCTTGCGCCTAAAGATAGATCACAAAATGTCTGTCAAAACGTGACTAAAAAGAATAGAGTTTTACTCTGGTACTACACTATTTAATGAAAGACCCGTAAGCCACAGGGAGAACACTTTTTAAACAAATCATTCTTATTTTGGTTAAGTGTTCTCACTTCGTGCGCAAGAGTACAGAACTCACAGATACACTCTGTAGATGAGAATCTTGATGAATTAATATAATGCCAGGTATATTAAGACATATTCTCATACCGAGTATCGTTTAATGCTAACTGTTCCTAAATTGCTATACAATTTATACTATTATATACTTAGTTTTAAAAAACTTCTATTGTTATCCGCCACATTGTTTAATGATTGTCAATTTACTGACAACATTGACTTACTTTCTATTGTGTTTGCAGCATAATGATTTGTTTGCTATCCCACAAATTATATTTGAGTGTTTGGGTATACCATAATTGAATTCATAACAATAAAGACCTATCGATTTTGCTTTCTCCTCGGCATCGGCATCTTCTAAACTACACAGTAAATTATTTCCATCATTTAAGAGCATCAGGAATTGTTACGATCGTTTTCAATCCTCATCATTACGGTGCTGTTTTTACTATCAGATGGACAGTCCGAAAAGGCGTTGTGCAACTGAACAGATAACGATGACCGCATTCCACGCTTATAATGTATGCACCAAATGCCGACAGTATATACATACCGTCAAATCGCTTACGAGATTTAAACTTGTATACAATTATATAAAATATCAATCATCCAAACATCTTCTACATAAAGGAAAGATAAAAATTTGCTATCGCCTACTTGCTAAAAATATTCATATCTACCTCTTTATTATTATCTATTGAGAGAATGATCGCTGAAGTTAAAAATATATTTAAAACTTATAAGAACCTCATTACACCAGGGATAAAAGATTGGTCAGATGTATCTATCAACCCAAAGTACCTAAAATATATTGTTTTTCGATACATAAACCCCATTCTGTCTGCAATCGGATCACCAACTTATCACCTGGCCCGTCTGGCAAAATGGTAAACAGCGAAGTTCGAAAATTTACCCAATGCACAATTGCACAACCTAGAATCTCAGTAATTAATTCCATTTTTTTTTCTTTTTATGTGGCTGTGTTGTCAAGGCCGTGCCGTACTACGATGCGTAGAGGCGATTGCATCAAGCGGCACCATCAGGGGGCGGAATTTCAATACTGAAAAATCTTTATGTGACACTTTTCTAAATTTGCCTATTAGACCAGCCTATATGGGCGCATGCGTATCGAATACATTTCGGACGCAGTTTTTTTGTTGTAATGAGTTCAGGATACACTAGCAGTTATGAAAAACAATTTTGTTTATAGCAAAAGGAAATATTAATAATTCTGAAGGCAATATCTTGAAAACGAAATGAGATACAGAGCTGCTCAATTTCTTAGAAATCTTGTAAAAAATTTAAAGTGCCAGCAAAAATCGGAAAAAAGTTAGAGGTGTGTAGGAGAACGACATAAATCGAATGGTGTAAACCGCAGCTCTGTATCTCGTTTCGTTTTCGAGATGTAGCCTCGGGAAGCGGTAAAAACATTCAATTTTCACCTTTCGGTGACTTCGAGCGGCCATATCTCGAAAACCAAGGCGCGCACCAGCCTCCGATTTGCGCCAAACGATTTGTTACGCCTTCCTACGCACCCCTAAATTTTTCCAGATTTTTGCCACCGTTCGTTAGGCAGAAATGGCCCTCGAAGCTGGTCCGTGTCGCTCGAGAAGCTAAATCCTCGGACCTCTCACCTTAGCGGTCGATATCTCACTTAAAAAGCTCCGGTAAAATATCGTGCCCACATCATCAGATCAGAAATTTAATTTGCAATCGATATAGTACAAAAAAGAGGGGGCCATTTTTGTCTAGAAACAGTTACAGCGTTTTATGTGAAGATATGTCGAAATCACTTAAATTATGGGTTTTTTGAGGTTAAGGCAACATCCTGATGTGATGGAGTTAAACAGACGTCGGATTCGGATTCAGCGACCCCAAAAACATATAGTGAGTATGGTCAGATCCCCAGGCCAGAAAGATTTTTTTGTGTTGCTGTGTAATTACACAGGCACATAAAAAAAAAGTCCTGATACAGAAAGGAAAAGTACCTTCTGGTACGTTTTTGGTGTGCTAAAAACGAATTTCAGGTCAGAACTAACCCATCACCCTTAGATTTCGCCCCAGCACACCCTAGCAGCCCCCCCCCCCCCCAAATGGTCAAATTTTCACATCATATAAAAATTCAAAATAAATATCTCATTCTACGTGTTTCGGTGTGCTAAGAACGATTCTGAGGTCATGATTTACCCATCACCCCAGCACCTCCCCAAAGGGTCAAAATTTTACTTTATATAAAAATTCAAAATGAGTAACTCATTCTACTTTTTTGGAGTAGGGAAATCGAATATGGCAAATAAAAAGTAGTTTTAATTTTCCTATCTCCCCCGGCACCGCAGCCAACCCTTTCATTCTCCGCGGTTTTAAAATTTCACTGTATTAATATCTCACTGTATTTTGGCACCTGTATTTAAAGAAAAAAAAACTATCACGGGCCTCAACTAACGCGCTGTGTTATAATTGAATACGGTGATTTTTTTTTTAATTAACCCATCATCCTTGAATTTTCGGCAAAACACTCAAATGTTACAAGTGGCCTAAATTAGGCTTATGTGAAGCATCATAATGAAATTATATCATTTGTCTTGCTATGGCCACTGATAAATTTCGTCCGTCTAGAAGAGTTTACAGCAGTGTGAATTTATCTTATGGATATGCTGGCTGAGTGAACGCCGCTTGTATGATATATGAAAAATCCTGGGTTCTTGATAATCCTCTTGACATCCACGAATTTCGCCTGCACAGACATAGCAAAATTTATGGTTTTGCCATTTGCGCTTCTATGAACTCGAAATTCTTCTATTAACTGAAAATTTCACCCACATTAATTTAAAAAAATAACATTTTTATGATTTTGGAAATATTTCGGGTATCTGGATTGCTAGTCTACGACAAAATTAGATCCTCAATACTTTGTATATTGGCTCTAAGTCTGTCTTGAAGGGCAGATCCTTAGGAAGACAACGTTACATGGGTCAAAATATAACCATATGGTGGAGGGGGTGGGGAGATATAGCAAAATTAAAACTATTAAATTACATTGAAAAACGTAGAATGAGATACTTATTTTGAATTTTTATATGACGATGCAAAAATTTGACCATTTGGGAGGGTGCTAGGGGTGCTGGGGCGAAATCTAAGGGTCATGGGTAAATCATGACCCCAGATTCCTTTTTAGGACACCGAAAAAAGTAGAATGAGATATTTATTTTAAATTTTTATATAAACTAACATTTTCACCCTTTGATGTAAAAATTTGACCATTTGGGAGGGTTCTGGGGGTGCTGGGGCGAAATCTAAGGGTGATGAGTAAATTATGACCTCAGATCCATTCTTAGCACACCGAAAAACGTAGAATTAGATATTTATTTTGAGTTCTGACCTCAGATACGTTTTTAGCACGCAGAAAAACGTACCAGAAGGTACTTCACCTTTCTGTATCAGGACTTTTTTTTGTGGGCCTGTGTTATTCTTCGTAAAGTTGATATATTTTCAACGTTATTATATTTTATTTAAAATGAATGCACTCTCGCAGCTATTGAAATTTGTAACTATAACTTTGTCAGATTGTGTGCGGATGCTATCAGAAACCATACAAAAACTGACAATCTGGACATGAACAGATGAAAATTGCTGCTAATAATATTGCAGGGGGTCTTGAGTGCAGCACAGACTTATAGATCGAAACTGAAGTTAGTTAGAGCTAGAAGGAAAAAGCGTAAATTTAAAATTTAAAACATATTTTTTAATTATATTCTTGACACCCTTAATTCTCTGAATGAACGATTCTCGTTTCTGAAAACCCATAACAACAAACTTCAGTTTTTATATGACATTTCAAACCTAAAAAATATAGTTGGCAAAATGTTAGAAAATTATTGTACGAATCTCCAGTTAAGACCTTTTGTCGAAAATGATTCAGATTTAAATGCAACTGATATTCAAGAAGAATTACATGATGTATTCCGAATGCTCTACCATCACATACCTTTTGATGTGTTGAATTATTAGTGCGAAAATGACTACTACCGAATACAATTGGATATTATTTATTAACATTGCCTGTCACTGTAGCCAGCGGGAAAAGAAGCTTTTCTAAGTTATTAAAGTTAATAAAAAATTCTAAGAAATCTAAGAAATTCATTGAGCCAAACAAAACTTAAAGATTTATCATTGATATCAATTGAATCCAAATTGGCTGCCTTAACTGGCGAATTTGCCAAACTTAAAGTTAGAAGAGTAAAACTGTAGTAAATGTGAATTGTAGGTTGCTGATGTTAATTATTTTTAAATTGTGATTATTTTCGAAAACAAAAGTACCTAGACATTTTGTAATGTAGTTTTTTTGAATTACAATTTAAGGTTACTTTTTTTTTACTTTTCTCACAAGGTGCAGCATTTCGATGACTCGTATCAGACTTGAAATCATCTCTTTCAGGGAATTTGAATCCTTTAGTCTAGTATTTCTATTTATAATTTGCAAATTCAGACTTGTGTGTTGCTACCAGGATAAGTCATTACTACTCATTACAAAGCCTATTTGTAATAGAATAAGACCCGAGACCACGTACTTCAATATTGCAAACAATATCCGCATACGAATACAGTTCACCAGATATGTTATGCGCTTACCTCAAACGTCGATTGTTAGCCTGGCTCACCATTACAAGCCCGCTGCCTGATTTGGCTTATTCATATAAATTAATGTACAATCGTATATAAATAAATAATTCACATCATGCCTATTAATTAATATAAAGTAGTAAAATAATATTTACAATAATTAGAAAGTGGTAGTAAAAATTGTCGGTCGGCGCTTATGGCGCTGGTGTCATGATTACTCTATTATTAGGGGTTGATGATAAAATAAAATTGAGGTATTCACTTGAAATTTGATACGTATTATAACGACACCTGGAACTGGATTGTATTTTGAAGTGATTTCGTCGATGGGTTGGGAGTTAAATAAGTGTAAATAAGGAAATATAAGTCAAGCAAGCTGGTAAGAGCGCAGGAACTTGGAATTTGGTGTATTAGTGGAGGGCAGTTATGTTTCTTTTTGCAATTTTCACGCCCACGGACGTGACCCGGTTCAAAATGTTCGTATTGATGGCCCAAACAACACACTAAAAAGTTGAAGTCTCAAAGTCGGTGCAACCCATTTTTATTGGCCAAAAACTGGGTTTTGTGCCTTTTTAGGGGTGTACTTTTTAGTTTTTTTTTGAAGGCCTTAGAGGTTCGGGATTGATACCCTTTTACTCTGGGTGTGAAAGGAACCCATTGGGTCAAGGTTTTTGAAAACCGGTTCATCTCCCCCCCACCCGCAATATATATATATATATATATATATATATATATATACATGTATTTTATGAAAAAATTCAAATTGGTATGGAAGGGCCAATAATTGATGAATTTAGCTGAAAATTTAGGTGTAGTTCTTTCCATAAGTAAAAAAAATGGTCCAAGGTTTGGTAAAAATTTTTTAATAGTTTTATCTACAACCCAATTTTAGGCCGTTTTTCCGAAAAATTCAAATCCAAATATCTTTTGTCATTTTAGGGTTAGCGAGGTCTACTTGGGTTCAACTGAAAGCTATTTTCATGTAGTTTAACATGATATATGGACGAATTCATTTTTTTTTAAATTTGGACATTATTTGGACATTTACTCTATATGTATATTCGCGCTATAACTTATGGCTTTTGTGACGCCATTATGCTTATATATGCATATAAATATGTATATAAATACCCCCACAGAGGCCCAAAATCCAGTTTTTGGCCAATAAAAATGGGTTGTACCCATTTTGAGATTTCACCTTTTTAGTATGTTGTTTGGGCCGTCAATACGAACATTTTGAGCCGGGTCACGATCGTGGGCGTGAAAACTGCAAAAAAACATAACTGCCCTCCACTATATATGCTAGAAACGAAGGCCTCAGGATTTCTTATAATATTTTCCTTCTCCCCATTACCCCCACGTCCGTATTAAAAGGGTTGATAAATAAAATTGAGATATTCACTTGATATTTGGTACACATGTATTATAACGACATCTAAAACTAGATTATATTTTGAGATGATTCCGTTGAAGGAGTTAGGGAAAGTAGAGGTAAATAGGGAAAAACAAGTAAAGCAAGCTAATATGAGTACAGAAACTTAGGATTTGGTGTATATACTAGAAACCAAGGCCTCAGATTATTTTCCAATATTTTTCAATCTCCCACCCCCTCCACCTCCACTCAATTATTGAAGGGGTTGATAAGATAAATTTGACATATTCACTTGAAAGTTAGTACACGTATGTATTGTAATGACATCTGATTTATAATATTCCGTTAAAGAGGTGGAAGGTTGTGACTAGGGGAAAATGAGTAGAGCAAGCTGATAAGAGTCTGGAAACTTTATTTTTAACGAATATGGTAGAAACCAACGCCTCAAATTTTTCTGACATCTGCCCCAAATATTATTAAAATTCTATGACCAATAATTTCCATATACTAGAGATACTAGAAATATAGTTAAGATGTTTCCCTTAAAGCGACTTGGATGAAAAATCTGGATGTGGAAGTAGTGATTCCTTAGACAGCGGTTATGGGTGAAAGAATGGCAAAAAATTGAACTTTTTTGAGACTATTATTAGCAGAACATTTCTTTCTGACTACGCAAAATTTCGTCACATTTCTTTTTTAATATAGAAGCCCGAGTGCAATTACTCGACACATTTGAAGTTAGACACATTATTAGATTAAACCTTTGCCTTAGAGTATGGCAGGCAAGAAAGTAGGTAAGAGAATTTTCTTAGTATAGTTCATAAATATAATAATTTTAAAAAATCAGCTTGATAGTTGCTAATAGTGGCTGAAAATAGACACCTTGCAGGTTCAAAATGTCTGCCTCTAGACCTCCACTAACCGGGATGTATGCCAATCGTATTTTTATATTTACTAAGTGGTAAGTCAACAAAGAAAATATTCGCTTATTACAAATATTTGCACTAATTGTAAAACATATTTATTTGGTGAAGGTTTTCTCCACTAAGAAAATTTCTTATATAACTAACTCTCTTTGTCTGCCATGCTCTAAAGAACAAAATTAATAATAATGTCTCTAGCACGCAATGCAATCAAATAATTCATAATTTTATTTTTGCATTTTTTCAAAAAAATATTCTGTATTTCCGATCGAGGATTTCCAATATTAGAAGGTTTGGACACCAAAATATAGGAATCAAGTACAAAGTTACTTCCCTATAATGAAACACATAGTTATTAAATACGCATAGGTATCCACGAATTAAAAAATTTACCTTTGCTTTTACCTGCAAGTTCCTATTTATTCAATAACTACTAATATCGATGCAGAATTCCCGCTTCAAAAGAAACCTACATCGCGTACATAAGAAATACCTAAACATGACCAGCAATATATTGTTCTAGTCCATCTTACCGTATTTGTATGTTAGAGACGAAGTGAACGGACACAGCAACTAAAAGAGGGGCAACTAATGAGTTGGGAACGACCTTGTCAGGGTCGCAAATACCAAGCATGTTGCAAGATGTACTCAGCGGGGTATTCGTGTTGTGTTATGATTAATAATATCTAGTAATTAGGAACAGACTATAGCGTGTTCTGAATAAAAGTTGGCACAAATATTTCTTGATAGTAACTGTGCAAATTACAACATTCTTAGTTTAAACTAGTCGGTCGCCTTTAGGGTTACTATGGATATTTGAGAAACATGCGTTGAGACGCTGCGGAATGAGTACAAAGGATGCTGATTTTGTAGGTTATAAAATAGACAAAAAAGTTTGCATTCATTTTTCAATAAAAAAATCGGTAAAGGTATTTACACAGAATTTCCCTCTTTATTTATACAGGGCGGTCACTTTAAAAAATTATTAATTATGAAACGACATATCAGAATAATAATTCTAATGTAGTTACCACTATTATTCCAACAAAATCAGCAAACTTTTGGTCAAAGAAATATACAGAGTGGTCACCCTACAGCGAAAATTAAATATTAAATAAATAACTTTACAAATTTTCACCATAGTAGAATTATTTCTTCGGATGACCACCCTGTATATTTTTCAAATAAAACTATAATAGGTGCCTTCCTTGCCGATTGTGTTAACTATATGGCAAATATTATTGCTGTCTGTCACATTTTTAGTTCCTCACCCACGTAGTGCAGTGGAAGTAATAGTAGTCGTAAAAAAGTTTTCGAAAAAAATCTTTTTTGAAAGATGAAACATGGGCATTTTAAATTTGAGCGAAAAAAATTAAAGTTTTTGTACGGTAAAAGCATACTTGTGACTCATGCGTTGGTTTGTGACGCCGTAAGTTTCAATTTTATTTTACGAGAAGCGTGTGCGGTGCATGTACGAGTTTTTTGTAAACGCATATTTTGTAAAATATTTTGCTCTTCAATTTTCATCTCTACAAATGGTCCAGTGAAATGTTGCATTTTGGATAGGACAAGATTTTTTTCTTTTGGTGTTTAGGGGGTGTCAGTGTAAGTGTAAAACTCGATCTTCGGGGTTGAAAGCCATCTTGTAAAAGGGGAGGTAAACAGGTTATCTGCGATATCTTGAGAACCGCAAGTCTCAGAAAAAAATGTGTAAGAAGTGTTATAACTTTCTGTCTATTGATTATATTGAAAACACACATCAGTTGTCTCTTGTATACCATTTTATTTCGAACAATTTTCTCTACTCATGTTTTAAATTTCTTTTCTTTGAAGAGGTGTTAGGACGCTGCAAATCGATCAAGTGCATCAAAAAGGGCATTGGACAATTCTGAAAAATTTATAGTACATTCCTGGGATAATTCCAAATTCTTTTTACCCTTTGCAATTTTTGTCCAAACCTCTTCTTTTCGATTAAGAAAATCACAAACTTCTAAAATTTTGATTTTTTCTCCCCAGGTAACTTTAAAAAATGACAATTTCAAAAATAATGTTTCGAACAAAAGTAGTCTATTATTAGTCGGACAATCGAATTTTCAATAAAATACATGGGTTCCCATTTAAAAAACCGAATTTGACCTTGAATGACCTTAACCCTTCCACTCGAAGTCAAAGTGACATATACCACCAAACTACCTATCCAATTCTACAACTTTTATTTCAAACATTTTTTTCGTAGAGTGCTTATTACTCGAGATATTTGAAAGTTTCAGGTTAAAAAAATCACCCGGGTATTTTTTTCACCTGAACCCTTCCACCCAAAGTCAAAGTGACATATACCACTGAACTACCCCCATCCAATTCTACAACTTTTGTTTGAAACATTTTTTCGTAGAGTGCTTATTACTCGATTACCTGAAAGTTTCAGGTTAAAAAAATTACCCGGGTGATTTTTAATTATAGGCTAATAGTGCAGTAAAAAAATGACAAAAAAATGAGGAGATAGGTATAATCTGGATACAGCAAGATTATGATTTTATCCTGTTTGGGGTATCACTGGGAGTATATTACTAAGTTTTGGACCTCGAAAACCTTGTGCTACTTTTTTTATAAACAATTAATTTTTTTTTACTGCGTTTTTCGAACTTAAAATGTGAATAACTCCGGCTCTATAAGTCGAATCGGGGCAAATAAAAAACCAGTCTCTTTGTAATAAAATTGCCAATAAATTGTCGTTAGTTTCAATTCTCTGAAGTACGTACACAACCTACAAAACTGAAAAAACGAGAAAAAAACAGTATTTTTTTCATTTTGGTGCCCAAGACCGTTAACTTGACCAATTTGCATCAAACTTTCAGAAAATATACTTTTTGATGTAATAAAAAGACTCTGAAAAGTTGTTGTCAAAATATTGAACCCATTGGCCAAAATTGCATTTGTTATCTAAAATTTGAAATGCCCGCCATTTTATGCCATTAAGTTCAAAATGAAATTTTTTTTTTACAAAATGTAGATCTCGACGCCAGCTTTCTAATGCAATTAAAAAGAATTTTTTTAAATGTAATTTTGGTTACTTTTTTTACATTTGTTTATAACTCAAATAACAACAATTGCATTTTTTCGGCCATTTTGAAAAACAAATTAAAGTTTTTTATCAGATCTGGTAGAAAATTTTGGGTCCTTTAATTTAAAAAAAAGAAAGTTGATTTTTGTTAACGTGAACTCGAGATATTTAACTTTTTGTATTTTGGTCAATTGTTAATTAACAAATGCATATTTTTTTCTAAAATTTGGAATGTGTCATTTTGAAACCTGTTCATTTCATACGATAAATTCAAAAAAATTTTATAGAAACTTATTTCCAAGCATTATAATGCAAGTATTGTTAATTGAGCTAAAAAGTGATTTTTTAAATTTTTTCATAAAGCTCAGTTGCAAAATGCAATAACTTCCTTGTTTCTTAAAATTCGGAGGACTTTTTTTTAAATACGTTATTTTTTCCCTCGCAATGCGGCCGTCAACTTAGCTTTTTGTTAATAAAAATAAATATTTTATATTTTTAAATTTATATAGAACCAACGTTTGCTAATGTACAAACCTATTTTACCTGCGGAGCGAATAGTTGCTTATAAATGAGGAGAAATGTTTACGTTTTCTTTCTTATTCCCCACCAGTTCCATTCCTTACAGCTTAGATCGGTTGCCGTGCAGTATTGTCTGTTTACATTTTTATATTTGAGAAGCCGTAAATTAATTTAATACATGTGTGATACCAAGGGGGCACGTTTAGTGTTAGACCGCTTGGACATGTTAACAAGTACGACACTGATATTTCACTTAATACAAAATTTAATGACAGAGTCTAATTGTCCACGAATAATGCAAGTAAGTAATACAGTCTTAATATCACCGAATAAATTTAGTAAAATAAAAGAACTAACGATCCGCTACCCGCTAGCCCGCAATAATCAAATCTTAACTCTATCACAGGTAATCATAGAACGTCTTTTTGCCCCGGGCTAGCTGATTTCGTGTCGTTCGCCCTAAGCGTGTTCCTATGCCCATATAAGGAAATACATAGAATCTTAAACTGTTATTGGTTGGGATAAGTCAACCTGAAGGTTTACATTAACAAAAATAATAAACAGTCATAAGTACTAGTGAAGGGTTCCTAAGAATCATAGGCGTGGAGAAATTATTTTCGGTGTCGCCGACATACAAATTAAAAATGTCTTCGAGTGAAAGTGAGATTATTAGGTGTTTAAAATATCATGAAAGTTTTGTATGGGTGTAATCTAATAAAACCTATGGATTTAGGTGATTTAAGATTTCATTGTTTCCAAAAACTTACATTGAAAACCGGTTGTAATTTGAAAAACCTTTCTCCGATCGAAGAAGCTACAAATGAACATTTATTGAGAGTGTATCTTCAAATACACAAATGGCTGGAATATGAAGAAATAGATTCACGATTGTTTGGTTGGGAGGATACAATTAATGGTTTAATGCCTTTTACAATGAGAAAACAGCCAATACCACAAGAAATTATTGAAATTCTCGCTTGTGAATGTAAAGACCTGAGATGTCGATGCAGGAAGTTCGGACTACAATGTACAAGTTTGTGTGAATATTGTGGAGACATTAATTGCAGGAATTGTACAGAATGCACTGTAGTCAGTGAAGAAGAAAATGGTGAAGTTGAAAAAGACAATATAGATGAATCAGACATAGATTCAAGCTGTACGAATATATCAGAATCGGAACTCCAAAGCGACTGCGAACGCTTGCAAGTTAATGTACCCGATCTTCGTGTTCAAATTCGTGATGAAGAAGAAAATGGTGAAATTTTTTTATTTGAAACAGATTCAGAGAGTGAAACTGAATTGTACACATTACCAATCAAGAGATATAAAATACATTAATTACGATTTTGTAAATTTATAAGAATAAAAATGTTTGTTTTTAAATAAAATGTTTTTACCATATTATTAATCCTCGCCTTTAAAACATTTTCTAACAAGTATTTATATTACAATATTTACTATTTCCTTTTTTAAATAAAACTTAAAACATTATATTTAGAAGACAATATTTTAAACTATAAGTATTCATATTTATATAGAAAGATTAAAAAATATATATACAGGTTTATACGTTAGCAATCGTTGGTACATGTGTACATATGAATTTGGAAATATAAAATACTCATTTGCATTATTAACAAAAAGCTAAGTTGATGATCGCATTGCGAAGGAAAATATAACGTATTTAAAAAAATAAAGTCAGCCGAATTTTAAGAAACAAGGAAGTTATTGCATTTTGCAACTGAGCTTTATGAAAAAATCAAAAAAATCACTTTTTAGCTCAATTAACAACATTATAATGTTTGTAAATAAGTTTCTATAAAACTTAATTTATCATATGAAATGAATATGTTTCAGAATGATACAGTCCAAATTTTAGCTAAAAATATGCATTTGGTAATTAACAATTAGCCAAAATGCAAAAAGTTAAATATCTCGAGTTCATGTTAACAAAAATGAACCTTCCTTTTTTTTAATTAAAGGACACAAAATTCTCTATCAGATCTGATAAAAAAACTTTAATTTGTTTTTCAAAATGGCCGAAAAAATGTAATTGTTGCTATTTGAGTTATAAACAAATGTAAAAAAAGTAGCCAAAATTACATTAAAAAAAATTATTTTTAATTGCATTCGAAAGCTGACGTCGCGATCTACATTTTGAAATAAAAAAATTCCATTTTGGACTTAATGGCATAAAATGGCGGGAATGTCAAATTTTAGATAACAAATGCAATTTTGGCCAATGGGTTCAATATTTTGACACCAACTTTTCAGTGTCTTTTTATTACATCAAAAAGTATATTTTCTGAAAGTTTTATGCAAATTGGTCTAGTTGCAGGTCTTGGGTACTAAAATGAAAAAAATATTGTTCTTTTCCCGTTTTTTCAGTTTTGTAGGTTATGTACGTATTTCAGAGAATTGAAGCCAACGACACTTTTTTGGCAATTTTATTACGAAGAGATTGGTTTTTAGTTTGCCCCGATCCAACTTACAGAACCGGAGTTATTCATATTTTAAGCTCGAAAAACGCAGTAAAAAAAATTCAATTGTTTATAAAAAAAGTAGCACAAGGTTTTCGAGGTCCAAAACTTAGGAATATACTCCCAGTGATACCCCAAACAGAATAAAATCATAATCTTGCTGTATCCAGACTGTGCAAATTAAAATGCTTTTTTTACTGCACTATAAGCATATTAGGATTCTTAGAGGAAAGTTTTGGTATAGTTTTTATTTTTGCACCCTCTATCTTTTTTTTGATCGCTGAACACGAATTTGAAGTTTGCAGGCAAAAATTTGGTCCGAAACTTTGTTTTTTGGCACTTTTTGTCCAAATTTCGGCACTTTTCTCAGTTTTTGGCCTATCTCCCAGAAATGAAGCGTTTTTTCGACAAGTCCATTCCATACAAAATTAGTAGACAAAATTTCCTACATTTTTGATTTATTACTTTTTTTTGTAAGACTAACCGTTCCGCCGCTAGAGCGCGCCAAAAAAGGGTCATAATCCCGGACCCAATATACCTTACTTGAATAATGAATACAGGGAAAGTAATTAAAAAAATGGAGACAAACAAATGAAATGCAGTTATTAATAGTAAAGTTATTATGTACAGTGTATTATAGTCAGTAGTATAATATACACTCATATTATTATAATGATAAATGTTGCGAATATTGAATGTTAAATGAGGTGAGTAGTAATCTGTACCTGTTTACTGTTGAAGGTGCTCTTGTACATACCTTCGTTTTTCAAGGAACTGTCACATCCTCTTCAGTTCGTTCATCTATTCTTCTTATTTTTTTTCAGGTGGTGGGGGGCCTGTAATGATCAGAATATATGGGTCAGCTTGTACATTCGTATTAACTACTTCAGACAGGTACATTTATGCTCCAAGTGTGTGATTGTCGTTTTTGGGGAAGGAAATGGCACATACCTTCGTCCTCCTTGTCCACACTTTCTTCGATGGTCACGATAACCGGGGAGAAGGTGAAGCCCAGTTCGTCCTGTACTTCGACGTCGAATGTTCTGCCCTCAAAGGTCTTCGTCAGATCTGTCTCGATTGTTACTTTGTTGCAGGACCCCTCACAGTTGATGTACAGATTGGTGCAATCGAGGCCTGCTCTTTTTCAGATTCATTTTTTTTGCGCAGATTTTGATGCATCTGCATGACACCAGACGCAGCAGGGGCCTGTAGAGTGAGAGGTAAGAGGTGATCGGTTCCAGGCAATTTGTTGCTCTTTTCCAACCCCAATCTTCTGCATTTTTCAATGCAACTATTTTTGATGAAGTCTTGAAAGCTGCCTTCTTATAAATAATGTCCTCAGATGGTTTATCGACGGTTCAGTCCTTCCTGTGTAGCCGTACACATTGACTAGTTGCCTCAGAGTTTTTGAACACACTTACAACATCAACAAGGTCGGGGTTTTTGGTGAGAGTTTTCACAAACTTCAATTTCCCTTGGTTGTAAGGTGCTGAAGTCGTATTACACCCACTCATTGCGTGAAGAAATATGATGTGTTCTTTAATGGTATTGTTTTGCAGAGTGTGCACAGGAGAGTAGGTGATTGAAGGAATGGTATCAGGAAGAATACGTTTTCTCGTTGGCAAAGACCCGTGAGGATGACCAACAGGTCGATGTCCTCTCCAACCACCACGTTCAGTACGTTCAGCCAAAGACGGGGCTTCGTTCACAATGACGGTGTCGGCATCTTCTGTGGCTGTGGTAAAATTCAGTTGCAAGATTTTCCCTAAACAAACTACCTACATACATAGCAAGTTAAATAAAGGCTTGTAAAAAACCATTCGAATGTTCCCTCCAACATTTTTACGACTTGATCCGTTGACCAGGAGCCTCACGCAAATTTTGGAAATTTAGAACGTTATATTCAGCAATCATGATAACCCATACAAAACACGAGTTCATTATAAATCATTTACGATCAACAGTTAAGTATCATAGCATGGGCGATTTCCGCGAAAACGGTGAATTTCACTAGATATGGGAATATGGCCCTTTTTTGGCGCGCTCTAGAGGTGGAACGGTTAGTCTTCCAAAAAAACGAAATGTACGAAATTTTGTCTCCTTTAATTTTGTATAGAGTGGGATTGTCGAGAAAATGCTTCCTTTCTGAGATATAAGTCAAAGACTAAAAAAAGTGCCAGAATTTGGGCAAAGAGTGCCAAAAAAACAGTTCCGGACCAAATTTTTGCCTGCAAACTTCAAATTCATGTTCAGCGACCCAACATAGAAGGTGAGAAAATCATAACTATAGCAAAACTTTCCTCTGAATCCCCATTTTTTTCCTAATATGCCTAGCCTATTATAACTTTTTCATTTTCAATTTTACGGTAAGAAGTATCTAGACCAAGATTGTAGAGAATTCAATTATTTCCTTTTTCAAGGGGCCAAATGGGGGAGCTTTCAACCCCGAAAACCGAGTATTATACTAACTAGTTATTTTTTCTGCTGTTTGAAAAATTCTATAAAGAATATGTTTCAATAGACTCTACTTTCTTTAACAATATTTTAGAAATTATATAAAATATTTTTTAATCAATTAGTGTTTTGATGTTAGTTAATCCTTAATATATTTGCACTCGTGACTAACAACTATTCTTATTCTCAACAGGGTGCGTAGCTGAGATGGTAGAGCGCTTCCTTATCATGCCCCTAACGCCAATTTCTATCCGGGGTCAAGAAATTCGAATAAAAAGGCGCGTGAAGTATCTGATGGGGGTTAACTTGAACTGACGTTTAACATGCACGTGGATGAGACAGTATGCAAGGTCTACTCCGTGTCCAGGAATCTCTATCCGCTCCTGGCAAGGGATAGCGCGCTAAACAGACATAATAAAAAATAGTTGTACACGACGGTGATCAGGCCGGCCATCACATACGTGACGCCGGTGTGGTGCAGCATCGCGGCCACGACAATGAAAAAACTCCAGGTTCTGGAACATAAATGTGTGCGCCAAATTTCGGACTCGGGCAGGTACACCTCCCTCGGAAATTTATATGATCGTTGCACCGACATAACACCACTAACGGATTTCGTCCGGGAAACCTCAAAAAAAATTTTAATCCCTTCAACTGGGCGATAGTCTGCTAATTCGCAACATAACCCAAATCAGAATGCATAATACCCCTTTCAAGATCAAACATCCCCTACCATACTAGGCGCTGCCTATCTTCCGGTAACCGCTTTAGCCAAACTTTCTTCAACTATAACTTACTCCTGCCCTATAGGTCAGCTTCCCATATCTTTCAACACCTATCCCTTTCTTTTCACTTTCTGTTCGTGTTTTTGATTTTATAGTTTTTTGTTCTTTGTTGTTAAAAATGTATTTTCAGTTGATAAATTTAAAAAATCCTAACATGTTAACCAATAACTTCTTCTCTCCTCCTACATTTCTAAATGTGCGGCGGGAGACCGTTATATTCCACTTGCCTCGAACGGGTTACATCGCTGAGGTTTTTCCCTTGCTAGCAACCAAAATTTGTGTGTGAGTTCTACTTGGTAGTAGGTATTTTTTAAAATATTTTAAAGCTTGTTATAAACAATAGACAATTTTAATGTTAATTTTAAACTGCATATGTAATAGGACTTTTAACCATTTACATCACTGTTTTAAGACGAACCGGTCGCGATCCGCCCAGTCCTACATTCACCACGACGCGATGCTGCGCGCCAGATTGCTTCCAGCATTGTTGCCCCGGATCGTGACCGGGAAAGCAATGTTTGTATTTGTAATTGTTAATAAATATATTGATGATGATGATGAGGATGATGCTTGGCATGCGAGAGATACCGGGGTCGATCCCGCATGCAAATTTACCCATCAGAGGCAAGGACACGTTCCCCATTATTACAAGCACTGCATTTTAAACTAAAATAAACTATAACACTTCTTTTTCTTGGATAATTGTGTCTGAGGTACCATTTTTCATTTTAAGAGACACATTAGTAGACAATTTTCTTATGAGAATGGAAACTGTTATGTTTTTGCTCAATCCATTTTCTTGAAATAGTTTAATTGTCTGTCTGTTAATTGTCTGTCGTCTTTATGACAGAAAAATTCTAAATTTATAACAGATATTTTGGATGTCTTTGTGAGTGTCATTATACCTTCATGGTCGTAAAAAAATCAAATTAGTTATCTTATAAAAATACTAATTGGCAATAATGTGAAGTTACCTACGTAATTTCGATTAGAGATTTTGCCTGGTGTACAAGACAACGAGACCGCAAAATGCGAAATATTTGGCACTCAACTCTACATTTATTAAATATTTACACCCGATGGTGGCCACGACTGGAACAATGTCCATTACTGGGGCAATTATCCTATATGTAACGTTCGGTTCATGTACGGCGGAAATTTGCGATTCCTTATTTGCATTATAGACCAGCGTAGGAATATACTACTTATCTGAGATTGTTTTCTATTTTGCAAACGGGTCATGTTTCTATATATTTTTTCATAATTTTTATACAGGCAATCAATAAACACTAGGATGCTCCTTAACTAGCTGTAGAAACATGTTTTTCAGAATTATTTCGCCGTACCCACCGGATAGGTTCCACTTGATAAGAAAGTTCACGACATGTTTCAGCCTGATCGGATATAGGGAAAGGGTGCCCCGGGCTCCTAAATATTAAAATAAACATCTATGCATATATAAAAATCGATTTCGTTTGATTATCTCTTAGAATCTGCATTTTAGAGAAAAACATGCCAATCAATAGCTGTAGATCTGGTCGGAGATAATATTTTTAATGTAAAACTTCTTTATATTATAGACTTATTCTATTTACAACTCTTGTCGTTGTGATAAACTTTCGTTTTTATAACTAGGAAATTGACGGCGGTACTCGTTGACAACATGAAGAACATATTGTTTTTGTTTGTCATTTTTGTACATCATAATCTTCCCTTCATTTAACTTTTCTCTCTGCCACATGGTTTACAACTTGCAATTTACTCACGATTTTCAGCGCTTTAACGAAATTGTCATTTCCATGCCATGTTGACGGTTTCGTTTGCAAAAATTGATCATCGATTTCAAATCTTTTGTTTCGTTTCAGCTGAAACGAATTATTCAATAGCCTTTTCAACGATTTTGGAGATTCTGTTGTCTCGTATTATTGCTTGTTAGTTCGTCATTTAAGGTTTTAACCAGATTTTCTTTGTTTTAACTCGCAAAGATAAAAAAAAAAAACCGTATGCAACAGCTTCATGGCTTAAATAACAAATGATTCTTAAACTTTTGTAAAGCAGCGCGAGAGATATCACGATCGAGTTTCATAGTGGTGAATCGTGGACAGAACCCGGAAATCATGATAGGGTGCTTCAGCAGCCGAATGAACACAAAACCAAGTTTCAACGAATATGCTGACAATAAAAATACAAATATCACAGAGCGCGTTTTCTTCAACTGATAATTCGAATTTATTCTGAAACACAAAAATTTTTAATGAGTAAATACCTTTTGTCACACATCCCGCATGATGGACGGCTCCTGAAACGTTAAACGATATTCCCCAGCGACTTAGTGCTTCTGCCAGGAATACCGTTGTTAATTCCGGAAATTCGAGAATTTCGTATTCAATTCCGATTTGAAAATTCTTGACATTCACTTGAAACCTAGTGTTCTGATACCGTTTGAAAATCTGCAAATTTGGGCCTGTCGATTTATTCATTTTTACTTCGAAAACGCTTTTAAGATTTTTCTATGATGCCTACAAGCTAAATATAAACAAATCTGTGTCTAAAGTATTTTCTACAAAAATACAGGCACCATTTTAAACGTTCATAACCGGCTGTGGTATCAAAAACCAACTCTTTTACAGAATTTGGAAGATCCCATTCAGAAAATGATTCTCAAACGGCAGATGCCTTTTCTCTCATTGCAAGCGAAAGTCTTTATACAGCCAGGCATCGATATTGAATGTAGCTGGTGGCATACTCGTGACGTTAGTTTTTCGCGGAAACTCTTGGAGGTGCGGAAAAAACTTTTTACATGAAAAATGTTCTTCTCGACTAGATTTACGACTTTTATTTGTCATGTATTTTTCAAAAATTAAAATTATAAGAGATAATCAACTAACATCGATTTTTTATATACATAGATGTTTATTTTCATATTTCAGGGCCACAGGGCATCTTTTCCCTGTATCCGATTGGGCTGAAACTTTACACGATTTCTTTTTCATAAAGTGGAACCAATCTGGGGGGTGCCGCGAAAAAAATAAGGACCACCCATAAACACTTTTATTATTCTACTCTTCTCATTCTATCATTTAAGGAATTTTACGTTTAATATTGATAATAGGCAGAGGTAGGATTTACCTATCGGATTCCAGGGATGGCTTTTACAGATATTATATATTGTAAACACGTACTGAAACATTCACAAAGTTTAAAAACAAAAAGACATGCAACATACTAAATTAATTTTATTTAATTTTACAATGTTAATGCGTAACTTAGTTTTATCGAGAAATGCACCATATTAAATACAAGCGTAATGCGTCATAGATTATTTTAAATCGCAGCAGGTATACCTACAGGCAACTTACCTGAGACCCAATCCCAGGCGTGGAGGGGAGTAATTTAATAGGATTATTCAGTGTCTCCCTTTCTGTAGATTCATTCGGACGTAAGTATTAAAGTTACAATGTCGTATCGTACTAAACCGACGCAAGCTATAGTAAAATTTTGGATTTGGAATATTGTCGATTAACATTTTGATGGTAGACAACTGTATTCCACCAGAAGTCAGGTTATCGAAAGAATGCAAAGATTTCATTAATATTTTTATATATAGTTTTTCCTTTAGTTCTCATAGATAGCTTTTCTTTCCACTGTTTACAAAATCCTATAAAGAAAATGTTTCATTACTATAAGCAAACAAATAATAAATAATTCACTTTTAAACATGCATAGAGTATATAGGCTCCAATACTAGTTAGCTAATAGATAGGTGGAGATCTGTTGTTTTTTATCTGTCAATGTCAATTATAATTATTTTATACCATTCATGGATAATGTCTTAGTTTTGCATGGAACATCGTTATGAGTGGCTTTAGGCTTTTCTGATGAGTCCACAATAAGGACGAAAAATGTTTCAAAGGCTTAAGCATTTCCAAGAAACTGAATGAGATTTTATGAAAATGTAATTCATTAGAATGAAAAATTTTTTAAAAACAAGGTACGTAAATAAATTAATTTCAGGCCTTTGTTCTCATTTTTAACTGAATTTACATATCGTAGGGGATCATGTAGATACTAGTTTAGAATGCTTAGCCGTAGGGGACTAGGTTGGATGCTAGTGTTAAAAAGAGAATGGCAATTCAGAATGTTTACTTGTTAGCATAACCAGAAGTCAGGTTATCGAAAGAATGCAAAGATTTCATTAATATTTTTATATACAGTTTTTCCTTTAGTTCACATAGATAGCTTTTCTTTCCACTGTTTGCAAAATCCTATAAAAAAAATGTTTCATTACTGTATTTCACTAGTTGTGACAAAGCAATTTCATGGTCATGCAAAACAAATATTAATGCACATATTAGGTGGATTTATTTACAGTGACACGCAACGTAATTTCAACTTCGAGTTAGTGGAATTAATGATAGGATGTAACACACCGTGGTCAAAACTAGACAATACACTTTTTGGAAAAACGTATTAGTGGCAAATACAGCAATATTAAGATGTGTACACTAAGAAAAAAATCGGTAAAGGTATTTACACAGAACTTCCCTCTTTATTTGTGCATGGCGGTCACTCTAAAAAATTAATATTTATGAAGTGACATTGAAAATAATAATCGGAATATAGTTATCATTATTATTACAAAGAACACCTGATAAGTTTTGGTCAAAAAAATATACAGAGTGCTCATCCAACAGCAAAAGTTCAATACTAAATAACAGGTGCCAAATATGGAAGGCTTGGGCAAATACCTTTATAAATGTCCACCATGACTGAATTATTTCTTGGGATGACCACCCTGTACATTTTTCAATAGTAGTATAATAGTTGCCTAATTGTATTGCCACCTGTCACATTTTCAATTCCACATACACGTAGTGGAGTGGAAGTATAGTGGTGATTAAAATTTTTTTTTTTTTCAATTTTTCATAAATGTTTAAAAAAAAAAATTCCAAACTTTTTTCTTCTGAAATAGGTTTAGAATGCCATGGCACGTGGAAATTTTAAATTTGAACAAAGAAAACAAAATTTCCATCTATTTTAGTGGTAAAAATTTTTTCAAAAATGTCGGTGAAAAAAAATTTTCAAAATTTTTTTTTCCCAAATAGGTTTAGAATGTCAGTCATGTCAAACGTGAAAATTTTAAATTTGAGGAAAAACAAATTTCCATTTATTCTAGTGGTAAATATTTTTCCAAAATGGTAAAAAAAATGTTGCAAATTTTCTTTTCCAAAACAGGTTTGGAATGTTATGAAACGTGGAAATTTTAAATTGGAGCAAAAACATTTTTTTGATCTATTCTATACCCAGCGATAAATAGACTAAAATTTTTTGCAAAAAAATTGAAAAGAAAAATTTTAATCAAAATAATTTTTAAATTTGTTTGAATAGGTTTAGAATGCCATGAAAACGTGAACATTTTAAATTTGGACAAAGAAAAAAAATCAGTCTGTATTGGTGGTAAAATTTTTTCAAAAATAGTAAAGATTTTCTAAAATTTTTTTTTAAATAGGTTTAGAACGTCATGAAACGTGGAAATTTTAAATTTGAACAAAAAGATTTTTTTTTCATTATTTATTCCCTTTAGACGATCCACCCTGTATATTTTCCAGTGAAAGTTCTACCATTTCTTCGCTGACAGTCGACCGTCAACTGCCTACCAAATTTGACTGCTCTCTGTTAAGTAGTTTTTTAGTAAATGCACCAACAGACAGACAGACAGACAGACAGACTGACGGAATTGAAAAACCTATATTTTCGTAATCTCCGTGATCTGAAACGTCAGAATCCGAAAAAATCTCGGAGGGTGATTTTTTTCTCGAATACAGTACTTCCCTTCGGTATGCGAGGGAAGTAAAACTATTTACGGAGAACGAATATATTAGACAGAAAATCTCTTCTGGGCTTAATGGGCAGTAACATCTGGCTTAGCGTGGATGAAACAATCAATGTCTTAGTGGGTGCATTGGAGGAAAATTTTGTAATAAGCGGATACTTGATAGCCTCTAAAGTTTTAGAAGTTACAAATTCTCACACTATAGCGGATGCAGTAAATTCAAATTTACAGGACTTTTGGAGTAAGAAATATGCAGAAAACAAAGACAAGTTCTTATTAATTCTTACCGATGGAGTTATTTATATTAAAGCTGCTGGAAGAATTTTGAAGGCATATACTGCATGTAATCTGTTTGCATGTGTGTGCATGGGGTTCATAGGATTGCTGAAACTATTAGGAACTGCTACCCTAATGTTGATAAATTATGAGCTAGTGTAAAGAAGAAAGTTTCTCTTGAAGCACCAAGTCGTATACGGTTGTTTCAAGAAATTCTACCAAATACTCCATTATCTCCAGAACCATCATAACACTATGGGGAGCTTGGCTAAAGGCAACATCGTATTATTACTGTCCTTTTTAACGGCTTTGCTATACCGGGCATGGATGTGACGACTTGCGCAAACTTTCAATTGCATCTGTCGACGTCGAGTGGATCATCTCGCAATATAAATGGATTTTCAACGAACGACGCCGAAGTTTAACTCCAAAACATTTAGAACAGAAGTTAGTAATATACTGTAATTCTTGTAATCGGCATTGAAGAATACTTGTGTAATTACGTCCCCTTATACCTCCAGTTATCTTAGAGTGCATGTTTATAATAAATTGACTTTATCGGCTTTGGATAATATGGAACTCGCTAAAAAAAATTTCAAGGTAAGATATTGTTTCACTCATGCATGCAAATCTTTATGCGCTGACACATAACCACCTAAAGCCAACCCTGGTTTTATCACATATCCGACGGGTAATTCTGATCTCTGTTAATAAGACAAAAATTGCAAATTCCCCCTGTATGTATCATAAGTGCAGTCGAGGAACAAGTATAGTGTAAAACTCCCACGAGGTGTTCATTTTCCACTCATAAGGCAGTTTGAAGAATATTTAATGGGTCTATATCAAAGTTGGGAATTATTCCTTCAATTCAAGGTGTCAAGTAACAACCTGCCCTCGAATAATATGTATTAATTTGATCGATTTGTTGACACGTGTAACACTGACATATATTACTGGTTTCAGATAGGAATCACATGTGTATGACAGCAAATATTTTCTAAATCATCCGTGAATAAGAGATTCTGCAGATTAGTGTGAGTCAACGAATGAAATAAAATGTGGTGACCCCAAAATTGAAACCTAGAGGCACCAATGAGGTGCACTAACATTTGGCAAACAAACCATTATTTTGTACAAATCGTAATTCACTAAAAGTAAATATGCTTTGGGGTTTCTTGCAGATCCGAATTAAATAAGCATATTATAAATGCTGATGACACTGATACAGGTTGTGATAAAATTAATTTTGGGTACATTTCAAGTAAGAACAATGTGTGAAGCGAACCAGAGGACAACGCACAACTAGATAGTTATTTTATGATTACTAGGAATCCGTTCAGAACTGGAATACTTAGGTTCGTTTTAAAAATTACGTCATGCGAAACAAATATTGGGTTTTTATTCTGGATAGGTACGTCTTCGTAATATAAAACGTTCATTAAAACGTGATTCAATTTTTTTTGGAATAAAAGGCACATTTCTATACGTAAATCCTAAAAAATACGCATTTTTAAACAGATTCAAGTATTCACCTTGTCATATAATCAATAAATTAAAGTCTTCTATAACAGTTTCTACATATTTTCGTATTTATAATTTAGTGAATGAAATTATTACTTATGAATGGAAGCTCTCCGCATAGAAATAATACACGTAAATAAATAATAAATAAATTTCTGCTTAACTAAGTTAATTACGGTGGCAAAGTAATCGGAAATAAGTAAATGTTTCAAGTGAGTATAAATTTAGAATCAGTATCGGCGTTTTGTAACCAGGCAACTATTTAAAAACAAAGCCATTGACCTGAATTTCCAGGTCATATCAATGATGTTACTTATCATCAAGTTGATAAACTAACATATATGTACCTACATTTAAATACGTGTACCAAGTAAAAGGGGATGTAAGTATGCAATACTAGACAATAGCTAATAAATAATTAACTGCATTAGAATATAGAGGCTGTACATCTTTACATATTACGGACCTACAGCTGTAATAAAATTATTATCCACTATTCGGAATCGATATTTTTGGTACTAAACTCCACCACTATTATGACATATCACCATCGTAGGTCCGTACGGTTAACCCGATAATTAACCCGCCATATTTTGCATTTTATGAAAGAAATACGTTTGGGACAGTAGTTTTTTAAGGGATTTTAAACGATTTGACTTGTAGCATAGTCATAACATGGCGCCAATTTTTGAAAATGGGAAATATAAAATCTAAATTTAATAATCACATATCATCGATTTTGGTGTTTGATCTACCCTTTTTGACTAATATAAGGGTAGGCAATTGAATACAAATATTGATAACACGGCTGGTTTGTGCAGAATGGCGCATATTTATATAAAAATTCAAATTACTAGTTCATGTGTAATATATCATTTTCTAGAAATTTAGAAGTGTGCGGTTCGATGAAGATATTATTTGCAGAACACAATGTTGTACTGGGATGACACTAAAAACATGCCGCATTTAAATTTTGAAGCTAGTAGATATCTATATTTTTTTATTAATCTCTTGTCCATAATTTCGATGTTTTGAGACAAACTCCGCAATAGCAAACCTGAAATTATTAAGCAAGATAAAATAGTCGTCGACCAACAACATAATTTGTTATAATCTTACTTATACAAATTATTATTGGTTAGTCAGATGAGCGGAGTGAAGGAGGGCACGTAAAAGGTCATTTGTTTTGGTTTTTCGCTCATATTTCGAAAACAGCGTATCGTAGCGAAAAGATTATTCTATTCAAAGTGAAAGCTGACAAAATATCCTACAAGATTGTTACTATATATGTTTTTTTTTTATTTCCAATAACTTTCGAGACATGCGCTAGGAAAAATCGCAAACTTTCGAAAAACGCTTTTTTGTCTCATGCTTCTCGACAAACTTTGTCTTCCAGCGCATCAGCCCTTAGTTTTATAGCAATGTCTTTATATAAGTTGTGGAGCATTAAGTTATTATTTGTTATTTTATGTCCAAATGATTCAAAAGTCATAGGAATTAGAAATTTTCTGGGAAATTTCGAGATTCCCAAGCAAAACCGTATATTACACTCCTTCTATTTAACTTTGACATGAAGATCTGTCTATGAAATCTCTTCATTTTCAATGACCTGTTCAATGAAGCCCCATTCGATGGGGTAAGTGAAAAAAAATTTCACCGATGCATATACAGTATAGTTATGAGTGGCTTTGTGCCTTTCTGATGAGCTCAGAATAAGGGCGAAAAACGTTTCAAAGGCTAAGCATTTCCAAGAAACTGAATGAGAGATTTTATGAAAAGGTAATCCATTAGAATGATTTTTTTTTAAGACAAGGTAGGTAAATAAATAAATTCATTTTAGACCATTGTTCCAATTTTTAACTGAATCTTCATGCCGTAGGGGGTCTTGTAGATACTAGTTTAATCTGCTTAGCCGTAGGGTACTATGTTGGATGCTAGTGTTATAATAAGAATGTCAAATAAGAAATTGGACAAATTTATTTTAGAATTTTGATTTGCTAGCATAACCAGAAGTCAGGTTATCGAAAGAATGCAAAGATTTCATTAATATTTTTACATATAGTTTTTCTTTTAGTTCTCATAGATAGTTTTCTTGCGCTGTTTGCAAAATCCTACAAAGAATATGTTTCATTACTATAAGCAAGTAAGTAATTTATTTATAATGAATAATACAATATAGAATACAAATACAATGTAGAATACAAAAATAGTAATATAATGTGCTGCTTATCATTAATCGCTAAATTATAAAAATGAGTTTTACCTAATCTTATATGTATATGCATATCCATTTAGACTACATATGTAGCCTGTGTGTACCCATGACAATACTTGTTTAATAGCATCGTATACACATATACATGCAGAATTAAGGGGCCGTATGCTTTGTAAGTTTGTTTAACCACCTGCCAATAGTTTCATAAATCTAACGTTGTTTGTCCTTAAGAATTCCGACACTATAAGAGAAAATAAACATATTATTGAGCAAAGAAATAATAATAATTCACTTTTAAATATGCATAGAGTATATAGGCTCCAATACTAGTTAGCTAATAGATAAGTAAAAATCTGTTGTTTTTAATCAGTCAGTGTCAAATATAAATATTTCATACGTATTCATGAATATTGCCTTGGTTTTGCATGAAATATCGTTATGAGTGGCTGTATGCCTTTCTGATGAGCTCAGAATAAGGGCGAAAAACGTTTCAAAGGCTAAGCATTTTCAAGAAACTGAATGATAAACTTTATGAAAATGTTATCCATTAGAATGAAATTTTTTTTAAGACGGATGGTAAATAAATAAATTCATTTTAGACCCTTGTTCTCATTTTTAACTGAATCTTCATACCGTAGGGGCTCATGTAGATACTAGTTTAATCTGCTTAGCCCTAGCGGACTATGTTGGATGTTAGTGATATAACGAGAATGTCAAATAAGAGATTGGACAAATTTATTTTAGAATTATGATTTGCTAGCATAACCAGAAGTCAGGTTCTCGAAAGAATTCAAAGATGGAACTACTCTCTTCCTCGAGCTTAATTAACTCCGAAAATGAAGTTATGACTAATAATCGGTATTTAAAGTTTTTGATAACAACGAATAACAATATAGGATCGTTTTACAGAAATTGCTTTGTACGGTTTTCTTTCAGAATGTCGAGATTTGCCCGAACATTTCAAATTGCTTTCAAACTGTCCGTGGAGTATGTGCCGCATGTGAATGGATAGCTGTATTATTTATAGACCGGTGAATAGTGATACAAAATGATCTGACTCGTGGGATTTTTGTACAGTTAGCAATATCAAAAGGGTCCGAGGCATTTCTAATAAGAGATACACATCTGGTTATCAAATAGAAGTAAATTAATAAGTATAACGCTATCAGGTACTGTACTACATAATTGGAGTGCTTTTTTCAGTAGCCCTTCCAATTAAGTAGAACTGCTTCCACTCCTTACTAAATGCCTAATAAATAAATTCAACAATTTGAAGTAGTAACAGACGCATTACTACAGTATTTTCTCATGTTGATGAGATTGTACCATCCTTAAGTAGCAAGTGTGTGTTTTACATATAGCAGAGATAATGATGTAAAATTAGTCGTTATGCGTACAGTGGTGGATACTTATATGGTACTAGTTATCGCTTCTTCACGAGCTATGATGATTTGGACGAACAGTTATAACATTTATTTGGTGCAGGTCAAAGACTACTTTATTGTGATGGTCACCATATAGCCAAATGGTATGCCTCTTTCTCAGAGTAAAATGGCTTGGAAAGCTCAAATGGTGTGATGGCGTTATTAATATATTTAGCATATATCGTCCCAGACAGTCGTTTGGCAGATGAAATTTTTTAGTCTTTGGAAAAGTTGACTACAATGGTTTACACTATGTTAAGGGCGATTAGCATTATGTCAACAAATTGCCAAAGCATCTTTATTGCGGAGATGACAATTCATTTAATCTCCCCAACATCTCTTACCAGCGTCATTTCAAGCAGGTGAAATCTAGGGTAGCTTTGCCATTACACTCAGTAATTATTATCTTTGTTTGGGAATGGATGAAACAAGCTGGCATTAGGTAACTAGATTGATCAGTTACCTTAAATTTGGCAAAATAGCATGAGTTATTTGCAATTTTGTTGAATAATACATGGAGTAATTTTACGTGACCCGATTAATGCATTCCTCAGATTTAATTTTTTTGGAGTATTCGCATTTTTCAAATGTCACGTAAAGATAATAAAATTATCAATAGGGTTCAGTTCTTTCAAAATGGTTCATATTGTCGTTATTCATGATGACCCTCGGACATTTGATGAGTGATAGATATCTTCAAGATAATAATGGAACATTGCTGTGTTGAAGTACAGCGGCCGAATATTCTGCAAGACAAGTTCTGATATTTATGGAAGATGCACTGTCATGTTGCTACAAATAATACTTTAGGATCAGATACACCTTTTGTTGTATTAAGTACTTTAGTATTATACTCAACATCTGAAGAAGCCTCTGTGTGGTGAAAATTTTTTTTGTCTCAAGTTAAAAATAAAAATCGAGGAAAATTAAGCAATACTCGCCCTTTGTTCATTTCTAGTTAGATTCTTATTTAAAAAAATCACAGATTTCGTAATTCTTGCAACCATCGGGACATTGGAAATAATAACTCCGTACATAAAACATAAACCTTTTCCGGAAACAGCTACGCTCCACTCTCGATTGCGACACCGCTGTATTTCAACCTTAAATGAAAACTGGTAACTTGACCCCCTGTGATATATGCAACCCATACTACACGTGCATATATCAGCCGTTGCATATACGACAGCTCACTCGACTGCGACACCGCTGTCTTTTGACCTGGAACGAAAACTGGTAACTCGACCCCCATATACGAACATAAACATTTCCAAAGTTAAAATAATATTTAATAAGTTCTTCCTGATCTAAGCCCAATTAATGGACATATATCGTTTATTGCCCGGGAAAGATCATAATTTCTCTTAATAAATCAAATAATATTAATATATGTACGCTTCAATTTCCTTAAATTTTTGAAATGGTCTGTCCAATTTTACATTTTAAAAGCAGACACACATACCCAATTAGCTATATTTTTTAAACTGTTATATACAGTATTAAATATGGCAGTAGAATTTGAATTTAATAGCTCACTTACCATAAACTTCGCCACATAGAGAATCCGGCAGCTTGCAGTGGCAAACTAACAGCTAATCCTTCAGGAAAATTCTGGATACCAATGCCAATGGCTAGATTCCTGTAACAAAAGTTATTGATTAGAAATTACTTCTTGAAATATACAGATGAGTATGAACAGATATAAATTTCAACTACAAGGGGTATTGCAGTATAACATCCGATGTCGATTTCTCCGGTTTTCTGATGGATACAAAAATGTAAAAACATAAAAAAAACTAGAAGGAATAATTCATAATCGGATATTGTCTGAAACAATATAGGGAGAGCTGAAACAATGTATAGAGTCTTTAGTGACTTCTTTAAAAGGCAGCACCATGTATAAACCCTGATGAACCCCAGAATAAAGGCGAAAAACGTTTCAAAGGCTAAGCATTTCCAAAAAACAGAATGACAGATTTTATGAAAATGTAATCCATTTGAATGAAAAATGTTCCAAAAGACGAGGTATGTAAATAAATTCATTTTAGGCCTTTGTTCTCATTTTAACTGAATCTTCAGAACTGTAGGGGGTTATGTGGATACTGGTTTACTCTGCATAACCGTAGGGGACTGTGTAGAAACCAGTGTTAGAATTAGAATTTTCCAATAAGAAAGACAAATTCATTTCAGGATTTTAATTGCTAGCATAACCAGAATTCAGGTTATCGAAAGAATGCAAAGACTGTAAATCAATAATTTTGCAAACAGTTTTTATTTAGTTCTCATAGATAGTTCTTTCTGCTGTTTGCAAAATCCTCTAAAGAATATGTTTCATAATGTGTCATGTTTTTGAATAATTTTCGTTTCTTAAAAATACACAGAGTGGGCAAAAATGGTTTTATGAATGACGAATGTGCATAAAAGTCTGCACTACCTTAAGGAGTAAAACCTTAGAGACCTATATTGACGTCAGTTGTCTTTATCATAAGTGTAATAGAAGAAATAGCTTTAAAATATGAATAGGTAAAAGTATCACGTAATAACAAACAAGGTCGTTATTATCGGTATGCCAATAGGCGTTATGGAAGACGGACAGTTTAAGTATTCATTGACATATAAATATAAAAATTCTCGCTAGGGATGTTCATAATATATATTAATAAACTGTAAATTGTAAGGTAATATAATAATGTAAAGGTGACGTTTTTTGGTTGTTGTAATTGTCTCCTCTTAATTTTACTCAACTCGGGGTTTTGGGTTCTTGTGCGCTATTCATTCATCAATAAAAGCACACTAATTTTTAACACACCTTAATAAACACAAATACATTACACGATTACAAAGGTTAGTTTTGGTAATGGCCAGCAATACTATCAAATGATAATACATAAAAACTTAGATTATTCAATATTCCAAAAATTCTAAATTCACGGTAGCTACAGGTTCAGCAACACAAATACTTAATTTCACCTTCCAAACATTTCCTGAATTTGAATTTGACCATCTATCAAATTCCACTCCTGTAATAACTTACATAAAACGGAAAAAGTCAGGAATACTTCGGTATAATTTCTTGGGAAATATTTTCTATACAATACTAATTTACAATTCAGGATTACATACTACAGTTTTAAAGGAAAAAGCACTTTCGATGCATTATTCAAAATAAACAAAAATATCTCCTCTTTTATTTGAAAATTCTCATCTTCATGTACAGAACCAAAGCAAACCCATATTATTAAACGGTTTTATTTAGTTTACTTTATTTTGTGTGGATCAAATCTAGTAATTTAAATGTTACTCCCTTTCTGTTGACCGATTGATCTGAAATTTGCTACACCTCTTGGTTCTGATGACAATACAATTATGTATATTAATTATCATTGTAAATCCAAGATGACCGCCGCCACAACATGGCGGATTACACATTTTTTTCAACCCCTTCAATATGGATATCAAATGAAAAGGCTTAACTAGTAGAATACAGTACATCATGAAAAAAGTTCAAAATCCAAGATGACCGCCACCACAAAATGGCGGATTACTTTTTTTTCAATCCCCTCAACATGGGTATCAAATGAAAGGGCTTGACAAGTAGAACACACTACACTTTAGAAGTAACTAAAATAAAAACTAAAAAACTAAAAACTTGAAAACAAAATAAGTAAAAAAACTGTGTAAGTTAAACGGTTTTATTGTAAAGAAACATAATAAAGTTGTGTTCATTTAACTTTAATTTTTGTGACGTCAGTTAGTTGTCAAAATTTATTGCAAGTGTGCCAAAACTAATATGCCCCATATAAGCAATTTAGTTAATGCTTTAATAATTGTTAAAGCAGAAGATGGATGGTCAATGAGACAAATTGCACTGCGTTATAATATTAACAAAAATTCTGTGTTTAACAGTTTAAAAAAGTGGAGAATAAACGGTACGATTAGTAGAAATCCTGGAGCAGGGCGACGAAGGATATCAACCCAATAGCAAGATTTACAATTGGTAAATAAATTAGTAGAAAATCCTTTTCACTCAGTAATTCAGGCTGCTGAAGAAACGAATTTTCCTGGATCGAGTAGTACTGGTCGCCGGCGAGTAAGAGAATCGGAGTTACGCTGTTATCCAGCAGCACAGAAATACCTACTTAAAGCTGAACATAAAGAAGCTCGACTGGGATTGGCGCTTTAATTTTTAGTGCACGACGTAAATTTTTGGAACAATGTAATCTTTACAGATGAAAAAACTTTCCAGTCTACACACAGCGGTCGTATTCTTGTTTACCGACCTCCGAATACTCCATTTGATGAGAAATATATATCTAACAATGAGAAAAGTGGTAGGTTTTCCGTTAACATGTGGGGTTGGATATCGGAACATGGTCCTGGTGTTTTGTGGCATATTGAGGAACGACTTAATAGTGAAACGTATATTAGGATTTTAGACAATATTATGCTCTCTTCTGTGTCACAATTATTTCTTAATAATGAATTCATATTTCAACAAGATAATTTTTCATACCGTGACTAACTGGTTTCAAGATAACAACATTAATGTTCTTAACTGGCCCAGTCACAGTCCAGACCTTAACCCTGTGGAAGACGTATGAGGACTATTCGTAAGAAGTATCCAAAAACGAAATGTGAGACCACGGAATGCCCAAGAATTACTGGAAGTAGTAAATAATGCATGAGAAAATATTATTATTAATTATTATTGTATAAGTTTATTTAATTCTATGCCAAACAGACTTATAGAAGTTATAAATGGAAATGGCGCAATAACAAAATATTAATAGTTAGTTTCTTGTTAAATTGGATATCTCTTGTTGCCCTGATCCAGGATTTCTGCTAATCGTACTGTTTATTCTCCACTTCTTTAAAATGTTAAACACAGAATTTTTGTTACCTAATGTTATAACGCAGTGCAATATGTCTCATTGACAATCCATCTTCTGCTTTAGCAATAACCACAGCATTACAATAAAAAATATAATAAAAGTGCTATCTTTATTTCAACTACTCATTACAAATAGAGGCAGATTTACATTAGAAAAAAGTACACGACAGTACACAACTAAATTTTAGCAAAGATACGTTATAGTATAAGCGGTACGCATAAAAATCTGACGAATAATGCAGAAAGCAAGTCCTTTGGCATGTACGCTTTGTATATTTATGGAAGTAATTTGACCCGCAGCACTTTGACCCCTGACCTCATAGACAAAAATGGCACCCATTTTCAAAAAATCGGGTAAAATGTTTAAAAACAAAAGAGGAATATATCCAAAGACTGTTATCAAACTGTAGGTAAACGCTTTAAGGGTAGCAAATGTAACAAAAATAGTCATAGTGTAAGAATAATAGAATTTGTTTAAACACTCGGCGGTTATTTTAAACTTTAACATTTTTTGAAAATAATGCAATATGTTATGTGAGGTATCGTTTAAGTATAATTTGAGGTCACTGATTCCAATGGTGATGTGAAAAAAAATAAAATTCTAAAGGAATTATAACAAAAATACAATTCTGAAGTTAGAAAGATGGCTTTTATTAACAAAATACAAAGTAAAATCATAACAGTTTCCTCGTCATCGCTACTGGAAACATATGGCTTGTAATTAAAAAAAAAAAGAAATTAACAACAAAGTATTTTAACTTTTGCTGCTACATTTTCCTTTGCATTTCTTGCACTTACGGGTGCAGGGGAAATCATTTTTTCTGCATAGGCAACGCATGGTATTACAATCGCTTGAACAACCGCATTTTTCTAGCTCTCTACAACCTTGCCAGATTCCTGGCAATTTGGACCAGATGGGCTTTCATCCATTTTCAATAATTTTCCAACCCCATTCACTTGACTCTGGTGGACTTTTCAAAACATCAGATCTGTCCTAGATTTGACCTGCTTGATATACTGCTCTAAGGGCCAGTTTTACAATACCAGGTTCAGCGTAGGTTCAACTGAGCCACGGCTCAAGCTGAACCGAAGCTCGGGTATATTCCCGTTCTGTAAAGCGTAATTCATCCGGGTTCAGTAGTGCTAGGTTCTGTTACTTTCAAATGTCAGTTGGTAGTGTCGGCGTTTGCACACTGTAGATTTTGAAGAATTTGTGATGTGACATTAGCACAAACTAGTGGGTAGTTTGTGGACATTAGACATTCGGCATTCATGATAGTTACCTGTGATTCATATTCAAGAGTTTTACAATACCATCGTGAACCTTAGTTTTTGTTTTGAGAGAATATGGATGATAGGGAAAGATCTGCAAACTTTTCTGCCAAAGAGGCAGAATTCGCTTAATCTCCTCGGTAAGAAAATATAGAAATATCGTCGAATTCAAGCCTTCTGATTCCCAAGCAAACTTCCAGAAAGGGGAGACTTGGCGAAAGATAGAAAGTGAATTTAATAGTATTTCTGGAGAGAATTCCCGTAATGATAAAGTTCTAAAAAAAACGATAATATTAAAAAGAAAACGAAAAAGAAGTTCCCTGATGAAAAATTGTATGTGCGAGGTACTGGTGGTGGTCTTTATCGAGAAACCAAAGTTACGATACTGGATGAGGAAGTCAAAGAAGTTCTTGGCTCGAGCAAAATTGATGGAGACATTTCACAGTTTGATGGAGATAAAAATAAGTTGATACAAATATACTTTGAACATATCTGTTTAAAAATTGTTAGTCTACAATAATAAGTTTCAACATTTTCAACATTTTATTTCAGCAATAATGGAGCAATCCGATGGACAGAATCAAGCTCTTAAGTCTGTTTCAAGCCAAGAAGATTTGAACGAAATAATTATTGAAGAAGCTGTATCTTTGGACGTTTTAGAAGACCACAGTAAGTTGATCGCACTACTTATATAGGTCCATATTCGAGTTATTTCCTTTTCAGTATATGCCTGCACTTCAAGCCCATCGCATCTCCATACTGAAGTTCTACCCGAAAACAGGAAAGAAATTCAGCCACAGATAGAAATTAGCAAAAGTAAATAATAGGTACCTACGTCACAGATTTTCTTACACTTTTTGTTTACTTCTGTAGTGTCTCAAAGTTAAAATCAATCAGGAAATTGGTGAAAGTACAATCCATGATAAGGGCAAGTAAGTCTAAAGCCCTTAAGTAGAATACTCGATGCAAGTCTGAAGCTGCAATTAGCAGAGTTTCCCAGTGGGCAGATGCAAACTCTGCTGTAGAAGCAGCAAAGGCACGTTTTATGGAAGAAGAACAATGCCAAAAACTCAAATTTATGAGAGAAAAGCATGAATTAGAGATGATGAATATGAAGAGGAAAGCAGATGTGGAAATAGAGCTTATGAGACAATATCATCGAGCAAAATTGAAAATATTAGAAATTCAAAAGGCGACGTTACTTAACAAAAAGATAAATTACCTACAAATTCACCTTTTATAATTGCAGAGGGCCGTGTTCTAGAAAATTACCTTTATTTTATATGTTTTTATTATATTAATTATTTACTTGTATTTACACATTTTATACGATATTAAGTAAAAGCTAAGTTTTCTTAAAATAAAAAATTAATTTTTAAAATATTTCTTTATTTTTTACACTCGCGTACAAACATACTCGTCACCATATGATGTACAATGGGTGTTAGGAGCGTTTATAACCTAAAAGACTGTTACATAACATTTTTCACAGAAGTCCATTAAAATAGTTTATTAACTGTAATGTGACTGTATCATTGCCAATCACCCTGTTATCCCCCATATTCTCCACCACCACTTCATTGACAATGTTAATAGCTTCTTGCTGTTGGTCATCAACTGGTGGTATTTCCTCATGCCGCAAACATGCTATATTTTGCAGTATGGCAGTTGCTGCAACAATGGCTTCTACTTTCGATCTTCAGTCGAATCCCCAAGGAAAGAACAGGAAATCGCCTTTTCCAAACACCGATGCACCTTTCAACTGGATTTCTTGTTCTTACTTGGGGCTCGTTAAAAAGGTGCTTTGCAGGAGGGAATAATATTTATTCGTTCGGTAGGGGGTAGAACAATGCCAAAAACTCAAATTTATGAGAGAAAAGCATGAATTGGAGATGATGAATATGAAGAGGAAAGCAGATGTGGAAATAGAGCTTATGAGACAATATCATCGAGCAAAATTGAAAATATTAGAAATTCAAAAGGCGACGTTACTTAACAAAAAGATAAATTACCTACAAATTCACCTTTTATAATTGCAGAGGGCCGTGTTCTAGAAAATTACCTTTATTTTATATTTTTTTATTATATTAATTATTTACTTGTATTTACACATTTTATACGATATTAAGTAAAAGCTAAGTTTTCTTAAAATAAAAAATTAATTTTTAAAATATTTCTTTATTTTTTACACTCACGAACAAACATACTCGTCACCATATGATGTACAATGGGTGTTAGGAGCGTTTATAACCTAAAAGACTGTTACATAACATTTTTCACAGAAGTCCATTAAAATAGTTTATTAACTGTAATGTGACTGTATCATTGCCAATCACCCTGTTATCCCCCATATTCTCCACCACCACTTCATTGACAATGTCAATAGCTACTTGCTGTTGATCATCAACTGGTGGTATTTCCTCATGCCGCAAACATGCTATATTTTGCAGTATGGCAGTTGCTGCAACAATGGCTTCTACTTTCGATCTTCAGTCGAGTCCCCAAGGAAAGAACAGGAAATCGCATTTTCCAAACACCGATGCACCTTTCAACTGGATTTCTTGTTCTTACTTGGGGCTCGTTAAAAAGGTGCTTTGCAGGAGGGAATAATATTTATTCGTTCGGTAGGGGGTAGACCTGGGCTAGCAATATACTCAAATGCTTCTATTATATCATCATATCATCACCCCAATTATAACGCAATTTTCACATCGTAATAAAAGTTACTTTTTTACAAATTGGCCGCCAACAATTAAGATTAAAAAATCACGAATGTTTTTCAAATAATTCCATAGAAAATGATCATTTTTATAAATATTCGTTCTTGGGTTCAGATTTGTACTCTTCTTACAAATGCCGGCATGGCATTATTTCAATAAATAAAAGAATTCTATCGAAGTGGTTTGTGGGGGGCCAATAAGTTTTCTATTCACTTATTTAAGGAGACAAGTTACCCCAACCAATAATAAGTGACTTGACGACACTATAATCGTTTTGAGTAGCTCCCTATATTCGAAAATATATTCTGATTATATAATCTTTGAAGCAGTTTACTTATTTATATTTTTAAATCAAGTATTAAGCACCTTTGCCTTACACTAGTTATCAAATGTAGAGTTGTTTAGGACTTAGGTGCGAAATGTCAAGAAAATATGCGGTAAATACGAAATGAAAATGTACACGGGCTACTGGAAGCGACACGTAGACTAATAAATTGCCCTGCAAAAAGAACTGTAAATGACACGTCGCGTCGCCTAAAATATGACTTGTACGTCTTTTATAATGCATTATTATACTCTTCGCAAATACGAAAACGAAGAGTATATTGCATTTCATCGGCACATTTCTAAAACCGTAAATATCGCTATCAAAGGAAAAGTGTTCATATCATTGGGATGTTTCTAATTGTTAAATTTGCCATGTATACAGTATGTCCGCGGATGGGGTTTACAATAGGTAATGGCTACAATTTTTAATTATTCGAGAAAATGTTATTCTTTATAAAAGTTTTTGCTTCCCTAAGAAATAGTAATGCCGTTGAGAAAAATTATATTTTTTATACGGGGTGATCAAAAATTACAAAAACTTAAAATTCAGTAAAAGTAAACTAGTTCTATTTTTTATTTTGGAACAAAATGTGAAATAAAAAATTTGTTTCAAATTATATGGTCTGTCCAAATTCAAAATTTTATTTGAATATTGGAATGTTTCCCAAATTAGTGGATTTCTAGTAAAATACTTGTCGGTCTTTGTCAAATTGTTAATTGCATTCGAACAAGGAGAATAAATACCAGATAAACAATTATGAATTTATATAAGTGCGTACATATTTGAAGGTTCTGACTTGACTGAATATCACAATTCAAAACTTTCTCCACCAAATTGAACGCATGCTTCTAATCGTTTTCGAAGTTGTACAAATTACCTCTAACTTCCTCAATGGAAATTGATTGCACAGCTGCCGAAATGCGTTATTTTAGAATTTCAACGTCGTTGTCTATGGGTTGATAGTAGATAATTTCTTTTAGACGCTCCCAGAGAAATGTATCCGCAATGATCAAATCTGGACTTCTTGGGGGCCACAAAACTGGACTGCCTCGTCCAATCCACCTTTGCCTAAATTTGCTATTAAGCTAATTACGTACGACGCAGGCATGATTGCCGTAAATCCATCCTGCTGAAAATACATTCTATTACAATATTCCAACGGCAAGGCTTCTAACTGATCACAAAAGAATGTATTAAGCATGTGTAAATAAGAGTTACTATTGCACGTATTTTCAAAAAAGTATGGTCCTATTATGCCATGATATAAAATAACGAACCAGACATTTACTTTTTTTAAATATTGCTTTCCGGTAGAAATTCTAAAATCGGGGTTGGATTCACTCCAATACCTTACGTGTGAAGCTACAGTCCCATTTGTTAAAAAAGTTGACTCCTCGAAGAACATAATAAATTTATAAAAATTCGTGTTGTCACTTAAAATTTCATTTCCTACCCATAAACAGAAATCTAGTCGTTTTCCTCTCTCCTTCTTCTAAGGCATGGTTAAAATGTGGTTTGTATGGAAATACTTTATTTTCATTCAAACATTTTTGAACGCAACTTTTTTTAAACACTTAATGTTTCTCTGCGAAAATTTGGTATTTTCGGCTAATAATGTGGCGGCGTCATTTTGGTCACATTTTTTTCTTTCTCTTTACGCCAAGCACTGAATCAGTTAAAATTTTTTTTACCAATTTATGAACCATTCTCGAAACATACACATTGGGAAATCTCTCACTGAATTTTTGAATAACCTAACACTCTGAACTTTTACCGTAACACTGTACCAAAAGAATTCTTTGCTCGACAGTTAACATTTTAAAAATTATTTTTTAATGCAGATATGTTATACGTAGACGTAACTAGGTAACAACGCACCTAACAATCAAATATAACATTACAGGAATTATACAGGATGTTTCTAAAATAGGATTCCAAATTTATACAGGGTGTAGTATTTGTGAAAATAAAAAATAAAAAAAAATTTGCCAAAAACCGTATTTTAATAAAAATTTCGGAAAGAATGCAACATTCAAATGAAATTTCGGATTTCGATAGACCATATAATTTGAGACGACTATTTTATTTCACATTTTGTTCCAAAATAAAAAAAAAACAGAACCAGTTTACTATTACGGAATTTTAAATATTTGTAATTTTTGATCACCCCGTATAAAAAATATAGTTTTTGTCAACGTCATTACTATTTTTTTAGGCAAGCAAAAACTTTTATAAAGAATAACGTTTTCTCGGAAAGTTAAACATTTTAGCCATTACACCTTCATTCGTGGACATACCGTATATCAATTTTTTTTACATATTATTACATTCGTTCTTAATTTTTAATTTGATAAATACAACAAATTGCCTTTGCTTAACTTGTTTATATTTATTCAACTCTTAGAATGGGTGTAATACGCTCATCTCAGGGTTCGTCGTGGGTTGCTTTTAAAACTTTGCTTTTTTATATTCTATATTTTTTTTAATGCTTTTAGATGAAAAAGTTTTATTTTGTTATGCAACTGAATTGCCATTTTTGTCAATTCAATGCTGCATTGTTAGTTGCCTAATCTATTCTCTGTGCTTGTGATTGAAATGAATTTTGTTTGAAATTTTTATAAAAATTTGATTTTCGAAATATTCAATTAAAAATCATTGGAAATGTTGATACCTTATTTCTATGTCCTTAATTCCCTATTTCCAGCTAATCACTAAAAATCTAATTATAATATGAAGTTATAGTTAATTATACAGGGGAAATCTTATTTACTAAATACTGTGTGTCACTCAAATTTATTATTGTTTTTGGGTTACTTTTGTAACATTTCTGTTCCATTTATTTAAAAATTGTTCATATGGATTGTTTTAAATTTCTCACTTTGCGTTTCGGTTGAATATCAGTGCCTTCCTTTGATATTTGCTGAAATATTGCCGAAAACTGCCGGCTTTCTTAAATATTACGAGATAAGTTATACCTTTTGTATAATAACTTGATTATTAAACGTCTCCTTCCATCTTAGATTATTTTCGTTCAATTTTCCTATTAAATGTATTTTCTTTCAGCATCTTCGGAAACCACCGTCTCCAACTTGTTTATATCTCTCTTTGTTTTTTTATGTCTCTTCCTAGGACCAAGAAACTTTTTATTTTCATAACCTGCTTCTTGCACAATTCCCAGACAGTGTCATTAGTCCAAAAAATTATGATGTCATTTTCCACAACTCCTGCCTCTGACATCTATCCTGAATTTCAGTTTGCCTGATAAATCTTAATCTGGATTTGCCAAAGTTTTATGACTTTCAATTTTTTGTTGAACTGTTATGGTGAATTTTGATGTTTGAAGCTTTTTCTAGATATCCTCCTTCTTATTTCAAAGCAAGGAGCATTTAAGTCCATTTAGTCATTTTGAACTTACCACAAACATTGTCGTGGCACTTGGTTTTGTCGCACTTGGGTTTTATATCACCAAGTTTTATAAATTTTCCCTTTTTTGTTGAATTTTGGCGTTTGAATCTTTTTCCTGATGTCCTCCTTCTCATTTCAAAAGTAAGTCTCATTTCAGTCCGCTTTGTCCGTTTGAAGTTACCACAAACACTGCTGTGGCACTCGGTTTTGTCGCACTTCGGTTTTATATCACTTTTTTGTTAACATTTTGCACCAGCAGCTTATTCTGTAGTCTTCGCTGCTCAATTCTTAGTCTATTTAATCTAGTTTTAACAAAATCTTAATGAAAATTTAACCTACTTAAATTCTAATATTTTTTTCATTTTCAGCATGTTCAGGCTCTAGATTTGGATTCTTATATAGCAGATGACTTGGACTTGTGCCCTGAATCTGGTTTTTGGGATTTTACAATGCTTTTGTGAGCGATTATTTGATTTTACTTTAAAATAATTAAGCCGCAGTAAACACTTTATGTGTCTTCTTAGCAATGTGATTGTACTTTTAATAAATTCTTTAAGATAAGCACTGGCTTTTGTTATTTTTTTTTAAATATTTTTTTGCATTTTTGTTAAGCTAATTATGATACATATCTATCCCACGTAAGCAGGGAGTCATGGTTTGAAATTTATCAGACTGATGATGTTAATATAGGGTTTGAAACTTTTGTAAATATGTGAAGATGTTACGTAGATGTATCGTTCCCTATTACAAAAATAAAACAAAACTTGTTTAAACGCAAAATATGGCTAACACGAGGCATTAAAGTTTCGGCAGAATGGCTTAAAGAAGTGTATCATAAAATGCGTATAACAAATAGCCACATTGATGCAGAATACTATAAAAGATATTTACAAGAAGGTCATCGTAGCTGCTAAAAAATTGTATAATGAGAGATTATACCAGGAATCAAATAACAAATGCAGAACTGTTTGGGGAATAATAAACAATAATATAAACAAAAATCACACATTACTTTAAATAAAACTGAAATAACAAACCATGTTGTTGATTATATTGCTGATATTCCGTACAAAGTGGGTATAGAACAGAATGAAGTTGACAATGACAACATTACTTATCCAATGAAACAGATAGACAATACAATGTTTTTAGGTCCTGTATTCAAAAATACTGTATTTAACGTGATTATGAATTTAGAAAGTTCAAACTCGACGGGAGCAGATTTAATTTCTTCCAAACTTTTAAAAGTTGCTGTAAACTATATCACATATCCTTTAACTTACCTCATTAATATGTCTCTAGAAAATGGTATTTTTCCAGAAATATTTAAAACAGCACGAATTATTCCACTACATAAAAAAGAAGATAAGGGTAATATTGAAAATTATCGTCCTATTTCGTTACTTAGTTCTATCTCTAAAGTATTGGAAAAAATTGTGTTTGACGAAATAGTTCATTTTTCAACAGATAACAAGATATTGAACAACGCACAACACGGCTTCGGAAAAAATAGAAACACGCAGTCGGCTGTATTACGATTTGTAGACAAATTATATACATCTTTAAATTAAAGTAAGAAATGTATAGGTTTATTTATGGATCTAAGCAAGGCATTTGACCTTGTCATCCTTGCTGACTTGCTTAAGGAAAAATTTCAAAGCCACGGTCTTAGGGGGAAAGGTATGTGATTGGTTAACTTCTTATCTCTATAACAGGAAGCAAATTGTGGATATAAACGGTGTTCACTCTAATAAAGTTCATGTAAATATCGGTGTTCCCCAAGGATCAATTTTAGGTCCGTTAATATTTTTAATATTCGTCAACGATCTTCCTGATATATAGAACTGTGGAAGAAATTTAACTATGTTTGCGGATGATAACACTTACTTGTGTAATGAATTGACTATCATAGATGCAATCACAGAGATGCAAAGAATAATTCATTTTAAAAATTGGTTCACTAAAAATAAATTGTCTCAATACTTTCAAAACAGCATTTATGAATTTCACACCTCGAGCATCCATAATTAACGAAAGCTTTTGTTAAAAATTGGAAACAAGTCAATAACTCACGAACAAAGTAAAAAGTTTTTCGGATTACACATAGACAACGTACTAAGGTGGGATATACACACTGAAAATCTATGCAGCAAACTTTCGTCCTTTTGTTATGCACTGCTAAGACTAAAACATATTAGTAATGAGTCAACCTTAATGTCATTTTATCACGCTCAATTTGCATCACGTTTGCGTTATGGTCTATTGTTTTGGGGCTCATTTACACATTTAAATAAAGTTTTTAAAATACAAAAAAGAGCCCTTAGAATTATGGTAGGTATATCTCAGCGGACATCATGTAAAGAAGTTAAAACTTCTAACTCTGCCATCTTTGTTCATTTAGGAAATATTGCTATATGTAAAAAATAATCTAAGTGAGTTTATATTAAACGGTAACTTCCACAATTATGAAACAAGATCAAGAAATTTGCTATCTATTCCAAGACATAGTCTGTCACTATAAGAAAAAAGTCTTAGTTATATAGGAGTCAAATTATATAACAAATTAACCCCAGACTTAAAGGATATACCGAATATTAAATTGTTTAAGAAAAAACTTGTGTCTTTTATAGTACTTCTGAATTTCTTAACATGTAACACATTTTATTACTCTTTGTACTGTAGGTATTACTACTGAATTGTTAATTTTATTTCTTGTTTTGTATTCAAAATTTGTTAGATTGTCTTTTACATTTTACTTCCACATCCACGTAGTGGATTGGAAGTATAGTAATCGCAAAAAAATTTTCAAAAATTTTTATTCGTGAAATAGTTTTAGTCGAGATTTTAAATTTGAGCGAAAAAAAATTTCTGTCTGTCGGTCTGTCTGTCTGTCTGTAACTTTTGTTAAGATATTGACTTGAAATTTTGTACACATATATGTTATAACGAGATCTGGAACTGGATTGTTTTTTGAGGATATCCGGTGAAGGGTTGGGGGTTAAATAGGGGTAAATAGGGGAAAATAAGTAAAGCAAGCTTGTAAGAGTACAGAAAGTTGAAATTCGGTGTATGTACTAGAAGTTAAGGCCTCATATTTTTTTATAATATTTTTCAACCCCCCGCCACCCCTACCTCATTAATGGGGTTGATAAAATAAAGTTGAGATATTCATTTGAAATTTCGTACACGTATGTATTATAACGACGTCTGGAATTAGATTATAATTTGAGATGATTCCGTTGAAGGGTTGGGGGTTAAATAGAGGTAAATAGGGGAAAATAAGTAAAGCAAGCTGGTAATAGTACAGAAACTTGAAATTCGGTGTATGTACTAGAAGCCAAAGCGTCAGATTTTTTATATTGTTCAACCCCCACCAATATGAAAAGGGTTGATAAAATAAAATTGAGATATTCATTTGAAATTTGGTACACGTATGTATTATAACGACATCTGGAACTAGATTATAATTTGAGATGATTCCGTTGAAGGGTTGGGGGTTAAATAGAGGTAAATAGGGGAAAATAAGTAAAGCAAGCTGGTAATAGTACAGAAACTTGAAATTCGGTGTATGCACTAGAAGCCAAAGCGTCAGATTTTTTATATTGTTCAACCCCCACCAATATGAAAAGGGTTGATAAAATAAAATTGAGATATTCATTTGAAATTTGGTACACATATGTATTATAACGACATCTGGAACTAGATTATATTTTGAGATGATTCCGTTGAAGGGTTGGGGGTTAAATAGGGGTAAATAGGGAAAAATAAGTAAAGCAAGCTGGTAAGACTACAGAAACTTGAAATTCGGTGTATGTACTAGAAGCCAAGGCCTCAGATTTTTTAATAATATATTTCAGCCTCCCACCACCCCTACTCCATTATTCAAGGGGTTGTTAAATTAAATTTGAGTTATTCACATGAAATTTAGTACGCATATGTATTATAACGACACCTGGAACTAGATTATAATTTGTGATGATTCCGTTGAAGGGTTGGGGGTTAAATAGGGGTATATAAGGGAAAATAAGTAAAGGAAGCTGGTAAAAGGACAGAAATTTGGGATTCGGTGTATACACTAGAAGCGAAGGTCTCAGGTTTTTTTATTAGTATTTTCCATCCCCCCACCACCCCACTCCCTTATTAAAAGAGGTTTTTTTATTTATTTTTTTATGGCATTGGACCTAATCCATTAGCCAGTTGCATATATTGAAAGCTAACCTAAACAACGTAGTGGATTAATTGAAGACTAACAAAAAGGACGTAAACAGGGACACCCTCTTCTCGCCCAGGGGTCCATCAGGGCATTTATAAAGACACACAGGATTAAGACCACGGATAGTAGGTAAAAAAACACAGGGTTAAACACATAAATGAACAAATCTAAACCTATAGTGCCCCATAATAGCTGGTTTACCTTACTCAGGAAACGTACTATTTCTTTATACATATGTATATTCTTCAGGGATAATAGATGAAGGATATTAAAAGAGTTGTTAAAATTAAATTTAAATTTTCACTTGAAATTTGGTACATTTATGTATTATAACTATATCTAAAACCAGATTATATTTTGACATGATTGCGTTGAAGGAGTGGGGGTAAGTAGAGGTAAATAGGGAAAAATAAGTAAAGCAAGCTGGTAAGAGTACTGCAACTTGAAATTCGGTGTATGTCCTAGAAGCTAAGGCCTCAGATTTTTTAACAATATTTTTCAACCCTTCCACTACCCTTACTACATTATTAGAGGGGTTGATAAAATAAAATTGAGACATTCACTTGTAATTTGGTAGACGTATGTATTATAACGACATCTGGAACTAGATTATATTTTGGGACGATTCCGTAGAAGGGTTGGGGTTAACAGGAGGACTAGGGGAAAATAAGTAAATCAAGCACAGTACAGAAATTTGGGATTCGGTGTATGTACTAGAAACCAAGGCCTCAGATTTCTTTCTAATATTTTTCAAAATCCACCACCTCCGCTTCATTATTAATGGGATTGAAAACATCAAATTGAGATATTCACTTGAAAGTTAGTACACGTATGTATTGTAGTGACATCTGATTGAGATGACTGCATTGAAGGGGCGGGAGGTGGTAGGTAGTGAAATAAGTAGGGTAAACTAGAAACTTCATTTTTAACGTATATGATAGAAACCAACTCCTCAAACTTTTCTATGACATCTGCCCCAAATATTAAAATTCTGTGACCAATAATTTCCACATACTAGAGTGCAAATATAGTTAAGATGTTTCCTTTAAAGCGACTTGGATGAAGAATCTGGATGTGGAAGTAGTGATTCCTTAGGCAGCGGTTTTTAATATTGTGATGCGTAATTTTATTATCTGTAAAATTATTTTAATCTGTATTTTGCTGACTTTTCCTATACTATGTAACATAGTCTTCTGGAATTAATTTATCATTATTATTATTTTTACGCTTGGAACTTCTGTCGTGACCCCATCAGACGTGACTTTCTACTATTTACATTATAATGCGCTAGTATTTAAGCTGATAGAAAAATACTACGTCAAGTACATAAATTGATGACCTGAACGACAACATTCGTGACTTGGACTGTAGTTGTATTTTAGTTTTAATCATCTCCCGATGATGCCAACGTGGTTGACGAAACGCACGTTGTATGTTAGTATTCGAGTGTAGTGTTCAAGTGTTTTGATGCTTGTGAAAACTATTTCAAAGGCATTAAATAAAACTAACAAAACTACTAAATTGTTGAATAGTTTTCATAACTATCCATTGATTTACAGCTAGTGAGCTTGGGATATACGTCACTTGAATCATAATCAGTCAAATTCCGCTTACGCGGCCCTGAAATGGCCTTATAAATCATCATATTACTTAATAAAATTACGTCGGATATTTTACTAACCAAGAGGAAACAATAAATTATCGAACTCTATTAATAGCAAATAACTAATTTTAGAAATTAATTTATTGTATTGTACTTATTATTATTAAACGTCTGAACTGACAAATATTTATTTTCATCTTTTTCTTTCGTAACATTTATAATAATAAGAACTAGAGTAAACATTATACTCTTCGCCAACTTACTGCACTTTTTATTTAATTGTTGCACATTCTATAGGATACTCTTAGTTGTTTTCGTAAATATTAGTTTTAGATATTAGTTTTTGTTTAATTGCAAAACAAAAAAATATATTTTTATCTATTGATCGATTTTTTCAAAAACAATAGGGTTCTTCCTCTAGCTAACACTAACTTACTTTCCAAGTTTCAATACAATCAGACTTTTCTTTTTTTCTCTACGAGCAACACACACTACAGTGTGATATAGGTATATAGGAATTATATAATTAAAGGCAAATTCAAAATAACTGGTACGGTCATACCGAACCTACTTCCTCGCTAAAAAATCTTTCATGGAATTTTTGCGAGGATACGCGCTAATGGAATATAAGCGAGATCGATCAATTGGTTTTGGCTCTAGGCTAGGAGTTGGTCACACAAAAACATACACACACAGGTTTTTCTATAAACCTCTTTCCAGTACCTGGAAAAGGTAACAGAAGAGCAACAAACCAACAAAAAAGACATTTCCCTGAAACAAGCCTAAAACTGACAATGGAGTGATGTTAAAAGTGTTGCCCAAGGAATCACTACTTCCACATCCAGATTTTTCATCCAAATTAAAGAAAAACATCTTCATTAATTTTGCACTCTAATATGCGGAAATAATTGGTCATAGAATTTTAATAACACTTGAGGCAGATGTCATAAAAAAATTTGAGACCTTGGTTTCTAGCACATACGCCTAAAATGAAGTTTCTGGACTCTTATTAGCTTGCTCTACCAAATACAATGACATATCATTACAATATACACGCGCATCAAATTTCAAGTGAATATTATTTCCATTCTATTTCATCAATAATGGAGTGGGAGTGGTGGAGGGGTTGCAGAACGTCATAAAAAAATCTGAGGCCTTAGCTCCTAGTATATACACTAAATCTCAAATTTATGTACTCTAACCAGCTAGCCTTACTTATTTACCCCTATTTAACCCCCAACCCTTCAACGGATACGTTCAAAAAGCAATCCAGTGCCAGATTTCGTTACAATACATACATCTACAAAACTTCAACTCAATATTTTAAAACGTGCGCACAAAAAAAAAGTTAAAGATCGACAGACAAACAGAAAATTTTTTTCGCACAAGTTTAATATCTTGACGTTTCATGACATTCTAAACCTAAAAAATAACAGATCTTCACCTATCTATTAGCTAACTAGTATTGGAGCCTATATACTCTATGCATGCTTAAAGTGAATTATTTATTATTTGTTTGCTTATCGTAATGAAACATATTCTTTATAGGATTTTGCAAACAGCGGAAAAAAATATCTATGAGAACTGAAAAAAAAACTACATGTAAAAAATAATGAAATCTTTGCATTCTTTCGATAACCTGACTTCTAGTTATGCTAGCAAATCAAAAATTCTCATTATAACACTAGCATCCAACATAGCCCCCTACGGATAAGTCGATTAAACTAATATCTACATGACCCCCCTACAGTATGAAGATTCAGTTAAAAATGAGAAGAAAGGCCTAAAATGAAATTTATTTACCTACTTTGTCATAACAAAATGTTCATTCTAATGGATTACATTTTCATAATATCTCTCATTCAGTTTCTTGGAAATGCTTAGGCTTTGAAACGTTTCTCGCCCATATTCCGAGCTCATCAGAAAGGCATAAAGCCACTCATAACGATGTGTCATGCAAAACCAAGGCAATATCCATGAATAAGTATGAAATATTTATGTGACATTGACTGATAAAAAACAACAGATCTTCACCTATCTATTAGCTAACTAGTATTGGAGCCTATATTCTCCATGCATGTTTAAAAGTGAATTACTTATTATTTGTTTGCTTATGGTAATGAAACATATTCTTTATAGGATTTTGCAAACAGCGGAAAAAAATATCTATGAGAACTGAAAAAAAAACTACATGTAAAAAATAATGAAATCTTTGCATTCTTTCGATAACCTGACTTCTAGTTATGCTAGCAAATCAAAAATTCTCATTATAACACTAGCATCCAACATAGCCCCCTACGGATAAGTCGATTAAACTAATATCTACATGACCCCCCTACAGTATGAAGATTCAGTTAAAAATGAGAAGAAAGGCCTAAAATGAAATTTATTTACCTACTTTGTCATAACAAAATGTTCATTCTAATGGATTACATTTTCATAATATCTCTCATTCAGTTTCTTGGAAATGCTTAGGCTTTGAAACGTTTCTCGCCCATATTCCGAGCTCATCAGAAAGGCATAAAGCCACTCATAACGATGTGTCATGCAAAACCAAGGCAATATCCATGAATAAGTATGAAATATTTATGTGACATTGACTGATAAAAAACAACAGATCTTCACCTATCTATTAGCTAACTAGTATTGGAGCCTATATTCTCCATGCATGTTTAAAAGTGAATTACTTATTATTTGTTTGCTTATGGTAATGAAACATATTCTTTATAGGATTTTGCACACAGCGGAAAAAAAACTACAACTATATGAAAACTAAAATAAAAACTATATGCAAAAAATATTAATGAAATCTTTACATTCTTTCGATAACCTGACTTCTGGTTATGCTAGCAAATCAAAAATCCTAAAATAAATTTGTCCAACTTCTTATTTGACATTCTCGTTATCGAAGGAATGCAAAGATTTTATTAATATTTTTTACATATAGTTTTTCCTTTAGTTCTCATAGACAGTTTTTCTTTTTTTTTTTTTTCGCTGTTAGCAAAATCCTATAAAGAATATGTTTCATTCTAAATCTATTTCGACAAGAAAAATGTTTGAAATTTTTTCTACGATTACTATACTTCCACTTTACTACATGGATGTGGAAGTAACTGAATACGTCAAAAACTCGAACATGAATTTTTGGATACTTTCTTCACTCTCTAAATATATCTACAGAGCATACTAAGAATTTTTGTTTGATATAATGAGATATATTATTCAATTAAATTAAATGATAAAAAAGATTAGACTACAATGCCAATTTAACTGAATCATATAGGTACAAAAATAACGAAGGATAGGCAAGATTTTTTAATTAATTAAGTGAAATTATTTGTCCTTAATAAATAGCATCAATCGGGTCATGTCCCTATCTTAATTATGGTACATCCTATCGTGCTAATAACCATTATTATGTGCTATAATTAAAGTGGTTTAGTAACCCACATAACCTTCCTCAAACTAATTAAATGGATACTAAATCCATGAGTCCATGACTAACTCAGTACACTAAAATTTTAGCAAAGCCCTGACTATCGTAGGTCGACATATGCGTGGGGACCCGTTCAATGAGGAAGAACACTTCCCGAGGAAGTCACTTTTAACCACTACATCCTACATAATCTGCCACTATTTTACGAGGTATGTTAATCTGGTATCGACCAATTTCCCAAAATTTACGGAACTGCTTTTAATCGGATACAACTTTGCGCGTGTGATAAATCACAGAAACCAATATTAAACATTACCCACTTATAATAGACCAGTAGGAAGGGACAAAAAATTATTAAAAAATGCATTTTTGAGCCGGGAGCAAAGTATTGATTGATTATTATGTATTCTTTGCCTTTAAGCAAGATTATCACTATGTGTACTTCGTAAACTGTGTTTATCTTTTAAATTAATAATTTAAAAAGGGAACGACTTTTTTTCACGTTTTGCTTTATATCTCCTCTTCCGCTCATTTTCCCCCATATGTACCTAATTAGTTTTTTGTTCCTCACTGAATTATCTAAAAAAATGAGACTGGTTTGAAGTCACTAGGTGTATAAATAGTGTATAAATTTGAAAAACTGCCTTTCTTCGACATTAAATAACTTGGAAACGGAAACACCTAGAAGTTTGAAACCTTCAGAAATTGTTACTTACAATGATACAAAAAAGTCTAAATTTCAATAAGATCGGTTTTTAACTTTTTAAGTAATAAATGCTATTCTTCTTATCAATAAAAATTGACCGAGATTGACTGTTTAGATTGTGTCTATATTTAGCATCTAATTTTTAAAGTTGGCTTGCGATCGATTGCGAAAATAAGTGTGTCATTTTGTCATGCAATAGTGTCTGATAAACGCCTACTGGAAAATTTGGGGAAAAAATTGAGGTTAGTACTTTGGGTTTTCCTAAAATATTGTGTGTAAAAGTGAGGATACAGACACGTCGAAATTCTGAAAATCTTGATGTACTTTAGTTAGTAGTTGTAATAACAAGAATATTTCATAAAAAATTATAATTGTCCAGGGTGGATTTAGGGGAGGAAGTGTATTTAAAATTTACACACAGGGTTATGGTTTTTATAAAATTCAATGAGAAACACAGTTGGTCGTCTAAAAAAATTCAGGGAATATATAAATGAAGTCAACACGAAGACTCAAATGCCCCGTAGAATTCTCTGAAAGAGAACCTCACGTGAACAGAAAACAGGACACAAAGTGAGATACGTAAAAATGTGAAACAACCTTGGATAACTGTCGAAACCACAAATGAAGTACAAACCAGGAAATATTTGAAGGCTTAAGGAGACAACACTACTTTGGGGCGGAAGTGACTGACGGGAGAATTCAGATCCTTTGTGGAAGAATTCTTATCTACACGACGCGACGTCTATACAGAGCTGGAGTCACATGCTGGCCACAATAATTGCAAGGAATTCAACGCGGCCTTCAATACTGAAATGAGAAATAGAGGCAAACATACAACTTAGATCTGGTCAAGCCGCTAGGAGTCACTAATATTAAGACCGAGAATGTCTAACTTGAGGCTTGCATATAATAGCATCTTAGTTGCAGTAACCGAGGATGAGGCCATTTCTGTTTCACAGTATTGAGAAAATACGAGAATTCTTGATTCTCGGTTGATATTATGAAGAACTTCAAAAGTATTTGTGTACTAAAACAGGAGAACAACATGTGGAGCATTTATTGTTATGAACAACTTTTTTAGGAAGATATGAATATTTCTTATGGTTTGGTTGATACCACAAAGATTTCTAAGAGTACCTTTTTTGCAACCAGTTCAATGAGCCATAAAAAGATTCGAGTAATAAATAATACAAAAAAAGATATGTGGTTGATATCAACTAAACATCGAGTACTCATAGACATGCAGCCACGAGCAACATTTGAAAATTTTATCTTATTTGTAACGCACGTTATTGCAAATATATTGTTCTCTGTTTCACTTTAATAGCATGTAGTTCCTCGTACTTTTGGAATGAGGTAAGTTGGGTTATGTGAGTAATATGAACTTGGTACTGACAGGTCTCCATACGGGAACTCAAGTCTGAAACACCTTGCATAATATACATTCTTTTTTTCCCTCCCCTTGGCTTTGGATGAACCATCAGACAGCAGCTCTTGATTTATAATATACTGATGCAAATGCAAACAAGACTAATCCATTCTAATTTTTAATCCTTTATTATTCCCTATGCACTACCCTAAAACAGAACTATATAACATTGTATATCCGTACCACACATACGTGTAAATGCACCCATACATACACCTAAGCGTACAAATCTCTCCACCACCGGGATATATACAGGGCCACACCTTTCACGTCAAGGGGTCCATCTTGACGACTTTATAAAGACATCGACAAAGGTAGGGGACCACGCTATGATAAGGTTTAAAAATAACACAGGGATAGTTAACACTGAGGATCTAACAAATCTAACCTAAAATTACTTTATTTATAAACTTGTACTTGTTGCTTTAAGGAAATTAAATAATGCTGTGAAAGCTTCGAAATTTTCTGAGGTCAGTATATTATTAATATTTAGTGGAAGATGAAATTTCAGTTCTATTAATTTGTCCATTAAAAGCTTCGTGTGATTTTGGTTAAGTACACAATTAAAAAATATATGGTTTATATCCCCATATTGTCTAGATGTACAAAAATTATTCGTATATATTTTTATTTTAAAAAGGTGTGATGCGAACCGGCCATGATTAAATTTGAGTCTTGCAATAGATGTGTAAAATTGTCTAGATATGTGCACATTATTATACCAATGTCTGTTGGGGAGTTTAGGGTGTATCAAAAACTAATTCGTTGATTTGTCGACGTAAGCATTTTTATATATTTGTTCCCACTCTTTTTTTGCCTTCTGTTTGTATATTGGGATTAGGTCGGTGTAAGGTATTTCCTTAATTTCCCTTGTGCTATTTACAGATAGTCTACTTATTCATTATATTCTAAGCCACAATCTGCCTTTATTCAAATAATTTTAACAATGAAGTTAATGTTTACTGTCTGCTGGTATACTTTGAAAACCTCCCCAATGAGGGGTGATTTAATATTGTCTACGTTCTTCAAAGACTCTACGAGGGACTTTAAGTCTGCAAGAATAAGTGCTGTCTTTATCTTATTGTTTAGCACGTACTTAAAGGCTTCTATTATGGCATAAGCTTCGGCAGAGAATGAGGCATGTCTCAAAAGCTTTATTTTTTCTTCATGGCTTAATGTGGCACAAATAATGCACAGCCTACACCCTGCTGACTTTTTGATTCATCGGTATAAATTTTGACGTAATCCTCGAAATTTCGTAAGTTTTCAAAAATAAAGTGCATTTATTAATTACACTATTTTCAACGAAAGGTGGTATAACCGTCGGAATTTGATAGAGAAACCATTTTAAATCTAACTGATTTTGTGATCATGTGTGGTCAATTATGATGTCCCTATATTTCGACGTTTCAACAAATGCATTTGTCAGTGAAGGAGATGGTTTGAGTCTACAATATTTGTTAGTGAGGTCTTGTATAGTCAGAACGTAAATGGAATGACAAAGAGAATTTTGGTTTTGTGCAAAAAGTTTTAGGATCAATTTTTCCGCCAAGAACTGTCTCCTTAAATGTAAAGGTGGTTCTAATGCTTCAGCCCTAAGAGCCTCGATGGGCGTCGAATTCATAGCTCCTATATACAGCCACAGGCATTTGTTCTGGAGAATGTTAAGGATTTAATAAGGTATTGTTAGCGGTTCCATAGAAAATACACCCGTAATCAAAAGTTGATCGAATTGTGGCTCTATAAATTAACACGTCTGTTTTTATATCAGCTCCCCAGGATACTTTGCATACGGCTCTTAGTATATTTACATATTTTTCACTCCGTACAAGTAAATTGTTTATATGTCCCTTCCAGGTTTGCTTTTGGTCTAAGATAAACCCAAGATATCCTGTTTCTTCCTTATAGTTCAGATTTATATTAGCTAAATTAATATTATCAAAATTTGGAATATTATGCAGATAAAATACATTCTTTTAATGAGAATTGACGCTTTAATTTTTAGCCCGAAGGTACTGTTATAGCAGAAAAAACATATTTTTCCTCTTTAGCATAGTTTTTAATAAAAGCAAGTTTTCACTTTTTTTATTACTATTTGACTAATTCACAGGCCTGCGCAAAAAATTTTTTTGTTCTGCGGTTTTAACTTTGTAAGGTAATTTTTACTAACCTTCAAATGCTAAATCTAATTTTTCTATGAAATTTCCGGTATCACGTAAGAATCTCGAACCAATGACGATACAAGTTAAATTTGGAATATATGTATTTATTGCTACAAAAGCTACATGAATAAATTAATGGGAATTAAAATATAAAAAGTATACCATAACTGTGATGAAATGTCTAATTCAAAATGATAAATAGAAAACCAAAGAATATACAAACATTATACAGCGGGATCAGGTTGAGAATTAACACGTTTCCTCTTTGTTTTAAATGTGCGTATAGTTGATTTACGTTATGTTGATCTTGAAGAGTTTCGGTTTTTAGAGACCAACAGTAATCGGCCAACATGTTTACATCCCATAGTCTTTGATAAAGTCTCTCCATTTCTTTTATGTCTTGGTGAAACCTTTCATCCTGTTCTCCACTGTAGTCACCTAAGTTCTCTGGAAAATAGTCCAGATGAGAGAACAGAAAATTTAATTTTATGCTCATGTTGCATCCAAGTATCCACAGCTTTTCCAACATATTTTCTACAATTGTTTTATATGTAGGATCTCTAAAATTTCCAAAAAACTTTGTTGCAACTCCTTTAAATGAATTCCATGCCTGCAACTCCGCGACATTCACTGAATTATGTATCCTTCATTAGTTTCCGTATTTGTGGCCCATCAAATACGCCTTCTTTTATTTTTGCTGCAGATAAAGCTGGAAATTTACTGAAGAGGTATTGAAAACAAGGACCCCCACTCTTAGAAAGCGCTTTTACAAATTGCTTCATAATTCCAAGTTTTATATGTAAAGGTGGAAGTAAAATTTTCTGAGGGTCAACTAAGCTAATATATACTATATTTTTGGCTCGAAGGCCACTCTTTTGTTATCCAATGTTTATTATGAGCTCTACTATCCCATTCACACAAAAAACATGGAAATTTGGTAAAACCTCCTTGTTGGCCCAATAACATCCCAGATACTTTAAAATCTCCACATATAACCCACTTATGCTCATTATATTTAATTTTTTCCAAGACTGTTCGGAAATTTTCGTAACTTTCTTTTAAATATACTGAATGTGCAATTGGAATAGAAGCATATTTATTTCCATTATGCAGTAACACACTTTTCAAGCTTCTTTTCGAAGAATCGATAAATAAACGTCAGTCACTAGGGTTATAAACCTCCTCTCCTAACTGCCTAATAACATCAGTGATGCTCACACAATATACAAGCTGATCTTCCTTTGTAAAGAAGGGCTGAAATTCTTTCTCACGATTTCTGTACCAATAAAATGTAGTACCAGGTGCTAACAAATTTTTTTCTTTTAACCTCGACCCCAAAATCTCACTATTCTCTTTGCTTAGACCTAAGTCACGTATTAAATCATTTAATTCAGTTTGATGAAAAAGTTGAGGGACAGTGTCTTTATCGTCTGATAAAAATACGACATCTTCATTTACAGCTGCATCTGATGACGTACTTCTGACTGAAGATTCAACATTCTCCAACACCACCGGTGGTATTGGAGTGGGCATATCTGGTAGATGAGGGACTGGCCTTATAGCTAAATTTGAGTAATGTATACCTGTCTTATTCTTTCTGTTGTAACCAACCCACTACACTGCATAAACAGAAATAACAATCATCGTAGTGATTTTTTGGCTCACGCCAAACCATCGGGATGCCAAATGGCATAGCTGAGCGTTTACCTTATTGCCAGTATCGTAATCCCTCCACGCACGTCTTGCATACAATATGTGGAGCACATGAACGGTCCTGATCACCTAATTTATCACCTAATTTTACATTAAAATATGAGTAGTAAACGTTTTTCACAAACGAAGTAATATTGCGTCTCTGGTTTTTTATCGCGTAATTGCCACATATGTAACAAAAGGAATCAAGACTATTTATGCAAGTTCTTCTAGATGATCCTGGTTTATTTGCCATTTTTAAAATAAGTAAATAAACCAACACAGATTTAATGGTTTACACACTGAACTTTCACAATTCTGTCCACTATCAAACTGAATCAGTTAAGTTTAAAATTGCCTGACTCGTCCAAGTGTTTATACCTGCTGTTGGTTAAAGTGACAATAAAACAAAAACTTTTCAGATAAAAAACAATAGGAAATGATATACCTACATTTGACAATTTTAAGAAATATAAGCCCAATGTATAAGAGACGCCGGTCGGCGTTATTCCTAGAATAATACTGATATAATTCTAATTTATGACTGTTAATTGTTTATATTTTTCGACGTCTCGAGTCCGTGACCGAGAATTTAGGCAGGCATAGAGGTTTTCTTACACAAAGAACCATTCAGATTGAGAATGTTGTAAAGATATGTTGTAACAAGTGCTAATTTGTTCTTTTGCGATAATATTAATTAATTATTTCTCACCCTTACACAATGCGACACTAAAATGGATTTATGGAAAATCTGTACGTGATATGTAAAAACTGGTGTCATTTTCGACTTTAACGCATCTAATGTGACAAAAATAACAAATTTTCATATAAACCGCCAAAACTTCGCAGGCCTGTGTTATCTTTATTTAACAATTTCTGTGTATTTACTCATCACTAACACATTTAAATATCATTATTAAAGTCGCCCTGTAGTAACCGTTTACTCGAGAATTGCAGCAACAATGTAATATTATAGAGTTTCCTCAACAAGGTGTTACTTTACTGTTCTTCTGCGAACCATAGCCATTATTTGACATAGTTGCATAAACGAATATGCCACACTGCGTGCCATGTTGGCGTTGCAAATATGAGTTTGGTAATGTCTCTAGTCCGTGAATAGTGTGTGAAAATATGCAACAGGATGTTGTCGCAGGCCTTTTGCATGAGGGTATTGTTCTCTCCGGCTGTGACATAACGCTACACCTGGAGAACGATTGCTTACTACATTTTGCTTATTTGTTTTCTTTCTATTCCGGAATCTCCAATCGTCGTGCATAATTTATGCGCTATAACTAATTTGTTCATGTGCACTACGCCAAGTACAATGCACTAATTGTTCTAGGTCTGCAAACGCATAGTCTAGCCTTAGGGAATAATTCATTGCCTTGACACTTATTGAGCTATTAGTATTCCGTAAAGGACAAATAGCCTAGGCAAAAGGGAGTTTTAGAAAAAAAAATTCCAACCGGAGTCTATCAGCGGAAATATTCATCTATTAGTATGTATAACTATTGTACCTAAAATTCAACAGCTGAAAATTAGTACGTTTAATTAACAGGTGAAGTAACGGAAAACAAGTTTTTGGCTTGCGTAACTTTATCTTTAGGTGTTACGAAAATACGTCCGTGGAAGAAGTTGTGCTGAGGCGTCCTCAATCGGTCAGCATTTCTTGTCACAACATTCATATTATCTGAGTAGCTGCTTTTGTTTATTGTAAATACATTCTGATATCTTTTGAGGAACATTACAAGGTTCAAGTAATACACTGATGGAATAGTCAGGAAGTTCTGCTTTTTAAATAAAGGCTTCCAAGAGGTGTTTCCTCTACAATTATACATGCACCTTAGGATACGTTTTTGAGTGACAAATAGTTTGCTGGTGATAGAGAAGATGCCCAGAATATGATACCATATGAAATGTTAGACTGAATGTAGGAAAAATAGAATATTCTTAGCGGATCGATGGACAACTGGTCTTCGAGCATTCTCAAAACTCCACAAGCTGCACTAAATTTAGAATTTAACTGGTGTACATGATAGTCCCAACTTAGGGTAGTGTCTATCGTGACTCTCAAAAATTTTGCTACGTCGACATTTGGTATAGATTTTAAATCAAGTTCAACATATAAAGATTCAGTTGTATTTTTGGTTTTTGAAAATGTTACCAGTGAACTTTTATCAATATTCAGCTTAGGACTATTTTCATTACACCACTGAGTCATATTATTGATAACAAGTGAGGATTTACGTGATAGTGTCGGATAGTGAGGGCTAGCTAGGATAACCGATGTATCATCAGAAAACTGAAAGACCGAGTCTGCTCCTAGTTTATCACTTACATCATTTGCAAAAATTTAAAAAAAATAAAGGGCCCAATACGGATCCTTGTGGGATGCCTTGCATTATTTTGTTTTTACCTGAGGAGTAGTGTTGACTGACACTTACAAGTTGATACCTGTTTATTAAATACGACTTTATAAGATCCAAACATTTGTCTCTGATACCATAGCTTGCTAATTTTAGGTAAAGAGTCTCGTGGTTTATGGTGTCGAATGCCTTTGGCATATCAAAGTACAGCCCAGTAATTTTGTTTCTTTTGTCTAACGCATCATGAATTTGTTTTAATGCGTTGAAGATTGCAAGTTCGGTGGACTTTTTTTCCCGGAATCCATATTGGTGTTTCACTAAGATGGCATGTTTACTTAGGAAGGACAGTATTTAATTATATATTACTCGTTCGATAATCTTTGACACAACCGGGAGCAGTGAGATGGGTCTATAATTGCACATGTCATTTTTTGCTCCCCTTTTAAAAACCGGTATAAATTTGCCTATTTTTAAATCATCGGGAAACTCACCAGACAAAAGGGGGCGTTGGGTATTGAGGGTTTTTGCTCTGGTAATGTAAATTGTCTACTAAATATGTTAGCTACTTCGACAGGATCACTAATTTCAGTAATTTCTCCCTCGTGGTTGTCGTTCCATTTTAACTTTATGTGTTAGTTTTTGTTTTATTAGATGATGATAATATTTTTGTGTCATTTATGTCTTTTTTGTGACTGCGCAAGTATTTTTTATAAGTTTTCCTTTCCTGCCTATATAATAGAAGAATATTTCTACAATTTGTTTGTCTATATAGTCTGAACAAATCATCTATATAATTATAAATGGATTACGTTTAATTTCAATTCTTGCGGTTAAGCCATTGGTTTCATTGCTGACTTTTCCTCCGAGAAAACGAGACAAGCATTTTATTTGCATCATAGCTCCGTTAGTTTTTATGCTAACGACTTTTACCAAAGCCCATTATGAAGGTCTTTTCAAGTACTTTAAAGAAGGCCTGACAATCTTTCTTCAAAAAAATTCGTCGTTTTTCCTTTATTTACCGTTGAAAGGTTCGAATTCAGTTTTCGGCGAACAAACATCACCTTCGTCACCTTTAACGAGCCATAACTCGGTTCGTATTGCATCTACATAAATAAAAAGACAAATCGATTTTTTTCTTCTCCAATTATTTTATAAGCTTCATTTTAACTCCTGATGATTTTCTTGATAAAATTTAAGGTTTTCGAGTCATTCGTGAAAAATCGTTCTAAAACATGCATTTTTTAAATGAAAAATCAACATTTCCAATCGCAAATAGTTCGAAAAATATTGATTTATCGAAAAAACTTCATAGAACAGTTTTTGCTTAGAATTCATCCCTCCATAGATTTATGCGGCTACTTTGACTGTACTAATTTCCACCCCCTAGAAGGCCACCCCTTCTGCGGTTAAGCGTACATCGGTACTATATATAACTTTTGTTCCTTGAGCCATTCACTACTTACTGTCCAAATTTCACGTTAACCGGTGTTATCCGACAGAACTCTGACGTAATAACCTATAGTAATCGCAAAAAAATTTTCAAAAATTTTTATTCGTGAAATAGGTTTAGAATGGCATGAAACGTCAAGATTTTAAATTTGAGCGAAAAAAAATTTTCTGTCTGTCTGTAACTTTTTTTTGTCCGCACGTTTTCTCCGGAACGGTTTAAGATATTGACCTGAAATTTTGTACACGTATATATTATAACGAGATCTGGAACTGGATTGTTTTTTGAGGATATCCGGTGAAGGGTTGGGGGTTTAATAGGGGTAAATAGGGGAAAATGAGTAAAGCAAGCTTATAAGAGTACAGAAACATGCAATTCGGTGTATGTACTAGAAGTTAAGGCCTCAGATTTTTTATAATATTTTTCAACCCCCCACCACCCTCTACTTCATTATTAAAAAGGTTGATAAAATAAAATTGAGATCTTCAATTGAAATTTAGTACACGTATGAATTATAACGACATCTGGAACAAGATTATACCTTGAGATGATTTCGTTGAAGGGTTGGGGGTTATTTAGGGGTTAATAGGGGGAAATAAGTAAAATAAGCTGGTATGAGTACAGAAACTTGAAATTCGGTGTATGTACTAGAAACCAAGGCCTCAGATTTTTTAATAATATATTTCAGCCCCCACCACCCCTACTCCATTATTCAAGGGGTTGATAAAATAAAATTTACATATTCACATAAAATTTAGTACGCATATGTATTATAACGACATCTGGAACTAGATTATATTTTGAGATGATTCCGTTGAAGGGTAGGGGGTTAAATAGGGGGTATATAAGGGAAAATAAGTAAAGCAAGCTGGTAAAAGTACAGAAATTTGGGATTTGGTGTATATACTAGAAGCGAAGGTCTCAGGTTTTTTACTGGTAATTTCCATCCCCCCACCATCCCCACTCCCTTATAAAATAGTTGAAAAAATTAAATTTAAATTTTCACTCGAAATTTGGTACATTTATGTGTTATAACTATATCTGAAACTAGATTATATTTTGATATGATTGCGTTGAAGGAGTGGGGGTAAGTAGAGGTAAATAGGGAAAGATATGTAAAGCAAGCTGGTAAGAGTACTGCAATTTGAAATTCGGTATATGTCCTAGAAGCCAAGGCCTCAGATTTTTTAATAAAATTTTGAATCCTTCCACTACCCTTACTACATTGGTTGATAAAATAAAATTGAGATATTCACTTGTAATTTGGTAGACGTATGTATTATAACGACATCTGGAACTAGATTATATTTTGGGATGATTCCGTAGAAGGGTTGGGGTTAATAGGAGTAACTAGGGGAAAATAAGTAAATAAAGCTGGTAAGAGTACAGAAATTTGGGATTGTATATACTAGAAACCAACACCTCAGATTTCTTTCTAATATTTTTCAAACTCTACCACCTCCGCTTCATTATTAATGGGATTGATAACATAAAATTGAGATATTCACTTGAAAGTTAGTACACGTATGTATTTTAGTGACATCTGATTGAGATGACTCCATTGAAGGGGTGGGAGGTGGTAGGTTGTGAATAGTGGAAAATAAGTACGGTAAACTAGAAACTTCATTTTTAACGTATATGGTAGAAACTAACTCCTCAAACTTTTCTATGACATCTGCCCCAAATATTATGAAAATTCCACATACTAGAGTGCAAATATGGTCAAGATGTTTCCTTTAAAGTGACTTGGATGAAGAATCTGGATGTGGAAGTAGTGGTTCCTTAGGCAGCGGTTTTTACTGTGAGCTATATTAGTTCAATGCTTGACATCGAAACTTCATCGGATGTCATTTCTCAGAGGATTTTAAAGAAATAGTGAGTTGATTCTGACGCATAAACATACATATCAGACTAGCCAAATACAAACACGGATCCACTATTTTCAGTTGACTTTCCTCCGCACTGGCAGGATACGATTTGAGATACGACAATTTCCGTCTCGCAATGAATATCAGCTTGTCTTAGTAGAAATCCAGTTTCTTAGGAGATTTCTAACATTTTACAGTGATCCTTGGTAGAAGAGAAATCTTTAGTGTTAATAGAACTTAGTCATTCGGGATATCTTTCGACGGTTTTCTAAACTGAGTGAAGATTACAAATGTGTTGTTTCCTTCTTAAAATAATTCATTAATTTCTTGCAGAATTACTTGTTTGTATCGGAAAACAATGAAACGTATTTATTCAACTAATTGAAAATGGTAAAATACGTATCTCATTTCAGATAAGCAGTGGTACATACCACTACCATTCAAAGGACGGTACTAACATTAACAGACTGCCGTCTAGAGCTTTTGTATTGTCGGTATATATCTCCCGCTCGACCTACCACTCACACAGTGCACTAATGCCTTCAACTGGCAAGCATCAATTGATATAATTTCGGAGCAAATTAAAAGTTCGTCGCGTTCGCATCACCCTGGACGGACCTGTATATTGAATACGATAACTAGGAAAGCATCAATACTTCTAGGTTTACTAATTTTTGGGATTTTGTAAATGGGAATACTGTTCCTAATATTGACCCATCAATAGATGCTATTTCTGGGTGAACTTTTGCTCGAAAATGGTTTAACGAAAATATTTGTGACAAATTATCTGCCATATATCTTGACAATAATATTTAGTATGAAGGTTTAGGTGAGCAAGAAATGTCGGTTCTAATTTGGGTACAAAGCCAGTTTGACTTTAGTATTAGTAAGAACTTACGGCCTTAAAACTTAACGTATTATTTTTTGAATCGATAAATATTTCTTTATTTTCATCCCATCAGAATTTATGCCACTTAACGATAATCTACGTGTCGCACAGGTAAGGCTTCAGGACTAGTGCTTAGCTTATCTACTTGACTTCAGTTTATGTGAGACTGACATCTGTATAGTTTCACACCCAATAGTATTCCATCTCTTATAATTGCACCTATGCAAGTTGATCATTTGTATTAACTCAAGTGTAACATTATGGACTTAATGAACAGAAATAGCGTATAAGCTTGTTGACAATTTTTTTTTCTAAAAAGGTATGTATCTAAAATTAGAATTAATTCCTTGTAACTATTATTTATTACTCAAATCTTTTTATATAAAAATAGCAAGATATTATTTATACAAAATGTTGTCCACATTGCACATATATTTTAGTTCTCACATTGTACAACTAATGCAGCTAGAATTCTTAGAATCCAATGGTAATATTAAATTTCTCATAAAGCGATGTAATAAACATTCTTTATGGTAACAGTACAAGTCATAGTGAGAGCAAAAAAATGTTTTACAGATTTGCACATAATTATCAGAGATATGAACTTGTGTTTATTTTGGACCTGACAATTAATTATTGGAGTATTGATGTTACTAGGGTGTCGTAAAATCGAAACGAAGAATTTTCTAAAACAGGAGTTTTAAATTGTATGGTAACATTAGAAGCAGTCCTTTCATTGTTTAAATAACTAAACTAGGTAAAGTCAGGATCTTTCTCTTGATTCCTGAATGTGAAAAAAAATCTATTTAAACTCAAATCCGCTTAATAAGTCAGAATAGGTGGGTTTGATGATGGGAGTCCTTTGATTGCGAAACTCCTGTAAGATGACGCGAGAAAACATATAAACTGTGGCGGTCCGATTGATGAGATGCCGTCCGATTACATGGACTTAAATTTTCGTTCCAAGACCTTTTCAAAGCAATTCTCATTGCAGATCGAGAGGAAGAAAGTTCTATCTAACTTTCTTCACGAAAGAGCCTATTATCTAGACGCGTTCGGGATTGAAACAAGTACAGAGTCTGGTACATACGATTAGGAATCTATAAGCAAGCTTTAGAAAACTAGTAACAACACATCGTTTCTGACAATCCGACAACACTGAAGATACCATTTAGTTAAAAAGTGACGTGAAGATTGGAAGCAAGTATAAAAGAACTCAAGGTCCTGGCAAAGTTCACAAACTTGCGAAATTGGAATTAGCACTTTATTTGGCCACAACTAGCACTGCAGAACTAAAGTGTACTGAAGTGCATCTGTACTAGATTGGGTTGTGCAAGAACATTCTGGAGGAACGTACAAACGGCAAAACATTTATCAATTTATCTCAAGGTCAGCAAAGTTGTTTATGCCACAATAAAAAATAATATAGTTAACATTCTCGCTTTTGAGTAAATTTTTTTATAGAGAATTTTGTTGAGGCGAAAATTTAAGAATCAGCATCATATGGACAACGAATACTTGAAATAAAATCGGTTAAGAATAGGGTACTTTCGTTCAACGGAGTTTGATCATGTCCTTTGAATATGTTGTAGTTCTCAAAGAGAGTACCTTTACTGAATATTAGTCTTCTAATTCGAGTAGTTACATGAGTATATTAAGAATTTTCGCCACTAGCAAATTTTGCAATGACACACTAACTAAGATTCCAAGATTGGTTTTATTCAAGCTGGTTAGTGATGGAGATCTGACACATTTGAGGAGAAATCTCAAATTTATTTTTTAAGACCCATCCTAGTATGATTGACGAAATTTACAAATATTATGCAATTTATGAATATTATAAATCCAACAGAGATGGAAGAAGAAATGTCGACAGATAACGTTTGAAAGAAAAGTAATATTTCAGGTAGATACTGGGATATCCGATGACTTGTTGATGAAGGTTTTATCATTAAACAGTTTGAGGTACTTCTTAAATAAGTAAAGGAAATGGGTATCGTAATGAAATAATTCTAGACCAATACATATGGATAAATATTGTCTATAATTATTACTTATTTGCGGCACCTGCAGATTGTTAAGTATTTTGCAACTTAATTAAATTATCAATATTGTGTGGTAAAATACCAAATAAGGCGAAAGAAAAGACACAGATAAATATGAATTGCAGAGAATTTGGCAATGTATCAGCGTCAGTACTGTAAATATATGTTCCAGAAACACTATTTACTTTAAGAAAATGAAGTAGTACACATGGCTAAATCGATTTGTAAAAAGCTACTTTCAAATAGCAAATGTAAAACACGGGATGTACATTAAGAATAACTAAATAATGACACTAACGACGAAAGTGTCGAAAGAGGTTATGTACTCTCCTTCTTTATTTGACATCTGCTGCTTGACATTTTATATACGACGATGCTGTGTTTGCGTACTATACTTAATGACTTGTGATTAATCTTTGAAAATCTAAACGACTAATCACAAGTCAATGCGCCATCTATCACATATGTGCCTAATTCGTAAAATGGTGGAATCGAGGGGAATAGATCTCGGTACTTAAAGATAACTGCTTGCTTGAGATGCAACTGTACTTGCACTCACTCAGGTATCCCGAGTTGTCTTTAAATGTAGCCCCCCCGTACAGGATTCCCCTGAAATTACAAAATGAGTGGCCATGTTTCTTACTCTGTTGTGAATTATAGATAATTTTTAATGGTTTCTCTTAGTTAGACTCTCACATGCTGTAGAAAAAGAATGTTTGTGAATGCAATGAGGAGGGTAGCGTAAGTTTAGTAAAAAAGAGCCTGCAGAAGGCCTAATTGCCGACAAGCTGCGTACCTGTACTGCTTTTCTAAATACCAATGGTTATATATAAAAACCTTTTATTGCTCTACATTTGCATTTTAGTATTTGAACAGAAAATGATGTTATTATGCACACATAGATAATACTGGCTGGCGATGGAGGCGACTCCAATATTTAAAATTCCAATTGTCCCTTGCGTTAAGTACACAGCGGCACTATGTATATAGCAGTAGGTAAATGAGACTATGCTATTTAATGTGTCTGTTATAATAATGGATCATTAGTTTGTGTAGTATCCCGTTATTGTGGTTCATTTCTATCACCAAACAGATTCTTTGTGTGCAACACAGAGTCAGATTAGTCGTCACTTTAATATTGGCCGGCATGGTCCGCACCAGATCGGAAAAGATACTGAATTAGATATAAAAATTTGACGAAAGAGGTAGTGTTAGATGTAAAACATACCACTATATCAACTCTTGAACGAGGTCTGCGATGTTTATTTTTTATTTATTTTATTTTTTTATTTTAACGTTTTATTTATTTTAACGTCCTGGCGAAGTTTAGCTAAAGCTATTCCACCACTTAACCAGGACGGCGAAATGAGATACGGTCACCCATCCAAGTAACAGAATCTCCCGGCGTTGCTTAACTTCGCCGATCGAGTTCTCGCCACTTAAACTGGCACCGTACCTCGCCTCAATGTTCAGTTCTAGAACAATCCTGTATTTTACAACTAAACAGAACATATTTGATTCACATGTTGAACACATTTCATCTTTACAACTTTTGGATAGAGACGAGAAGCGCATGTGGAATTCTGTATCGATATGCTTGGCTTACTAATAGAAGAGTCTGATAGAGTGAATCAAAAGGTACCCACTTACCAGCAATCATTCTTGCCGTTTTTTCCTTCGGCGTTCTTTCCTCTTGTAAAAATTGAGCGTTAGTGATATCCGTACGTTCCCGACAGGCACGATAACTTATAAATTAGTTGTCGAGGTCTTTCCTAACAAGTTTATCATACTTGCGATTTTTCCAGTTGTTTGGGATTAAACACGTGGTGTAGTTCTGCGATGAATATTCTTGTGGACGATGATAACGACACACAGACACAGTCTAAAGTCGAAACGGAAGATGATAAAAATGAAAAATTTGACTTAATAAATGTTTCTAAAGGCATTTTAAAATAATTTATAGATATGTATCGAGCTAATCCTGCCTTGTGGCAATACAGAAATACAATTTTTGTAAATTTCGTGTGTAATAAAACTTTGTAAAATCTACCTTTGGTTTACTTACTTTCAGACAATCTTTCTGCACAACGTGGTAAATTACTTTACATGTTTCTGAAATTATGCGGCAGAGAGATTGTGGAGAAATGCCAGCAAGCAACAAATTTCAGGCATCCATAACTTCTTCCGGTAGCTAGATATCTTAAGGTTGCAACAAGGTGCTCTTCAGGTGATATACACTCCCTCATTATAGTACGTTCTTTTTATATGTAAGGAATAACCGATTTTAACGATCCATCACATGTCCTTGAATCCATTTGCAAATAGTTTTGGAAATCGTTGGGCTCGTTTGTCTTTAATTTTCGTAACAGATTAATATCGCTGCACGTTTTTCATTCTTGTAGCCACGTCTTTGACCGTATGCGGCGTTTCTGTTTTTTCTTACACAAAACTTCATTAGCAAGGCCAATACAAGCAATTGCAATTATTCCTTTTGACCTCATTTCTACAATTCATATACCTAAATAGCACAACACTTCCTAAAGTACCAAAGTAAAAGGCTCGTCTGAGTGGATAATTTTAGACCAATGTTTCAAATTGGGATACTAACCTCCGGTTCATTCAGTTCAATATGAGCAAATTGGAAGCAAAGGTATTTTGTGATAGCGGACTCCGAAAAGATATTTCTTTGAAAAACAAGAGGGCCATCCTGCAGCAAAAACTGACCAGAAAGGCAAAAGGATTAAGTTTGCGTTAGTGGGATAGAGCATGCTTTGTTTTATTTCAATGTCTTAAGAGTAGAGAACGTCGAAGAAAAGAACGGCAAGGATGATTGCTGGAAGCTGGTGTGTGGGCGTCTATCTGACAAAGTTCACTTTTACTCGTCGGGCCCTATCATCAAACAAAACACGAGAAGACATATGACAATGCGCCAGGAAGTGAAATAAGCAATTTTTGAGGAGATTTAGGCTATTAAACAAAATCTACTGCAGCGCATGTTCGGAAAATTCCAGCAACTCACTGAAGAATGCATCGCTTCTGATGGAGGCAATTTCTCTAATGTAATATTTTAAAAATAAAGTTGCAACCATGCCGTAATAAATGACATTTCAATTTATTGATAAGTGGTGTTAATTACTTCTACTGCTTGGAATTCAGCTATCTATGATAATTTGAAATGTGGGAATCGGCGCGGCGCACAGTGGAGCTAATCCGAACTATTTCAAACCAATTAACTTTCTGAAGGCACTTTATGGCCAAACGAGCTGATTTTTTTTTAATACTCAGAACCAAATTCCTAATCGACCCCTCCAGGCGGAATTTTAATTTTCATTAATTTCGAGAGTTGGCAGCTCTCTACTTGCTGTCAACATACAAAATCTATGTATTTCTCGAACAATGGTATCTGAGTTAATAATTTGCTCTCACCCTATACTTCGCCTTTCCCCACCTATCAATTCCTATCCTTTTCTTTCACCTTTCTGTTTGTCACTTTGTTTTATAGTTTTTGTCTTTTCTGCCCTTTTGTCCTATTTTGTTCCAAATTCATTTTAGACCGAAAAAATTTCTAAAAAATTGTAACTGTTAAAAATCCTAACTTTTCGCCTTCTACCTTCCTAACGGCGGGTAGACCGTTGGGACCCTAAAGTGCTTCGAGCGGGTTTTTTCTTTGAACTTTCTCCCGTACCAGAAACCAAATTTAATCGGTGTTTTGTGCTCTAGTTTTTATTGTGTTAATGTTAATTATCTTAAGCCTGCTGCGCAGACATAGCGTAATATTAATGTTAATTTTAAGCCACCATTGGAGTTTTAACTTGTTTGTCATTAAGCCGAGCTGTTCGCGATCCGCCCAACCCTACGCACACCTCGGCGCTATGCGACGTGGTTGTCTAGTTGGCTCCGGATCACGATCCGGAGAGGCAACGTTGTATTTTAGCATTTCAATAAATTGTTTGATGATGATGATGGTATCTGAGTTAGGAACAAAAGCCCTATTAAGGGCCTCGAGAATTCTGATCAAGAATTCAATGTCACTATAAAATATTAAGACTTGATAGCTGCCAGATCTGCTGTCAATCTGCTGTCATAATACAAAATCCTCTATTTGCAACCTTCACACTTGGCAGCTGTCAAGTGTACTGCCAAAGTAAAAGCTCTTTGAATTCCTCCCCAGAAGTGGCCGTTTTAGAAGAACAACCTTTATTTAAGTTTTTTCGCAATTAACTAGCATCCACACAGTCCTCTACGGCCATGCAGATTAAACTAGCATCTACATAACCCCCGAGGGTAATGAAGATTTAGTTAAAAATGAGAACAAAGGACTAAAATAAATTTATTCACCTACCTTGTCTTAAAAATTTTTTATTCTAATGGATTACATTTTCATGAAATCTATCATTTTGTTTTTGGAAATGCTAGCCCTTGAAACGTTTTTCGCCCTTATTCTGAGCTCATTAGAAAGGCACAAAGCCTCTCATAAAGATGTTTCATGCAAAACCAAGACAATTTTTATAAATAAGTATGAAAAAGTATAAACAACAGATCTTCACCTATCTATTAGCTAACTAGTATTGAAGCCTATATACTCTATGTATGTTTAAAAGTGAATTATAATTTTTACACGTAGCTTTTCCTTTAGTTCTCATAGAGTTATTTCTTCTGATGTTTGCAAAATTTTATAAAAAAATATGTTTCAATACAATTATGCAAACATCATATCCAAGAAGTAGGTCCTCCCTTTGCCTTGAAATTTACAGGAAAGAAGGTCAATTAGTATCAATATTGCTCAAAATTTCAAGTCAATACACACTAAATTTTTTTCTAGTTAATGTTAACTAGGTATTTCCAATTGCAGCGATTTTATCTAGTTTTCTGGTTAATATGACTGAATTGTAATTAAAGCTAAGGGAGTTGATTGAAAGCAGAGCTAGACCTAACTATATTGTTCTAGTTAAAATACGAAAATACTGAATATCGAGTCAAATCTAACCGATCTTGTAATTACACTTAGGTACTTGTGACTAGAATTCTAGTTGATTCGACGGAATTGTAGTTCGGCATAGGGGAATTACCGATGATATCGCATCTGCGCAGCTGAGCTCTCATCTTCACGTTGACATCATCGGACTTCATTATTTTCATGCGTTCACAGTGCTAATGGCGTCTTGTATAGGAGCAAGCAGATTGTGTGATAATAATAAGTGTACGTGTAGTTTAGAACACCTACTTAAAGCCCATGGAAATCAAACAATTGGTAAGTTAATTTATGAGTTAATAATTTTCCTTACATTTTGGATGAAATTCTCTATCTTAGGAACATTGTTCATGACTTTAAATGGGAACTCGTCACTGTCACTAATCAGTCTTAATCTTGCATTTTATATTAACCAAGTGATAGATTTTACCCACGTTTATTAATACAGTAAAATTATTTTTTTAAATAAGAGAATTTCTCGGTCCGATTTATCTCCTTAAAAGTAATTTGCGTAATTTAAGAATTCGATGAGTCCCTAGACAGTGCTGTATACGCTAATTACGGACGTGCGTAAAGATGACAATAATAGGTTAAGGCAATTTCTTGCTCCACTTATTCAATGGATTTCGGTAAGTTCACATTTCTTATTTCACTGTTATAGACGCGCTTGTTTCAAAATTAATTTTACTTTTAGCATAATGATGAAGTACATGAGCTTATTGAAAAGCAGGAAAAGAAGAAACTGAGCTTATTGGATTTTGTTGGAATTAAACGCCTTTCCAGTGCCCTGTAGCATAACGAAGACTTGATTTCTTTTTTTAAGTTTTTCATGTTTTCAATTTAAAATAGGATACTTACTTCTCTAAGTTTTGTATCTTTTTTGAAGTATACGTGTATCAGTTGTGGGGAAAATATCCCTTAACATTACAACGAAAATTGTAGTTTTTTGTTGTTTACTTTTATATTTATTTTTACTAAAAATATATGTATTTAAAAGAAATTCTTCATTTTTTTCCTCTTCAGATCTCTTAAAGTTCAACTAGAGACTCCAGTTCCAGTTATTAGATAACCTGACTGAAATTTTACCAGATTTCATTTAAAATAACTAGAAATGCTGAAGATTATTAAGGTATCTAGTTGTTTTGAGTAGAAAACAGTTAATGTAATCACGAATTCTGTTTGTACAAAGAAACGAGAGGTTCTAGCCAAGATCTACTTATATACATTTAAAATGACTAGAAATAATATTCTATCTAAACATTACTAAGGTACTAGTTGTTCTAACTAGACCACAGTTAATGTAACCACAAATTCTGTTTATATAAGAAACGAGAGTTTCTAGCCAAAGTCTACTTATATACATTTGAATTAACTAGAAATATATTTTAGCTGAACACGACTAAGACTCACTAGTTGTTCTGACTTGAAAACAGTTAAAATAACTACTCACTGTTTTGTATATAAACAAACAAGATTTCCTAGCCAAACTCGACTAACATCCAGTTAGGATAATTAGATGTTGGTTCTTTTAAATCTTTCCACTAGATACTCAGTTTAAAGAACTATACTAGAAATGTAACTGTAAATTCCAGGAGATCCACTCTAGTTCATTTTTAAACGAAATCCCTTTGAAAAACTTTTACTGTGTACGTTAAACACGAGGTTAAACATTACCTGAAAAAATCTATTTTTTAAAGAAAATTATAATGAAAATTAAAATTCCGCCTGGAGGGATAGATTAGGAATTTGGTTCTGAATATTTAAAAAACAACAGCTCGTTTGGCCATAAAGTGCCTTCAGAAAGTTAATTTGTCTGAAAAAGGATTGGCCCCACCGTGCGGCGCCACCCTGTATAATGATTTGTGTATGTATTTCATTGAAACAATACAAAATTATCTACTGTGTTCTATTAAACGCTCGTTTCCTTAGTTGATTAATTTGTGAATAGAGTAAAACTTACAGGAAATCCAAGGAAACGAGTCAAAACCTCGCATTATTGTTCGAAGTACTCAAAAATGTAACACACACGTCTGCTCTAGAAATTCTAAGGGAAGCATAGACATTTGCGCATTCTGCAGAGCTCAGTAGTGGACAGGAGGCTGAAGCCGACAGACGGTGAGAAGGTACGCAATGGCTGCAGCAGGAGCGGTGGGTTCCTGTAGAGGGTCGTCGACCGCGCACATGTCATTCTAACTGTCCGCAAATCTACACCGTCGCTTCTGGGAAGCGAACCCCACACCTCGCGTCGGCACATTCCTCGCATTCATACCTCTGCTATTCCGTTCGACATCCACAACACAGACATTGGGTCAATTGAAATATCTTATCAAATAACTTTTAATAGATATTTTAAATTACAATTTATTTTCTTTGCATTAATGAACAACAGCTACGTTTAAGAATTTCAGGGGAACGTTGTCTACGAATGGCCGTAATGACGCGAGGCAGGTTATCTCTGCAGGTTAAGAGCCCAGTCTGAGCGGAATGGGTAGACGCCAATGTATTAAAAAATATTATGATAAGACTATATTATTATAATAAGACAATATAAATTACTATTTAGTTCACTTATTTAATGTGTTTGCAACTAAAGGATATAAGAACCTAATTAGTATTTCTCGTATTTCGTTGATTTCTCTCACCTCTCTAAACCGATTCAAACAATTCGTCTGCAGTGTTTTAAAAAAAGCTTCTTCTGAAAGCCAGTAAAAAATTATTTGAATCAGTTTAGGGATGCAGAAATTGTCGTAATAGTCCAATAATTATAAAGATTTAAGAAGTAACTGTTAGTGGAGGGTTACACATCAGAAAACCACAAAAATCAGTTCTGGGGGTACCTCGCAACCCCCCCCTAAGAAAACCACCCCTTCGGTGAAAAAAGTCTTATTTTACTGATAACTCGTTGACAGTTGAAGATTTAAACAAATTGCTCATCATAAAAAAGAAAGCTTGACTAATTGCCTAAAAAAAGTCCTCTTGTAATTTTCTTGTATATGTCATGGTTTTCGAGAAAATCGATATTGGAAAAAATTGCAAAATTTGTATTTTTAATATGCACGAATTTTTGGAAATTTCTTGCACGCGGCCTATAGAAAAAATTTAATTGCTCGAAAACCAAACATGCTAGGAAGAAAAATCAAAATGGGGTTTAAAGAGGATATAAAATACTCTTTTGTAATTCCATTTTTGATGGCTATTGATATCTATTAGTATATAAAAATAACATAATATAGTTACTTCTTGATTTTTTGCACTTTTAACTATTCACAGGCCCATAAAAAATAACTGAATTTAATATAAGTTATAAATGCATCATCTTTTAGTTCAAGGTAGAACTTCAATGCAGAAAAAGTTAGGAATAAAAATATTCACATTTAAAAATTTACCAGCAAGATGAAGTTAGGCAAATTTTGGCAACATTTTCTAAATTTTCCTAAAAATAAAAAAAAGACCCAAACATCTTGAAAAATTATGTCAATTTTTTTTTCAGTTTATATATCATATAACTATTGATTCTAATAATTTAATAGTTAAAAAATTGTATTAAAAAAATATCATAAAAAAATTGAATATGCAGCGTTTTTTGGACTATTTCTTGATTTTAACATGCTGCTAAATTTGTAAATGTGAATATTTTTATTCCTAACTTGTTCTGCATTGAAGTACTATACCTTAAACTAAAAAAAATGCATTTATAATTTACATTTTAGTCACTTATTTTTTATGGGCCTGTGAATAGTTAGATGCACAAAAAATCAAGAGATAACTATATTATATTGTTACTTTCATACACTAATAAATTTCAATAGCCCTCAAAAATGGCAACACAAGAGAGTATTTTATATCCCCTTTAAAATCCATTTTGATTTCTCTTCCTAGCTTGTTTGGTTTTCGAGCAATTCAATTTTTTCTATAGGCCGCGCGCAAAAACTTTCAAATAAACGGAAATTTGCGCGCATTAAAAATACAAATTTTGCAATTTTTGTCAATACCGATTTTCTCGAAAACCATGGCATATACAAGAAAATTACAAGAGGACAATATTTTATGCAATTAGTCAAGCTTTATTTTTTATGATGAGCAATTTATTTATGTCTTCAACGGTTAACGAGTTATCAGTAAAATAAGGCTTCTTTCATCGAAGAGGTGATTTTTTTTGGGGGGGGGGGGGGATTCGCGGCACCCCCAGAACTGATTTTTGTGGTTTTGTGATGTTTAATCCTCGCACCAACAGTTACGGAAGAAAAATCTTAGATAACATTTTTTGCGAGCTTCTGGTGTATTTTTTACTTCATCGACTGGACTATTATACGAAGCTTTTAGGAAGAATTGCTAAAAAACTAGATTAAGTGAGGTAGAGTCAGAATCGCAGAATATAGTAAAGATGGCACCTCAGGGATCTGTTCTGGGTTTGCTACTGTTTTTGCTATGAATTAACCAGCTTTCTAACCGCCGCACGATGTTTGCTGACGACCTTGCGATAATCTTATTAGCAGAAACACCGAAAAAACTGCAAGAATGGAATTAATCTTACACCAGAAAAAGTTAGTTCATGGTGCCAATAAGATAAAGTAACACTCAATAATAAGAAAAAACGTGTTTAACTTCTACTTACAAAGGCCGCATAATTACCATTTATTGATGATTAGCATTAAGCTATTCTGTACTAACCGTATTCATCTAGATAGTAATCATCATAGCATTTACATGTTGAACATGTCTGCAGCCAGTTGAATAAAGCCCATTTCGAAATTTTGCAATTGTAAAGTACATTAAATGTTTGAACATTTAAACAGCTACTATGCACAAGCATATCCTAGAATATGATATTCAATATATTCTGTGTGGAAGTGCTGAAAACTAGATATGCCAAAAGAGGATCATACCGTCGCCTTTATCACGTATGGGCGTATCTGAATTTTGCATATTTTACAGGAGAAAGCAAAAACAAAAATGTGTGACATTGAAATGGCCCTATCATTTCTGTTTCACAGTATTCTAAAACGATATCTTAGAGTTGAAACCCAGAGAATATGTACTTTATGCTCATTTAATAATATTTAATGTATATTTATTTCGTTACGTAAGATAGGTCTATGATAGAGACGATAAATATCCATTAAAAAATGGTGAAAGTTAGTGTAATATTTTTATTTAATAGCTTTTTACACAACTGGTGTACTTTACTTTTCAATTATTCCATTATTGTTCTAACAAAAAAGAATACTGCTATAAGTAAAAATGTAACATTTTGTAATGCTGACTGTAATGTTTGCAAATAAAAGAATAACGATGAATTCACTGTTGGCCATGAGGCAGAGATCTAAAAAATTCTTTACACAGATTAAAAACAAATCTTCATATTTTTATTCAGGTATTTTTGGGATCATTATTTAAACATGAAGTTGCATATTAGATATGCTACTTTCTAAACGTTTCAGAGTAATGTAGTCGTATTCTTTATCAAGATGGCTTTTTAAAATTTGTACAGCTTTTGGTCACCATTACTTCCATCATATTTGGCTACATCACATTGCCTCGATCAGTTTCTCTAATTGTCAAGATACTAAGTTGCTTTGAAAAAGACTTGAAATCTTTAAAGTCATTATAATTCATTGCTATAAGTCGATAGGGCTGTTTCCGTCACACTAATCAAATTATAGGGTGAAGCAGGGCAGGAATACATATGTCCCCTGCAGAAGAAATTGCACTATGAGCAGAATCACCCTCGTTGTGCCCATGTGAAGTTTCGAAATATCATAAAGATATTTCATCTAATGGGAAAGAATACAGCAACTCTCGTTACAGGTTGCGACCTCGGAAGAACCACGCTTACTTATGGCCTTATTCCAGACAAAGCAGAAATCTTCTTTATTAGCAATATCGTAAATTGTCAAGTTGAAATTTAATAACAATCGGTTTTTATAAAAAATTGGGCTTTCCTCTGAATTAGGCAGATATAAAACTTGCTGCACATCAACTATTCCATATAACATGCTTTTATCTTTTTGGGCTTTCTCTTTACATTTAGATTTAATTTTCTTGACAGCGGTTTTTGTCTTCCAAACTATTTTTCGTCTCCTGTTCGATAAGTTACACATAGAGAACATTGATCCCCCCCTGGGTGACAGGAAAGACAAGTTTTTGAACAGACTTATCTGTTTTACGCCTTTACGTGAGAAACCATGTAGAGACTTTGGCAGATACGCCCTCAATTATTATATCGTTTGTGACGAAACTATAAGATATACAGTTGCGCCACTTCGTGAGATGAAAAGTGCACCCATGGAAAGCCTAGAACCGGCGTAACTCAATTTTGCATTTTTTGTTAGTTACGCCCATACGTGATAAGGGAGACGATACGATTAACAAGGTAACCATTCTACTCTTCGCCGATTTACTGCACTTTTTATATAACTGTTGCACATTCTATACGATACTCTTTTTTGCAAAATAATATTAGTTTTAGACTTATTTCGTTTAATATAAAAAAATATATATGTTTTTGAAATTAAATAATTTGTAAACTTTTTTATTTATTGACCGATTTTGTTCAAAACAAGATGATTCTTCCCCTAGCCAACACTAAACTTACTATCCAGATTTCAATACAATCGGACGTTTCGTTCTTAAGTTATCGTGCTTACAAGAAATGTGACTGAGAGGCGGACGGACAGATAGACGGACGGACGGGCATTTTCGAAGTTGTTCAGAATTCGATAACCAACACAGTGATATGAAATTTTTTTCTCTACGAGCAATATTACTGATTTTGGAAATGTGCCAATCAAATACATCAAATGATTTTCATTCTGTATTTGCGAAGAATATAATACTGGGTCCGGTAGAATAAAGTATCCATTTTAAATTGAGTTGTTTTTAGTAAAGGCAAAATTTTTATTCAAAAATTAACCACAAAGTTCTTGAGAAAACACGGATATTTTAATTCTTAAATACTATATCAGTCAAATAGTTTCCTAATCGCTGCCGACACTCGGGTTTTCAGCAAACAGCCCTTCGAAATGCTCGCAAAAATGAACGCGTGTTCCAAAATCTCGAGGTAAAAGTTTTGTACGACTCGAATTTTGTAGGGATGGAAGTGTAAGTCTTTCAGTATGCAGCGATAACTACGGTTCGAAATATGCTTGTTGTATTTCAGATCATTTAGGACTTTGTAGTAAAGCTGCTCTTAGCCTTTCAGCATTTTCAAGTGTATGTACAGAACGAGTTCTTCCTTTTGGTTTTTCTCTGACATATGAAGCAGTACTGTGAAACTTGTGTACCCACGTTTTGTTATTCGACTAGGAACTGGATCTCGTGGATTTAAATGAAAGTGACATGTCTCGCAAATGCTTTGACAACTGTCGTAAATTTCCATTTATCGCAGAAGCATGGCGACTTGATTTGAATTTATATCTCATTACGCTATATTATGACATGAATTAACTTTGAAAATGGATACTTCATTCTGCTGGATCCGTTATAATATTCTTCGCAAATACAAAACGAAAAGCATATTGCATTCGATCGGCACATTTCTGAAATCGATAATATTGCTCGTAAAAAAAATTCATACCACTGTATTGGTGATTGAATTCTGAACAACTTTCAAATTGTCCATCCCTATGTCTGTCTGTCTGTCTGTCGGTCCGTCCGTCTGTCCGTTCGTTACGTTCCGATAGTATTGAAATTTGGAAAGTAAGTTTGCTAGTGCTAGTTGCTAGTGCTAGGTGCTAGTGCTAGTTGCTAGTGCTAGCTAGAGGAAGAACCCTATTGTTTTTTAACAAAATCGTTCAATAAATAAAAAAGTTATTAATTTTTGAAATGAAAAATACATTTTTTGTTTTGTAATTAAACAAAAAATGCTTGAAACTAATATCATTTACAAAAAAAAACTGCGAAGAGTATCCTGTAGAATGTGCAACAATGGGCTTGTTCAGAATTTTTTTTATTTCACAAATCGAAAGTGCAAGTATAAATTAATGGATCTGCAAAATATCAGAATCTTATTCGCACGTTTAGTATCTTAAAAACTATTACAAATTTCCATCTCGCGAAAATGGGGCGTGGCCAGGCGCTACGTCACTATACGCATAGACTCGGCGATCTCAATAGACTTGATGCTCCTTATTGGTGATAATTATAAGTGTTTTCGAAGTATTGTTTGTTTTGCTTATTACTTGACAGTAGGGGAGTACAATTTGGTGAAATGTCAAAAAATTACAATTTTCTCTCGCTCCTGCCAGAACGAATTTTCGATTTCGACCCTGCAATTTACGATTATAATTCATCGCCGACCTTCTCCTTTCCGTAGACACATAGAACGAGCTTCCACTCGACGTATTTATTTAGTTACCAGCGTTTAAAAATTCCATGTATTTCGACTTTTCAGGTTAAATTTGAAAGGTCCCAGAAAGCCATTTTTCTTACGTCACTTGCGTATAGTGACGTCACAAATGAGCGCTCGGTTTTTGCAACTATTACTAAATTTAACTCCTTATATCTCGAGAACGGAAAAAGTTAATAATACGAAATTTTAAGTGTATAATGAGAATATCGAGTACTATATGAAAAAGTATAAAAACCATATAAAAAGAATATCATGGAACAAGCCCATTATATAACAAGAATAGTAAATCGGCGAAGAGTATAATGGTTAGCTTGTTTAATTTGGGATAAGAGAATTTGAAAGTAATATACAAAAAATCCCTAGGTGTCATGCATTATTATTCTTAAATGCCACACGAAATCAGAATGATAATTGATCACACAATATAATTGTTACAAAAACGCTGTAAAAGTCCTGCTATTAGAAGCTATTATTATAGTACTAATGAATTCTTGAATAGATAGATAAATCTCAAAATTGTTTGATTGCAATATAATTAGTGTTATATTTTTCGCTTACTTAAAAAAAAGTTCCATATTATACTACAAAACTGATCTCAGTAGTGGAGAAAGTATTATTATTATTATTGTACAATATTGAAATAAATCCTATAAATTACATTTGGACCCAGAAATTAGTAAAACCCTACTATGTTTTCTTTATTTACTATATTTACATAAGCCTGTGACTCCAGCTACGACACCTACGTTGTTAGCAAACAATGATATAAAGAAAATTAAATACAAAATTTCTGGTACCTACTTAAATAACTGATCGAATATACTAATATAGCACACTTTAGAAATAAGGTAGGTATTTAAGGAAAATGAAAATGTTATTATAATTGGTGAATTGGTAATGGTGGATTCTTGAATATCTTCTATTCTATTTTGAATCATTGTTTAATAACGATGTAACTGTCGAAACTGAAGTAACAACTAGTGGTAAAAAAACAGTAGTATTTTACTCGTTTCGGTCATAATGAATTACTACATCGTAAAGGTTTCCTTGATACATTTTTTCTATGACATTTTTCGCAAAAATAGACGTATTATCATATTATAGATTCCACTTAATAGAAATTATTCACATATCTATAAACTAATTTTAATGCTTAATGTTTGAGCCCACGAGCCGAAGGCGAGTGGCACAAATCTTCTGAGTGAATAATGGTCATAATCGCAAATGTAATACTATACTTTTTCTACACCTATTAGGAAAAGGCCTCGGTCAGCAAAAACTATCCAGGGACTCCGGTTCTGCTTTGTAATACATATAAAATTATAATTCGATGTATCAGAGTTTTTAAAATGAAAGTAAATATACATAGTTATAAGCTACATTTAGTTTTGATGCCGAAACCACTTGGCATATTTTGCCTCTTTACTAAAAAGATTCGCAAGGTCACGGAAAATTAATTTCTAAAAATTGCAACCAGGAAAATTGAATAATTTGAAACAATTTTTAGCAAACGCAACAGCAATTGGTAATTGGAAATCTTAAAAAAAAATATTAGCAAGTTTTGAAAATTTGAAGAAAAATGTTCATTGCAAAATGAATAAAACAGTTTTAAATGTATTTTTGTATTCGAAACGATTTGAATAGAAGAGGCCCCCCGAAGTACGAAGACCCTAGAAATTTCACTCAAATGGTCTAAAAAGCTCCAAGTATTCTTTGATGAGAGCCCTTGGAGCTATTGCTCAGGGGGGCCTAGTCAGAAAATGCTGAATGCTGACCTGTTAAATCCGCTACCGACTGTCATCAAAATGTAAAAATTTGAATTATCGTGGGGTACACCAGCTTTTTTGTTTGTTCCGATCGGACCTCTAGAACCGAAGAAATTCGAATTTTTAGCTAAAAACGCCGTTCAAAAAACTAATTTTTTTATAAAAAAAATAGTCTTTGGAAGTCCAAAACTCAGATATGCTGGTGATACCCCAGAAGGTATGAAATCATAATTTTACTGTTACAAAACTATGCATATATCCCATCGTTCTTTTGTTGTATTTTTACTACACTAACCCGGTAGTCGTACCCGGTACCCGTCATGTAAATTTCAGGTCATACACGGTACCCGGCTTTACAAAAACAACTACCCGGTGCATCTCTAATCCTTACTTATATAAGCTTATACAATTATTTCTGAAGTGATTGAAACAAACAATTTTATTGGGACCAAAACTGTGAGTCCCTGAAAAGCAACGGCCTCCTTAACAGGGCAATTCCATACGTTTTTAAGAATCTCGTTCCCATTTTAATACTGTAAAATGCGCTAGGTGTATTGTTAAATCATCTGTACATTAATAATTATGCAGACACAATTCAATTCAACAAGGTTTTTAACAATTTTTTCACATATCATGTAAGTAAAATTTAATGTCGTGTTGAAATATATACCATCGAGGATATACTATCAGGAAGAATTCTATAATTCAATGTGAAATCTTAAAATACGTAATACAAAATGTTGAAATCACCTGATCGTTTGCAGTGAATCAATAACAATAATCAAATTTTTAACACGACCTTCAAAATAATATTGTAACTAAAACCATTTTTAAAAATTGGTTTTCAAATAAAAATGTTAAGAGAACGTTATCATTTCTAAAGTGAAGCCAATTATATGGTACATTTAGTATTTTGATCGATAGGCAACACTTTATACGTATAAATGTTTAAAGTGCACTCGTAAAGTGTTTTATTATATGTACTTACAAACATACAATACTGAAATTATGTATAGATGTTACTGTTCCAACGCGAATGTGTCCGTATTCACCGATTTGCATGTGATGTCAGTTTGAACCTTAATCAAATGTTAATAGAAAGTATGTCTATTTATTGTAGCCGTCCCTAAATATATGAAAATTATTCTGTGTTAATATTATAATAGGATTTTCATTAAAAATTGTAAGGGAGGATAGACTGTCTCAGATCTGCTCGGATACATATCAGCCAGCTAGCTTGCCTAGGAAGGAACAGCGGGTGAATTCTGATACTTAAGTTATTAAAAATATTAGAGGTGTGTTAAGTAATAATAACTATAAAATGCAATAAACAGTATTATTTTCAAACGAGCAAAATAACAGCAAAGTTAAATATTGTTGTTTGATGCCTGTAGATCACAAACATAACTGAACGTACATAAACTACAGAAATAGTGCAGTAAAAAGAGGACATTGATGTGTGTAGTTTTGTAACAGCAATATTATGGTTTCATAACTTCTGGGGTATCATCAGGAGTATATATCTGAGTTTTGAACTTCCAAAGCCTATTGCGTTTTATTTTACTAACAATTTTGTTTCTTGAACAGCGTTCTCTTAGGTAAAAAGGCGAATACCTCCGGTTCTAGAGGTATGATCGGGACAAACGAAAAACCAAAAACCCTCGCAATTAAAATTCCAACTAATATGCATTGATTTTGGGTCTATTAAGTACGTACATAACGTACAAAATGGAATAAACTGGATCAAAAGTGTTTCTTTTTTCATTTTAACGCTCAGAGACGTCAAGAGCTCCGATCGACCAAACTTTCAGAAAATATGCCTTTGCTGGAAACAAAATGCCCTGAAATTTTGGTGCCCAAATATTGGACTTCATCAAGCTTAATCATAACATTCTTATTACAAAACTGTCCAACATTGGAATGTCACTGAATTTTACACACTGTTTAAAATCATACTTGTCAGATAAAAAACAGTACGTCGTGTTTGATGAATTTAGGTCTACTGATTATTTATCTTGCTCTGGTGTACCTCAGGGATCTGTTCTTGGGCCACTCTTGTTTAATATATTCATCAATGATATATCATATGAACTAGATGTTCATTTTTTATTGACCTCAAGCTACTACATAGAATCTTTAACATAGATTACTGCAGTAAATTACAAAATATTATATCTAAACTCAGCGCTTGGTGTGTCGAGAACAGTTTCACATTAAATGTGCAAAAATGTAACGTAATGCCATATTGCACGAAGGATGTTAATTTTACATTTAACTACTCTCTAGAAAACGAACCATTAACTCGACTGTCCTCGTTTAAAGACCTTGGAGTAATTTTTGACAAAAAACTCAGCTTTGTCAATCATACAGATACGTTAATTTGACGTAAATAGAACACTTGCTTTTATTATACGCTATGGGCGTGATATCTCAAATATCTCAACGTTAAAACTATTATATTTTTCTTTTTCGCGATCTAAACTAGAGTATGCGTCTCTTGTTTGGCAGCCCTGCTACAACACTCATAGTCTTAAATTAGAAAACCTGCAACGCCACTTTCTTAAATTTCTACATCTAAAATGTCATGGTATATATCCACCAATTGGTTTTCCACAAAGCGATTTACTCCAAATGTTTTCAATGCGTAGCCTATCTGAAAGACGCAACGACTTTGCCACAAATTTGTTAAAAAAGGTGATACATTATGATATTGATGTAGCGAGATACTCCAGAGACTTAATTTCCATACGAATAAATTCAAGACAAACCAAACTTTCTACCTTGGTATAGCCGGGACTAACACTTTAAAGTTTTCACCAATTTACATCATGTGCTCTAGCTATAACCACAGCCAGCGTGATATCGACATCTTTAATAATAATAAATAGGAGACTCTGTCTGAATCATATATGTATTTATTCTCTCTTTTTATTGTAAATAAATTCAACTCTTCATTCTCTAATATTTATATTTTCTTTTGCTGTATATCTTTCCTGAAATGTGCGCTAGTAAAAAGATATTTTTGTATGATGTATGTGTTGTTTCCCATCTTACAAATGGTCTTGTACTGTTAGATGGTGTATGAATAAAACAAAATTTTGATTTAGGGGAAAATTGCAAAATTTGTATAGTTGTTTTATATACCTACTGTCACTAAAACTATTTCTTAAGTTATTAATACCCCTTTTATTCATGTTTCATCAAATTCTTTAAGACTGTAAATAGCAATGAGACAAATCTAAAATAATGTTTTATTTTTAGTTCGAAAAAGACACGGAAAACTACATGCAAAAGTTAATGAACAATGTTTAAAAAAAATGAGACCTGACGTTGTGACACACATTTTTTATTGTAAAAAAATCTAACAATAAGAACATCACTGACTATATCTTGAAGGCAGCGCCAAACCATTCTTGAGGAAATTAATGAACCAAGTATGTCCAAAATGGCGAGGTGACAATTAATTTTTCAGTGTGAACCTGATTCAACAAAAGGCATTGGCAATCTAATGATTCTACCAAAACGACCCAATATGCTATCAAAGGAAACGCAGTGTAATCGAGAAAACATTTAAAGGAAGATAAATCCACTTCTGGAAGATTTGAAGTCTGCTTTATTAAAATTCGCTTCACATATTTCTTAATCACTACAGAAAACAATAAGAAACCGCTACCTAAGGAATCACTACTTCCACGTCCAGATTTCTCATCCAAGTCACTTTAATGGAAACATCTAGATTAGATGTGCTCTCTAGTATGTGGAAATTATTGGTCATAGAATTTTAATAACATTTAGAGCTGACGTCATAGAAAAGTTTGAGGCATTGGTTTCTACCATATACGTTAAAAATGAAGTTTCTAGGTTACCCTACCTGTTTACCCTACTCACAAACTACCACCTCCCACCCCTTCAATGGAATCATCTCAATCAGATGTCATTACAATACATATGTGTACTAACTTTCAAGTGAATATCTCAATTATATGTTATCAATCCCATTAATAATGAAGCGGAGGTGGTCGGGTTTGAAAAACATTAGAAAGAAACCTGAGGCCTTGGTTTCTAGTATATACACCAAACTCAAGTTTCTGTACTCTTACCAGCTTGCTTTATTTATTTTCCACTATTTACTCCTATTTAACCCCCAACCCTTCAACGGAATAATCTAGTTCCAGATGTCGTTATAATACATACGTGTACAGAATTTCAAGTGAATATCTCAATTTTATTTCATTCACACATTTAATAATGGAGTAATGGTGGTGGGAGGTTGAAAAATATTATAATCTGAGACGTGTACCGAATTTGAAACGAATATCTCAATTTTATTTTATCAACCCCTTTAATAATGGAGTAGGGGTAGTGAGGGATTGAAAAATATTGTAAAAAAATTTGAGGCTTTGGCTTCTAGTACATACACCGAATTTCAAGTTTCTGTACTCTTACCAACTTGCTTTACTTATATTCCCCTATTTACCCCTATTTAACCCCCAAACCTTCAACGGAATCATCTCAAAATATAATCTAGTTCCAGACTTCGTTATAATACATACTTGTACCAAATTTCAAATGAATATCTCAATTTTATTATAACAACCCTTTTAATAATGGAGTAGGGGTAGTGGGCAAAAATTGTTTTTTTTAAATTGAGGCCCTGGCTTGTAGTACATACATCAAATTTGAAGTTTCTGTACTCTTACCAGCTGGCTTTACATATTTCCCCCTAACTACCCCTCAACTCTTCACTGGATATCTTCAAAAAACAATACAGTTTCAGATCTCGTTATAATATATACGTCTACAAAATTTCAAGTCAATATCTTAAACCGTTCCGGACAAAATGTGCGGACAAAAATAATTACAGACAGACAGACAGACGGACGGACGGACGGACGGACGGACGGACAGACAGACAGACACGCCCGCTCAAATTTAAAATCTCGTTTCATGACATTCTAAACCTATATTAAGAAGAAAAAAAATTGAAATTTTTTTTACGATTACTATACTTCCAATCCACTACGTGGATGTGGAAGTAATATTACCAAATTTAACGCACAGAACACTGAAAAAGACTCCACTGTCTCAAGCGGAATTCATGACCGTTAATATGGTGCGTGACCGTCTCGTTTCCTATCAAGTGACGTCACGATGTAGTTGCACCGCGCTTCAAATTCCCTATTTAAAAAGTCATATATTTCGAGCTGAATATCAAATTTATCTAAAATTTTGCATAATTTTAAGTTATACTTTATCCACAAGAGGTAACATCTACTAAATAAAATTCATTAAATGAGCCTACTGTAGATTAATCGAAAGGTTATGTTTTAAAATAATTTATTTTTGTTTGTGTATGGTGTAAGTCGTGATTAAGAAAATCATTTCAACTATCAAAGCGCCATAAGATTACACTTTTATTGCAAATATAAATAACTTAATGTGTAATTGATGTGTAAAAACATGTTTTTTATCTTATCACATTATTGTATATAATATTTATAAAACAATAAAACGAATGAAAATAAATTGTCATCAAAATGTAACATAAACATTAGGGTTATATTTAGTTAAATGTGGAAATGCAAAAGAAATTTGCAGTAATTTGTTCTATATATGGAAGGACCAAGCAGATAAGGACAAGGGTGCTTTGAAATTATTCTTCTCCTCAATATGTCGTAACTGCAGATCTACTTTCTTTATATTTCAATATACGCTGCTATAAACAGCAACAATTTCAAAATATTAATGTAGGAAGTGGCTTATTTACTTCACTTTTTGCGGTATATTGTAGTCCATCCAGATCAAAGCAACTTTGTCTTCAACATTATCAGCATTCTAGGCCAGTTGGGATAGCCCGAAAATCATCGATTTGCGTATTTTTTAGTAGAAAGCTGGTCTTTTGTGTACAATAGTCCATTGAAATGTTACAAAATTTTGACCGAACCTTGCATTTTGGGTAGGACAAAAATTTTTTCCTTCGGTGATGAGAGGGGGTCAGTGTGAGCATAAAATTCTATTTCCGGGGTTGAAAGCCGCCCCATTTGGCCGCCATCTTGAAAAAGGGGACTTAAACAGTTTTTCAGCGATATCTTGAGAACTATAAGTCTCATAAAAAAAATCTAAAACTTCTTTTTGTAGAGTCTCCTGCAATTTTAATCCAAACCTCTTTTTTTTTTGAGTAAAAAAATCACAAAGTTCTAAAGTTTTGATTTTCTCTCGCCAGATAATTTAAAAAAATTACAATTTCAGAAAAAAAATGTTGCGAATAAAAGTAGTCTATTTTTAGTCAGACAATCCGAATTTGCAATAAAATATAGGAGTTACTAATTAAAAAACCGAATTTGACCTTGAATGACCTTAACAATTCCACCAAAGGTCATCGTGACATATACCGCCGTACTGCCTCCATTCAATTCTACAACTTTTGTTTGAAACATTTTTTTGTGGAGTGCTTGCTATTCGAGATGTTTGAAAGTTTAATCATCCGGGTGATTTTTTTAACTTGAAACTTTCAAATATCTCGAGCAATAAGCATAAACAAAAGTTGTAGAATTGACTGGGGGCAGTTCGGCGGTATATATCATTTTGACTTTGGGTGGAAGGGTTAAGGTCATTTAAGGTCAAATTCGGTTTTTTAATTGTGAACCCCTATATTTCATTGTAAATTTGCATTGTCTAACTAAAAATGGATTGCTTTTGTTCGAAAAATGTGTTCTGAAATTGTCATTTTTTTTTATTTATCTGGCGAGGAAAATTCAACTTACTTACTTGTTTACTTGAAAAAGAAAAAGTTTGGACAAAAATTGTAGGAGACAAAAAGAGTTTGAAATCATCCCAGAAATGTTCTAAATTTTTTTCATTATTGCTCAATGCCCTTTTTGATGCACTTCCATCCATTTGCAGCATCCTAACCCCTCTTTAAAGAAGAGAAATTTAAAAAATTAGTAGAGAAAGTTGTTCGCAATAAAATGATGTACGAGAAACATCTGATGTGTATTTTCAATAAAATCAATAGAAAAAAAGTAATAACCCTTAAATGATAGTTTTCTTGAAAATTTTAGTCTATTTTAAATTACAACTTTTTCATTTTCAATTTTACGGAAAGAAGTATCTAGACCAAGATTGTAGAGAATTCGCATCTCTACAAAAAAAGGCTTAGATTTTTTTTGGTGAACTTACGGTTCTCAAGATATCGCGGAATAATTGTTTACGCCCCTTTTTTCAAGATGGCTGTCAGTTTTATACTCACACTGATGCCCTCTAAAGATCAAAAGAAAAAATCTTGTCCTACTCAAAATGCAAGTTCAATGTAACATTTGAATGGACTACTTACTAGTAAAAATCACAAACAACAACATGTATTTTCCCAACACTTCAAATCGTGGTACGTTATTGTTTAAAACCCGATAAACATGTGATTTTAAAGCCATTTTTGCGTTTTTCGCTTATTCTTTTTTCCCTTTGATCCCACAAAAAAATGATTCGATACTTTTTTGTTCATTGTCAATAGGTCAGAAGAAGACCGCATTTGAAAATATTAATTAGATGAAGAGCAATTTTCAAAAAACTTGCGATATCATTATTTCGATAATATTCAAATAAACATATAGAAGTAAGTGATTATTAATATAACGTCTTCATATTACATTGAATTATTCTTTGCACTTTGCTATAGGCAAATTATGCACACCAAGTCTGGAATGTAAAGGTGAAATAGTCTACGACTTTATAGCCTTATATACAAATTAGCCTAGTGTTTTTCTTCAATCGGTCTGTACGAGCTGGACCCTTACCCAAACGGGAACGAATCTTTTTGTAGATATATATCATACCAAGGAACTACAGTCCACCAATTTTAAGTAAAAAATAAAATTTTGCAAGTAAGGGAATTTTTCGAACATTTTTATTTATAAACAATTTTTTTATCGCTACTCGTTTAAATTATTGAACAAGCGGTAAACTTTGGAAGCCGGTTTTTCCATTGGTTTCAAACGAATCTCAACTTTTTTTCCATCAAGATCAATCTCTATTTATAAACTTTCAATATATATATAAAGATAAGTTAATAAAATATGGCAATATGATAGATTTCAAATTATTTATAAATAAAAAAAGTTAGAAAAATTCCCTTACTTGCAAAATTTAGTTTTTTGCTTAAACATTGCTGGACTGTGGTTCCTTGGTATGGAATATATCTACAAAAAAATTAGTTCTAGTTTGGGTAAGGGTCTGACTCGAACAGACCGAATGAAAAGAAATACTAGGCTAATTTGTTTATAAGGCTATAAGTTGCAAACGATTTCTTCTATACTTTCCAGCTTTGGCATGCATAATTTGCCTGTAGCAAAGAATAATGCCATGTAATACGAAGATGCCATATTAATAATAACTTACCTGTATATAGTTTATTTGAAAATTAACGAAATAATGATAACGCTAAAGTTTTTTGCAAATTGCTCTCCATCTATTAATATTTTCAAACGCGGTTGGCCCTGTTTTGTAGATCTATTGAAAACAAACAAAAAAGTATTGAATCATTTTTCTGTGGGATTAAAGGGAAAAAAGATATAAGTGAGAAACGCAAAAATGGCTTTAAAATCACATGTTTATCGGGTTTTAACCAATGACCTACCACGATTTGAAGTGTCGGGAAAATATATGTTGCCGTTTGTGATTTTTACTAGTTGTATACAAAAAATCAGCTTTCTACTCGAAAAAAACCCTTATATCTCTATCTCAACTATATTTCTGAAACGTTCCCAGCAAAATCGATGACAAAATTTAAAACCACGCCTGTCCAGGCAGAAGTAACATTGACGGCCCTCAACATAGTCTTAATGAAATAAGAATGACGTTCCTATTTGCTGCTGTAATTGTAAATATAGATTTGAAAAATCAAAGAAACCTTTTTGAAAAAAACCTCTAAAGAAACGATTACATACTTGCTAAGTCATGAAATAGAATTTCAGCCTCGCACGTTGTCTCATTATTTGAACCTTATTATTTAATATCGACATTGATGTCGGTTAAAAATATCGATCTGTGTTCAATTCTACACAGATCGCAATACAGATATAGGTAAGGTTCATTGAATCGGGCGGTGGTAAATTATATTTTTTTTTGTAACTGCTGTTTTAGAGGCGGTTTAATTTTCTCCAAATATTTTTTAGTAGACTCTTATGCAGGTTCTACTAAATAAAAGAAAATATCCGTCGTTCTCAATTATTAAGCTTTAACATATGACTCATTAACAGTGAAGCAATATATTGCAATGTGCCAAATTTCATGTACATCTGCAAAGATTTGGCAATTTTTGCAGTCCTTTTGAATTCATGACATCATATTCAGTATCAGCTGTTCCGAAAATACCTAATTATGAATTTTAATACAATTTCGACGAAACTGACACCGGCGCATTCGCCAAATTCTCGAATAGAAAAATTCCAATCTTGGCTTACGTCATATTACACATATCTTGATGAAAGTAGCTACTACCGAGCCACACTCTACACTTTGCAGAAGATTTCATAAATATTGCTTAAGTCCTTCCAGAGCGTTGATTGAATGAACATAAAGTGAACATACCGGTTGAATTTAGAATCCCCTTGGTTTATTTTTTTTAAGTCGAACAAAAACCATAAATTATAAAATAGATTTAGTCTTGTCCTAACCCAAGATGAATGATTTGGAACTAGATCTATCTCGAAAATAACTTGAATATAATGGAGAGACACAGTCTTTCTCTGCGCAATCTCATTTTACTTCCACATCCACATAACTGAGTGGAAGTATAGTAATTAATGTAAAAAAAAAATATTTTTTGTTTGTTCAAATAGATTGAATATGTTTTATCTGAAACGGTTTCAGATATTGACTTGAAAGTATGTATACGTATGTATTAAACCGAGATCTGCAACTGGATTGTATTTGAAACTTATATGGTGAAGGGTTGGGGGGCAAATAGGGGAAAATAAGTAAAGCAAGCTGGTAAAAGTACAGCAATTTGGAATTTGGTGTATATGCTAGAAGCGAAGGCCTCAGATTTTCACAATATTTTTTTTATTGGTACCCTATTTTGCTTATTTAAAGTACGCCTCAGTGTTTAAATTCAACTTTTAAAAACGCGCGTGTTTTAAAGTTACCATGGCAACAACTACAACCCGAGTCAAAATGTCAACTTTTTAATTATTGATCTGACAGGAATTTCTGCGGTATCAACCGCGAATCTGCTTTTCTATTTAAGTAATCAATGTTAGAACTCATTTTAAAGCAATATATAATCAGTAACAACTGTAGTGACAATAATGAATCCTATGTCACCGAGTGCAAATTAATTTTTGCATTCCTCATTTGACACTGACAGGTATCCTGATGTCACATCACGAATTCAACTATTTTACATTCTTAATTCTTATTTCCATTTTTTGAAGTAATAATACCAGTATTTATGATTTCAAAGTGTACCAATAAAAAAAAAATAGAGTAAAGTATTCGTGGATAACTGGTCTTTAAAACAATTGCTCTATTTCGAGCACTCCGGCTGCGCCGTCGTGCTCGAAAAATCGCGCGTGTTTTAAAGACCTTATACTTTAATATACTATTTTAGCTCCCCCACTCCATTATTAAAAAGGTCGATAAAATAAAATTGAGATTTTCCCTTGAAATTTGGTACACGTATGTCTTATATTGACATCTGAAACTAGACTATATTTTGAGATGATTCCATTGAGTGATGGTGATATAAAGAGAGGTAAATAGGGAAAAATAAGTAAAACAAGCTGATAAGAGTACAGAAACTTGGGGTTTGATGTATATAGTAGAAGCCATGGCCTCAGATTTCTTTCTAATATTTCTGACATCTGCCTCAAAATTATTAAAATTCTATAATTTCCACATACTAGAGTGCAAATGTAGTCAAGATGTTTACTTTAAAGTGACTTGGATGGAAAATTTGGATGTGGAAGTAGTGATTCCTTAGGCAGCGGTTTTAATAATGGTATACGTGTACAAGTGTACCTTTCCTCCATAATTGATCGAACTAAAACTGAATGCAGCTGTATGCATGAATCGGTGCAAGAGAAGTAAATAAAAAATATTAATAGGGTTAGAAATAAAATTACAACAATAAATATTTTGTTTTGCATATTAATTTATTTCCGTATTTGGTCTCATCTTTAAATCTTTCTTCAAATAGATCTTTTCTACGAGACAAAAGTCAGTGAGTGCGCTTCTTCCAGAAGACTAAAATTGAATTTGTCCCGGAAAATAATAATAATGAAATGAGATACCTAAATAATGGTTTTGGTCACCGTTAATGAAAATTCTGCTATTTCTGCTACTGAAATTGCTATGGTGGTAGATTCAAGTGACAGGCCAGTAAGAAGAATTCTCAAAAAAAAATGGTTATCGCTCATACAAAGAGAAAAATACATGAAATATTTCCTGAAAACAATATCAGACCACTGACCAAATATTGTTTTTACTGATGAATACTCTTCAATCTTTCGTTATTGGTTTCGGGAACACCAGCATCGATTTTTTTTCTTACGCAGTCAACATCCCCAGAAATTAAATGTATATGGGTGGTGTGCTGGAGATCATAGGATCAGTCCATTTCTCATCCATGACACTAAATGTCCATAAGCAAATTGTTCCGGAACTCAGACGGCTAACGGTGCCAAGATTTAACCAGGTCCAGTTTCAATAAGATGGCAGTTGTCCCCATGATAGTATCGTAGTTCAGGATTTCCAGACTAATATATTTCCACGACGTTAATTCAGTGATATGGTCTCTGATTTGTGTGACGTTGTCTATAAGCGGACTATCACGAAGCCCGAATCGATAAAATTTCTGCGATGTAGCTTTGGTATAATCCACTATATGAGTAGTTTTGGAAATACACTTTTACGCGACATAAATGATGGAATTGAAAGAAGAAGGCCAGTTAACTCCAAAAAATGCCAAGAAAGCATCTGTATGCAATTGTAATAAAGATACGTTTTATGTATTTAATTATAGTGGAGTAAAAAAAGAACATTGATATGCATAGTTTTGTAACAGCAAAATTATGATTTCATACTTTCTGGGATATCACCAGGAGTTATATCTAAGTTTTGGACTTCCAAATCCTATTACGTTTCTTTTTACAAACAATTTAGTACTTTAACAGCGTCATATTAGGTAAAAAGGCGAATATCTCCGGTTGTAGAGTTCCGAACGGGACAAACAAAAAAAAAACAACTAAATGTTGGTAATTAAAATTCCAACAAATCTGCGGTTGCTTTTGGGTCATTTGAGTACGTACATAACATACAAAATTGAATACACTGGCTAAAAAGCGTTTTTTTTTTTCATTTTAACGCTCAGGGACATTAAATCTTCCGATTGGTTTCAAACTTTCAGAAAATATACCTATTGTTTAAAACAATACACCCTGAAATTTTGGTGCCCAAATATTGTTTCCCGTTGACACAAATCTGTTTGTTATGCAAAATTTGAATTTCCCGCCACTTTATGCCATTAGTCTAAAATAGATCATATTTTATTCAAAATGTAGATCTCGCTGCCAGCTTGCCGTTGACAAAAAAAAGTTTTTTAAGTCATTTTGGCATTTATTTATAACCCAAATAAAAACAAATGGATTTTTTCGGCTATTTCAGATAGACGAAAATTAACTTTTTTTTAAAATTAGACTTTTCGCAATTCTCTTTCTTTTCTGATAAGAATTTCTCAAAAACTTTTCCAAAATGGCGGAAAAAATCCATTTCTTATAATTAGGTTTATAAATAAATACCAAGAAAGTGGCCAAAATGATTTTAATTATTTTTTAATGTCAACGGAAAGCTGGCATCGAGATCTACATAGTGAAAAAAAAATGATACATTTTGGACTTAATGGCATAAAATGGTGGGCAAGTCACATTTTAGATAACAAATTCATTTGTTTTAAGCCGATCGGAGCTCTTAACGTCCCTGGACGTTAAAATGAAAAAAAAACGCTTTTTAGACAGTTTATTTGATTTTGTATGTTCTGTACGTACTTAAATGACCCAAAACCGCAGATTTGTTGTAATTTTAATTACGAAGATTTTGGTTTTTTGTTTGTCTTGATCGGACATTCAGAACCGGAGATATTTACCAAAAAAAAAAAACGCTGCTCAGAAAACTAAAGTGTTTCTGTTCCAAAACTATGCATATCTCGTCGCTTTTTTTTACTGCACTATTAATTAATTCGTGAAAACAACTACTTTTAAATTCCATATATACATAAATTTTTTCTCGAGCTAAATTGCCAAAAGCAATACAATTCGTTTAAATGAACATCTACGATAAAACAAATTAACCATTTTCACCCCTTATATTACTAGGCAAATAAACTTTCCAAAAATTTAACGCACTATTATTATTACATACAGTAACACAAAATTAGATTGTTTAAGTTCATATATAATTAAAACACTGGTCCTCCGTAAATTTGGTTAATAATTAATTACGATACACGTATTGTTTCATGAACTTAATCATCCTCCGTTGTTTATCTAGTGGCGTACGGACAGCGAGCACGTGCTCATGCGATCATTTAAAAGTTTAAAGAGCGGGCTGCACGTCAAGGGTGCTAATTAGTTGAGCCGAGTAGCTCTGTCAATGACCAAGGCACACCTGATTATCACTTGATTAAATACCACAGCTATGCTGGTCTGTGAGTATTTAACTGGACTTCAAACAATTTCATCCTTCGTGAGTACTTGTACAATAATTTACCTTTCGGCCTCTCACACAGGAATCTATTTACCTCCCTGTTATTTCTTTTACTAATGGAATGCAGTGCTGCAAGTAGTCGGATGTTGTTCTGAATGAAATAGTTCAACTCTTTCCTTCTGGGTATTGTGTGGCAACGCGATTGGTATTCGTAGACAAACAATTTAAATTTTGGGTCATAATTCTATTGTAGTCTTCGCACAATGAACTCTCAATACCGAAAAACATTTAAGGAAACAGAAACTGACGAAGCGAGGTACAAATTATATTTATAACTGGTGCGAAAAGAAAATATTTGTGGTAATAAATTGCTATTAAAGTAACTGGGAATATAATATTTTCATTTTAGAATTTATTGAAGCCGGACATATGCCACAGTAGACATAAATTGAAATGTGTATACAGGGTGTCCACGAATGGAAACAGTAGAAAACATCCAGTTTTAATTGTAGCTATTTTTTTTTAATTTAACGTCTATTTTTTTTGTATTGTTTAATTAATTAAAATATCATTTGATTAAAAATGAATTATTATTTGTTTGCTTATAATTGTATTGAAACATTCTTTATAGGATTTTGCAATTCTGGTTATGCTAGCAAATTAAAATCCTAAAATGAATTTGTCTAACTTCTTATTTGACAATTCTCATTCTAACACTAGCATCCACACAGTCCCCTACGGCCATGCAGATTAAACTAGTATCCACATAACCCCCTACGATTATGAAGATTCAGTTAAAAATGAGAACAAAAACCTAAAATGAATTTATTTATCTACCTTGTCTTAAAAAATTTTTCATTCCAATGGATTACATTTTCATGAAATCTATCATTCTGTTTCTTTTTCGCCCTTATTCTGGAGCTCATCAGAAAGACATAAAGCCATTCATAAAGATGTTTCATGCAAAACCAAGACAATTTCTATGAATAAGTGTGAAATGATTATATTTGACATTGACTGATAAAAACAACCTCACCTATCTATTAGCTAACTAGTATTGGAGCCTATATACTCTATGCATGTTTAAAAATGAATTATTATTTGTTTGCTTATAATTGTATTGAAACATTCTTTATAGCATAACCAGAATTCAGGTTATTGAAAGAATGCAAAGATTTCATTAATATTTCTACACAAAGTTTTTCTTTTGTAGATAGTTAATTTTTCTGCTGTTTGCAAAATCCTATAAAGAATGTTTCAATATCATTTGATTAACTTAGCAACATTAATATATATTTTCTTTAGACATCAGTAGCTATACTATGGCAGTTCAAAACCAAATCATCGTTCAATTTTAGAAAAAGTTGCAGGAATGATAGGAGAATAATAGGTCAGCTAAAGCGGTATTAAATAATTATTTATAATAATGAAACTATTTGATGGATCCGTATGAAATTCAATAGGGATATATTCTGATGGTAAAGAAATTTAAAATAAGCGGACCTGTTAAGAATTGCCACCTGTAGAGTTTCTGTACCTATAGACCAATTGACGAATGCGTATTGACTACTTCAATAGCAACTTTAGAAATTAATACGAATTCAAATCAATTTAAAAATAGTATCATATTTTAAAACAGAATCTTAGAAAAAACTGTAATTAAAATCGACTCCTTCAACAATTAAAAATTTTATCAGCGAGACTGAACCCCGGTGCACTGAGCGACAATAGAGCATACACTCTGCGGGCTCTGTAATTAACATTCACTCAAACAAAATTCAAATATAAATTGAAATAAAGTAGGCGGGTAAAAGCATTTATGAATAGAATAAAATAGAATAGAAAACAATACATTCATTCGTCCAATAGATCACATGCCTGAAGTTAAAAACTATACTTGTGCATTAGGGTGGCTCCCTAAATCAATCAATGTATTATAAAAAATAATGTGTAAAATTTGGATAGCATTAACATATGACACCGATATTTTAAATGAGTAATGGTGTATTCTGGCAGTTTTAGCATATGATGAAATGTTTTCTTAAAATATTTTCTTAACCGCTTCTCAAGTCACCGAGGTAACTCCTTGAAAACCCAGAATGATTTTGTGTAAGGTAAAGAGAAACGAGGCTCTACAGTTTATAGTGGAGTCCGAACCACATCTTGGGAATAATATTATAATTAAAATTATTTCGCGGTGAACCTGCTTCGCTAGGTATGCCAGTATGCAAGCTAGACGCGCTAAACCACTGAGCTACCGTCCCCTCATGTACAATACCCAATATAATAAAAAATATCAGAGGACATGTTTGCAGGAACGCCACTGGTGGAGCTATAAAATAATTTTTACAACTAAAATATGTGATTTTATATCCTATTAACACAAACCAAAATTGAAAATAATATCTAAACTACTTTCTGAGATATTAAAAACCAAAAAATTTAAGCCGCTGCGGACATATGTTCATCTGAAATTTTCGTCATACAATGACCTAAGGAAACACCCTGAAATATTAACACGCCATTAAGGAACACCCTGTATAACTCGCCGTTTCAGTCCGAAAATATTCTTTGATTTGATCTTTTTTTTAACACCAGTTAGAGAGTTGAATTTGAAAATAAGTCCGAAGTCGATAACCCTCTTTGTTTGCAAAATCATTTATCAGGTGTTGTTTCGCAATTTCTTTCAAAAATCAAAAATCGTTTTCATCTATGGAAGTTGAAGGAATTATACGCACAATGAGCAAAGACCCATCAATTTGTCGAGATTTTGGCCGAAGTTACGTAGCTCCGAAAATTTTTACCGTCTCCCTCCCTCCATAATTCCCCCACCAACTTCCCATCTTGATCAGAATTAAGCTTTCCTACATCTGCCAGAAATTTCAGGTCCCTATTATCCTCTTTTCCTAGAGATATCATCGCCTTAACACTTGAAACCGCTGGGGCAAAAAAACTTTTTCCGCGAAATCTTTAATTGCGCATAAATCGAGATCTAATTAATATTTTTGGACAAACCTCGGCTCAGATGAGGTATTTTCAAATTCTCTTTATCTTTCAACTGGAGTTTCTTTTCATAGAGGCATTATTTTACGGGTTATCGCATCGCATCTTGTCATTATCGATAGATTTTAAGAATTGCATCGCACAGTTGCTAGTAACTTAATTTTGTTCCTGGCTGGCAAAATTATTTATATCACTACATTTAGTTTCCAGCATGTGGCGCTCTTTGAATGTCCACACTTTTAAAATCCACGGCCCCATGCTCTCCAACAAAAAACTAGCTGCCGTTCGCACAGGTGAAGCCTTTTTTAATATTTGGGTATTAAAACGGTTACATCCCGATGTATGAATTTAAAAAATATATCTTCCTTACTTAGTACCTACTATAAATACTTATCATTAATGTTGTCGTTCATGTCATCAATTTATATTTTTATCAGTCATGAGATTTTTCTCTCAGCGTAAATTTTATCGCATTAGAATGTAATTAAGAGAAAGTAACGTCTGATGGGGCTACCACAGAAGTTCCAAGTGTAAGGATGCGTTTCAGAGATGAATAATACGGAATTAGGAAATTAAAAGATGATGACGTTACCGACCAAATTCGTGATTTGTATTATACCGGGCGGCCACGAGTCAATGTACACCCCCAATAATTTGATTGTTTTTATTTGTTGTTTTTGGTACACATAAACTAGACAATAATAAGCTACTTTCAGAATAGCAGGAATGAAAATATCACTTCCGGTTGAACCGGAAGTGACATCAACTTTTTTTTCTTAAATGGAATTACAACATTTTTTTTATGGTTTCTCATTAAGCATACATTTCTAAGTGCAACAGTTTTTTCAGATGTAAAAAATTCCAAAAAATAAGTGAGATACAAACAATTTTTTAATTTTTTCAAAATGGCCGCGTCTGATGAATGTGGTGTAAGAAAATTACTAAGTAGGCTATGGAAATTATTAGTAATGTTGTAGACTTGTCTGTAAAGAAGAAATTAGTTGTTTGAATTACTGATAGGTACCAGTATTTTTAGTTTAAAAAAAAAACGGAATTTCATGTTCATTTTCATTTCCGTATGGGTCCTATGGATTTTTTTTAATGGAACTGTGCTATTTCTTTTATTAATCAGAAATAATGATTCATAAACTATGATTTTTTCGCCACTAATCATTTCTTAACGATATCCTTCGTAATAATAGAAGTATTTTTAAAAAGTAAGCGCCAACAAATCATTTTAATAATGTACCTATCTACATTTAAATCCAAAACTGCAGATAGCCATGAAAATGACAGACATTCGCAACAATTGAATTAGTCTTGACTTACTCACTAATTTTCTGAAGTAAGTGTATTAAAGTTGTTAGAAACAAGAAAATTAATATAAAATGGCTGAAAATTATTCAAGAGATGAAAAAGTTGACATGATCATTATTTATGGAGAGACTCGACGTAATGCAACTAGAGCACAAAGTCTGTATGGATGGAGATATCCAGAAAGAAGACAACCTTCGAGAAACTATTTCGCCCGGTTGCAGCAACAATTTAGAACTGAACCTAATGTAGAAATTGAAGAAAGATTTATTGTGGATGAAGAAACGGAAATTAATGTATTAGCTCTAGTGCATGTTGATCCAACCATTTCGATAAGACAAATTGAACATGAATTACCAGTTTCCAAAGAATCAGCCAGAAAATTTTTAAAGAAACACGGCTATCGTTCTTATAAATATCAATTGCATCAATTTTTGTAAGAGAATGATTATCAACGAAGAATAACCTTTTGTAATTGGTTACTGTTACGCCAATTAAGAAATGAGAATTTTATCAAAAACATTTTGTTCACTGATGAATCGAGATTTACAAACATTGGGTTATTTAATCGAAACAACACTCGATATTGGGCAATTGGATAATCCTCACATTATGAGACAGGGGCGGTTTCAGGAGCGGTTTGGCTTCAATGTTTGGTTAGGCGTACTAGGCGACTATATCATAGGTCTAATAATTTTTAACGAAACTCTAACTGGACCAAGATATCTAGAATTTCTCCAAAATATAATAGTTCCACAGAATAATGGTTTATTATAATTTAGGTTTTAAATAGTTTTGTTATTCTTGGTAATTTATTCATGGTTGTAACGTTATAGCGATTAAAATTATTTCTTGTTTAATTTGTGTTTACTTTTTAAAAATACTTCTATTATTACGAAGGATATCGTTAAGAAATGATTAATGGCGAAAAAATTATAGTTTATGAATCATTATTTCTGATTAATAAAAGAATTAGCACAGTTCCATTAAAAAAAATTCCATAGGACCCCTACGGAAATGAAAATGAAATTCCGTTTTTTTTTAAGAAAAAAAAATACTGGTACCTACCAGTAATTCAAACAACTACTTTCTGCTTTACAGACAAGTCTACAACCTTACTAATAATTTCCATAGCCTACTTAGTAATTTTCTTACATCGCATTCATCTGACGCGGCTATTTTGAAAAAAAATTAAAAAATGTATCTCACTTATTTTTTACATCTGAAAAAACTGTTGCACCTAAAACCAAATTTTTAAATACAAAAACAACCAAAATATTGGGGGCGTACATAACTCGTGGCCACCCGGTATATTTCTTTAAGGTAGTTATATTGCAATTCATGCTATTCAAGAAAGTCATGAAACTTGCTGCAAATTTAATTCCCAAATCAATAAATATTCTGATAAAATTTGAACTCCATTTACCATTCCGTTTCCGAGATTCATTCGCTCAAAGTTCGTAGCTTTTATCGACATCTGACATCGAGCTTATGAACGCCATATGAAATAAATTGATGTCACTGTGACACTATTTTCCCTCTTATGACTGATACTTATTTGGGAATGATCTCAAAAACGAAGCAAGTTGAAATTAATTCGCTCAAAGTTCGCAGTTTTTATCTACATTTAACATTGCGCTTATGGACGCCATGCGAAATAAATTCATGTCATGACACTATGACTCTTATAACTGAACTGATGAAGGCCATGTGCTTAACCGACAACCGCGATAGATGACGTGATGATAATAGACGTTCCATACAATAGAGAGAGGCTGACTAGAAGAATGTTTAGATCTGCATATAATGTTTAAAAGCTTTAAATAATGAAATAATTTTCTAATGGACGTGAATTTGAGTAATTGTTAATAATAATTTTCAAAGGAAATATACCGTTGTCGTGCGAATGGCTTTGAAGCCACAGTCATATATTTCAAGTATAGATATAGATATAAACGAGCAATTCACTGAAAATAACGTCTCGGCTAATAAAGTAACATGAAATCATGTTAATAAATAATAATATAGTGTGACTAAGCGCCTAGACTACGTAGGTACCAAAGAGAATCGATTGCTTTCTCTGGAGAATTAAAGTATATAAAAACGTCCAAAGTAAAAAGTAAAGACTAAAAACCGACAATCCAATTACGAACCAAAAATTATAACGGAAGTGATCGTCTTTAAGTGAGACGCAAAAGAATGCCATAAGCAAACCACTGTAACGCCGAGGTTGTCAAAAAAGCCACTTCACTTGTCGACCACAATTGCACTCATTACGCGGTTCTTTTGAAGATCTAAAACTAAATAGAAATCAAATTCTTGTTTTTGATACATTCCTAGATATTACCGAAATAGCGTATTCATAAAATAGTAATTTTGTTTTATGTTCGAATGAAGTAATTATTAACATTTCACTTATAAAAATGTAACTATTGATGTATCTAAATACACTAACCTATAGGACACAGTTCCAATTAAAAAACCGCTGTCTAAGGAATCACTACTTCCACGTCCAGATTTTCCATCCAAGTCTCTTTATAGAAAAACATCTTGACTATATTTGCACTCTAGTATGTGCAGGGCCGGTTTTCTGACTAGGCCTCATAGGTCCAGGCCTAGGAGCGCAACTCTACGGGGGGCGCCTTTACCCTTCATCTTAATGATTAGGGCCCATAAACTGACAGCAAGCCCTCCTAGCGAGGGACACAAAATTGACCTGGGCCTAGGGGCAATTTATGTCTAAAACTGGCACTGAGTATGTGGAAATAATTGGTAATAGAATTTTAATATTTGCTGCAGATGTCACAAAAAAATTTGAAGCGGTGGTTTCTAGCATATACGCCAAAAGTGAAATTTCTGGACTCTCATTGGCTTGCTCTAGTTATTTTCCCCAATTATACTCCCCTCCCCACTACTTCAACGGAGTCATCTCAACCAGAAGTCATTGCAATATATACATGTACCAAATTTCAACGGAATATCTCTATTTAATTTTATCAGATCATTTAATAATGGAGTGGGGTGATGGAGTGGTTGAAAATGTTATAACAAAATCTGAGGCCTTGACTTCTAGTATATGCACCAAATCCCAGGTTTCTGTACTTTTACCAGCTTGTTTTACTTATTTTCCCATATTTAATCCCCAACCCTTCAAGGGAATAATCTCAAAGTATAATCTGGTTCCAGATGTCATTATAATATATACGTATACCAAATTTCAAGTGAATATTTCAATTTCATTTTATCAACCCCTTTAATAATGAAGTGGGGGGTGGTGTGGGGACGCAAAATATTATAAAAAACTTTGAGGCCATGGCTTCTAGTATACAGGGTGTAATTAGTTTCATGTCATTAAAAAAAACTGGTAATAGGGACCGACTAGACAAACAAAAAACCTGTATGACTTTTTTCTCTAGGGACATTGAAAGAACTGACCTGGGTTTACATTTTTAATGTTAAGGTAGGAAACTTTTTGGGAACCACTGTTTTTCAGGGTCAATGGATCAATAGTTCCGAATATTAGAAATAATAAAAAACTGTAAAACCCGACTTGTGTTCCCGCCGGTAGAAGTGCGGCACTTTCATGGGATTATTTGTACCGAACTTTTTATACCACTAATTATGAAAGTGTAAATAATTCCTTCTCTTTCGGCACAATGCAAGCATAGCATGGCCGCAGGGGTTTAAATAGGATTTGTTTACATGCGTTTTTTAATTTGGAACAAAGTTATTGTAGCTTTTATTGTCGTTTATAAGAATTTATAAAATTACAGTTAGACGTCCGAGATACGATAACAGAAAATAGTTGTGTATTTTAAGTTAGGAAAAAATCAGATTTTTTTAACGAATTGAGCGCATAATTTATCACAATCAGATATCGAAAACTAAAAATCGAGTCTTTGGTCTCTATGAAAATCAATGTAAACATTAATAAACAGATCAAACTAAGACAGCGAATAATAATAATAATAATAATAATAATCATACCTTTAATGCCCAATAGGTAACACCCAATAACTGAACAATTCTTTTGAATTTTTCACAAAAATCTCCACGTATACACATTTCGGCACGTCGAACTAAGGACATGCGCACTCCGTTCAATACATTTGGTAAATTAGGATCATTTTTTATGGTTTATATGCACATTAAAATACGTTGTTGCAATTGTTCTAAAGTGTCAATTGGATCACGGTAAACCAGAGATTTAAAATGCCCCCAAAAATAAAGGTCCATCGGATTTAAGTCGGGCGATCTAGCAGGCCATGGTACTGGTCCGCCACTTCCAATCCATCGTTGAGGAAACTTTCTGCTCAAAAAATTTCGAACAGCCAAACTAAAATGGATTGGCACGCCATCGTGCAAATACCACATTCTTCTGCGCGTAGCCAAGGGTACATCTTCCAGCAAATTTGGAAATGTTTGTTGCAAAAAATTTAAGTATACATCACCATTTAATCTAGCTGGTAATTCTATAGGTCCAATTATTTCATTACCGCAAATTCCTGCCCACAAATTAACGCTGAACCGTCGTTAAAAAGCGCCCTTCTTATTACACGTGAATTTTCGTCTGCCCAATAGTGCATATTTTCAAAATTAAACACTCCATTTCTGGTAAAACACGACTCAGAGGAGAAATACAGAACGTTTAAAAAATCCTCATTTGCCGCGTGTTTTCTTAAAATCCACCTACAAAATTGCATTCGCTCTACAAAATCTTGAGGTTCTAGTGCTTGGACACGTTGATAGTGATAGAGATATAAGTTCATATCTCTCAATGTCCTCCATACCACAAAATGGGATACTTCCACATGGTTCGCGATATCGCGGGTGCTTAAAGTTGGATCCTCTTCTACAAGTTCCAAAATTTGAACTTCTGCCTCAATTACCCTTTCTTCACGTTGTGGACCTCGTTCTCCTCCATGTCCATCGAGACGACCTGTTTCTCGAAGACGCTGGTCAATACCAACAAATGTACGAGCACAAGGATGACGTCGATTGGGGAACCTTAAACGATAACGCTCTTCCGCACCAGCTGCATTTCCACCACTTTCTCCATACACCAAGTGCATATCTGCGAGGTCTGGATAAGTGTAATCTCCTATAATGTCCAAAATCTGCGTTTTAGAACTAAACTGAGATTTAACGTTATCAATAAAGAACAGGGTCCAAAAAGTAACACAAAGAGCACGAACGAGAAGTAGTGTCTTCTGTAACCAAGTACTAACGACTTGAACGATAAGTCAATAAAATAAATCTTAACATAAGCGGCACAAAGCCAACGAACGGCTAGGTCGCGCGCCGTATGTGCGTCATTTACCAAGTAAGGACATAAACTGAAATTATTACTTGAGAATATTACAAGGGAGACTATAGCACTCCCAATAAGATAATTTGGCCGCGAAGAAGCAAAAAACATGGCGGTGTCCTCTGTCTTTCGCTTTTAACTGCTTCGTCGGCATGTTTTTTGATGATCTCTTAGGCGCACCATACTTATTTGCAGGAGTATGCCAGCAGTTCTCAAACTATGTTATTAATTATTTTGTCAATTTTTGTTTTTTTTTCTCCAAAACTATGAGCCTTAGACCCCATGTTATATAAGGTTTTTTTGTTTGTCTTTTCGTTCCCTACCACCAGTTTTTTTTTAATGACATGAAAATAATTACACCTTGTATATCAAATCTCAAGTTTCTGTAGTCTTACCAGCTTGCTTTACTTATTTCCCCCTATTTACCCCCAAGCCTTCACCGGATATGTTAAAAAAACAATCCAGTTTCAGATCTCGTTATAATAGATACGCTAAAGAAATTTCAAGTCAATATCTTCAACCGTTCCAGAGAAAACGTGCGGATAAAAAAAAAGTTTCAGACAGACAGACAGACAGACAGGCCGACCGACCGACAGACAGAACATTTGTTTTCGGTCAAATTTAAAATGTCGACGTTTCATGACATTCTAAACGTATGTCAAGAAAAAACAAATTTGAAAATATTTTTACGATTACTGTACTTCCAATCCACTACGTGGATGTGGAAGTAATACATATAAATAGTAAAATGTAAGACACAATAAAAACAGATGATACAATAATATCAATTAATCGTATATAAAATAGCTTAGGTGTAGTTATCACATTAATAACATAATATAATTAATAAGCAATGACTGAAAGACTCAAATTGAAGTAAAAGTAAGCAATGAGTAACAATAGTCCAATAACATGATTTCAATATAACACAATTGAATTAAATATTTCAGATAAGAAGCTGTCAGAATTTGTCCTTAATTTCCTTTCTCTTAGAGAACCGGGAGGAGCAACACTTAACTATTTCCTACTATAAATCCACGATGAGCAGGGTCGAAACACTGCGGTTGGACAAAGGATTACTCATCAGATGGATGGAAGATGGTTATAGGGGTTGGTGTAGGCGCAGCAGGACTCATAAGACCCCAGCCATTTCTCAGACAAAAATCCATGCTATAAATCTATGTGCCCAGGTATGTATAAACAAAAACATTCGACGGGCAAAGATATATATACTTTCAGATAGCCAGGCAGCATTAAAGGCTCTTAAATTTTATACCTTTGAATCTGAAACTTTCTAGAAACGCAGATAGTCTCTGAAGTAACTGGTAAAAAACAAGAAGGTTACTTTGATACTGGTGCCAGGGCACGAGGAAACGGAAGGAAACGAATTAGTTGACACCCTGAAGCCCCAGTTTTTGGACCCGAACCGTTCTCTGGCTTATCTAAGAGACACATAACGCAATATATTTTAATATCGGAAAAGGGACAGAAAAAAACCTTACAGTATTCACTCCAGGCTAAAGATTAACGAAAAAATTCATAATTTACTCCTGAAAGAAAGCCACAAGGTTTCTCGAACTGATGATAGGCCTTCTAGAAGGCCATTGCCTCTTGAGATATCGTCTTAAGAATATGACCAAGGCAGAAAATGATAAATACAGTTACTGTGATATGCAACAGAAACTGCAAAACGTATCTTCCGAATGTAAGATTTTAGTCCGAATTGAGCTAAAGTACCTAGAAACGGCGAAATTAACACCTCAAGACATAGGGAAATTAACGCCTAGAAAAATCACAAGCTTTGTAAAAGCTTGTGATTTTTATAAAAGGGTTATTTCATGGAAGATCTCTTAGATCGAGGTGAAGGACTGAAAGTACTAAAACAATCCATAATACACAGTGTTATTATAAATCCAAGGTTTCTACAAGCGACTATCACGCTAATATGTTCATTGAAGGACTACCATCGCAAGTCTTCTGTAAAGTGAGAACGAGCTAATCATTCATTATTTTTTCAATAAGCAAACACTGTAGGACTTAATTGACTACTGGAAGATGTGTTACATTTCTTCGAGCATTTCTTGATGTTCAAGGCTAAATTATTTTCAACGATTTGCCCGGCTTCTTTGATAATTTTTTAATTATGTTTGCGGATGATAATTCCTACTTGCGCTGTAGAGAATCTTTTGAAACAGCTATATCTGATGTACAAACTTCACTAACAAAATTTGCTGATCACTTTAAATCGAATAGACTATTCTTAAATATATCTAAAACCGTTTTCATTATATTTTCTCCTAGGCATAGTACATATGATAAAAGTCACTTAATAAAAATAGCTGGCAAATCTATAGAACAAGTCTGTCATACTAAATTTTTGGGAGTATTCATTGACAACGCATTAAATTGGGATGAACACATTGACTTTGCAGCAAAGAAACTTTCTTCCGTCTGTTATGGATTGTATAGATTATCCAAAATATCAAAGAGGAAAACTGTATTGGCATATTAACATACAAATTTTATTTCAAGGCCAACATACGGAATTCTCTTTTGGGGCTCTTCATGTCATTTTGAAAGAATATTTAAACTGCAGCCTGTACGTAATATTATGGGGTACCTAAATATACGTCCTGTAGAAATCTGTTTAAAGATTTAAATATTTTGGCATTGCCATGTATTTATATTCTAGAGATTCTAATATATGTTAAAAACAATCTTAGTAAATTTCTACCAAACAATTATAATCATAATTATGATACCAGGGAAGTAATAATTTAAGCACGCCGTTACATAAGTTATCAAAATATGAAGAAAGCCCAAAATACATCGGAATAAAATTGTATAATAAGATCCCAAATTTTTTAAAAGTATCGAAAATACAAAAGCATTTAAAAACGAAACAAATAAATACCAAACAGCTAAATGTTTTTATTCAGTTGATGAATATTTGGAAAATTAGTAGGTGGTTTTAATTGTTTAGATATGCTATATTATGCTATATAACTTTATACATATTTACATTTATGACATGTCTTTTTTTCTGTTTTGTACCTAGTTTTAAACAATAATGAGAGCACGATTCACTAGCAAAATGCTCAATTTTTTGTGATTAATCCTATACCAATGTGGTCTTTTGGATAATAAACGATTATTATTATTATCATTATTTGTAATACACCAATTATTAACATGTTACAACGTGTCCTGTAATCGAACATAATCATCACCATATGACTCGATTTTGGTACAAAATTTCATATTTTCTGCATATATCAGAAAATTGATGCTTATATAGGAAGCTATGTCGTCTACAAATATATTGAATGGGGGAGGTCCTAGTATTGACAACCGTGGGACACATTTTTGGAGTTACCGACATAATACTCCACGTACCTACCCTATTTTCAAGGTAAGACTTAATAGAGGTAAAAATTTGTTGATACTATACTGATCTAATTGACTCTGCCATATTTTATGGTCTAGTCAATCAAAGGACCTGGAAAAATTATAAGCAATATCAATTTGACTTTGCATATCTAGGGTATTCGATATATATTGGGTTATGCAAACCAAGTTAGTTGTGGTTGACCTAGTGCCCATAAATCCTTGTTGATTAGCATAAATTATGGGTTTTACGTGTCCAAATATACATTATAGTGTAGAAGAATCTCTAAAACTTCACAGAAGTTGTAAAAAATCACAATGAGATGGTAATATACTAATTAAAAACATTAGTCGTGCACTTCAAATTTTTTAAACAAATCGTTCATCAGCTCTCGTGCTATTAGAGGCTTGGCCGACGAGATCACGAGATATACCTCATCTAGTCTCTTCTGAGTTATTAACTGAATATTAAGGTGAAATAATATTTCCAAAGTTCTGACCCCCTGGAAGTAACAAAAATACTGGCAAGAAACCCCTAATTTTTAGTGCCTCTGAATAATTTCTTATAAAAATGATCATTGACAGAGGACGAAAAAGTGGTCAAATAGAATTAAAATAAGTTGATAATTATATTTAATTTATACTGTTAGTAGTAAAATTAGTTAATGCACCACCGATCGAAAAACCTATAAATGCTTCATAGACAATATCCGAAAACCACCATTTTCAGCTCGGCCATTTCCAAAGTTGGCCAACATAGTGCAGCAGAACTGGCAGGAAAAAGGAGCGCAAGCCAACAATGAAATTTGGAAAATTATTTTGCCATTCTTGTTTGTGTCAGGCAATTATTATCTGAAAATCGCAAGTCTCTTATTCGAGAGGGGAGGAGGGGGGATATTTGTACACAAAGTTTGCAAATACTATCTTAATGGCGTGCTAATATTTCAGGGTGTGACTCCTTAGGTCATTTTATGAAGAAAAGTACATATGAATATATGTCCGCTACGGCTTCAATTTTTTGCTACATGGTGTTGAATTTTTTTTTAATCGTTATTGTTCAATATCTCAGAAAGTACGTTAGATCTTATTTTCAACTTTGGTTTGTGTTAATAGGATATAAAACCACATATTTTAGTTAGGGAAGTAATTTTCTAGCTCCGACAGTGGCGTCCCTGCAATCATGCTCTGTGATATTTTTTACCAAAAAAGTGGTACGCCACTGACATTTTTTCATACGGATATTTTTTCTGAATAGTCTACATGAAAACGGTATCTTGTGTTTTTCTCGTCAGACGCACAGTTCTGTATTTTCCAATTCTCTTTAACTTTGAATTTGACTTTTTTCTCATACAGGCATTATTTTCTAATTAATGTTTTTGGACACACTTCGGCTCAGATCACGTATTTTCAAATTCTCTTCAATTGCAGTTTCTTTTCATAGAGGTATTATTTTACGAGTAATCGCCGAATAAGTCGTTTTTGCAAACTTTGTGTGCAAATATCTCCCCCCCTTCTCGAGTAAGAAGAGAATAGTGATTTTCAGAGAATAATTGCGTGACAAGAACATAAAAAACGGCAAAAAAAATTTCGAATTCCATTGTTGGCTTCCAAGTCCAAATCCGTTCTATACTTTATACGAGAATTGAAACCGTATAAAAACTAAATGTCGGCAAAAACAGTCGGCATCTCTTTGTTGTACATGGGCGGAGGTAAATAGAAAGGCTTGTCATAAGAAAATGTTATAATTTTTTGAAAATTGTATTAATTTTTATTATTTTTTGTTTATTAGGCTATTTTTGTTCATTTCGCCAATAACATATTTTTGAAGTATTATATCAGTTTTAAATATAAAGTCTAAATATTTAAATTTATTGGGTTTAGTTTTAAAGTTATCCCATACTATATTGAAACATGTTATTGCTCAGCAAGGACCAACGAGAAGGTATCAACATATTGCCAGGATGAGGGAATGGGACAGGTTAGATTAGCGAGGGTGTTACATAGTAAAAAATAAAATTTAAATTTCTTCTAAAATAAAAATAAAAATGTAACTTTCCTAGTTTAAAACCGCATTCTAATAAAATATTTCGTACTGTATCTAAAGAACTATAATCATAATCGGGATAATCGCTTAATTTTTCTCGAATCATTTTTAACATAGGAACTATATTTTCTTCATACATATTATAAATTATACGCCGTAATACATTTTTGGTAGCATCATCAATATTTTTTAATTTCGTATTTTTCCGTTTCCTATTTGTACCGTGATCTATAACATCCCCTTTTTTAATTACGCGATAAATTGTTGATTTTGATATTTTAGTTAATTCGTTAATACGTTCTATTATTTCTTTCTCATATTGTTCACGATTTTCGCTTTTTAAACGTTCATGTATATTTAAAATATTGCGTTGACTTTGTACTTGTAAATCTTGATTTTTAAACTCTAAAATTATTTCGGCTTCTTCGACAATAACCGGTTCAATTATTTCGGGATTTTTCGTTATTATATTATCCTCTGTTTCAAATGGCCTCCAGAAAGCCGTGGTAAATTAGTAAATAATAAAACATCTTACCTTTTATATAGTAATAAATATTTATAAATATGAACAATAAGTATAAACTGAACCACATTTGATATTATAATAGGTATTTCTGCACTGCACTGGAAAAATGTTATAAAGAACTAGGCACATCTCACAAGTCCAAGTTGACTGTTAGTTGAGAAACGATTTACGGTTTTTTTTATGCTAGTGGACCTGTCCATTTTATTATTTTTAAACCAGTGCAATCGTAGATGGTTCATTCAGGCTGATTACATTGCCAGTCTCGTACTCGCCTGCACAGTTTCAACTACTATTCGATTCTCGATACCATTGTTAAATACATAGGACAAAACATCAAGTTAAGTGCGCACGGTCCTGTGCTTTAACACTGACCAGTTTCCATTGACTTCGTAAACACTATACTAACAATTCAAATCAGAAGCCTGTAACTTCTATAACAAAGTACTACCAACCCCCGAACATCGTATTCCACCCCAAAAGATTCGCTTAAAATTCACAAATTAGGTGACATAGTGACTGCCCTTCACATTGACGTATCAATCAAAATTCTCTTATTTAAATCATTTCGTCGTAAATTCTCGTACATAAAATGGACAAAGTCGCAAGAGAAAAATTATTTCTATTAGAAATTCTTGTGGATCATGTGACGTTGAACAACCAGAAATGCGAATCCAGCTTACCCCCAGGCGAAACGTGCGTATCCTTTCAATTCTTCGACAATGCCCCGATGCACGTATGCGAGGCGGATTTCACGCCCAAGAGGAACCACAGGAGCGAGAAGAACAAGGTGAAGAGTGGAAAGTCGTGTATATTTGCACTGTCGCCGGAGCAAACAAACGAGTCCATTGAGCAATTCGACATATTAGTGTCAATTTCCAAGAAGATGCAGTCAGGGTGGTTACCAGATAGGATCGAAATAGGTGCGGCTCAGATATCCATTGCGAATTTATTTGCTGAACTGATTAGCAGCATGGAACAGTCAGACGGTAGTAAGCAGATGGTGAAAACCTTGAAAAGTGTTTCTGAGATAACCAACCCGAACAAGCAGGTGATTGGAAAGATCGGTGTTTGCATAAGGATATCCTGCTTTGGCAAGTTGATTGTCAGTCAGTTCCAGATGAATATGGAAGACAAGTCGGTTCTTTGTAAGGATAAGAAAGGGGAACCCTTGTACACATATAACAGAACTGGAAGACGTAAGTCATGCCAAATTATTACAGTATAACTCTCTCTCTTCTAAGTTATTTTTTTTTCGGAAAACTAGATAATAGTAAAATGAATGAAACGTAAGATATCATTGAAATTAGAATAACATTTACTTTCCAATAGAATAATAAAAAAAATATGTTGAAAAATAAGAGTCCATGTAGCAAAATGGCACCAAACGGTATCCAAAACCTTTCCAGCTCATGTACGGTACCAATGTTACAATTGTGTCCAAGGGTATAACCGAATAATCATGGGCAAATTGCCCCCGATAGAAAGCCTTATTAACAACTGTGTAGGTGTAGGTAAGGTTATGAGTAAACGATATATCTAGTTCTCATTGGGCATTTTGGAGTTGTTCTGCAGATATTTTAATAAAGCTTCAAAAAGGGGTATTTTTTTCAAGAATTTATTTCTCGCAAACTAATCTCAATTTAACAAGATGAAACGAAAACTATATAGTGCAGTAAAAAAAGGCCAAAAAAATGAGGAGATAGGTATAGTCTGGATACAGCAAGATTATGATTTTATCCTCTTTGGGGTATCACCGGGCGTATGTTACTAAGTTTTGGACCTCGAAAACCTTGTGCTACTTTTTTTATAAACAAATAATTTTTTTTACTGCGTTTTTCGAGCTTAAAATGTAAATAACTCCGGCTCTATAAGTCGGATCGGGGCAAACGAAAAATCAGTCTCTTTGTAATTCAATTGCCAATAAATCGTCGTCAGTTTCAATTCTCTGAAGTACGTACATAACCTACAAAACTGAAAAAACGAGAAAAAAACAGTATTTTTTCATTTTGGTGCCCAAGACCGTCAACTAGACCAATTTGCATCAAACTTTCAGAAAATATACTTTTTGATGTAATAAAAAGACTCTGAAAAGTTATTGTCAAGATATTGAACCCATTGGCCAAATTGCAAAGTTTATGAGTATTCCTCCGCAATTAATTAAGAAATCAAGTCCATGTAGGTATATATTTAACTAAAAGTATAAATACAAAGTAGCATGGCAAAGGAATGGCAAAAAAATACAAATGTAAAAAAAACACATTTAAGAAGATTCTGAAGCCTCCGTTGGATCAAGGCATTTTTGGCATATGAACTGAGTGTTCATTACATAAAAATTTATTGCACCTGCAGCATATTTTCTTCGTTTTCCTGTTCTTACTGCGAGGACAAAGTGAACATATACCAGTCACATTACTAGCGTCAGGTTGTGGCACATTTTCAGATCCCACAAATTTTTGTATAGATACCTTCAGATTCATTGGCAAGTTTGGCACAGACAACCTTGTTATTGCATGCGGCTTCATAAGCTCCAAAGCCAATTTTTTTAGGAAAATGCGGCGTTCTAGTTTATCTTCTGTGTTAGCCGAATAAATGATTTGTCTCTCAGTTCATCCTCAGATACTACCTATTATATATCAGGCCTAAAAATTGTTTTTGATTTTGATGTTTTTAAATATTTTTAAATAATATGTTTGCTTAATCAAATAAAAAATTTGTATTTTTAGCTCTTCGTCGCTAAAGGATAAATTACTTATAGCGTTCCAGTCAAAGTTTAGAGACGCATTATAGGCGTGATATATAAGTATAGGCCAGGTTAGATAGGTCCAGAATAAAAAAAAAAGTCGTTACAGCAAACCGATAGTGGAATATTGTAGAACATATCATAACTAAGGAAGGAAAAATAATCCGTACCACAGCCGACTTTCTGGGGTGAAATGGGGTGAATTTTTAGGGGTGGGTTTTTTGCTATTTCTGGCTAAACCACGCATCCTATGGAAATAAATTGAATATCATAGTTGCAGGTAGTAAAGAGATCTACAACTTTTGTAGAAAGCAACTTTATTCTATCAACATTTTTTAAGAAATAAGTACGCAAAGAACCGCATTTTCGATTATTTATTTTTTTCTTCTACAAAAATAATTCGACTTAGCTCAAACTTGCTGAAAGTATACCTTTTGGCGTCCCACATAAGCTCTATTTTGTGGACCATAATATTCACTGGTTGTTGTTTAATTCAATTTTTATACGAAAAAAGTGATATTTTCAATTGCGATTCCTCATAAACTAACTTGTTCGACAGAGTTCGGATATGGCTCATTATTTTTTGTTTTTACTTCTACTTTCAATAAATAAATAATATCGAAAATCGAAAAATCCGAAAAATGCCTTTCTTGGTTGTATGTTTTATAATACCGGCACATAAAAAAGAAAAAATGCTCTGTTACAGAACACCCACCTATGTACCTCTATGTATGTTTGGCCTCTGAATCCAAATCCGAGGTCAGAATTGGTCCGCAAAAACCTGAAAAAAATCAGAAGTACGTAGGAAGGCGAAACAAATCAAATGACGGAAACCGCAACTCTGTATCTCCTTGCGTTTTCGAGTTATGGTTTCGGGAAGCGGTGGAAAACTTCGATTTTTACCATCCGGTGACTTTGAGCGGCCGTATCTCGGAAACGGAGGAGTTCATCGACTTCCAGATTGCGCCATTCAATTTCTCGTTCGGTTTTCCATACTCCTGAATTTTGTCAAATTTTTAGCAGCTTTAGTTCGGGATCCTGGAAGCTGGGCAGTCTCGCTCGACGAGCGAAATCCTCGGACTTTTCAATTTGGCGGCAGATATCTCACTTAAAAATCGCCGGAAAATATCGGGCCCCACATCAACGGATTGGAAACTTAATTTACAGTCGATTGAACACAAAAGAAGGGGGGTCAATTTTACCTAGAAAAAGTTACAGCGATTTATGTGAAGAGATGTCGATATCGCGTAAATTTTGTTTCTGAAAATTTGCAAAAAATGAAGGTGCCCGGAAAAATCTGAAAAAATTCAGGGGTACGTAGGAAGGCGAGACAAATCGAATGCCGTAAACTGCAACTCTGTATCTCGATATGTTTTCGAGTTATGGTCTCGAGAAGCGGTTTTTGGCCGGTTTTCACGTGATTTCTTAGCTCTCACGAAAAATCTTGGGGTGAGTGGCCAATTTTGACCTCGGATTTGGATTCAGAGACCAAAAATACAGGAGTGTTCATAGGTGGGTGTTGTGTAACAGAGCATTTTTCTTTTTTGTGTGCCGGTATTATAAAACATACAACGAGAAAAGGCATTTTTTCGGATTTTCCGATTTTCCGGAATTTTTTTCCATTGCACTATATACAGGGTGTAATTAGTTTCACGTCCTTAAAAAACTGGTGGTAGGGAACGACAAGACAAACAAAAAAACCTTATATAACATGGGGTCTAAAGCTCATAGTTTTGGAGAAAAAAAATAAACAAAAATTTAGCAAATTTTCAATAAAATCTTTTGAGAACTGCTGCAATATTGAGGTAGGTTTAGATCGTTGCGCGTGTCTTTGCCTATGATACCCAATATTTGTGTAGATAGCATCTTTAGCGATGCGGTGAATAAGATGAAAGACGTCGACGTTTTCTGAGTGTTTAGTAGATCTGATCTGAAGAAAACTATACTCTGACTCTCCCTTGTGCAATATTTTAGTTACTGTGGGTGTTTCGTTATGTACACACGTCCAACCTGCCTCTGTGTATTTATAGTGAAGATTTATTTTATTGACTTCACCGTGCAAGTCGTTAAATTCTTGATTACGTACAGACACAACTTGTTCGTTCTTTTTGTATTCCGATTTTGGACCAAGTTTTTCTTTTATTTTGCTTTATTGACAACGTTAGTTGATAGTTTATTGTTTAGTGTTGAGCGGAGTACGTATGTCCTTAATTCGACGTACCGAACTGTGTATTGATGCAGATGCAGAGATTTCGAATAATTTACTTAGGTGGTAAGCTTTTAACCCAGGACACTCATTTATGTTACAAACGTTAATAAATCACATTTAAATATTCTAATCCAATATTTTGTTCCAAATTAAAAGACACACATGCAAAGACATGCTCTGTTTAAACTTCTATGGCCATTATTTGCTTGCAGTTGTGCAGGAAAAGATAACGAATTATTTATCACTTTATAATTGCCTCAGTTCGGTTGAGGCGGTCCATCAAAGGCGGTCGACGATCCAAGGCCTTTGCACTTTTTTATGAGAATTTAAAAGTTGTATAATTGGGAACTACCAAGAAATGCAGTGGTTCTCAATTATTTTCTACATTAATATTAAAAAAAAAAAAAGTATTTAAAATGTTGACCTAGGTCAGTTTTTTTTAAAGTGCCGCTAGAGGGAAAAGTGATAAAGGTTTTTTGTTTGTTTAGTCGGTCCCCATTGCCAGTTTTTTTAATGACATGAAACTGATTACACCCTGTATATGTTTATACATTTTATTTATTGAAAGTAGAAGTAAAAACAAAAAAAAATGAGTCTTGTCCGAACTCTGTCGGACAAGTACTTTTGTGATTGAATTAAACAACAATTGAATTTTTTGGTCCACAAAAAATAGAACTTATTTGGGATACCAATAGGTATACTTTCAGCAAGTTTGAGGTAAATCAAATTATTTTTGTAGAAGCAAAAAATAAATAACCGAAAAAGCGGTTTTTTACGTATTTCTCGAAAAATTTTAGGATAGGATAAAGTTGCCTTCTACAAAAGTTGTAGATTTCTTTATTACCTACAACTATTATATTCAACTTTTTTTCATAGGATGCCTAGTTTAGCCAGAAATCGCAAAAACCGTTTTGCACCCCTAAAAATTCACCCCAGAAAGTCGGCTGTGGTTCGGATTATTTCTCCTTCCTTAGTTATGATATATTCTACAATAATTCACTATCAGTTTGCTGTAACGACTTATTTTGTTGTTCAACCCTTATCTAGCCTGGTGTATAATATCTGAGCAAACAAGATTAAGGCCGAAAATGTAAAAAAAGTTAAAAAACAATTTTCGTTAGGATTCGAACTTCGGACCTTGCGCATGCGAAGTATTTCTTTCCCTGCCACACCACTTGAGAGTTTGTCTAAACTTTCGTTCAAATGCTATAAGTAGTTTGTCTTTTAGCAACGAAGAGCTGAAAACATGGAATTTTCAACCATTAATATCTAAATAAATACTTCGAGTGGAGGATCGTGTGATGTCTCTACGAAAAAAGAAAACTTGGCATTTTGTCGGTGTCGTAAATTGTAACGGTAAAATCGAAAATTCGGGTCGGCACGAGTGAATCAAAAACTGTTTTTTGACATTTGTGACAGGTACCGCCGCTCGATGCTCAACGCACCGCCCCAGCCCGGCAGACTGATGGGTGGGATTCAATGGATCATCGACAACCTATTAAGGCACATTCTATCTATTTACAAAAGTACAAATTTCTGTGACTCTCGGGGTAATACTGGAGTGCAAATATGGTATCCAAATTATTTTTCAAATATTTCGTTTAAAGCGACTTGGATGGGAAATCTGGATGTGGAAGTAGTGATTTCTTAGGCAAAGGTTTTTTACTGTGTCTCACATATTTACAAAAAATTGTCTCAACGATCCCTAGACAAATATGTAGAAATAGATTTTTAATTTTAGAATTTCTTTAGTTACGGAATAATATCAAAGTAGGTAAGCTACAATATAATTGTTTTATGCTTATAAATGCAGTTAATCGCATGGATCGATTTTCTATAAAAAAATAGTAATTACATAATGTTTATTAAAACAGATGCACTCAGTATTGGCGAAAAGGGGGTCAGCAGCCAAGAATAAACGATGCATCAAAGGGAAGGTAAACGCAAAGCAGCAGCAGAAGATGAGAAGAGGTGTGCAGGTGCGAGAGTGGAGAGCGCATTCCTGAGCGGTGTGCGATCACGACTGTCTGGTCAAGGTAGGCCTGGCCACATTCCTTAGCCGACTTGACCCTTCTACTTCACAAGATCCGCTCATCGGGCTCCTGCTGCTACTTGCAACTAGCCGTTGCGTGGTCTTACTATAACTATGGCTCTAATTTGGTTACTGAATGTGAGAGATATCCGCCAAACAATGACCGCCAGTTTAAAGGTGCATTGTACACATGTAACAGTATACCACGCACGACGAAAAGTAATTAATACCGAAAACGTACGCCGACTCGATAATAAACACAAGCGAACGAGCTATTGAAGAAACTCCGCGATATTTTTTTAAGACTGATTTGGTCAGTCACTTAATTAGAGAATTAAGTGATACAACGTATTTGCATTACTATTATGCTCGGTGAAACTTATAAGTTAATCAAGAATGAAAGTAGATTAGTAAAAATTGGTAATAGATTTCTGGATTGGCTTAAAATGAAAATAAAATCTAAATGTTAAATAATTATGGATATTCTGATATGAAAATAGATATAATACAATATAAAGCAGAAAAACAACTAAAGTTGATACAAGCGGTTCTTACATAAACCTGCAAGTTGAATTCTGGAAATGCAGAATACTATTTATTAAGTAAATAGTTTGAAGATCATGTTTACTTTGTAATGAAAATGTAACAGGAGATATTAAATATTGTTGCAGCTGTCAACTGTCATATGTCACTTTTGACATCGTAAATGGAATCGGCGACCTTTATGGGGTATTATACCACCGGTAGATATTCTGAAAGTCATATCAAAAATACGGCGATACACTGTTATCGACAAGATCTCGGAAAATTAACTTTGCACACCCGATATTTGGAAAACTGTCCATTTTCCGACTTTGTGCCTATGAGAACTTTTGATCAGCTCGAGAGGAACAGCATATATCGCTTCCAGCGAATTTCACCTGGGGCCACTTCCCACAAGAAATAAGCACCCCCTTTACATCTCCGATACCTGGAAAACTGTCAATTTCCGACCTTGTGCCCATGGGAACTTTTGATCCGGAGGTACATATCATATTCAATGTATCAATTCCAGACAATTTCACCGGAAGCCACTTTCCATATGAAATGAGTGGGGTTCTTTGAGCAAAATTGGGAAATATTAACACGTGCCCCGAAATTATGAAGTTTACCATGTATTTGTTGTAGGTAAAAGCACCGTTAATCGCACGGAAGTCCCCTTTTATTAATTAATAATCCTTTTTAAATCAATAGTACAGTCGACAAAGTAAAAATCACACCAGAAGCTCGCAAAAAATGTTTTCTGAGATTTTCCTTCAGTAACTGTTAGTGGGAGGATTAAACATCACAAAATCCCAAGAATCAGTTCTGGGGGTACCTCGCAATCCCCCCTCTCCTCCTAAAAAAACCAGCCCTTTGGTGAAAAAAGTCTTATTTTACTGATAACTAGTTAACTGTTGAAGATATAAAAAAATTGCTCAACATAAAAAAGAAAGCTTGACTAACTGCCTAAAAAAAAGTCCTGCTGTAATTTTCTTGTATATGCCATGGTTTCGAAAATAACTGACTTTAATATAAGTTATAAATGCATTATCTTTTAGTTCAAGGTAGTACTTCAATGCAGAAAAAGTTAGGAATAAAAATATTTACATTTACAAATTTACCAGCATCTTAAAGTTAGCGAAAAAAAATCCCAAAAAGGCTGCATATTCAATTCTTTGATATTTTCTCATACAATTTTTTAACTATTAAATGATAAGAAACAATAGCTATATGATACATAAACTGGAAAAAAAAATTGAGTTTAATTTTCAAGATGTTTGGGTCTTTTCTTATTTTTAGGAAACAATAAAAATTTGGCCAAAATTTGGCTAACTTCAACATGCTGGTAAATTTGTAAATGCGAATATTTTTATTCCAAACTTTTTCTGCGTTGAACGAAAAAATAATGCATTTATAATTTATATTAAAATCAGTTATTTTTATGGCGCAAAAAATCAAGCGGTAACTATATTATATTGTTATTTTTATATACTAATATATATATATATATCAATAGCCATCAAAATTTTAATTCTTCTTCCTAGCTTGTTTGGTTTTTGAGCAATTCAATTTTTCTATAGGCAGCGCCTAAAAAATTTCAAATAAACGAAAATCCGTACGCATTGAAAATACAAATTTTGTAATTTTTTTCAATATCGATTTTCTCGAAAATCATGGCATATACAAGAAAATTACAACAGGGCTTTTTTTGGGAAATTAGTCCAGCTTTCTTTTTTACGATGAGCATTTTTTTTATATCTTTAGGTTAACGAGTTATCAGTAAATAAGGCTTATTTCAACGACGGGGTTTTTCTTTGGCGTGGGTTGCGCGGCACCCGCAGAACTGATTATTGTGGTTTTGTGATGTATCGTCCCTCCACTTACAGGTACTGAAGGAAAATCTCAGATAACATTTTCTGTTATCTAAATTTGTATAATTATTGGACTACAAATCCTTATAAGGCATCCTTATAGGATCCCAAATTGGCTCCTTGGGGTCATTGTTAGGTCTCCATAAAAGGGTCTTATGTAGGACCAATTTAAAAACGAATTATTATTTCGTATCCCCTGGACAATTCTGAAGAGGCGACTTGTGTGAGATTTTTATATCACTACACTTCCACGGCTCTATCGTCAATTTCCAATTTTTTCCGTAAGAAATACATTAGAAATTTCACGATCTTTGAGGCGCGTTTTAATATCAACCGATTTTGCTCAAATTTGGAGATAATTTCTTGGGATTTCCAACACATCTAGGAGGTGAAACAAAACAAAACTTGAAATTTATTTTCAGAAATATAAATTCGAACCTCACTAATACATTCGTTCAAACTTTATTAGAATCAACACAATAGTATTTAAGTTATGAGCAAAAAAAGTTCGTTTAATATTTAACCTTTAAGGGGGAATAGCCCCTAGAGGGGAAAATACAAGCACACCCAGTGTTACCTCGACCCAAACTATACCTTTGCTAGATATTGTCGCACACGCCTGGGGCATTCTGCTTACTTCTCTTTATCGTTTCAAGTTTATGGCGAAGTCGCCGGGTCACACAAAAGAATACGCGATTTAGTTTTAGGACGATTTAAATAGTGACATTATTTGCTTTCTTGTCCCGCTCACCATTCTCTGAGTTTTTTTACTCGCGCATAACTTTGTACAGATATACAGCTATGTAATATCCGTCTCTGATATTAAACGCTTCCCCATGGTTAATTATGAATTTTTTATAAGAAAAAGAATAAAAAATTAAAACACAATCAATAAGTTGAACAGAATTTGGATCATAGACCGGTCTGTCACAGGTGTTTCGTCTGGTGACCCATTTGCCCACATAATATAAAAATACCTGTCGTTTTTAAATCCTATTAAGCGAATCTATTAAATTACGTTATTATCTATTAAAATTAATATAATAGTATAGTAATCGCCTAACTATTTTGTGATACAAATTAACGAATTATATATTATTAGATTAACGCGATTGATTCTGTAATTTTTGACAGGTATTTATCTATTGTAGTGGCAAGAACACTATTTTTTAAATTTAGTACGTTTGTTAATTTTTGCAAAAGGAATCATAATTATATAATACATAATGTAGAATATTTATAATACCGCTTGCCTATGGAAGCACTACTTCTATATCAAAGTAATTAAGTAAGTAAATATTTATTTCCCACTATTGTCACTATAAACTATAAACGAAAACATCTTAATATTTATATCTAAACTCCAGTTATTTGGACATACTGGAGTGCAGATATAATATGCAGATATACGGCACTCATGGATTTTAAAAGACATATTTGAAACTGTCTGCCCCACGGTGTTAAACGGGGCGGAGTGTTGATGCCAAGAAATTCTTTGAGAACTTCTGTTAACATTCACACTAAATCACAATTTTATCTTGTTAACTCTTAAAAATGGAGTGGGGGTGACAGATGTCATAAAAAATGATGACCTTGGCTTCTAGTATACCGAGTGGCTCAGCCGATAGGGACATTCTTGTAACTTTTGAATGGGAGAATGGATTTTTCTCAAAATTGGTGTGGTAAATTGGGATGAAATTTTCAATTATGTGATGTAAAAAACCAAAACGGCCGACTTCCGGTTTCCATGCAATTTACATGAACATTACATTTTTAAATGGGACAACTTGTATATTTTTTCATATTTGGATCCTACTGGCCAAAATACATATGATCTGACCCTCAAATATTATTTTGATTTTCAAAATATACATATACTTATTTTGAATTTTTTGTTTTAATCATAGAAGGCCGAGATTTATCCATCACTGTTAAAAATCGGTCTGCAAGTACCGTTAAGATATTACCTCTGCAGATACTAACATTAAACACGATTTATCCTTCATTAAGTTTAACGATATTGGTTTCAGAACGAAAACTATTTTCTTTAATGGAACTTCTGTGGGACAATCTGTTATTTAATTAGATGTTTAAATTACTAAATTAATGATATACATAATGTCTACAATCTGTCTGTACTAATTTATAATTAAAAAAACAAATGTTTTGAAAATCGACATCTTACAATAATTATTTTGAAACAGTTGTCCCTGAGTAGGTTTGAAAATGTGAATAAGGAAAGTTGCAAAAGGATTAAAAAAAAACAAATACCGTTCATACAAATACAGCTTACACCAGCATCTCTATGAGAATGATTATCAGCGTATAGTAAAATATTGTAATTGGTTTTTGACTCAACAAGCACGAATAAACAATTTTGAAAAATTATTTCTTCCGATGAGTCCCAGATTCACTAATAATGGAATGTTTAACCGCAACAACATAAGGTATTGGGCAAAAGAGAATCCCCGACTGAGGCGAGAAGGAGCATTTCAAGAACGTTTCGGATTTAATGTTGGGATACTAGGTCTGGAAATAATACGACCAATATTGTTTGATGGAACGTTAACAGATCAACGTTATTTATCTTTCTTGGAAAATGAAATTGAGCAGAAATTTGCAAATTTACCGGCTAAAATAACAAGAGTTATGTATTTCCAGCAAGATGGTGCAGTACCTCACAATTCAATTATAGCAACTTAATATTTAAACAAGTGGGGAAGAATACAAAATAGGAGACTACACCCTGAGAACCACGAATAGAATGAAATACCTAGGAACATACCTAACGAATCAACTAAAAAGGAGGGAAACAGTAAGGGAAAGAATCAAAACAGCCTACAGAGTCACAAGAGCTCTACTACCCTTCATTGAGGACAACAAACCACCATGGTGCCTAACCAAAAAGAAATACACGACCATCATAATACCTACGATGATATATGGAGTCAAAAACGCAGCAACGACAAAGGCCAACAGAAGAAGCCTGAGAAGAGCTTAAAGGGACATTATCCAACTGCTAGCAAAAACAGGAAAACCACAAAAACGCTCTTTGCGCCATCCAGGATAAACGACGTGGACGTGGCGGAGATTGATTCCTGTGTATGTGCTAATATCTTAAACAGTTCACACAAAAAGAATTACAGACCGACCGACCGTTAGGAAAACATTTTTGCTCTTTAAAATCTCGACGTTTCATGTTATTTAATTTTGAAGTTGTCAAGTAGCAACAGTATATTATGTTTTACGTGTGATGAAGAGTAAGTGTTTTAATTTTTTTAAGATATGAAGTAATCCTTCGATCTTATTCAAAAAAATATACCTCGTTACTTTTGTAACGAGGATATTACATAATAAAACGGGTTCGTTCCAACAAAAAAAATATTAAAAACAAACACTTCTCATCAGAGGAGTTGAGTGTAATATTTTTAAAATTCTTAATACCCTGTACAACACATATTTGAATCATCAAAATCGGTTCAAATTTCAAGGCATTCACATTAATATTTAATTTCTTTAAAGCAACAAATAATATAAGTTTATAAATAAGGCAACTTTAGGTTAGATTTGCTACATCCTCGGTGTTAATTATCCCTGTGTTATTTTTAAACCTTACCATATCGTGGTCCCCCTACCGTTGTCTACGTCTTTACAAAGTCGTCAAGATGGACCCCTTAACGTGAAACGAGTGGCCCCGTGTATATCCCCGGTGGTGAATAGATTGGTATATAGAGGAGCGAATTCGAGACTCTATCGTGCCGTTTTTTTTTTCTGGCGTAGAACCAGGTCAAACATGGTAGGTTTTGTTAAGCATGTCACTGGGCATATGAAATCGTATTTCACGACATTTTTTCGTGGTCTGGACCTTTTTAAATTAAAAAAAAGGGAAAATATTGCATTTTAAATAAAATGTGTTTTTTTTTGTTTCCACCGCCATATCTTCAAAACTAATGTTGCTATTGACGTTGTTTTTTTTTTCAATTAAAGCACACACGATAGCGCTTTTAACTGTACTAATAGTTTTTACACAGTTCGCATTTTCATTTCCTTAAAAATTAGGAAAACTAGATATTTGAATTTTACGTATTACAATTTTCACCAATCGATAAACTTTTTTATTTTTGAAAATTTTTATACACATACAGTGAAGCAAATGTAGCCCAAGCATTAGAAAAGTTTTTGATATAATTATTTTTTTCCCAATGTGTATCGTTTGGCAACAGCGATTTTTTTTAAAGCGCGCTAAATTAGTCATATGTATTATTGTACACCGCGTATGGAAGGTAGGATAAGATGCGTCTAACTAATAGACTATTCAAATTTATTGACCCCTCACCTTAACCGCGAATATCTCAAAAACGGAGGAACGGAAAAAATTGAAAAAATTATGTGTCTATTGTAAATCATTCACTGAAATTTGAATAATGTACATTGGACAGTTTTGAAGTGCTGCTAAGTTATATTAAAAAATGTCCCACTTTTTAAGGTAATTTTGACAATACCAGTTTTAAATCCATTATATATTTGAAAATATGCCTACTATATAAATAATAATCTTTTAAATGCCGATAAGGCGTGGTATTTTTTGTACGAGGAAATTTTTTCATAATTTTTTATTCTAAAATTTTGCAGTTATTCTAAAAAACACATCATGTTTATTCGATTATTTATCAACGTATTTACAAAAATTTTGATAAAATGGTTAATTATATAAAATGTAAGCATTTTCAGAAAAAAGAATTGGTATATAGCAAATATTAATTTGCAATATTAAGTGCAATAGATAATATTATTGCCCGGGTTCTGCAATATTATCTATTGCACTTGATAACTAAATTAATATTTGATATATACCAATTCTTTTTTCTGAAAATCCTTACATTTTATATGATTAACTATTTTATTAAAAATCTTTTAAATACCTTGATAAATAGCCGAATAAACATGAAGTCATGTTTTTGACAATAACTGCCAAATTTTAGAATAAAAAATGATGGAAGAATTTCTTCGTACAAAAAATGCCGCGCTTTATCGGTATCTAAAATATTATTCATATAGTAGGCATATTTTTCAATATAACTTAGCAGAACCTCAAAACCGTCCAATGTACATTATTCAAACTTCAGTGAATAATTTACAATAGACACATAATGAACACATAATGAACACATATTTTCTCAAATTTTCTCTGGTCCGCCATTTTTGAGATTTCGCGGTTAAAATGAGGGGTCAATACATTTGAATCGTATATTAGTAGTTTGCGGGATTTAGAGTATACGTATAAATAGTTTTAAATAAATGCGATGCTGTAGAATATTCGCAATTTAGTTTTCTAAAATAATGGAGTGCATTATTTGTAAGAAAATTGCGCGGGACGATGACAAATATGTGGTACCAAGACCTAGGATACAAGGTTTGTTGTCACTAATATCTAGTGCTGAAAAAAGACGACATCGCGGAAATATTGTCAGAAAAGATATTTTAAATGACGAAATTTAATTAAAATATCATATAGACTGTCGTATAGGTAGACAAGTTTTGAAAACATGAACGTTTTTTGCAATCATACAGTGCCGCCGCGCCGCGCCGATTTGCAACAGATGCTGCACAGTACTTAATCGAATACGAAATATTAATAATAGATGGAGGATTTAAATTAACAGAAAAGGTAGTTTCACTACAATCACTACATAAACGTCATTCAGAAATGATAAAAAATCTATTTAGCAAACAGCAAGATATACCAGGATGATTTTGCATGCAATGTACGAAACTAAATTTAGCAAACAAACATTGGTGAAATTAGTTGATATAGATGTATTAATTTTACTTACTCTCCTTTTTTCACTAGCAGACAATTTTTGTAAATATAGGAGGTAGTGCAAAGTTTATGAACTACAGTTTGTTCTTGTCTTCATTGTTTTACTGGTTGCGACACCGCTAATGGTTTTTTTTTTAATATTTAACAAATCTGCGTTTGATGTTCTTAAAGAATATTGCTGCTTTTAAAAAATTATCGGAATTGCCATTGCTGTCTAAAGATGAAGCTTTAAAAATGTTTACAAAATTGATTCTAGTACTGCAGAAAAACAAAAGTAAACAAATTCAGATATTAAACGACCTAAGGATCAAATTAGCAACAACAACAAACGGAGCTTCCTTCAACTGAAGGCACCTTTTACTACCCATTCTTAAGGTAAACATATATTTAAATCATAGATTTCCTATCTAATACATTTAGTTAACTATTGCAGGTTTATGCATCAACTTAGAATATCGTACAGAAGCAATATGCCAACTACACTTATAAATGCACATGGTTCAGGACGGAATTTAAGTGACGATGTTTGGACAATATTTTCATTAAGTATTTATTGTTCAGATAAAAATTGTGAAAATGGAAAATATGATTGTGTTAAAGAAGGCCTAAAATGTTGTAACGAGTGTAAATGCCGTACTTGAAATACTGTTATTTAAAGGTTTCGATGAATGTACAGACGAACTAGAATGCTTTTAACGCAGGGCCTACGTAACTAAATACTCATTTTTCAATAGAAAAATAGTTGCAAAAAAATAAAGTTGTTTTATTCCTGCGTCTTGGTTTAATTCAATCAAAAATGTGTAATAACCTACTTATTAGGTGGGTACTTACTTTATAACAATGATTTATATTTACCTGCTTTTAAATATTTTTTACCTTAAAACAACAAAAGGTAGGTTCGTACCTATTTTGGAGCTGTTAATAAAAGCCCGATTAGTACACATGAATCCAACAACCGTAGTCCGCAGGCGGTAAGCAGTATAATGAGAGCCGGGCGTGCAAGAATATGATTTAGCCCGTTTTAAAAAAATCGCTGACTACATACTATAACCTGCACATCAAAAATTATGATTCTAAAAACTTTTTTCATATATTGGCTTCAATTTGTTCACAGCATGTATATACATATTTTCATAAATAAAAATTTTTCAAGATTGCTGAAAAATACATTCACGAAAATAACAACTTTAAGTTTGCTATTATTTTAACAATTAAAAAATATATATTTTACAATCACATTGTACATAGTTAGAAGCGCTATTGTGTCTACTTCAATTTAAAAAAAAAATCAGTTCCATATCACAATTATTTTTAAAGATATAACGATGGGGACGTTAAAAAACATGTTTCATGGAAAATTCATTTTTTTACAGTTTTTTCGAAATAAAAAAGTTCCAGACCACCAGAAAATGTCGTGAAAAGTGGTTTCATGTACACGATCACCTAATTAAAGAATCGCACCAAGTCTGGTTTGGTTCTACGCCAGTTTTTTTTTTCTCGGAAACTAAGCGTCTTTGCTTCCCAATTTTACTCGTCTAATATAATATATTGGTGTATGTATGTGTGCATTGACACGTATGTGTACTACGTATGAACGTTGTGTATATTTTTGTTTTAGGGTAGCGCATAGGGAAAAAAAATATGATTAAAAATCAGAACACGCTGAATTAGTTTTGTTTGCACGTGCATCGATATATTATAAATCAAGAGCTACTGGCTGATGGTTCATCCCAGGCCAAGGGAAGGAGAAACAAAAATCGGTTCAGCCATTTTTAAGAAAATCGATTTCTTTTTATATGTCCACATTTATTTTACTTTGTAAAAAAATAGGTTGACAATTGGGGTAAATTAATCTCATAATGGTAGAAACTTACCTCTCAAATATGAACCAAATCCAAGAGGGGCCAGCCCATCCATGCTTATCCGGCTATACCCAGCCTTTAGCCGGTATACCGCAAGTGGCATACACGTTTTGTTAGCGCATCAGAGCACTTTCCTCACAGTGAAAAGTTTCGAATAATTGACTATAAAGCTATTCCGAAAGAATGAAGAAAAAAAATCACGTAGATCCAAAATGATCGGTTTTTACAAAATCACACAATCACAAATTGTTAATTAATTATTATTTAATCATATGAGTCATGTTTCAAGGTTCCAGCCATCGAAAAATAATTTTGAGTCGCAGCGCAAGCTCGTTACACTACAAAGGAAAAACTATAACTACAGTTGTTTACACTTTTCTTTCTTGTCCATTATCTTCCATTTAGGAAAGTCAAATATTTTTATAATTTTTCGAGATGACAGCCACCCATATATCTTAAAATCATTTCTTTAAAATATGGTTATTATTCCTTTCGTATTTTGGACACATTTTTTAAGTACCTAGTAAATAATGCTATAAAAATTCTAACCAGAAAATTAACAAGCATTTTAATAGTTGCAAATATTCATAATAAATGATCTTGGATTTTCCTTTGCTTGTAAAAAGTAGGTGATAAAAAGTATTAATAATTATTTTATTTTTATAGGTGAAGGCTTTCTGGGTTAAGTTTCTCAGCTGTATTAAAGACAACTTTATTCAACCGCAACAATGTTACGTAAGAATAACAAATAGCTCGCTTGTAAGAAAAGAAATTGCAAATTCTTTTAAATACTCGTGGGATTTGTGAATTCCACCCAGGTCAATGCTTTTTACCTATTTAAGTCAAGTAATCACAATAAACCGCTAGTTTCATGCTTTAATTTGATTTTAATAATTAATTATAATTTTCTCACAGGAACTTTAGTACCTATGTAATTTTGATATTTATGAGAATAAAACAATTTGTAAGTTTATAAGTGAAATTAGTAAGTTACTATAAATTACTAATCGGCATTTTCTCATTAGGGAAAAACGAAGAAATTTAAAATTGTTCATTATTTTTTTTTTTTTTTTTTGTGGCCTTGGTTTTTCCTTCAGCCAATGTCACCGAATTAAGGCAAATACCACTACTACTCTGCTGTAACCGTAGCATTCCCGGTCAAATATTTACATACTTGGCTTTACTAAAATAAACATTTAACGCTAATAACCATAACAAGTTCTTAGTTCGATATCACATATTTCTTTTTTTTTTCCTCTATACATATTATATCATTTTTTTATTTTTTTTTTATTTTTTTATTTTTTTTTCCTTTTTTTAAATTGTTCATTATTTAAGTAACTCGAGTAAATATCATACTCATCGCAGATGTATTGAACTTTTTATATCATGTTGCAGATTCTACGAAATACCCTTCGTAGCTTTTAAAAGCTTTTATGTAACTTGCTTTGTTGTCTGCCTGTCTGTCTGCTACAAATCTTGCACTCCAAATTTCGCCTAGTTCTAAATAAGATAAAGCTTTGAGATTTTTCACACCCATATGGGTGCGATGACAACGCAATATAGTATATCTAATATCGTTGTAAATCCAATATGGCGGACATCCCAAGATGGTGAGTTACCTTTTTCTTCCAACCCCCTTGATATGGACATCAGCTGAAAAGGTTTGACGAGTAAAATACGATAAACTATGTGACGTCATTCAAAATCCAATATGGTGGACGCTCCAGAGTGTTGGATTATCTTATTCTTCATAACCCCTCTTGATATGGGTATCAAATGAAAGGGTTTAATGAGTAAAATACGATAATCTATATGTCGCTAAATCCAATATGGCGGACGCACCAAGATGGCGGATTACCCATTTCCTCGCAACCACCTTGACATGGGTAATAAATGAAAGGTTTTTTCTGTCTGTTTTTTTTTATTTGAGAATACGTTTTACAGATCAAAATTAGTTTTGGTTCAAAAAATTGTATTTTGACGGCCACTATCTCAAACGCCTTTGAGAACAACCGCCCACTACGATCCCATCTTGTACAAATGGGTTTCTAAAGGCGCTGATTAAGAATATTTTACTAGTATTTTTCTAAAAAAATCGCTAATACCCTTTTTTGAAAAATCGACTTTTAAAACCAGCTAAAAATCGCACGCTACTGACATATCACATATTACTAAGTTCAATGAATCGCCTTATCAGGATTTTCTTACTACCAAAGTTTTGAAGTTAATCAAGCATCAATTATACAGGAGTGTTGCGATCTTAAATGGGTCACATTGTATATAAAAGAATATTTTTAAAACAAAGCTATTAATTAAAAAAATGCACTAAAAAATAAAAAATCATTTTTAAATTCATCATCTGGAAACTAAAAGCTTTGAAAGCGGTGAAATGAAGTAACTGTACGTTATATGACCGCCCCCAAAGCTTTTAGTTTCCTGATGTATGAATTTAAAAATAATTCTTTACTTTTTTGTATATTTTTTTTAAATAATGTTAATTTCAAGATAAAAAAAAGATTAATAACTTTTTTATTTACTGATCGATTCTGTTCCGTTGACACTAACTTACTGTCCACATTTCACAAGCTATCGTAGTCATAAAAAATGCATATGGCGGACGGACACACAGATGGATATTTTGAAAGTGGTTCAGAATTCAATCACTAACACAATTATACGAATTCTTTTCTCTATGAGCGATATTTACGATTTTAATAATATGCCGGCCAAATGTAATATACTTCGTCTTCGTATTTACGAAAAGTATTCACGAATTCAGCTGGCCTCCGCTTGCTGTATAGCACGTCTGAGGGTATCACGCCATCTGCATCGGTTGTCTGTGCATAGCCTCACCAAATATCCTTCCCATGAGCTCCTTGGTGCTAACTTCGATGATAACAAGGAGGGCGAACTCCTCGCCTCATTCATCAATATACCTCTCCTGTCTCATAAATTAAACGATTTATAAACACAACTTTTATTGCAGAATCAATATTTATGGATACATTTGAACAAAAAGCAAATTGTGTCCTGGAATTAATAAAAATGTGATGTGACACTACCTAGGAAATGGTATCAAACAAATATCAAAACACTTGAACATTACACTAGAATACTATTTATTATTTGACGCGCGCTTCGTCAATCATGTTGGCACCGTCTGGAGATAGTTAAAATTGAGTTCTAATTGATCTTAAGTTTAGTCACTTAACGATTATTGCGGTTTAAAGTGCAATTATTGCGATCTCTTGCATGCATATAATTGTAATAAAACACATTCTTTATAGCATTTGGTAAACAGCAGAAAATATGTAATAGTGTGCAATTAGATTTTTACCTCGGAACCCAGTTATAATGAATGGATTTTCATGATTTTTTTTGCATTGAGTTTCTAACACAGTACAAAAAAGTTTACCCTTTAAAAATCGCCGCTTTTTACTTGGGGGTGGCTCCCACCCCCTCTAAATGGGTGGGAAAAAAAGCAAAACTGTAACCACCGAATCTGATATAGAATCATATTGTAAGAGAATAATGTGGTTTACAATTTTTCATGAAAATTCCTATTTTCCAAGTTATAACAATTTGAAGATTATGATTTTAGCTTTAAAACCTTGAGACTATTTTTGGTAAATAACTCAAAAATCTTACAATCGTGGAAAAAGTGGTATGGTACAAAAAATTATGAAATTACAAGTATTTTGTATTTTGTTTATTTCTGTACGATGAATAGTTCTAAAAATGTGATAGTTTAAAAATGGCGTTCGAACGTTTATCAGTCTAGACATAATGTTTAAATCTCAAATATCTCAGAAACAATCAGTATGATGTTAAAAATACATATCAATAGAAATTGGATTTTAATTATATCCGTAGAGATTAAAAGATAACAATGTAATGTGCAAAACAGTGAGTGCAGTTCTTATTAATATATACATTGTTAATAAGCTCCAATAATTTTTTGGTATTTTTAAAGCAGTCGTTTTCAAAAATATACCTATTTTAAATTAAGACGGATTTTACGATTTTTCTTTAAATTTATTTTCTTTTTGTAAATAACTGATTTGTTTTTTAAAATATTTGTAGAATTAATAGTTTCGGAAATATGACAGTATAAATGGGGGGCTTGAACTTTTAGTGGCTAAGAAATACATTTAAATCTCACATTTCTGCAAAACTTTTGATAAATTGAAGCATTGTGGAGCTTTTTATGCACCTACCTAAGTTTGAGGAAAAGACATCAAGAAGATGAGAGAACTGTTAGCGATTGACGGATAAAAGATTGGTAGGTGGTTAGAGGAAGGAGTAGAAGCAAGGAAGATTAGTCGGAGAAGTGAGAAAAGTGAAGGAAAGCATAGTACAGCAAATTAGAAGATTGAAATTGTAAGGTGGAAAATTGTTGACAAGAAAAGAAATCACAGGCGAAGAAGTAGAACTACTGTCTTTATTTGAACATTGCTTATTGTTGGTTAAAAGTTAAAACTGTAACGATATATAGTAGTTAGTGGTTTTGAAGATTAAATATAAAACTAGCAAAATTGGATCTATGCTTTGTTTCTTTCACACACAACGAAGCCACGAATATTTTACCTGTAATACTATATATTAATAAAAACTGGTACAGATTTTTGGAATTTCTATTCTATGGCCAATAAACAGCAGCTAAATTTTGTATTTAAAAAGATCACAGAACGTTCATTGTTTTGCACATAACATGTTTTTCTTTTCCAGTTATACGGATAGAAAAAATATCTCATCAAAGAGTACTTCAAGCCCTTTAATTTCTATTATATGTATATTTAACATCATACTGATTGCTTCTGACATATTTTGATATTTAAACATTATTCGACCGATAAACGTTAGAAAGCCATTTTTAAACTATCATATTTTTAGAACCATTCATCGAACAGAAATAAACCAAAAATAAAACAATTGTAGCTTCATAATCTTCTTTTTGGTACCTTACCACTCTTTCCATAATGTAAGACTTTTGACTTATTTACGAAAAACAGCCTCAAGGAGCCAATTTCTTAAAGCTAAAATCGTAATCTGCAAATCGTTATAACTTGGAAAATATAAATTTTCATGAAAAATTGTAAACCACCTATCTCCTACAATATGATTCTATATCAGATTCGGTGGTTACTATTTTGCTTTTTTGTCAACCCCTCTAGAGGGAGTGGGAATCACCTCAAAATAAAAAGCGACAATTAATTTTTAAAGGCTTTTCTGTACCGAGTATTAGAAACTTAATGCAAAAAAGTCATGAAAATCAATTCGTTATACCTGGGTTTCGTCATTTCTTACTTTTTGTGTCTAATTGCACTCGACTAGTAATCTATGATACATAAAAAGACAAACTATAAAGTTATTGATTTCCAATATTTGCATTCTAGGTATCTATTTTCTAAATAAATCCATTTTAGAATTTTATAATTGCTAGCATACATAGAATGCAGGTTATCGTAATGCAAAGATTAGAAATAATAGCTTTATAGTTTTCTATTTTTTCTGTTTGCCAAATTCTATAAAGATTATATTTTATTACGATTATTAGTTCAGTCACATGAGGATTCATCTACTTAAAAAATCCAAGTGAATTTTACATACACCTTTACTTTTATATTAAATAAATAAATAAATTCTTTATTTGTCTTTTCAGTGTAAATACACAATCAGACACGTCAATGGATATACAGTAATAAAAAATAAATATATATATATGTATACAAGAAAAGAGAATATAATATATAACAGTAATTCTACACAGAAATATAGGTACACAAAATACACACGTACATACACACATATATATACACATTGTATAAAAATTTAAAAAACTTAGTTATAGGCACAGTCAAATTACATGTCGGCAAACACAATGTCATACCAAAGTCAAAATACATAAAATTCATATCTCAGCATTTAAAAATTCGTCAAAACTATAAAAGGCCCAATCTATAAGAATTTTTTTAATGCTATTTTTAAATTGCTTTAAATTAAGATTTTTTATTCTATTTGGCAGTTTGTTAAAGAATAACGGCCCGTAATAATTTTTAGCTCCTCGGCTGTGGTTCAATCTTACGTATTTGGTTCTAATGTGACCATTGTTTCTGGTATTATGAGGGTGTGTATCACTTACAAGGCTATATTTGTTTAAATTTATTTTAACAAACAGAAGGCATTCATAAATATAAATAGAGGGTAATGTTAAAATTTTCATGTCCTTAAACTTCTCCCTAGCATCCTCTCTAAAACCCAAGAAACACATAGCTCTTATAGCATGGCGCTTTATAGAAAATATTCGATCAGTATGTGCCGAGTGACCCCAGGTAATTATTGCATAGCTAATTACCGAGTGAAAGAAACTGAAATACGCAGTTTTTACCACTTGCGTAGATACTACATGCACAAGATTTCTTATTAAGTACAATGTTTTATTCAGTTTTTTAACCATATAATCTACTTGATGTTCCCATGTAAGAAGAGGGTCTAAGTACACTCCAAGAAATTTTATACACTTCGGGTTATTGGCGTCATCTAAATTACGATGTGAAAATATCATGTTCATTGTTTTTTCATTGTTTAGCAGTAATTTGTTTGCTGTGAACCAGTTTTGAAGATCTGCTGTTTTATTCGCCATGTCATGTAGTAGGTATTTTATATCATTTTCTGTTGTAATTACGTTTGCATAGATCAAGTCATTTATATAAACAATGAACAACATTGGTCCAAGGACCGACCCCTGTGGTACGCCGTGATTTATTGATAACAGGGTGGAAGTTACCTTATTAAAGGAAGTACTTTGTTTCCTGTTTGATAAATAGGAAGTTATTAACTTTAAGCTAACCTCATTAAAACCATAAAACTGTAATTTATATAATAAGGTGTCGTGGGAAATACAGTCGAATGCTTTACTTAAGTCGCAGAAAGTAGACCCTACGTAACATTTATTTTCGAAGCCATCCACGACATTGTCTATTAATTTTAAAACAGCTAAAGAAGTTGAGCGATTTTTTCTAAAACCAAATTGGTTTTCAATTAACAGAGCATTTTCTTCAAAGTATTCACAAATTTGCTTTTTTAGCAGAATTTCAAATACTTTCGAAATTACCGGTAATAAGGATATTGGTCGGTAATTTACTGGATCGTTTACTGGCCCTTTTTTATAGATTGGGATTATTTTAGCAATCTTAAAGCAATCTGGGTACGTGCCTTCTCTAATACACAAGTTAAATAGTTTTGTCAAAGGTACAATTATAATATCTTTGATGTATTTAATTATTTTGTAATTCATATCATAAATATCTTTACTTCCATTACTTTTAAGCTCATTTAAAGTTTCCCTTACCTCAATAAATCCTACTTCTCTAAACTTAAATGTATTTGACTGTGAATTTTGTATGGGTAAGTAATCTTGTGCTGTGTGATTTATATCTGGTAGCTGTTTGATGATATTTTCTGCAACCTCAACATAATGAATGTTGAAATCGGTTGCATTTAGACTAGTTTTTTTATTTTTATTATGCCTATTTACATTACCGTTTATAACATTCCACATACCTTTTTGAACATTATCACAATTTTTAATATAGTTTGCATTAGATTCTTTTTTATGTGTGATAGCTCTGCTTTATATGTTTTCCGAGCTGTTTTTATTTCTTGTAGGATACATTCACTGGATCTGTCTTTCTTAATTTCTAATAGAAGTCTTAGATTTTCCCGCAGGTTATACACTTTTTCGCTGTTCCAGTTTATTTTGTGTATGGGTTTGTTGTTTTTACCATCAACTTGCTTTGAAACACTAGGGCAGGAGACATTTAGATTGCGTGCGAGGAGATTCATAAATGTATCGCATTTTTTGTTTACGTTTATATTATTGCTATCAATGAAGCTGAAATTTTCACCACTAACCAGCTGAAAGTAATTAAAAAAAATTTTTTCTCGCATTTGTCTATAGGTAATTGTTTCTTTATAACAGATTGCTTCTTTCTTTGGCACATTTATGAATACAGCACAGTGATCTGACAAATTTGGGTCAAACACCCCAGTTGAAAAGTCATCAAAGTTTACAAATATATTGTCTATGCAATTATTATAACGGGTTTTATCGTGAATGGTAGGAAGAAAACCAAATGAGGCAAAGACATCACAAATGCTAAGTACTTCCTTTTCTTTCTTGTTGAAATGAACATTAAAGTCACCTAATATAATCACATTTTTGTCTTTGTTTATAAATTTCCTTAGTAATTTTGTGACACAAACAATAAAAACATTTAGATTTCCATTGGGTGATCTATAAGTAGATATTACTAATGTGTCAAAAGTCCCCACCGATATCTTGCTTGAGTTTCAATTTATTCAAGGTCAAATGTTACAGAAATCGCTTTTTCGCAAATATTTTGCTTCCTGTATGCCCTATAACTTTTTTGGTTTTAATAGAAGACAAAAATTAAAAAATGCTTTTCAAAAAATGTAATATAGGTACATATTTTACGTAAAACCAACCTTTTCCACACTATAGGTACGCCAGGGAAGAACAGGGTAGCGGTACATCCGTTTCCACCTCAGGGTAGCTGTTCTGCAATTTCAGTGAACGTGAGCATTTGTCGTGAGAGGAGAGAGCTCATATCACGATCCCTTCCAAAAATTCTATTCTGTAACTACAGTGTCTACACGGGGACGTGAAGTGATCCTTCCAGCGTTGCCAACAGTTGCTCCTACATTTCAACCAATAGAATTGCCGCAACTCCATGATCGAAGGTCGTGCGTTGTATGATGTGTTACAGTCTATTTTCGTATCTGCACATTTACAATTTGAATATCGTTATGTTAATATAGTATAACTGGTTGCCTACCGTTCGTGCTCCATGTGAGCCACGCCAATGATGTTAGCAACGAGTTGCTGGCAACGCATTGCTAGCAACGCACTGTAACTGTACCTAATTAGGAAGCGAGTTTCGAACGTCTCGATTATAACCTTTTCAAGACCGTTATTATCAATTAAACCTAATGTTTTGTGAATGGAATCACGAAATACTGTATTATGTGTGGAATATAGACGTCTTTAAGGGAGATTTATCAGATTTGTGGGTTATGTTGTATAGTGTTCATTCGGAACGTACCCATGGACAAAGTTCTAGTCATTCTCAGATTTTGACAGAGGTTTCCGTCTGGGCCATTTTTGGGACTTTTTTCCGTTTGCCGGCTCGAAGAGAAGTTGTGTCACTGAGCACGTGGATAGCATTTTGTTAATTTGCTCCTTTAATGGGATTTAGTGCTCTAGTGACAAATTAGCAGTGTTTTAATTTTGATATTTTTATGATTTTCTGTTGGGAAATACTGCTACGGAATTTTCCGGATAAATCAACTTGCTGGAAGCACATGGCAAAGGAATTCTGAAAGCCCACTCAACATCTAAGGTATACCTCTGAAATCTCTTTAGAAAATAGATTTGTAATATTCGTTATTTCTTTATTGCAGGGCTTTTTGTTCTTTTTGGACTTTTTGGCTTTTTGTTCTTCTTGGTTTTTGTTCTTTTGTACCTTTTGTTCCTTTGGTTTCATTTTACTTGGACTTTTACTGGTACTGCATCATGTATGGTTGACCCCACATCTTACCTGTTGGATTTGTACATCTGTATGTGAATTTGGTCTACTGAAACTTGGTTGGCAAGATATTTTGTAAATTTGGAATCCTGAGTGTACCGGTGAGACTCTCCGTACTGGTTCCCTTGGAAGCTACGCTCCCCTGGTAGGCCTAGTGGTTACATTTTGAAACCTGCTAGAGGTAAGCGTCTTTGAATTACCTAACGGGGGACCTTATATCACATACCACCTTCTACGTGAGACATAGGGAGCTCGTCAGCTATATTACGGTACTAATTACACTTTAAATGTAAACTATCAGTAAATATTTTGCATATGACCAATTAAATTTTATAGTTTTGAACACCACGCTTGAACCTATCGTCACTTATTCAATTCACATTATTTTGTTCATTTCATGTTATTTTCAGTATTTTAATGTAATCGTTTAAGCTAATATATCTTGGGGGGGTCATATTTTGCCTATTAGTAGTTAAGATTTTATTAGTTTTAAGTTTATCATATGTTTTGTGTTAGGATAAGTGTGGGCCACACATAAGTAATATCGATTGTGTGTAATGTTATCTTTGGTATTTGGCTGTAAGATTACCTATAAATATTATTAAATCTGTTATAGTAAGAAGCGTATTTGTTTTCACCAGCGTACACTTAAAGCCCCAATTTAGTCGAAGCCACACCCCAGGTACTTGTCTAGTCGGCCGTGTGAGCCTCTTTCGCCACCAATTAAATGCAGAGAGGGGACTGCACGTAAAACATAAAAATTTTGTTCAGGGCACAGGGTGACCACCCTACCCTGCTGTATTGCTGATATATCAGCCTCTAAAGTAATTTTTTTTTATATATTCCCCTTTTATCTGGGAGCCCTGCAACAAATGGCGCCCAACCGTTCTTGATGGTAATTGGGGGTGTTTTCTGGTGTTGTATCGACTGGTGAAAATTAGGTACGTTATCGTGATACGTAGTTTTTTTTATCATTGCCATACCGAGTAAGTACTAGTACAATAAAATTGTACTTGCTGAGGTACTTGCTTTAGCATATTTCTGTTACACACTTTCTTTATGTATTTTTTTTTACTGAAATACTTAATAGCTTTTTAGGTGGGATTTTTTTTTTAGGGTATAGTGTTTAGAGATTTTATGTGTTTTTTCATTCTCATTCGTGTGTAAGTACACTCTCTCTTAGAGGGGGGGAGATTAGTATATTATTATATCGATTATTACTGACTATTATTGCCCTATATTGATTATTGATGATTTGATTATTATTACTGTTTATTGATGATTTGATTATTATTACTGTTTATTGATGATTTGATTATTATTACTGATTATTAGTGCCTTATATTAATTGTTGATTATTTGATTATTATTGCCCTATACTGTTTATTGATTACTGATTTATTGTTGCATATATTGATTACTTCTTTTTGCTTAATATTAATTGGTTATCTGCTTTATATTCGTGCTAACTGTAGAAGGACGCTATAAATTATCGGGATATCGGGTTTGCATTTTTTTTTTTGGGGACATTTAATATCTTTTACTTTCATTATGGAAATCAATCGTTTGTTGGTAGACGAGTTAACTTATGAGCTTTCAATAAGAGGGTTATCTTCAGAAGGTACAGTAGCGGAGAAGCGAAGTACTTTGAGAGGGTTAATGCGGTGTGAACGGTTGGGATTCTCAACAAATTCTCCAGATTTGGACTTAGACGCGGAATCTGAATTAGATATTTGTGATAAAAAACTGCAACAACTTGGTACCGACATAACAAATTTCGATATGAATAACAAAAACAATGAACATTCACGCATTCACACACGGTTACTACATGTTAATGGTCGGTTATCAAGGTTAATAAATTTATCTGAAAATCAAAACCGTGATAAAGTAAAGTTAATGGCACGTTGTATGCGAATGATTGATGATGTTGGAAATTTGTTGGAATCTCAGCTTAATTCGCAAACGCAGGAGCCTTCACATGCTACTAGGGACACAAGTGGTAATAGGACAAATCTAGAATTCTCGTTACTAGATACGGACAATCCTTTGCTTCCGGAAATTGTACATGACTCAGCTCGTAGGGTTTCTTCTTTGGTCTTAACTACTGACGATAATCAGCAGGAGCTTGCGGGAGCTGCGAATGCTTTGATAGAGTTGCAAACAGATAGACCTCGGGTAACTTTCAGTAGTATGCCACAAATTATATCCAGTTCTCCAAGTTCAGCATTAACGGTTAATACAAATACTAAGGATGTTAATGTGTCACGACCCTCGAATATGGGTAATTGTTATGAACCGTCTTACTTTTGTAAACCGATTGCAGTCAGTAAATGGAATGTTAGGTTTGATGGGAAGAGTAGTGTTTTTAATTTTCTAGAAAGAGTAGAGGAACTGCGTGTATCTAGAGGGGCTTCGAAAGAGCAATTGTTTTTCGCCGCTGCAGAACTTTTTACAGGGGATGCATTAATTTGGTATCGGTCGTTTGTTAAGGATAAAATAGGATCTTGGGATGATCTCGTGGTCAAACTTAAATCTGCGTTTTTGCCTTATCATCATGAGAGGGATATTTGGGAAGAGCTTAAAAAGCGAACCCAAGGCAATCCGGAACCCGTCATGGTATATATTGCCGCGATGGAGAATTATTTCAACCGGTTGTCCCAAAAGCCTGAAGAGCGCCAACGAGTTCAGATTATTCGAGAACGACTTCTTCCGTATTTACAAATGCATTTAGCTTCACAATGTGCGGACAGACCGATACTCACCATCGATAACTTACTAGAGTCGTGTCGTAATCTCGAGGAAACATACCTTCATACCCAACAGGTTACTCCTCCATCAACTAACTATCGAGCCATGTTAGAGCCTACGTTGGCCTTCAATTATTCGAGACTCTCCCACAGGGTCGCATCCATGGAAGTTGGTCCTAGCGACACTATAGGGGATTCTGCTGGGATGTTAAGTCCGGTCAGTGCGCCTACAGAACCGCCGCTGCGGGGACTTACAGGCCTGTGCTGGAATTGTCGTGGTTCGGGACATTCGCATCGCGAATGCAACCAGCCACGTCAACGTTATTGCTATCGTTGTGGTCACGCGAATGTCACTATTCCTACTTGTCCGAAATGTTCGGGAAACGACCATCCGGGACACAGACAGACCGAAATGTGATCTCGGACAGATTTGCTTCGGTCCAAGAAAATCGACAACAAAACTTTATTGCGCGAACTAAGCCGGTACTGGACTTTATTCTGGGTCATGTGGACAATGATCAGCGTCCATACCTAGACGTCAAAATTTTGGGTTGTGAGGTCAAGGGTCTTCTCGATTCCGGAGCCTCTAAAACAGTGGTCGGACAACCCGGCTGGACGTTGTTACGTACATTAGGGTTACCGATGATGAACACCTCTAGTACTAGCCAAGTTACGGTCGCAAATAATCAGCCATGTAAAATTGTAGGTCGCTATCAGGTGCCTATGCAATTGTTAGACAAGGTCAAGGTCATTGAGGTATTAGTTGTACCAGATCTACCGCATACTCTGATTCTTGGCATAGATTTCTGGGTTGAGATGGGTATCGTACCTAACTTAAAGCACAGTTGCTGGACGTTCGTTAGTGATGCGCCGTCTATACAAGTTCATTCGGTTTGCGCAGAGGATACACTGACGAAAGAGCAGAGGTTGGAACTCGACGAAGTGGTAACTGCTCATTTTGACCGAGTAGGTACTAAATTGGGACGTACCACTCTACTAGAGCATGAAATTGTAACTGACTCTGAGCCAATCAAACAACGGTATTATCCGGTATCGCCAGCGGTGCAAAAGCACATAGACGAAGAAGTACAACGCATGCTCGAGGAAGATATCATTGAGAGATCTCAATCGGCATGGTCGAGTCCTGTACTATTGGTGCCCAAGAAAGATAACACGTTTCGCCTTTGTATTGATTACCGTCGTCTAAATAAGGTTACCAAGAAGGATGCCTACCCTATTCCATATGTTTCTGCAATTTTGAGCAAGTTAGGTAACGCCCGCTATCTCAGCTCCCTAGATATCAAATCTGCTTATCATCAGGTTCCAGTCGCGGAAGATTCTAGAGAATATACGGCATTTACGGTTCCCGGTCGTGGGTTGTTCCAATTCAAGTGTATGCCATTCGGTTTATCTAACGCTCCGGCTACTTGGATGCGTTTGATTGACAGAGTTTTAGGCCCAGAGCTTGAACCTTATGTCTTCGTATATCTTGACGACATAATTGTCGCCACACCGACTTTCGAAACGCACGTGCAAACTTTGAAGGAAATCTTTGATCGTCTTCTCAAGGCAGGGTTGACGTTGTCGCGAGACAAATGCAAGTTCTGTCTGGGGGAGCTTAAATACTTAGGCTACCGCGTGGATAGTCAAGGGTTACATGTGGATCCGGACAAAGTTAGCGCGATTCTCAATTTGCCTTCGCCTCGTAACGTGACGGAAGTTCGACAGATCATAGGGACTGCCGCTTGGTATTCCAGGTTTATACCAAATTTCTCTGAGGTGATCGCGCCTATGACAAATTTATTGCGTAAAAAGACCCGTTGGAACTGGACCGATGAGTGTGAACATTCGTTTCAGTCTATTAAGAATTCGTTAGTGACTGCACCCATTCTCAGCTGTCCAGACTTCACGCTACCATTTCAGGTTCAAACTGATGCATCATCACATGCTATCGGGGCTGTGCTGTCGCAGCAGCACCCAGATGGTGAGCGAGTTATCTGTTATTTGAGTAGATCCCTCAGTCGAAACGAACGAAATTATTCCGTAACGGAGCGGGAATGCTTAGGGGTTTTATGGGCCGTCGAGAAGCTGCGCCCATATCTCGAGATGTCTAAGTTCACTGTCGTGACGGACCACGCGAGTTTGCTTTGGTTGAATAATTTGAAAGAACCTACTGGTCGTTTAGCACGTTGGGCTGTTCGCCTGCAGCAATTTGATTACGATCTCGTCCACCGTAAAGGCAAGGATCATGTTGTACCAGACATGTTATCCCGTGCCGTTCCTCAAGACGAATCATACGTGGAAATCGCTTTGGTGCAACCGCATATCGCTTCAGATAGGTGGTATTCGAAAATGTTACGTTCTGTGCAGGAACACCCGTTACGTTATCGACAATGGCGCGTTCGCGACTCGCAGCTACTTAAACATATTCCTGTAGCATATCCAGATTTGGCAGGTTCAGCCGAAGCATGGAAAGTGGTTGTTCCGAAAAGTAAACGCGTGGAGATCATTCGCGAGAATCACGACATAGAAACTTCAGGTCATGCAGGCGTGTATAAGACTTACGAGAGACTAAAGTCAAGGTATTATTGGCCACAGATGCGCGCTGATGTAGCTAGGTATGTGCGGAACTGTACTGTGTGTATTTCTTGTAAACCGATGAGACAAGCACCAGCTGGACTTATGGGGCAACGACCGCCCATCACTAGGCCATTTCAAGTCCTAAGTTGTGATCTGGTGGGACCACTACCACGGTCTTCTGGGGGTTATACCCATATCCTCACAGTCTCAGATTATTTTTCAAAGTTCGCCCTGTTGTTCCCCCTACGCCAAGCTACAGCGACAAGCATCAAAAAGCAAATCGAGGAGAACGTTTTTCTGCTATTCGGTGTCCCGGAAGTACTAATTTGTGATAATGGACCTCAATTCACGAGCAGAGAGTTTGCGAAACTGTGTGAGGCTTACAAGTGTAGGATTTCTTTCAATCCTGTGTACCACCCTCAAGCCAATCCGGTCGAGAGAATGCACGGTGTGTTGAAAACAATGTTAAGGTCATATGTACAAGACAACCAGAGGCAATGGTGCAAACTACTACCAAAGGTTGGGTGTGCTTTACGTACCCAGAAGCACGAGGCCACAGGCCACACTCCATATTTTATAAATTTTGGCCGAGAACATATCGTGAGGGGAGACCAACACAACCATCCTCTTCGGGACGATCAGCCGTCAGATCTAAATCGCTCTGAAGCTTTTGAACCGCTATTCAAAGATGTCAGTAAACGGTTGGACCTTGCATATCATCGCGCTAAACGTCGCTATGACTTGCGGAGGAGACCGGTAGAATTAGCCGTAGGTGACTGCGTCTGGTTACGAAACTACGTTCTTTCTAATGCAGCTAATTATTTTACCGCCAAACTAGCACCTAAATTTATAGGTCCCTTCCGGATTTCAAAGAAACTGTCGTCGGTCCGGTATGAGTTGAAGGATTCAAACGGTGACTCGAAAGGCGAATGGCACATACAAGATTTGAAGTTAGATCCCCGAGACGACGCCGAGAAATAGCACTTCTTGTGGCTGATATGTTTAGCAGTATCCGTTGGTTATAGGGCAATCTTCCGTATTTTGTTTTCTGTAGGTTTTATCACTTCATGTCGTACTTATCCGATTACTTTTTTTCTTTATGTATTTCGGCTGGATAAAGTTTCTTTATCCAAGGGTTGTAGGGAGGGCCACGTTTTGCTGGGTGTAGCGTCAAGGATGTCTGCATGCCATGCATTGGATGTCAGCCATGTAGTGGAAGCTCGTCACGTTTGGTCTCAGAGTAGGATACCTGTCGGCTACCGAAGTATTTCGTGTGGAGTATTAGACAAAGGATTTATTATCGTACCGTATAGGGATTCTTTTGTTTGTTAGGGTCCGATGTCGAAGTACAGTTTCGTCTCTTACGTTCTGAGGACTATATGGGTGGACTTTCACACGCTTGGTAGACAGCAACAACTATGACATAACAACGTCATTCTTCTTTGTGTTGTCCAATTTCTATCTCTACCTTCTATCTGCTTTTTTCTATGTTTTCTTTATCTCTTTTCTATATTGTTCGGATAAGTATCGATTTCTATTGTTGTAATAGTTACCGCTTAGTCATTGTGTTTACCAAATATTGTTCTCTAGATTACTAGTTTTTTTTTTTTTTTTTCCTCTCCGTCGTATCTTTCAATATGTTTAGGGTTTAGTAAGTTTCGTGTCGTCCTAGTTTTAGGGTATATTATATGCCATTAGGGAACTTGCCTCGGAATGGGGGTGAGCAGGTTTCTGTCGGGCTGTCTTAAAGGACAGGGCGTTAAGGAGGGTCTAGCGGACATCTAGGTAAGGGGGCTTGTTAGGCAGGAGTGGCCTAGGTCGCCTGACGTTCTTAATAGTGACAAGTCTGCCTCCACGTTTTCACCTCAGCCCTTAACGTACCGTCCGGACGAGGCACTGTTCACCGCACCTGAAGCGGGAGTATTCCCAGACGATGGCCTCTTTTTGTCATCTAGTCGTGGTTTTTTTTTTACGTCTAGTTTTAGCCTCTTGGAGCTATATCCAATACCCAATAACAGTCTAGAATCTGTTATTTAGGCAGTAGTTTATTAACTAGCTGTATCGTGGTTTAGATGTTCTTATGTCTACTCCAATTTTAGCACTGGCAACCGCTATAACGCTGCTCAGGCATTCCACCACAGTGTCTGTGGGGACTGATCCTTGGAGGTCCTCCCCTAAAACATTTTATCTTTTCCTTTCTCTTGTTCTCTTTTTCTCGTTCCATTATACACTGGGCGAAGCATTACCTTTCCCGGGTGGGGTTTTCAAGAGTTTTCGTATGCTATATAGCAACACTCATTATCGAGGCTTTTCACGCAACTTGGTTTAGCGCAAAATGGGTGTGAGTTGAATTACCTTCCATCTTTGTTATATCCTTTTGACTATATGAGAATTCTTGATGAATACTCTCGGAATTGGTGATATTCGTGACTTTGTCCAGTGGTAAAACGAACTTTCTGGTGGTATATTGTTTAGGTAGTTATATAAGTTTTATCTCTTTTATTTTATTTTTTTTTCGGTGTCTTCTGTCCCTTAAGATTAGCTCAGCGAAGTTCAGGAGTAGTTTAAGTCTTTAGGTCCCTAATTTTCTTTTCTGAGAGAATTACGGGGTAATCCTCTTTAAGTTGGGGGGGTGTTACAGTCTATTTTCGTATCTGCACATTTACAATTTGAATATCGTTATGTTAATATAGTATAACTGGTTGCCTATTGAATATCGTTATGCTAATATAGTATAACTGGTTGCCTACCGTTCGTGCTCCATGTGAGCCACGCCAATGATGTTAGCAACGAGTTGCTGGCAACGCATTGCTAGCAACGCACTGTAACTGTACCTAATTAGGAAGCGAGTTTCGAACGTCTCGATTATAACCTTTTCAAGACCGTTATTATCAATTAAACCTAATGTTTTGTGAATGGAATCACGAAATACTGTATTATGTGTGGAATATAGACGTCTTTAAGGGAGATTTATCAGATTTGTGGGTTATGTTGTATAGTGTTCATTCGGAACGTACCCATGGACAAAGTTCTAGTCATTCTCAGATTTTGACAGAGGTTTCCGTCTGGGCCATTTTTGGGACTTTTTTCCGTTTGCCGGCTCGAAGAGAAGTTGTGTCACTGAGCACGTGGATAGCATTTTGTTAATTTGCTCCTTTAATGGGATTTAGTGCTCTAGTGACAAATTAGCAGTGTTTTAATTTTGATATTTTTATGATTTTCTGTTGGGAAATACTGCTACGGAATTTTCCGGATAAATCAACTTGCTGGAAGCACATGGCAAAGGAATTCTGAAAGCCCACTCAACATCTAAGGTATACCTCTGAAATCTCTTTAGAAAATAGATTTGTAATATTCGTTATTTCTTTATTGCAGGGCTTTTTGTTCTTTTTGGACTTTTTGGCTTTTTGTTCTTCTTGGTTTTTGTTCTTTTGTACCTTTTGTTCCTTTGGTTTCATTTTACTTGGACTTTTACTGGTACTGCATCATGTATGGTTGACCCCACATCTTACCTGTTGGATTTGTACATCTGTATGTGAATTTGGTCTACTGAAACTTGGTTGGCAAGATATTTTGTAAATTTGGAATCCTGAGTGTACCGGTGAGACTCTCCGTACTGGTTCCCTTGGAAGCTACGCTCCCCTGGTAGGCCTAGTGGTTACATTTTGAAACCTGCTAGAGGTAAGCGTCTTTGAATTACCTAACGGGGGACCTTATATCACATACCACCTTCTACGTGAGACATAGGGAGCTCGTCAGCTATATTACGGTACTAATTACACTTTAAATGTAAACTATCAGTAAATATTTTGCATATGACCAATTAAATTTTATAGTTTTGAACACCACGCTTGAACCTATCGTCACTTATTCAATTCACATTATTTTGTTCATTTCATGTTATTTTCAGTATTTTAATGTAATCGTTTAAGCTAATATATCTTGGGGGGGTCATATTTTGCCTATTAGTAGTTAAGATTTTATTAGTTTTAAGTTTATCATATGTTTTGTGTTAGGATAAGTGTGGGCCACACATAAGTAATATCGATTGTGTGTAATGTTATCTTTGGTATTTGGCTGTAAGATTACCTATAAATATTATTAAATCTGTTATAGTAAGAAGCGTATTTGTTTTCACCAGCGTACACTTAAAGCCCCAATTTAGTCGAAGCCACACCCCAGGTACTTGTCTAGTCGGCCGTGTGAGCCTCTTTCGCCACCAATTAAATGCAGAGAGGGGACTGCACGTAAAACATAAAAATTTTGTTCAGGGCACAGGGTGACCACCCTACCCTGCTGTATTGCTGATATATCAGCCTCTAAAGTAATTTTTTTTTATATATTCCCCTTTTATCTGGGAGCCCTGCAACAGATGGGAAATGCATCTTGTCAAAATACGAGTTTATGACATTCAAAATGAGTGCAATATCTATTATTTTGTAAAAGTGACTAAATTTCTGTTAGGCTAGGAATAACAACATCAAAAATTCGTTTTGACCCGATGAAAAGTGCCATAAAATATATTTTTATTAAGTGGGTGGAAAACAACTACAGCTTCTGTGGAACATTTACAAATCAGTTCATAAAAAGATGCCAAAAAATGTAGTAACTGGGAAAGAGTAACAACCATTTTACCTAAATGCTGTGCCTGGAAACTAATAAAAATAATTCGGAGCAATGGAGAAAAGTAAATTTAAATTGTGATATAATACTTAATTGGATTGTACATAATCTGACTTGTGTAATATATTGTAAGATATAACCAAGCATGTTCTTTATTTACTTAATTATAAAAGCCCTATCTGCTAAGCCAAAGAGATTGCTCATGCAATGAAGTTGTCGTTCCTTTTGAGGATTTTCCCAGCAAACTGAAGGTGTCATAGTGCCTCATTGATAATTTAGTACATCGGCAATATTCATCGCCCTTTAATCCCTACAACTTAAGTAACACAAAACTCATTGTATGATCTAACACAAAAATAACTTCAAATATACAAATATCATTCCACCGACATGCGACATCCAAATAAAATGACAATTTGCCCAAAAGTGAGGTTATGCTTTCATCCTCTCATGCGTGAACGGTCCCGTTCCCTACAATATACCCAGGGAAGCAAGTTACCCGATTTTTGGCGTGATGTGACCGCTACCTCAGTTACAGAATACGCTATTTTGGTTTTCAAGAGAACTCCACCCGCTTTCTCATGAAAACATGTGCTCACATCACATCACACCGATACAGAATAGCTACCCAGAGGTACGATGCAAGGCGCGTTTTATTTTACATGGTTTCCCCAGTAGGCCTAATCCATGATTTTTCTTATTTTAGTGACTTCTACAGCTTATCCTCATTCTCGTTCTCTATCCCCTCTTCCACGCCTTCGTCCTCTGTCATCTCCTCCAAGTTCTCGTCCTCCATACCCTCCTCCAAGTTCTCATCGTCGATCCCCTCAAATACCTGTTCGTTCTCTTCTATGTCGCGGTTACTTCCTTCCCCAACATTTTCTTTTCCTTCTGTTATATTTTGTGTCAAGAGGTCAGTGGGATCATCCTGAATATTTCCTTCGGTAGCGCTATCGACATTTGCGTTGAAACATTATTGACCGTGACAATGGCCACAAGGTACTGAACAAGACAGTACAACTTTTCTGCATCCGCAATTTGTGTTACATTCTTTGGTGCAATTGAAAAAAATAGTATTTAAAAGTAAATCTGGTGCAGGTGGCAATAAAGTCTTAATGGGTTCCGAAACATTATTATTTATCTTCCATCTCCAGTGTTCAGGATTTAAATCATTACCAAGCCAATTCTGTACTTGATAATACACTCGACTTAGATGTTGGCGTGCGGCTCGCGGCTGTGGCAGTAGATGTTAATTAAGTCTTGTTGACTTCGCAAATGTATGAACCGATAGTTTTCAATGGATAATTTTGATTTAAGAGCTTCATAGATTGCCAGAAGAATGCGTAATTCATTTTTCAAAATCGTCTCTACAATTTTCCTGCTTAAAAACACCTTTCGAACATTTAAAACATTTTTCTTCTTCTTTTATTAAAGAGCGCAGAGGTTGTGTCATATCCAGTAATGGCATGTAGTAACAACAGTAAACCTTAAGACTGCGGAGAGCGGAGAACTACACGAAAAACTCCGAGCAGACGAGCGACGACCGACGCGACGCGACGGTTGAAACTTAAGGCTAAAACAACGGGGTGGGAGACAGTTATTATGATATCGGGAGCGGGCGTCATTTTAACAATAGGTAACACCGCGCTTCGAAGGATTGTATTGTATTGTAAATGTATTTACAGTTAATAGCGGCACCACATACTTTTTTGTCAAGACATAATGCGTTGCGCACCTTGCAGCATAATTTAGCTGTGTGTTATTTAATAAATCGTTGGTAGTACGGAAAAGTCATATAACTTTTTTGTAGAGAAATCCCTGTCATACGACTCACGAAAAGCGAGATATTTGAGAAAATAAGAGTTTCATGACCCTTAATCTTAAATAACTAAAATCGCAAGAGCGATATTGATGGAGACTTTTTAGACATTGCTTCCAAAGTTAAAATAAATGTGTGTAAGCAAAATTTAGGATCACTTGGATTATTTCAGCAGATGCTGCTTTTTCTGGCCTAATATAACTGGACTATACTGCGGTTTTGCGAAGAAGGTAGAAATATGCTTTCATGTACGCGCTATGCTGCACAATCATGTTTTCGTAAAGGTTCAGCAATTTTTTTTTAACTGAGACAATCGTTATACACAAAAAATAAAATTTAATTGGACAGTTTCACTTTTCTTGAATCTTGGTATGTCGAAATTTTGTGCCTTAATTAATTTTATTGATATTAAAAACGTTTGATAACATTATGATTCAAAATAAAGTATCCTTAATATATTTATTACCAAGAAAAAACGGCACTAAAATGCACTTTCAATTAAACTTCGATACGAAATCCATAAAAGAGATAATCATTTGGATCAACAACATAAATTGTTTATGTCGGAAATTATAGCTATAAAAAATGAGATAAAAGTGTCGCAAAATCTTAGACGTAGAAGTAATAAATTATATATTTATTGTTATATAGGAGCAATAAAATAATAACTTTGATTCTTTGAAGCAACCTTCTGTGATTTTAATAAGATTATTATTAATATAAATCCATGTATATAGTGTCCTCACATTATGTTCGTATTGTAGGGATGGACTTTGACGGTTTACATAAGTTCTCAAAAGTTAACAACGACATTTTTGAAAAAAGTTGTTCCTGTTGGCGATAGAGATGTTTGAAAATCGTTAAAAGTATTTTTATGGTACGTAACAGAAAAAGGTAATGCATAACGCATTAACAAAGAAGTTAACGTAAGCTTTACCTGTGAAGTCAACACAAGAAATCACGAAGATCCCAATGAGTTGTGGGAATCGCCAAAAGACATCACACAAGTAGCAACGGGAACGCAAAGCAGCATCTGCAAGAATGTGAAGCTTGGACAACAGGCGACACTCTAATTGAAGTATAACGCAAGAAAAAACCGAAATGCTTATACTTTGGAATAGAAAGAGAAGGACAACAGATTGACTGGAAGAATTCAAACTCCTTGTTGAAGAGACAAGAATTTTTACCTAAATGATGTCTCCAATAAACTGAGACTACATGCTGACCACAATAATGGGAAGAACCTTTTCCGGCAACTTACCGTAACAGTAACAAAGTAATAAATAAATTAACACCCATTTGGTGAAATAAGGACTCCGCTAAGAAACGGCAGAGGTATCAGATTATTGAGGTTTAGCGCCAACGCAGAGAAGTTCACCATTCTGTCAGGAGATGACACGGCAGAACTATGCACATGTGGATGTAATACTGAAATTAGAACTGGAGGAGTGACATAAACATAAAAAATGGGATCGACAATACATACACAAAAAAATGAAGTGAAAATACTTCACAGAATAATACAAAAAATATGGGAGACAGGAATTTGATTCCATGACTGATGAACCAGAAACTTGGCATCACTACATAAAAAGTATATCACACACTAGTAAAATAGTGCTGTATATTGTTCAATCCAGACTTCAATATCATCTATCAACTTAAGAACAATTTGGGCTTCGTTATCAATCCAGGTATTATGGGAGCGATACAAAAAAACTACAGATATCTGAATTTTGGCATACATGCTCATTTAGGTTTCACTTTAATGGACTAATAATTCTCATATGCACCGTGTGAATTTACAGGACTGTTACCTTGAAAAAACCGCGAGGGTCGATTTTTTACGTATATCCCGTGAACGGTTGCTTAATTTTAACGTCAGAACGAATCCTATACATTAAAGAATTGCCGAGTTACAGACAACTGAATATGTCGGATTGGCCAAGAAGTCTTAAATGCTGTAATTAGACCTCCTATCGGACGATACAGGTCACTTGTTTTCGCCATTCCAAGCCAACTACCCTCATATTTTAAATTTAATCCTTACTATACTGCCGCTTCAGTCGAGTATCTGAAATCGCACGTTCATCCTATGATTCAATTGTTTACTCCGCATCAGACAAGCGCAAGTTTAAACATGATTATAGCTAATTGGGGCTACTAAATACATGGGTAACAATTTTTGCAGAAGGTATATTTTCGCTTAAATTCTTAGATTCAGAGTTAGTTGATAACGGTGGTAGAAAAAAATCATTTAATTAAAAATATTGGGGTAACTATGCAATTTTAGACATAATATACTGAATTAAACTTTTTTGATGTTCCTTCAATTAGAATTATGAGAATTTTGATGTTCGAACGAATTTTATAGCTCAAAAGGTTACAAAGTTAGAGATAATTGAATATTTCACGTTTTGAGGGGACGAACGACGCTGATCTGGATTGACCAAGAGGTGACATAATATTGGCAGACACTAGTATTCGAAAGAAATCTCGGATAGTGATTTTATTCACGATTATAATACTCCCAATTGGTAAGAGAAGGAACTAATAGATCAAAATTTGGGGAGTAGATTGGTGTAAAAAAGCAACCGTCATTTGAGGAAGAAGACTATGCAGATGACAGAAAACATATCAACTAACGTGATGGTGGTAATGAGAATTATAACGAATCTACTACTGATGAAGAATTTGACTATGCTGATAAAGAGACGCACGGAGCGGCCAAAAGATTGAGATTAAGTAAACTATTACAACTTGTTATACTTATTTCTTAATCCAATTTGATTTAATCATTTAGTACATTGGGTTGATTTTACGGTTGGTTCCTTGTGAAACATTCTTCAATAATTTAAATATACAGGAAAATTATGCTTTTTAATGTTTCAAAAAGTTTTATTAAAACTCTACACGTGTTTTGGCTTATTAGGCCTTTATCAAGAGTACAAGATATATATTATTATCTTATATTATCTTGTACTCTTTATAAAGGCCTAATAAGCCGAAACACGTGCAGAGTTTTAATAAAACTTTTTGAAACATTAAAAAGCATAATTTTCCTGTATATTTAAATAATCATTTAGATTCATTAAGAACTATTTATTATATGTTATTATACATGATTGCTCAAACCTTTTTAATAGAATACTCTTCCATAAGAGTTATTTCGAGGTTCACAATTTCCTCAAAAGCGGATTTACTATTCCAGAATTTTGAGGACGAAAATGGACTGGTGGTACTGACCATAGGTCTTTTTGTGCAAAATTAAATTGCAAGAATTTTAATTCAACACACTACTTTTTTAGCCACCGCAGTTCATAAGATATATACAAAAAGCTAGAGCTTTTCAAGGTCTTTTCACAGCGGCAGAAGCTCACGAGGTGCCCATGACAAGTTTCAGTATGCCAAACTGCATGCCGAATTAATCATATATATCCAAATCTAGATATCTAATATTTCTTGCCGCTTCTTACCAACAAAGTGGCCAAAATGACTGGACCAGTAGGTTTAGTACAATTTTGAGTAGATCGTCAGTTGTCAATCCGATTATGTTTATTTATTTAAATTTACTTACGAATAAACATAAAAATTAGAGGCGAGCATGTAGATGCGATTTGACTATACTCGTATTTCGATGCGAAAAACTAAGCTACGCTAATTGTGGTTAGTACTTGGATAGATATCAGTGATCTCGCCCCATCTCCTAACGATATATTGATATACAGTGCCTATATACAAGCTATGCAATTTCAGGGGGGAATGGCGTAGTGAATATACCATTTTTTGGAGGTGATGTAAAACAATTGGCCCCCTTGTATATTAAGCATGTAAAAAATTCCTATTCTTTTATGAGAAGAGGTACGACAAAATTTCTAATTTGGAGGTCGTCTCTTGGTAGTCCAATAATTATAAAGATTTCCATAATAAAAAAATTACTGTCCTTCAGTAACTGGTAGTGGAGGGATTATACGTCACAAAATCACAACAATCAGTTCTGGGGGTACCGCGCAACCCCCCCAAAAAACCGCCCATTCGGTGAAAAACTGATAACTCTTTAGCCGTTGAAGGTATAAAAAAATTCTTCATCATAATTCAAAAATTGACTAATTGCCTACAAAAAAGTCCTCTTGTAATTTTCTTGTATATGCCATGGTTTTCGAGAAAATCGATATTGAAGACAATTGCAAAATTTGTATTTTTAATGCGCACGTATTTTGGTTTATTTGAAATTTTTTGTGCGCGGCCTATAGAAAAAATTGAATTGCTCGAAAACCAAACATGCTAGCATGAGAAATCAAAATGGGTTTTGAAGGGGATATAAACTACTCTTTTGTGTTTCCATTTTTGATGGCTATTGATATCTATTAGTATGTAAAAATAACAATATAATATAGTTATCTCTTGATTTTTTGCACTTTTAACTATTCACAGGCCCATAAAAAATAACTGACTTTAATATAAGTTATAAATGCATTATATTTTAGTCCAAGGTAGTACTTCAATGCAGAAAAAGTTAGGAATAAAAATATTCATATTTACAAATTTGCTAGCATCTGGAAGTTAGCCAAATTTTGGCCAATTTATTATCGTTTCTTAAAAATGGAAAAAAGATCCAAACATTTGGAAAATTCAACTCAACAAATTTGTTTTGAGTTTATATATCATATAACTATTGTTTCTAATCATTGAATAGTTAAAAAATTGTATTAAAAAAATATCATAAAAAAATTGAACATGCAGCCTTTTTGGATTTTTTTAACATGCTGCTTGCAATTGTGAATATTTTTATTCCTAATTTTTTCTGCATTAAAGTATTACCTTGAACTAAAAGATAATGCATGCATTTATAACTTATATTATAGTCAGTTATTTTTTATGAGACTGTGAATAGCTACAAAAAATCAAGAGATAACTATATTATATTGTTATTTTTCTATACTAATAAATATCAATAGCTGTCAAAAATGGCAACACAAAACAGCATTTTATATCCCCTTTAAAACCCATTTTGATTTTTCTTCCTAACTTGTTTGGTTTTCGAGCAATTCAATTTTTCCTATAGACCGCGTACAAAAAATTTCAAATAAACGAAAATTCGCGCGCATTAAAAATACAAATTTTGCAATTTTGTTAATATCGATTTCCTCGAAAACCATGGCATATACAAGAAAATTACAAGAGGACTTCATTTTAGGCAATTAGTCAAGCTTTCTTTTTTATGATGAGCAATTTCTTTATATCAGTAGAATAAGGCTTTCTTCACTGAAGGGATGGTTTTTTTGGGGAGTTGCGCCCACCCCCAGAACTGATTATTGTGGTTTTGTGATGGTTAGTCCTCGCACTAACAGTTACGGATAGGTGGAGAGCCGGATGTATAGATTTCCTATAAACAAGATACATAAAAATCTTTGTCCACGACTGTTAAATAATGTGCTCATTATGTACATGTTTCCTCATTGATAATGCTATCTATTATTCACTGATTGCAGTGAATAATGAGGACAGTCAGTTGTTTATAAGAAATGACATTAGTGACTTTTTACTATAAATTTAAAATGTCAAAATTGCAGCAACCAAAAGACAAGTGTTGTCTCTCTAAGGTTTCTGGGAAGCACTCAAATGGTACATGCCGAAGAGTTACTTTAATGAACACTCAAAAACTACATCAGTAATTTCTTTTCAAAGCATCATCTATTAGCAACACGCGGCAATCTCCAACATTGTTTTTGAAACCATTTAGCTACGTGCCTACAAACTGTGTTATTTTATTAGTAAGCCATGACAATGTGTCAAAGCGTAATTCTGTAATTGATTTGAAACGTCAAAATTTATGCCATTTCAACGCCAACGTTATTCACAATAATTTTACATGTTAGGTACTCAAAAAGAGTAAGTAGTATAATTAAATAAATGGATACTGACAGCGAAAACGAGATTTCTCTGACACCGCCAGAGATAAAGGAAGCTGCAGAAATCGCCTCATTAAACTTGTTGCCCGAAATATCGAGAAGATTAAATATTATGATATATGAATCTTTCTTAAATAGGAGACATGAAGTGAAGATGAATGAAATAAATATTAAATATTTAATAGTCGTGGACAAAGTATAGTATTCTACTCGCGTATAATGGCTATTATATGCTCGTTGAATAATATACTATTATGTGAGTGAGTAAGTACTACCACAGATATACAGGGAGCCACTTTTCATTTTTGCAAATTTTGCCCGCGTCATGGTTTCTGACGTCACATCCGGTCGCAATTTTTTTTTATCGAATACATAAATAAAACTTACGTCAAAATGTAGGTTTTGAGGTATACAATGAGATTGTAGTGGGGTGTCAGGCTTAATTTGTCCGCAATCCTGAGACACCCTCTAATTTTTTTTTCTGTTTTCTTAAGTCATCGAATACATGAATTATTATTTTTTTAAATTAAAGTACAAGCTTTCTAGTTATTAAAAAAATAGGCTGCCTCTTCTTATTTGCCCGCATCCTCCCATTAGGGGGTCACTTCCGGTAAAATTCCACGACGCGGGCAAAATTTGCTTATATGAAAAGTGACTCCCTGTAGGCCTGTGGTAGTACTTACTCACTCATACAAAGTTTCTCATGTATCTTATTCATAGGAAATCTTTACAGCCGGCTCTCTACCTTGGAAGAAAAATCTCAGATTGTGTATTTTTTCCTTTACCGACTGGATTATGGCGTCGGCAATTGGCCTTACTAGCAAGGATAAGCCAACGTTAAATAAGTTGATAATGAAAAAGAACAAATACATAGTAGAAACGTACAAAATTGACTCAATTATTACGCAGATTTAGTTGAATTACACCTAATCGCTAAGTTATAATCAAGGCCTAACTTAAATAGCCAAAAGTTCATTCAAACTAAAGTTAATCATTGCCATAGCCTGGCCATGTTTCCTCTCGATAAAATGACATAATTAATTGAGTGCTACTAGCATTTTAAATGCGGAAAATATGAGATTTTAAGGAAGAGTTGTCCTCCTCTCTGCAAAGATATGTTTTACAAATTCAACTGTTCATCTTAATATTTCTTAATCAAATCTACAAACGGATAAAAATTAGATTTAAAACTCGTCTAAAATTGTACTTTAATCTCACGCCTACTGGCTTACTTGCAAATGTAAAATTTGCTGATTGATCACAGATGTTCTACTTTCACTGCATGCTGCATCCCCTCACTTCAGCAGTGACGTATCCGCATAGCATAGATAGACGAAGCACCAGACTAGGTGGCCTAATTTTGGAACGTTTGATTAGTGATATAAAGGTGGCCACTCACAACACAGGGAAACCTGTGTAGTTCATTTCGAATACATTTGCTGAAAGTTTAATCGACGTTATATTAGCGCACACACACAGCCACGCTGTTTGGTTTTTACAGAGTACGATGGGTTTTATTGCCATCACTTTACATAGGAAAGCAATGTAATAGTGAAAAAATAATTCTCCAAGATTTTTCAGATCATTAACTTTCAGACTATAAAAAGGTTGTACAATTCTGCGGGACTATCTGTCTGTTGGTGGTAGAACTACAAAACTATTTGAAGAAGAAAAATAATATTTGGTAAGTAGTACTAATGTCAATGAAGGCACGAAATTAATGAAAAATATACAGGGTAGTTGCTCTAACAAGAATTAAGAAACGACGGATGATTATAATATTTGAAATGTAGTAGTCACTGCTGTCAGAAAGAAAACCTGATATACTTTTAGTTATAAAAATCTACAGGATGACCATACAACAGAAAAAACGAATGATAAGTAAAAGGTACCAAACAGAGAAAAATATTTCGTAAAAACGTTTAGAGATTTATTTAAAACAATTAAGAAGGTTACCATTAGAATGGTAACGAATATATGAACTGGTCAACAACGACAGGTCTTAGCAATATTTGTGGTAGTTGATCCAGTTCTACAATGTCAACTTCCAACAACTTCTGAGTATGAATTTTTGTGAATGGATTTCTCACCAATATAAACATAGTGATATTCAGGACATTAATTTTACACAAGCATTTTCATCTCAGAGATCCCATGGATCGTAATAATCAGAATATGAGAATTGAGTCGACAAGAAACCATCAAAATATACATAAACATTTCTGAATTCTCGAAAAGTCGATCCCTGGGTGGAAATTTCGTGGAGACCAATTTATCTATCTTTGATCGAAATGTGATTGCGAATTTTTATATTTAATATACGTTGAGGTCTACTCATTCAGCAGTTACATGACGATGAGTTCAATCGAGTTTATCTCCAATAGAGCAAAGCTACAGCACATACCTCACATGCCACAATTAATTTTGAAGGAGAACTTTACGTCGCGCGACGATATGATAGCGTATGATAATTTATGGCCATCTCTTTCTCCCAATCATCATCGTCATCGACAAGCTTATTATAAATATCAAATACATAGCGTAACCAAACCTAGTCCAAAGCCAACCAGACATACATGGTGCGGTAGAACAACGGCAATTGATAGACCGGATGGGTAACGTTGGGAATAGTATATTCTATAACAAGTTATAGAATGGCCCATATTCCACACGAGCGAAAAGTTTGTAGGCCGAGCCGAAGGCGAGGACTACGGTTCGCGAGTGTGGAATATGCCATTCCAAACGTGTTGTAGACTATACTTTTTCTAACAAGATTTTAGAAATCATACAAAGAAACTATAAAACTGTTCAAAACGTCAAATGCGAAGCTATCTTTTGTTCGACGTAACCATAGCAACCGAACCACTAACAGCTTCTGATTCGTCGAAAGCCGTGCGGTATTATACCATAACAGTGTGTTGGAATGATGCTTGTTCCGACACAATTTTTAGTTGTGGAATTTGTAATTTCTGAAATGGTGTTTGAGAAACTTATTTCCAGCGATTAAACAACCATTCTCCTCACATTGCTGTTTCAGGGTGGCAATTCTGTGCTGATGTGAAAGCACGTTGTCAGGAAAAAGTGGGTGGAATTATTTTGAAAACCAAACTTATTCTCTAATTACAGCAGCGCTCACAGCGCGACAAACATCAATAAACTTGCTTCTCTTGGCAAATTATGGGGAAACTGGCTTAGCTCGTAACCTCACTTTTTGGAAAACTGTAATTTCGTTTGTGACTTTGTATTTGTGTATTTGTAGTTGTATTTGTGGTTAATCGTCGAGTCTGTGTTATTGGGAACTACAGGAGAATTGATATTGCCAATTTACTTATTATCAGTGAGGTACTAAGAGACGATCAGAGTGCGGAGAAGATGCCCAAAAAGAACCTCAACTTGTTTACATGATCAATCCTTCGGTCCGTAGTAGATGTACTCTTACAAAAAGATTTCGAATGAAGAAAAAACCTTTCTCTGCTGACATTATACAAGTTAGGTTATATACAATCAAATTATTTCATTATTACTTTTCTTTTTGTTATTGCCTCCAAGTTTCATTACAACCTTCGGGGCTAGCATTTAACCATTAAAGCATATTTATTTTGTTTTATGTAGAGAATACACGTCAGATGGTATTTTATTTATCTCAATTTCATATTTCATCTTTTACACATAAAATTTCTTCTGCCCGTTACATAGATTTTAACGTCCATTCACGCAGCAGAATGCCGGTGGCAGGCGGAGATAAAGTTCCTATCCGCTAATAAATAAAAGAATATCAGCCACACATCAGAGTAAAAGCGCGTTTTATGTCTTTTTTATTAGAAATGCGTTTCTATCTAAGTAAATACAATATAATTATTTTAGTCGCGTCATTTTAGCATGAAAAATCTGAAAACCTCTTAAAAAAAGGTACAGGGGCAATTGACTTCATTTTTGTTGCAAAGAGTTCAGAAAGGCATTTAGAAAAAACAGTACCTTTTATTTTTTGGCGGAAATGTTTGGTTTAATTTTACTTTCTAATAATTGGCCCATATTAATGGCCAATTTAATTGATTTAATTGAAAAACTTGTTCACATACATAATATGGCATATAATTAGACGAAAATGGTTACTCGGGGGTTTTTATGGTAGCTGATCACGAATCTGAAGTCCAATTTGGAAAATTCAAAATGGCGGGCCGGAAATCGGGCCATTTTCTATAAGAAATGAGAATGGATATCTTGGCCTTGACAATCTGTACTCGAGGGTTTTTGAGGTTGCTGGTTACGAATCCGAGATCTAATTTGGCAAATTCAAAATGGCGGACCGGAAATAGAGTCAATTTATCAGGAAATAACTCGTATTTTTTTCGATTTTGGACTGAAAATTAGTACTAGGGGGTTTTTAAGGTCGCTTCTCACGAGACAGAGGTCCAATTTACGAAACTCAAATTAGCAGATCGGAAGAACAGTCAATTTATCCGGAAAACCTCGTATTTTTTACTTTTTTAGGCCGAAAGTATGAAAAATACGAGTACTTCCTAAAAAATATACTACTTCCGTTACGCCATTTTGAATTATCTCTAACTGGACATCAGATTCGCTATCAGCGATAACGAAAACCCACGAGTTTCCACTTTCAGACCAAAAAAGAAAAGAATACGAGTTTTCCGGAGAAACGGACTGTTATTCCGGTCCGCCACACAGTGGTCATTTTAGTTAGTCTAGGAATTAATAATACTAAAAATCAAAAATCACCAAAGTGATTCGTTCTAATTTTATTTGAAAGAGTGATGGTTGTGTGATACGTGCTGTAAAAATAAAAGAAATCAGTGAAGGGGTCTATTAATTGTAATCTCAAAGATGTGTCAAATGAAAGGGTAAATATTTACTTAATTCCGACGTGCTTCGTGCGTCTTACAATAAAGTCTATAGTGGCAGAGCTATTTTATATACTACCGCTCATAACGTTTTTTTTTGCTTTATTTTTAACTAAATAGATTTGCAGTACGTGTGTTCGTGTTTGTTTTTACTAAAATATTTTTTTCTCAGTTAGGTACTTTTTTTAGCTTCTCGTTAAATTTAAAACTAGCTGCCAAGAAGTGCCAAGAACTAAAATATTTAACCTTTTTAGATATCATGTCTATATTGAGGAGATATCTGTTCAGCAGTTGGCGTCAAGAAAGTGTAGTAAAATGAAAAAAATTCGTTAGTTTTGACTTATGTTTGGAACAAACTTAGTTTAATGGAGTGTGATAATGTGGAAAGTTTAAAACATTGTGGGCAATTTTAGTAAAATCGCGAAAATGTGGAAGGATTGCAAACGTTCATTAAGAGTTTTTGAAGCATGACATCACCAAGGGCCTGAATAGGAAATCATGGTTTTTAGTGAAAACAGGCATTAGGAGAAACTTTACACGTCAAAAAAGCTAACCTCGAAAAGATTTTAGTCAGTGGCCAAAAGTAAAAGATAAAAAATTGTAGGTACCATTGCTGGAAAATTATTCCAAGGAAGAGTTGACCTTTACGACCCGTAAAAACCTTGACATTTATGGACGTCAATATGCTGCTAAAATGGTGCAACAAGTTCTCGACTATTCTCCCAACAGAGCAATTCGAATAAAAAAGGCTTTACAAGCAACAATACGCAAAAAAGAAGTAATATCCAGAGGAAGAACATATTATCGTGTCGGATATATCAACAGAAGTAATAAGGAAAGGGTTGACAGAAGGAAGGCAAGAATAGTTAATAGGTTAAAAAAAATGAATGTACTAATTTATAAGTTTCACTATGGAGCAACAAACGATGGCAGCACTGCCCGAACATTTTTTTGCGAATTTTCCTTGGCTTTCTCAATAACTAGATGCATATTTTCTAAAACATCTATATATAGATTTATTAACAATATCATGTAGGTGTGCCACCAACACATAAGCATTCGCCAATTATGAAAAAAATACAGCTAAAATGTATGTTGCAACCTTATTCGTGGTATTACATGTCTTCGACCATTCACCGCATCCTAATCCATGACACTGATATAGCCAAGGCAATTGCTTTTCCCATTGGAACGTTTTTAGAGGAAACATGAAGATCTCGAAATAAACATTTTAGGCTATATCGTGTTTATGCTAGAAAATTTTTCAGGAAAAAAACGATGCGAGATTTGCCCTCTTATATCTTATATCATCATTATAACAGTGCATATGAAAACGTTCACAGAAAGAACCATTGATTAAAGAGGTTTTACAATTGCTAGAAGAGCTAAAATTCGTTAATACTTTCCTACCGACAAATGATTATCCTGATGATTCTGACAACAAATAGTAAATTGTATTCCATAGACTAAGTGTTTCCGACACATTAGCAGTTGATATTGGTAATTGTATTTCTCTAACACGGCTTTATGTTAAATGTAAATTATTTACAGTTTATTTCAACATAAAATCAGAAAGTTTCGATCGAAAAATAAAAATGTGAATAATGTATTTTTTATATTTTTTGCTATGTATATCATAGGTAAGGGTTCCATCTTAAGTTGTCAATTAATTGATTTAAAACAAATAAATTATAACATAATTTAAAAAAATAAATTTGAAACCGTTATTTATTATTTCCTAGAATAATTAAAATGACCACTGTGCGCCATGTTGAATTTTGTAAACTGGACCTCCGATTCGTGATCAGCGACCTCAGAAACCCCCGAGTACTCATTTTCAGTCCAAGAACGAAAAAGATACGAGTTTTTCCTGAAATATTGACCCTACTTTCGGTCAGCCATTTTGAATTTACCAAATTAGAGCTCGGATTCGTAATCAGCGACCTCGAAAACTCGCGAGTACAGATTTTCAATAAGATATTCATTTTCCTTTTTTCTGGAAAATGGTCCGCCATTTTGAATTTCCCAAATTGGACTTCAGATTCGTGATCAGTGACCCCAAAAACCCCCAAATAACTACTTTCGTCTATGACACATTGTGTATGATAACAAATTTTTCAACTAATATAATTAAATTGGCCATTAATATTTGCCAATTATTAGACAAAAAATGAAACCAAACATTTCCGCCAAAAAATAAAAGGTACTGTTTCTTATAAATGCCTTTCTGAACTCTTTTCAACAAAAATGAAGTCAGTTGACCCTGTACCTTTTTAACATTGGAAATGTTTATGTTCGTATATGGGGGTTGAGTTACCAATTTCTGTTTAAGGTAGGCCAAAAGACAGCGGTGTCGCGGTCGAGTGAGACTGTCGTATATGCAACGGCTGATCTATGCAAATGCAATATGGGTTGCATATATCACAGGGGGTCAAGTTACCAGTTTTCAGTTAAGGCCGAAATACTGCGGTGTCGCAATCGAGAGTGGATCGTAGCTGTTTATGTTTTATGTATGGTGTTATCATTTCCAATGTCCCGATGGTTGCAAGAATTGCGTAATCTGTGAATTTTTTTTTTGAGGTAAAATGGCCAAATGACGCGCCTATTTTATTAAGAGGATGTGGCTTGTGTTTCAAGTCTTCAGGGAAATCAAATCCAAAACCCTGTTGCAAATAGGGCTAGAAAGTGACTATTACCCTTTCCAATAATTTCTTCGTATTTTTCTTTATAAACTGCTTTCTAGATAGCTCACTTATAAGCTGTGGTTGTTTGATAGGGTACATTTCCCCTTATACGGCGTTGTGGCTCTTCTATTGGTTGAAATGTGGGAACAAATGTTGACAGCTCTAGAAAAATAATATATCACCACATGTTCACTATGGTGTGAGCTTGATGAGATCTTTCTCCATTCATGACAAATGGTCACTCTCGGTGAAATTACAGAGTATCGTCCATTATGGTGTAGTCATGTGTCTCGACTTGAAAAACGGGTAGCATATTCGTATCGGGCGTATACTATGGCAGAGTTGGAAGTAACCGACAATGCTCGATCTATTGTTTGAGATAGGCCAAAGTCGTCCGTTCAAAGTCAGTAGGTGGTGTCCGAGAAGGGCAAGGAACATTTGCACCGTTTTTGCAATTGAAAATAAATTGCGAAAATGGCGCAAATGCTCCTTGCTCCTTCTTAATGCTAAAAGTTAAAATACAAAATTAAAGTACCATTTTAAACAGTTCTGAGCAGCCTCAAAACGAGCGCGCGTTATTGTACACATATTCGGCTACTTCTTACTCTGCCACAGCATACGCTCGATACGAATATGCAATCGGGTATATCGGAACAGTATGCAAAATCTCGAAGAACTGCGTGGTACGATTTCCGAATATATCGAAGCAACTACTCCAGCTGTATTGCACAATGATTTTGAGAATTAGCAAAAATTAATGCATCTACCTCAGAATGGAGGGCAATGTTTCGATCAATTGTTGTGCCTTATTCAATTGACAAAGTTCTTTCTTAGGCTAACATTACTTTCAGTGTGATAACAATGAAATCACAGTATTAATATAGTCTAATCAAGGACACGCGATCGAAAATTCAGATGAATTTGGCGATGTCTTTTATTGATATTTTGATAGAACGGCTTTGAAAAGAAAGTATTCACGGAAATGTTAGATTTTGTGATTTCAATGTTATCATCTCTTCTGGGATTCACTGATGCCAAATAATGATTTCTCTCGACTATGTTTACCGTCTGCTTACCTATATTTCGCTTGTCTGTCTACCTGTGAGGTATATAGGGAAAAAAGGGATTCTAATGTTCTATCGGAATGTATTAATTGATTAGCAGTTTACAATGAGCAAAAATACTATTGAAGAAATGCACCTTAACTTAAGGCTCTCGAAATGAACACTATTAGGGAGGGGTTCATTATCTACGCCTCTTTCAGGAATATTTTCCTGTGGCTTTAATGGCAAAAATTTAAAAACAATTCCTTAGATTTGCTCCAGTGGCTCTATTTCAAGTTTTCACCTAATCGAAGCTTTCAATCAAAAAATGGCATGATATATATCTGATATATGGAAGTGAGATGCGGTGAATATGAAAATAAGCCAGATATCATCTAAAAATTTGCTTCCTTTAATGGAAGTAGCGCGTGCCTGCATTACAAAAAAAATGCAAATATTATTATCAAACGCCGACATCATATTAATATATTATCAGTATTCACGTATCAACCCGAGGAGTGGCTTGAATCTTCTGTCTGGCACAATTACTATAATAATGTCATGAATGAAGAAGCCTACTTAGAATGTTAATATTTGGCTCTTCCACCGCAACCTTTCAACTACTTAAGATATGTAAGAAGAATAGAATAGACTTTATTCATCACTACACAGTATACACTTATCAGACTGGTCAAGTGTCATGAAAGCGTACATTCACTAAATACTATAATTCATTTATGTAAGTGATGATATAATAAACCGAGTGGGAATTAAGTCAAAAACACTGTCAAAAACACTAAGAGCTATAATTTTGTTTTAAAAAAGTTTTAATTATCTCCCGATGACGCTAAAGTGGTTTCCGAAACGCGCATCGAGTGTTGATATTCAAGTATTGTGTTCAAAATTATGGATGTCCGTGGAAACTGCGTCTCCAGAGGCAACGTTACACCGAAATTTCCAGCTCCCTCCAGGATATATCAAAATGACAATTTAAATTTCCTATACCAAATAAAATGCAGAATATATCAGATATTGCAACAATACTACTAGGCTAGAGGGCAGGGGGGAATAAATGCTAAAAAAATAATTTTTGGCCATAGGCGAGATTATTGTTGGAATCGCTTTGTCTTAGGCTGTAGTTGAACGCCCTAAGTTTGTTTAGAAGTTAGTGAACCGCTTGACTCTATAATTAAAAATTAGTGAGTAAAATAGGCCCCTTTTCAATATTTCTTTAAATATCTCCGTTCCTGCTAAATTTTAGTAAACATATGCATTAAGAAAATGAGCGCCGTTAGAGGTCGCTAGGTGCATTTATTAACTTGCAAATGGCTTCCAAAGCTTTCAAAACACGTTATTTTGACTATTTCTTTACTCGAAAACAACTGCACAGAGGGCTAATACTTGAACCATTCCATGCGCGACAAATAAACAGATGTTAGGACAAACTTTTTTAGGTTTGTAAAAAAATTGCAGCTTTTCAGACATGCAAAGAACTCTAAAGTTAAAATATAACAAGATTATTGTTTATTTATGTCGCACATAAAAGGTTCCCGCATAGAAAATCTCATAAAATTGGTCAAAATTTCGATTTTTCAAAAATTCCAACGGGATATTATTTTTCAATCCTCTTTTAAATTTTCTGTTTCCCAAGTTTCCCAATTATAAATGGATTTTACTGAAAATTACAGAATTGTTAATTAAGGATTTAAAAAAAAACAGATCGTTAATTACTCAAAAAGTAGTAAGCCGATCTTGCTGAAATTGTTTATACATTATCGGGACAACATAGACATCATCTTCAATTTTTAGCCATCTATGTGCAATTGTTTTCGTGTAAAAAAACAGTCAAAATAACGTGTTTTGAAAGCTTTGGCAGCCATTTGCAAGTTAACAACTGCACATAGCAACCTCTAACGGTGCTCATTTTTTAGAGAATTTCATAACGAACAATTTTCCTAATGCATATGTTATACTAAAAGTTAGCAATAACAGAGGTATTTAAAGAAATATAGAAAAATAGCCTATTTTACTCATCAACTGTTAATTATAAAATCAAGCGGTTCACTAATACGTAAGCAAACGTAGGGCGTTCAATTACACCCTAAAACGAAGCGATTCCAACAACAATCGCACCTAAGGGCTAAAAATCCAATCAAAATCCCTCGCCATCTAGCCTATACCTTAAAAGTTCCAAAACGCTCAATAATGCCCAATATTCTAACGGAGTGATGAAAATATATAACTCCTTAATAGCCGATGAAATCTGGCTTATTATTAATCGTGTGAAAAAGATAGTCATTATTACCAGGGCCCAAGTTCTCCTTATGTCGGAATATTTGTTTACAACATTTCCATGCATTTGCTCTTACACATCTAATTTTTTCTGCAATATAAATACTTTATGCATGTAATATGAATTTTCCCAATATATTAAGCCGCATGTGAGCGACGATTGTACTAGATCGATTTAGGACAACTAGTGAGACCATCTGGCACAGCTGTCTAATAACAAAACATATGCTGCATGTTTTAAACCAAATTGTTTACATGCTTTTAGATTTGAAATCACAGTTATAAATTTTGTTTCAGTAATTGATCTATCAATTTATGGTTAACATTTATTGGTGAACTGTAATCATAACTTAAGCTTTTTGTTGAATTTATTTACTTATGTTAACATCATTTTTGTGTTGAGTTGAGTATTAATCCTTTATTAATGCACTAGTGATATAACACACTTCAGCACAGATTTACTATGATCACTGAATTGATAATATCTTTTCTAGATATAACTTGATTTGTGTCATCAGCATAAAAAATCATTGTGTTTACAGATGGAAATGCATATATAAAATCACTCATAAATATTAATGACAATATGGGAGCTAGAACGGATCCTTGGGGTACACCTACTGTAACCGGTGCCAGTCGTTACTTGAATCTATCCATAGCTATAACGTAACAGTGCCAGTCGTTACTTGAATGTATCCATAGCTATAAGCTGAAGTAGGAGACCCAATCATTACCAACCCCTCGAATACCACTTTAAAAAATATTTTCTAAATCGGTTCGATGATTTCTTAACTAATAGCGTTTAAAAGGGGAGGGGGATACTTGATCTTATCAACACTGTTCAGTTAAAACGATAAATGTTTCAGAATCGACAATTTTAGGGTAGAATTTACACAATCTAGCAACATATAACCACATCCTAGTTTGAGTTCATTTTAGTGTTTGGTACCTGATAGTGTTCATTTACATTACTGTAAAAAAGTAAATATAACTAAAATTATCTTGTGCTTAACATTGACCTTAACATTTCACATTTGTTCAAAGTACTCAATAGCAGGGAAACTAGTGCACATTTGAGAATTTCGGCACAACATAACAACGTATTACAAGTTGGGGTTAGTGTGTATTTACATTCTTTTATCTAAAGGTTCAGGGGGATACTTGATCAGGACATAGAGTGGGATATTTGAAACGAGAAAACAGACGATTCATTGGAAGTTGAGGAAGAGTTTGAGGATCTATTACCTCTAAATACAATCACCTCAAAAAAAGGAAAATTTGCCGTTGTGACTTTTAGAGGCGGAAAACGAAACACCATGGCATTTAGATACCTGTGTGTTATAAATGATGTAGACCATGAGGAAGAAAAATGCAGAGTAACGTCTCTCTAATGTATAGATAATACGCGGAAGTTATCTTCATTGAACGAAAATGATATCTGTGAATAAATTTTAATGAAAGAATTGACATACCCTTCGACCCGAATATTCTCATTATATTACAATTTTATGAAACCTCTAGACATATTTGAGAGAGGCTAATAGACATCTCTTATAGTATCTATTTATTTAAAGAATATTTGCCTATGTATTTTATGTCTTTTAAATATATTAAAAATAAATATTGTTTATATATAATTATAGTTCTTTTATCATTTCATAGTGTTTGTCTCATTTTTTTAAATATTTATATAATGTCATTGATCAAGTATCCCATACCTACTGATCAAGTATTCCACCTAGTAGGGATGCTTACGCAAATTACATTACAGACAAAAATCTATAAAAAAATTTGTTTAAAGCATTTAAAGGTCGTTCTAAATATAAATAATCAAATATATAAGTTTCCAATGTATCTGATTTAGTGCCAATCATACAAACCGTTCTTCAAACTGTTTGAATTATATTAAACAACACTGTGATCAAGTATCCCCTCTTTCCCTTATATCATAACATGTAAATTAAATTGGACTTTAGGGAGGTGTACTGTAGCTATAAAGAAGGAATAATTTATTTCATCTAATGATGCATCTGGTAATGCATGTAGTATTACTAATATTGTATGGATAAAACAGTTTTTCACTTTAATGGACTTTTTTCTACGAATTGTTCGTCTTATGAAAGATAACCGGTATACTGAAATAATGGGAATTTCATGCAACTTAAATAACAAGTGTCGTACTTGAGAAATAATTCAGTATGTCTCAATAATGCAACAGAAATATATTTATATATCATAGTTAAGTTAATGCAGTTTGACCTTTTTAACAATAAAAAGCGAAACACTGACTTTGTCCTTCATATGTAAAATATGTAAATATTACGTCACCTACGCGATGGGGAAATACTACTTTAAAGATAAAAAGCAAACATTACATACATAAATACCAGAAATGTAATACTAAAATAATAATTTTATCTAAGGGATATTTTATTGTATTAAGATTAACATTATTTTAAATGAATATTCATCTAATTGAAAGGCAACCCCATAACGATTTTCATCATAACATAATTAATCAACCATCTCCAGATGATATCAACATAGTTGGCGATACGTGCATCGGATTTAGTATTAAAAAGTATTGTGGAAACAACTTTGTTAGGTTTTAGTCCCCTCCTTTTCTTGAAAGTGACGTGGTTAGACTATACTAATTAAACTATATACTCTGCAGCGCTATTCTCCACTGCACGCATTTTTGAAGGTTACTCGCACATCACTATAATTCGAATGAAAATTCATCTTCGACATTCTGGACCATTCGCAAGGTATTCGAGTGCTCGCATTAAACAACGAGCGGTCTTTGGCAGTTGATAAATATGCGAATGATGATACATAACCTAATATTTTAATTGTTATGTTTTTAAAATCTTAAAATTTGTTACAATAAATTAGAAACATTTATTGTATTGTTGTATTTGTTGATAATCGACGATCTACAGTATATTGCGAACATTGAAAATCTAGAAAATGCAGATAATCTCATACAGAGGCACAATACGTTTAATAATATAAATCTGTTTGAAGTTTTAAGTAAATAGGAGTTCATACAAATATTTAGAATGTCTAAGGAATTATGCAAAGTTATTGAAACTGTAGAACCATTTGTAAGACCACACAAAAGATCTTCTGATTTGAGCGTATTTATAACCACAATGTCTTACTATGAATTTGTGCCAATCAAGTGTTTTTTTAATTTCATGGGTCTTTACGAAAATCTCAATATTCCTTGAGTTGTTGGTTGTGTAGACAGATATATCATATGATGTGTCATTTCAAACAGAGTGAAGGTAGGTATTTTTAGCAAATTGCCGTGATGGCAAATGCATTTTAACGCGCGATTGCGATCGTTCGTCTACATGAACGAAATGGAGTCGAGAATACCATATATAGAAAGTGTTCGCAAATATGCCGTTCGTATCAATGCGTATACGTGCACTGCGAAGGATGTCAAGAATAGCGCTGCAGGAATATATTGTAATTAGTTATACATTGCATGTTGATAAATACGTTTGCCTTAAAGAGGTTATTATTACAAACGCGAGCAAATTTATAGGATCCGCAGTACCTAGCCCTGTCGGCACATCCCAACCAGTACATTTTTTTTTGATAATTTAAATGTTCTACGATTATTTTGTTTTATTGTTATTTTAATTTATATATATATATATATAATTTTACTTAATGCTAACTGCTAACTGCTAACTGATTATATTAGAATTTCAGAAAATACTATTTTGTTGTCTGCAACTGAAGTATTTTATAAATTTATCATTAAAACGTTTCTTTACATATGCATATATTTATGTTTAAATATGTACTTACACTTCGCATACGTATGTCTAGGTATATATAAACACAAGTAGGGATATATGTACATGGTTATTTCCATAAAACTCTCCCTTCCAGGACGTGATTCGTAATTTTGCTTCCAACTATGTTAATAACTTCTTTGATTTTCAGGCTGAAATTGGAGTAATTTGCATATATGCCGATAACGAGAATCGATGTAAAATTTTTCGTAGATTTTGATTCTGCCATGGTGAATTCGATTTAATGCTTCTAAACATCAGAAAAAATAAAGAACGACAAGTGCGTGTACAAAAAAATGAACTTTGCGTTTTTAGAGAGTTTTTCGTAATTTGCCATATCGAGGGCTCTAAAATGGGGAAGAATCCGCGGACATTTTTACTTGGATCCGTGTCACGTATTCAAAATATTTAATTTATTTCTATACATTTTTCAGAAATTTTAGACATCGAAATATGAAAAAAAATCAAAAAATCATTTAAATCAATCAATTTATTAAGTACTCATTTTTACGGTATCTACAGTGAACATTGAATGCAGAAATAAAAACTGTTTTTCCCTAAGCACCTACATGAAAATAAAAAAAATCAAAAAATACGTTTGTTTTGAACGTGTTTTTCAAAAAGACTTGCTGTATCAGCCACTACCATAGATAACGCCAAAAGTATCCTTTAAGTAGAGGATACTTTTAGCACAAAGTACCCTTTTCTAAAAGGATCTTTTTGGCGTTGTTTATGGAACTGGCTGTTAATCTGTTTCTGTATTTGTAAGCCAATTTTAGAGCTCTCCAAAGCGACTTCTAAAATTGTTGAGGAGAGGTGTGAGGAGTTTGATCTAGACATCAAAACGAACAGAATCCACAAAGCATCGTGAAAATCCATTCATTCGGGAAACTTTTTCAAGTTTAGGTAGATTTTGGTATAATACTAACCTAGTCTAATTTACCTACATAGGTAAACTTGGCAAAAATTCAAAAAAACTAAAATCGCCAAATATCTTATACTTTTTCGGAGACTATAGTTTAAAGTCCCCTGCATTATAGCCCATTAAGAAAAATAAAGCGGGAGCACGCATCTCTTTTTCGCACCATTCGAAACATGTACGTCTTTAACTGACTACTCGTTGCACAGCGTGCTTCAAGTTATTATAATTTCTACCCTGATCTATTGAATTGTTTTTATCATGGTCTAATTACAAGTTAGTACATAGACTCTTTCAATAGATTTATATTAATAGAAACTCTTAAAATCAATACAGGTACACCAAGTGATAAAATTTCAATTATGCATATATTATTTACATGCCTACCATGATCGTTAGGTTCGGGGCACTACACAGTTAATACTCTAACTTATCTTGGTACTAAAACTGATCTTTTCTTAGAATATTCCGTAAAAGTTTGCACCTTTTCGCGCCAATTTAAAATATAGGTTAATATTTATCTTGAGGGTAGACTAATTAATTTTGCAATATTAATTATATTATTATATTAATTAAATAAATATGTTCTCTACTATATTTTCAAATATAAAACATTTATTTTATAAGTTTGAATTATTTTAACAATATAAAAATAAAAATTGATATATGAATGATGTTTCTATCCTTATAAAACAACCCCTGTGTAACTTACATTTAAAAATCATTTTTCTCAACATTAATATGACTGAATTAATAAAAATGCGTAATTTTCTGTTTTTCAAACCTTTCATAACTACTAATGAATAGGTATCTAAGGAAATTATTTCATCCACCAAGCGTGTATACGAATCTCTGATATTAACTACCCCTTCTATATTTTTGTAAATATATATATAATTAAACAAAAACAACCAACATTATCATTCATTTAGAAACTTTTTACCTCTTGAAAAAATTTCATAAAATCGACCGTATTTGAGAAAAAAAATCGGTAAAGGTATTTACATAGAACTTCCCTCGTTATTTGTGCATGGCGGTCACTCTAAAAAATTATTAATTACGAAATGACATTGAGAATAACAATCGGAATATAGTTATCACTATTATTACAAAGAAAACCTGATAACTTTTGGTCAAAGAAATATACAGAGTACTCATCCAACAGTAAAAATTCAATATTAAATAACAGGTGCCAAATATGGAAGGCTTGCACAAATACCTTTACAAATGTCCACCATGGTTGAATTATTTCTTGAGATAACCACCCTGTATAGTTTTCAATAAAAGTATAATAGGTGCATATGCCAAATATTATTGCCATCTGTCACATTTCAATTCCACATTCACGTAGTGGAGTTGAAGTATAGTGGTGGTTGAAAAATTTCATTTTATTTGAAATTTTTCAAAAATGTTGTCAAAAAAATTTTCAAAAGTTTATATTTTTAAATAGATTTAGAATGCGATGAAACGTGAAAATTTAAAATTCGAGCAAAGAAAAAATATTTTTCCATCTATTTTAATGTAAATTTTTCAAAAATGTTGGTGAAAAAAATTTTCAATTTTTTTTTTCTGAAATAGTTTAGAATGCCATGAAACGTGAAAAATTTAAATTTGAGCAAAACAAAATTTTTTCATCTATTCTAGTGGCAATTTTTTTTCCCAAATTGTAAAAAAAAAAAAAATTCCGACAGGTTTGGAAAGTCATGAAACGTGGACATTTTAAATTTGAGCAAAAAAAATTTTTCATCCATTCTATAGTAAGCAAAAAATTGTTTTAAACATTTCAAAAGAATTTTTAAATTTGTTTGAATAGGGTTAGAATGCCATGAAAACGTGGAAGTTTTAAATTCTCTCTATTTTAGTGGTAAAATTCTTTTGAAAATGGTAAAAAAATTTCAATTTTTTTTTATAGGTTTAGAACGCTATGAAACGTAGACATTTTAAATTTGAACAAAGAAAAAAATCAATCTATTTTAGTGGTAAAAAATTTTTCAAAAATGTTGGTAAACAAAAATTTAAAAATGTTTTATTTTTTTTTAATAGGTTTAGAACGCCATGAAATGTGAAAATTTTAAATCTGAACAAAGAAAAAAAATTTCATCTATTTTAGTGGTAAAAAATTTTTCAAAAATGGTGAAAAACATTTTCACCATTTTTTTTGTCTGAAATAGGTTTAGCGCGTCATGAAGCGTGGGAATTTTAAATTTGAGCAAAAGAATTTTTTTTTTCATTATTTATTCCCTTTAGACGGTCCACCCTGTATATTTTCCAACCATTCTTCGCATTTTTAGTTAATGCACCAACAGCTAGACAGACTGACTGACGGAATTGAAAAACCTATATTTTCGTAATCTACGTGATCTGAAACGTCAAAATCCGAAGAAATCTCGTAGGGTGATTTTTTTTTCGAATACAATACTTCTCTTCGGTATGCGAGGGAAGTAAAAAGAATTGAAAATATTTTAACCACTACCTACTATACTTCCAGTCCACTACGTGGATATCGAACTAAGATTGTGACGGATGGCAATAACATTTGGCATACAGTTAACACAATTGGCATGGAAGACACCTATTATAGTTTTATTGAAATATATACAGGGTGGTCATCCTAAGAAATAATTCAACAGTGGTGGAAACTTGTAATAGTTATTTATGCGCCAAGTGCCTCATATAGATTATATCGTCCGGGGGGTAACATGATACAGCCCGAGGGCCTTTGGCTCCAGGAATGCATGTTTAAGAATGAATTATTATCTATTTGCTTTTAATTTTATTGAAACATATTTATCAGCTTTTGCAAACTATCTATGAGAACTAAAACAAAGATTATACGTAAAAATATTTATTTTTCACCTGCATATTATTTGTTTATTATAACTTAGATACGGTTACCATAAAGAGGGGGGCCTTGACCATAACGCCCTGTTATACGAGAAACAAAGAAAGAATAAGTGCTCCAAATTCCTTATCGTATAATGGTTTGGATTTTATCGGCAATACATTTTCTGTGGTTTTTCCCGCATTGTTACGGATATTTTGTGGTATTTCCATATTAATTTTCCTTTTATTTTGTTACACGTATTATCTACGTATAAAGCAAAGCAACATCAACAAACGTCAAAATATCAACAACTGTCATATCATAGACTACTTGGTAAAAAAGGTAAAAAGAAAAGCTAGCAGCGCATTGAACTAAGTTACTAAATTTGAAAGAACACAACATACTGACAGACGCAATTAATAAACGTCAAAGTATCAAATCAACAAATGTCATAGACTACTAAAAAAATGTGTTTAAAAAATGAAAAGTAAATATATCATTAAAAAAAATATATTTTATCTACGATCGTGTAAAAACTAACAGTTTTTTTACATAATTTTCAGTAAAAAGTGGCCTTTTATAACAAACTGTGCAATAAAACTTTTTATTGCACGCACGATTTCTAAAAAATGTAGTAAGGACAACAGTATTTTATTCTCAGGTATTAAAATTGACGTTACCGCTTGTGCCATCTTCATACCTTCTGGGGGAGTATTTTGAAACTCTTCTACATTACTATAGTCACTATTAAACATTATTAACTTGATATTTTAATTCAAACATTCAAGAACCACAATGGCGACTTCAACTATGCCAGTTTATTAATGATATCGTTTCCTTAGTTACTATCACAGATTTTCAGTCACGACCATGAAATAACATAATTAGAATGGCGACTTCAACCACAACTCGAATAATACTAACCGTCAAAGTAACATTCACAAAAAGTTGATACAGTTTTACAAATATTCATGAAAAATTGCCAATTTCTTACAATAATTGGCACGATCGAAGATAAAACGTTGTAAGGCACACTTGTAGAAAGCCTGTTTATTGAACTTATGGCTTTTAATCTAGCCATTCGTGCAATAAAGAATGGCTGTTTACACATGTATCTTAAATCACTATTTCGTGAAAAATATATTATGCACCACGAGCGCTATTAGATTAAAACGCCCATCAGACAACATGCATCCCTCCGGGCGTTATAATCTATATAACGCACTTGGTGCATAAATAAATATAATGAAATCTTTGCATTCTTTCTATAACCTGAATTCTGGTTATGCTAGCAAATTAAAATCCTAAAATAAATTGGTATAATTTCTTATTTGAAAATTCTCATTCAACAACTAGCATCCACACAGTCCCCACCGGCCATTTTTAAATGAATTTTCATGACGGTAGGGGGTTATGTAGATACTAGTTTAATCTGCATGACAAAAGGGGACTGTGTGGATGATAGTTGTTGAATGAGAATATTCAAATAAGAAATTATACAAATTCAATTTAGGATTTTAATTTGTTAGCTTAACCAGAATTCAGGTCATCCAAAGAATGCAAAGATTTCATTAATATTTTTACATATAGTTTTTGTTTTAGTTCTCATACATAGTTATATTATCTGCTGTTTGCAAAATCCTATAAACAATATATTTCAATCGAGGAATGCATGTTGCCTGATGGGCGTTATAATCTAATAACGCTCGTGGTGCATACAATATTTTATTTTACAAGAAAAATATATTTTTTTAATGAAAAATTGACTTTTCATTTTCCAAATACATTTTTTAAGTAGTCTATGACATTTGTTGATACTTTGGCGTTTATTAATTGTATCTGTCAGTATGTTGTGTTCTTTCAAATTTAGTAACCTAGTTCAATGCTGCTAGCTTTTTCTTTTTACCCTTTTTACCAGGTAGTCTATGACAGTTGTTGATATTTTGACGTTTGTTGGTGTTGGTTTGCTTTCTTTGTACGTAGATAATACGTTTAACAAAATAAAAGGCAAATTACTATGGAAATACCGCAAAATCCCTGAAACAGGTATAGTAAACAAATAATATACAGGTAAAAAATAAAGATATTTACGCAAGCGTTCAATATTTGGCACCTTTTATTTAATATTGAATCTTTGTTGTCGGATGATCACTCTGTATATTTCTTTGACCAAAAGTTTTCAGATTTTCTTTGTAATAATAGTGATAACTACATTTCAATGTATATTCTCATATGTCGTTTCGTAATTAATAGTTTTTTAGAGTGACCGCTCTGTATAAATAAAGAGAGAAGTGGTGTTTGGTGTTTGTGAAAACTACGTCTCTAGGGGCAACGTTACGCCAAAGGTTCCAATCCCCTTCATTTTCATTTGAATTTCAGCCTCGATACTAAGCGATTTTTTCTTCGTCGTGTTTTTTTGCTTATTTCATCTGATGCTGCATCTCAACGCAACAGAGTTTTGCTGGCAGATCTAGCCCATTCCTAATAGTCAGGGAGCTGTAATGGTAAAAAGTCCGAGATGTCGTGGACGTCCGTCGACTTGACAGATGGTGCGGAAGGTCCCCTTGAACCACTCGGTACCTTTAGTATAGGTATTGGTCGTGATCTGTATAATTTATAGCTCCCGAGAAGGTCACTCCGAATGGACGAAATTTGAAACCTGTCTGTCGACAAAAAAATTACATTCTAGGACTAATCAGAAACCCGGTGCTAATTTTTTTTTGCATTCGGTCCACGAGGTCCAAAATCATGGGCAACTAACCGAATTATTCTTGAAATTTTTCTGTCCGAGATGTGAAGACCCTTCAAAATCTTTTCCAACCTGTTCTTCCAGATGAAAAAAGTACCAAAATTCAATGGACAGACAAAACTATTCACCAGAATTTCTTTTGGGCGACTTTAAAAATTAGGAAAATTCCAAAATTTGATGTTTTTCCACCTAATATCCGGAATTATGTGGGAAAATGTCTGTCAACTATTTTTTATTGCTAACTGGAACCATAAACAGTGGTGAAAAATGATCGATAGATAATTTTTTTTTTACTTTTTTTTAATTATTTTTATTTTTTTATTTTAACGTCTTATTTATTTTAACGTCCTGGCGAAGTTTAGCTAAAGCTATTCCACCACTTAACCAGGACGGCGAAATGAGATACGGTCACCCATCCAAGTAACGGACTCTCCCGGCGTTGCTTAACTTCGCCAATCGAGTTCTCGCCACTTAAACTGGCACCGTACCTCGCCTCAATTTCATCCCTTAAACAATTTTTGGCCACCCAAAATCATGGGCAACTAACCAAATTTTTTTTTTAATTTTTCTGTTCGAGATGTGAAGACCCTTCAAAATTTTTTCAACCTGTTCTCCCAGATGGAAAAAGCACCAAAATCCAATCGACAGACCAAACTATTCACCAGAATTTTCTTTGGGCGACTTTGAAAATTACGAAAATTCTAAAATTTGATGTTTTTCCACCTAATTTTCGGAATTATGTGGGAAAATGTCTGTCAACTATTTTTCGTGCTAACTGGAACCATAAACAATGGTGAGATACGATCGACAGACAATTTCATCACTTAATCAATTTTTGGCCACCCTTCAAAAATTTCCAACATGTGCCAATTTATAAAATAGCGGAATAAAGTATCTATTTATGTAAAGTGCCCTTTGCGTTAATTAATATGTTGACCGGAAATCAGAAAAACCTAAAAAAAAACAAATTCCGCACCCCCAACCCCCTCAGGGATTGCAAATTCGCAAAATGGCTAATTTGTCAATGTAACGTAGAAAAAATATAATTTTGCTTTGTATAAAAAAGGCTTTCTTTATTATAACATAGTTAGAAAAACCGAAAGAAAAAAAATCTGCACCCCCACCTCCCCTTGGGGGTTGCAAATTCACGAAATGTCTAATCTATCGAGCTAACACAGATGAAAATTTATATAAATATATATAAAATTGCATTAAATGAAGCCTTTGTATGAAGCAAAAAAAAAAATTCATCTGCGTCAGCTCGATAGATTAGAGATTTCGTGAATTTGCAATCCCTTAGGGGAGGTGTGGGTGCAGAATTTGTTTTTTTTTTTTAGGTTTTTCAAAATAATATTTTTTCTACGTTACATTGACAAATTTGCCATTTTGCGAATTTGCAATCCCTGAGGGGGTTGGGGGTGCAGAATTTGTTTTTCTTTAGGTTTTCATGGTTCTCCTGGTTTCTGGTCACATGTTAATGAACACAAAGGACACTTTAGACAAATAGACACTTTATTCAGTTATTTTATAAATTGGCACATTTTGAAAATTTTTGAAGGGTGGCCAAAAATTGTCTAAGGGATGAAATTGTCTGTCGATCGTTTTTCACCACTGCTTATGGTTCCAGTTAGCAGGAAAAATAGTTGACAGACATTTTCCCACATAATTCCAAAAATTAGGTAGAAAAACATCAAATTTTGAGCTTTTCCTAATTTTAAAAGTCGCCCAAAAGAAATTCTGGTGAATAGTTTTGTCTGTAGATTGGATTTTGGTACTTTTTCCATCTGGAAGAACAGGTTGGAAAAGATTTGTTACGAAAAAATTAATTTTTCGTTGAAGCACCAGTGCTACATAAATTTGAATTACCTGCGGTAATGTCGACACGAAGTCAACAAGTGCGCATACGCGGTAGAAACAACTGGGACCATTTTAAATATCCATGCTACTTCTCTTTCGCTTTTGTCCTGGGTGAGTTAAGATCGTTTACTTATTCTTTAACGGATTTTCACGTTTATTTCTTTAATTTTTTGATATTTTGAATATATTTGATTATTAAATGATGTCATATTATTGAGTTAACGTTGCTGTATAGTTATTTTTGGGAATTAAAGGATATTCCGTGTAACAATTAATTTTTATTAACGCACATGTTTGTGCGATTTCTGCGTCCATTGGATACATGTTAATTCATTAATTATCGTGGCAATTTTGTTTCTTAATCGTGTGTAGACAATCTCATCTCATTAAAAGTCGAAACCTAAAGTCGTTTTGTCGCATTTAGTTAACCTCGTGTTAGTACAAGAGGTTAAGAGATAATTTTTTATTAGTTTATTTTTCGGGAGATTAAACCCATAATTTTGTTTGCTATATTTGTTACAGTATTAGTTTTTTTTCAGATAGTAATTCAGATATTTTCTCTCTAATTCATTTGTACTAAATTTTGTTACCTTTATTCAAATTTTTTTGACATAACCAGTGTCAGCCATTTTGTAAACGGCTAAAATTTCATGACAGAGTTTTCTCATTTATTCATTTCATTTATTATATTAATCAGTAGTTTATTTTACTTCTAAAAATATATGAATAAATATATTTTTAGAAGTAAAATTTTATCAATACTCAGGTTTTTTGTTAAATTTCTAATACCTAGTTTGGTTTTGCAGTGACCTTCGTCAATATAGTTTTGGTAGTTTTCTTGTATTTCTTGTTTCTCACAATTTAAAATTGTTTTCTATTATCAACTGGTTCTTTACATTACCCCTTTTTCATGTAAAATCCTGGACCAAACCACCACTGAAGCAAGGCACAAGGCATAGACTAAATATTTGGAGTTATCCTCAAAGTATTGGACATTATTCCGACGCAGCGTCTCCTGAAAATCAGCGTTGTCAGGATATTACGTCCCCCTTCCCGCGTACCCACGGCCATCTTCAGAATCAGACCTTGTCGGGATTCCACGTCTACGCCAAGTTAAGTAGCCCAAATTTATGTGCAAAATTCAACTTTTGGTCAGAAGAAATATTGTATACCAATTGATCGTTTCTTATTGTAATTTTTTTGTTAATCTAAAATTTTTTTTTTTTTAAATAAATTTTTGTCAACTAAATAAATCAAATTTCACTACAAATATTTTTAATAACTTGTAAAGTGTTGTAAAATTTTCACTCTTTTATACTTATGTTAATATATTATTTGTTTTATATTTGATTTTGATTGTTTTCTCCCCCTGATAAAGTTTGCAAGAGTGTTATTTACTGAATACGCTGGCGTCCAAATTTTTTGTAGTTTATTAAAGTTTTGTTTGGTTAATTTGACAAACAAATAATTGTTCAAAAAAATATATAACTCTTCTCGCCACCGAGTGACCCTCGACCAGCCCTGAGCCAACCGGTTGCTACTCTTTCATAGCTTCCTCAGCACCCAGCTGAGAAGTTGTGATGCAGATTTTGAATGGTCTTCACAAAAGAAATTCTGGTGAATTGTTTTGTCTGTTGATTGGATTTTGGTACTTTTTCCATCTGGGAGAACAGGCTGGAAAAGATTTTGAAGGGTCTTCATATCTCGGATAGAAAAATTTCAAAAAAAATTCGGTTAGCTGCCCATAATTTTGGATCCCGTGGACCGAATGCAAAAGAAGATTAGCACCGGGTTACTGATGAGAATGTAATTTTTTAGTCGACAGACAGGTTTCAAATTTCGTCCATTCGGAGTGACCTTCTCGGGGTTATAAATTCTACAGATCACGACCAATAGCTAAACTAAAAGTACCGAGTGGTTCAGGGGGACCTTCCGCACCATCTATCAAGTCGACGGACGTCCACGGCATCTCGGACTTTTTACCATTACGGCTCCTTAACTATAATGTTCTGAATACGGTACCACGTCTCTAGTCCCACTCATGAACATACATTTTGCTGGTCAGCTCTTTTACTATTAATAGATTTTCAACATCAAACCGACAAGGCCGCAGGATTATTATAGTCAATGATATTTCTGTATGAATACTAAATAACAAAATCGATTGTCTATAAATACTAGAGCAAATAACCTTTCATGAGCCTAGGATTGAAGGTCGTAATAATATTACCTTTTATCTTACCAGGCCAAGGACAAATATGCTGGAGTTATTGTCACTTTGTTTTAAATGTGATAATTGAAATAACCTGCAGGACAGAATTGATATACTTAATTGCAGTATAATGGCATCAGATCAAAAACTATTAATATTACATTTGTCTTGTTCTGCATTCTTGTAGCATGTTTAACGAATAAAGTGTTTCTATAATTTATAGTTAATAGTGGAGCGCGTAAAAAGTGTCGGGGCACGACTTCTAAGAATCAATTTATCCTAAACCCTTTACGAGATGCTCTTAAATCATAAAACTGATCAGTTTCGTCGTATTTAAAGAACTCAAAAAAATTAATAATCACTAAAATTTGAAAACTTGGAAGAATTATTTGATCAAGAAACCTATAGGTACCTATATAAAGAGTTCTTGAAATTCAATAAAACTGAAAATAAAAATGGGGATATAAAGTTGAAAATCATGAAAACTTCGCACAAAATAAACAAAATATACAAAAGTGTTGTATATTCGTATAGGCGTTCTTGATGGCACTGATTGTTCTGATTAATCTGAAGTCTAGATACCAGAATAGAGGATCGGACACAGTAGATTAATTGTAAAAATCCTGCTCTTGTAAAAAGAAAGTTCAAAATATATACGAAATATGGCTGTTCTGGGTTTTTAAGGTTCATAATTTACAATCTGGTATTGAAAACTCTAAGTTTTAAATAGCAACTTACATAAAATCAATATATCATATTAGTACATTGGAATGTTACAAAATTTTGGGAAGGACAATTTTTTTTCTTTTGATATTTAGAACGGGTCAGTGTGAGTATAAAACTCGATTTTCGGGGTCAAAAGCCCCCCTATTTGGCCGCCATCTTGAAAAAGGGGCGTAAACAATTTATTCGCGATATCTTGAGAACCGTAAAACTAACAAAAAAAAATTTAATACTTTTTTGTAGAGAATTGAATTCTCTACAATCTTGATTTGGATACTTTTTAATGTAAAATTGAAAATGAAAAAGTTATAATTAAAAATAGACTAAAATTTTCAAGAGAAGTATCATTTAAGGGTTATAACTTTTTTTATATTTATTTTATTGAAAATACACATCAGATGTTTCTTGTACACCATGTTATTGCGAACAATTTTCTCTACTCATTTTTTAAATTTCTTTTCTTTGGAGAGGTGTTACGAAGCTGCAAATGAATCAAGTGCATCAAAAAGGGCATTGGACAATTTTGAAAAAAAATGAGTACATTTCTGGGATGACCCCAAACTCCCATTGTCTCCTACAATTTTTGTCAAAACCTCTGCTTTTTCGAGTAAGAAAATTGCAAAGATCTAAAATTTTGATTTCTCCTCGCCAGATAATTAAAAAAATGAAAATTTCAGAAAAATTTTTCGAACAAAAGTAATCTATTATTAGTCAGATAATCCGAATTTGCAATAAAATATAGGGGATTCCATTAAAAAAATCGATTTTGACCTTGAATGACCTTAACCTTTCCACACAAAGTCAAAGTGACATATATCGCCGAACTGCCCCCATCCAATTCTAGAAGTTTTGTTTGAAACATCTTTTCGTAAAGTGCATATTACTCGAGACATTAGAAAGTTTCAGGTTAAAAGAGTCACCAAGTTGATTTTTTTAACTTGAAACTTTCAAATATAGCACCCTACGAGAAAATATTTCAAACAAAAGTTGAAGAATTGGATGGGAGCAGTTCGGCGGTATATGTCACTTGACTTTGGGTGGAAGGGTTAAGGTCATTCAAGGTCAAATTCGGTTTTTTAATTGGGAACCTCTATATTTTATTGCAAATTCGAATTATCTGACCACTTTTGTTCGAAACATTTTTTCTGAGATTGTCATTTTCTTTAGTTATCTGGCGAGGAATAAAAATGATAGAAATTTGAGATTTTTTTACTCGAAAAAGAGGAGGTTTGGACAAAAATTTCAAGAGACAAAAAGAGTTTAGAAGCATTCCAGGAATATACTGAACTTTTTTCAGAATTGTCCAATGCCCTTCTGATGCACTTGATTTATTTGCAGCGTCCTAACACCTCTCCAAAGAAGATAAATTCAAAAAATGAGTAGATGAAACTATTCGCAATAAAATGGTGTACAAGAAATATCTGATGTGTATTTTCAATAAAATCAATAGAAAAAAAAGTTATAACCCTTAAATAATATTTCTCTTGAAAATTTTAGTCAATTTTAAATAACTTTTTATTTTTTAATTTACTGTAAAAAGTATCGAGACCAAGATTGTGGAGAATTTAATTCTCTAAAAAAAATGTTTTAAACAGTTTTTTTGTAAGACTTACGGTTCTCAAGATATCACGGTCAAACTGTTTACGCCCCCCTTTTCAAGATGGTGGCCAAATGGGGGGCCTTCAACCCCAAAAATCGCGTTTTATACTCACACCGACCCCCCTAAACAACAATAGAAAAAAATCTTGTTATACCCAAAACGCAAGGTCAATGTAACATTCCAATGGACTATATTTAAATCACGTAAAATTTGTGAAACTGTAGAAAGTTAAATTAAGAATCTATAGCTTGAATTTTCATTTAAAATTTTAAAATCGAAAATTTTTTCTTAAAATAACTAAGGAGTTTATGTTTCGTGTTATGAAAATAATTCAAACACAACCTGAAATGTATCAAATCAAAATTTCTATTGAGATTGGGTCAATAAAAAAAACATTTTTGCTTCAGTCAAATCATATTTCTGCATTTGCTAAACCTTTTTCATTATTCTTATCTGAGATTTTGGAGGCAAGTTATTCAAACAATTCTAATCCAGTAAATAAGCCAGAAAAAAGTGTAAAATGTGGAAAAGTGGTGGAACAGCACCGACTTGAAATATTCCTTTTTTCACGTGTTCCCTGGACCCTCAGAAATATTCATCAGCATTGACCCCTGCATCGACTCCAAAAATGAGAAAGTTATGGGGATTTGAGTGCCCCAAAAAGTAGCTATCACAAAAAAAATATATAAAATTAATATTTCGTCTCGGAAGTGGGTCTTAGGAGATTCTTTGGGTCGCTTATCATGAATCCGAGGTCCAAATTGAAGAATTCCATAATCAAAACTTTTGGCCGTCCACTATGACAGTTCTTTGTTTAAAGTTTTGAGAACGGAAGTAGATTCTGTTCCGAAACGTTAACTGCCTATAGCTTTCATTTTAATTCTTTAGTTTATAACATTGTTCTATACTCCGTTCGCCCAAGAGATTTAGCTAAGCCACTCCCCACAAATGTGCGCTAAATTTGAATATAATATTTCTATTGGTTGAATTTTTAAAACCCATATTATAACCAACTATGTTAAATACGCTAATATATGAGGTATTTCTTCTCCGAGACAAATCGTTTTCAGCCTCAAATCTGATGTATGGTTTTTAGAAATAACTGTTGTTATTTGCTGTTATTCCTATTCATCTAATAAAACAGTGCTTTTCAATACTGTGGTGCATATTTGTGTATATCAAGGTACGCAATAAAAACGATTTATAATATTGATTAAATGTCAGAACAACTTTTTCTTTTTTAGGTCAAAAATTCATTCTTGTCAAATTAATTATGAATCAAGCTCAAGCCCTTTCTCCGCCGAAAAAATAGAAAAGCAAACATTTTTCGGTTAAAGAGAAGGAAAGTATTGTGAATATCTTTAAGGCTTCTGCTGCAGAGAACCCATACAACCTTAAGACACAAAACGTCGAGTTTACTGCAAAGGCAGCAGGTAATTTTCTCTTTTGTATTATACAGGCATGCTTAAAATACTTTCTCTCGAGGCATTCTTAGTTTAATTATACATAATTTAGATGTGAGTGACCGGAGCGTTTTCAAAATTCTTCATGAATATCAGGAAACACATGCACTTCAGGAGTCAAAAGCGTATCACCGACAACGAGCAATTTTGGACAACATCGATGAGAAAACCAAAAGTGATTTTCGATGTTTAATTCATTCTTTCTTTGAAAGAAATGAACCACCGACTCTAGATAAAATGTTAGCAGCGCTGCATGAAAATGAAGATCTACCTGAATTTAAACGGACCACTTTGAGAACATTGATAAAAGAAATTGGCTTTCGGTGAGTAATTTTTTTTAATTCTACATGTTCTACATATTTTGGCATTACAGGTTATCAAAAAGATCACGCAATAGTGTCCTTAGAGAGAAGAATGAGATCATCGCCTGCAGAAGGCGTTTTCTGCGAGAGATCCGAAATTACCGCCAAGAAGGCAAGAAATTGTACTTCTTAGATGAGACTTGGGTAAACGCCGGCCATACTGTAAGTAAAGTATGGAAGGATACAACAATCCTCAATCCGTGGCAGGCTCTCATTCGGGGATTAACGACGGGGTAAAAGATCCATCAGGCAAAGGAGGTCGCCTTATACTCCTTCACATAGGTTCCGAGGACGGTTTCGTTGAGGATGGTTTGCTATGCTTCCAATCAAAGAAAACAGGGGACTATCATGAAGAAATGAATGCTAATGTTTTCGAAAACTGGCTTTCACAAATTCTGGGGCGCTTGGCCAAAGATTCGGTGACTGTGATGGACAACGCTTCTTATCACAGTAGAAAAACAGAGAAGAATTCTGGCACGAAAAAGCAGACATACAAGCCTGGTTGACAAGTAAGTCGATTTGTTACAGCGCAGATATGGTAAAAACCGAACTCCTACATCTTGTCAAGCAGTCTCTTGTTATGCCAAAATATGTGGTTGATGAAATAGCAAAAGAACAAGGTCATACGGTTTTGCGATTGCCTCCACATCACTGTGAAATCAACCCGATTGAATTAATATGGGGTCAAATAAAAGGAGAAGTAGCGAGGAACAATACTACGTTTAAAATGAAAGACCTTCACCAATTATTATTTCAGCAAGCCATTGGAAACGTTTCTGCCGAAAATTGGAAGAATGCCATTCGTCATGCGCAAAGTGAAGAGAAAAAATGTGGCAAGTTGACATCGCAATGGACATTGTAGTAGTCACTGATAATTCATGTGGGGGATGACACTTCATCGTCTGAGTCGGAAATGGATTGAAAGCCCTATGACACAGAATAAAAGTCAGGAGCTGATAAACAACCTACGCTGCCCCCTCTACTGCGCATGCGCCTGCACAGTGTCCTTTGCTCGTGTACTTCATAGCTACCGGAACCACAAACATCTTCAGCGGCCACCCGGCTTTCTCTCCAGGATCTACAAAGTACCTACGTTCAACGGACCCTCACTGAGGGGCAGAGCAACCCGACGCTGACGGTCCAGGCCGGGTATATCGCTGCTGCCCCCCTTCAGAGCTAATCCAGTGCTGACATACTAACAAAGTGTGCCGTAAACATCAAAATTAGTGATTTTTTTTATATGTGTGATTTTGTCTACTTAGAATACAATTATTAAATTTTCCATTCTATTAAATAAGTTTCACTTGTAAATACGTAACTTTTAAGTTTATTAACTAATAACGGTGTATGTATAATAGGTAACATTTATTTTTATGCATTATTGTTATAGCGTTAGCACTTAGTTTTCGTAGATATTTATACAGATAGGTACCTCTCGTAAGTTTCTTCTTGGTTCTTCTTACGAGTAGTAATCGAATTTTGTGATTATAAAAAGTATATGTAGTAGGTAACATTTTGTTTTATTTATTTAGTATTGTTAAAAAGTGTATCTGTGGAATAACAACTGCTCCTCGCTGGTTCTCACTTGTAATAACATAAAAGAATATACACAATCTATTATACTATTCAATAATTTTGGAATTTTGCCGCTTTTATACAATTGTAGCGTGTGAAGCTGGTTGCTGCCCTCAATGGTCCAAGCAAAATGGGGAGTGGCATTACCGCATCTCTTGCGCGAACGGAGTATAGTTTATATGTTTTTAGGTGTGAGACTTTTTGAAACAATCAAGTATTCAAGAACCAAGCTCTGTCTGATCCGTTTGGTGCGGAGGTTTTTTCATTAAAATGTTTAAATATTTTTCAGTGGCAAAACACCCAACAAAAAGTAAGAAAATCTGAATATGCCACAAATAAACAATTATAGACAATAACATCATTTACAATAAAACTGCGAAGAATATCCCGTAGAATATAATAATATAAAAAGTTCAATAAATCAGTGAAGATATAACCTTAAGTCTAGTTTCTTTCTTTATTTACTTATTCCAAACGCCGTAATTAAATAACAATTGATATTTTTTTTCTGTGACGGGAAAAAAATGAATATTTTTTTCCCGGAGATGAACACATAAGGAGATATTCAAATTTAGAATATTTTATTATACAAAACTTGCATTTCCTTAATGTCAAAAGTACAGTTAATAAATGTGCATTGCATGAAAAACATGTTCCTCGAACGATTGGGAATGTCTTCTACAGTGGAATTTGCTTGCGTTGAAATCATATTTTCTGCCATCGACACAACTGCCGTTGAGGGTCCTGGTCGCAAATTGGGTCTTATTTTAGCTAATGCACTGCCACACGTTCTAAACACTTTATTAGATATTTATGTCCTATGCGCCACGTGTCCATCAACATACCCTTCAGCGACCGTTGATGACTTCCAACCACCATGTTTCTTTAGTGTCACCAAGTCTCTTCCAGATTCAATTAAGAGTGTAGCAGGCGATTCTCGAAATGCATTATGACTAGCATTTTCAAATAGGAGATAATTGACTACTGTTTCAGGTATCTTATAAAATTGATTTTTACCACCAACCTGATTGATTGATACATTTTCCATTGCGATATGCATAAAACAGGCGGCGATTCTTTGTTGCTCCTGGACGAAGGGTTATGTAGTTGTACATTTTGTAAAAATTTAATATATTTTTCAGTAACTACAAATCTTCTGTTTACATCCTTCTTTGACTGCTTAAGTTTCACAATTAATACCGTTCCAGAATCACCAATATCATCTAATGTTACCTGGCTGATTTCACAAATTCGTCAAACTCCTGCAATCCCAAATACAACAACAACTTTGGACATTAAATAAACTTAATCAGGAGCATTATTTAAAAATCACTAATATGTGTACTCGTAAAAATCGCAGACTTCTTGGGCATGTAACCTGTCCCATTTTATTTAAAAAATGTAATTAGTTTGCAATATTTTGAAAGGTCCACATTATTCTTGGATTGTAAAGTACTTTTAATAATTGAATAATTCGATCACACTATTGATGGCTTTTGTTGTTGCACCAATTCCGAAAAATAAGCCAATAACACCGTCTCCGAGAAAGAACTGCGTGTCTTTTTCACCTTCCATTCCATAAATCTTGAATACGCGGTTTCGTAAATTTTCCGAGATTTAGCTGGCAATAATTTTAGTGATGCTACTTTCGCTGCTTCAACTAATTTCGGTGGTGTAAGAGAAAACTCTGAACCTGAAATGTCCATTTTTGAACTTTGAATATTCAAAATATCTAATAAATAACTTCGCTAAGTTCGCAAAGCAGGTCCAATGTCGCTATAAGGGTATAAGTGTTGGAATAGCTGTTGAGCTAAACTTCGCCCTTTAGGTTAAGAAATTGTATTTCTTTTTTCTAATAAAGACCATTTATTATTATTATTATTATTATTAAGTACAACAGCCTACCAGTTTAAAACTTCAAACTTTTTCTTTAATATATTGTAATAATATGTTTTTTCAATATTATTAAATCGTCGTTTTTCCCGTCACAGAAAAAAATAATGTATTATACACGGGTAAAAATATTAGATTTTAACTCTCGGTGTTTTGTCACAAACACAACCTCGAGCTAAAATCTAATACTTTTTTCCCCTGTGTAATAAATAACTATTTCTTTTTTTCGGATAATTAATTATTTATTTGGTTACAAGTTGTGTCCGAAAATTAATTCTCGCCTTATCTCCAAAGATAACTGAACAGACATGGTGGTGCATTTTTGTAAATAATAACGAAGGGTCTCGACAAAAAAACTTGAAAAAAATACTACTTATAAGAAGGGTATTCCTTCAGACCACTAAAAAATTTTACATAAAAAGAATTAGCGATTTTCGAAAATTGATCACTTAAACCTTCATCTGAGGAGAATATCGTTAAAAATGGATACATTTTTAGGTATAAATTAGTAAGTATCTTTTAACATAAGTTGTTAAAATTTCAGCGAGTAGTTTAGAAAAGACAAAAAATTAATACTTCCATAATTTTTCAAATTTTCTTCACTTCTTCCTTTTGGAGATATCATGGTTAGAGTGAGAACCTAATATATTTAACTCGTATAATTAGTCTATAAAATTTTATTGTGTTGTAATATACTTTTAGCATTTAAGTTTTTAATTTTCTTTGATTTTGTGGAGAAGTTATAAATTGTTTTATGAACTATACATTCAAGAATGTATAAATATTTTACACTCCAGCTATTAAATTAATTTCTTTAAATAACGACATACATAGAATGATTTATATAATGTTTAATGTTACTTTTATAGTCTTTAGAGCATTTTCGTGAGTTTCCACCACATACAATTAATTATGCCATATATAGAATAAATTTTATAATTGAATTATACACTGTAATTGGCGTTCTTCTTGATAACATGTCTCAAAGACTATAAATAAAATTTGTTTAGAAATTGTCTTGATTTTCTGAAACATATAGTATAGTTTGTGCTACTTAAAATTCTTGTCCACTATTATTCCCAAATATTTATTTAATTTAAGGTTTGCAGAGTATTTGCAATATTGATTTATTTAGTGGTTTGTACACTACTTATAGGCTAGCTCCACGTTGGGCCAAGTCTAGCAAACTTCGTGTGGATGGTAAGTTTTTCTTGGATTACCGCGAATGGGCCAAGTTTGCCTGAGATCACCTCGGTGTGGGTAAATAGTACACAAATTCATGTCTAGCAAACCTCGGCCAAAGCCAACGTGTGGATGGTAAGTTTGTCTTGATTGGCCGCGAATGGGCCAAGTTTGCCTGAGATCGCCTCGGTGGCGGTAAATAGTACACAAATCAAAGGGATTGTGGGCGTGCTCGAGTAAGATACCAATTCCCGTTCACAAAAAAATAAATTTTTTTTAACTTACGAAAAATACATTTTTTTTACTGAAAAAAGATTTTTCTTAAAATAAGTTTAGAATGTCATAAAACGTGGAAATTTAAAATTTGAGCAAAAAAATTTTTTTTCCCACCATCCATTTTGTAGCAGTAAACAAATTTTCGATTCCTTTTTTTTGTAATTGATTTAGAATGTCATGAAATGCGAAAATTTTAAATGAGAGCAAAACATTCTTTCCATTATCTACTCTACAGCAGTGATAATTTTTTTAGTAGTACCGAAGGGAAGTATTATATTCGGTGAAAATATCACCACCGAGATTTTTTTCGATTTTCAGGTTTCAGATCATGTACATTAAGAAAATACAGTTTTTTCAATTCCGTCAGTCAGTCTGTCTGTGTGTCTGTCTGTTGGTGCATTAACTAAAAAAACTACTAGATATTCAGGGAAAAATATACAGGGTGGACCGTCTAAAGGGAATAGTTAATGAACATTTTTTTTTTCGCTGAAATTTAAAATTTTCACGTGACATTCTAATATATTTAACTTTTTTTTTTCAAAAAGAAAATTAAAACATTTTTTTAAAACACTACACTGATTGAAAAAAACCTTATTTTCACTCAAATTTAAAATGTCCACGTTTTATGCCAATGTAAACCTACTTTAAAAGAACATCTTGAACATTTTTTCACTTCTAGAATAGATGAAAAAATGTTGTGCTCAAATTTAAAATGTCCACGCCTCATGACATTTTAAACCTATTTCAAAATAAAAAATTGTAATCGCTGCTATACTTCCACTCCACTACGTGGATGTGTAACTAAATATATGACAGATGGCAATAATATTTGGCATATAGTTAACACACTTAGCAAGGAAGACACCTATTGTAGTTTTATTGAAAAATATACAGCGTGATCATCCTAAGAAATAATTTAACTATAGGTATTTACGCAAGCCTTCCATCTTTGACACCTTCCATTTAATATTGAATTTTTGCTGTCGGACGACCACTCCGTATATTTTTCTGACCAGAAGTTATTCGGGTTTTCTTTGTCAAAATAGTGATAACTACATTCCGATTATTATTCTCATATGTCGTTTCGTAATTAATAATGTTTTAGAGTGACCTCCCTGTATAAAAAAGAGGGAAGTTCTGTGTAAATACCTTTACAGATTTTTTTTTTCAAAATTTTCTATTTATTTTCAGAAATATTTAAAAAAATCGGTTTAGAATGTCATGAAACGTGGAAATTTTATATTTGAGCAAAAACCATTTTTTTCCATTTATTCGTGGTTAAAAATTATTCCAATTTTTTTCTTCTGACAGGTTTAGAATGTCATAAAACGTGTAAATTTTAAATTTGAGCGAACACATTTTTTTTTGTTATCTATACTCTTTAGGCTGTCAACCCTGTTTATTTTCCAGTAAAAGTCTAGAACCATTTCTTTGGTGGCAGTAGCGTTAGCTACCTATCAAATTTGACTGTTCTCTGTCAAGTCGTTTTTTAATTAATGCACCAACAGACAGACAGGCAGAGTAACGGAAGTGAAAAACCTATATTTTCGTAATCTAGATGATCTGAAACGTGAAAATCCGAAGAAGAAGAAAATACGAAGAAATCTTCATATTTTGTTTTTTTGAAACTTCATTTGGCTTATTTTGATATGTTCTATAATGATTTATCAGTTGCTCAACCTCACTGTTAGCGTTATTATTTACTGCTTTTTTAAATATTTTATCTCTATGATTGATTGTATTATGCCTGACGTGATCTAGGGCTTAAGATTCTTATTTTTGTTTGCAATCATTAGTAAGTTTTATCAATATAGTTTATTTACAATTGTTATAAGATTATTAGTACTAATATTACTATCATTAGATTTTTTCCAATATTTTACCTTCTTTAATGATGTCAGTAATATTCACTTTACCACTAGTGCATTCTGTAAGTCGGACAGGAATACAAATTTTTCCTAGCCTGACGATACTATGTCACGCCCCCATCATCATCATCACAACAAATTTTATTTAAATTAATAATATACAAACATTGCCTCCCCGAATCGCGATTCGGAACCAACCAGACAACCACGTCGCGCAGCGTCGTGGTGTACGTAGGGTTGGGTGGATCACAGCCGGTTTCGCTCAATAAAATTAATACAAAAAGTTAAAACTCCTGCCGCCGGTGGTGGCTTAAAATTAACATTAAAATTAATAATATCTGTATTAAAACTATTGGGGCACAAGGTACTAAGCACTATTAAATTTTGATTTCTGGAACGGGGGAAAAAACTCAACGAAAAAACCCGTTCGAAGCAATTCGACCCGCCGCGAAGGCAAAGAATTAAGATTTTTTAACAGTTTCAATTTTTAAAAGGTTTTTCGGTCTAAAATGAATTTAGAACAAAAAAGGACAAAAAATACAAAAAGGCAAACAATTGACAAACAGACAAGAGGGGGAAAGGATAGATAAATATATAAAGGTGTGAAAGGAAAAGTGTGTGATAGAGAAAAGTTATGGTTGAGGAAAGTGTGGCTAGAGAGGTTGCCGAAAGATAGGCAACGCTTGGTATGGTAGGGGGTGTTTGATCTAGAATGGGGCATTATGCAACCTGATTCTGGTTATGTTGCGTATTAGCGGACTGTCGCCCAGTTGAAAGGCATAAAATTTCTGCGATGTTTCCCGGACGAAGTCCGCTAGTGGCGTTATGTCGTTGCAACGATCATATAAATCTCTGAGGGAGGTGTACCTGCTCGAATCTGAGATGAGGCGCATAAATTTATGTTCCAGGACCTGGAGTTTTTTCATTGTCGTGGCCGAGATGCTGCACCACACCGGTGCCGCGTATGTGATGGCCGGCCTGATCACCATCGTACACAATAATGTTTTATTTCGTCTATCCAGTCCGCTATTCCTTGCCAGAAGCGGATACAGGCTCCTGGACACGGAGTAGACCTTACGTATAGTCCCGTTGATGTGAATGTTAAACGTCAGTCGTTCGTCTAAGTTCACCCCCAGATACTTCACGCACCTTTTTATCGAAATTTGTTGACCCCGGATCGAGACTGGTGTCAAAATGCGGTTCTCAGTGAACCGACGCGTGAAGAGAATGGCCTCCGACTTCGCGACGTTGATACGAATCTTCCACTTGTCGTAATACGCCGTGACACGGGCCTTGTGTGCCGTTAGCAGCATGTTCGCTGCTTGTGCATTATGCGAATGTGCATACATAGCCGTGTCGTCGGCGTACTTGGCAAGCTTGGTATTCGGAAACTCCGGGAAGTCGGATACATACAGGTTGTATAACTTTGGTGACAGGCACGACCCCTGGGGGACACCCGCCCGAATGTACCGCCGTGTTGATAGTTTATTGTTCACCCTGACCTGCAGCGACCTGTCCGTCAGGAAAGAGTGAATCAGTCTGGTTATATGTATTGGAAAGTTCAGTACGTTGAGTTTGTGTATAAGTCTCGGAATCCAGACTGTATCGAACGCCTTCTCAACATCAAGGAGCACCATGGCGGTGCTCTTCCCGAGGTTGTATTGTACCTTAACGTCATTCACGATCCTGACGACCTGATGCACCGTGCTCCTGCCTTTCCGGAAGCCGAACTGGCACTCATCGTCGATGTGAAGCTCATCCTGGGCAGCGTTCAGTCTGACCAGGATGACCTTCTCCACCAACTTGGAGATCGCCGACAGTAACGAGATGGGTCGATAGCTGCCGACGAGCTTCGCGTTCTTGTTCGGTTTCAAGATAGGCACGACCACGGCGCACTTCCACTGGCTGGGCCAGTGCTGCAGCCGCAGGATCGCGTTGACAATGTACGTCAATTGTACAATGCCCTTCCTCGGGAGATATTTGAGAAGCTTATACTCGATAGCGTCTTTCCCCGGAGCTTTGTTGTTAGGTAATGTCCGGACAATGCGGACCACTTCCGAGGGCTTGGTCATGACCTTTAAAAATTCTCGTCTAGTCAATTGAACGTCATGACCAATTAGTTCGTTTACGTCGTTTTCTATGCGGTCTTGCTCAACGTCGTTGAGTATGTCCGTATTGTGTATTGTCTGAAAAAACGTCGCTAAGTAATTCGCCTTCTGCGAGTCCGTCAAAGCCGTTCGTTCGTTTGCGTTTGTCAAGGCGGGTATGGGCTCCCGCGTATTTTTCATTGCCCTCGCCAGCTTCCATAGCGAGTTGTCTTTAGGATTCAGCGCTTCCAGTCTATCCCGCCATTTTCGGTTCCTTGCGGTATTGATGGCGGTCCTGATCTGCCCTTGCAGCCTGACCATCTCGACCTTAGCCCCGACATCGCGATTTCTCTGCAAAAGCCGTCTAAGTCTATTTTTCTCCCTTATGTCTTGTTTGACCGCATCATCGAGTCGGTATTTATATGGGTTAATAGTAATGGTTGTGGGAACACTGCGTTTGGCGTCCTGCAGTACCCTGTCACGCCCCCGTTTTCGAGGATGCTGAACACAATGGCGGTGATTAAATCTCTCTTTAAGTTTACTCCACCCCCAAACGGCCAAATACTACCCTCGAAAGGGGTAAAACGCCTATCCGCCGTCTCTTACCAACATGTGTTACCCCCATTCTCGAAGAAGCTGAGCACGATGGTGATGTCGAAACCCCTCTTCGACCTCCACTAACCTGCTAAACGGACAAAAACTACCCCGGAAAGGGGTGACAAGCGGATAGGCCGCATTCTCTGCTAAATTCGTGTTACCCCCCCGTTTTCGAGAATGTTGAGCATGGTGGTGATGTCGAGACCCCTCTTCGACCCCTGCCAACCTCCCAAACGGCCAAAAACCACCTCCGAAAGGGGTGAAACGCGGAGACCGTCTTCTCTCGGCTAAACCCGTGTTACCCCCCGTTTTCGAGAATGCTGAGCATGGAAAAAATATAGTGACCTGTCCTCGCTCAGCAAACGGACAAAAATATAACATCACTCTTACTTCTTACTAAACGGGCAAGATTATCATTATCCTCGTACTTTTTTAAATTTTTTACGGAAGAATTTAATTCAAAAGTACGCGGATTCACGGCGGCGAAGAGTACACGCAGATGTGTTATCTGGTACACATCATCCCGCGCCGCATTTCCGCGTCGCCACTTTTACTGTAGCTAGTCAACGTGCAAGATTCCTTCTCTGCGTCCACTGGCATAAAAACAAGAACTCAGTTACTGTTAATGCCTACACAACTAATCTCGTGGACAAGATCCAACATCACCATCGAGCTTAACATTCTCGAAAACGGGGGGTAACACAGGTTTGGTTGGTTTGGCCACGGTTTACCCCTTTCGGGGGTGGCTTTTGGCCATTTAGGGGTTACCAAGGGTCGAGAAGTAGTCGCGATAACACCATCGTGTTCAGCATCCTCAAAAACGGGGGGTTTTCGCGGGTTTAGCCGAGAGAAGATGGCCTATTCGGTTTCACCCCTTTGGAGGGTCGTTTGGGGAGTTGACGGGGGTCAAGGAGGGGTCTCGACATCACCATCGTGCTCAGCATCCTCGAAAACCTCGGAGAGAGATTTAACTGATGTATTTATAATAAACGTGTACAAAATTTCAAGTTAATCCCGTCTAATAATAGAGTAGGGTTGGTAAAAAATTTTGAGACTTTGGCTTCTAGTGTTTACACCAAATTCCAAATGTCTGGACTCTTACTAGCCTGCTTTAGTCATCCATCCCGTTTCACCCCTATTTATCCCCAAACTCTTTAACGCAATAAGCTCCCAATATAATCTAGTTCCAGATTTTGTTACAATACATACGTATATTACATTTCATGTCGATATCTCAATTATTATTGTTAACGATTTTAGTAATGGACGGCGGGTGGTGGTAGTGTCAAAAAAAATGAGGCCTTGGCTTCTAGCATTTACACAAAATTCCAAGTTTCTGGACTGTTAATGCCTTGCTTTAGTTATTCACTCCTATTTACCCCAACACTCTTTAACTAAATAAGCTCAAAACATAACCTAGTTCTAGATCTGGTTACAATCTCAATTGTTTTTTGTTAACCACTTTAATAATGTACTGGGTGGGGGTGGCAAATGTAGCAAAAAATTTGGGACTCTGGCTTCAAGTATATACAACAAATGCCAAGTTTCTGGATTCTTACTAGCCTGGTTTACTTATTTACCTCTATCCTCCAACCTTTGAACGGAATACGGTCACAACATAATATAGTTCCAGATCTCGTTATAATGGACACGTATCAAATTTCAAGTCAATATGTTAATTTTATTTTGTCGACCCAATTGATGATAAGAGGTGGCTGGTAGTGAGGGTGGTAGATGTCATAAAAAAATTGAGACTGACTTCTAGTATATACATCAAATCTCAAGCTTCTGCATTCTTCCGAGCTTGCTTTACTTAATTACCCCTATTTATTCCCAACCCTTCACCGGAATAAACTTAAAACACAAGCATTATAGTATATATGTGTACGAAATTTCATGTCAATACCTTCAATATTAACAAACTTTCGTTGCAAATATATTTTTATTGTGTCTTCCTTTCTCTTCTAACAGCATATTTATATATAAAATGGACATACCCTGGATACATAAAAATGCTTATCAAGAAGAAGGCTGTATTTGGGAAAATCGAGATATTTTATAAATTAGCATAAAAGTATTAAAATGTCTTTCAGAGACTAGAAACAAAAAATTATTTAATTGTTCGACGACAATTATTTGATTTTATTTCTATTCTCATTTTTGTAACACTGTGTTTTACTACAAAATATATAAAAGCACATCCCAACTGTGGGGTTAAACATTTTTCAAAAAACAAAACTTAGTTTCATTTTAGGGCATTTAAATAGTATAACAATAATTCCTACTTAATGAATACAATATCAATGCATTATTATACTCTTCGCAACTACGAAAACGAAGAGCATAATATTGCACTTGATCGGCACATTTCTAAAACTGGTAATATCGCTAGTAGAGAAAAAAAAATTCATATCACTGCATTGTGTTTATCGAATTCTGAACAAATTACAAAAATGTCCTTCCCGTCTGTCTGTCTGTTCGTCCGTTACATTTCTTTTAAGCACGATAACTTAAGACTGAAAAGTCCGATTGTACTGAAATTTAGACAGAAGTTACTGTTAGCCACAATATTGATCAATAAATAAAAAAGTTATTAATTATTTTAATTTAAAGAACTATTTTTTATGTTTTGTAATTAAACAAAAAATGTCTAAAACTAATATTATTTACAATAAAACAAACTGCGAAGAGTATTCTGTAGAATGTGCAACAATTGTATCGACAAATCGGTGAAGAGTATAATGGCTAGCTTGCTTTTAACATCAACTGTACCTTTAGTAGATTAATTAAATATGTACGTAGATGTCAGTGAACGGTGCACTAGTCTCGGTACCATCTGAGACAAAGTAAATATTATGAAGATAAGACTTGTAGATATTGTTACAAAAAAAAACTTGTTATTATTTATTTATCGAATATATTTCTTCATGTGCAATACAATCTTAAAATAAAATAAAAATTAATAGAATTTCTAACAGGCCACGACCATTGGGAATACCTAAGGATAAGGATAAGTACCTTTTTCTACACCTATTTAATTATATGACAATTATTAGCATTTTTTGGTGAATAATCGGCCCTATAGTTCACTGTAGTGAATTATCGATTCATAATTCACTGCATCCGGCCAATCACAAATACAAATTCCATAATTATTCACTGTTCACTCATCCAATGATATTTTAAATCGATTGCGATCAACTCTTGCTGCAGATGTCAATCAACTCGCTGACAGTGACAACCAAGTGTATTGCCATATTGTTTGTTTACGTTTTCCACTTCTTACCAGTAAGTATCGATTAATGCTATCCAGCGGCGGTCCGTGAGATTTTGGTAAACTATTACCTACTAATGGAGCATGGGATCCATGTACTACTTTAATGGATAACTACCAAGGCCACACGGAGACGTTTTGTGGGAAAAAATATTTGATTGGAATTCGCGAAATTATTTTTCAAAAAGTGTAGTGCCGACTCTGGAATATGGAAAAGTACTCGTAAAATATCTATAGAGTATTTTTTTTCAAGCGGGGAAGAAAATATAAGGACAGATTTATAATTTTATCAAAGAATCTTCATTATTTATAAAGTTACATAATTTTAAAACTTTATTTTACACTGATGTTTAATTTATACAATTTTAGAATGATGTAACTTTATAAAGAATGAAGAATTTTTGATAAAATTAAAAACCTGTCCTCATATTTTCTTCCTTGTTCGAGAAAAAAATACAGTATAGATATTTATAAGTACCTGTCCAGGTTCCAGGATAGGCACTGTAGTTTTGAAAAAAAAAATCGCAAATACCAATCAAATATTTTTTCCATAAAAATCTCCGTTTGGCCTTGGTAGTGATCCATTAAAGTTTGGCATGGGTCCCATGCTCCATTAATAAGTTATAGCTTACCAAAATTTCACGGGCCGCCACTGACGCTATCAAATTTCAGTCTAATTTATTCGTTTAATAGGCGTAGAAAAAGCATAGTATTACATTCGCAATTATGACCATTATTCACTTAGAAGATTTGTGCCACTCGCCTTCGGCTCGTGGGTTCAAACATCATCTTCGTGAATAATCGCTATCATAATCGCTCATATAATAATACATTATTTTCATTTTATTTTATTGTTAAGAGAAAATTAATTTGCCAAGATCAGTACGAAATTAAAGGGATTTAGTTTCAATAGTATCGCTATAAAGAAAAGCAATATTATATCGATAAAGACGGGTTTTATGTATAGGAGGAGTAATTAGACCAAGGAATCTAACATTAACGTAGTCGAAATTACTTCTAGGTATCTTATTTTACAGATGAGGAGGAGTCTTGAATATTTGATACCTTGTGATACAAACAGAGTGGATGCACTTTATTAATAATAATATTCATTTACCACCCTCAATGATACAATCTGTATATACAGATTCAGAAAGTATTCGTTTTGTTATAGCAATAATTGGCAATAAGAGCAACTGAGAGCGAAGCAACTGGGCTATTCTTTTCTATCGTAGTATAACACATCGTACAAAGTGCCACCTGATATCCCCACCGCATGTGCGTGGGCAGCTCTGTCTGCGGATTTTCAATTTGTTTCCGTCTTGCATCCTTCAGTTCTCGTTTGGCCTTATACAATAGAAATGAACAACCTAGCTGCGTTGCTCTGGCTTGCTCTTATTGCCAATTATTGAATCTGTATGGCAAGTCACAAAAAAAAAGAAAGAACGGTCATATATATAAATAATAAAATAATAATAATAATTACACTGAATATGAAAAAACGAGTACAAGAAATAAATAAAAGAAGAACAAACTTATTGTAAACAATATTTATACATTATTGGCATTTGTCAATCCAAAAACTCTTGGCTGCTTTAAATCTATTGTTCACTTTGAGCCAATGATGTAAACTGAGCACCAGAGCACCACACACAGTTTTTTGGCTTTTACACGTAGATGACATCTAAACGAAAAAAGAAATGTAAGGACATTATGTGCACAATTTTCTACGCTGACGCAAACGTATTTTTAGCACTATTTTTAAAGACGTATTATTAACTGTGATATCAAAGTTATTTCTTAATAGCAAACAATCTTGCTTTTTCCGAATAACAATAGAACAGATTTTAAAGAATTTAATAAAAGTGTGATTGAACACAGCTCTGGGATTCGATTGGATTAAATCTATGTTCAGTAAATTGTGCATATTCTAAAGGAAATGAATAATATATCTGTGTGTCACCGGCACACAGTGTGGCAAAAAGCTAGATTTGTGGACAAAAATCCCCTGCCAGCTCAAATTTTGACCAAATTTAATATTTTTTCTTTAATTCTCGTGATGAATGTAGCTTCCTCGCCCGACTGCTACAAATTTGAAATAAATAAAACATAACCCAAAAATTCAAAAATAATTTTTATAAAAAAAACTATATGTAGATCAAATGAATCGATTATCGCAAAAAATGTTACGGAAGGGAATCTCAAGGGTAGGAAATAGACAAAAATACTTTTGCGAACAACAATACATTCGAATATGTATTATATAACTTAAAAAATTTTAATAAGTCAATTTTATTGGCTAACATCGTCTATCAGTTTTGTGTTTAACTGAATTTCTTTTTTTAAATGTTCAGGACGAATACATCTTTAATGGACATATGCTACAAATTTGATAACAGTAAAACATAACCGAATAAATCCAAAATAATAGCCGAAAATTTTTGTATAAAAAAATGTATCTATATCAAATGAGCCTATTATAGCAAACATGTTCTATAATGGACATGTAAATTGGGCGAATTTCCCCACTCGGACGATAATAATTCGGGTTAAAAGAGCAAATTTTTGTCATCCGAGTGCGGAAATTGATAAAATTGGTCAATTTTACGATTTTCCTAACTGTGCTTAAACGAGCGAATTTTTTAGAAATCGGAACGTTTTTCCGAATTTTCATAGTTCGAACGAGGAAATTTGCCCAATTTACATATCCACTATTCCCGCCACCTCCCCTCTTTGACATTCCTCTAAAGTACCTTCTCAATAAACATGTTCCATGTTAAAAAATTTAATCAGAAGCTACAATAAATTCACCCATTTTTTTGTTTGTTTCTAGGTCAGGTTTATTGTCGTGTAAGCCTTTAGTTCTTTCATGGTTTGAACAATTAAGTTATCTTAGGTTTAGAACTTGTCGTATATACCTGGTTGGTCATTAACTATTTGACCTATTATATTAAATTAGGCTTGGAGCTTGTTGTGTAAACCATTCTGCTCGTTTACAGTTCGACCAGTTACGTTTGTTAGCTTATATTTGGTTTAAAAATTGTCCTGCATACCTTTCTGCTTGTTTACAGTTCAATTCATTAGATTTTGTTAGGTTTTGAACTTGTCGTGTATACCTTTCTGCTCCTCAATAGTTTTCTTATGTTTAGAGCTTATCGTGTATACCACTCTGCTCGTTCATGATCTGATTCATTAAGTTATGTTAGGTTTAGGCTTGTGTATACCTCTCTGCTCGTTCGTGGATTGATTCATTGGGTTATGGCAGGTTTTTACAGCTTATCGGATGTACCTTTCTGCTCGTTTATATTTCGATCTATTTTTTAGGTAAGATGTAAGACAAATTTGTATGTATTTTGTTATGCAAAAGTATTTTTCTTCATTTGCTACCTTAATTGTAATTCCATTGTATAACATTTTTTGCTATACTAGGCTCATTTGATATAGAAAAAAAAAAATACAAAAATGTCCCACTTTTATTTTGGATTTTTTAGATTATGTGTTACTGTTATCAAATTTGTAACAGATGTCCATTGAAAATGCACTCATCTTGAACATTAAAAAAAAGAAATTTGGTTAAATATATAGCTGACAGGCGAAGTTAGCCAATAAAATTGACTTATTACAAATTTTTTTAGGTTATGTAACACATATTCGAATGTATAGTTTTTTGCAAAAGTATTTTTCTCTATTTTCTACCTTGAGATTCCCTTACATAACACTTATTTGCGATAATAGATTCGTTTGATCTAGATACAATTTTTTTATTAAAATTGTCTAGTATTATTTTTGATTTCTTGAGTTATGTTTAATTTATTTCAAAATTGTAGCAGGGGGGGGTGAAGGTACATTCCTCACGAGCATTTTAAAAAGAAGGTTATTAAATTTGGTCAAAATTCGAGTTGGCAGGCGATTTTTGTCCACAAATGTAGCTTTTTGCCCCACTGTGTGCATACATATATTATATATTTGAATATTTCATAATTCTATGAAAATTGGATAAGTAATAATGTGAAAAGTAAAGATCCTAAAGTAGATCCCTGTGGTATACCCGTTGACACAGTTAGTTCTGCTAATAGAAACAATGGAAGTGATAAAAAATTTATTGGTTTAAGTTCAGAAAAACAATTTAGAGAGGCTACCTTAGGAACAGGACTTACAAAAAATAAATTCATCAACGATTCATTCGAAAATCTTTAGAAACAAGAATAATAAATTTACAGTACCGCACCACTGGACCGCTATGTTCAAAAGAGGTTTTCTATACAATAAATTGTTTAACATTAATAAATTTAAATATAAATATAAAATTTACCCGTTCAATAAACAGTGAGTGTATTCCTACTTAATACATATTTTTTAAATTATAATCTATTTACCGATCAGTGAATATATTACTTTGTCCACCTACCAATTGTTTTTAAAATTTGTAATGTAATGTAAAGATAATAAAACTTAATAATACGCATGTAATTTTTTAAATTTGAGATAATATTTCGCAGGTCCTTATAGTAAATTACTCCCTGGTACAGCACGAAAATACAGACTTAATGAGCTCAAAGTGCACTGATATATTACAGGTGAACTCTTACATGGGGGACTGATTTATCATCACCCTGTATATAATGAAGCGAAATTATTCGGTATCTACGTGTCACCGGTATTTTAAATAAAATTGTGCGATTTATGAAACACCGATTTATTTCTTACTTTATCAGCACAGCACACTGTATAATTGGTGGATAACTTAATTTTGTATGAGTAGGAACATTGAAACCTTTATCTTCATTGCTTTATGGTCCATTTATTTACGTAACTACTATTTAAATATTTATATATTTGGCACTGTTTTTATTAGCTACTACATAATAATAACTATTAGTATTGCAAATAAAATTACACATATTTTGTATACGCTGCCAAACAAAGAATGTGCAAACATTGCCTCTAAGGACACATTTGAAGTTGAAGTTCCTGTGTCTGAATTAATGAGGATTGTGAAATCAACAAGTCCTTTCTATTTTATTTCTGGCTTACCAACATTTCGTAAACTATGTGGCATATAATTACACGAATTAATCTGTGTTAATGTTTACGGTTATCACTAATAATTATGAATAATTTTTATGATATAAGCAGTTTATGGCAGATACTAGACAATTAAGTCTATACGCCGTTTTAAACCCGTTTATGCAATGTAATATTTTTACCGTGGTGGAAAAGATTCAAGCAGCGTTCAAGATATTATATGTGGTATAAAATATAGTAACAACGAATAAATTTTTAGTTGCTATATTCACAAGTGATTGTACATAACTAACTTAAAATGTCAAATTTCCAATCCGCAAATATTAAGAATACTGCAATCATAAAAACTTGATTAAACTGGTACCAGACCGTATAGTGTGAAAGCAACTCAGATTACCTGAAAGAACCAAACACGAGAGTTGGAATTAGTGCAACGAGTTTTGTTATAAACATAATCTAAGATAAAAGTGGAAGCAAATAACTAAACGACAAATTTAAATAAGTCTTAAAGATAAGTGATAGTTCGCTGAATTTATCTGTCTATATTTTATGATTAGAGAGAGTTTTAGCGTACAGGTGCACAGTTCATATTTTTCTTCGGTGTTCACTCTCAGTACCGGATCGCCTTGTTACAGTAGTGAGTGAAAATACGTAATAAATATGGCACACCATCACAACTTTGACATTGTCGAGGTTGATGAAAAGGATGTGCCAAAGAATAAATGTCTGGCCTGTTTAAAGTCAAATACTTTAACTATAGCTACCGTTGCCGGTGTTGTTTTGGGGGCCGTAATTGGAATAATTCTCCGCGAAACAAAAGAAGAATGGACGGAAAGAGAAATTATGTATATAGGATACATCGGAGCAATCTTTTTACAGATGCTAAAATCTCTAATTTTGCCACTGATAATATCATCTTTGGTATCCGCCATAGCAAGCTTAGATTTATCGCTTTCTGGAAAAATAGCCGCGAGGGCCATTGCGTATTACTTAACAACTACTTTCGCTGCTGTAGTTTTAGGAATGATATTAGTGGTGTCTATTAGACCGGGCGCAAACCATAGTGAAGATGTCAACACAAATTCGACTGAACACTCAAGAAACGTTACGACCGTGGACACGCTGTTGGATCTAGTCAAGTGAGTGACCTAAAACATTGTTTTTCCCCCACTCCTGTCAAAAAACTTGATACTCTTCGCCGATTTACTTTACTTTTCATATACTTGTTGCATATTCTATAGAATACTCTTCGCAGTCTCTTTGTAAATAATATTAGTTTTAGACATTTTTTTGTTTCATTACAAAACATTAAAAAAATGATAAAAAATACAACTTTTTTATTTATTGATCAATTTTGTTCAACGAAAAAAACTTGTATAGTGAGTTATTGTTAGTTATGTCTAAAACTACTATTGTTTACAAAAACACTACAGAATGTGCAATAATTATGTAAAAAGTGCAGTAAATCGGCGAAGAGTATAATGGTCCGTTTGTTGTTATACCCCAACTATTAGCAAATATTTATTTTGATATTCAGGGTGGTTCATTCAAATTCAGGCACTAAAATATCTTGGAAACATTTTGAAAATAATATTTTAGACAAAAGTATCTCGATTTTGAGACAAAATATTTTCTTTCAATTTGGTAGATACTTTCAAGAAAATTTCAAAGTCTACTACACTCTGTTAAATGGAAACCTATATTATTTATTACAGCCATTGTATTTCAAGCAAAAAAATGTGCAACTTTTGTCTGAAATATTATATTTCTGAAATCGGTCAAGGCGGTCTCGGCGCAATTTCAGATCCCAAAATACCCTAATCTAGTATTTTAGTCCGTTGCTAAGCGACCATCAGAAAACAGTCCAGGAAACTTTTTCTTTAGTCCGTTGCCAAGCAACCATCAAAAAGTACGGGAAAGTTTTTTCCCTTCTAGGCCGGGAAAGTAGGTAACTTTCCCGTACCGGTTTAATGTTATACATTTATAAAAATTCCATAATTTATAATAATATTGATTGCGATTTCAGAAAAAATAGTACGTGTACCTCGTAGTAAAAGCACATTCCCGGACTTCAATGCTTATTGACCTCAGCTTAACGCCTCGGACAACAATTTACATCGTTGTCCGGGAATGTATTACTTTTACCACTAGATACACAATGTACCATTTTCTGAAACCGGTCAAGAATGCCTACTTTCTCGGCGCAATATCAGATCCTAAAATACCCTATTCTAGTATTGTAGTCCATTGCTAAGCTACCATCAGAAAACAGTCCAGGAAAGTTTTTAATATAGTCCGTTGCTAAGCAACCATCAAAAAACAGTACGGAAACGTTTTTTCCGTCCTAGGCAGGGAAAGGAGGTAACTTTCCCGCACCGGTTTAATGTTATGCATTTATAAAAAATCCATAATTTATAATAATATTGAGTGCGATTTCAGAAAAAAATAGTATGTGTACCTCGTAGTAAAAGCACATTCCCAGACTTCAATGCTTGTTGGTCTCGGCTTAACGCCTAATTTACATCGTCGTCCGGGAATGTATTGCTTTTACTACTAGATATACAGTATACTGATTTCTTAAATGGGTTGTATTAGAACTATTTAACAAAAAAAGTTTCGGTATGCGTACCTGAAATTTATTGTTTTTAACGGAAATACATTTTGGACAAAAGTTTTTTACAAAATACTATGTTAAAAAAAAATCAGTAAGGGTATTTACACATAACTTTCTTTTTATTTATACAGGATGATCGTTTTAACAAATTTTTAATTAAGGAACGACCAAGGTTCCACCACTAAGAAAAATTCTCTTATCATTTTTCTTGTCTGTCATGCTCTAAGGCCAAGGACTTATCACGTCTCTAGCTTACATAAATGTGTCAGATAATTGTACGCTGGTTCCTGTACCATTATAATTTTTACAAATACATGCCTTCTATAGGTTAATACTGAAATGTTGAGCAAAGGACCCAGCCCATTTCTTAAGGGAAGTGGCCCCCCGGTGAAAGTGGCTGGAATTGATACATGCTGTTCCCTTCGACCTCCGGATCAAAAGTTGTCATGGGCAAATGATCGGAAAATTGACAGTTTTAGAAATATCGGGGGTGCAAAGGGGGGTGCCCATTTCTTATGGGAAGTGGCCCCCGCCCCGGTAAAATTCGCTGCAATCGATATGTGTAATTCCTATCGAGCTCCTGATCAAATGTTCTCATTGGCACGAGGTCGAAAAATGTACAGTCTTCCAGATAAGATATCGGGGGTGCAGAGGGTTTGCTCACTTCCTATGGGAAGCCGCCCCCGGTAAAATTCGCTGGAATCGATATATGTTACTCCTCTCGAGCCCCCAATCAAAAGTTTTCATAGGCACAAGGTCGAAAAATGGACAGTTTTCCAGATACCGGGGTTTGGAAAGTACACTTTGCACCCCCGATATCTGAATTGTCCATTTTTCGACCTTGTGCCTATAAGAATTTTTGATTGGAAGCTCGAGAAGAATATTATATCGATTCCAGCGAATTTCACCGGGGGCCACTTATCATAAGAAACAAGATCCCCCTCTTCTGCACCCTCGATATCCGGAAAACTGCCCATCTCTCGACCTTGTGCCCATGAGAAAACTTTTGATGAGGAGCTCGAGAGGAATAGCATATATCGATTCCAGTGAATTTCTCCGGGGCGGGGGTCACTTCCGATATGAAATGAGCACCCCCTTTGCACCCCCGATATTTGGAAAACTGTATATTTTCCGAGCTTGTGCCCATGAAAACTTAGATCCGAAGTCGAGGGGAACAACATGTATCAATTCCAGACAGTTTCACCGGGAGCCACTTCCAATAAGCATTCTTTGAAAGTAGCACGAATCTTGGCATCGTTGTTCTTTAGAAGATTCCAAACAATTTGACCCATAGTACATTCATGGGCGACTCATACGAGTAAATCTGGCAATTTTTGAGAAGGGCAGTCAGTAAATTCAAATTTATTAATTATATAACGATTTTGGTATCTGATGTGATGTCATAAATGCGTATGCCTAATTGTAATTTGGTTGCTTTAAGAAATGCCGATACGATTATTATAAGAGAAAAGCAAAGAAAATCGACTTCGTTGGAAATTCACATATCTGCCAAATGAATATATTTATAGCTCGATCGTGACTGAAACATTGGGAAGTCCAGAAAAGTTATAAATTTTAATCAGGTAGAAAATTAAATATCTATTGCCCATAAAAAACAAGTTTCCAACTATCGCAGGTTTAAATTTCTATTGCAATTTGTAATAAATAATTTTATAAAATTAATAGTGTCTAAAAAATGTTAGATACCTTCTTGCATCTTTCATTGCATTATATCTTAAAATTGCAGAAATATAATCTACAATATAAAATGTTTTCTTTTACTACTGAGAAGTCACCATTATTTACTCCATTCCTCTGATGACAAGTAGTATTTCTATCCCTAGTAAAAAACTATAATAAAAAAACCACCTAGGCAAATAATGAAGAATTTTCTATATTTTTAACGAAATGAATAGAAACTTGTTAACTCACTGTCACTAAAATCTTCACACATTTTACAATTTTATTCACACGTTTTACGTAGAACTTTTAGATAGCGTCCATTTTCTGGAAAATGACATTTAAAATTATATTCCCTTAGTTTCATTTTGTCAATTTGACAACTAAACTCCCAGACTACTTGACATTTCGAAATATTTCAAAATAAATGGAAAATGACTAATATCAAAATATATTCAAATCAAATATGGTAATATATCAATATTAAAAAAAAATCTATATACATATATTTCGGTTGAGAAGGCCATTATAGACCTCGCACATTATATCCTGAGGTGCGTAAATAATAGTTCACTTCTCAACCTAGGTATATAATATACTATTATTCTCTTCTACTTCATTTGTATTTAGGGCTACGAAGAAAGTTCAATGTGCCCAAAAGAAAAAAAAATGCAATTGTAAATGAGCAGATCTAAATAGGTTTTTTAGATATGAGTTTGTTCTGTATTCGGACACGTATGGTTACGTGACTACAAAAAGAATCTATTAAAAATTTGTATTATATAATCGGAATAAATATAGCACCTAAGTTGGCGCTATGCAGTTAGAAATTGATGGCCATTCACTAGTGATGAAACGGTGTTATTTAATCCTTATTATCTAAATCTTCTTAATTTGTTCTTTTTTTAAATAGGAAGAGTAAATATAAAAGTTATATTTAAATTATAAAAGCTGTTGGAAAATATACTAAAAAGTTGTTGCAATAAATTTGAATCATTTTATCTTTTAATGACAAAGAATTGCACTTGAAATTAATATACATGGAGCTTGGCGAATGGTTTCAGAAATGAAATGAGTGGATAAGTGAGGTCATTTAGAACATATTTAGCCTCAATGACCTATATACAGATACTTGCGGTTTCCAGGATAGTAAACGTATGAATTAATTTTGAAAATTTCCCGAAATTTCCCAGGCTTAAAAATCAAGTGGTGTTAGGTCCGTGGACCGTGCTGGTCATAGAATGGAGCCAGTTCTGCCAATTCACGAATTGGCAAATGCATTATACAGGTGGTCCCTGGCGGTCAGTCGGTAGTGTGCTGGACTTCCGTCATTTTGTAAAATTATTGTCGCCCTTTCTTCATCGAAAAGTGGCTCCTCATTTAATAATTTCTCGGGAGATCATTTTGCTTAAATTTCAGGTGATTAGTTATCCTCGTTGTGTTTGTTGGGCAAGTAGTGCGGTTCAATAAGGGATCTACCAATCACACCTATCCTAACATATACGCTGAATTTAACTTAAAAAAACATCGACCTTGTCAAACGTGGATCTTCGTCTTTTTGGGCCCAACTATGTAAGTTATGAAGATTTATATTCCCTTCTCTCGAAAATCTAGGCTCGATCGTCCACAGAATACTCCTTAAAAAGTTTCCGTCTTAAAATCCGCGTGTAATAAAAAACGACAAAACTGTACTTATCTCCCATGGTCACCATCTACGAGCCTTGGTATAAATCATTAAGATATCCGCGAGGCGTTATTATTGTTCGCTGTACAAGAAATACACATTTTTCTGAATAATTTTTTTTATTACGAGATGCACATGTATCGGAGAACAAATTGAAAGCGAAAGTGAACATATGAACAATAAAATGATTTATTTGATTGTTTTGTATATAGAAAAATTATTATAATTGTGTATGGGAAAAATAGGCAGTCTTATCACATATATTATACATTTTCTAATAATAGTTTAGGTAGGTGTGTATTAAAAAAATATCTAATTATAATTGTTAGTGTAGTTCAGAGTTCCTTGTAAACAAGTATATCCCATTCTCTCAAGCTATTTATAAGTTTGTATGAAATAGGGCATAAACTTGAGAACATTTTAAAAGCATTTGAATATCTTCATCACTTTTATACAGGGCGTTTTAGGTATGTGGTAATTAATTTCTAAGGGTATTTCTATACAAAAAAAATTGAAAAAAAAGTTCAAATAAACGTGGGTCCGGAAATTCCTACTCCGGGAGCCGTGGGCTTCTGAAGGGGCGCCCAGAATTGACATTTTATTTAATATCTGACTAGTTTTTGCATGTGATTAGATATCAATAAAGGTCATTATCTGATGTTATCCGTCAAGGGTGGTTCGGACTCCACTATAAACTGTAGGGCCTCGTTTCTCTTTACCTAACACAAAATCGTTCTGGATTTTCAAGGAGTTACCTCGGTGACTTGAGACGCGGTTAAGAATACATTTAATACATTTAAGGGTAAATTCAATCATGGGTGCACTAAATTGGAAATGGGGGACTTACTTCTCCTCAATTTATTTTATGTAAATTTTCTGTGATTTTCTCATCGGAATATGATTCCTTAGCTATAAATAAAAAAAAGGCTATCTTGTTGTAACGCCGTAAGACCCAACCGATTTCAATAAAGGACACCGCACACTTCTATAGGTGAAATTACATAGGATGGGGCTTCCGGTCAAACTGTATGAATTTTTGATATGTTGTAGCCCGAGTTATTCTGATCCAAAATCATTAAAAGTTACTATTCTCTACGGGCTAATTTCGGCACTAGAGGGCGCCGAAGAAAACATTTATTTTTGAAAAAAAAAATTTTTCATATTGTATTAGCAAATATGGTTAGGTTTAGATAAATATTCAATATGTAATCTACATGATAGTTATATAGGGTCAGCCAACGAAATGATGCCACAATTATACCACTTAGTATAAACTAATATAATTAATACCACGTGAAAACGACACTATATAATGGGTAATACATAAGTAGGTCATGTATACAATGTACTTAACCATAATATTATTATACAATAACAGGCTCTTGGTTTTCTTGGTTCGGATTATGTCTATTTGCAGCATCAGCAGTGTCCAAGGATACTTCACATTTTCTTCATGGCGAGCATATCCAAAGTACCAAAGTCCGCTAGCTACATGCGAACATGTACCCAATGTCGAACTTCCAGATTTGCAATTACAGTAGTAAGAAATTATTGGTGTCTTCAACACTGACATTGTAGTGAATCCAAAGCTGATACTAAACAGCGTTGCGATGCCTTGATTTTATTCTGATTCTTAAGAGTTCTGGTTCATTTATGCGATCGTCAAATTGAAATAGAATGTTCCCAATATCTTGCCTCTTGTATTGTACATAGGATGGGGCAAGTTTTATCTGGAATATCCCGAATGTCAGATCTCTCAGATATTCCAATATAAGACGTGAAAAATCGAGCACCTGATTTTCCTCTATAGGGAGCCATCTACCCCGTCTTTGGAGGAGTCTCTCTTCTTCCACTCTAACTTGAAGAATATTAATTTAATTTGCCCTGTCTAACATTCTACGAGCCAGCACAGCATTTCCATATTATTCGGCTCATGATATCTATTAATTATCACACGTTATTCTGATGTAATCTCTAATATGAGGGACTTGCGGCATTGATACTGCATCTCTGAAGAATTTAAAAATACTGTTAATATGGCCGTTTCTGGCTTCCACGATCCTTCTGGTCTTTGTGACCAACCGGGATGAATTCACCTCTTCGGTGGTAAGCTGATGCTGCCAGCGAGCAAGGACTACAGGCATGTTGACTTCTATGTCTAGATTACAAAAAATTATTACAGTTGGATCCGGATCCTCTGCGTAAGCTTGAACTTCTGCATCTATACTCAAATCACAGTTGTGGCAAATCTTTGTTCCGTAATTGGTATTTGAGGCAATTGCAATTCGATTCGACGATGTTCAGCAATGCCCCTTTTTTCTTCGCCCAAACGCATCATTTGTCTAGGTCACAGATGAAACACTCTATTCTTACTGCAAAATTATATGCCATATTCAATTGGTACATGCACTGTGCTGAAAACTCAGTTCAAAAAAGAAGAAAACAAGATTAAAGAAGTTACAGATACTAACATTTCAAGTAACCACTGTCGCTCGCTAACCACTGTCAGAACTGACGCCAATGTCAAAGGGTCATTACGAAATGTCAACTGATAGACTGTAATTTCGCAACTCGCGCGGATAGGTGGCGCCACTTATTTGTCAAAAAGTTGCATTTTTACTAAAGAATAATTTATTTCTTCGGCGCCCTCTAGCGTCGAAGTTAGCCTGTACAGGATAGTCACATCAACCTGAAGGAATTATTTCATTAATTTTGTATAACTTGTTATTCTTATTCAAGAGAATAATAAATGCTATTTCACTAATCTTGGGTGGCCCTTTCAGAGGCCCGCAGCGCCCTTAGGAGGAATTTCTGGGCCCATCTTAATATGAACTTTTTTTAAATATTTATTTATGTGGAATCACCGTTAGATATCGATGACCGCATACCTTAAACACCCTGTATATTTTTAATGCATTGTAAATTTATATTTTAAAAAAATTCTACCGATTCTCGTAACTTTGTTAACTCATAACTTGTTTGTTCTCTATCATCGTTGATTATCTATTTAATTGTAATAAAAATACATTAAAGACACAGATAAAAATTATTTTCAGCTGTTAGAACCATAAAATAATTAGTTATAACATCTGAAAGGCTGAATTTGGGGATATTTCAAAAATTAAAAAAAATAAAAATATCTCTCGACAACCGACTTTGTAGGAGCCATTGGTGCTAAATATGTTCCAAATTGCCTCACCTTTCCGTTTGGGAAATCATCCGCGAAACACCCTGTATATTGATTTGTTTTACTTGTTGAATTACACCCACGTATAAGGGTCTTGAACAGCTGATTCGTCAAAATATGTAGCAACTTTAACATTACGTGAAACCGGTGTAGCCAATCACAGGTAAGGATTTAATGTGACAAACTTGAAACGTTTCTCCTAAATAACAGACCACTGTTTCTGTTCTTCATTGGGCACGTCACCAATGCTATGGGTATTCTGTAAATTCTTCCAATTTTTAGTAGACCTATTGCGACGTATGCTTATAGTTGGCCTCCTATTGCTGCATGGAACGTCTGATAGCATCATGCCAACGGTCGCAGTTGCCTATTACACCTACGGTCTCACCAAAGTTTTCTTCTATTATCTCCTTGGTAACATCAGTCCAACGCTCTGAAGGGCGAGCTCCAACCCATCAATCCATTTACACTATCCTCACTTTGGTTAATGTGGCAAGAAAAATGAGATGATTCGAGAAAATATGATGACAAAAAGAGGGTCTGGCGAGCACATTTGTTGGAGAATCGAACTATTCTATTGGTGCGAAGTGCTATCCAAGGAATTCGTAATAAACGTCTACAGACCAGAACGTCGAGAGCATCAATTCTCCTTCTTGTCGGTCCACATCTCAGATGTGTACAAAAAGATGGAGGAAGGGGACTAAACAAGTTTGATCCTTGTGCGTTTCGTGCTATTCTTGTCACGTAAATTTTGTTCAACTGGCCATCATTTGTAGATGTGTATTCATCGTCAAGTCGCATATTCGCAGTTGCCGATATTGTTAACAAGGGATCCAAGATACATCACCTAATTTACTATCACCAACTTACCTAACGTTACTATCGTTCGGTGATGGTTTTCATTCGTTCGGCCTACAATCATCATTTTCGTTTTATTGTAATTTATCCACATAGTGTACTCAGAGCTTATTGTTTGAGGGCTCTCTAGCAAATGTATAAGCTCTACTTCACTGGAAACTCAGATGGTATCATTCTCAAGTTAGATCAATTTTAATTCCTCCTGTGGTAACTGCAGTCTGCCAATCCTTCTGCACGTGTATGTTGCCACCCACAACAATGCGGATCACAATTAGCTCCATTCCACATCGTGCAAAGCCTGACAATATTCTGCGAAACAAAGGTTCATAGTCATGTAATAATTCCTTGCCTTCTCAATCAATTTTAAATTCAGTATTTGATCTAGTACTCCATGATTTAACAACGCCTGTCTGGTTTTTAGACATTTCGTGAGATGAAAAAATCAGTGTTATCTTTTAGTATGTTTACTTCTAACACAGTCCTGAAGTCAAAAATTCTATTCCCGAACATGCACTCCTTCCCCCCCCCCCCACTTTGAGCGTTCATTGTTCGGACTAATTGTTATAGTTATTGTAATACTCTACCCGTGAATCAGATGAATGTATTTCATATTTTTTTGACAACAGCTAGGTTCAATTTATAGAATGAACGGCCTCCGATGGGCACTTTGGTATTGTTATAACGTGATCCACTTTATTGTTTTGTGTGCGTAATATTCTTATTTTATAGTGTTTTTAAGACATTTATTTACTATATTAATTGTCTTATCTACACTAAATCACTATGAAACTTTACGATTGAAAATTCTTATCTTGATAAAATTTAAAACAATAAACAATATAGGAATATCATATAGTTTCGTAATCGACGGTCTTTTCCTTAGAGCTATAAACCGGTTGCCAAAACGCGAATGTCCTTTTTCGCAGCCCTTGTAATGTCCTGGATGAACCCTTCTAATTGCTCACATTCTAGTAGAAAATATTATGGTTATTGTTGCAGTTGATTGTTACAAGACATTTGAATTTAACTGTTGGCATTAAAGTTTTTTAGTTTACTCGAAACACAAATTGAACTTAAATTTTCAGAAGAACAGGAATAGTTGCCATATACCTCTAAAAGAAACAACACGTGCTTCGAACTTATTGCTCCGCATCAGTGTAGAGTAGCCTAGAGGATGTTTTTTAATAGATCACTACTCAAATCGTGCACTCATGTGCCACATTTAAGGCCTCGATGATAGCAGTCAGTACAGAGCTCTAGTGTACTTGCTCTCTTTCCGCTTGGTAAAAACTAAGAGAATGACAGAGTTCGTGAGGTTTATTAATTACATAAATAATTCCCGAAGAAACAATAGCACGGAACACTTGTACATACACGGCAGTGTTTTTTCCTTTTGGGTTATATGGCACCAAATATATGATTCAAATGTATTGACCCCTCACTTTAACCACGAATATCTTAGAAGAGCAGGAGAAGAAAAAATTGGAAAAATTATGTGTTCACTATGAGTCTATTCTAATTCAATCATTGTCTGAATAATTTACATTGAACACTTTTGAAGTTCTGCTAAGTTATATTGAAAGATGTCCTACTTTTTAAGGAAAGACTGTACCAGTTTCAAATCCATTATATCTTGGAAAATATGCATATTATGTAAATATTTTATTTTTTATTTTAAAATTTTGCAGTTATTCTCAAAAACGTGACGTCATGTTTATTAGATTATTTATCAACGTATTTGAAAAATTATTTTTAAAATAGTTAATAATATAAAATGTAAGCATTTTCAGAAAAAATAATTGGTATATATCAAATATTAATTTAGTTATCAAGCGTAATAGATAATATTATTGCAAACTGGCAATGCTATTATCCTTTACGCTTGATAACTAAATTAATATTTGATATATACCAATTCTTTTTTCTGAAAATGCTTACACTTTATACAGTTAACAATTTTAGCAATTTCTTTTTAAATACATTGATAAATAATCGAATAAACATTACGTCCCGTTTTTAAGAATGACTGCAAAATTTTACAATAAAAAATTATGGAAAAATTTCCTCCTACAAAAAATGCCGTGCTTCATTTAGACCAATCAAAGTAGGAAAATTTCTAAATGCAATTCCCGTTAGAAAAAAACAACACTAGGATCATATTCAGTACATGTGAAGTATCAATTTTCAAACCAGTGCATCCAAAACAAAGTTGCAGAAGCAAAGTGGCGACATTTTACGTATGAAAATAATGTGAAAAGTCGGTCTTTCTCGTTTATCTGCGAATGTAACTTTTTAATCGAAAAAAGTTTCAAACAAAAGTTGTAGGCATTTAAAATAACTGCAAAGTGAGGTCCGCTGAATGAAAATCCAATTGTTAAATGTCTCGGAAATTAAATAAAAAACATGGAAAATGAAATTTTTTAATTTTGCAGTAACTTTTGCAATAATTAATTTATGGTATTAACAATCTCAGAAAATAGCTGCCCTAATGTGCTTAAAAAGTGACTGCAACCCGAACTCCCACGGATGAAATTTTCCGAGAAATTCAATTGTTTATTAAAAAAGTGTTTTTAGTAACATTTGAATTTCCCAAGATGAGGCGGTCCGATTTCAATTTTGCAAAAAGCTTTCTACTCTTCAAGAGTTATACTATAACTGAGCTCAAAGCCGAAGCCAAATGTTTTAATTAAGTTGCTTAAAAACGCCGTTGAAAATTATTCATATTTCTTCGGTATGTACTTAATAATTTTGTCAATTGTTCGTGTATCGAAATGTAAAGTGGATATTCATTTAGCCGGCATGTTTATACGAATTTAAAAAAATTAATTAACACCTTCCGACCTTCTGGACGAGAAATAATTTTTTTTTCTCAAAATTTGCCGAGACCTCTTTTTTTAACTTACACCGCTGAAATTTGCAGGTATTGCACAATAGGATTTTTTTAGGTACACCAGAAACCAAGATATAGACGATTTTGCAAGCACGAACGATTTTGAATAGGCCAGTCAACATTTCGACGTAGAGAGATACCGTTGCTGCACCCCCCCCCCCCCCCCTTCCTTTGGATGTACTGGTTTGAAAATTGATATTTCAATATGATCTAGTGTTTTTTTTTCTAATGGGAATTACATTTAGAAATTTTCCTACTTTGATTGGTTTAAATGTAACTCAGAGAGATATCCTTTTAATCAAATTACCACCAATTTTCGCATATTATTTAAAAAGTTTTTACTGCACGTAGCACACGGTTAAAAATGCCATTAAAGGGAGAAGTTTTCGAAAGCATTTGAACATCTGATAGCTTTTCGTTATCTTGCAAATGTAAGGGAAAGTTGAACTTTATGATCCTTTCTACCAATGGGCTTGTTACCGATAATTTATTTTTGGATATTTTTTCATGGTATTCAATAGTATCCGATGACCCAGACAAGCTATTAAAATTTCAGCTTCAATTATATTCAATCCTTAGATATTCAATGTTAAAGATTGGATTTCAGTACAAAGCGCTTCGCCGACTCGTGACGTCATACTGCATAAACGCTACGGAAAAAGGGTTTGTCCACTATAATCCGTCAAACTTTAATATCATGAAATGAGTTAATCTGACGTTTCAATAAAAAAATGTTTGTTTCCAAGATACAATTTAATAATCGAACATCGTTTCCATACATACGTGACTTTCACTCGATCAGCATATGCAAAGTGACGTCACGGAAAGCCCCGCCCTGTTTTCGCGAGATCCAACTTTGGTAATGTATGTAAGGGCTTAAACGTTTGATTAAAAACCTAATAATTTGAAAATTGTCCTAAAAAGTGTTCCATTATCCATTTCTAAAATTTAAAAAAATGTTGAACGGGCCTATTCTGGGGAATCTGTTAGCTCATAATAATTTTTCTCTTTAATTATCAGCAGCCCATATGATTTTGTTAGAACACAGATGCTATGCAGAAAATAATAAAAATTATTTTGAACTGTCACAACCATAACAAAAATTGTTATAGATGCTAAATGGCTGATTTAAGGAAAATTTTCACAAAAAAGAAAAAATAATATCTCAAAAACGGTGATACTTTGGATAGAGGCCATTGGGGCTAACTAACTTCTAAATGGCCCCACCTATCCACCATTCTAGTTTGGCACACCCTCTGCTGAACACCCTATGAATTTAAAACTGGTATGGTCAAAATTTACTTAAAAAGTAGGACATTTTTCAATATAACTTAGCAGAACTACAAAACTGTCTAATGTACATTATTCAAATTGTGAATGATTTAGAATAGACACATAATAAACACATAATTTTTTCAGTTTTTTCAGATATTCGCGGTTAAAGTGAGGGTTCAATACATTTCAATCGTTTAAAAATGGATTATTTGTTGGCTTATTGAAACATATTATTTATAGGATTTTGCAAACAGGAGAAAAAATAACTATCTATAACTAAAAGAAAAACTTTGTGTAAAAATATTAATGACATCTTTGCATTCTTTCGACAACCTGAATTCTGGTTATGCTAGCAAATTAAAATCTTAAAATGAATTTGTCTAATTTCTTATTTGACAATTCTCATTCTAACAGTAGTAATCACACAGTCCCCTACGGCCATGCAGATTAACCTGGTATCTACATAACCCCCTACGATCATGATGATTCAGTTCAAAATGACAACAAAGGCCTAAAATGAATGTATTTATCTACAGACAGAATGATACATTTCATGAAAATTTAATCCATTAGAATGAAACATATTTAAGACAAGGTACATAAATAAATTCATTTTAGGCCTTTGTTCTCATTTTTAACTAAATCTTCATGATCCTAGGGGGTTATGTAGATACTAGTTTAATCTGTATGGCCGTGGGGACTGTGTGGATGCTAGTGTTAGAATGAGAATTGTCAAATAAGGAATTTGACAAATTCATTTTAGGATTTTAATTTGCTAGCATAACCAGAATTCAGGTTATCAAAAGAATGCAAAAATTTTATTAATATTTTTACACAAAGTTTTTCTTTTAGTTATAGATAGTTATTTTTTCTGCAGTTTGCAAAATCTTATAAAGAATATGTTTCAATTTGAATCGTATATTAGGTATTGCTGTTTTTGTAATTAACGAAACTCACTAACTGAATTATTCTTAAATTTTTAAATCAAAATCATTCATACTTTTGTTATTTGATAAATCTACTGTTCTTATTTCAAAAAGGTAGGGTACATTGAACTTTTCTACAACGACTTCGGACCTATAAGCAAAAATATTTTGATGGCTTACTTCAGTTGGTTATGACTGAGTGTAACGCAAAAATTAATGAACATCACTAAATACAAAGAAAATGTGTAAGAATAGAATAAAATACAAAAGAAAACTGTTCCATCGAAAAGTATGTTGGTTCAGATCGAATCCTGCAATGTTTGGTCTTATATATTTGTGCACATTATTTAGTGCTACATTACTTTAATCTTCTGTCTTAAGAATAGGTATATCTATTTAATTGACGTTATATCTAACACTTATTCTCAAATACACGAAATCTGCTGCTGCTACTGAATATTTAATTGTATTCCGTAAAATAAAGCAAAAAATTTAATGTCGATTAACTTTTCCAGAAACATGTTTCCACCAAACCTTGTTGAAGCTTGTATTTTTCAGGTACGTAGGTAGTTATTTTCTTGTATTTTGTATAAACAGTCTGGCCATAGTTGTTGCTTCTAAGCATTTTGAAATAATTCAAACTTTGAATCGAATTAAATTATTGTTCCTTAGCAACCTAAGACATACAAAACATATGTGTTCACATGGAAATCTAATCTTTTAAGACACATTTCATTAGAAAAGAATCACGAAAGCATATCAGAATACTGAATCTTTATTTTAAAAAATGAGTAAATAGATAGACCATAGTCTGTAAGTATCTTTGTCAAGAATTTCATAAAAATTGTCAATATTTGGATTTTTTTTCAAATAACGTCTCACAAACGATAACAACTATTCAAATATATTATAAAAAATTGTCAATGTAATATATAGTTTGTTACTACTACAAGTTCGAATTTAGGTGTCTATGCGTGTTCCCTGATGATCGAGGATTATGGTCAAGAAATCAAATGATGAATTATGATGGTTTTTAAAGATAATATTTTATTCTACTAAAGAATCAAAACATTTAAATCCTTATTTCAATCAATCCTGGAAAATCGGTCCACAACAAAGAAATTACTAATAAATAGAAACTGAAAATATTTAAAATGTTTAACTTTTTTTTAACACATTTTTTTACATTCTAGTATCGCACAAACCTGGTGCCACCTGATGACGAGGAAACAGGTAATTCGAATACAAAATTTTTATAAAAATCAACTAACTCAAGGAACTTTTCCAGACGTATATAAATTCCAAATAGAGAGAGAAACAGTTCAAAATACGAATATATTGGGATTAGTTGTAGCCTCGGCTGCTATAGGAATAGCAATAGCACAACTAGGGGAGGAAGCAAAAACGTTGGCCAATTTTTTTCACAATTTGATGGCACTCATGATGAAAATAACTACATGGGTTATATGGCTATCTCCTGTCGGAATTATGTTCCTTGTTGCAGCAGAAATCTTACAGATGGAAGATATTGCTTCAGTAATGAGTTCGCTTGGATTATATTTTGTAACAGTGTGTGTGGGGTTACTTTTACAAGGATTTGTAGTCTTACCTCTCTTATATTACGCTTTAACCAGAAAAAACCCATTAACGTTCGTTACCAATATGGGACAAGCGATAGCAACGGCATTTGGAACCGCATCAAGGTAATTGGGCTAACATAAAACTTAATTTAATTTTACTGGTTTGCAGCGATTTAGGAAAATTAGTATGTGATAAATCATATTTCGTGCGAGTATGAAAAAGTGGAGATTCGGTGAAATTTTTAGCTTAGAAAATAAATTGATTGAGATAAACTCGGTAGAGGACTTATGCTGATCTCAAAAAAAAATTCAGGATCAGAAAGTTGAAAAAGGTTTAATCAAGTTATTTTGGGGACCTAATTCACTATTCTCATATTTGGATTACTGTTGGGTATACACAGCACAAAATTCGCTTCATTATTAAATTATATAAATTACATCAATACTAAAAATAAATCTAGTTTGTAATTACTTCCACATCCACGTAGTGGAGTGGAAGTATAGTAATCTTATCGTAAAAAAAATTTCAAAAATTATTCTTGTTGAAATTGGTTTAGAATGTGATGAAACGTCGAGATTTTAAAGTTGAGCGATTTTTTTTTTTCTGTATATATTATAACGACACCTACAACTAGATATTCTGGACGATTCCGTTGAAGGTTTGGGGGTTAAATATGGGTTAATAGGGTTTCCCCTATTAACCCATATTATATGTAAAGCAAGCTGGGAAAAGTACAGAAATTTGGGATTTGGTGTGTACACTAGAAGAAAAGGCCTCAGATTTTTTGGTAATATTTTCCATTCCCCAAACTACCCCCACTCCGTAATTAAAGGGGTAGTGGACAAACGCAAACCTCTACACACTGACAACCTGTGTTAACGAAACTGTTAATATGTTTCAGTTCCGCTACCTTGCCAGTGACTATACGATGTCTTGAGGACAATTTAGGGATAGATCGAAGAGTTGCTCGCTTTGCCTTGCCCATTGGAGCAACAATAAATATGGATGGTACAGCTTTGTACGAGGCTGTTGCAGCTATTTTCATAGCCCAAGTAAGAAACGTACCTATGGATATTGGAACCTTGGTGGCAATTAGCATAACAGCAACAGCTGCTAGTATTGGTGCGGCAGGCATACCTCAAGCTGGATTAGTTACTATGGTTATGGTTTTGGACACAGTCGGTTTACCGGCAGAAGATGTTAGTCTAATCCTTGCTGTTGATTGGTTACTGTAAGTAATTATTCTTAACATATGGTTGTTTAATGGTAGCTCTCGAACATTAAAGTAAAGAAATAATATTTAAATGTCAAATATTTCGAAAACATATTATAGTACAGGCAATGAAGGCAAAATGATGTAAAAACCTCGCAAAAATTAATAAAAGAATCATCTCTGGGATTTAAGTAGTTAATAACCTGTAGAATGGAATGATGCATTCTTTGCACTTCCAAGTTCCGGGAAAATTCAAAAAAATTTGGAAAAAGTTTTAGATTTTCGGTTTTTTTGCTCTAACGGCTAAAATAATGAAAATACAGAAAAAAGTTTTCAACAAAATTTGTAGCTCGTCTCTTTCTCTACAAAATAGGTCTTTACCAATTTCTGTCTTACTTAAGCCGTTTAGGAGATAAATCCAGTTTTCCACTTATAGTTTTGAGCCGCTTCGAAATGCGCGGAAAATGAGAATTCTTTGGGAGTTTCGTACAACCGGACATATCGATCGATAATTATTACTATTCAGAGCCGGTAAAAAAAATGAAAGCAACGTAAACTGTAGAGAAAAGTCTCAGCTTTAATGTGGAACTAATCACAAAATTCATACAAATTTTTATTATAGAGACAAAAGTGTTAAAAGATGGCTTAGTAAACTTTATACAGTTGATTTATTCACATCTTTGAGTTTTATGTATCCTGCCCATTTCTCCCGTAACAATGGGTGCTTATTCACTGCATGGATTCGATTCCACGCACTTTAATCTATATTTCGTGAAAATTTCATTGAAGAATGTTAAGAAACAAATAAGTTGTATATCTTATACTGTATAATTGTGCATTTTCTGAACGTGTATGAATAATGTCGACAAATTATCCAAAAATTAAGACTGTTCTATTATTATTACTTAAGATATAGCGAATTGAACTCCAAAATTTGGAGGTGATTGATCGATGAGAAATCCATCCTCTACTTTGATCGCAAGGCATATCTTTCCAACAAAAGTAATTGCAATAAAATGTTAATTGGATTAATATATCATTATATAAGAATATATAAGCAAAATGAACGATCATTTTAACGACTCCCGACAAAGATATGAATAAATCTGTGGATCAACTGTACAAAGTTCACTAAGCCATCTTCTGACACTTTCTCTCCTTGATAAATTTTTTTATGAATTTTGTGATTAGTTCCACATTAAAGCTGAGACTTTTATCTACATTTTATGTTATTTTCATTTTTTTAGGGGCATTTTTCGCGCATTTCGAAGCGGCTTAAAGTTATAAGTGGGAAACTCGATTTATCTTCTAAACGGCTTAAGTAAGACAAACATTATAAAGACTTTTTGGAGAGAAAAATACGAGCTACAACTTTTGCTGGGAACTTCTTTCTCTATTTTCATTCTTTTGGCCGCTAGAGCAAAAAAAACGAAAATCAAAAAGTTTTCCAAATTTTTTTGAATTTTTCCGGAACTTGGCAGTGCAAAGAATGCATCATCTCATTCTCCAGGTTATTACCTACTTAAATCCCAGAGATGATCCTTTTATTAATTTTTGTTACTCATTTTAGAAAATTAAAGACAAAGGAAGGAAAAAATCATCGGTTTAGTACAATAAATAAGCTCTATTCTTTCACCAACGTTTCGTTTACTCGACGTAAACTTCCTCAGGGCTTATAACAAAGTGGAAAAGTAGCATCTTCAGCTGTAATCAATAAAACTATCATTAGACATGACATGTGTGTTAACAATAAATATACAGTTTGGTACCTAAACAGTCTTGCAAGAATTTCACAACACCATTGTCATATTCAAGGACACAATATTCCTAGACAAATTTCGCGATTTTACTGGAAAATTCGTTTTGATAAATAATTGGCGAGTTCCATCAAACGAAAAGACGACAACGATAAAACTTATGAAGTAATATTCAATCAGTTAATTAATTTCTGTAGAATCAATAACATCGGAACTATGGCAGCTTAAATGTGAGGTTTGAATCTTTAGTGGAAAAAATAATTAAGACTCAAACTCAAAAACTATTAACCCTTGCGTAAAATGTGTTCATAACATAAGCTAAACATCTTTAAATGCCGTGTAATTCTGCTTTTTGTACTCTCCATAGCATTAGAAACAACCGAGTTCTGGCCGAAATAAGAGGAGCAAAAAATGCGGAACCTTATACTCAATATACAAGACTTTCATTAAAGTTGTAGCTAAAAATACATTGCAGCTAACTTCATTAGTTCCCATACATAATGCATTATCAGAGCATATAAAAAAGGGTTTAGGTACAGATGCAATTACGGATGGGAAACAGTTTATCAGCAAAATACTGGGACCGAAAGCGGGATTGTGATTCCTTAATGTCAGTTACTATGAATCAAGCACGAGCCCCAGATAGTCTGTTAAAATTAATAGTTTGTACCTGTATAAAACACCTGCGATTGGCTTGCGATTACAGAAAAAACAGGATATACGTACTTCAGTCAGATCGGGATATAGCGGGAACAGTTGTATGAACACTTTACCTATTCAAGTTAAAGATGAGAGTGAGGAAAATGATGATGATAATGACAATGGTGTTATGCAATTTTTATTACATAATTTTTGTCCTCATATTCGTAGCCAACGGCCTCAAACATAAGGTTAGACAGTATCAGCGACTAATTCTCAATATTCTGTTATTAATTTTCTTGCATTTAAGGGTGGCTTCAACCCCTTGGAGACAAATGGAGACATTTTTGTCTTTTAACATTATTTTACATGGTGTTTAAAAGCCATTAAAGAAAGTTTCGGGTCAATCCACTTACTGGACGATAATTCTGAGGTTTCGCCGTTTTTACGGCTTCATTAACTATACTAATAACAGTATACGAAATCTGTTTCAATTCATCAAAAAAATTAGCGATCATACCTGCCAACAATTTTCGGGAAAATCACAGCTTCATCAATGAACTAATTAATTAGTCAATTAATATGTAGCTACTCATACAGGTGAATCCAATTATAGAGAACGATATTACACCAAAATTAATTTAATTACAGATATAGAAATTGTATATAACTTAATAATATTATCCACTGAAAATACACATATAAACATATTCACGAACATGACACTCACATACATCCTTAATACATACATGCATAATACATACAGTAGACGCAGAAGTTCTTCGATCATGGGAAAGTTGAGCGCAATTTACACTTACCTAATATCACTATCGTACATATTCAATGTATACTGTATTCATACATAATGACGCCAAGTTTTGTAGAATGATGGCATCTAATTGATTCAAATAAAATAAAATTCATATTTTTATAATTTATATTAAACAATGAAATCACTATGTTTAGCTCATTTGCTTTTTTATCTTACCAAAACGTAACTAAGAGTTGGGTTTTAAAAAACATAAATTGTTTGCATGGTAAATGAAATAATCTGGCAACACTGATGCAGTAATACCTTGAAGGCTTGTTCTCTATTGAGCACGACAAGGACATCGAAACATCGACCGAGAGGTTTGTCACTGCCGCTGTCCATCCAGCAGACAGGCGGCGTAGGAGTTTAGTAATGCAGGAAAGATAAAGTGGGATGCAAGTCCCTTCGCGAAATCTAATAAATTGCGAAAATAATTGGTTTTAAAAACATTATAAATGTTGGTACTATCATGGAAACATTTTATAATTTGGAAACTAAAAAAGTAATTCTCAACACAAAAATAATTTTTAAAAATGGGTAAAACACAATAACAATATTCTAAAATTTTTAAAAATGATAGAGTTAAGGAAAACATTTATTACTTACACCTAACAAGTTTAATGTAATAAATGCTCAAATAGACCCTGCTGAGCTGAGCAATATCCCAAACGATTATAAAATCATTGGTGAACATTACCCAACATAACAAGGGTAACAGTTAAGCAGGCGTTTTCAATATTTAATTGAAGTTCCTGCAAATTGTTGGGCCTATTTTCCTGAAAACCATATTTTTTTTATTTTAAGTAGCCCCACAAGAAAGTCACAATGCGCAAGAGCTGGTGACCTAGCTGGCCATAAGATATTACCATGCTCAGAAATAAGTCTATTCGGAAATGTTTCCTCCAAATACTGCCGAACGATAACTCTATTATGGGGAGGGCAACCATCTTGTAGGAATCAAATTTCATTAAACCTAGCACCTACTAGTAGTTCGTGAATCCTAGGGACAATTTGCTGTTGAAGCAAGTCCAAATATTTTTGGCCATTTAAGATGCCATCGATATAAAATTGTCCAATAATATGTTCACCCAGTATACCGACCCAAACATTTAGTTTTTGAGGATACTGAGTGCGAAGTTCGTAAAACTTATGTAAATTTTCTCGCGACCAATATCGTCTCCGAGTAGAATTATGTTTACCAATTAATGGAAAAGTTGATTCATCGGTAAAAACAATGTTTCTAAGAAAATGTTCATCCGCGTTCGCCTTTTCCATTAATTACTCACAAAATTCCATTCTTCTGATATTGTCCGTCTCAAAAATTTCATGAGTTTTCCGAACCCTGTATGATTGGTACCCATTTTTTTTTAAACCGACCTAACCGTTGATGGTGTAGAATCTACTTCGGCAGCAATTTGGGAAGTAGTAAGTACCGGGTTGTTGGTTGCCAGTGCACAAATCATAATATTTCTTTCATCTCGTGCTTCATTGGGAGGATTTTTATGTTGTTTATAATCAACATAACCATGTATTTCAAAATTGTGAACAATATTATGAATTGGGGATAATGCAGGTGAAGGTCGGCCGGAAATGCACCATTAAATGCGTTTTTAATTTGACGCCTTGGCTTTCCTTGATAGTACCACTTAACCATCTGAACTTTTTCGGCAGTTTCAAACATTTCTAAGAATTAAATTAACGACAAGGTCACTCTTTCAGTTTCCAAATAGTACTAGCTTGAGTACGAGTTTGATGTGATGTGAGATTGCGGCGAGTCGCTTACTAGTTACGCATGGGTATGCATTTATAATATACCATTCGTTGGAAGTTGTAAATTCGCCTGGTAGATCCCTTGATCGAAGAACTTTTGCATCTACTGTATACGTACACATATACATCCATTAAGTTAACTATAACTCTCAATTGAAATTGGATATTGTTTAAAATTTGATATATTACAAAATATTAATACTTGTGACGAATATTTACATTAATTTATGTAATAATATATCATTATTAAGATTCTAATAAAGGAATAAACACCATGCAATTTCCACCGAGTATTTTTCAATTTCTTTATGAATTTCGTAACTTGGATTCCAGACCGCAGAAGCGTACTCCACTGAAAATGAACTCAAATCTAGCAGGATCTACAAATTGTTTGCTATCCTTATTATAGGTATATCACAATTTTTTGTAAGCACTTGTTACTACATCATTCATATTGTAACTGAAAATAAATTTGGAATCAAAGATGATTTGTGGATTTTTAAAACCACTACATGTAGAGTTACATTATCAGTTACATTAGCATCAGCAATTAAATATAAACACTGAAGACGATTTAATGTATTTAGTCAGTAAAACTTTCCAGTAACATTTGCTGGTAATAAGAAGTGATACACTTTTTACCCCACAGGTTATTAAGATCTTACAGTTTAAAACGATTATTTACATGAAATATTGAGGAGTGATGTGTTAAGGTCATCTGCATATAATATAGATTTACAACTGAGTCCACTGATGAAAATAATAGCTAAAATATTGCATTGTAATTGTATGCAAAATATGAGCTTTTATCTTAAAATTTATTTAATTTTTTAGGGATCGATTCCGAACAGCTATAAACGTAATGGGTGATGCATTCGGTGCAGGAATTGTAAACCATCGCAGTCAAAAGGAATTAGGAGGGCTGAAAGAGGAAACTCCACGCAACTCTGTTGATGTAAAGGAGGATTTAACTGTTGATACAACGGATACAGAGAAACCCATAAATAACCACATTACGCTTTCTCACTAGAGACATTTCTGCCTGATGAATAGTGAATTATGAAGCAAAAATTATAAAAATAAAATTACACAAAAATTGAGAAAGAACCAGACAAGAAAAATAAAACGAAAAAAAATATATTATATTTAAGACGTATTAGTCAAAACTTGCAATAAACAAATAAATTCGCAATAATTGATAAGTACAAAACTTTGTAATTGATATTCATGTGAAAAAGTATATAGCTGATTCATTAACTTTTTTATTTCAGCTTTGGATATATAAATTTCCAAAAATTATGTGGGAAGTGAACAATGTGATTATTAGTACCTCAAAAAATTTAATATTGATAAAAGTTGGTGTATAGTGTAATTATAATATAAAAATTATGACGATTTACATCTATTGTATTTAAGCAATTTCTAATAATATAAATGTATATCCACGTAGCGTAAAATAACTATTTGTGTACTAAGAGCGCAAAGCGCCTCATTGTCGCTCGCTCGAGGCAGAAAGTAAACGCCGGACGCGAAGCGGAGCGCGTTAAACATTCGAGAGCGACGATGACACTGCACTCGAATTACACACATGGTTCTATCTACGATAATTTTAAAATATCAAAATAAGGAAGTAGTTAAGTTAATCAACTTAATTCAAAAAATCTCTCTGCTGAAAACTGCAATTCGTCAACATTTTATGAATATGTGCCGTGCATGTGACCTAAATAAACTAAGACACCAACGCTGCCAATATATTTAAGTCTTGTTTCTGATTGAATTTATATTGTAATTTTATATAGGACAAACAACGGATATTATGGAAAATCAAGCAGAAAATAGAGACGATGTCATTTCATCAACTATCATTACATTAACGGTAAAGTTTTAGGGCATCATTATTTCATAAAATTACATTGTTTAAGTACAGATGGACTCAAACTAGCGATAATGTACTTTATGGCTCATTGTCATGGGAGACGAGTGGTAAAGTAACATTACTCATAAGTTCTCAGTTAACGTCAACTTTGCGCCGTCAAATGTGAGCGAAATATCATTAATTTGTAGATCAAATATATCTCTCTTTGTTTTCATTTGGCGTTTTATAAAACGTGGCATTGCATCACATCACATTATTATACTTTTCGCAAATTCCAAAACGAGGTATATATTGCATTTTTAAAAACGTAAATATTACCCGTAAAAAAAATTCCTAACACTTTCTTAGTCATCGGATTCTGAACAATTTTCAATGTGTCCGCCTATCTGTTTTCCATCACATTTCCTGTAAGCACCGATAGCCCAAAACAGAAAAATCGATTGTATTTGAAATTTAGTTAGTAACATGTCAGTTAAAGCAAGAACCACATTGCTTTAAAAAATCAAATAAACATAAAAGTTATGAAACATTTTGGTAAAATAAATGTACATGAAGAGTGTTGAGACCTTCGGTAAAAGTCTACAAGTACAAAAAATACTGCATAGTTTACTGACGAAAGTTTCGCCAATCAAGATGGTATCACCGGGAAACGATCAAAATTAGAATTATTGAAATTATACATACAAAATTAACTAATATTCAAAAAACTAAGAAGAGTACACTAAAGAATCTCCTACAATTATACAGAAAAATCAATAATCCACCATGAGTATGTTTGCCTGCATCTAGTTTAATCTGAATATTATGCGATATTAGAATTATTTGAAAATATCTTAAAAACTACACTTTTCGTCAAGTAAATAATTATCGACTTTTAGTAGAATTGTGAGTCTAATTCGAAAGAAAAAATGTATTAAAAAACGTGACATAAAATTCAATATAAGAATAAATGCAGCTTTCATTTAAAAACAATAACAGACAAACTTAATAAATTTCTTGACATGACAAATAGTAAGTTATCCGATGTAATACACACAATCTGTGCGAAAATATTGGTAATGTAGTTGGTCAAAGTAGATTTAAGTGTGCCGCTATACTCACCGACGCGATGGTAATGCAAAACGAATATCGATAATACATTGTTAAATGTGAATACATTTTTGACAATACATATGAAACAAGACATATTGAAACCATCTCTTCCACATTTTTGCCAGTACCAATACTGTAATAGTTATTTACGATACAAGTATCGTAAACTATCATATTACGGTACGCGATGGGATATTTCATAAACGAGTTTGATAACCCGTCAAGTATAGTAATATGAAATTACGATACGAATATCGTACAATGTTTTATCTACTATCAATATTTCTCATGTTATAAAAAAAAGGTTATAACTTGTAATTACAATAATTTGAAGATGAAAAACAATAAACTAGTAATTTCTGGAAGTATTTAATAATAATAATAATAATAATAATTCATTTATTTTCCAATAAAAACACATATTATTTACAGTATCAGAATAAATCGATTTTTTCAAAAATAAAGTGTAAATTTGTATAACAATTAATGGAAGAAGGGGCATAAATTCAGTTCGACTAATAAATAGTCGTCTGTTTTTCCATTTAGCCCTAATAGAATGGACATAATGTAATTAATTTGTATTTGATAATTTCAATATACAAGATATTTACCCGAGGATAATACAATAACGTCTTATTTTAAATTAAAATATTCTTAAAATTGCAAGTTAAATAGGATGCTTCTAAAAGTGTTTAAGAAAGTTCGATAGTGTTTTTAGCTTTTCTGGAATTATGACGTTATAATATATTGTACGCATATGATCGTTTAAAAAATGACGATTTATGAGAAGGGATTGTTAATAAATTTTTTGAACGAATGTTAATTATGTGGGCAGTCTCCCTAAAGCAATTTTTTTTAAACAGGTAAGGTGGAGTTTCTAGTTTTATAATTTTATGATATAAAGCAGATGGTGTAATTTACGTCTATTAGAAATGTTGAGTCACCCAGCGGTTTGAAGAGTGTGTGATATCGGTTGTCTTCTACGTATACAAAAAATAAATCTAAGACATGAATTGTGCACCTTCTGTATACGCGATTTAACAGATTCTCCGTTATGCAAGAGTCATATAGAGTCACAATAATTGAAACACGATAATACTAAAGAATCACACAGCAATATTCTTAAATCTCTACTAAGACAATACCTATTTGCATATAAAATGTTTAAATTGTAGTAAGCATTTTGTATGCATCGTGCTATTTGTTCTTCGAATCGTAAATCCCTGTCCAATAAAACACCTAAATTTTTACAAACATTGCATTGTAATAGAACCTGATCTCCAACTTTTACTACGAATTCCTGAGTAATTGTGTCCCTTATGAACTTTTTCCTGAACAACACGAAACATGATTTTGAAGAATTAATTTTAAGTGCATGTTTTTTAGAGAATTCCACAAGGTTCGCTAAATCTAAATTTATATTAGTCATAGCTTCATTTGAATGATTGTGTGAAAAATTAATATAAATTTGAGTATCGTCGGCATACATATTATTATGAACTTTACAATGATTTAAACATGAATTAATATTGCAAGTGTATATCGAAAATAATAATGGACCTAATATAGACCCTTGTGGAACTCCTTGTTTACATCTATGGAATTATAGGATCTTCTTTCATAAGTAACTATTTGTGATCTGTTTAAAAGGTAATTCTCTATTAGCTTGATAGCTTTGATATCTAATCCAACAAATGAAAGAATTGAAAGCAATATTTTGTTATTAACGGCTTTGGAAAAATCTAAAAGAATCAGTGCAGTTAAGTTACCATCATCTGTAGCTCTAAATATATCATCTGTCATGTCCAGAAGTGTAGTACTGCAGCTATATCCGGATCGAAAGCCAGATTGCGTTACGGGTAAAATACGATGTTCTTTTAAAAAATCTTTAATTTGATTTTCCATAATTTTTTTGGTGTCACCAATGCTTTCTTCCATATTTCAGGGAAAACGCTATTTTTTAAACAAAAGTTTACAATGTGTGTAATATAGAGTATGAAATGAGGGCAGCATAACTTTAAGAGTTTTATGTTTATATTATCATATCCAGTGGCATTTGTTTTGATATGGTTTATAATTTTTTCTACGTCCGATTCATTTACCTCTTTGAATGTAAATAGCTGGGTAAAGTTTGTTTTCTTGTTATTTATATAATAATTTGTCATGTTTATATCGCTAGCTGTCACTGTGGTTATGGGGCACAAGAAAACAGATTCTAATAGTGGAATACATTAATAGTTCAGTTGTCTCTGCATCTGCAGGAATTAATATATCAAATTGCAAAGGTGCAGTAATCAATGTTTACAATAATTAAAGTCTAATTTTTATTCTTTTCAATTAACAAATATTTAAAATGTAATTAATGATTGTAATAAATGAATTCTAATTTAATTCCAACCTGAACTAATGTCTAATTGCCCAGATTTTTTATATATTTTTACCACACTAGTTCGGTAAATGACATTTTACCGAACTAGTGCGGTAATGTATGTCATTATGACATTCAAGTGAATGTTGTAATGTTTGACATTGCATATTGATAGTAGATAAACCTATCTTAGCTGACTATTTTCAATGGATCCAAAAGTAGTTACTGTATCAACAGACATACATAATAGCTTTACGTGGATAACACACTTATTATTAGTTCAATTGTTAAACATATACATATATTTTATTATTATATAGAATTACTGTTTTTCTGGCATTTACATAATAAAAGTGTTTTTTTACAAAATGTTTTTTTAGATAAATTCTTTTGTATTTGAAACATCACTCTTACAATTCCACTTCTAAATGCATAATATTTAATTTTATTTATTTTATTTTATGAATACAGCTGCCCAGACAGATGTGCATTCAATTACAGGGCATGAAATATACAAATAAGTTATGTATACAGTAATAGATGCAAACCGTTTACGGTCAACGGTGTATAGAGGACATTACTTTGTATATCTTGGCAAATGTTATTGATGAAAATTTTAAATAACAGTGGGCCGAAAACAGAGCCCTGTGGAACTCCTAATGTTGCTGACACTTCAATAGATGAAAACTTCACGTTTAATGTTCTTAGAAAGTCAGGACTTAAACCAAAATCTGATAGTTTCGGCAGTGAGAGCCCATGATCCAGTCTGTCAAATGCTTTAGAGAGGTCTGTATAATTTACATCCGCTTGGCCACCATGATCCAATGTATTTGCAATAAAGTGTGTAACTCTGACCAAGTCGGTAATCGTAGATTTACCTGCCAAGAACCCGTGTTGACTATAGGAGAGTTGACATTTAACATTAAAAGAGATTATATCATATAGGACAATTTCAAAGAGTTTGCCATAATTACAGAAAATAACCATAGGTCTGTAATTTTCAATCCAACATGCACACAGATAAAATAATATGACGATTTAACGTTAGGGCCAATATAGATACATTGTAAAAAAAATATAAATGCCGATTTTAAAATGCCTATGCCTACGTTGGCAACATATTATTTTTATTATATTGATCCTATATTTGTGATACCTTTTCTAAACTGTACTATTTCATGAATATTCATCTTGCATATCAATATTATTATTGCAATATTAAACTCTATATTTATATTGTCTTATTTTAATATTAAATGCGAATATTATACTTCTAACAAGATATTTACAAACCAAATGAGAGCTGCAGTCCGGCCTTCCTGACTGCAAGTACCTACTTGAATTATTAAAATGAAAATAATAATAATCTCGGTGACACCCGATAAAAATGAATTTAGCACGTATTTAGGCAAAATGTTAATGAAATAGGCATTCGTAGTCGGCCACAACCGATTGCAAATTCTACTCGTATTTCTTATGGGTACAGTATGCGAAAGATTTCTCTGAGCTTTCAGAACATAGTGTCACATAAAGGCGCGTCTCCATTATGGTCGGCTTTGCCGATCGGTGTTGCTGCTTGGTTTTGTTGTTCGGCTTTGCCGAATTCACCAACACGTCCACATACAAATCGAAGCCAAAGGCATCATCTATTGATATAGTTCAGTTACGCGCAAGCAAAGCCGGCCGGGTTACGTCCCCTCTAGTATATTCGGCTTGGATTCTTTTGAAGTTTCCGACAACAGGCGATAAATGTTTCGGAATGCCGATCGGCTTTTCATGCCGACCGGCATAAGCCGAATTGTACGTACCTACTTGCCATAATGGAGACGCACCTTTAAGAACCACACTGAGCTTCATTGAGTGATCGAATCGAACAAAAAATAAAAGATACTACATTGCCTTTACCCATAGGCACTTCATTCTTTATTGTATATAACTAATATACAAGTACCTACTATTTCAACATCTATTTTAAAAAAATCGTAAAATACGTAACTAAAAGGGCCTAACATCACTTTTATGCCAGTCAATAATAACGATCAAATTGCGTACTTATAGTGCATTCACGGAAGGATGAGAGTAATAAATATGCGTGATTGGCTCGTGATCGTGACGTGGTCCATCCTCATTGGTTGCAATTTTCAGGAGATTATCAACGGTTCTCGACTTCAGTTGTATGTAATTTGCGTAAGAGTATATTCACATTTGTTCGAAAATTTGAATTATTATAATAAACAGTTTAGTGAATCCATTTGAAGTTTATGGTAGTGTATTATCAAGTTTAAAGGAACAGTATCCCACATTTTCATTAATATTCAATCGTTCTAAAATCGATCAGGAAACTTCTTGTATTTTTAATATTTTTACGCATGAATGGCTCTGGTGAACTAAGCCCACGTGAACAGCGCGTGACAGCTCTCACAGCTCGGTGAATATACTTTAAAAAAGGTTGCATTGGCTTCAGAAATCGGTGGCATACATGAGCCCTCTAACGTGCAAAACTTTTACAATCACTTTTATGCCAAAGTCATCATCATATTCCAATGCATATTCGCAATGACGATAGTGTTTAACGCCCTGTGTTAATTTTGCAAGAAACTTGCATTTCTTTTTTTCTTATTAAAAAATATTGCAGACTTCCATATTAAACAACAGTACCGACTGCACCCTGATTTTGTAATTTTGAGATTTATTTCGCTGAAATTCAGACACGAATTAAAAGACAATATGTAACAGCATTCTATAAGTTTGGAGCACTACTGGCATTTTCAATATTCCCGACCTTTTAATTTGTTCAAATTCAATACATCTGAAGTAACCCTTTATTGAACATTGCCCTCAGTTTGAGAACTTTTGTAATTTCTCACACAAAATGGTCAAATAATATGTTAATTAACATTTTTTCACGTGTCTTGTGCCTCGCAGATGGCTGACAGCAACAACTGGTGGAAGACCTTTGAGATTACATTTTCTAATGTCTTTAATCTTTACTGACAGGCTTATTTTGTGACAAAAAGGTTGGTCGGAAAATATTTTCTCTCTTTAAACGGTATAATTTAATCATCTACAGTTATCGAGTCGCCCATCGTTAGCTAGCAAGCAATGTGCCTGTGTATACAGTTGTGTATACATTTTTTAGAAGATCCGAATCAAGGTAGTGAGGCCTGTTAAGGTTGAAAATAGTTAACTGACACCTTAGTGAAATAATTCGTGAACTAAAGGTTCAGGATTTAATACTAACACATTCCTGTAAAAAATTCTTCACTGTGTAAAATATTGCTTTTGGCTCATTAATGATTGAGTTACAAACACAAAAAACGATCAACACTGTTACCGTTCTCATTTTATCTAACGAAATATTTTCATTTCCAACGCAGGTCTTATGCAATAAAAAGAGTGAGTTCAAGGAAAATAGCATAACCTATAACTTTTGTCATATTTATATAGAAAATAGTTATATAAGTACATGAATCATATAAGAAAGAGTAATGCAATCCTCAATGCACGCACTACAGGGTGTTTTCTGTGAACCTTGCTTTATGTTTGCATATTATAAAAAATATTAAATTTTAAACACTAAAGTAATGTGATATTATCTACACATTTTAAAAATGCCAGCGAGAACAATTCAGAACAGTCGTTTCCCAAATAATCGAGCAAATAATCTATTATCGGAAAATCATCGGTTTTCGAAATATCTCATTGAAAGCACATGATTTTAAATAACAAAAACGTAACTTTTTAAAACTAAATAATTTTAAATTATCTAGGTACATAATTGTTATATTAATCATTATTATCAATTTGAAAAAAATCTAAAATGTATTTTTTTAAAGTATTTCAAAAAGGCATTTCTGTTACTTAAAAAATTATATTGAAGTTCAAGTATCCGGAAGCCCTCTGATTTTTTGAAAATTGTTCGTATTATAAAAGGTGTTTAGAACGTATTGTTTCAACGAATGCACCTATTTTTCGAGGTTTTTGGGATCGGAAAATGTTTTTGCATCGCATCAATACCTCAATTTGTGGAGAGATCGTTTTTACCAAAAATCAAAGTCATTTATATATTCTAGTGAACACTTGTTACATAATTCAAATATCCCTTTTAGTAATCGAGAAAATTGCCCCTGTCGGAGACTGGGCTACCCCTCCAACTTTTTCTTTAATTTAATTATTAATTTTTTGGGTTTTTTAATTTAAATATATTACACACACACATTGTTTGTTGGCACGCCTTTTCTACGGTCTATCACTGAAAAGAAAGGGAACAAAGTGGTCATGCGCAAGAGAACAGAAAAAGGGAAGATCCTGAAAAATATAACGGCCGGTCGGTCACTTTTAGTGCACTAAACAAATTCTAACTAATCTTTTAATCATAATAATTGTTAAATCAAAGTGCAGTGATTACACCTACAAACAACGCATTATCGTCCTTAACCACCGTGGATGCCAGGAGAGCTCTCCAACGAAGCCACAGCAACGGCCGAAGGTAAGCCTGCACTCCATGTGTGTTATTTTTTTTATGAACAGCTATCGAAGCATTTTATATACGGTCCTTCTAAGTTTCCGCGGTTGAAACAGCCCCGGGAATTTTAAGTGGAACATCCTGTATATCTACCTAAAATGTATTTTCTATTTCCATAGATAGCATCAACGTAAATAACATATGTAGGTTGTAGTAAAAGTGATTTTTTTTTTAAATTTCTTGTAAGATTGTTTGTGTCAACAATTTACGTTTCAATGAATAATAACAATAAGACAACCATAATAGGGTGGTGATGTTTATATTACGATTTGGGTAGTATTTATTTATGGCCTATGCAGATTTTCTTATTTCTTATTGGGTATTTTGCCACTGAAAAACATTTAAAAATTTGAATGAAAAAACCTCTGCGCCAAAGGGATCAGACAGAGGTTGGTTCTTGTACACTTGACTGTTTCAAAAAGTCTCACAACTAAAAATATATAAACTAGAACAATGTTATAAACTAAAAAAAATAAAATGAAAGCTATAGGAAGTAAACGTTTCGGAAGAGAATCTACTTCCGTTCGAGAAACTTTTTGGCCGTGAACCATGACAGTTCTTTGTATTTCCATAGTCACGTGAGACGTTAAATTATGTTTATCTTATTTTTACTTACTTCGTCTCTAAGGATGGGCAACCAACTAGTACAAAAATCTATTGAATAATTTGAAACGCATCTATCCTTGTTTAATAAAATAATCGCGGATTCTTTTAGTTTTCTTTCAGTTCCGTTGCTCTCTTTTTCCCATATCTTCGCCGAGTTTCATTTGATCCTGTGATTATTATCCCACGCGCGTTCACAAATTTTGGATTTTTCAAATTCTCCCCTTCTAGCGTAATTTCTATGTTCACCAAGCCTTACGTTGACAGGTCTACATGATTCACCTACGTAATGTTTTCCGCACTCACACGGAACACTATAAACAGAATTTTTGAATTTTGAACAAAATTTAGAGGTTTGGTTTTTGACAAAACCGATCTTAGAGTGGAGCCCGTTTGAAAAACCGTTCGTACGAAAAACCTATTCCCAATTTTTCGTAATTTATTCGATAAACCATGAATATATGGAACTACTGCCATTGACCTAAATACCTCAGGTTGTGATAGTATATTCTCTCTACTACCTATGTTCAATAACTGACTATCAACTGTCTTATTGAATCATGAATATCCTGAGAGTTTTTTTGATAGTCAGTTAACGACGTCATCATTGTTGGAGATCGATAACAGAAAATATTTATTTTTTTAAACCGAGGATGGGCAAAGTTGGTGACAAATATTATTCCCAAAATAGTTTAAGTATTTAAATTTCAATAATTCTATATTGTTCCTACACGCGTTTTGTGGATGTGATACAACTTCTGCATTCTCAATACATTGAAATATTTTACGACAAAGATGCCTCAAAAACAAGCTTATTTGCTGCCGGACAAAGTTGTATTACAGGAATGTACGGTTCGGATCCAAGAACCGATACATGTTTAAGTACAATACGTTTCAGCTGTTTCATGAAGGGAACTTTAAAGACTTCTTGCAATTTATCGCGTCTCCCTTCCATCAAGGAAGCAACAAATGAACACTGCTTAAGGGGTTTATTTGCAAGTTCATCAGTGGTTGGACAATGAGAAAAACCTCGTGGAATATGGGTGGCAAAATACAATAAATGGCTTGATGCCCATAACATCGTGAAAATCATCAATCGATTCCAGAACATTTACTAGAAACTATTTCTTGTAAATGTAAGAAATGCTGCAAATCTAGAACATGCTCATGTAAGAAGGTAGGTGTCAAATCTACACAGATATGTCACTACTGCACCGGCATACATTCTTCTAATGCACAAGAGACCTTCGTAGATGATATAGAAGAAGCCGAGAAAAATAATTACGTAGACCACAGTATTTCGGATGCAGGCTCAACCTCTATATCAGAAACAGAAAACTTTGAGAACGAATCCTTATTTATTATACCTGACTCAGAACTGAAAAAAAATTCTGAGAGTGAGGATGAGTTGTTATGTTATACCGACCATATCAGCGACACAGAGATGATTCTGAAATTAACTTAAGTAAAAAAAAAGAAAATTGTTCTAAAATTGTGTAGAAGTCAAGTCCATACCACCAATAGAAGTAAAAAAGGCAAACAACAATTACTACGTAAGGCTTGGTTAGTCTATGAAATGCACAGGATATTTTTGCATGCAATTTTTTTAATTGCCCTTCGAAGTGAGTTTCCTAAATTGTCTCCAATTGAAATATAAAAGGAAACCACTTACTCAAAAACGTCTTCTATATGTGTCTGTTTTTAATGTGCTTTTTATTCTAGTTTACTGAAGTTACACTTTACCTTGTTCTCTCTAATCTATTCTATAATCTCATGTTATTAAAATTCAAATTCGCTTTTTTGTAATTCTGGGTAGTACTTGTTTACATACGTGTTTCGCTGCCACTTTAAATTGTTTTTACTACAATTATTATAAGCGTAAACACTAAACATCAAATAAATAAGCGTCTGCATCTTTATTATTACAAAGTCACTTTAATATAAATGTACCTCTTTGACTGTTGTTTTATTGCAAAAAAAAGTAAGCACTTCAGTTACTAAATGAACGATTAAAGAAAATAGAAAGTAAAAATTTAGTTTGAACTCTTCATAGTTTATCTCAAAATTGTGCAGTAAAACTAAAATCTACAAGAAAAACAATTGTTAAAACAAAACAAAAAACATCGCGATACGATGAAATTGAAGGGTGATGAAATACACCTCGAATGAGCGCTAGAACGTTCTATACTGCGGCAGTAAGCTGTGCATGCTGTTAGGCAAATTAAATTCGTTAATATTGCATCCCCCTTATGTGATTAAAAATATTTTAACATAGCCAATTAATAGTTTTAAATATTATGAAATGTTTAGTGCTAATTTCAAGACATTATTGCACTTCATTTGTTTATAAATTAGTAAAATGCAATAAATGTCATATGTCGGCTCCCAATTGGCGTAGATGAAACTTTTTTTTTTTAATTGTTTCTTGTCCTATGTATATTTAATGTATGCTAATAACACTACCCTGCAAGATTTTGCCCCTGGACAATGAATAGTTGTTTCCGAAGTGATTTTTCCTGCTGAAACCAAATCCGGGCTCAGAATTGCCCTTTCACGTCAGGTTTTTGAGATATTCTAATCTAAAAATGCAAAAAACATTGTTTTTTGATATATTTGAGGTTATGTAGCACGGCGAATTTTTTTTTCTCAAAAAACTATGTGCGGTATCTTAAAGTACAAGTCTTCCTCTGTCAAATGCCGTTGAGTTTGCTCAAATATATATTTTTTTTCGCCGAGATATCGCATTTTGAAATTTTCATTTTTGTGATCTTCCCTATACCTGAAAATTCATTAGGGACACGTGTATATCAAAATATTGTTTTATTTTTTTTATTAAGAAACGTAAAAAATATTTAAAAGTCAATAACAAGTCAATATTTTCTTATGTCAAAAGATCTGCTCATTCAGAATCTAAGGTCAGATTTTGAAAATGTTTCGAAGAAAATACAATATGGCCGACCTGAGATGATTAAAGTTACAACAGCGTAACTTCATGATTTTTTTTTTAATGAAAAAATGGCGTCTTTACTTAGATTCTCTTAGGCCCGGATGTACCATCTTGTTGAACTTTGGTTCACTGCTGAACAGAGATCAAGTAATGAATTTAAGTTGTACCATTAAGGTTCAAGCGTTCTATAGTGGATCAAGAACAATTTAGTTGAACTGTCCTTTTGGTTGGTTCAAGGAAAGTTCAAGTAGTTCAAGCCCATACATAACCTAACTTAATCTAAATTAAATTGTTATTTGCCGAGATTTCAAATATCCGAATGTTTGCATAGGGCGCGTGGAAATTCTGACAGCTAACGAGAGTGGAGGGCATATAACCTCAATGTTTCAAGTTAATTATCGTGAAATTCGCTGTTTTCGTTTGCTTTTTTAACTTTCTTGTGCTATCAGCTATGGAAATAAACATTTTTAAGTTTAGTTTTCATTATATACAGTCAATGACGTGTTTTGTATAATAATATTTCCTTTGATTTGGTGAGATGTGCATGGTTTACCTATGTGTTTTTAGTTATTTTCTTCGTATTTAAACAACGTATGGGATTGATCTTATTGTTATATATAAAGCATGTTTAGATTATTTAAAATTTAAATGCTGTTAATTATTCTGTTACCAGTTTTATTTGTCGTTCTATTAAATTTCACAGTTTTTTTCGCTGCCATGTCAAACAAACTTATAACGTTATAGTTGAATATAAACAAATGGTAAATAACATAGGCAAAGAAAATTTTTCAGTTCTCTATGGTAACTAATAAGTTGTATAAATAAAGTATGGTTCATAACGGTGGAATCTTCTTCTGTTAGAGAATTATGTGCCATACTCTGATCCAATAGTGCCAACGAGCGATGAAATCAAGTTCAACTGAACGAACGTTTAAAACTGATGGTACAACATAATTGCTCCTGAACCGAGTTCATCGTAGAACTGTCGTTCAGTTAAACTAACCTTGAACGTGCTTTTGATACAACCGGGCCTTAGTTGAACGGTCCTTTTGGTTGGTTCAAGGAAAGTTCAAGTAGTTCAAGCCCATACATAATCTAACTTAATCTAAATTAAGCTGTCATTTGCCGATATTTCAAATATTCGAATGTTTGTACCCATTTAACCTCTAGCTTTTCTGACGCGCGACTATTAATTAAATGATGGAGGAGCAAACTGCAGAAGATATGTTTGATGAATTAACGGATGATGAGGATTTTATGGAGTTGGTGCATATTATGTTGAATAGAAGACGTTGGCAATATTATAAGCATCGCGTCAATCATTTCACTAAATGGAATAATACGGAATTCCATGTGAGGTTCAGACTGTCGAAACCTGTTGTAAGATTCGTAATAGGCAGAATTGAAGATGAATACGTAGGGCCTCCCGCCAGTTCCTCGAATTTTCAATTTTTAATCTGCATATTTTTGTTTTGCACGTTTTTCAAATTTTCGTATTTTTTTTAATGTATGAAGAGCTCTAAACTGTTGTCCACTACTGCAGTTAAATTCCCTTGTTAGTGTTTCCCATGTAGCATTTCTTTTGGCTGTGAATAACTATATCAGTGTATTTTTGAATGAGCAACATTAATAATTGTTCTTCAGATACCGAGAAATTTGTCGTTCTATTAAATTTCACAGTTTTTTTCTCTGCCATCTTAAAAAACTTATAACGTTATAACGCAGTTGGATATAAACAAATGGCAAGTAACATAGACAAAGAAAATATTTACTTAATTTCTCTATGGTAAATAATAAGTATAAATAAAGTATGGTTAATTATGGTAGAATCTTCTTCTTCTGTTAGAGAATTATGTGCCATACTCTGATCCAGTAGTGCCAACAAGAGATGAAATCAAGTTCAACTGAACGAACGTTGAAAACTGATGGTACAACATAATTGCTCCTGAACCGAGTTCATCGTAGAACTGTCGTTCAGTTAAACTTAGCTTGAACGTGTTTTTGGTACAACTGGGCCTTAGTGTGTTAAAAACTGACCATAAAATTTTCGTATACCGAGAAATTTACGAACATCCAAATTCAAAAATGCGATATCTCGGCGAAAACAAAGATATCTACACAAACTCAACAGCATTTGGAAGAGTAAGACCAGTACTTCAAGATACCTTGTCTTGTTTTTTTATTTAAAAAAAGTGACGATGCTACATAAATTCAAAAATAAAAACAGTGTTTTTGCACCCTTAGGTTAGAATATCTCAAAAACCTGACGCGATAGAACAATTCTGAGCCCAGATTCGGTTTCAGCGAGAAAAATTCGGACACAACTATTCATTATCCAGGGGCACAACATTTTCAAAATTTTGCAGGGTAGTGTAATTTTTAATTTTGGGTAAAATATTGATGAGTAAAATGCATTTGCTTAAAAAACAAATTTAAATTAAAAAAAATTTGTTTTCAAAAATACTAAAAATTTTTATTTTAAGGTGGCCATTCCCTAGAAAGAGACATCCGATACAGAAATGTTTAATAATAATAATAATAATAATTTATTGGTGCCACAAATACAGAAGTATTTACACAAGTCAGAAGGCAAGCGCCCCACATAATATAAAAATAGAGACGTACAAAACATAGATACATTTATATATAACAAGCGTAAAGTGAAACACTATTATATAAAAAACATTAAAATTTAAGAATACATAATGAGATATTAGGATTAGACATTTACTAAAACTGAAAAGGGTGAAATTTCGATATTATTAAAGTTTAAAGAGAAATATTCCTCGAAGCTGTAAAAAGCATTGGTCATTAAAAGAGCTCTAACAGTGTGCTTAAATAACTTGAAATTAAGTTCTTTTATTTTTTTAGGCAGGCGATTAAAAAACCTTATAGCGTGGTAGTTTATTATATTACGAGATTTGGAAAGTCTTAAGAAGTTAGGATAAATATTGTTGTTATTTCTCGTATCATATCTATGCACTTCATTGTGTGATGTAAAGTCTGATTCGTGTTCTTTAATATACATTAGGCATTGCAGGATATATACGCTGGGCAAAGTTAATATTTTTAAGTGTTTAAAAGCTTGTTTACAATCGTCTCTATAGTTTAGACCGGATAGGATCCGTATGGCCTTTCTCTGTAAAGCAAAAACATTAGTACTGTGAGTAGAATGTCCCCAAATTAAAATGGCATATGATAATGACGAATGGATAAGGCCATGATAAGCTGTAATTAATGTTTTTTGAGAAACGTCATTTACAAGATTTCGTAAAAGGTATATATTATCTGAAATTTTCTTGCAGATAAAATGTATATGTTGTTCCCATGACAATTTTTTGTTCAAGTGTACCCCAAGAAACTTGATACTGTCTTTGTTACCTAACTCGGCTACATTTCTTAAACTAAAGACCATTGACTCAGTTTTGGACTTATTTAAACTCAGCAAATTTGCTGTGAACCATTCTTGGGCTTCCAGCAGTGTCTCATTCACATTTGTATGTATAGTTTCAATATTATGGTGAGACTGAATAATGGTTGTGTCATCTGCAAATAACACGAAATGTGAAGAACTTATATTACTCAAATCATTAATATAAATTAAGAATAGGATTGGTCCCAATACAGAACCTTGCGGTACTCCATATTCCATACCTAGCAAGTTAGAGTTTGTATTTTGGCATGTAACATACTGGTATCTATTAGTCAGATATGATTGAATTAATTTTATACCATTAATACGGAAGTTATAAAAACGTAATTTGTCAATTAAAATGTGATGTGAGACACAATCGAAAGCCTTCGAAAGGTCCAGAAACTGAGCGTGCACATGTTCACCAGATTCGAAACCATTATTATTTCAGTTAGCTTATTTATGGCTAATGTTGTGGACGATTTAGCTCTAAAACCAAATTGGCTTGGACTAAATAGATTGTGTGACTCAAAGTAAGAAGTCAACTGAATTTTTAATAAAGTTTCGAGGATTTTCGAAAAGAGAGGTAAAATTGAGATCGGTCTATAATTCCCATCATTTAGTAGGTCTTTTTTGTGTAGTGGGATGACTTTAGAGAGTTTTAGAATATCAGGAAATGTACCCCTGCGTATGCAAATATTTATCAAGTTAGTGAGGGGTATTAAAATTATGTATCTGATTGCATCTAAGATCTTTTTATTTAAAAAATAAGCGTCCTTGGACTTGGTCTTTTTTAGATTTTTAATAACATCATTTACCTCATTAGAGAGATATTGCAACTTCGATTTACGGATCCTTTAATAAAGGTTTCCCTTAAATTGACATGTACGCATGCGCATTTAAAATATCGTTAAGCATTTTCCTTTAATAAAATACAGGCATCCCGTATTTAACTTAAATACGGGCAAAGTTTTCCTTTATTTAAGGCACCTTAATTTTGACACATTTAGGAACTTTTTGTCGAATCTTGCATCAGACGAAAATTCCCTAAGGAAATTGTTACTTTTGTTGGCGATAATGGCACAAGAAAAAGATAAAAAAACGTGTGAGATTCAAATATGAGGAGACGTAATTTCACAATCGTATTATATCCCATCTTTGAAAACGAAAATTAACTTCTATTTCATCGCCAGTCATATTATTTAAATCGAAGTTCACGCGGCCTACAGCGTTAATTTGTTCATTACCGATATAAATATCAATTATGTTATGTAGAAGTAACATTTCAATTTCTTCATCATTAACACCAGCTAGGAGAGCTACTTCTAATTATATTGTTCTTCCATATTCATTATAAACTAGAACAAATAATAATACCGGCAATGCCCAACTTTGATTTTTTAGGTTAGGGATAATTGTCAAAATAAAGTATCAACATAAGGTATGAGGAGGACACCGTTGCAATAACTCACTTTAAAAATGGATGATAAATAGGAATACACGATACTTTATTTAAAGTTTCTTTTAATAAAGTCAGCCCCTTTTCGTTTTGCAATAACTCTCTATTATATGTAACCTCTCTAAAGCAAAACTGAATTTGGGTATTGTTTGGCTTTTTATCCAAGAACTATTTGTGAGTTTTATTGGTAGCTGGTAAATTTTTTATTATATTTTTGGCAACATTTGCAAAATGCAAGTTAAACTCATCCGCTGAAATGTCAGATGTATTTTCGTGACATTTTTTACTTCTATTGATGATTTTCCACATATCATGTTGTGAATTACTTGACTTTGTAATATATTTGTCATTTGCTTCTTTCTTAGCTTTTGAGAGTTCTAACCTATACTGGGTTTTGTTTCTTTTTATTAAAATTTTCAAGTCTTCTGTCGAATTTTTTCTATATACAGATTCTAAGAAATGCAATGTGTCTCTTTTGTTACGTAAGGTATTATTGAACCAATTAATTTTAGGAGAGTCACTTTCAAATACCAATTTGGATTTTTCCGGAAATGATTTATCAATAGCATCGGATATATCAGTTACAAATTTTTGGGCAACCTCTTCCACGTTTAAGTCGTTATTGCCGATAAAACTCCAATCTTTATTTAATAAGTAATTGTTTAGGCTATATAGTCCCTCCTCAGTTATGGGTTTGTAATGTATTCTCTTACTTAACGCTTTTGGCTTAAGGTTATTTATAGCCAGTAAAATACCTAAGTGATCGGATAAATTATTATTTTTGCCTATAACTTTTTCTTCCTAGTACGTATATTTAAAAAAAACTATAAGAGTACCTAACTAGAACCATAACAAGGCTATTACTATGAATTTTTACTCAATAATTTCAGTGGTTTGCAAAATAGCTAGATTTAATACTACGAAATAGGAAGATTAACATAATTTTTAAATCTAAATCTAGTTATTTTGCAAATCACTGAAATTATCGGGTGAAAATTCAAAGTAATAGTCTTGTTATGCTTCTACTTAGGTACTCTTATAGTTTTCTTAAATACATTAAAGTTATGGCCAAAAATAATAAATATTTCCCTATCGGATATCTCTATCTAGGGAATGGCCACCTTAACGCCGCTGAAAAGTACATAAAACAAGCGACAATCTGAAAAAAAAGTTTGTTGTACGACTTGATGCCCAAACACGGTCAATTATTCAATTTTCGATTTTGTTATTGTTTTTGAGCCGTAGTTATAAACATTTCGACTTGAAACTTGGCACCATAATTTATCTCCATTAGTGGCATATTATTCTAAAGTTTGGTTAAATTTAATGCATTATTGTTTAAATTATTACCAATTGTTTAAAAATGGTTACTCACAATTGTTTCTATGTTTCTATGTAATTTAACAAATTGACCAGGACAGTTCGCATACATCTAGTTCTTTTCGCAATTTCATTGTGAATAATTTGTTTCTCTTTCCTTATTACGATAAGAGTCATAGAACCAGAGTTATTGAAGAAAAACACGATTTTGAACATTTTTTTGTTTAAACAGAAGCTTTCCGCCACATGGATTTAATCCAAAACTTTTTCCTAGACTTCTTGTAATGTATACAACAAACTCCAGTAATAACTTTGCTATAGTAAGATAGTTCCTTATTAGGTGATTTATATTCTTAGTTTTACTCCACTATTTCAGTGGTTTTCAAAATAATTAGATTTAATTTTAAAGATTATGCTAATATTCCTATTTCGTAGTTTTAACTCTAACTATTCTGGAAACGACTGGAGTTATTGAGTGAAAATTTATAGTAATAGACTTGTTATAGTTCTACTTAGATAGTTTTTTAACTATACGTGCTAAGAGAAACAAGTTTTAGCCAAAAATAATAAGTATTTCCCTATCGGATGTCCCTTTCTTAGAAATGGCCACCTGAACACTAGCAATTATTTTCATTTAAAATGAAATATGTGACTTCTAGGATTAGCTACAATGTTACTATTATTGATAAATGATAAGAAATAAAGTTTTCAAGGCGTAGTCTATTACTTCATTACATCCTACACTGTAAATAAAATTTTTATCTCAAAAATATTCGATCTGGAATTCCATACGGGGACAGGAGAGTGTAAACAAAACTATAAAATGGGACCACATATTTCATTTTTATAGTTGTTCTAGAGTATACAAAGCCGTGAACATGTAAATTAGTTTCGTAAGGACGTGCATTTAATTATTTGTCCCAAATTTTATTGTGGACACATCAAAATGTTAATTTTAAAGATATGAAAAAACATATATACATACCGCTTTCCCATCTAACTAAAAGAGTAATTACGCACCTGTAACAAAAAAGGAGAAAATTAATAACATTGACATTTAAATTAATTTGTGGTCGTTAGTTTTTATTAATTATAATTATTGGAATATTACTTATTGAAAGCGATCAATTTCTCCTCTGATACCGTTCATAAATTTATTTCTCTATGCAATTTAAACTGTCACATAACTATACATTTTATAACATTTAAAATTAGTTAGGTATTGAGCAACTGGGTTACTTTTTAATCAACTTTCCCAAAAGAAATGGTTCTATGTACAACTGCGTGATCGAAAGAAGTATCGATTCCCAGTCTCGGGTGTCGGGTTCGATTCCCAGTCGTGCCAATTAGATTCTTTTGGAAAAATAAATTAACAGTATACCCGGGTATGCAGAGAGGGTGGAGTTCGGTCGCCAACGAAAGCAGACGCGTTTAAGTGGCTCCTAGAAAATCTCAAATAAACTCGGTTAAACCTGTGGGAAATCGTGCGAAATTGTGTTGAATTAAAGCATGAAGAATTCTACGTTAGTTAATATAAATCAACATAATTTCATATAGCTGATATTTGATGATAGCATCACTAAACTACCAAATAACTTGAAAATGGGATACAATTAAAAGTAAACACGTACAATAGAACGACCCACTGCTCGGTATCAAGTGGTTCATGTCATAAACTCATAAATTACACTGCAACAACACAACATAAGCGACGCACCAGTGACAGGTATAGAAGTGTAAGGAATCAACCAAGAAGCCATAAATCACAAACCAGGCGATTACAGATATATTAATTACATTTATTAACTTATTACATTAATTTAATTTATTAACTATATTAATTTTATTAACTTAACTCAATTTATCAGCTCAAAATGTAATTAAAGCGGCAGTTGAAACTAATTAGTACAAAAACAAACTCTTTTCCATAACCCGCTGTAAAAGGCTCAATTTACCGCGAACCAGGGCTCTTCCTTGCACTTCCACCGTAAATGGATATTTACCAGTGGAACGGATAACAAATAAAGGCTCCCGGCGAGCCAATGTATGTATGTCACAGACAAACGAAGTGGACGCACTAACGCAAGACATTGAAACCAAAATACATATTTCTGAGAAACATGAAACTATACCTAGACGCAAGCGGGCAGGAGGAGGTGCACACTGCTAAATTCAGAAACATAAGAAACTTGGAAGCAGAAAATAAGGAGATGATGATACATGGAAACTTCAAAAGCATGGAAACTAAAAATAAGCATCTCGCAAACGCCTACACTTCCCACCCGATGATGATAGATGGAAACTTAAAAGAAGCATGGAAACTTAAAAAGAAGTATCTCAAAAACACCTACAATTCCCATCCCATATTCGCACCCCATGCGACATATGCTTTCGCTGCTGGAAAGAAGCATGTCCAATTCAGTGGATGCAGCCGTTCCGGCGGTATATAAAAGCATCCAAGGTTTGTTTCGGCATGTGGTTCGTGCGCTCGTTGGACGGTCGGATAAAGCCGCTTTGTCATGCCATGAATATGCCACAGCGAGTGAAGGATGCAAAAATAGACGAACTGGGCGACCGTATGTGATCGTTCGAGCTGTATGTTGGAACGAACCTCCAGACTGGGTGCCCAGAATCAGCAGCAATGCAAACCTTACGCTGGCAAATCAACCAATCAATCAAATACCTGGATAGTGGGTGTGCGTTACTTGCGTTGAAATGCGTAGTGCCGTAATGAACAAAGTTACTTCATGCCTTGAAACATCTCAAATTAAATCTTTTATTGCAGATAACGTTCATCGCACAAAGGTGGAAAACCACCAAGATGCCTTAATTAAGTAATGCATACTTCATTAGTAAAACCATTGATTAAGTAGTAATAGATAATTATTCCCGTAATTATTGGAGAGTGGCGGTACCTATCGATGAATGTCCGAAGCAACGTAATCCCATAATAATGTGGCACTCGGCAGAACAGTTGAATTTCGTTACTACTCTACCGCTAACGTCTTAGCGCCGACCTCGGGTAAGCCCCGCCTACTGTAGTACGCGATATTACGTGTTGCCACGTCTTGCTACCATTGATAATTCAATAATCATCAATACTTTCACTAATCTTTGAAAACATCCAGTGGACGCTCATCACAGAGAGGAAGAGAGAGACGTGTCTGTCTTCTTAGCGTCAAGTGATCACTGTTCAGCGATTTTCACAAATAAATGTACCTACAAACGGTTTATAAAACTTGTACTTGCTGCTTATATTTATGATAATTTCTTAAAGTAATCAATTTAACAACAAAAATAGACTTGATGCTTACATGTATTTTAGTTAATTTCGTCAATATTTTTGATTTTCTGCTAAAGGAATTATATTGACATTGAGCAATTTTTTACATCTAGGTACATCAAATATTAACAAATAACCAAATAAGTCCAATGTATTTTAAGTTTTTATTACTAAAAACAAAAACAACCTACTTACATTAAATCAATACAATTAGGGAGTAAGCGTGATAATCATATTGGTTCTGTATTGATTAATGGTAAGTATTGTTACGGATTTCCACCTTTTTGGAAACACCCTGTATGAATCCGTGGGTTCTAAATAATTTTAACAAGAGATTAAACACTACTAACACTTTATTTAACTATTTACTGACTACAATACTTCAAATTCACTTTATTTACTATTTATCTAACCTCACTTTTCACTTTTCTACTTGTTCACTTTTATAAACTGCTTTCTTCATAAAACTTCCTCTTCCGCGCTTGTAATCGCGCCTTATATACTCCGAAATTAGCTCTAGATTAATCCAGAATCTTCTCCAACCATAATCTAGAAAAGTTCTTGGCTCTTTCTAGAGCCTTTCCAGTCACTATCTGTAGGCATAGGCGTACCATCTCCTTTTCCAAGGGGGTGTAATTCATAACAGTATATATATATATATTTAAAACGTATTTTTCATCAATTTCTGTGTATAAATTTAAACATGTAAATAGGTACATAGGGTATATACAATCAGAAGATGGCATATGTCAAAACATATTTATATTTACAGTAAAAAGCTGCCTTTGAGTAAAATAATTTTCAAGTGATTATAAATTAGGTCGATCGAATATTTTCATCTAGTTACTTACTACATGAAACTATTTTTTTGCTCTTTTACAGAATTAAGTGTAGTGGAATCGATAGAGGTTTTCACTTCGAAAAAATTCCGGGAAGCGGTAACTTTTGAGAAAACATCTCTGAACATGTCAGGGACAACATAAAAGTTACCAACAATAATCCTTGACCTTCATTGGTTAAACAAATTAGTTGCAAATTATTTTTTGTCAAAAATCTCTTAAAATATTTTTTTCTTAAAAAAAACTAATAGCACCGTTCGAAAGTGTGAAGTTCGAAGTTCTTCCTACGATCAAAAATTTAGGCTCCACATTATTTTCTTTAACGCACGACGCGGCGACATGACAGTACGCCCGCGTAGCGTGGGCAGCCTCAGACGCGCTACACTAAATTTATTGTAACTTTTGAACTTAGGTTCAATAAAGCTTACATCACAGAAAAAACATTATTGGATTATTATATTTTCAAATATTAAAATTAATGTAGGCATCTAGGAATAGTATATCATAAAAGCGTAGAAGGGCCACAATAAATTTTATATTTTATTTTCTTAAATTCCGACTTCAAACTCGGAATTTTGTTATATTCCGACTTTGAACTCAGAATATTGTCAAATATACACCTCGGGAGAGACCGCCATTTTTCCCTCGATGTATTTGTTGCCGTCGATCAGGCTTCGCCCTCGGGCCTCAAATTACACCTCAGGAAAAATAAGACGTTTCTCTCCCTTAGTGTATAATGTACTATTATATTCATTGTTTTGTTAACTGCTCCTAGTATAGTGTAATCGAATTAGGGTTTGATCGAAAAATGAAAGATACTTCATGAATAAAAATTGATTCTTGTAAAAGATGCCAAGAATATTGAATATCATTGATTGATCAGTGATTTGGCAACACTTTTTATTTAGTGCCACATTGTTTAAATAATTCGCAAAGTTGAGAAAATCAATTTTTTGTAAATAACGAAAACACTAAGAACTTTCGAAAATAATGTTTTATATAACAAATGTAGCTAGTAAAAATACCTACAAAACCCAGTAAGAAATTTTCAAATCGGTTGTTTATCTGCAAAATCAAGAAAACTGTCAAAATGGCATGTTATTTCAACTGTTATTAACTAATGATAAATTAAGCCTTGTGACTTTGAAATTATCGGAAGTTGTACGTATCAATTTACTTAAAAAACTCTGAAAATTTCAAATGTATATCTTTTAAGGTTTTTGCAAAAAGTAATTTGTTTATTAAAAATGTGCTTTCGTAAAATTGTCCAATTTTTTTTTTAGCACCGTAGACTAATGACCAAAAATGGATTCTCTTCTCTACAAGTTGTACCATCAAGTACATTTTAAAATTAATTGATTTTCGCAGATTTAATTGTTTAAAATCGGGTTAGAAAAACACGTACATTTTCACGTTATAAACAAATAGACTAACTCAATTATTTTTAATCGTACTCCATTGGGACTAGGACCATTTGAAAGCTACGATTTTTCTGCGAATTTTAAAAGAAATAAGAATGTTTAAGCCGCTTGTGAGCTGAGATAATTTTTTATTTTTCTTTTACTCATATAGCTGATTCACTTATTGGCATTTGTATTTAAAATCAACACATTAAGTAGATCAAGACCTGCTCTGCATTGTGTGACAATTTCAAATGAATATATGATGCAGTTTAATTATATGACAATATTTATATATTTTTAAGGAAAAAAAAAAGTATTGGGTAGGAATCGATCCCCCGACCCTCGGATTTATGTCATCATCATAACAAATTTATTTAGTTCTTTTAATACAGGAAATTGCCTCCCCGGATCGAGACTCGGAGCCAACCGTACAACTACGTCCGAGCGCTCCAACATGTTGAGCTAAATTACCGATGCGACAAAAATTTACATTAGTGTAATAGATTTATTCCAAATGTATAAAAATTGTCTCATGTAAAAGAGGCCAAAAATATTGAATATCATGCTTTGGCAACACTTTTTATTTAATGCTACATTGTTTAAATAATTCGCAAAGTTGAGAAAATCAGTTTTTCGTAAATACCAAAAAACTAAGAATTTTACAAAAAAATTATCTCAGTTCCCAAGTGACTTGAAGCATTTATTATTCTTTTTAAATTCGCAGAAAAATCGTAGCTTTAAAATGATCCTAGCCCGAACGAAGTACCCTTAAAAATAAATAAATTATTCAATTTGTTTATAACTTTAAAACGCACGTGTTTTCGAACTCGATTTTAAACAAAGAAATTTGCGAAAATCAATTAAATTTGATATGTATATGATAGTACAACTTGTCAAAATGTGAATCCACTTTGATCCGTAACTCTAAAATGTCTAAAAAAAAAATTACGACAATTTTACGAAAGCAAGTTTTTAATAAACAAATAACTTTTTGCAAAAAACCTTAAAAGATATCGATTTGAAATTTTTAGCATTTTTAAAGTATATAAATTGGGACGTACAACTTCCGATAATTTCGATGTCACAAGGCTTAATTTATCATAAGTTATTAATAATTGAAATAAGAGGCCATTTTGACGTTTTTTTTTTATTTTGCAGATAAACAAATTAACCTATTGGAAAATTTATTATTGGGTTTTGTAGGTCTTTTTAGTAGCAACATTTGTCATGTAAAACATTATTTTCTAAAATTCTTCATTTTTTGGGTATTTACGAAAAACTGATTTTCTCAACTTTGCGAATTATTTAAACAATGTGGCACTAAATAAAAAGTGTTGCCAAAGCATGATATTCAATATTTTTCGCCTCTTTTACATGAGTCAATTTTTATACGTGAAGTATGTTTCATTTTTCGTTCCGGGGTACATTTGGAATAAACACTATAGCTATACAATAAATGGTGATGTCTGCCAAATATTTGTGATTTTGTTATTGTATTTATATTTCTTTTATATATAAAACATATTTTATTTTCTTCCTGGTATTTTCTTGAAAAAAAAAATTTTATTCATTCCTATTAAATAAATTTCATATACCTACCTACCTATTCTTTTTGCATAAAGACAAAACAATAAAAAAGCTCTTCTTCGTAAAATAATTTCTAAGACTAATCAAACATAATGTTTTTAGTCGATTATAGTATTATAAGCAATATATACACATGTAAGTATTTTCCATGCTATTTTTAAAAGTACAAAACGCCAAGAATGGATAATTTCTTACAAAATCGGATAATTTTCTTCCAGTAGGTGAATCTCATGCCGAATAATTGGCAACGCTGGTTGCACTGCTGTCTTAGTTGCTAGGTCGTTTAGATCCCTCCACACCCCACGGGCCCGCCCGCCCAACCTTTCATTTCATTCATGAATTAATTTACCCGCCTTGCAAAGACCAGCTTGAACTTCGACTCGAAAAGTCACACGACATCTATGAATTTAAGACCGGAACTAACAGTACAAATTCTTTGGTTAAGTATCTATTTCTACTTAATCAATGGTAAAACTAACATGTAAAAAGATTTTATAAAAAGCCGGGACCGGTCTAGCTCGCATGAAAAACATTTTGAGGTATAAAGTATACCACCTATAGTCGAGTACAATTGGGTTATTACCTGAAAACCCGTCTCTAGTGAATGGGTTTTCATGGAACTTTTTGCACTGAGTTTCTAATACTGAGTACAAAAAAGTTCACTGTTTAAAAATTGCCGCTTTTTACTTGGGGGTGATTCCCACCCATTCTAGAGGAGTGGACAAAAAGTAAAATAGTAACCACCTAACCTATCCGATATAGAATCAAATTGTAAGAGAAAAAGATAGTGTCCATTATTTCATGTAAATTTATATTTTCCAAGTTATAACGATTTGAGACTACGAATTTAGCTTTAAAAAATTAGTAGGTAACTTGGGACTGTTGTTCGTAAATAACTCAAAAGTCGTACCTTTATAGAAAAAGAGGTATGGTACAAAAACAAGATTATGAAATTACAAAGATAGGGTTTCTTCAAATTTTCTTAACGAGACAGTTGTTTGTCATAATTACACTTGACAGACATGATAAAGAGGAATCTCTTACTAACACCACGTCTAAACGTGGTGATAATGATGGTAATTTATATAATACAGTACATTAAAAAATAGTTACTGTAATTAAAGAATTCCTTAAACATTCAACAAATAAACTTAATAAATTTTCTCTTTGAATGTATGCGCAAAAATAATAATATAAGAGTTCATATGGACGATAATTAAAAATGGCTCGGACATAGTAAGCCTTGGTCACTCCCCTCCCTTGCACCTACCGACGAAAGACAAGAAAAAATTCACAAATTTCGCAATTCTTGCAACCATCGGGACATTGGAAATGATAACACCATACATAAAACATACACTTTTTCCTGACTCGGCTTCGCATCGTCCGGAAACAGTTACGATCCACTTTCGATTGCGACACCGCTCTGGTAACTTGACTCACTGTGACATAAGCAACCCATATTACATTTGCATATATCAGCCGTTGCATATACGACAGTCTCACTCGACCGCGACACCTCTGTCTTTTGACTTTACCTCATCGACCCCATCTGTTAAAAGTCCATTTATTAGGTAATTACGTGTAGTGGAATTCGTGCTTCCGTCAGAATTAGTTGATATATTGTTCTTTTGGTACACTGATTCAGATTTTTTCCAATTCTTCCTAAAAAATATATCCTCTTCGCAACCTTGTTTCTTATGAATTCTGTATGCATATTGAAAGTTAAGATTTGATGGATTATCACTCCTAAATTATAAAAGCTAAAAAGCTCAAGTTCTTTTTCAGACTTTCTTGGTTTTGATCAACCATCGGGTTTGTTAGGTAAAAAGGTGTAAAGACGGGCTTCCGTAGTAATAGTGAAAACATGCTTTGCCCGGGAGCGAAATTCAAATCCTACTGCCACTAACTTTCTGTAGTGATGTTTACTTTCTGTGCTCCGAAATTTTTGACATAATATCACAAATGTATGGATTGAGGAGCAGCTGAAATCTGAAACACGTGCCTCCTACTCCGTACGTGACAGCTGATCATACACCTAACAATGGGCTTGTTCTGCATTTGTCTTTTATTTTATAAATCGAAAGTGCAAGTATAAAATAACAGATCTGCAAAAAATCAGAATCTTATTCGCATGTTTAGTATCTTAAAAATTATTACAAATCTGCACCTCGTGAAAATGGGGCGTGGCCAGGCGCTACGTCACTATACTCATAGACTCGGCGATCTCAACAGACTTGATGCTCCTTAGTTGTTATAATTATAAGTGTTTTCGAAGTATTGTTTGTTTTGCTTACTTCTTGACAGTAGGGAAGTACGATTTGGTGAAATGTCAAAAAATTACAATTTTCTCTCGCTCATGTCGGGACGAATTTTCGATTTTGACCCTGCAATTTACGATTAGGATTCATCGCCGTAGAGACATAGAACGAACTTCCACTCGACGTATTTATTTAGTTACCAGCGTTTGAAAATTCCATGTTTTTCAACCTTTCAGGTTAAATTTGAAAGGTCCCAGAAAGCCACTTTTCTTACGTCACTTGCGTATAGTGACGTCACCAATGGGCGCTCGGTTTTTGCAACTATTACTAATTTCAACTCCTTATATCTCGAGAACGGAAAAAGTTAATAATACGAAATTTTAAGTGCATAATGAGAATTTCTATATGAAAAAGTATAAAATCTGTATAAAAGAATATCATGGAACAAGTCCATTGGCAGACGACATTTTTGGCGTATGTATTATGTATTTGAGGATTTTAATACAAATTCCTTCATTCAGTCTCTTAATTAATATTGCTTTTTTTTTAAATAATGTGCCATACCTTAGACACTTTTTGTTTGAAACGTTACAACTAAATAATAAAATTCGAAAAAGGTAATGTATTCAAACTGTTTTAAAATTTATTAATATCAAAAATCTCTAAATCATCATTTAAGATACGAACATAAGGTAGAAAGAACATAGAATATGCATGATTTTAGCATATGTCCCTACAGAGCTTATGGTACAAATTGCAAGTAATATTGTTTTCGAAATAAGTTTCTAAGCCTAGTTTAGAGAATGAAATTCGTGCACTTTAATTTAATAAAATAGAAGGTATGATTTTATAAATTGTTCTGTCTCGGCAAGTTCATAATTCAATTACATCAGGTTATTTTATTAGAATTTCAAAAGTGGTTAGATTCCATATCTTTGAAGGATAATGCAAATTATTGCGAGCAGGTTAGAACCCGAAAAATAAAAACTTGCTACAACTCTAAGAGTACAGGCAACGAAGGCAAAATTTTGTTTAAATTTTGGAAAAACTTTCTGATTTTCGGTTTCTATGCTCTAGCGGCTAAAATAATGAAAATAGAGAAAATTGTTTTCAATAAAAGTTGTAGCTCTCTCTCTCTACAAAAAAGGTCTACAAATTTGTGTCTTACTTAAGCCGTTTAGGAGATAAATCCAGTTTTCCACTTATAGTTTTGAGCCACTCCGAAATGCGCGGAAAATGAGAATTATCCGGGATTATCGTACGACCGGACACATCGATCGATAATTCTTTCTATTCAAATTTTAATCATAGAGAAAACGAGTATTAGAAGATGGCTTAGTAAACTTTATACAGTTGATTTATTCATATCTTTGAGTTTTATGCATCCTCCTTATTTCTCCCGTAGCAATGGGTGCTTTTTCACTGCACGGATTCGATTCCACACACTAAATCTAGATTTCGTGAAAATCTCATTGAAAAATGTTAAGAAAAAAATGAGTTGTATATGTTTTACTGCATAATTGTGCATTTTCTGAGCGTGTATGAATATGAATAATGTAGACAAATTCAAAAAGTGCACGCATTTAAAAAACTCTCAAATCATTCCAAAGAATATGTTTTATTGGACTTAATATAATAATCCGAAAATTAAAGCCGTGCTATTATTATTAATTAAGATATAGCGAACTGAACTCTAAAATTTGGAGGTGACTGATTGATGAGAAATATACCCTCTACATTGCTCGCAAGGCATATCTCTCCAACAAAAGTAATTGCAATAAAATGTTAATTGCATTAATATATCACTATATAAGAATATATTAGCAAAATGAATTATCGTTCTAACGACTTCCGGTAAAGATATGAATAAATCTGTGGATCAACTGTACAAAGTTTACTAAGCCGTCTTCTAACACTTTTTCTCTATGATAAACACTATGAATTTTGTGATTAGTTCCACATTAAAGCTGAGACTTTTCTTTACATTTTATGTTATTTACATTTTACCTTTTGTTGAAAACAAAACATCCTGAATTTGATGCCCAAATATTGAACCTTGTGGAAACAAATTAATCTGAAATTTGAATTGCCCGCCATTTTGTGTCATTGAGTCCAAAGTGGATCATTTTTTTTAAATGTAGTTCTGGACGCCAGCTCTCCGAAGACATTAAGAAAAATTCTTTTAAAGTCATTTTGACCACTTTCTTGACGTTTATTTATAAACCGAATGACAATAGATATTCTGGACTATTTTGAAAACATTTTTGAAAATTTTTTATCAGAAAAGAAAGAGACAAGCATTTTAATTTTTAAAAAATGGTAAATTTTCGTCCATCTGCACTCGAGATATTTAACTTTTAGTATCCTGTAAAAAGATAAATAGCAGTAAATATACACACAAAGAAACAGAGTAGTCTCTGAACAGAACAAATATTTGACATTAGTCAAGAAAGATTAGGTTATAATTTTATAAAGAGAAGTTAGCAGAATAACAAATTCCCTTAAATATATACGTTAACCACCGACTTAAGTAAGCCAGATAATCTTGATATATAGATTTTAAAAAAGCTGTTCAGGCTAATTAACAACAATGAAATGTAAATGCTGGAAAATTAGTTTCTGTAAGTTAAAAATGTTCTCTGGGCATTTCATATGAAGTAAATATGCTTCAAAATGATACAGTTCAAACATTATTAGCCAAAAATAGGAATTTGTTATTTAACAATTGGCCAAAATGCTCAAAGTTAAAATCTCAAGTTCAGTTCGAAAATTTACTTTTTTTTAAATGAAAGATCTCGCAATTCTCTTTCTTTCTGATACAAATTTTTCAAAAATGTTTTGAAAATGGTCAAGAAAATCTATTTGTTGTCATTTGGTTTATAAATAAATGCCAAAAAATGTGACCAAAATGATAATAAAACAATTTTTTTAATGTCATCGAAAAGCTAGCATTCAGAACTACGTTTTGAAAAAAAATTATCCACTTTGAACTCAATGGCACAAAATGGCGGGGAATTCAAATTTCAGATAACAAATTAATTTGTGTCCACAAGGTTCAATATTTGGGCACCAAAATTTCAGGATCTTTTGCTTTCAACAAACGGTATATTTTCTGAAAGTTTGAAGCCGATCGGAACTCTTGACGTCCCTGGGCGTTAAAATGAAAAATAAACGTTTTTTAGACAGTTTATTCCATTTTGCACCATGAACGTACTTAGATGACCCAAAACCACGCAGGTTGGTTGTAATTTTAATTGCGAAGGTTTTTGGTATTTAGTTTGTCCCAATCGGACCTCTAGAACTGGAGATATTCACCTTTTCATCTAGAAAAACGCTTTCGAAAGAAACAAAATTGTTCATAAAAAAAAACGCAATAGGCTTTGGAACTTCAAAACTCAGATATATACTCCTGGTGTTACCCCAGAATGTATGAAATCATAATATTACCGTTACAAGACTATGACTATGCATATCTCATCGTTTACTTGGTGTTTCTTTACTGTGCTAAGCCTAATATCGCATACGTTAGGTGATTCTCGTCTAAGCTATTGTAAATAATTTGTTTAGGGAATTGGATCTTTTTTAATGAAATAAGAAATTATTACTATTTTAACGAATCAATCCCTCATTCCACCTCTTTGACAATTTACTGTGCGGTCTGTCTTTAAAATTTATTGCAATATTGCTTTTCAGTCTTATTAGGCGATACCAAACATACTGTTTTACGCTTAACAAAATAAAACATGAATAAGGGTAAGTTTAACTTATTTCTTATTTTATATATTCATGTTGGCTGTCTACGCAGCGAATAATCGCTACCCTGGAATGACAAAGTTCTAAGTGACATTTTTTCATAAAATAAGTTAGATGTATGACAAGGTTCTATTTTAAGCAATGGGCTTGTTCCATGATATTCTTTTTATATGGTTTTTATACTTTTTCATATAGTACTCGATATTCTCATTATACACTTAAAATTTCGTATTATTAACTTTTTCCGTTCTCGAGATATAAGGAGTTGAATTTAGTAATAGTTGCAAAAACCGAGCGCTCATTTGTGACGTCACTATACGCAAGTGACGTAAGAAAAATGGCCTTCTGGGACCTTTCAAATTTAACCTGAAAAGTCGAAAAACATGGAATTTTTAAACGCTGGTAACTAAATAAATACGTCGAGTGGAAGTTCGTTCTATGTGTCTACGAAAAGGAGAAGGTCGGCGATGAATTATAATCGTAAATTGCAGGGTCGAAATCGAAAATTCGTTCTGGCAGGAGCGAGAAAATTGAAATTTTTGACATTTCACCAAATTGTACTTCCCTACTGTCAAGTAGTAAGCAAAACAAACAATACTTCGAAAACACTTATAATTATAACCAATAAGGAGCATCAAGTCTATTGAGATCGCCGAGTCTATGCGTATAGTGACGTAGCGCCTGGCCACGCCCCATTTTCGCGAGATGGAAATTTGTAATAGTTTTTAAGATACTAAACGTGCGAATAAGATTCTGATGTTTTGCAGATCCATTAATTTATACTTGCACTTTCGATTTGTGAAATAAAAAAAAAAAAAATGCTGAACAAGCCCATTTTGTATATTTTAATGTTACCAGATCCATCCGACGAATAGTTTCGGAGTTACCAGTGGTACAGAGTTCTATCTGAGGGGCCACAATTTGAAATTTTACTGAAACAAGGTTTTATCTGCCATCTATCGAATGACACAGTTCTAACTGTCGTGCAGATAGAACTATTTTTCCACTTAAAGTGCAGTTAGAACTTTGTCTCATATATATTTTTCATGATATTGGCGGTTATCAGCTGGTTTTACAATCGCAAGTTAACTTTCATGTTAGTTGACTTTTACTTGCAGGTTAACTATAACTTTACCGACACATGCGTTTTTCAATATAAAGTTAAGTGATGATTTGTAAACGAGAGGTTGTGAATAAAATTTATAATGTTGGTACTGGAAAAATGGGTAATATACATAATATGTATGAATTTTGGTCGAAAGTCACGTCATCTGCTATCAAATATAAATGTCAGAAGCAATTTATGAGTTAGTGGTCTATTACTAAGTAAGTAGGTAGTATTTAGTCTCGATCTATTTAAAAAATCTCTTCCATCGTACTCTTTGAAAAAGTTAGGTCTATACAGGATTACTTTGGCTACTCATCACTGCTATATGCATTTACTTCGTACATATCCATTTTTAGGCAAAATGTCAAAAAATTATTTCGTGACAGTTATTTTATAGGTTATAAATTGCCAGTAAACTGCCAACTTCTAGTTTACCCGCACCTCATCTGCTAGTAAAGTTAACTACTAGATAACTACCACATTCAAAATGTCCAGCTATTGTAAAACCCAATTTCTATAATAAGCCGAAAGTCAACTCTGACTGGAAGTTAACTAGCGATTGTAAAACCGGCTGTTATTAGTGTAGCAGTCTACTATCTGACAGTTTACTCACTTGTTAACATTTTAACAATTAACTGTAATTGTTTAATAAATAAAACCAAAATAGTGATTTTTCGTAAAGTTACAGATTGTGAAAATAGAGTAAGAGTCGGTCATGGCATATACGATGTTTTTGATTTTAAATTGTCTCGTGATTGCATCACAAAATCTGTTGAATAATGAAAATGAACTCCTGTGATTGGTTCAAAACTGTTAAATAATGAAAATGAACTCTTGTGATTGGTTCTGGCCTATTGAATAATGAATTACAACCCACGGCTGTAAGTAATGAGCCCATTACTTGTTTAAAAACATTTATAATAAATGAATTATTCGATGGTCGTGGAAAAAAGAAATTCTCGTGCTTCTCTAAATTATACCCCTGCGTTGCAGGTTATTCCTCAGGTTACGCCAAAAGACAAGGTCATTTCCAAAGAAAAATTAGAATCGATTCAGAAAATTATGCCTGCCAGAAATTGATAGACAATATTTTAAACCTCTTCTACCTTTAAATTAAGTATAAAATAAATCTTTAGGTTATTAATGTGACAATGATGTATTTTCAGTGTTAAGTTTTTATATTAAAAAATAAATTTTGCATTAATAAACTTTTATTTACTATGCTTGTAGTTACTTTATTTACAACTCACAAATATTAAGAAATATTTATAACTATAACAGTTGTGTGAGGCACATAGAAATGATTTTTAGGGAAAGCAATTAAATATGTTCTTAAAATTCAGAATGACATGGTTCTAACAGGCACTTAGAACTTTGTTTTACCAGAAAATGGCGGAAAAAGTTTGGACAAAGTTCTATCTACATTTTATGTAGTTTTATTTCACAGAATGTAATTACAATAGTGGTTTGGGTAATGATAATAAATTCAATAAAAAATAAAGTAGAAATTTGCAATAATTTAAATGTTTATTTGACAATAAGGAAGAAAACTGTAATGAAAGTAAACTTTACCGGCCATTATCTCTAAACAGGTGTATGCACAAATGGCACCTTGACATTCCAAGGTAGCGTAATTCAGATTCATATTACACAAAAATATTTTGGCAGTATTTAATATATCAGTGTTAAATATAAAATTAAAAACATAAAGGCATACTTCAAACGTTTCAGTGGATACATGAAATTACATAAAGAATGTTCTGCACACTAAACTGTAAACTTTACAAACAATGTACTCTACCTAAAATTGGCCATCTCTTTATTTAAGTGCAACTTCGATTGGAGTATACTTAAAAGGTGGGGACCTAAAAATTCTTAAATAGGATGATTTGGAATTATCTAATTTCAATTGTTATGCGAACTGCATCTCTTCGAGCACATACATTTTTGCCTAAAATAATGTCATTCGAAGATTCCTTCATTTTGTCGCAAAATCCTGCAGCGATCGAAGTAGACAAAGAAGAAATAACCGTCGGAGGTAGAAAGCAAGGCGTGGCTGCCTTCCTAATAAGGATATGTTATGTTAAAAACCGGTGTATTTGATCGTGCCATTGGTAGTTTTAAACAAGTGGAATTCCAACACTAGTATTTAGGATTGTTTTTATTGGTTAGTTGGCTATCAATATAATTTGAAATAACAAATTAAGAAAACTCTCTAAATGAAAATTATGCAATTTTTAATTAAATCGAATATTACTTTTTAAGTCTTTATGACCAATTATTTCTGCATATTTGTAGAATGCTGTTCCACTGCACATACTTAAGCACTGCGAGTTAAAATGTAAAGAAAATTATATACACTTGTATACAATAGTACACATGAATGCACCTTGTTAAAAAGGTTTACAAATTTTATAGAATATTATTAATTATTATTAGTCCATTGAAATATTACAAAATTTTGGCTGAATCTTGCATTTTGGGTAGGACAAGATTTTTTCCTTTGATGATTAGATGGAGTGAGTGTGAGTATAAAATTCGATTTTCAGGGTTGAAAGCTCCCCATTTGGCCGCCATATTGAAAAAGGAGGTGTAAACAGCTTTTCAACGATATCTTGAGAACCGTAAGTCTCACCAAAAAACATGTAAGCCTTCTTTTTGCAAAGAACTGAATTCTCTACAATCTTGGTCTAGATATTTCTTACCGTAAAATTGAAAGTGAAAAAGTTGTGATTCAAAATAGACTAAAATTTTCAACAAAAATATCATTTAAGGGTTATAACATAACTTCTTTTCTGTTGATTTTGTTGAAAATACACATCAGATGTTTCTTGTAAGTCATTTTATTGCGTACAATTTTCTCTACTCCTTTTTTAAATTTATCCTCTTTGGAAAGGTGTTAGGATGTTGCAAATGGATCAAGTGCATCAAATAGGTCACTGGACAATTCTGAAAAAAATGAGAATATTCCTGGCATGATTCCAAACTCTTTTTGTCTCCTGCAATTTTTGTCCAAACATCCTTTTTTCGAGTAAAAAAATCGTAAAGTTTTAAAATTTTGACTTTTCCTCGCCCGATAACTTAAAAAAATGACAATTTCAGAAAAAAAATTTCGAACAAAAGCAGTCCATTTTTAGTTACACAATCCGAATTTACAATGAAATATAGGGGTTCCCAATTAAAAATCGAATTTGGCCTTGAATGACCTTAACCCTTCCATCCAAAGTCAAAATGACATACTGCCGAACTGCCCTCAATCAATTCTACAACTTTAGTTTAAAACATACTTTCGTGGAGTGCTTATTGCTCGATATTTGAAAGTTTCACGTTAAAAATATCACCCGGGTGATTAAACTTTCAAATATATCGAGTAATAAGTACTTTACGAAAAAATGTTTCAAACAATAGTTGTAGAATTGGACGGGGGCAGTAAGGCTGTATATTCAAGGTCAAATTCGGTTTTTTAATTAGTAACTCCTATATTTCACCTATATTTTTTCTTTCAGTTCTACTACTAATGTGCACACACATTTTGTAATTTTGCTTTTTTCTTTTGATGTTTAGGGGGGTCAGCGTGAGTATAAAACTCAATTTTCGGGGCTGATTCTGGGATGATTCCAAACTCTTTTTGCCTCTTGCAATTTTTATCCAAACCTTCTGTTTTTCGCGTAAAAAAATCGCAAAGCTCTAAAATCTTGATTTTTCCTCGCCGAATGGGCTTGTTCCATGATATTCTTTTTATATGGTTTTTATACTTTTTCATATAGTACTCGATATTCTCATTATACACTTAAAATTTCGTATTATTAACTTTTTCCGTTCTCGAGATATAAGGAGTTGAATTTAGTAATAGTTGCAAAAACCGAGCGCTCATTTGTGACGTCACTATACGCAAGTGACGTAAGAAAAATGGCTTTCTGAGACCTTTCAAAAACCTGAAAAGTCGAAAAACATGGAATTTTTAAACGCTGGTAACTAAATAAATACGTCGAGTGGAAGTTCGTTCTATGTGTCTACGAAAAGTAGAAGGTCGAAATGGAAAATTCGTTCTGGCAGGAGCGAGAGAAAATTGTAATTTTTTGACATTTCACCAAATTGTACTCCCCTACTGTCAAATAGTAAGCAAAACAAACAATAGTTCGAAAACACTTATAATTATAACCAATAAGGAGCATCAAGTCTATTGAGATCGCCGAGTCTATGCGTATAGTGACGTAGCGCCTGGCCACGCCCCATTTTCGCGAGATGGAAATTTGTAATAGTTTTTAAGATACTAAACGTGCGAATAAGATTCTGATTTTTTGCAGATCCATTAATTTATACTTGCACTTTCGATTTGTGAAATAAAAAAAATGCAGAACAAGCCCATTGCAGAATAAAAAATCGGACAAAAGTAGTCTATTTTTAGGTAGATAATCCGAATTTGCAATAAAATATAGGGTTTCTCATTTAGAAAACCGAATTTGACCTTGAATGAATTTAACCCTTCCACCTAATGTCAAAGGCCAACGTATCCCCATCCAATTCTACAATTTTTGTCTCTTTGTTTTTCGTAGATATTTGAAAGTTTCCTGTTAAAAGAATCATCCGGGTGATCATTTTAACCTGAAACTTTCAAATATCTCGAGTGATAAGCGCTCTATGAAAAATGTTTCAAACAAAATTTGTATGGGGGCATTTCGGCGGTATATCTTACTTTGACATTATGGGTTTAATAATTTTTCAAAATTGTCCGATGTCCTTTTTGATGTACTTGATCCATTTGCAACGTCCTAACACCTCCCAAAGAAGAGAAATTTAAAGAACGAGTAGAGAAAATTGTTCGCAATTAAATGGAGTATGAGAAACATCTGCTGTGTATTTTCAATAAAATCAATAGAAAAGAAGTTATAACCCTTAAATTATATTTTTCTTGAAAATTTTAGTTTGTTTTTAATTATAACGTTTTTATTTTCAATTTTACGGTAAGAAGTATCTAGACCAAGATTGTAGAGAATACAATTCTCTGCAAAAGAAAGATTTTTTTTGTGAGACTTTTCAATATGGCGGCCAAATGGGGGGGAGAGGAGGCTTTCAACCCCGAAAATCGAGTCTTGTACTCACACTGACCCTCCCTAAACGTCGAAAGAAGAAAATCTTGTCCTACCCAAAATGCATGGTCAATGTACCATTTCAATGGACTACAGGTGGACTTTACAAAAATTTCAATTAAATTTGCTCATATATTTCCAATCAACAACCATTATACACTAAATACAATATAAACTAAAAAGTTATTTCTTGCGATTATGCAGTATTCTTGAGGAATATTTCCCGCAAAATTTGGTACATTTTCCTAATAAAGAAAAGCTGATAAGAATTTGTGTAGTCAAAACATGTCATAGCATTTAAATACTTATTCAAGCATTTCATAATTTTGTTTTATTTCATTCTATAGCAAAGTAGCAAAAAGAATAACATAAACCTGTCATGTTCACTATATTCTATATTGCCAAATAAAAATGCGCACAAAGTCTTTTTAAGTCTCGCCCTGGTTAGCAGTTGTAAGCATGTCTCCTGCATGTCGCACCCTTCCTACGGAGTGCATTATTATACCAATTCTTCGGAAATACAAAACGAAGTATATTGCATTTAATCGGCACATTTCTAAAACCTGTAATATTGCTCATACGGAAAATAGTTTCACATCACTGTGTTGGTGATCGAATTCTGAACAACTTACAAAATGTCGGTCCGCCTGTCTGCCTGTCCGCCTGTCACGTTTCTTGTCAGCACGATAACTTAAGAACGAAATGTTGGATTGTAGTGAAATTTGGACGATAAGTTAGTTAGTTAATCAGTTAATAAAAAAAGTTACTAATTATTTAAAAAATTTACATTTATATATTTATATTATATAATATTGTGACATTGCAAAACCGGCTAATTAGGCAATAGTTCCTTATGCTTATCAACAGCAATAAATTTGTCATAAATACGATAAGATCCTGGACTAAGCTTTGGCTTGTTTACGTGTCCGAAAAATAATTTTCGCCTTATCTTAAAAGATAACTGAACAGACATGGTGGTACATTCCTGTAAATAATAACGAAGGTCTCGACGAATTAGGTTGAAAAAATTAACACATATAAAAAATACCCTTGTTATATGTGGTAATACCACTCCAAATTTTTATATAAAATCGCTAAATTTTCGAAAAACGACCACTTAAACTTAAATAAACTAATTAAAAAAAATTAAATAACATCCATCATCTTTTAGATATATGAGTCGAATGTGTCTGGCAGAGAACGCAATATGCATATTCTACCAGGAGGAAGAGGAAACCTCAGTCCATGTGCTATGCTATTGTGAGGTCCTAGCTACACTGAGATTTTCAGTACATGGTGAGGAAAAACCATGGGCTGACAGCTACACCAAGCGGCCTTTAGAAGACTGTGGAGTATGATACAAAAGACAAAGCTGGATAAAGAACTCTAAGGGAGACTAGAATTGAAGCGTCACAATAGATCCACAGTGGAATGCGCTGGTCAAAGCTAATCAGTTAGAACTTCTCTTCATATTCTTAACTATAAAAAAAAAACACATTTATTTGTAATAATTATGTGGTGAATATATGCCAGTAATAATACATTGAGAGTCGAGAAATTTTTTATATCAATTTGTTGATGGGTTATTGTTTAGGTTTACCAAGATTTTTTTTAATACTTACTATTTTTGAATAATTATCTTAAGCACACAATTATAGAATCTGGAACAAAAAGCAGAGCAGTTTCGACCAATTGCTTTTATAGTTTTAAGTATTTTAATACTATCGCTATTTGTGCCTGATTTCATGTTTGTGTGCAATTTTTAAAATATAAGACATTTGTTTTGGTGATTAACTAAACTAATTGATGTAAATCGAACAGTTTTGTGTTGTTATATGATCTATCTGGGACATAGTTGAGGTTTACTATACCGCATGCCCCCTTCTCTCCTTTAGTTTTGTAGATAATTGATTGAAATTTGGGATATACTACATTCGTAATAAGCGGCATTTTTTGGCATAAAATTGATTTTCTTTTCACTTCCGGTTTCGGCGGAAATGACACTAACTCAAGAGTTTTAAATGAAACAACCTATATATTATTGCATTTTTGAATTCTGCATAATTTTCTAAATCCAACGATGCCAAATAAGTGACATTTTAAACATTTTTTTTTTATAATAAAACTTTTAGTTTTCAATTTAAGTGTGCCATGATGGTTCAGATTTATTCTAAATGACCCGTGTAATGCTACAAAAATTGAAATGCCGTCAAAAACACTAAATTATGTGATTTATGAGCAAATTAAATTCACCAAAATTGTTTCTGGGGCAAAACTCAATTGTTTCAAATAGAACCATATAGGTACCATGGTACCATTTATAGTACTATAATAAGGAATTTATTCAGAGTCGTATTAAAATGTGCGATAAATACAAACAAAATTACAGCTAAAAGAAAATAAGAAAATACAATTTTATTCTAATTACCTTGTTACACATAAGGTGGTTTTGGAATACAAAAAATAAACACAAAACATTACAACAGTTGTTCAAAATGCTGTCCATTAACGACAATGCACTTCTGAACTCGCATAGCTGTTTATCGAAGAACGTTCGCCTATTGCTGGGCCGTTATGCTATTAATTACTCGTCTTACTTGTAGCTTCAGGTCTTCAGTTGTAACGGTGGTTGCATAGACAATATTTTTTAAATGACCCCAAACAAAGAAATCAAAGGGCGTGATCTTGGAAGCCACCTCACAGGACCATTCGTCGAAGTTACGTTTTCTCTGAATCTCCGTTGAAGGTAATCAATTACTATCCTTGAATTATGGGGAGGAGCGTCATCTTGTTAGAAATACATTCCCTGACCTAAATCTAAAGGTAACTCATCTAAAATGTCCTCAATCTAATTTTCCAGGAATCTCAAGTATCTGGCACCAGTCAGAGGTCCTTCAAATATTATTGGACCAATGATTCTACTACCGATTATTCCAACACAAACATTGAAACCGAACCGCACTTGAAAGTTACCCTCTCGTAATAAATTCTGATTTCCTTGTGACCAAAATTTTGTATTTTGTCGGTTAAATAATCCCAAATTTGTGAACCTTGACTCGCCCGAAAATAAAATCAGTCCAAAAAATCATTGTTTGGTTGTACGTTATTATACAATATCCAATTACAATATTCCATCCTAAGTTCGTAATCACTTTCGTACAAATGTTGGTGCAATTGGAATTTAAAAGATTTATAGTGGTATTTGTGCAAAATTCAGCTTATTGTTGGGTGACTGATGTTCAATTCAAACCCAACTTGCCTTAAAGAAACAGTCTTATCAACTTCTATTCGAGCCAAATCATTAATTTCCGTTCCTTCGTCAATAACGATGTATTTTTCGGGATCATTGTTGGGCTCTCTTCGGAATTGGTTTTCAACACGTTGAAAATAATTTTTCGCTGGGCATTGTCTATCAGGATATCGTCGGCTATAAAGGTCCATAGCTGCAATTGCATTTTTTTTACTTTCCTTATAAATAATTTTCCACTTTTTCATCTCTTGTATAAATTTGCGGCATTTTGAACACAATTAACAAGAATTTTAAACAATTTTTAAAGACAATGAAAACACCGTTAAACCAACAAATGTTTGACAAGCTAAATATTTGATTATTTTCAAAGCCACCTTAGTTATATCTTAACATTTAATTAGAACAAAATGGTATTTTCTTATTTTCTTTTAGCTGTAATTTTGTTTGTATTTGTCGCATATTTTAATACGACACATGAATAAATTCCTTATTAGTAGTAGGTACTAATAAATGGTACCACGGTACCGATATGGTTCCATTTGAAAAAAATTAGTTTTGCCCCAAAAACAATTTTGGTGAATTTTATTTGCTCATAAATTACGTAATTTAGTGTTTTAACGGGATTTCGACTTTTGTAGCATTACACGGGTTATTTGGAATATATCTGAATCTGCCATGACGATTCCGATTTATTCTAAATGACCTTAAATGGAAAACTAAAAATTATATTATAAAAAAATTTTTGAAATGTCACTTATTAGGCATCATAGGATTTAGAAAATTATGCAGAATTCGAAAATGCAATAATACACAGGGTGTTCCATTTAAAAATTCAAAGTTCCGGCGAAACCGGAAGTGAAAAAAATCAATTGCATATCAAAAAGTGCCGCTTATTATGATTGTAGTATATCCTAAATTTCAATCAATTATCTTCAAAACTAAAGGAGAAAAGGGGGTATACTATGATCCTGTTACACGCGGTATATGATTTTAATTATCCCATGTTAATATACTATACGTTAGGTAACATTAGACAAGATCGAAGTACAGAATTTTCAATTGTTCTCTATTACATTCTTTTTAAATACTTAAATATGGGTAGAAGATATCGCAACTTTATGCATTATTAACTTGCATGTTTCATTTCAACAGGCCATTCACAGCGACTCCAAAATTCTTAATTTTTTGTACAGGCATTATTTAGAAGTTTCCTTGATCATGATGCATGGAAATCGTATTACACATAGGCAATTTTTGTGGATAATTTGTAAATGGCATAAACTGCGCTTTCTGTTGATTTATAGTATCATAATTGCTTTCAATTTTCTGTTGCATGCATGACGAATCCTTACAGAAGATGGATGTATCCTCGACAAAACTAATAATATTCCGAAACTATTTATGTGGAACAGATCATTAACATACAGCATAAATAAAATGGGTCTTAGCATCGTGCCTTGTGGTACCCCATATTTTACAATTTTCTTTTTTACTAATAATGTTATCTAGTTTTACATATTGAGTTCTTAGTCAGATATCTTTTTAAGAGGTGGTGAGCAGGGACGCAATCAAAATCGTTCGCAAAGAATTTAATTTGTGTGATTTCTAATAATATCAGTACATAAACTGTTCAAGATCGCTACTCCACAATTCAATTTGTTCCTGTCACTTTTTAAGGCCAGTTTGGAGTGTAACTTTTTACAATTGGGATAAAATATGCTCTGTGTAGTTTCAATTTTCCCAAACATTTTGAGACAAAACCAGTAAACACTACCAGCGAATACAACATACAAATACATTTTCTTTTTTAAATCCCTCCCTCACTTATCGCAATAGGCGAGTAAAACACAAATAATGAAATATTAGTAAAAGTTTAAAGCTGTGACAGAAGCAATGAGACAAACAAAATTCTTTCCGCATTCATGTGATCACGGCGAACCTCAGTAAAATATATTTGATGCGGTACATAAATTTCTCATTTTATAACATAACTATTACAGATGCCGGTGAGAATAAGCGAGAGTTGTAAACATCGTTGTAGCGTTGAATGATACCTGTAAGTGGATAGTGGCATGTTGACCAAAAGCTGACTTTATGAATGCGATGCTGTAGGAGAGGCGAGGGGGAGTGGCACCCCGACGGGATAACTGACCGCGAGTGGACCAGGGCAACAGGCGCCAGCGAACGCACCGACCGAGACACAAAGAATCCCGCAAGTGTGGAGTAAATAATTTGAACGTGAGAGGTTATAAAGTAGGGTGATCGGACTGCTCCCTGCGGCTTTCCTGCGTGATAGATGATGCATCCGTAAAAATCTTCAGGATGTTTCGTTGCCAGTGCAAAAATATTTGAGAATGGTTTATTTATCCTATTAACCTATTCGGTTTAATCAAATATATCATGTTTAGTACCAGCTTTATTATAATTTTAAAGTAAAATGTTACTTGACTAAGTACACAAAAACATGATTTTCTAAAAACTTAAAAATCATATTTTGTAAATGGATTTGACCTATTTCTATATATCCCGAATGAATCATAAATGATATACAATTGAAAACTTAAGAAACAAGTGCAAACATACTTGGGACAACGCCCCCCAAAAAATAGGACAAAAGGCGATGTTTTGCAAATATCAAGAGAGTTGTTGGTTTAACGACAAACATATTAATAAAAAAATTATCATCTTAAATTACTTGTCATTTAAGATCAATTTCACGTCATTTGCACATAAATTGACCAAAAAACGTCCTACAAAAAATCTTAAAGTTTAAAACTGATTGAATTTCCTACAATTTCAATTTACCTTATTTATGTACAACTCGAACTGGCTAAGTTATGGCCAGATTTTGCAAAAAACTCTTTTATGAATATCGAAATTGTCCGCTTCAATTTGGTTAAAATAAAATTATAACATCCGTTTTGTAGTATTTACAATAAATTAATAGTAGTCATTTGGTGATTTCACTCCGGACTAATTCTATAGCCGTTTTAAATTCAAATATTATTGGATAGTTTGATTCAAAATAGATCACACATGATATATCAAAAAGGATTAAGGGTCCTTTTTCGTTGGGGGTGAGTTACACCAAAAGGGGCCGTTCATAAAATACGTTCGCAAATAAGTGGGAGAGAGGGGTATTGCTTAGCGTGACGAGATATGCCAAGGGGGCGGCGGGGGGTCTAAGGAAATGTGACGTTCGCAGTTCATCAATTTTATTTTAATTTTTTTCCTAACTTGGTAGTTTTTAAGTTTCAATAGTTTCAGATTGTATACACTTACTTATTTACTTATGTGGTCTGTGTGCTATTTTTAATCACAAGAAATCGTTTATAGGGGGTGGGCTAGCTTTTGTGATGTAATATGTGTTAGGGAGGTCTCTGAAAGTGTGACTTAGCGTGACGAAGGGAGACGGAGGGGTCCAAAAAGGTGAAATTCTGAGTGACGTATTTTATGGACGGCCCCCAAATTAAAGGTTTCGAAAAAAATAAAAAGTGACTATGGGAACGTGTAGATCGTCGAATTGTACCCCCAAGGAGACCCCCTAAATATTATTTTTGCTTTAATGCTCACCGAGTTACGGGAGATGAAAACGTTGATTTTTAAGCAAAAAACACTGATTTTTCAAAGGTGTTAAGCAAATTACCCAAAGAGAACCACATTTTCAAAAAAGCTGGTCATAACAAAAAAGTTAGTTTATGAAATAACAAAAATAACACAGGTTTACAAAAAAAAAAAAAATTGTCTGGATCTGAGGTCAGACCATACGTTTTTACGTATTTTTCGACGCTGAATTCGAATCTGTTTTTAGTTTTGCTCTATCGCGTCAGGATTTTGAGATATTCTAACCTAAAAGTTTATGTAGCTTTGAGATTTTTTTTTCTCAAGAAACCATGTATGGGATCTTAAGTACAAATGTTCCTCTTTAAATGCCGCAGAGTTTGCTCAAATATCTTTTTTTTTTTTCGCTGAGATACCGAATTTTTAAAATTGTCTGTTCGTATCATATCTTTCCCAATACATTTAATTAGTACGGAAACCTTATGGTCATTATTTAAATTGCAATATCTCGGAGAAAAAAAAAGATATTTGAGCAAACTCAACGGTATTTTAAAGGTGAAGACTTGTACTTTAAGATCTCACACATGGTTTCTTGAGAAAAAAATTTCTCAAAACTACATAACCTCAAATATGTCCCACTTTTAGGTTAGAATATCTCAAAATCCTGACGTGATAGAGCAAAACTAAAAACAGATTCGAATTCAGCGTCGAAAAATACATAAGAAACGTATGATCTGACCCCAGATCCAGAAAACTTTTTCCTTTTTGTTAACCTGTGTAATCTATGAAATAAACATTTGCTTAGGCACATCGTTGTTGGTGTATCTGAACGTAGCTCTGAAAAGGTTACGCTCTTCAAAGTCGAATTGAAAAAAATCCAAATCGTGTTTTTTGTTGGTCCTAACTATTATGAATATGCTGAAATTTTCTTGACCGTGATGGACGAATTATCAAAAAGGTTTTACACTTAATTACACTTATTTAGAAAATTTTTGAAAATATTTTTTGGTTAAAGGTGAATGTTACTAGAAAAAGATTTTGGCAATAAACTGAGGAAAATGCTGCTTTTGTTTTGTGTGTTTAATGTTAACTCAACGTTTCTTTTTTCTTTAAATTAACGCATTAAGATAAATGTAGAAAAACTGAGAACCTAAGTACTGTTTTGACCTATCTGACCACAAAGAGGTTTAAAATATCTTCAAAACGCTTTTCTGGATGAATTTTAGCTATAACTGCAAAGGAGATATAATCGAAATAAGGAGTGCGCCTCGTTACACCAAATTACGTTATTGCTCGTTTGGCGGCAAAATCTCACAATATCATCAATTGTAAAGGAGTAATCATAATTTGTATATTTTCTTCATATTCACGTCAATTTCTTAAGTCACTGGACATCGTATGCATGTATGTATTTGTATAAATGTATTAGTTTTAATGTTTAATAAATTGTAGCCGCTATTGATACGAAATAACGTAGCGAAACTCACTGCAGCACATAAGCGTCCTGAGATATTGAATAACAACCTACTCTAGGGCACAACTTGCAATATGTCACACCAGATACAAACTTTGGCTACGTAGCAGTTTTTACAATTTATTATCCACTGCCCAATAACGAGTGTTCTGTGATGACACAATCTTATTAGTTGTAAATGTGGTTTGTCAGTGAAGAGAATGTTTTTAATAAAATTCTGATCGTTCAAATATTTCCCTTGTAACCACAAACAATATTTTAGCCCTCTTGCCGATCGCCATCTTTTAAAGTGAGTACTTTCGGCTTAAATGCTTTTGTCTGATTATTTTTAGACAACGAAAAACAACAGCGAATACTAGATATCAGGTAATTTCTGAATGCTGTTATGATTCGTGCATCATCAGTGTATCTACTATTTAATATCTGATAATTTTCCGTCTATGCTTCCTAGTGTAAGTGTACCCAGTTTCATTAAAAAGTCTATTAATGTTGCATACGGTTTTTACTGCTACGAGTCTTCTTCGATTTGAATATCTTGCATTACAGACTCTGGTCGCATTCCCATACGAAATTCTATTTTCGCCAACTATCCGAATTAATTTAACTTTGTTAGCTACGGTAAGATATTTCATTTTAAATAAAAAACTGAATAACTATTTAAACAACAAGTAATGGCAGAAGTAAACTACAAGGCCATAAGCTTTCATTACTGATTAAGTGAAAATTGTTGTATACGGTTTCAAAAGTTACTAGATTTAAACAAGCAAACTGAACAGGGCCTGTATAAATTAAATTTCTTTGCGCTTTTGGGGAGTACGATGATATTTTTGACTATTGCTTCAAATTTGTAGTAAAAAATGTGAAGTAATTTTGTTTCTGACTTCACCTCGATCTGAGTTAGAGGCCATGAATCCTTAATAGAACGTCATATGTACCTGTCTATAAACTACTCCAGATAGTTTAACAAAATTTGCGCAAGGGTATTTTAAAGGATGTCTATAAGATGGTGGTAACGATATATTTATATAAAAAAATCCCTAATACGATTTACCTAAAACTGATCCCATTTTGATCCCACTGATCCCAGAAAAATAAGCTTTTACAATGGCCGCGTCAAAACACCTTAATTTTTTTCTGTAATTAAGTTTGGGATCTCCTTTATGCTTAAGAATTGGTCTGTCGGTGAAAAAATGTTTTTCACTACGACAGACTTCATTTTTAAGTCCGCGACCACATTAAAAAAAAACGTCATGGCGCTTAAAAATGAAGCTGACGGACAAATTTTTATACATAGAGGAGATCCTAAACTTCAGTTGTTTTTTTAAGGAGGTGTTATGAGATGCCAGTGAATGATCCTAACGTGTTGATGTTGCGCATTCAAAATTTAGTCTGACAAATTAATTAACAAAAATTGTCAGCCAGGCAAGTTGTAATAGATATAGATCAGTGCAGATACCTTTTAAAAAGGCAAAAAAATCATAAAAATTAATAACAGCATGAAAACTGTTGGAAAAGGAAGGAAATATAGCACAACCAATGGAAAAATAAATTAAAGTTGACGAGGTTGGACTGGGGTGGAAAATGGTTTTTCACGATTTTCAGTCAAACTAGACCTTCTATCGAAAAAAGTTAAATATAAAAATTGTATGTAATGAAAAGCTCTATAACTTTTGCATGAACCATTTTTTCACATAACCTAAAATTTTCCGAGAAAAATCGAGAAAATCGGTTTTTTCGTTTTTGATTTTTATCTCCCACAAAAAAAAATCTTTTGACGAAATTTGGTGGAAACTTACCTTTTTATGTCTCAAACACGCTGTAATTTTTTTGAATCAAAATATTTTTACATTTTATTGTGATTTTAAACCAAAAAGAGACCTCATTTTCACCCGAAAATACCCATGTGCTGGAAACAGTTTATTCAAAAAAAAAACAATGGTCTTTATTTTCGTTGAAACGTCTACTTTTAGATGGTGTAAAAAATAAACATTACTATGGGAGAATTTGCCAGGAAATGCGAAAAACTGAGAAAACTAGATTTTAAAAACTTATGTTTCAATCATTGTATACAAATTTTCGTTATTTATTAAAACTCACAGTTGGGAACCTTGAAACATGTAAGACATAATGTTACATTAAGAAATTAAGTAATTAGAAATCGTTGAAGTATGGGATTTGCAAAAAACATGCGAAAATAGTTAATTTTCCAAGTATTAAATATTAGGTTTGAAATGGTTTCAGTCAGAGAAAAGTGATTACTGCCATATTTTTTAATACAGAAACGTTGATTAATTAGATTCAAGTGACATTTTTTATGGAATAAAAAATCTGATAATGAAATTTTATACAGTATTTACATTTGAATTTACATAAAAATTTATACCGAAGATTGTAAACTGTAGAAATTAAATATTCATGAAAATTATTGCTATAATTTTTACAATATTTTTATTTACATTTATCACACTAATTAGAAATGCAATCAATGTCCAATAGTCTTCTTTAAATACTTCCTAGAAAAAAATTGATTTTGCTCAATTCAAATTTATTTCCACAAGCCAGGCTCAGGTAATATAAAAGATGTATGTTTACACTTCAAACAGTTTCAAGCACCAATCCTTCAAAAACATTGTAGCATATTTGCATTGTTTTTCTGGTTGCGATACAGTATCTGGATTTGCCGCAAATGAAAAAAAAAACAATAGTAAAATCATATTTCATCAAAATTTGTCTAGTTGGCCAATATTTTTTATAAAAAAGATGCAGACAAAAAAAGATATCGCTGAAAATGGATTGCAATTAATAAAGTCAATTTATAAATGTAAAAATCGAAAACACGGCTTAAAATGCACAAATTTATGTTCAAACTGCCATGGTTGTGAAAAATGCTCTAATATTGAAAAAGAAATCTACAAGGAAGTAAGTGATTCAGAAGAAATCAAAGACGATGAACCGATAAATATTAGGCAAAATATTGGATCTGAAGACGATGGCGGTATTGAAGATTTCAAAGATCCACCAGAATCCGAAAGTTTTATCGAATCTGACGATGAAGAACTGCCATCAAAGAGACAAAGACTAATGGAGACTTGATTGTATTAGTGTGATAAATGTAAATAAAAATATTGTAAAAATGATAGCAATAATTTTAGTGAATATTTAATTTGTACAGTTTACAATTTTAGGTATAAATTTTTATGTTTTAAATGTAAATACTATACAGGGTTGGGCAAATGTGTGGAAACGCTTGATTTCTGGCTAAACTATAAGTGCGATTGAAAAATACCCTTAACAAAAGTTTTTGTAGTATTTTTATTCTATTCAGTGATGTACTTTGATTTTCAACAGCTATCCTATTTTTCGAGATGTGACGTCATCGACAGTTTTTTTAAATGGATAACCCTGTAAATTTTTACATTTTCAGATAGACAATTTTTCATCAATTATAGTGATATAGGGTTTGGTGGGTGTGCGGCTTGTGGTTTTTTAAATATTAAATAAAATAATAAAATAAAGTGTAATAAATATTTATTAGTTAATGATAATTAAATTTCTTATTACAAAATATTGAGCACTTTAATATTGAGAAACGAAGAAAATATTCATAATAAATGTTCAAATTGGAAACCTTCAGCAGCCTGACAATATCCTATTCGATCAACGAAAGCTCTTAAAGAGTTTTGAATAGCATGCTGTGATATTTCTTGAACAGCCATCCTAATTCGATCTTCCAACTCTTCTAACGACTGAGGCTTGGTCCTATAGACAACGGATTTTAAATGACCCCAAAGAAAATAGCTAAAGGACTTAAATCTGGCGATCGCGGTGGCCATTCAATATGTCCTCTTCGACCTACCCATCTCTGTGGAAATATTTCATTAAGGTATTGACGCACGTCAACTCCATAATGAGGCGGAGCTCCATCTTGCTGATACCAAATTTCATCTGAGAGTCATTCAGCATTTGCCTGGTTTGGAAATAAACGATTTAATACTGGAATAATTTGCTCGCGTAAAAGTTGTAAATAAAGATTGGAGTTTAAATTTTCTCTAAGAAAGAATGGTCCGATGATGTGTCCTCTGATTATCCCCGCCCATACATTTAATTTTTGAGGGTATTGGGTGTGACTTTCTTCCATCCAATGAGGATTCTGATCAGCCCAGTAGCGACAGTTATGTCGATTTACAAAACCACTCAGGCAAAATGTCGCTTCATCGGAAAAGACTATATTATTGAAAAAGTTACCATTAATTTCAATTGTATCCATCATTTCCTGACAAAACTGCATCCTTCTATCAGGATCATCTTCATTTAATTCTTGTACTAAATGTATTTTATACGGATGAAATTTATTTTTGGACAATATCCTTCTTACTGATCTCTCGCTAATATTGTGATGTAAGGCTAGTTTTGGTACTGAAGTTTTTGGTTCTTCTTGTAGGCTAAGAAGAACATCAAGTGAAATATCTTCATTTGTAGCCGATTTACTTCGACCGGATTTTGGCCGATTTTTAACACTTCCCGTTTTGTGAAACTTTTGCACAACCTTTGAAACTGTTGATTTTGAAATATGAGAATTTCTATCAGGGAATGTTACATTAAAAATATCGCATGCATCTTGTAGAGATCTCTGCTTGTCTCCAAAACCAACCATCATTAACAACGTAATTCTTTCACGTTCAGTTAGTTCAGCCATAATTAAAAAACAATGTTAATATTTCACACCGAAACTCTCTAACAGTATTGACTGCAAGTGACAGTAATTCGAATGATTTGAGTTCGGTTAAAGAAAGTTTGCAAAAAGCATGGCAAGAAAAAAACGAATATTTTTTTATCAGATAGTCCTGTTGACAATAATTAAAATGTAAACAGCCATGTCTTTGCTTTACTATTTTATTTAATATTTAAAAAACCACAAGCCGCACACCCACCAAACCCTATATCACTATAATTGATGAAAAATTGTCTATCTGAAAATGTAAAAATATACAGGGTTATCCATTTTAAAAAACTGTCGATGACACATCTCGAAAAATAGGATAGCTGTTGAAAATCAAAGTACATCACTGAATAGAATAAAAATACTACAAAAACTTGAACTTGAACTTGAACCTAATTAATCAACTTTTTGTATTAAAAAATATGGTAGTAATCACTTTTTTCTGGCTGAAACCATTTCAAACCTAATATTTAATACTTGTAAAATTAACTATTTTCACATGTTTTTTGCAAACCCCATAATTCAACGATTTCTAATTACTTAATTTATTAATGTACCATTACGTCTTACATGTTTCAAGGATTTCAACTGTGAATTTTAATAAATAATGAAAGTTTTTAAACAATGATTGAAAAATAACTTTTTAAAATCTAGTTTTCTCAGTTTTTCGCATTTCCTGGCAAATTTTCCCATAGCAATGATTATTTTTTTACACCATCTAAAAGTAGACGTTTCAACGAAAATAAAGACCACTATTTTCTTTTAAAAAACTCTTTCCAGCATATGGGTATTTTCGGGTGAAAATGAGGTCTTTTTTTGGTTTAAAATTATAATAAAATGTAAAAATAAATATCTTGATTCAAAAAAATTACAGAGTGTTTGGGACAAAAGAGGGTAAGTTTCCACCAAATTTCGCGAAAAAAAAAAATTTTGTGGGAGATAAAAATTAAAAACGAAGAAACCCGGTTTTTTCGATTTCTCTCGGAAAATTTTAGCTTAGGTAAAAAAATTGTTCATACGAAAGTTATAGACATTTTCATTACCTACAATTTTGTATTTAACTTTTTTCGAGAGAAGGTCTAGTTTTGCTGGAAATCGTGAAAAACCATTTCCCACCCCGAAAAGTTCACCATTTCACCCTCGTAACTCGGGTCGACTTTAATTTACTTTTCCCGTTGGTTGCGCTATATTTCCTTCATTTTCTGCTGCTCTTTCTCCAAAAATTATTTGCACTGGTCTAATAGGAGAGATCTTAAACTTGCTTTTAAAACTAAAATCAAGGAGGTGTTATGAAGTGCAAGAAAATAATTTATAACAAAGATCTGTCAGAAGTTTATTAACAACAATTGTCAGACAGACAAAAATTCACAGATTTCGCAATCCTTGCAATCATCGGGACATTGGAAATGATAACACCATACATAAAACATAAAGATTTTCAACTTTTTCAACTTTTTCCGGACTCGGCTTCGTCCAGAAATAGCACGATCCACTACACCGCTGTATTTCCACCTTAAATGAAAACTGGTAACTTAACCCCTGTGATATATGCAACCTATGCTACATTTGCGTATATCAGCCGTTGCATATAAGCAGTCTCACTCGACCGCGACACTGCTGAATTTCCACCTTAAATGAAAACTGGCAACTTGACCCCCTGTGATATATGCAACCCATATTACATTTGCGTATATCAGCCGTTGCATATGATAGTCTCAGTCGACCGGGACACATTACTTTGAAATAAAGAGATATTATTATTGTCACTCAATTTGTACAACAGACTACCTATATCAGTTAGTTGCAATTCTAACAAATCACTTATTTGCAAGCTATTTGTAGCAAGCTGTACAACTTTTAGGTAATCTCCGGACACGGTAGGTAATGTAATTAGCAAGCGCAGCAGCCTAATCGATAGTAGCGCAGCCTTTTCGGCAACCGTGTACAAATTTTTACTTGAATAATATAGTCGTGCATTTTCAGTCTGTGACGTCAGACGCGGATGTTATGTAATAAATTTAAGTAATGGCAGGTCAAATTTTAATTCGCTACTTATTGATTAATCAGTAAACATTAAATTCAATCGCAAAATAAAACATCTGCCAAGGATATCTTCGAACAAAAATAATTTAGTGTCATTGTAAGTGTTGGCCAGTTTATTAGCATTTTCTAGCTCGAGCAGTGTATATGTAGATGAGCGTACAAATATGCGCAGTGGATTCATAAAAAATAAAATCGATTACAACAAATCTCAAGAGTAAGTGAGCTTACTGGTCTTCTCTCTGCTGTGCCGCGACACCGCTGTCTTTTGACCTTGAACAAAGACTGGTAACTCTACCCCATATACGAAAACATAAACATTTCCAATGTTAAAATGGTTCATTATTTGCCAGAAATTGCGTAAATTTCAAGCAGGTGTTTTGAAAAGGAGAATAATTTTTTTTAGCTGAATTCAAAAATTCATAAAAAATAACAATTAATAAATGTTTGCTAGTCTGGCAGGCGTAACATGATTTGCTACCATTTTCACTTTTTAAATTCGAGGTGTTCGACGAGGTACCTTTTTGTCACGGGAGCTCGATGTAAGTGTAGTGTGTAAGTAAGTAAGTTGGTGTTTGAGCAAAATTCTTTAGTTCCAGTACGGAATATTTATTATTTTGTATATTTCGAGTACAATAAGAGAAATTACCAGAGCACATTCCAAGTAAAAAAAAATCCCTTGTATGTAACTAATTACCAAATATTACTTTCGGTTAATATCTAACGGAGGAACTCTACTGAATACGAATTTAAAATCCCTAATAGAAAGGGAGTTGAAACATTATTATGCAACACAAAGTAGACGAAGGGAAACAGTCGTGGAAAACTCCCGGGAAATTTTCTTATCAGGATTGCATAAAGTGAAAAAGATCAGGAAAACTCCCGCAAGGGCTTTCACTATAAAGGAAATTACATAATGCACCTCTCTTATAACTGAACAAACTTCAAATGGCTCTTTTACGACTCCGCTGAAATAGACGATCATTTATTATAAAATCATCTATAGAAAAGCATTCATATTGAATATTTTTTCAATAATATGATAGAGATTATTTTTATTAAATGTACTTAAAATTATTACTAATTATACAAGAATATCTTAATGACCACATATTTATTTTCTACAAATATGTGTTGGGAATTCACTGCAAATGGTGCAAAATTATAGTCCCCATCGGAAGAACTTTTAATTAAAGATTGTTTTCGTAGGGAGCGTCAATTCACGCGCAGTTCAAATTGGTGTTTAGAAAGACGGCCACCTGCTTGCAGAAGATGGGCGCCGGATCTTAATCTGGTGCAATTCCGCCAAACTACACTTTTTACCGAAAGGATTTCAGGAAAAAGTTTAGTTCCTCAGCACACTACAACTCTTATTATTTTGTTTGCGTGATTTTCCAGGCAATATCTAATTTTCTAAGGACGTTAAAGCGTCGCGGCGCTGCTTTTCGTATTGATTAAGCTGTCCTGATGCCCGCCAAGTCTAAGTAATCAATAGCGATAGTCTACCCGAGCTTTCTGCATTCCTGCTACTCAACTTCCTGTTTTCCTCTAGGTAAACGTGACATGAAGGAAAAAGGCATCAAGGTAAAGGACTTCTGGGAACGATTTAATTAATGTTTAGGTGATAAATGGAGAGGTAACAGAAATGATTTCCTGAAATGATGTATTTTTATTGAAAAAGTTAAGAAATTTCAGGAAAATCATGTAAAAGCTCAGTTTTCAGGAAATTAATAATGGAATAGCAGAAGGCTGAGGAGGTAAGAAGCTGAAAGCTTTCCTGAAATTGGAGGAAAACTTCCGGAAAATGGGAAACTCTATCCGGGAAACATAAATAACACGGAAGCTTGGACAGCTTTTCTCCATTAAAATATTTATATTATATAGAGTTTACGTTTTGAAATAATGACAAATTGCAAATATTTATAACAATTTTATGATATGGCATATTATATAAAATTATTTAAAAAAAAACTATTTCATTAAAATAAATGCTACAATCAGCATACAAATTCCTACAATCATGAAAAAAATCTATTATAAAATTACAGAATTCAGAGTGAGAGGTACGTTTTATCGCTTAGTGCACATGGAATCTACTGTTAATAATAACTATTTAAGAAATATTTTTTTACAGAGGTAAAACTGTTAGCAATTTCAATATTAATTTATTGAAACTGAAAAATTATTCGTCGAGAAAGTAACTTTGAAAGAAATATGGTTTATAACTGGAGAGGAGAAATGGTATGAAACGTATCATTGAAGTTTTTAAACCTGATATGATATAGTCAACTAACCAAATGGAAAAGTAAATATAATGGATTCATCTGTTTTTTACACAGAATGTCATCATAGTACATTATTTAACGAGATCGAATCATCAAGTGCGCTATTACCATTATCGCAAGCTGACTATACAAACTACTATACCTTATCTATGATTACACAACACTAAATATTAATATAATAGTTTGATAACGTCCAAATTATTCAAACATGTCAAATCACCTTCCACCCCTCAATAATAATGGACCATTCTATTTTATTTTGAGTGTCACATCGATTGGACAGGCTAGGCATGAAGTTAAAGGTGATTGGTGTAAATATAAATCACTAGGGAGTTATAATAAATCACGCTATTTGTGTATGGATACTACTACATGTTCAAAAGCAGTTGATTAATTAATATACAGTCTGTCTATTTTACGAGGGCAACACCAAATATCTCGCTTAATATCTATTGTAGAAGAATAAAGTTAGAAACAGTTATCCCATTTTTTGTGAGCTGTATTTCAGTAAAAAGAAATTTGAAATCCATAGCCTACTTTATGAGATATATTACAAAAACCTGAAAAATAGGAAAACCACAAACGGTTATACCTTCCTTATTTGAGGAAATACGAAAAAAGTTAAAGGAATGAAAGTTGACGGCAAAGACAATAAGAATAATAACGTGTAACAAAAAAATCGAAAAATGCAGTTGGCTTTGACATACGCTATTGTGCAAAAATGAAAAATACATATCTCAAAGTAGGCCATGACGCCATTAATTCCGTTATTTTTTTCTCATTCCAACGATATAAAACATGTCACAAAAATTTTAACCGATAGTGTCAATATTTAATATTTTACGAATACCACAATTCATATAATTGAATCGTAATAATCAGCTGTGCCATAATTAGTGAAAAACAATGTATACAGTTATTAATAAATTTGACAGATTGTCACTGTTGTATGTTGTATGTTGCGTTGTCGAGTTCTAAGACAAATTTTATATCAGTAATTATGGTGTACACCAGTAATAACAAATTCGATATGATTAGCATTTATTGTCAGTGCAATTTTGACGCTGAGATGGCAGTCACGGTTTACGGAGATAGATTTCCAGATGCTCCGCAGCCAAATCGAACTATGTTTAGGAAGTTAGTTCAAAATCTAAAAACGCACGGTTCATTTTCAAAAAAAGTAGTAAGGCGAGCGCATGTTGCGGATAATGTAAGAAAAGTGAATAGAGTAATGAATTATGTTAACCAAAATGAGGAAACCTCTTTGAGACAAATTCAGAGAAACTGTCGCATAAAAAAAGTGCAAGAAAAATATTGAAAAAAAACGGATTTCGATGCTACAAAATGAGGAAAGTTCAACATTTAAATGAGGGAGATAAGCCAAGGAGAGTAAGATTTTGTAGATGGTTATTAAATAAGAAAAGGAATGACGCGCTGATATGCAGCAAAATTCTTTGGTCGGACGAATCAAATTTTTCTAATAATGGATTTTTCAATAGAAATATGCATTATCAGTGGACACGAGAAAATACACATTGGTGCAGAGAGACTGCTTTCCAAGAAAGATTTTCTACGAATGTTTGGTTGGGTCTTTTAGGGACTAAAGTAATTGGACCTTATTTTGATGATGGCAAATTAACCGCTCGTAGATACCTTAATTTCCTGCAAAACGAATTTCAAGATTTTCTTTATGAATTAACAGTGGCAGAAAGATTAAATTATTCATATTTTCAACAAGATGGGGCTCCACCTCACACTGCTGTAATATGTACAAATTATTTAAATTAAGTTATGCCAGATAGCTGGATAGGCACCTATGGACCCATTCTATGGCCAGCTCGATCATCAGATATTACTCCCTTGGATTTTTTCGTCTGGGGTTACATTAAAGACAAGGTATTTCAAACTGCCCCTGAAAATATTGAGGACATCAAAACCAGAATTCGAAACTCCTGAAATGCTCCAAAATGTAATGCGTGACGTGTCTCGTAGAGCACGTTTATGTGTCAGAATGCATGGTACACAATTTGAGCATTTGTAGTTATAAAAATAAATACACACAATTTCTTTTCAATATAGTAGTACTGTTATACATAGTTTTTCGTTTTTTTCTTTGGATGTTCGTTTTGTACTTGTATTTTTATTTATGAGATATTTATTGGTTTGTATTAAATTGTAATAAATAATTACGGAATTATAATTATTATAAGGTGAATTTTTACTATTATGGCACAGCTGATTGTTACGATTCAATTATATGAATTGTGGTATTCGTAAAATATTAAATATTGACACTATCGGTTAAAATTTCTGTGACATGTTTTATATCGTTGGAATGAGAAAAAAATTATGGAATTAATGGCGTCATGGCCTACTTTGAGATATGTATTTTTCATTTTTGCACAATAGCGTATGTCAAAGCCAACTGCATTTTTCGATTTTTTTGTTACACGTTATTATTCTTATTGTCTTTGCCGTCAACTTTCATTCCTTTAACTTTTTTCGTATCTCCTCAAATAAGGAAGCTATAACCGTTTGTGGTTTTCCTATTTTTCAGGTTTTTGTAATATATCTCATAAAGTAGGCTATGGATTTCAAATTTCTTTTTACTGAAATATAGCTCACAAAAAATGGGATAACTGTTTCTAAAACTTTATTCTTCTACAATAGATATTAAGCGAGATATTTGGTGTGGCCCTCGTAAAATAGACAGTCTGTATAATCTAATAAGAGCAGATAAATTAAGTTTAGTTCTAAGGAGATATTATAGTTTAGGAGCCGGCGTACAATTACCTGACACATTTGTAATAGTTACAGACATGATTACTCCTTCTCCAGAACAATTAAATGCAGCCGTCTATGTGCAACGACGCATTAAATCAATCTCTCTAAGTGAAATCAGAGAAGAAATTAAGATACTCAATCCAAAAATATCACCAGGACTCGATCTTATTACCGCTAAAATACTCAAAGAAGTACCAGAGGGAGGATTAAGACTACTTATGTATTTATACAATGCAATAATAAGATTAGAATATTGGCCCAAAGCACCAAAGATTGCACAAATAATTATGATGCCTAAGCCTGGTAAAGACGCTACCAACGTTACATCATATCGCCCAATAAGCTTGCTATCAACAATATCGAAATTGCTCGAGAAAATCATTCTTAAACGTATTAATACAGATATTAATACACAGGACTGGATGCCAGATCACTAATTTGGATTTAGGCAGCCACACTCCACGATTCAGTACTGTCACAGAATTGTAAACGTAACAAACAGATCCATGGAGAATAGTCAATACTGCACCGCTGTATTCCTAGATGTTAGCCAGGCTTTTGACAAAGTCTGGCATCCAGGTCTGCTGTTTAAAATCAAAAGGAACCTCCCCAATAAATACTTCAATCTACTGAAATCTTACCTAAATCAACGAGAATTCCCAACCAAAGTCAATGGAGAAACTTCCAACCGTTTTACTGTCCTTTCTGGGGTGCTCCAGGGAAGTATACTTGGCCCACTCTTGTATGTGTTATTTACATTTGACTTACCAACGTCTGAAGATATAACCACCAGTACATTCGCAGAGGACACAGCATTAATATCAACAAATGCAGACCCAAATACCGCATCACACAATCTTCAAGAACACTTGAGATCACTAGAAACCTGGTTAAAAAAAATGGAAGATAAAGGTAAATGAGTCGAAATCAAGTCACATAACTTTTACTCTTAGAAAAGAACGCTGTCCTACAGTCACTATTAATCTAGAGACGATACCTCAAGTAGACGCAGTAAAATACCTTGGACTTCACCTAGATAACAAACTAAATTGGAAGGAATATATAAATAAAAAGAAAAAACAAATAGATCTAAAAGTTATAGGAGAGCCCAATCAAAAATCCTCCGTATCATAACAGATGCACCATGGTATGTCTCTAACCATACATTACATACCGACTTGAACATTCCCTACATAAGAGAAGTTATCCAGGGCAAAATCCACCAGCATCACAATAAACTAGAAGTTCATACCAACCCACTACTAGAGACATTACTACAACCGATGCAAAACAGAAGACTGAAGAGAGGCTGGCCATAGATTTGAATAGACACTGAGGTAACTTCGTTGGATTTTCACCTCTTCAAGCCACCAGCCGCCATCTACAAACCCTTGCGCAAGACAACACATTAGCTAAAAGATGTATCTGATTGTTAATAAATAAATAAATTAAAAACACTTTACTAAGCATGGCTTAAAAGTAGACACATTGCAGGTTCAAAATGTCTGCTACTGTACCTCCACTAATTGGGATGTAAACCTGCCTCTGTACACATACATGTGCGTACTAGAACTGAAAATAGTTTATGTGCACACATATACACGCGCGCGCATGTACGCATGCAAGCACATGCCATAAGCGTCCAGAGAGACCGAAATGCGAAAGCTTCGACACGCCCAACACGTGATATCATTAGGTTGACTATTTCTTCTTTGCTCTAGCGTTTACTTCCAGTGAGATGGATAGCGCATAGGTTACGCTTTGACTTATGACGCGAAGGGTCCCGGGTTCAAATTTTTACGTCCGCAGAGTTTTTTTTTAATTCTGGAACGATTAATATATTTTTTTACAAATTATTTTCTGATTTCTTTAGGTTTTCCTTCTTTTTATAAAATAATTTCATTCTTTCGTGTGATATCTTTAGGTTAGGTTAGTAGGTTTTTATTTTGATATCTAATTGTTAACAATTATTAGCGCCGCAGGCAGTATTAGCGTCGCAGACAAAAAAATGGGGGGTGCGGGGGGTGTCCCCTCGCCTTTTTTCCACAAAATAACAGGAAATATTTCAATTTCTCCACTTGCATGAATTTATTACAAATTTACAAGGTAATGCGCATGCTCGAAGCTTTCGCATTTCGGTCTCTCTAGACGCTTGTAGCACATGCCTAGCCACATATAACCCACAGCATGCGTTTAGATGAGGAGAGAAAAAATGTTTGAAAACTTCATAGCAATAGTTATGGCAATCAGTGCAAAATAACAACAATAGCAACTCAAAAATGTATGTGCAATAACCATGATTTAATTCACATGTAAAGATCAGACATGGATACACGCTTCTCGGCCAGGGGTCTATCAGGGCATTTGAAGTTGACATTACTAAGTTGACCACGGATGACATGGGAAAAATGATATGGATGAACAATAAGAAATTGTAGACATTTAAAAATTATACATATATGTATATCGTCAAATATATCACGATTAAATGTTCATTAGATATTACAACTCATTTTCATTAAAAAGACATGCAATAAGTTGTAAATCTCACAGTTGTCAGAGCTAAGGATATTTGAGATCCAGATCGGGCGTCAATTAGTTGTAACACTAACATATTTGATTCATTGATGGACAATGGACAATCAAACAAAATGTCATTTAAGTCCTCGTTTTCTGCTCCAGACAAAAACAGTGTGCTGTTTGTAAAATATCAATTTTGTGTAGGTGTGAGAGAAATCTGCCTTGGTTTAATTTCATACTGCTAATAGTCGCAATAAATCTTCTATTACGAGTAGCGTCCAAATGATACCACGGTGTACGTGGTATGTTGTCCCGAACTTGAAAATAGAATGCCCCACTTCGGTTTCCATATTGTTGCCAGTGAATATTCCACTAACAACTGCATGCATATCTTTAGGGTTAACTGTCTTTTCTTGGTAGCTGTTGTCATGATTAGCTTGCTTTGCTATAAGATCTGCAACGTTATTACCTTCAATATTACCATAGCCATTAACCCAAATAAAACGTATAGATATCTAATTTGAAGCAGCTGTTAGTGTATCCAAAGGTTTTAAAATAAAAATGTTATTACTTTGGTGAAAGTAAGGTTGTTTAAAACAAGTAATACCGACATCGAGTAAGTAGCAATATTATTAGATATGCTCCAATCGATAGCATGGTAAATAGCAGCCGCTTCAGCTGAGAATATGGTAGGATGTTCATTTAAAATTACAAGACGGGACATAGAAAGCACCAAAGACGTTTGAAATGATTAGGAGCCATCCGTAAAGATCATTTCTGATATATTATTATTAATCCTGAAGATACATTCATAGTTTGCAAAATAGTCAGTCAGGGTTGTGTTCTCTAACTAATCCTCTTTAACATCCATAGTGAACACATGGTCCAATGTGTGCTTGAGGGCTGGAAGTAGATGTACTCGAGATAATATAATATATTTATTTTATTATACTATGATACATGTCAGATGGTATATAGATTTAGCGTCCATTCACGGAACAGAATGGTGGTGGTAGGCGGAGATAGAGTTCCTATCTGTTAAAAATAAAGGAATAGCAGCCACACAACATCAAAATAAAAGCGCAATTCACGTCTTTTTATAACAAATACTTTTCTATCTAAACAAATAGAATATAATTATTTTATTAAGAGGATGTGGATGTGGCTTATGTTTTTCAAGCATGCAGAGAAATCAAAAACAAAACCGTCTTTCATCTTTTGGTGCAGTAGTTTGTGTGTCCGTCGTGATCAGCAGTCGAAGTATTCTGTTCTGAGTCACTTATAGACGTGCATTTCGTGTTGAAATGACGTTCCATGCTACGCAGGCATATGTCATTAGAGGTCTGAAAATTATCTTGTACAGTGTTTGTTGTCGATTGTTAATTTACTGAGTCTATTTACTAAAGGGTACAGATTGGTTAGAGTCGCGTACGTCCTGTTTATCATATTTGTAATGCGAGAGGCGAAACTCAGCCTCTTATCTAGGGTAACTTCCAGACATTTGAGATATTTGAGTTCCACTCCTCAATCGCTTGGTCTTGTATTTCGAGTTTCGTAATCGTTCGTATGTTGTGGAATGTTATTGTTCCAGTCTATTGTGTGTTAATTTTTACATTCCATTTCTGGAAAAAATCTAAAGAGTTTATTTTGATTGCCGGACCTTTGGGCAGCTGTCTATGCATAGAAAGACTGCCCCCGTAAAGCACGGTTATCATCTGCATAAAGGAGTTGATTAGTAGGTGGCGTGTGAGGGGATGTAGGGGGTGAAGAGATGATATCCCTAGTTGTAGCAATCCAGGAAGAGCTGATACACCTGCTGGACAGGTTTCAGACAATAACCTCTCACTTTAATATAAATTACAACAAAACACATTATGATTATATACATTCAGGTCTATTCTGTAACATTTTTGTTCAGCTTTAACGGCAAGGTCACTGTTAAAATAATTAGTGGAATGAAGTCAGTGGTATTCTGTATACTTTTTTTAAGGTTAAATTTAACCAACATCGTTTAAAATTAGAGGCGACTTTGGACCTGCCACTAAAATTTAACGGTACTGTTAAAGAGGCAAAAACACCCTATTTTATTTTTTGGTTCATAAAATTTTGTATATCATTCAGTAAATGACACTTTATTTAAGAACGTGGCAGGACCATTCAAAATACAGAAACAAAATATTTAATCTAAACTTTGAATTGATTTGCCGACCGAAAAATTTTTATTTGCATAACTCCGAAGACAACATAATCAGACATTTTTTGACTTTTCACTAGAATAAAATGTTTGTCAATGAGTTTGAGATTCTTTTGATGACCCATTTTCTCATTTATATCCAGTATTTTTTTTTCCGCCTTCAAATAATCGTGATCATAACCTCAAATAGAAGCGCGGGTTCTGTTTGACGATAATTTAATGCGGAAGGTATTCATTTTTTTCTGCGTGTATTATATATTTTGTGGGATTATTGTCTGGCTTAACTTAATACTCTACCCATTGTCTTAACTACTCTCATTCAAAGACTTCCCTGCTCTCATTAGGTTTGTTTTTAATTTGACCTTGAGCATATAAGGGAAAGAAATAACCGGTCGTTAAAAACTATGACTTTAACAGGTCCGTTAAATGGTCGCATACAGAATAGAAAAATCAGTTATTTATTTAGCATTCCGTTAAAATTAAAATTTTAACAGGTCGTTTATTTTTAACCAAAAAATTACAGAATAGACCTGATTATAGGCCTAAATATGTTAAGGCTAGATAATTGTTTTTTTTTTTTTTTCGAAAGTAGTTTGGCTTTCGAAAACCTGTTCGATTAGCCACAGAAATCTAGACAATTGTGAGGTAGCAGATAGTAAACAATATTGCATACCTATCTTGCAGCCTTTATAGATAATATTGACAACTGTGGTTATGAAAATCGGAGAAGAATATAGATGGCAAGATCGGTAACGCACCAGTTGAGCAAAATTTCAGTTCTAACTGCAATGAGTGTAATGGAAGATTAAATGGACATGTTTCTAGTTCCGATTTGATAGTGGATTTAGAGCAAATATCGCTAAAAATACTGAATCGATAAAAAATGGTCTAGTTCCTCGATTGTTTAATGTTCTTTTACATACGCATATAGTGATTTAAAAATAGTGATGGTCAGTAGCTAGGATAGAATATACTTGTATAAATTGAGATATGTTAATCAATGTAATTACTTTATCCTAAAAAAGACCAATCAGAGAAACATCACGTAATAACTGCAAACACTCCACTATGCAATTATCGATAATTGCACAGTATAGTATACAATTATGGGTAAACTCCATTGCGGTAATAAAATGGTTTGTGTTGGTTACATTTAGTCAATGTTTGTATATTTTATATACAATTATACTACATTAGCAAAATTATTAAATAATGTTTGTTTAAATTTAAAAAAACATAACTAAAGTCTATCTGGAAATGAAAGAGAGTACTTAATAAATCCCTCAGACCAAGACCAGCCATAGGTGTACCTTTTCATAATTATGAAAACTGTATTGATTATTTCTAATGATTTATTAAATTAGAAAAAGATTCATTTCCACTAATTTTTACGTTATATTTATGTTAATCGAACCAATGCTGTTTCCATGGTTGTAAGTACAACAGAAGAGCTGCACTAGTATCGAGAAAGTGAGTGATCTATTTTATTAGATTGTCGTAAAAGTTACTGTAAGATACATTATTTTATAGATGTTTTATAGGAATTGCTTAATAATTTAATTATCTGAAAAAAGTATTTTATAGAGGAAAGTCATCTTAATTAAAAGGCTAGCGATTGCGATGGTAAACATGACAAGATATGCAAAGTTAAAATACCAAATGTAGATTAGAATTTATGGAGTTAGAAACGGCCTAATTATACAATTATGACCACTAAAACAAATTAATGTAAGTTTCAATGCAAAAAAAGTCAAATTCATACAATCGATTTCTATAACATTTAAAAAATAATTAGAAATCATCCATAAATGTGGGACATGCTAAAAATGAATTAAAAAACAAGGCCATAGTTCATAGAAAAATTTCAGTTGCTGTAAGCCATAACAAGTTTCTGAAATAATTAAATAATTATTACAATGCCATATGCTTTTAAGATCAAAAATACTTCTATACATGTAAGAAATCATTGTATTTTATTAGCATGTCTAAATGCAGCATTTTTTTTATAACGACTACTTAAAAGCTCTTATATATTTATAACGGCTACTTAGAAGCTCTTTTATAGAAACAATGCAACAAACAGTGAAATGTGTTAAACAGAGTAAGTAAATGAAAGTTTAATGAAACTGTTATATAGTGACGCTACTGAATGCTTGCAGAAGACTGCAGAAGACCTGCAGAAATGTACACATAACTACTTTGTAATGGTTTCAACAAGCTGTACAAAATGTCAACAGCGACTGATATATTTTATAATTTTGCATTTATAGCTGCTGTAAAAACGTTTTGAGAGTGTTCCTGAGAGAAACGTTGTTTTATAAAATTTGTGTCAGAAACATTTCTACAACTGTTATAAAATATCAAATTGTTAGTTGGGGGACGTACTGCTGACCTTAAAGAAAATAAAAATTATATTCGTTAGTACAATGTTTAACTACAAAATATAATAAGTAGGTAACTAAAATCGTCTATTCAAAAAAATATAATCATGTTTTCAGAACAGCTCAGAGAGGACGCATAAAACAGTTCGCAGATAAAATATGCTACACTTTCTTAATTTACTTGTTTAAGTTTAGTAATTTGTTTGTTCACTCACTGTGTTCTAATTTTAGATTTCTGTCAAATGACTTGTCACATATGCAATCTTATGTCTGAAGTAGTTAAAATTAAAAAAAAAGAATAAAAAAGGTAAAATTAGATTATTTTGGTGACAGATGTAAATTATTAAAACTTTTACGTGTGAAATCAGATGAGACATTAAAATAACATGATTTTCCAATTAAACCTTAGCTAGAAGTCTTTCTGGGATAATTTAAATCTCAGTTAATATATTAAATATTTGTTTATGCAGAGTGAAATTTTGTAACTTGTTATTTTTCTTAAAGTGACAGTTATGTATTTCTATGTACACAAACGCACGTCGAACTCCAAATTTAATATGCTCAACCTTCCTTTTATTCTTGATTTTTCTGTTAGTACGTTTTACATTCCAAACATTTAAGTGTACACTGTGCAATTGACTGTAAATGTGAGAATTGGAAAAGAATGCAGTGCTTGTTTGGCTACTTCTGGCCTGTGGATGGACGCATTGAATGTAGATTTGGGCTGGGCGATTCTTGGAAGGCGTCAAAGCTGCCGCGTTTACCTCCACCAAACACGAGCACCTTCAGCGGTCCCTGCTCGCAACCAACAAGTGCGTCCACGTATACAACCGATGATATCACATGGTCGGATTTGCATAAGATTTCTTCAGAAAAATAAATAAGTGATACGGCGTTTTAGCGGGTATTAAAAATGGACGATATAATATTATTTTGTGATAGTATTAATAATTAACTGATGAAAATTCACTGTAGTACAGAAAGTAGATTTCGATGAATTCCACTTACCTATTGCATTAAAACTGTTTGAAGTCAAAGGATTTTTTTTAACTGCTTTCGAAAAAAAGTGTAAAGTCGGTCAAAAATATTGTCGCTTTCATTATTGTACCTATTTGATTTAATCGAGTGAATACAGACTGTCCATTATACCAGGACCCTCGAGAATATCTCGCTTGATATCGATCCAGCAAAAAGGCTATTTCTACAAAATTTCTGCCGATTTTTATAAGCCATAAAATGGTTTAAAGATATTTGAAATCCATGGCCTACTTTAAGAGTTATGACGGAAAATCCCGAAAATGCGAAATGTGTCTATGTCATATATCTTGGTTATTTTAAGAGATACGTAAAAACTTCTAAAAAGATTAGGGTCTATTAAGGTGGTATTTTTCAAGTTTTCTTAGAACCGCTGGATAATGAGATATACTCTTTAGGATATAAAAAAATACATACAGGGTGTTCCTTAAGGAGGTGCTAATATTTCAGGATGTGATTTTTTAGGTCACTTTATGAACAAAAGTTCATATGAACATATGTTCGCAACTGCTTAAATTTTTCACTACAGGGTTACATTTTGTTTTCTTTAATCGTTATGTTTTAATATCTCAGAAAGTACTTTAGATATTATTTTCCATTTTGGTATGTGTTAATAGGATATAAAATCACATATTCTAGTTGGAAGAGTTATTTTATCGCTCCACCAGTGGCGCCACTGCGAATAGGTCCTTTGATATTTTTTACCAAAAAAGTGGTAGGCCACTAACATTTTTCCATGCGGACATTTTCCTGATTAGCCTAGTCAATTTTACAAGAAACCGGTTTCTTGAGTATTTCTTGTCAGACGCACAGTTCCTGATTAAAACAATTAAATTCTAATTGAAACTAAATACGGACACGAGCGATAAAATAACTTTTGTAACTAAAATATGTGGTTTTATATCCTATTAACACATACCTAAATTGAAAATAATATCCAAAGTATTTTCTGAGACAATAAAAAATAATGATTAAAAAAAAATCAACACCCTCTAGCAAAACAGTTAGGCCATTGCGGACATTGTGTTCATATGAACTTTTCCTCAAAATTACCTAAGGAATCACACCCTGAAATATTAGCCGGACATTAAGCAACATATGAAACAAATGGGCAATGACATTAAACAGAGATTTTTTCCCATTTCAACAATGTATCACATGCGATATGTATTGATTAGAACTAAGCAAATAAGTAGATCGGTAAAAAAAATTTTTTAAATAAGATCGTATAGTATTGCTATTGTCAATTGAGAAATTGAGTCTAAACCTTCTTAAAATATTTTTGCTTTGCGACTTCGCAAATTGAAAAAGAAAGTTTGAGACAAATCGATTTTCCTTCGCAATTTCGCTGTTCCTCTTTCTTCATTGGAATACGAGTTACACAACCAGAGATAATTAAGAAAAACTGAAAAAAAAAACACGATTTTGAATACTCCTTTGTTTAAGCAAAAGCTTTTCACTACACAGATTTAATAAAAAATAGTCTAGTATCATAGGGTCCGCTCGCGTCGATATCCTGCTAAATTTGAAAACTCTTTATTTTATGATTACTTAGGTCTACTGGATCATCGAATGGCATGTTGGTATTTCTGAAAATGGATTTTTCTCCAGTAACATACAAATCAAAATGGCGGATAGGGCGATTTGAAAAAAAATCCTATCTCCCATCGCATTTGTCCGATCCTTTATTTCAAAAAAAAGTAATACTTCAAAAGCATATGTTTTAACTACAAAAAATACAAGATCTAAGAATATTTTAATATTTAACTGAAAATTTTGCAAAAAAAGTAAAATTTTGTTTTCTAACTGTTTTGAAAAACAATAAGTTATACAGGGTGTTGCATCATGAGAGGGACATAGCTTAATAGGAGGTAGAGAACATCAGTGGTAACCGGAACCTCCCATAGAAATGTCTCATTAGGCCTTCACTACGAAATTACAGGGTGTTAATAATTTTTGGGCAAACCTGTTTTTTGTCATAACTTTGACAGGAAATGAAATAACGGATTCATATTTGATACGGCTAATGTACAAACGAGCCCCAAGAGGTACATGTATAAAAAAAATTTTATCCAGGTCCGGACTCACTATAATTTATGTTTCTTGTTTGCATCAATAAAACATCACCCTGTATATATTTTTTTGAAATTTCGATACGATATTCGAAAAGAGCAAGAAAAAACAAACAAAATGGCCTATTTCATTTTTTTGTTACACCTTCGTGGTTATTTAAATACGTTGTTAAATGTGCAAGAAAATGGATTACAGAACCCTATTAAATGAGAGGCACGTGAAATAAATAGTTTTATAACTAAAATTTGCAAAAATTCTATTGAGCCTAGGTGGTCTGGGTGAATCCTAATTCCGGCACGTTTTAAAGGTCCATTTTGGTGAAAAACTGTGGTCCTAATAAGTAATCGGGTATGAAATAACAAAATTTTTAATCAATCACAGTAGGCTTGTTCAAAGAATAAAAGTGACAGATAATTTAAACCATTTAGGCCTAAGCAACCAGTTACTTTGATCAAGAAAATCATCAACATTTTATACTTAATAAAAATTGGAAGAGAACAAACTAAAATCTAAATAAATAAAATATTTTCCATTCAATTAACAATAAATAACAAAACAATAACTAAATGTGTTTAAAAATAAAACGTAATTGACACTAAAGTAAATTTTCAAAATGTCCTCCCCCAAATTCTGTGCATTTTCTTGCGCGTTTAGAAAGGTCACCAATTGCTCGACGTATCATTTCTGGATTATTCCGTATTTCGTCGCAGGTTGTAACGATGCGCTGGATTAAATGTTGTCTACTTTCAATTTCAATGCTATAAACCTCGTTTTTTAAGTGGCCCCATAAAAAGTAATCACAAGGGCTACAATCAGGAGATCTTGGTGGCCATTCATGTGGACCCCCGCGTCCAATCCATCTATTAGGATACACATTGTTTAAGTGTTCTCTTACTTGAAGGTTAAAATGTGGTGGGGCCCCATCATGCTGAAACAACATGCCTCTTATACCGATATTTTCTAACATATTCGGTAAAATGTTTTGAAGAAAATCAAAGTAAATTTCACCATTCAATCTTTCTTCAAAAAAATGTGGCCCTATCAAATGTCTATTCACAAGTCCGACCCAAACATTTACAGAAAACCTGTGTTGCGAACGGCGTTGGCGTACCGCATGTGGGTTTTCCTGTGCCCATTTATGATTATTTCGTGATTTGTTTACTCCATCCCTTGTATTATGTCAGCATATTCCCCGTTTGTAAATTTTACTGGCATAGTTAAAATATTTTCACTAACTAAATGCGGATTATTGACACATTAAATTACTAACAAACAATTATTCAACTGTTTAGGAGATTTCTTTTTATTATCTGTCACTTTGAACAAGCCTACTGTGATTGATTAAAAATTTTGTTATTTCATACCCGATTACTTATTAGGACCACAGTTTTTTACCAAAATGGACCTTTAAAACGTGCCGGAATTAGGATTCACCCAGACCACCTAGGCTCAATAGAATTTTTGCAAATTTTAGTTATAAAACTATTTATTTCACGTGCCTCTCATTTAATAGGGTTCTGTAATCCATTTTCTTGCACATTTAACAACGTATTTAAATAACCACGAAGGTGTAACAAAAAAATGAAATAGGCCATTTTGTTTGTTTTTTCTTGCTCTTTTCGAATATCGTATCGAAATTTCAAAAAAATATATACAGGGTGATGTTTTATTGATGCGAAGAAGAAACATAAATTATGGTGAGTCCGGACCTGGATATATTTTTTTTATACATGTACCTCTTGGGGCTCGTTTGTACATTAGCCGTACCAAATATGAATCCGTTATTTCATTTCCTGTCAAAGTTATGACAAAAAACAGGTTTGGCCAAAAATTATTTAACACCCTGTAATTTCGTAGTGAAGGCCCAATGAGACATTTCTATGGGAGGTTCCGGTTACCACTGATGTTCTCTACCTCCTATTAAGCTATGTCCCTCTCATGATGCAACACCCTGTATATCAGGTTTAAACAAAAAACGTGCAGAATTTAATGCTGAATGCAACGATATATAGTTGAATGAGTACTGGTCAAACAATAATGCTCTAAAATTTAAAAATCATGGCGCGCTACAGGTATTGTGGAAGAATATTGCGGTGCGCAAGGTGAGTTTGGTCGGGCACACAGTTAATTAATTGGATACTTATACGATAATATAGCTTCTCTAAGTTAAACATTGCATTCAGGCCTTGTCAGAAATGTTTAAATTTTTTAGGGGCAAAGACTTACAGCTTTTTCAAAACGGTGGATTAAATAAATGTGTTTTTATTATTAATATCATAACATTTAAAATAATAGTTTGACCTAATCTTATATAATCTAACGACCTAAATTGCATTTTTAATTGTCTTCTTCGACTTAAAATAATTCTTAACTTATCTGCATGTCATCATCTTCTAAAAAATAGTTTTGGTTATTCGCAATATGTTAAAGTAAAAATGCCACAATTTACCTGATTCATCTTCATATACTTTCATGATCGATGGAGTTACTACATCTAGGGTATTTGCACAAAAAAGTTTCCTGCAGAACACTGACAGACTTCTGTGGAAACTATTAAATTTTTGTTCAGGAACATACCTACCATTTTTCGCCTTCTTGCAGCTAGATTTGACAAGGTTAGTTTTACATCTCTTGAGGCGTGTGGGTTAAGCATGGAGACTGGTTCTAAATATTTGTGACTTTTTGCAATATAAAATAACAATCAACCCCAAACCCATCAACTGTGGGTGGTAGATTATCTCCTTCTTGATTTTTGGTGGAAACACCAGTCAGTTACCTTCTTTATTCATTCATTTTTATAGGTCAAACATACTAATTCGTGGAAATTGTCTTCAAGTATGTGGAAGTTGTGTTCAGAGTTCCCAACAATGCAAGCGATTTCAGTATTGCTGATAATTCCTACAGATTCAAAAAGACTTTGGTGCAAAATTCTTCGCTAATTCCTGAGAATCTGCCGGTTATATCTGTCCCAGCAAAGGTATGGAAAAATTTAATGATGCATGAGTCCGATACTTAATGATTTGACGACTTTTCCTTTATCTATTTCTTTTTCAGTTTTTCCTCGACTGGTTGCCATTACGACTTTCTTTGGTAATTGCTCATAAGAACTAACCAGAAGCACAAACACATCTGTATAGGGAACGTGAACAGATATTTATGTCTCTTACATATTGTTGAGTTACACGAAGTATTAGAATAGTATCAGCTTCTTCATTATTGTCTGCTATGTTTATCAGCGCGATATATGAAGTTACAACATGCTTAAATCTTTCTCAATTCCGAAATTTCTTGGCGAGGTATTCAATGAGTTTTTGTTTTTATATTGGATAAAAAATCATTAAGGGGAATATTTTTTATTAATGATCCACTTGAGATACCATAAGATGCGCCAGAGTATTGTTGACATCTTTTTGAGTTTGTGCTGTTCTTTAGCATTTCCTGTCCTACATATTAGCAACAAAAGACTCGTTGTCTAAGATTCAATCTTAGACAACCAGTTCTTAATTGCTAACATGTCCTTGCATGATTTTTTACAACTGGTTTTTGATACACAAAACATGTTCTAAAATTAAGTTCCATTAGTATACTCTTCGCAAATGCAAAACGAAGAGTATATCGACACATTTCAAAAACCGATAATATCGCTCGTAGAAAAAAAATTCATATCACTATATTGGTGATCAAATTCTGAACAACTTTCAAGATGCCCGTTCATCCGTCCGCCCGTTTCTCCGTCAGTTTTTTTGTAAGCACAATAACTTAAGAACGAAAAGTCCGATTGTATTAAAATTTGGACAGTAAGTTAGTGTTAGCTAGAGGAAGAACCCTATTGTTTTTTTAACAAAATCGATTAATAAATAAAAAAGTTATTATTTATTTTATTCTTAAAAAAACCTCTCTTTAATATTTTGTAATTATATTAAATGTCTAAAACAATATTACTTACGATAAAGTTGCGGAGAGTATTCTATAGAATGTGCAACAATTATGTCAATAGTGTAAACAATAACAGATCGTAACACGCGATATTCAAGAAAAACCATATATACCTATACTAATTGAAATGGGTCGACTCAATGGTGCTCATCATATTTTTGCACATTTATAGGGTTATTTTTCAATCAATATCTATAAATTTGTATATCGTTGGATTCAGCATAAAATTTTGCACATTTTTGTTTGAAATTTAATTTCATGTGGCCTGTTGTTTTCAAGATAAAAAATGATAAACGACATTAAGAAATACAAATTTTAGTTTTTTTTGGGAATATTCCACTAGGTATTAAATATTTTTAACTCTAATATTTTTTTCGTAAATTATATTTCTTTGTAAACATTTTATTTTTCTGAAATTGAAAATTGGTCCATTATTACCGAAGATATGATTTTTTGAAGAATCTGCTCAGTCGCCATCTTGAATTGTGGATTACTGGAGAAAAATCCATTTTCACAAATGCTAACAAGGCATCTGGTGATTCCGTTGGCCTATATTTTCATAAATAAAGCAAGACATCGACGCAAGCGGTCGTTTTTGAGCCCTATGATAATAGACTAAAACTCTTTACTACACTTTTTGTAATGTTTACAAGTTCCAATAAAGAAATTGCTAAGACAGTTCCCTAAATATTTTAGTTTTACTCCACTATCATTATAATACTAGAAATCAAGTGTTCCCCAACCACATAATGGAATGCAATGTAAGATCCATTCAGTACAATGATTTATCTAAAATCTAGAAACTGATAAGAATATTTTATTCGGTTCAATTAAATAAAAATGTTGGATAACCCATCATTCAATATTTTTGCTTGTTTCTACAATAAACCCATAATTATAGCATAATAGCAATCTCCTGTATTCTCATAAATTAGGTGTCTTTCCTGCGAAATTTCGTAGGCGTTACAGAGTATGCAAATATAAACAGACATGTAATAAAATAATAATTTATGTGCGAATATTAATTATCATTTAACATCAGTGAGGTATGAAATTAGAACGTTCGATGATGACTTATCTACTAACAGGATGTTAAACACCCTTTCCACACAAAGGTGTTATAATTTTTGCCTTATTATTGGTATTAGCATTCATAGTTATTTTTTTCGTCTGCAAGTTCCACCTGCATACATAATTTATTTAACACTATTAGGCTAGGCAATAAAGCTCAAGAAACAGTAAAACCTCCTACTTCTCGAGGTTTTCATCGATTGTCCTGAATCCATCTGTAATGTGTTCCAGAAAGGGTAAAGGTAAAATTTAAAAAATTAACACGCCTCCCCTAACTAAGCATTATAAAAATTCGAAATTAACGAATTTAATCGTCAAGCCGCTTATACATACATTTTTTTGGGTCGGGGAATAGAATCTGAGGTTAAATTACAAATATAACAAACAGGTGACTTCGAAATGGTCATGTCTACTCCTATCCAGGAGATGAAAATCTATAAAAAAATCCTATGCATAAAATCATTTCATAAAAAAATGCATCAAATTTAATTTCTAAATATTATCTTAAGGTAGCCGTCTAGTAAACTCGATTCCATCAGATCTTGATGAAATTGAGTAGCCTCTAATACAAGAGTAAAATTTCAGCCACTTTTACCGCGTATTAATAAAAGTATTAAGCTAAAAAGTTGGGAAATTTAACATGGAGAGCATATAGTCGCGTCATTTTGGTATTTTACTTCTAAAAAAACATACAGGGTAAATTAACTTCATTTTTATTGCAAAATGTTCAGAAAGGCATTTGGAAAAAACAGTACCTTTTATTTTTTGGCGGAAATGTTTGGTTTCATTTTTTGTCCAATAAATAGCCAATACTAATTGAAAAATTTGTTATCATACATTATGCCATAGAATTAGGCGAAAATGGTTCCTCTCGGGTTTTTGGGGTCGCTGATCATGAATCTGAAGTCCACTTTGGAAAATTCAAAATGGCGGACCGGAAATCGGGCCATTTTCCAGAAAAAATGAGAATGGATATTCTGGCCTCGAGAATCTGTACTTGAGGGGTGTTCAAGGTCGCAGATTACGAATGCGAGGTGTAATTTGGTAAATTCAAAATGGCGGACCGGAAGTAGTCAATATCTCAGGAAAAACTCGTATTTTCTTCGTTTTTGGGCTGAAAACTAGTACTCAGGAATTTTTAAGGTCGCTGATCACGAATCAGAGTCCAATTTACGAAATTCAAAATGGTGGACGGGAATAACAGTTCATTTCTTCGGAAAAATCGTATTCTTTTCTTTTTGGGGCTGAAAGTGGGAACTCGGGGTTTTCTTTATCGTTGATAACGAATCTGATGTCCAGTTAGAGAGAATTTAAATTGGGCGGACCGGATTTTTCAGAAAGTACTCGTATTTTTCGTACTTTCAGCCCAAAAAAGTAAGATATACGAGGTTTTCTGGAGAAATTGACCATTCTTCTGGTCCTCAAAAACTTCGAATACTCATTTTCAGCCCGAGTTCTCATGATAAATTGACTCTACTTCAGGTCTGCCATTCTGAATTTACCAAATTAGACCTCGGATTCGTAATCAGCGACCTCGAAAACCTCGAATACAGATTTTCAAGGTCAAGATGTCCATTCTCATTTCTTCTGGAGAATGGCCCGAGTTCCGATCCGCCATTTTGAATTTCTAAAACTGGACTTCAGATTCGTGATGAACGACCCCAAAAACCCCCAAGCAACCAATTCTATGGCATATTGTGTATGATAACAAATTTTTCAATTAATTTAATTAAACTGGTCATTAACATTGGTCAATTATCGGAACAAAAAATGAAACCAAACATTTCCGCTAAAAAATAAAAGGTACTGTTTTTTCTAAATGCCTTTCTGAACTCTTGGCAACAAAAATGAAGTCAATTGACCCTGTACCTTTTTTCTTAGAGGTTTTCAGATTTTTCATGCTAAAATGACGCGGCTAATAGGGCAAACGAAAAAAACGAGCGTAATATTATTGCCAAAATCCGTAACACCAATAAGATTCTTACAAAAAACTGACCACATATGGCTGGAAGCCTGATAAATTATATGAGTCCTCGAGAAAGGGATTTGTCCATATAATTCAAGATTTATTTAATAATAAAGATTAAAAACAGATTGAAGTTGGTAGCATTGACGTCAAGCGCGTTGGCGATGAAATTCTCAAGGTGTATATAGTTTTCATGTCACATACTCTTTTTATTACTAATAAATAAAATGAAAAACTGGAACTCATTTTCCCATGTCCCATAAATTAGTATATGAAATGCAAGCTGATGCCATTTTTTTACAGGTCAAATCATGAAAATTTAAAAGAGAAAATTCATAGAAAACATCAGGAAATCACTAAACCTATTACGTGCTTGAGGAAACGAGAAAATGAGGAAAGCGGAATTCTTCTCCCGAACAACTCAGACATTTGAGATTTCTGGCCAATTCTCCGATGTTGAGAATTCGGTGTCAGACAGCGTAAACGTATCACTTTCTCTATTATTTTCTTCTTCTGTACTACTCCTATCCTTATTTCTTTGAATCAACATTTGTTTCTTCTTAATTACTGACTGTTTAACAAACAAACCTCGAGAATCTCGAATTTTTTTCATTGCTGCACGGGAAAAATGGAGCAGAAAGTAGCAGCAGACAATGCAACACGTGTGGAAGAAACTACCAAACATTGGGCGATTTTAAAAAGTCCCTGGTCGTGTCAAAAGATGGCCGTCACGTTGGCAGACACGAGAAGCTAAAGACAGCAAAGTATTCCATTTGACTGCGCATGTGCAATATTAAAATGTGAAATGTGTTAAACTACGCACGCGCAATCAATTGAACAGCTTTAAAATTTGGCGCAAATTGTGTTGGTAATTATAACCTCATAACCTCTACTTGTCAATCACAGGGTCGGTGCTCTTTCTTCTTAAAGAGTATTAAATAAATTGCAACGATGTGTGTGAATACATGATTTTTATTAAATAATTTGTCATTTAACTAAATGAAGATGAAAATATAATATATTTATTAGTAAACATAGGGTTAATATGGGTGCTATAGTAACTTTTCAGGACAATAATTTTATATCATATTTGAGACGCAATAAACTGGGTTTTGTAACAAATGTTTTTCTGCTTAGAATATTAATATTTATTTACAATTGGCAAAGAACAAAAATAATAGTAGGTAAGTATATATTTTTAAATATAAAAATATAGGTATAAAGTGTTGTTCCACAAATCCTGCCAAAATAGAAATTTTGACAATTTATATGCACATCAACAACATAAGTATGTAGATGTTACATAAAACATAAGTACATGTAAGCATAAGTAAATAAGTAACAAAGCAAACACAAATTGTAGCATCAAAAGTAATTTAATTATTACAAACAGGACTGTAGTAAGTATATCAAAAAGAGATCGTTATTGAAAACAAAATGAAATAACTCTCTACTTAAAACGCTTAAACTATGACAAAATGACACAAAAGAAATAAATAATAATAAAATGAAGCTGACAGCGGTAATTTCGAATATATTCCAGGTATCGTTTTGGATCATCCGTCTAACCGTCACCTTGGCTACTCGACTTCCCATTGTTGTGGACCTACATTCAGCAATTGATTCTATATTGCCTAGCCGGGTACCCTCTCTTACAATTTTCCCCAACCCTGTCCTCTGGTTGCTGACTCAAAATGTTCCGGAAGTAGATGGTATCGACGTTAGTCTGTTCCCCTTGGACATCTTCTGAGGCGGTTCTGGCTCTGGAAGATATTTCCATCTTCTTTAATAATTACTTTTATTCGGCTTATGCAAGCTTAGTTTAGTTTCGAAACGCTTTGTTGCTTTGTAAGACGTATACGCAGTAGGTATCATTACCCATATTTTTTTGCGATTTGGCTGAAAACAAAAATACTCTTATAAATGCAGTCATGTACGTACTTAGCTCTTTTCGGTTAAGCTAGAGAATTGGCTTAAAAAAATGTTAAAATAGCTTACCTAAGTGTATTTGTACGGTTACACACATAATAATACCTAAAGATTATTGCCGGATGTGGACATGTGGAGTGTATTCTTTTGCTACGAGGCATTACGTATTTACACATTTCCTTGTTCTCTACATCATCCTGCTTCCAACTATTGAATTCTAAAATATAAAACAATGATCATAATAGGTATAGAGAATTTATATTATTGTAATAATCATATTACGTGAACATGAATTATATTATAATTTCTTCAACAATGAAAATATTGGTAGATATATAGGTTAAGTACCTGTATATATACACTTACCTTCAACATTATGGAATGTCAGCTCTTCAACGCCAACATTAAATGCATGCTTGTTCTTTAAATGGGCAATTAAATCGGCATTTATCCTAAATGAACAATAGTTCCAGAGTATTTGAAAACAGTTTTGTCATATGATATTGCAGGCGGGTGCACATTTTAACATTTAATGTAATATTTTTCTAAAAACTTTATTGTTAATTTTACACAGAAAACTCATGGTTATTTTACTTTATTATTTATTAAATAAAATCGCGTCACAGGAACCACTCTGTGTGGCGGGAAAAAATACCCAACAAACGTCAAACTGTCAAACATGAAATACATAATGGCTACTCATGCGCAGTGAAATGGAATACTTTGCTGTCTTTAGCGTCTCGTGTTGGCAGACGCCTATCTTAAGTGTTGATTAAACCCACGTAACTTTCAAATTTTCAGAAAAAAAATTGAAACGTACTTCGACCTTTGGTTATAATTCCGATTCAGCTAGAAGAAGCTTTAGAAAACCCGTCGAAAGGGAATTTCAAGAGCTTAAATTCAGGTCCTATGCATATATCATAAAAAAGTTACCATTTTCACTTTTAAGCGCATCTTTCCAGCTGCAAACCGCACAAGCGCCACCTTAGAGTTAAATATCTTGGGAACCGCTTATCGTAAAAAATATTGTGATAATGCAAATTTTGCATCTTTTCAGGCTCTTCATTTTTGGCTTGTATGACTTTTTCGATAAATTTTATTATTATTAAAATATTTCCAAACGACAATTCTTCAGAAACTGAAAAATTAATTTCTTTTAAAATGCTCCTTTATCTAACAGGAATAATATCATCCGTTGAAAAAAGTTACCACATTCTGAACAATGTATAGTATCAAAGACCCAAGTTAACTCGTTTTAATACTTTACTATTTATACAACCCATAATTTTCAGTTATTTTCAAAAAAGAAATTGAAACGTGTTTCAACTTTCGGTCATACCTCCGCTATTTTTCAAGCTAGAAAAACTTGTACTCTATCCAGAAGAAAGCATAAACAATTCAAAAAGAATATCTGGAAAACGAAACAACTGATGAGAAAGCCAAGAAGAAAATTAAGTGCAGCATTGAGAGGAAAATAGAAGTACTCTGCGCAAACCCGATACATGGAAAATTCTTCCGCGACCTTAACCGACCAGCAGTGGACAAGGAGGCATCTACAAAGTGGTTGAGTGACTCGGGCTGGAAAGGAGAAACAGAAAGTTTAATAATAGCAGCGCAGGACCTAGCGCTAAAGAGCAGATATCACCAAAGGATGATCCTAAAACAGCCTGTTGACAGCAAGCGCAGGATGTGCAGCCTGGCAGAAGAATAGTCAATCGGTTGGTGAAAGGATGGTGGTACATCCTTTCACCAACCGATTGACTATTCTTTATTCTGGCACCATCAGAATACACTCATCGACACAAGAAAGTGGCCAGTTATCTCCATGTGTAATCAACTCGACGACCAGTACGAAAAAATATTATGAGCATACTCCTGAAAAAGTTGTCAACACCAATTATGTCACACTTATGTGGGTCTTGCCCATTATTACCGGCAAGGAACAAATTCGCGCGAATCGACCGGGCATCGTCGTACATAGTAAAAAGGAAAAATACTGTTTGCTGATGTATCCATTCCGAATGACGTTAGTGTGATGCTCAAGGAAACTGACAAAGGCCTCCGAATAGAAATGAGCAGGATGTGGAAAGCAAGAACCACAGTCGAGCCAGTAATTGTAGAGACCCTAGGAACTGTTAAGAATGGCCATGGCAGGAGTCTGCAACAACAGCCTGGTCAGCCGTATGCGTATGTGCGGGAAGTGCAGAAGATCGCACTGTTGGGAACGTAGCACACAAAAGAGTCCAATAATCTGGAACGGGCTCCAACTGAGCTGTATCGCCAAGGAATTATCAACACCTTCCCAAAGAGCACTGCGATTTTTTTATTTTGTCGTAATTAATACATTTATTAAACTATGAAAATTCCCTAAGCCCCGCTATGATGTTTGAATTTTCCGATGTACTGGTTATGAATGAGATCGATATACAGATTGCAACGGCAGAGACAAGGACAAATCACCACAGAAACATGTAAAAATGTCGTAGTACGAGTATTTCGAATAAACTTATGGACCGTATAAAAATAAGTTTGTCTGAAAAGTCTTCCAGTTACTTTCATGTACAAAATTACATAAGACGCAAAGAGTAAAACTTTGTTCTTACTTGCTTTGTGATTTTCGCTCCATAGATAGCTCCTATGGAATGGTGCATGGTCACGTAAGCAGCTATTGTCTTGGACATTTATCTACCATACCACCTTCTCACCCCTAGTGTTAGTTATTTCGTCTGTACTAACCTATAGTGTCCCATAGTGTCTTGAGCTTCTGAGAAAATGTCTCTTTTAATACTCCCATATAACGGTTTATCGTTGTCGTCGATTTCGCAAGAATGCTAAAGTATTCAATTTCCCACGCAAGCAATTTTTCAAGAATTTTCTAAACAGTGGATTGTTTAGTTTATTCCATTATACCCAGCCTATATCTTCACTAAATCTTCGGTGTTCTGACACTACACGTTTTCCTACACTACACAGCACCCCCCAGAACCCCCCCAAATGGTGAAAATGTTAGTTTATATAAAAATTGAAAATAAATATCTCATTCTACGTTTTTCGGTGTGCTAAGAACGAACCTGGGGTCATGATTTACTCATGACCCTTAGATTTCGAACCAGCACCCCCTAGCACCCTCCCAAATGGTCAAATTTTGACATCATCATATGAAAATTCAAAATAAGTATCTCATTCTATGTTTTTCAATGTAATTTAATAGTTTTAATTTTGTTATATCTACCCACCCCCCTTCACCATATGGTTGTATTTTGACCCTTGTAACGTTGTACCAGTATTAGGATATGACAATTTTTCATTTCCATGCGATGAAATCAGGCAACAGAATCATTCCTAGAAAAAAATGCTTCTATATTAAAACACATATAAGTAAATTTTAAATGCTTGGAAGATATACTGTTTTATCGGTGTCAATATGTAGGTAATTACCTACGGTCACATATTGACACCGATAATACAGAATATCTTCCAAGCATTTTAAATTTATTTATATGTGTTTTAATATAGAAGCATTTTTTTCTAGGAATGATTCTGTTGCCTGATTTCATCGCATGGTAATGAAAAATTATCATATCCTAATACTGGTAAAACGTTATAAGGGTCAAAATATAACCATATGGTGAAGGGGAGTGGGGAGATATAGCAAAATTAAAACTATTAAATTACATTGAAACACGTAGAATGAGATACTTATTTTGAATTTTTATATGATGTAAAAATTTGACCGTTTGGGAGTGCTGGGGCGAAATCTAAGGGTGATGGGTATCATGACCTCAGATTCGTTCTTAGCACACCGTGAAACGTAGAATGAGATATTTATTTTGAATTTTTATATGATGCGAAAATTTGACGATTTGGGAGGGTGCTAGGGTGTGCTGGGGTGAAATCTACGGGTGATGGGTCTGTTCTGACCTGAGATTCGTTTTTAGCACACCGAAACACGTAGAATGAGATATTTATTTCGAATTTTTATATGATGTAAAAATTTGACCATTTGGGTGGAGGCTAGGGTGTGCTGGGGTGAAATCTAAGGGTGATGGGTCAATTCTGACCTGAGATTCGTTTTTAGCATACCGAAAAAAGCAGAATGAGATATTTATTTCGAATTTTTATATGATGTAAAAATTTGATGATTTGGGGGGAGGCTAGGGTGTGCTGGGTTGAAATCTAAGGGTGATGGGTCAATTTTGACCTAAGATTCGTTTTTAGCACACCGAAAAACGTACACGAAGGTACTTCACCTTTCTGTATCAGGACTTTTCTTTTGTGGGCCTGTGTAATTTTAATTTTTGGGTAAAACATTAATGAGAAAATTTTGAAAAAATCGTTTTAAAAAATACCAAATTACTTAATCATTGTTAATAACAAAGAAAAGTACATAAAAGAAACTATAATCTGAAACAAAAATTTTGTTGTACAACTTGATGCCTTCAAGCAATCGGACTATTGTAAACAATCTAACTTGAAACTTGGTTTAATGGTCTGGCTCCACAATCAATATACAGGGTGATTCATGAGGAGAGGGTCGTACTTTACCAAAAAATACAAAACATTGAGGCGATCTTAAATTCCCAAACAGTAATGACTAGAGCGGCCCCGTTTTTGAAATACAGGGTGTTTTATATTTTTTGGAAGAATATTCTTTTCGCCATATATCTGTAATGCGTAAGCGGAATCCAATGAAATTTTGTATATTGATTACAGTAGTCATTCGCTATCTAATGCCTGGGACATTAATAAAATATCAGGGCCGGACCCAGAATCAAATATTTTTAAGTTATTCCTAGAAAATAACACTCTGTATACTGTTTATAAAATATTTGACATTAAAATATTAATTTACACCTAGAAAGATACAACATCCCACTAAAAAATCTTTTGGCACCATGCCATTGTTTAAATAAAAAAAATTAAATTGTTGAGGGTACAATTTTTTTTTCTTTAAATGAGAAATTGAGAGAAAAAGTCACTCTAGGGATTAACAACGCATTATTTTTTTTATTCCCTATTTGCACTAGCAAAAGGTAGTGCAAATAGGGAGAATAAAAATTCATCACATATACCTGGTGAAATAAAAAAAATATTTTGTAATGAAAGTGTAATTAATAAACTTAACAAAATAATAAATAATAAAAATTAACAATTTAACTAGAACATACGAAATCACTCAAACTTACTAAATCCAATTAAATTATTTTTAATCACAGTCCATTTTCAAAGTGACCACCGCCAAATTCAATACATTTTCTTGATCGATTTATCATTTCATTTACGCTCTCTAAATTGTTTTTAATTTCATTGCAAAAATGCTCAATTCTTGCAATCATCTGCTCTCTGGTATTAATTTCTTATTTATATACTTAAGTGTTTAAATAGCCCCACAAAAAATAGCCAAGGGGTGTGAGATCTGGTAATCTCGGAGGTCATGCAACGGGACCACCCCGACCAATCCACCTATTTGGATTTTGTTCATTCAGATAGTTTCTGACTCGTACCGAAAAATGCGGCGTGGCCCCATCATGTTGAAACCACATTCTTCTTGTGTTTACATTATTTAATAAATTTGGCAGGGTATGTTGTAAAAAATCTAAATAATTGTCACCATTTAAGCGACCTTCAAAAATAAGAGGACCTATGAGATTATTATTAAACATCCCACACCACACATTTACAGAAAATCTATGTTGGGAATTCTTTTGGATTATTGCACGGGGATTCTCGTGGCTCCAAATATGAAAATTTCGAGTATTATTTATACCATCACGGGTAAGTTGAGATTCATCGGTAAACAATACTCTTAACATATTTCGTCTATGGGATAAAACCCAGCGGCAAAAAGTTAACCGAAATACTTCATCTGGCACCAATCGTTGGACAAATTGGATATGACAAGGATGCATTTGTTCGCATTTAATAATTTTCCAAACTCTGGTTTGAGGAATATTTAATTGTTGACCAATTCTTCTTGTGCTGATTTTTGGGTTCTGGTCAACCACATTTAAAATCAAATCTTTTTCTTGCCGGGTCTGCCTAACAGGAGGTTCTATTTTCATGATTGAGGGAACGGTTCCAGTTTCAGAAAGATGTCTAAACAGTCTATAAAATGTTTTATAATCTGGTACAGGTTGATTTCCAAACCGGCGTCTGTATTCCCTTTCAGCAGCTTTTGCCATTGCAATATCCATAGACAAAAACCATATTTGCGTATTCTCTACTCGTGTATGTAAACCGCATGATTTAGAATTATTACAAGACAATATTGTAACCAGTAAAAGCAACAGTGGTGACGTGACACTTCTTTATTACAATATGACGGATTTTTGACCTACTTGATTGTTAAAAAGTACGCAGCCACAACTTTTAAAACAAATGTAATGGCAAGACTAGATGATTGCAACAATTAATTACTCTTGCAATGAATTAAATATTGCTGAAACCAGAGTTTGGAAAACTACCTTTTGGTAGTGCAGATAGGGAACAAAAAGATAATATGTAGTTAATCCCTAGAGTGACTTTCTTCTTTCAATTTCTCATTTAAAGAAAAATAAATTGAACCCTCAACAATTTAATTTTTTTATTTAAACAAGAAATGGTGCCAAAAGATTTTTTATGGGATGTTGTATCTTTCTAGGTGTAAATAAATATTTTAATGTCAATTATTTTATAAACAGTATACAGAGTGTTATTTTCTAGCAATAACTTAAAAATATTTTTATCCTGGGTCCGGCCCTGATATTTTATTAATATCCCAGGCAGTAGATGGTGAGTGGCTACTGTAGTCAAAATACAAAATTTCATTGGATTCTGCCTACGCATTACAGATATATGGCAAAAAGAATATTCTTCCAAAAAATATAAAACACCCTGTATTTCGGAAACGGTGCCGCTTTAGCCATTACTGTTTGGAGATTTAAGATCACCTCAATGTCTTCTATCTTTTGGTGAAGTACGACCCTCTCTTCACGAATCACCCTGTATATTCTCTTAGAGTTCCGTTAAAATATGTGCAATATTGTTCAAGTTATCATTAATTGTTCTAAAATGGTCTCTCAAATGTTTATATCTTTTGCAACACAAACTGATTCAAAGGTTTCGGACAAACTTCATTTTTTCGCAATTTCGTTGTGAGCAATTTGTTTCTTTTTCCTTATCACGATACAGATTATACAATCAGAAATATTTAAGAAAAACTTTGAAAAAGCAAAATTTTAAAGATTATTTTGTTAAAATAAAAGCTTTCCACCACACGCATTTAATCCAAAACTTTGTATTACACTTCTCTTAATGTCGACAATTTATAGGCAATTTATAGACCCTTAATCCTGTTCCATTGATAAGGAACTATCTGAAGTAGGAAACCATTTCTTCTTTTATAATGGCAATTTGCCTAAAAATAAGAAGTACAATTTATATTGATTAAGGTACCTATTTCATATTTCAACAGTTTGTTGGCTTTTCACTAACCAAATTATTGCAATAACGTAGATAATGTGGTTTTGGCCATAACAACGGACCAATGGTATAACGTTTAACTGGGCTGGAAAAGATAATGTAAAAAACGACCTCATCTGTATGCGCCTCAAATAAAACTATTTTTTATTTTAGTTGTTCTGTAACACGAACGGCGCCAGCAGGGTCAAGCCTGTCAATTAACTTTATCAGATTTCCTATCATCTAATACCGACATTCCTTGCCGCTCTTAAATCGGTAATCGATAGAGTATATCTCATAAACCACCATTTTTAAATTTAAAAGAATAAATTATGAACTGTTATTTTATTACTAATAATTCATCCAATGTGCAACCAACATCTATGTGAAATTAACAATAATTACCATAAGAGCTCGAAGGTACCTAATATATAAAATAGAAGTTCTTGTTTGTAACCGGCTGAAAAATTTTAAGAAGGAGGGGGTTCACAAATCCATCCGTATGTATGTTTATTTTCTCATGTACTGTAGAGTATGGCTCGGCGGTGATCCCATATTAGATTCAATACCTTTTCGTCCGGACGGACGACTAACGTTTAATGGGGGGTTGGGGGTGATAATGGGATGGTTGATGACAACTTTTTTTTTTGATCACGTATACACACTAAATCACAATTTTATTTTGCAAATTCCCTTAAAAACGAAGTGGGGGTGGAGGCGGGGGTAGTAGATGTCATAAAAAGAATTAGACCTTCACATCTAGTATATACACAAAATCAAGAATCTCTGAACTCTCACTAGCTTGCGTTACTTTCTTAGTCTGCGGCTATACTTGCGACTCTGTTATTACGATTGTGTCACAGAATGAATATATATGGAGAGGGTGCCTATGCGACTAAAACAGCCGCGGTGTAAATTCAGTTGCAAATGTGCCGTTAGGTGAGGATGGTCTTTTGCTAGCTATTGCCGCTTCTAGCTATTTAAAGAAAAAGAAGAAAAAAAGAAGATATTCTGTGCACCCTATTACCGCACAAAGACTCTCATACGGACAGTTTCATAGCGTTTAAATCATTAAGAAGTTATCCAGAGAAATTTGTCTCCTACTTTAGAATGAGTATCTTCTTTGGACAAGCTTTATTGTTATGTAAGGCCAGCTATCACAAGACAGGAAACCAAATTCAGAAATAGCATTATACTGGTAGAAATTCTCCGTGTCAATCATATTTTTAAACAGTGCTGCTCGACAGACAAAACGAAACTTTGTCGCAAGCACAGTTTAATGATATACAGTTGGGTCACTTCCCTTTATTTTTGTTCATGATCCCCCACTCTTGCCATCGACGCGTGGGCTACACTCAGTACGAAACAAATTAGTTTTCGATTATAGCGCGCGAATAGAAGGTCAATTGTTCAAAAGTTGCAAAATAATATTACCTGTGTGTTATTTGTTTTCGCATTCAAAAGTTCAAAGCGATTGGAGAAATGAGTACTGCAAGTTGTTTAAACTATTAAGGAATTCATTTAATAACACCTCCAGCTGCTTCCAGTGCAATTTTTTTAGATATAGTAAAAATCTCAATGAACTATTTGATTCATTACATTATTATTATGCGTGTAATACCACAACAATATTCTTTAATGCTTGAAAGTGTTTCCTAATTATGTGAATTTTATGCTATGGTTATATTACAACATAGGACTTAACCAACAAATCTGACATTTAATTCGGTACGCCGCGCGCCGGTGTGCGCTACTCGATTTTAAAACTGGCGCCATTCCCCTCTGTGCGCGTGGTCTTTGCGCACTCGGTCTGGTCTAGAGCATAAGAAACGAAACCAAGTCCCATTTTTTCTGCATAGAATAGATAGGAAGTGAGTCTACTGTATATTTCTCTACTGTGGTCGCAAGTATAGCTACTTCCATAAGAATGTATGGAATGCGTCTTAGTTGCATCGGAGCAAAAACGTGACCAGTTGCGTTTTCTACCCGGATGCGTTTGTGTCGCAGATAATATAGTCAGATATATAAGAAACAATGTGTTCCATTTCTGCGACACAGCCGCAGCAGCAGAGTCGCAAGTATAGCCGCAGACTTAGTCTACGGCCAAGCTTGCGACCTGGTAGCTGCGACAGGAACGCTGCGACCAGGTCGCAAAGATGTGTTACATGGATTCTTATGTAGGTGGCCATAGTTGCGACCCGTAACAGCGACCGATTTTAAAAACGCTCTGCTCCGCGTTTTCGGGTCGCCGCGACAAAGACGCTCACCATTGTTTCTTATGTAAATAGCCATACTAGCGTTCAGATCGCAATAAGTCGCGTCATTGTAATTCAATTCTAAGTTATTAGTTGCCTGTAATAAAGGCAAACGAAGATACACTCATTCTAAAGTATGAGAAAAATCTTTCACTGTATGTAATAATGTAATGATATATGAAATATGAAATAATTAAATAATGTATGAAACTGTTCACACGTGAGTCTCTGTGCATTAACAGGATGAACACTGTATTTCCCTTGTCTCCTCTTTATTTTTAATAACGGGACACAGCAATAGCTAATAAACAGCACATCATCATTCATCGGTACTATGTTTAAATTGAACAAAAACGCTGTCGGATTGTTATAATATGGCCAGGCCACAAAGTTTTACATGTCTGCGACCTGGTCGCAACGTTCGTGTCTCAGCGACCAGGTCGCAAGCTTGACCGTAGACTTAATTCAGTTGCAAATATACCATGGAGTGAGGATGATGTTTGGCTAGCTATTGCCGTTTCCATATTTAAAGAAAAGTAAGAAAAAAAAGAAGACATTCTGTGCACTCTATTACAGTATAAAGACTCTTTTACGGACAGTTTCATCTTCTGTTTGATTCATTGACAAGTTATTCAGAGATATTTTCTCCTACTTTAGAATCAGTTTCGAGTTCATCTTAATTCGTAAGAACAGTTTCTGCCACTTCAAGTAATTTAGATTTGATATTCCGCAAAGATGGATGCAAACAAGTTCCATTAATAAAATTCTCCATAGCAATCTTTTTTTTATAGTGTGCTGCTCGACAGACAAAACAGAACTACCTATTTTGTCGCAAGTATAGCCGATTCCATAAAAATGTGTGGAGTGCGTTTTAGTCGCACTGGAGCAAAAACGTGACCAGTTGCATTTTCTACCCGGATGCGTTTGTGTCGCAGATAATGTAGCCGGCTACATAAGAAACAGTGTTTTCCATTTCTGCGACACAACCGCAACGACAGAGTCGCAAGTTTAGCCGCAGACTTCTCCAACCCTTCAACATAATGAGCCCAAAATATAATCTAGTTAAAGATCTCGTTACAATACATACGTGTACCAAAGAGTCTGACAGGTAACGACGGGACAGCAGGCTCAGTATGAATTCGTGTTCATATTTTTTACTTTGGATGTGGAATAGGGTGGTCCTTAAATTAGGGTAAAAAATTTTTTCTTAATTTCCTTTGGGGCACCCTGCCATTTTGATCTACGCTATTAAAAAGAATTACTGTAATTTTTTGAAAGATCTTTAACTCAGTTTTAGGGGTCGCCTTGAATTTTCAAGATAATCGTGGATTTTTGCAAAATTTCTATCAAAATAAATCAAAGTGGTGAACATCAACATTGATCATCAATTAAATTAATACAATGGGACAATACGTCGTCCCCCACTTTCATCTCAACCAATCATAACTCACTGAATAGGCATAGCCACACCCAGCGTTTATGTTAAGATAAGAGTGTTTCATGTCCAGACGCACGCTTGACAGTACCATGCAGAGCCTCACTTGACAGCTGTTTCCTGTTAGCTACAGTAACTGTGAGGAGTATTTGTGCAGCTGTGTGTCTAAAATGTATGGTCTTTTCTAAATTATTCTGACTAAAAATATATTTAGTTGTTTGCAATAACATCTTATTGCAGCTTACAATAATTTGTTAAAGTGGTTTTATTTCACTACTTTAAACTTTTAGTGCACTAAAGTGGACCGAACATTTGATTATTAACCCAAGGTGGCCGTATACTTTAGGACAAAAGTGCATTGACTGTTTGTCAAGTAGGCAGATTTGGAATTATTTAATACTGTTTGGACTTTAAGAGGTTTGTGTATGGCAACTAGTAGTAAGGAACTCATTGTAACGAGAACATCTACGTATATTTGGCTTGTTGGTCAAATGTCGGTATCACTGAACCACACAAAGTTGCTATTCATTGAACAGGCCTTCAAATTTGTCAATTGCATGTTATTTTAATCTAGTAGGAATGATAGTCTTTTACCAAATCAGAAACTCATCACTAGCAGCACAGTGAGCTTAATTCGTTCTTGTAATGGAAGAAAACGCTAAGAACTTCCTATTTAGATGTCAACATTTGACCAACAAGCCAAATACACGTAGATGTTCTCGTCACAATGGGTCTCTTACTACTACTTGCCATACTTCAACGTCTTAAAGTCCAAACAGTATTAAAATAATTTCAAACCTGCCTACTTGACAAAATAGTCAATGCACTTTTGTACTAAAGCATATGGTCTCGCTTGGCTTAATAATCAAACGTTCGCTCCACTTCACACAGCTGCACAAACACTCCTCGCAGTATAGTAGCTGACAGGAAATAGCTCTCAAGTCAGGCTCTGCATGGTACTACCAAGCGCGCGTCTGGACATGAAACACTCTTGTCTTAACATGAAAGTTGGGTGGAGCTGTCTCTATTCTGTGAGTTATGGTTGGTTGAGACGAAAGCGGGGGACAATACAATATGTCCTATTATATTAATTTAGTTGAAGATCAATGTCATTTTGATGTTCACCACTTTTATTTATTTTGATGGAAATTTTGCAAAAATCTTCGATTATCTTGAAAAATCAAGACTTGGTAGCGACCCCTAAAACATTATTTAAAAATCTGAACTTTTTGTATGCCTTCTTCTATATCACAGAACAAAATAAGAGGGTGCTCTGGGTAAATTTTAAAAGTTGGTTTTTAAGGACCACCCTAATGTGATTACTTAGGCAGTAGTTTCTTTTAAAACAGTGTAATTTCTTACACATGGTTTAACAACTTTTTAAAAATAATTTGGGCTTTTGATTCTTATCTGTATGAATGCTGTGTTGTCTTTATTTCTTGAGTTCACGAATTCTTGATTTATAGTGGAGCCGTTGCGGTTAGTGTGATAGTCACAGTCACATAGAGTATATCTTGCTGGTGTGGTTATTGGAAAATTTTTATTTTTGTCTTTATGACCTGACAATTCTTAACAACACTTGGATTCATAATCTAGAGGGTATAAGCAACAGCTCTTACCAGGTCATATCTCTTTGGCCATAACTGTTCACAGGACCAAAAACTAAACTACTTTTTTTAGCGCGAGAGCTCAATTTAGCGATATATGCATATGATGTTATCAAATGCTATTTATTGTGAGATTTCTGTTTCATAATAATACAATCCTGAAATTTTTATTAAAACTGTATTTGCTTCAAGTCAATATTTAATAGCGTCTCTAATGGAGACAGGATATAAAGGTTTTTAATAATTTCACGGACACCAGATATTATTTACTTGGCGGAGTCGGAAGAATTGTTCATAAAATGTTAGTCATGAGTAAATAATTTCACCCGCACACTAGAAATAACTTAATTATGTACAGGAATACTTGATATTATTTTGTAACACCCACATACTTGGCGCCTCTTGTAAATCTACAATAAACTGCACAGTGTAAAAATAGATAACTCTTATTAAACAGGTATTAGTCATAACAGAACCTTAGAATGCCATTATAAATCGATTACATACGCTTATTCTTGATTTTCATAATGGTGCATGAAGGGCTAAAAGAACAGCGGCGCGGCGTATCGTGCCTTTAAAAGAATAACCGTGGTGAATACAAAAATAATAAAAACACCTAAAAATATGATATACTATTTATTAAAAACAATAGATAGTTCTTATTATAACAAAGATGTCCACGATTATATCTTTTATATTTAAGGTTTTTAATCATATTCAGATTTCTTTAAGAATTAATATGTTTTGAAAACTCTAATTCTATAGCTAAAATTGTTAAATTACACAGCTATCTTTTGAAATTGCACTACCGTAACTTTTTACTGCCTTGCACATTAGAAACAGGAATTGTCAAAATATTTTATATAATTAATATACAGGGTGTCTCAGAATTGAGTTCCCGGACGGGAACCTGAGATTCCTGAGTTCATATTGGACCCGTTAAACCCAACTTCCCTTAGTCCAAAAATGCATCCTTTAGGAAGTACATTCTCTTAAAGTGAGACAGAAAGAATTTTTTGCAATAATTTCCGCTATATTAAAGATATAATTTTGAAGTTTTCATGAGACCCGTATCTCTATAAATATACAAGCTTGATAACAACCAAATTTCCTTTGTTTCTCAAACGCGACAGGTTTCCTGTTTCACAAGCACCTATGACCTACAGAGAAAAAATGATGAATTCTTGATTTTTCGTTGATATTACACATAATTTTAAAACTATTAATTTGTGTACTGAAACAGGTGGACGTCAAGTGGAGCGTTTGCTATTAATGTATTTCTTAGAACAAACTATAATTTTCTGTTATTACAACATTTTTTTCTAGAATTGTAAATAAATATTAACTACAAATAGGGGAAAAAACGATAATTAATTGTATTTTAATTATTAATTGTATTAATATTATAAAAAATTTTAAGAGTAATAAATAAAGTAATAATGAAAAATGTAACCAATCAAATATTAATTATTATGAAAAAAAAAGAGAAACAAAAGATATTTGGTTGTCGTCAAGTTTACATAGAGTACTTATAGAGCCAATTTCACAAAATGAAACTCATTCATGGACTATTTCCACTAATCTTTACTGATTTAAATTATAAAATTTAAATCATAGTGAAGGAGCGAGCATAGAGGCGTCCGCAAATACTCGTATTTTGATGATACGTAAATGCAGCAACGTCGGGCGCGGTTATGACTTGGATGGGTAAGCCTCTCCAGGGAAACACAGCGTTCTCGCTCCATCTTCTTTCGGCTTGTATATCAGCGCATGCGTAGAAGGTATGTAACTTTAGGCGGGGGTTACATAGCGGATACACCATCCTTCGGAGGGGATGTAAAGCAGTCGGTCCCTTGTCTATTAAATGTTAGGCAAGTAAAAGATCCCTACTCTTCGATAGAGAAGAGGTTCGGCAAAATTTCCAGGTTGGGGGTAGCTCGTCTCCTGGCGTCGGTGATTGGCCTTAGTGGCGGAAACAGGCCGACGTTAAATAAGTGATTAAAAAAAATCATAGTGAACGTCAGAATTTCGTTTAATTTAAGAACTCTTAAAATTTAAACAGAAAATATTTCAATAATAATGTATAATTCGCCATGAATGGGTGTCATATTAATAAATGCACAGGGGTGAGGGACCCACCAGGACCTTGGTAACGCTACGACATTGTATAGGGAACAACGCCGGTATTGTTATTGCACCAATAACCCAGGTGTACAAAAAAAATTCTGCTCCAAGGACCAAACCTATCATGCATTAAGTATTTTTGTGTGCTGAAACCGAATTATCAATTTAAATTTAAAATAAAAAATGTAAATAAATTGATTTGAAAAATTTTTCCCCGCGTAAATTTTGAGTAAATCCCGGTTTCTATTGTGAAAAACTGTACCGAAATGGTAGCAGTGGGTTAGACCGCGGTTAAGTAACACAACATAGCTAGTCGCTGTTATATCTCCTGGGTTCGAGTCTTAGTTGCAGTAGATGGCAATATTGCCGAGAATGGTTGTTGTGATAATGCCCTTGAGTACGTGTCTGTCCTGGTTGAGTTATGGAATAGCTGTAGCCAAACTCCTCCAGGACTTAAATATATAAGTAAACAAGACGGAAAAACATAGCAATTGAAATTTTTGACACTATTGGCGGAATTATGGTTTTCGGCGCTTTATTCGCAAAATACAAGGAATGGTTTTAATGAATACAGAATTTCCTTAAACTTTCTTTCTTCATTCTCCGCTCACCAATACTCAAATTTAAATCATTTTTCATTTCTTTCGTAGCTCGACAACTGACAGTGGAGTTAATGAAGCTCTTGGCCTCGGAATTCTCGAGTAGAGCATGAACTTTTATGATTATTCCTGTTTTTATGTTCCGTTTATCTAGGGACTCATCGGTTTCTTCAAAAGTACGTATCTTGGTAACCATTTTAAAAAAATGACTACACTTGTTATTTCTTGTTGAGGTAAATTTTCATCTATTTTACCTGTACTAATATAAAACCGCTGTCCAAGGAATCACTACTTCCACATCCATATTTTCCATCCAAGTTGCTTTAAAGGAAACATCTTGACTATATTTGCACTCTAGTATGTGGAAATTATTTATCATAGAATTTTAATAATATTTGGGGCAGATGTCGTAGAAAAATTTGAGGCTTTGCTGTTTTTTTTTTAATGAAGTTTCTAGCTTGCTCTACTTATTTTCCCCTATTGACATCCTTCCCACCTCCCACCCCTTCAACGGAATCATCTCAATTAGATGTAATTACAATACATACATGTACTAACTTCCAAGTGAATATCTCAACTTTATGTTATCAATCCCTTTAATAATGGAGTGGAGGTGGTGAGGGTTGGCTTCTAGTATATACAAAAAATCCTAAGTTTCTGTACTCTTATCGGCTTGCTTTACTTATTTTTCCCTATTTACCTCTACTTAGCCTCTACTCCTTCAACGAAATCTTGGTAAAATATAATCTAGTTTCAGATGTGGTTATAATACATACGTGTACGAAATTTCAAGTGAAAATTTGTTTAATTTTAGTAAGGGTATGGGGGTGATGGAGGGATGGAAAATATTATATAAAAATTCTCTTCTAGTATATACACCAAATCCCAAATTTCTGTACTTACCAGTTTGCTTTACTTCGATTCGCCAATATTAAACCACAACCCTTCAACGGAATCATCTCAAAATATAATCTAGTTCCAGATGTCGTTATAATACATACGTGTACCAAATTTCAAGTAAATATCTCAATTTTATTTTATCAACCCCTTTAATGATGGAGTAGGGGTGGTGGGGATTTGAAAAATATTATAAAGAATTTGAGGCCTTGACTTCTAGTACATACACCTAATCTTAGGTTTCTGTACTCTTATCAGCTTACTTTACTTATTCTCCCCTATTTACCCCTATTTAACCTCCAACCCTTCAATGGAATAATCCCAAAATATAATCTAGTTCCAGATGTCATTGTAATATGGGTATACCAAATTTCAAGTGAATATCACAATTTTATTTTATCAACCTCTTTAATAATGGAGTGGGGGGTGGTGGGGGGGTGGAAAATATTATAAAAAAATTTGACGCCTTGGCTTCTAGTACATACACCTAATTTCAAGTTTTTTTACTCTTACCAGCTTGCTTTATTATTTCCCCCTATTGACCCCTATTTACCCCCCAAACCTTCACCGAATATGTTCAAATAAATCCAGTTCCAGATCTCGTTATAACATATATATGTGCAAAATTTCAAGTCAATATCTTAAACCGTTCCGGAGAAAACGAGCGGCCAAAAAAAAGTTGCAGGCCGACAGACCGAGAGAAAGAATTTTTTTTCGCTCAAATTTAAAATCTCGACGTTTCATGACATTCTAAACCTATCTCAAGAAAAAAAAATTGATTTTTTACTTCCCTCGCATACCGAAGGGAAGTATTGTATTCGAGAAAAAATCACCCTCCGAGATTTTTTCGGATTCTGACGTTTCAGAACACGTAGATGACGAAAATATAGGTTTTTCAATTCCGTCTGTCTGTCTGTCTGTCTGTTGGTGCATTTACTAAAAAACCACTTGACGGAGAGCAGTCAAATCTGGTAGGTAGTTGACGCTACTGTCAGCGAAGAAATGGTAGAAATTTCACTGACAAATATGCAGGGTGGACGGAATACGGAATAAATAGTGAAAAAAATTTTTTTTTCCTCAAATTTAACATTTCTACGTTTCATGACATGCTTAATCTATTTCAGGAAAAAAAAATTGAAAATTTTTTCACCAATATTTTTGAAAAATTTTTTACTACTAAAATGAAATAATTTTTTTTTCTTTCTTCAAATTTAAAATTTCCACGTTTCATGGCATTCTAAGCCTGATTAAAAAAAAATTTTTGAACATCATTTTTACCATTTTTGAAAATTTGTTTACCACTAAAATAGATGGATTTTTTTTTATTTCTTCAAATTTAAAATTTCCAGGTTTCATGATATTCCAAACAAATTTCGGAAAAAAAAATTGCAACATTTTGTTACCAGTTTGGAAAAAAATGTAACACTAGAATGCTCAAATTTAAAAGTTTCACATTTCATGACATTCTAAACCTAGGTATTTCAGAAAAAAAAAATTGAAAATTTTTTTCACCAACATTTTTCAAAAAGTTTTTACCACTAAAATAGATCGAATTTTTTTTATTTGCGCAAATTTAAAATTTTCACGTTTCATAGCATTCTATTTTAAAAAATACATAATTTTTAATTTTTAAACTTTTTTAGCACTACTATAGAATAGAAGGAAACTTTCCTTTTTACTCAAAATTAAAATTTCTACGTTTGACATTTTAAACCTATTTCAGAAGAAAAAAATTTGAAAATTATTATCTTTTGAAAAATTAAAAAAAAAATGGAATTATTTAACCACCACTATACTTCCACTCCATTACGTGAATGTTGGATTGAAAATGTGACAGATGGCAATAATATCTGGCATATGCACCTATTATACTTTTATTGAAAAATGTACAGGGTGGTCATCCCAAGAAATAATTCAGTCATGGTGGACATTTGTAAAGGTATTTGCGCAAGCATGCCATATGTGGCACCTGCTATTTAGTATTGGACATTTGCTGTTGGATGAGCAATCTGTATATTTTTTTGACCAAAACTTATCCAGTTTTCTTTGTAATAATAGCAATAACTATATTTCGATTATTATTTTCAATGTCATTTCGTAATTATTAATTTTTTAGAGTGACTGCCATGCACAAATAACGAGGGAAGTTCTGTGTAAATACCTTTACCGATTTTTTTTTTTACGATTACTACACTTCCAATCCACTACGTGGATGTAGAAGTAATAAGAGAAATAAAGCAAATTAATAATCACAACACAAACAGTTCACATGAATATTCATAAAATTGTGTAGATTTATTATTGCCGTGTATGCAACAGTTCATATCAATTGAACACGATGATTGATCCATTAACCAGTATCCCATAAATGCTTCGATGAGGAAATGAAACATGCAAATATTGAAAATTAAACAATACTACCTATTTTTCTATAATCAGCCAACAAGTCCCGTTGGAGCGATTTTCATGATTTTCTTAAACTGCCCCCCTTGTCCCCGAGATGACGCCTCTGAAAGACCTATTTTACTTTTATTAACTTTTTACAGCTATCGGTAATTTGCTGAGCATATTTCAATGCATTCCAACAGTCCTTAAAAATTTTCAATTATAAATACCTTTTCTCACACCACCCTGTAGTTTAATTTAATTTGCTACCGATGTTGTGTTAGCAATCTCTTTTAACGAACACACGAATGTATGTTCATTGTGAATTTATTATTCCTAATGTTTTTCTTCGGATGGGCTGCCGCAGGAAGGGCGCTAGCTCGGAGTCTGCTGACCGTCTCCGACCCGTCTCAGTTCCAGGAACTCCAAACACCAGCTCAGGTATGCGCCAAGAGCACTCCCGTTACGTAACCAGCTGGTCGTCTCGCTTCCACGCGCAGCTTCTATTATAAGAAACCATGTACACGGGGAACGACCTGCTCGACCACTCTTCCGTGGTGCTGCACTTACATAACTATGCATTACATATTGTAAATTCTTTTGGTCTTGCATAGGACAGTTGGCATGAGCGCAGGAAAATTGCGGTAGACGATGAAATTAATGAAGTACGAGAACCTAAACCACTAACTTTTGTTGAAAGTAAAGCAGCGAATAAAATAAACTGAAATTAATACACGCAATATTGGATCCGGAAAAAAAAGGTTCTAATCATGTTCTTTTGAAGGCGCAACGATTTTCGAGAAAAGAATTAAAAATTATTGTGAATCCAACACTGTGTAATAGGGGTGAACGGTCGTCATGTTCTATCGTTGAATCGCGAAACTGCGCGCCCTTTCAGAAAGAAACTGTACTAATTGCTTTAATATAATCATCGAATAAACCGAGGTATAAGAAAGATTTAAGGGAAAGGTTTCAGCTTTCCAACTGAATTATTTCTTAACACTTACCTTAGATCTATATTACTGAAAATTTCACTTAATTTAATTTCCCGATAATCGAAAAAAATATTTTGGGATGTCAATCTTCGACAAAATTGTTAGCGATATTAGAGTTACAGGCGTTCGTGCGCACCATATAAAAAAACCGCTGCCTAAGGAATTACTAGTTCCACATCCAGACTTTCATCCAATTCTGTTTAAAGGAAAACATCTTGACTATATTTGCACTCTAATATATGGAGATAATTGGTCATAGAATTTTAATAATACTTGAGTGCGCCTCAAGTATAAAAAAATGTGAGGCGTTGGTTTTCTAGCATATACTCCAAAAATGAAGTTTCTGGACTCTTATTAGCTTGCTCTACTTATTTTTCTCAATTTACACATCACTCTCTTTAACGGAATCATCTCAATTAAATGACATTACAATACATACGTATGTACCAAATTTGAAGTGAATATCTCAATTTTATTTTATCAACACCTTTAGTAATGGAGTGGAGGTGGAGGAGGGTTGAAAAATATATTACATATAAGAAATCTGAAGCCCTAGTTTCTAGTATATACACAAAATCTCAAGTTTCTGTACTCTTCCCATCTTGCTCTACTGATTTTCCCTTATTTACTTCTACTTACACCCCACTGCTTCAACGGAATTATCTCAAAATATAATCTAGTTCCAGATGTCGACATAATACATACTTGTAACAAATTTGAAGTGAATATCTCAATTTAATTTTATCAGCCCCTTTAATAATGGAGTGGTGGAGGGTTTGAAAACTTTTATACCTTGGCTTCTAGAATATACAACAAATCCCAAGTTTATATACTCCTACCAGCTTGCTTTAGTTATGTTCCCCAATTTACCAATAATTAACTACCAACCCTTCAACGTAATCAGCTCAAACTACAGATATTATATTCGCATCTTATCCGCTCGTACACTGATCTACATCAATAAAGCTGATGTACAGAGTGGATTTTAATACATGTTCTAATAAACTTATTGTATCTTGGTATAACAAATGTCCCCAACCTACCAGCAACTAGACCATTTCAGTTCGTATTTGTCTAATAAAGTTATATAATAATAAGTACCAATTTATTTCTGTATTTTATTAATGCCAGCAGAATTAAACCCATCGCGAGAAGACTAGCAGACGGCAGCTGCTCTGAGCGTGAGCATGGCCGTTTTGGGTATGGATGAAGTCAAGGCATTATTTAATAAAATCACGAATAACAAACACTTCAAAAATTCTATATTAGATCTTTCTTTACCACATGCCAACATACATTTTCCTCATGCTCACTGTTAACCGTTTAAACAATTAACAGATATGTATTCTGGTTTAGACTTTAGTGACAGTTTCGGTAATGTACAATACAGTGTTTGTCTTTTTACTGCTTATCTAAAAATGCTAATCCTGCAGTTTTTGTCTGAGGTCATCGCATTAACTGTATCCAACGTATTGTTGTCAAAGAGGATGATTGTTAAAACATTCGTATGAATTGGACATTTGCAGAAATAGAAATGTGTGGAATCTCGGTTATTACAATATTTTTATGTGTAAAAGAAGTTATCCTGTTTACAAGAAATGATCTACACTTAATCTTAAGCTCAACCACTTACACACTTTGCTTTTGCTTCAAAAGACTGCTTTCAAACCAGAATACTGGCTCCAACATACCGCCTCGTATCCATGTACAAGCCTTCTGGCAGTCAGTCTTCCGGTCTGAGAAGAGTCTAAACTTAATTTTAAACTGTTCGGGTTCATTTAAATTTCAGGTTCTATAGTTTTTATTTGGAAAAATAATTTAGAAAAACTATCAAAATAACAACAACGTACAAAAGAGACGAATGAAAGGAGGAGAAAGGAAATAGTGACAGTTGTAATGATCGACGGTGAATTCTTTATTCAAAATTTTAATATTGTCAGAAATGAATTAAAATTCTGTATTGAATTTACTCTCTCATTACGCTATGCCAACTTGAGGACGTGATTTCGTGGAGGGTTAGGCACAAAAACGGTTGGTAAAAATGAATTCCAAAACATTTAATGCGATGGTGACGCTATTGATATCGGCCGACCTAAAACTTCTATTAACCAATTTATCACCGTTGGCAAATCTGCTTCATAGATTCAAAACTGGTAACTGGCATTCTTCCCCCATGCGTGGGTGTTCTATGACGTCCAGTTCCACGTTCCACGTTGGTGGCGTCATTGAGGATCAACTAACTGGTGAAAATTGTCTCTTCTACCAATTCTAGGTATATGGTAAAAGTGTTTACATTTTAAATTATGACATTATTTTTAAACGACTTTTAGAAAATTTAAAAAGGAAAAGGTTCCCAATTGAACTTGTATGTTTTTTTTGTATGTTCAATGGTGCAGTTTCCACGATTTCTATCAATTCTCTTGGCGCGACGGCGGCTCCCTTGCGTCAGTGGTTTGAATTAGGCCTCGGCTACGATACGAGCGGTGAGCGGTAAGCGGCAATTATCTGAGCGGTTCAGCAGCGCCGCTAAAGTTTTTAGTTGAATGATTTTGTGTAGAAAGTACTTCCATCCGGCTAGGATAACGTGGAGCGGCAGGGCGGCGTCGCTCGCCGCGTACCTAGTACCGCCCGCCGCAGGGTCCAAACATTAAATTAGGAGGTTGCCGCTCGCCGCAATACAGTGCGATATGACGTCCACAAGCATTGGGCCTTCCCTGAAACGAAAATCTTGCAAGGAAAGTTAGGATGAAGTTATTGTACATGATAAAATCCAAGTTGAAGGTGAACGGTGCCTAAAAAACGAAAATAGAAAGGTGAAATGAACACGTAAGCTAAATAATGGTGAAACCAAACTGATATTGGAAGAGCAGTGAAGGCAATGTCTGTGCAATTGATGCCTATAATGATTTACTTTCTGATAGAGCAACAGCTGAACAAGTTGCTCGGACTGATCGAGACTGCCGCAGGTGCATCGCAGCTCGTATTGTAGCCGCTTAGCCCATTGCCGCTCTGTATTTTCACCGCTTTGCCGCTTACCGCGCACCGCTCGTATCGTAGCCGAGGCCTTAGAAATATAATTCTTTACAGTAATGATAACTTTTTTACAAATAATAGAATATCATTACTCGGCGATAGCCCCATTGTGGTTTTTTCATCCAGTGTATAGTGAGCTAAACTTACAACAACTAGATAAAACTCATATTTCGTCAGAAGTGCATTCAAATTTCTTGTTAGGTTCTCGCGTAAAATATCAAACTTATGACGTCACGAGCCAACGCACGAACGCTTCTCTTCTTGCATTTTGATACAAAAACTTTCATAACATTTGAATAAATAATTGGATCGTAATAAAAAGAAATACTTTAAAGGTGCAGCTGCCAGTATATAATAAACTATATAATAAACCGCTGCCTAGGGAGTCGCTACTTCCGCATCCAGAATTCCCATCCAAGTCTCCTTAAAGGAAAACACTTTAACTATATTTGCACTCTAGTATGTGGAAATATCAAACTTTCTAATACACCACTAAAAACCTAGAAAAAACTGAAAAGTTCTTATAAAAATTATTTAATCCTGAGGACAGGATAAAATTGACGTTTGTATGTAACTATGTCATTTATGGGATACTTCGAAAGAACTAAGTGCAAAGCATAGGATAAATTTTGTGGGTGTGGCATTTGTAAAGTGTGACTCACATAAGATGAATGATATCTCACTTATTAGTGGGTGGACTACGCGACATAAAAGGGGTGAATACGGCATTTCAACCCCACAGGGTTCCATTTGGCACAGTCCTTACCCCAAGGAGATTCAATTTCGATTAGAACGCGTCAATATTTTCCCTTAGGAACCAAAATGGCTGCTATTTTTGAAAAAAACAAACTTTAAATTACCGTCACACATATTAGTCCAAAACAAACACGTGGGGTATCGTTTTTAGTTAAATTCGATGTCGCGAACACGAAAACAATGTCCATTTATCGATAGAAGGCAATATGGCCGGTATATTTTGATTAATATACTGAAACATAAAAAAAAATAGAAAAACTGAAGTATACTGTCAAAAACATGGTACGGTGGTCGGGTTGTCTGTCACATCTTGAACACAAATACGGTTCTTTTTCTGAAAGGAAAGTACAAGAATCTACCAATTGTTTTAGTTGACAAAGTTACGTTTTTTCTTATCCATTTTTAGTGGGTGCGGTACGAGATAAAATGTGGTGAATACGGCATTTCACACCTCAGGGTACCATTTGGCACAGTAGATCCTTACTCTAAGGAGATTTAGTTTTGATTAGGACGCATCAACATTTTCTCTTAGGGACCAAGATGGCCGTTAGTTTCGAAAAAAACAAACTTTAAATTACCATCATATTAGTCCAAAAAACATGCGGGGTATCCTTTTAGTTAAATTCGATGTCACGAGCACGAAAACGATGTCCATTTATCGATAAATAGCAATATGGTTGGTGTATATGTCAGAAATGCGCAGGGATTTTGGTTGACAAAAAAGATAATAAAAAGATAAATTTATGGATATTCAACCCTGACTACAAACATTTTGAAACTTGAATCATAGATGAGTTATCAATCAGTTCCATTACATTTAGATGCTTTTAATCAGAGTAATAGTATCGAGACAGCACTTATTAACCACAATGCCAAATTGCATATATTATGTTATACAAAGACAGTTGTGAAATGGGACGAGTGCGTAATAGAGCTAGAAACTCACCTTACTTTCAAAAGTAGAAGAAACAGTACTAATCATTATCCCTGCTGGTCCCTCTAACAAACCGACTGACAAGATCCCAGGCTGAACCATTAAATACATTTCACCTCATATCGTCTATACGTGGAGAAGAAAAGCAATGGAAACGTCTATTGTATAAGAACTGGAATATTGAAAAAAGTTGAGGAAGTTTGAACTAGTGGTACACCTTTTGGCTGCTACAGGACACGTGGATTTAGTTTTTCAGAAAGCATACTATACTATATATTAATAATATATGGATATTTTACTTGACAAATGGAAAAAATATATTAAAGAAGAGGGATATGAATTATTGGGGAAATGGCTTGCAAACTTCATTCAGGAGGACTATAAGAAAAATATATTTAGGATATTTTTATTCTCAACAATGTTTAGTGAGAGACTTGCTGAACTATTTAACTGGGAGGTAACAGAGCTCTTATAGGTAGAGAGCCCGCTGTATAAATTTCCTATGAAGATACATTCAAAACTTTGTATGAGTGCGTAAGTACTACCACAGACCTACAGGGATCCACTTTTCATATAAGTAAATTTTGTCCGTGTCATGGAATTTTACATCAGTGACATCAAAATGGGAGGATGCGGGCAAACAAGAAGAGGCAGCCTATTTTTTTAATAACTAGAAGGCTTGTGCTTTAACTTAAAAAAAAATAACTCATGTATTCGATGACTTCAGAAAGCAGAGAAAAAATACTTTAATCGAGGGTGTTTCAGGGTTGCGGGCAAATTAAGCCTGACAGCCCACTATAATCTCATTGTATACACCAAAACCTACATTTTGACGTAAGTTTTATTCATGTATTCGATGACACAAAAAATCGTGACCGGAAATGACGTCAGAATTCCATGACGCGGGCAAAATTTGCAAAAATGAAAAGTGGCTCCCTGTATGTTTGTGGTAGTACTTAGTCACTCACATAAAGATTTTCATGTATCATTCATAGGAAATCTATATAGCCGGCTCTCCACCTATCACCAGTGCATCGCTCCAGATTTCACGAGGAGATCGTCTCGCACTTCCCTCAATGTTTAAGCCAATAGACGAATCTTCTACAGTGTATTGATGGCGATGACTATTATACAGATAATATACATAAATTAAAACTCTCATATTCCTAAATTTTCTAATAAATACTCGGGCCAAACAAAAACTGTGTTGGTTTCTAGACAGTAAAGTACTGAATAATTTAAACCAAGCATACGTAGTGACAGATGTTTACACTATAATTGCTGCATTCAAACCGGAAAAAAGTGGTTTTGATAAGGTCGAATGTAAAATAGTTGATAGAAAGACTTTGGAAAATCTATCGCCTGCATAAGATGCGCTGTTCCAACATACATTGCGAGCTATCTGTGAAGCTGGACATATTTGTGAACAAACCCTAGAATCTACAGACTGTTCTCAAAAAAATTTTGTGAAAATGTACTGAACTAATTACGCTCTCTTTCAGCAAGACTGGGAATGGGATTAGGTCAATGATGTTAAATTCTGTTAGACGACATTAACTCCTATGTGGATAATTCCTCGAGAAATATTGTTTAAACGTGGCTGCAAAAATGACTGCACAACCAAAACACGCGGTTGTGTTGCCAGTCATATTCCCTGCGCCCTAATTTGCAGGAACTTTTTAGGAAAATGCAAAAATTCCAAGTAATTGAAACCATTTACTTATTCGATTCTTTTATTTTTAGTGACCTAATGGAGGAAGATTGATTAAACCCCATAAATATGTCCTGACATGATCTTATACATTGTCTAAATGTTATTTGTGTCATCATCTTATTTTTTTCTAATTCTTTGGGACTTCCTGCCACATGCATTTTTTTCTTTTTAACCGATGCTCGGGGAATCTACAAAATATCACAATTAACCAGTATGTTACTGGTAAATAATCTCTACGCATGTGACTTTTACGTCAAAGGATCAGTTACAAGTTGCTTTTTTTAAACAAATAACACAAATAAGTATAAAAACTTGAAATTATATATTTCCCGACGTTTCGGAAATCTAATCCGTTTCGTTTTTCAAATATTTTTTTGAAAAATCTTCTTTGCTGTGTATGATAAATACATACCTCTACACACCTCTCTAAGAATGTTTGTTATATTCAATATCCATAGATACTTACTATTTATATAGAACTGTTCATATTAGAGCATTAAATTATATTGATTTACTTCCATTTCACTTTCATTTCCGTACTCCGAGTATTACTACTATTTTATAAAATAGCACATATATAGAATAAACCCATTAACTTGATCTAACAGTAAAATAGAACTCAAAATTAGTGTTCAGGAAGCAATAAACAGTCGGAAATCATGCTCAACATGTTCACGCGCAAAATATTTTATTATCTTGTATTTTCAGCACTTTAATATAAAACATGTCGGCCATATTAGTCCCTAACTATATAATAAACCCCATCCTCATGTTCAGAAGGTTAAAATCAACTAAAAATCATACACATCAAAAAATAATTGGACAAAGTATTTTTTTTAAATGGCTGCTATCTTGGTTCCTAAGGGAAAATGTTGAGGCGTCCTAATCGAAAATAAGCCTCCTTGGGGTAAGTAGCAACTGTACTGAATGGCATCCTGTGGGGTTGAGATGCCGCAAAAAACTCGTAGTCCAGCCACACTATACATTATATCCGAATATTTTGAAATTATGGAGGTGAATACATACTTATAATGTGAGTCTTTAGACGTAACGACATTATTTGATTTTATTCAGAGCCGTCCGATTCTAGGATGGAAAGTGTGTCGATCTTAAAAAAAATAAATTTTGTGATTTTCTTAGAAAAGAACTAGGTAGCAATGTATCCTTAATCGACAATTTTAGAAACCCCATTGTACAAGATTACACCATTGGGTTCTAAGGTGTTTGAGTAATAGGCTGTCAAAAAAAACAATGTTCTCAACCAAAAATAATTTTTTTCTATAAAACGGATTATCGAATGAAAAAAAATGTTTCTTCATTTTCTGTTAGAATAATGTATTGTACTAGTTTGAATTGATTTTACAACAAATTACATTTTAAAAAATTTGAAAAAATAAATTGACTTGTGTAATTCCGTGGGATTTTTAATGAAGGAATAATATGGCTATAGGGGATGAATAGCTCATGAAGCATACAATTACATATTGCCCGATGTTTTGCCTGATTCCATGGCAGACGGCCTATATTTCAAGATGGGCGCCGAAAATGACACTATCCTCTTTTCTGCTCGTCTGTGGTTAGCTATTTTCCTAGGGATCTTTTGTGTTCCTAATAAAATATGGAACAAAAAAGGTTAATGTAATTTTTTCCATATCTGTTACCATTACTCAGATACAATCATGTTTTTAGTTTTTTATTTCCTTTATTCAAATAAAATTTCTGTTCTATTTTTTTGTCCATTTTTTTATCTCTGGCTCTGAAATAGAAATACATATCAATCACAAATATTAAGGGAGTGAAAAAATACCAAAGTCGGAAGTTTGAAAATAAAGAGAAATCAGATTTCAAAAACGTCGATGCTTCCAGATACTAACCCTGAAAATGAAGTCACTAATATTTCGACAAAGGCAGTTTCTGATGAAAACATCCCCAGAAGGACATGCCGAGAATGACAGAAAAAGGGTAGGGGTCGCGCAATAGCTTTAAATAAGAGCGGATTCAATCAGGAAATGTAACCTTGAGGCACCAATGACAGAAGAAAAACTCAAACTGAGTAAGTGCACACAAAGCGGTCAAACCAAAACTATCATACGCTATAATACAAGTGAAGTAGAATTGACATTAACCTGCAAGAATGTATAAGTAAATATGAATTTTCGGCAGTACCTCGTTCATTGTTGAACTTAGATGGGACAATAATATTACATTTTATCATTTGAAGAAGGTTATTGAAGAGCAACAATGTTTACACCCAATCAACTTGACTCACTTTCCCTGAAATGGTACAAATGAAAGGTTACCTCTGCTAGAAGAAATAATTCCGGCATCTGATTCATAGTCAATAGCTGTTCTCAAGGAAATGGCAGAGTTGCAAGCCCTGCATAAACCTGGACATGTGAAAACCTTCCAATTGAATTAGATAGAAATAGAACAATACTTGCTGAAGTACAACGAAACTCACTTAGTATTTGATATTTACAGGGAAGATTCGCTCAAGAACTCTACGAGGAAAAAGAGCTGGGAAACCAATGCCTGTTGAGTACAGGGTCACAGACTCTACCAATATTCAAAAAGTGACAATGAGATCTCTCTTATCTTATTATAAAACTAAGAACGAGTTAACACCATATCTCACAAGCAAGCCGTATTGCACAGAGGTTTAATTAAAAACTGACAGTTAGCTAGAGAAATGTGGCGACGTCATTAGATAGAAATGACATTAGAGAACTTCAAAACACATAAGTAGAAGCAAATACAAATATTATTCTACACTCATTATACATCTCACGTCATTCTACTACCCTGCAAATATATTCACCAAATACTGATGTTACTAATCCTTCACTGTGGTGATCGGAAGTTTTCCCAAAGACAGCACGCTTGTTACAGAAGTTGGTGCTAATAGACAATTTATTGATATCAATTTTATTTATTTCAGTATAAGACCGACAAAAGATAAGGAATTGTTAGTTAGCTCTTCATGCACTATCGGGTTGTAATATTACTGGGCATTCAAGGCAAATTATTTTTTTGGAAGGCTTTCCAGACAGCATAGCAGTTCGATGCCATGTGCACCAGAATAGTTCCTTAATCTACTACGTTGTGATTGTGAGAAAGGACGGTGTGTCGTAAATTGCAAGTGTAAAGCACATTCTTTAAGGTACACAGAAATGTGTAAGTGTGGTGGCGATGAAGAGATCAACGATAACAACGGCTTTGCGGACACTGAAAAAGAACTATTGGACTTGAAGGATGACCTATGAAACTTGCTTTATATTAGATATGTATGTATGAATTAAAAAATATGTATAATAATAACACGGGCACACACAAAAAATGCTCTGTTAGCGAGACCCGGCATAGTAATCCTTATGTATTTCGACGTGCTGAATACGAATCCTATTATGTCCGCTTAACTCCATCACCCACCATTTTTTTGTAAATCGCGAATCACGGTGTTCATCTTAAATGAGTCACACTGTATAATGCAATACAATTTTGTCAGTGCATACTGATTATTGATAGTAAATCAATATGTATTTGGAGAACGGAAAGGGAAATGTATTTAAATATAGCTGACAGGAAGCCATACGTAAGTGTTGCCTATCTTCGTTCTAATTTGCAATTGCTATTTTCTGTTTGTCTGCATACGTAGATACTAAGAGTACACTGACGTTAGTTGCCACTAACACCTGAGTAGGTAATTAAGATTATTTGGAAACTGCAATTATAGTAAAGGAGCTGGGCGGCTTTTCGGCATATCATTCTTATGCTCTATCAAATATGTTTAACGTTTTACAAATGATGACGAATCACAAAATCGACTTCTTGTAGGGCACGTCCCGTCAGGTTCGTCGCGAGTTATCAAAACTATAAAAAGAATGGAGTTTACATCACGTGATCAGTACATTTCTGTTTAGACAGAATCTTTATTTAAATATATTGAACACAGAAGAATATTTCCAGACGGAAACTCCTGCCAGTTAATTTGCCACAAAAAATGTTTCAAAATTGAGAAGAAATCAGATTGATATTGTATTTTATTTCAACTCTAAACTCATCGTCACAAGTTTTTTCTTTAAAACGTAAGTACATGTTGCCTTACCAACACAATAACCTTCACTGAAAGTTTTGGTTGTAAACATTACACACCCTTAATTCCAGAGGAGTTTTTCGCTAAGTTGAGTTTCTACCGCAACTCAGGTGTATTGTATTATTACTAAAACATTCTTTTATTATCAATAATTTGTTGTGAGTTTCTTAAATAAAAACTGATGCATTCTCAGATTAAATTCCCATCAGAAAAATTAGGTATTTTCAGTATATGCAAATTAATTTTTTCTTATTTAAAATTGTATTTATTTATTTATTTGTCTTATTTATATTAACGTCCTGGCGGACTTTAGCTAATGCCATGCCACCACTCAACCAGGACACGTACAGACATCATACAACAACAATTTCCTGCGATATTGCCGTCTATTGCAGCTGAGACTCAAACTCGAGACACAACAGGGACTAGGCATGTTGTGCCATTCAACAGGGGTCTAGCGTCTCGGTAACACATTTAAAACGCCACTAAACATCCATACCCTGGCCAAGATTCGAATCCGGGGCTCTACGGTCGCAAGCCAAACACATTAGCACTGCGCCAGTGAGCAGAATTTGCTTTTTTTGGTATTATTAAAATGAGGTAGGTACTTGTTATTAAAGCACCTCTTGATACTTAAATAGCATTCGATCGTTCATCAAATTAGAATCTCAACTAATAAATAAGATAAAGTTTTAATAATTGAAGGAGTATGCAAAACACTCTATGATTGACGATGACGTCATCGGGTTTATTAGCAGCTTAAACCGCATTTAAATAGTGGCAAACAACATTGTATTCGCTTTATTTACGTTTTACATGTGATTAAATAATAAGTCATGTCTAACACAATTGTAAAAGCTACTTCTGGAAATTTAACTGCTGTAAAAGCGTTTTGGTACTGTCAGTACCAGGTAAGTTTTTGGATGTCGTTTTGCATCTTGGTACAAAACACCACTTAGTTTTCATTATAAAATGGTAGGACTGCGAAATAACACGTTGCTTATAATACACAATGATGTCGGTTGACTGACAATGCAACTTATGGTATTATGAGTGCGCAGCGAAATGATGTAGTAAAATGTCAATTCAAAATTAAAATGGCGTATTTTAAGACATTATTCGACTGATTGCCAAAATTCATGTCTTTTTAACCAAGTACTATCTTCACACTCAATAGTGCAGTCAAGGGAGCGCTAAAATGGCTAAAATCTCTAGCTTAAGTGCTAGTGAATGGATTCTCATGAAACCTTGTGTGATGTGTTTGTAATGACTTTAATAAAAAAGCTGAAAAAAAGATTAGAGTAGGAAATTATCGGAAGGGGTAGAAAACATTAAATTATTTTGAATTTTCATGTATATTTTAATTGAGAATTTGAAAAAAATGTAGTAGTTTATCCATCGTGAAAAACTTCCTGTAATTCGGAAAATTAGTATGTTACAAGAAAATCCAAGAAACAGAAGACATTTAGAAGGCCTCAATGCATAAGTAATTTTTTTCAAATTTTTGAATTACGTATTTTTAAAGCGCTACAATTTCAAAGTTTTTCATGTTTTCCGGAAAAACTCGGTGAAAACGCACTTCACAGAAAAGTTGCAAATAAAAAAAATCTTGAATATCGATGATACATTCACCAGAATTTTTTCAGATTTTCTTTTCAATTTTTACGTTTTCCTTCCCCCACTTTTAGGAATTTTCCAATGGCCATATCTCGAAAAATAAGCATTTCTAGAAAAAAATCACCAGAATAAAAACATCTTATTTTGGGTCAAAAAAGATAAGATATTCTTTTCTTTTCCATTTTTGACCCAATTCTACACGTTAAGGAATTCGTGATAAAAGGGGTGTATTCTACCTCTTCCGATCATTTCCAACTCTAATATTTTTTCAACTTTTTTATAAACGTCATTACAGACACATTGCACAAGGTTTCATCAAAATCCATTCATTAGCACTCAAGTTAGAGGTGAACCCCCCACCCCAGTTGACTGGACTACAAAGAGAGTTTAAAATTTGTGAAAACACCTATAGTTCAGTCAACGGGGGCTTTCACGTCTATCTTGAGTGCTAATGAATGGATCTTGATGAAACCTTGTGCAATGTATTTGTAATGAAGTTAATAAAAAAGTTAAAAGAAGATTAGAGTAGGAAATGAAATAAGTCTTCTTATCACGGGTTCCGTGACTTTTAGAATCAGGTCAAAAATGAAAAAAAAAACACAATATATTTGCCTTTCTTGGCCCAAAATAATGTTTTTACTCTGATGATTTTTTTTCGCGATATGGCCATTCAAACATTCCTAAAAGTGGGGGAAGAGAAATATAAAAGTTGAAAAAACAAATCTGAACAAATTCGGGTGAATATATTACCGAAATACAATACATTTTTTATTTGCAACTTTTCTGTAAAATGCGTTTTCACAGAGTTTTTCCGAAAAAACATGAAAAACTTGAAAGGACCCCGCATCAAATACATGGGAAAATGGATTTCGGTGAAATTCTTTCTAACTGGGGGAAATCAATTCGTTAGTTGATCTGAAAAAAGTTCCCAATACAACTTGGGTCTGAAAACCCCGGTGTCAAAAGTTACAGCTTATGAAAGTTGGCTATTTTCTGCCAATTAACAAGCAAAGTGCAATATGCATGAATCCCTGGAGATATGTTTGATATGTATGTATGTATATATATGTATATATAATAGGAAGGAGTATATTATCAACCCTTAAACGGCACTTTTCAGGGCCACACGATGTGCGAAATCCGACCGCGCAACCTCCTCGTGGTGCACATTGGGTAATGCTAATGCCGGCGGTACCAAGGTGTTTTCGATGTATATATCGCCGGGTTGTAAGAAGAGAGAATGAACTTATTTTTATGGGATAAAAACGTTTTTGTATTTTTATGTTATTGATTTTTTTCAGGAGTGCAGGTATACATTGCACTTTGCTTGTTAATTGACAGAAAATAGCCGATTTTCATAAGCTGTAACTTTTGACACCGGGATTTTCAGACCTAAGTTGTATTGGGAACTTTTTTCAGCATCAAATAACGGATTGATTCCCCCCAGTTAGAAAGAATTTCACCGAAATTCATTTTCCCATGTATTTGGTGCGGGGTCCTTTCTTTTTCTTTTTAAAATTATAGTGTTTTAAAAATTTGTTGATTTAAAAATTTGAAAATATTCAGTCGTTTGCATTGATACCTTCTAAACATGTTTTGTCTCTTGGAACTTTTTTGGAACTTGTTAATTTTCCGAGTTACAGGCAATTTTTCTCGATGAATAATGTACTACAGTTCAATACAATTTTCAAACTGCAAATGTGTAAATAATGTAGTACAATATTTATCGTGAAAAACTGTCTGTAACTCGGAAAATTTTTTCAAATTTTTAAATTACAAATTTCAAAGAAAAGGCAAGTTTTTCATGTTTTCAGGAAAAACTCGGTTAAAACGCACTTTACAGAAAACTTGCAAATAAAAAAAAATCTTGAATTTCTATCATACATTCACCTGAATTTTTTCAGATCTTTTTCTCAAGTTTTACATTTCCCTTCCCCCACTTTTAGGAATTTTCGAATGGCCACATCTCGTAAAATAGACATTTCTCGAAAAAATTAACCACAGTAAAAACATCTTATTTTGGGTCAAAAAAGATAAACAAACTAAGTATTTTTTTTTTATTTTTGACCTAATTCTACAAGTTACGGAACCCGTAATAAAAGGGGTATTTTCTACCCCTTCCAATAATTTTCTACTCTAATCTTTTTTTTTTCAACTTTTTTATTCACTTCATTACAAACACATTACACAAGGTTTCATCAAAATCCATTCACTAGCAATCAAGTTAGAGATTTTAGTCATTTTAGCGCTCCGTTGATTGGTCTACTAATTAACTAATTTCACACAAAATTCATAACTTTACAAAAGGCCAAATAGCTCCCGGACTATTACACACATGACGGTTGGAAGATAAATAGTAAATAATTGCACAGCTTTCCTACTTTATTATTATTGCATTGTCCCGTGTGATAATGTGATAACAATAAAATTGTTTTATAGTGTTCCTCTGATGGCTGATTATTTTGTAATACATGCTTGCGAAATGTTCATGTTTGGAGTGTCAACCGTGTAAATCGAAAAGTTCACACAAGCGACGAAGTGTTTCTCAAATGATTAGAGTTGTGTTGTTAACTTCCAGTAATTATGGTTTCTAGATACCGTCACTATCCAAAATTCCTTGTAGAATTCTTTACTACGAAAACAAGTACTTATATATTCTATTTAGGTGATAAACAATATTAAAACAATTTCGTAATTTAAATATTACGCATCCTGTTGGGTGCTTGGTCTATGCTCGCTCAGCGCGCTAATAGTTAGTTTCCCGGATAAAAGTCATTTTTATGTGACTTCAAAAAAATAAAGAAGAAAAGGTTCTCCATTCGACCCGTATATACAGGGTGATGCGTAAGTAAAGGTGCATAGAGCAATAGCGAATTTGTAATATTAAAATATTGCGATGTGGCTAAACTTACCTTAGCACAAAAGTTGATATTTTAACAGAGATATAATGTTGAAGTCAATATTATATAGAATATTTGAAGAACTTCAAAACTTATGTGATATAATTAAAATTATAATTGTATTTATTTATTTATTTACACAACTCAACAGGACAAATGTCCCAATTACAAAGTCAGAACACTGACAATAAAGATTGAGCATAGAAGTATGACAAGTTATGTTCATATGTACACTTTAAATCCTTGATTCTACAATAAAATCCTTAATACAATAACAGAAATATTACAAATTATCTTCACATACACTCTTTAAATCCTTAATGTAAATGTACAATCAGGATCACCTAAAAAAAACATATTCGGAAAAAAATTTTTTGCTACTACGTATTTTTAAATTCGGTTTGTTATTTGAAAATACTAATTCCCGCCAACAGTCGTGACGTTCATGTTTTCGCATGCGCATTATAGCATAGATGAAATATCTGTGTGGCAGCACTGAGTTTCAAACTTCACTAAAAAAAACTGACAGCTAAAGTAACAGTGTAGCAGTTAGGTTAGTATTTTCTGGTGTTCTGTTTGTTTTGCGATTTTGTTTTCATTTGTTAATTTTTAAGACGTCTATGGAGTTATATAAAATCAGTTGTTTTTTTTGCATCATTAAGTGATATAATTTTACGAGTATTGTTAAAAACATCAGGTAAGTTTCTACCCCAAGAAAATGTTTATACTCATTTTAATACACTCGACACTAAAATAGTCGATATTTTTCGCAAAGACTTCTATCCTGGATTATAACGTAATTCACTTCAGGTAAATTTTAAATGCTAGGCTATAACGAAATTAGGCACCATAATTCGATAATTTCTAAAAAATGATGAACTAACACTAACTACAATAATAAACACAAAGCAAACTGTCATACGTGTGACTCTTCTTCTACCTCTTTATTTTGCTAGTGAGGATGTGAAGAATCTTAACACAAACAAATATTCCTAGATTTAATTGTAAACCGTGAGGTCAGAAGTTAATAAAATTTGAAATTATTGACGATACTTCTTATTGATTTATGAATAATTAACAAATAATAAAGAAATAGTATTTACCAATACATTATTCTTGTATATAGGCGAGTCTGACTGGGGGGAAAAAAGAGGTGGTTTTACAAATTTTGTATATCATTTGAGTTAGCAACGGATTCTTATAGGAAAAATTACGCTGAACAAGATTTTGTTATGAAAAATTATCCTAAACTGCGATCATGGTCAAATAATTGTTTAAACAAAATTTTTTTTCGCTTCTATTTAATGAAATGAAAACGGTTTGACGGATCCGAAAAAATCTTGATTCAATCGAAAGATATTTTCAATACGCATCGTTTGGCGCCAGGCACGACTCATTTTGTCAACCCGTTCATTTTTTATAGCCAAAATAAATTTCTTAATTAACAAATTGATTACTCCGAAGCTAATGAGGTCAGGATATTTTCAAAAAACATGCCTTTTATACCAAAGAATATACCATATTTCTTTTGGCCCGATATCTTCAATGCCTATTGATTGTTTAAACAATTGGCATAATTTGTTAATTAGCAAATAATTTTTTTTTAGAAAGTTTGATCGACTTCAAACCAAATTTAAATAATAAATATTGATGTTGGGCATAACCTCCATAGAAGTCTGCACGAATGCAACTTTATGCTTTGGTTTATTTAAAGTTTAAATTAGTTTTGCAAATTAACAAATGGAATGTCTCCGCTCTGGATAAGCGTATCGAAATGGGGTTTTGTGCATATGAAAGTGCTTGGAAAAAGGAAAACTTTGAGACCAGAAGCAACTTGATCGGATAACCGGAACCGGAAATAAAAGTGATATTGCGTGAGAGGTTCTAATTTGTTTATTAACAACTTTATGGACACGAAGTTCGATTCAAATGAAAGCTAACATGTTTTTCCATCAACCGCAAAAAGTATAAAAAATATTCAATCCCTGAGGAGCTATACGCGTTTTTGACCCTTAAAACAATCTCTCCTGGAACGTGAAAATAGTAAGATTTAACGCGCAATGGGGTGGCGGGTTCGATCCTCGGTGTGGGCAAATTTCTTTTGTTGTCAAAATCACTTTTTTTTCGCGCAGTAAAATATTTCCTACAATAAAATAATTTTCAAATTGCAAAAAACGCTATATATAATTATTTATTCGTGAGAACTTCATTAAATCCGTAACTCTGGAGCTGAAGCTGTGCACCTGCTTGGTATGCTCTACATTTCTTATAGTCGAAATCGTGGAACCCCCTCAAATAAAGCAAACCAAACTTTCTCTTTCACAGAAAGTAGTAAAAAACAAAAACTACCGATAAACCCTCGCTGGACAAGAACAATCATATGTTTGTATGTTTGTTGCAAGATAAAATATTTGGGGCAAAGAGCTCAAGCTCGACCCCTAATCATCCGAGACCGTCATATTTAGTCAGGAATATTGGCACCATTTATTTAATGAATATTGCAAAACAAATATTTACGACGCTTTTAAAAACTTCTCAGGAAGTAAAAACATTTGTTATCATAAAAAAATACTTGGTTACATGAAAACAAAACAAATTTGACGAAAAAAGAATTTGCCCACACCGAGGATCGAACCCGCCACCCCATTGCGTGTCAAATCTTACTATATTCCCGTTGCAGGAGAGATTTTTTAAGGGTCAAAAACGCGTATAACTCTGCTGGGATTGAATATTTTTTGTAGAACTTTTTGTGGTTGATGGAAAAAACTTGTTAGCTTTCATTTGCACCGAAAGTCGTGTCCAAAAAGTTGTTAATAAACAAATTAGAGCCTCTCACGCAATATCACTTTTATTTCCGATTGTTTCTGGTCTCAAAATTTTCCTTTTTCCATGCACTTTCATATGCACAAAACCCCATTTCGATATGTTTACCCAGATCCGAGATATTTCATTTGTTAATTTGCAAAATTAATTTAAACTTTAAATAAACAAAAGGAGAAAGCTGCCTTCGTACAGACTTCTATAGGGGTTATGCCCGACATCAATATTTATCGTTTAAAGTTGGTTTGCAGTCGATCAAACTTTCTGAAAAAAAAGTTGTTTGCTAATTAGCAAATTATGTCAATTGTTTAAACAATCAAAAAGTATTGAAGATATTGGGCCAAAAAAATATGGTAAGTATATTCTTTGTTATAAAAGGCATGTTTTTTTTTAAACAACAATATCCTGACTCATTAGTTTTGAAATAATCAGTTTGTTAATTAAAAAATTTATTTTGGCTATAACAAATGAACGGGTTGACAAAATGAGTTGTGCCTGGCGCCAAACGACGCGTATAGAAAATATCTTTCGATTGAATCAAGATTTTTTCGGATCCTTCTAACCGTTTTCATTTTATTAAATAAAAACGAAAACAATTTTGTTCAAACAATTATCTGACCATGAAGCTCGTGGTTTAGGAAAATTTTTCATAAGAAAATCTTGTTCAGTGGAATTTTTCCTATAAGAATCCGTGGCTAACTCAAACGGTATGGAATATTTTTGGGAAAAATCCCAGACAGACTCGCCTAATATTCATAAATATTTTTAAGTTTTTCTTTAACATGAAATAACAATATTCCACAATGAAAAATATCAATACACTGCACATGATTATAATTCTTGCATATGACATATGACATTAAAAGGTGAATACATTAATAGATTGGTGCGTGAAGCTTTGATATGAAATGTTTGGTGAAGTTGGGTTGCTGTAGAAGGAACTAGTAGTTCAATGAGTTTTAATAAATCTGAGCAGTTGACTTTACTGTTTAATATTTTAAACAGAATTACAATTCGGTGTAATTCTCGGCGAGTTTGAAGTGAATTAAATGAAAATTTATTTACTAAAATATCAATACTAATTCCAACACGTGGATAATTATTGTCGTCGGTGTAGCTTAAGTATTTTAAAAATGTTCTTTGAATATTTTCCAGTGTATTAATATGAAGGATGTAGTGGAGACTCCAGACTACATCAGCATACTCCAATTTACTTCTGACAAACGAGTTAAATAGAAGCTTCAAAGTTTTAATATTCGCCAAATCTTTGGTTTCTCATTACGAATCCCAATGATTTAAATGCTGAAGATGTGATATTTACATGTGATAAATAAAAGCCATCTTGCTATCAAAGGTGACACCCAGATCCTTAAAACTATCAACTCTGTGTGTGACATTAACATTTATTTTATACTCATTAATGAGAACACTATGCCCACGTGAGTAAGTGACAACATTACATTTTTCAACATTTAGATGTAATTTATTTTTACTACACCAATTATCAATACTTTCCAAATCTGGCTTGAGCAATTCTATATCATCAATGCAGTTAACGCTGTAGTAAATTTTTAAGTCATCGGCATAAAGTAGATGTGGGCACTGTAAGTTTGTACCTATGTCATCGATAAAGATATTGAATTTTATTCAATGTCAAGGACTGACCCTTGAGGAACTTCTGATTCAGCATAAAATTCGACAGGTATCCATGGTATTAAACACATTGTAGTCTATAGCCTAAATATGAGGGGTAAAGAAGGAAATGAACTTAAAATTTATCAATTTATTTAATAAGTTGATTTAACAACCTGTATTTCCGTTAATATCAACTTTTGCACTAAAGTAAGTTTTGCTACATGGCAATATTTTAATATTAGAAATTCACTATTGCTCTATGGACTACCCTGTATATGTTGTTTACATAAAGTTCAATCATTAGCATTACTCTGGAATGACTTTAGTGATTTCAATTATTATTATGGAGAGAGCAGATCTGTAGTATCCGCAGCACTCAGGCCAGTTGGCCATTGTGCATTCGTGTAGTGTAATAGTACATTCACCGGAATTTTTGTGAATTTTTTCTTGTCACTTTTCATGCCCCCTCCCCCCTTTTTGAAAAATTCGAACCGCCATATCTCGGAAAATACGCATTTTTTCGAAAATTTTACAAGTTATTTTTCGTCCAGTTATCTAAAAATATATTTTATTTAAATTTAGCTCAATTTTGGTAGTTAACATATTAGCAACAAAATCATTGTTTTAAAAAAATGCGGAGCGTAGCGGCAACATTTTTTGGGGGAGTTTGATCTAGACATCAATACGAACAGAATCCAGAAAGTTTCATGAAAATCCATTGATTCGGTAAACTTTTTCAAGTTTAATGCCTTGAGTTATTTCTACAGTACTTCTCAATGTCTTCAAGTTAATTTTCTGCATGATGTGATGTTGTCTCCTTTACCCACTCCACATTCAATTTTACATTTCGCGCCCTTTTCGCATTATGAAATAATTTGAAAACATTCACGGATAATCTATGAATTAGTGGTTACAAAGTAACGGACTTTCTGATCCTTTAAATTTTCTATAATTCCAAAATTGGATATTTAAAAACTTAAAACACATATTAAATCGTCAGAGAATCACGAATATTGTTATGTTTTATTTTCCATACATAATTTGGCCAAAAAAGTACAATAACCTGCAAAAAAAAACAGCAATCTTTATTTTTCGTCAAAACGATTAGGGAGCACTCCTAACCTAATTTGAAAAATATTTAAAAATATACAAAACAACTTCGGCTTTTTGTACAACCCTAATAGATAATTATATAGACTTTCAGTATTGATCATAAACAGTTTTCTTAACTGTTTGCTAAATAAATAAAAATGTTTTCTAATTGTTCGGATATTTCAATCATTATTATTCTTTCCATCGTGTAGAACCGACTGAGTTGCCAGTTATACTGATAAGCCCAGAAAACTACAAAGTTGCGAAATTTGCAGATATGCCGTAGTTATCGGGAAACATGCGATAATGAAACGGAAATAGTATTACAGGGAGAGATATGCAGAACATCAGGACATATTTATAGTGGAACAAAAAGCATTGCAGCGAGCATTTTGACTGTATAAAATGTGAAAATTCTTTATCATTTATTTGAATCACATCACTTGAAATATGTAAAAACTATTCATTCTATGTGCAAGTTTTATTTATTCAGAAAGCAAAAGCCTTTAAAAACATGTGAAAAATATTATATTTCAAAGTGAATGCATGAATTTCATTTTGTCACTCACTACTTTGTATATTATTTTGCACGTTACCACATCATAGTCAACGGACTTTTCATTTAAACATTGTCTTCGAGATTAATTATATGTACAGAACCTTAAGGTCCAGGAATAAAGAGAGATAAATATTCGTTTTTTTTGTACCGCAAAATGATCAATAGTGAAGCGAAGTATAAGCAATTGGAAGACGTTATGGCACTTCCATGGAGAACACAGCGCGTACAATTTAAAATCATTTAGTTTCGTATTTTATCAAATATTAATAAAAAAATTAATAGAAATTGCTTTTTATTGTGTTTTACTCCAAAATCATGGTATCTAGTAAAAAAGTAAGGATCTTTTTGTGTAGAATTTTCTCTTTCATTTACTGAGAACTCTATATACGAATTTTTCGTATTTTTTGACTTTTTAAGAAAACATGTCTTATGATACATTTTGACCGATATTTGGGTGCTTAATCAAAAACTGCTGCCTAAGGAATCACCACTTCCACATCCAGATTTCTCTTTCAAGTTTCTTTAAACGAAAATATCGACACTATATTTGCATTCCAGTAAATGAAAATAATCGCTCATGGAATTTTAATAATATAATATTTGAAACCGTCTGCTCCGGGGTGGCGGATGTCCAAACATTTTTTGAGACCTATTCTACTCATACATACACACTAAAATACTAAAACACAATTTTAGTTATATAACTTCTTGCGTAGAGATAAAAAAAATTATAGGCCTTGGCTTCTATTATAATATTATAATATAATAATAATAATAATAATAATAATAATAATAATAATAATAAATTTATTCATTCCTTTGGCCAATAAGACACTGGATGGAATAAGTCTAAAAAGCAGTTAAAAAAGTGCTTGTAAATATTACACATAATTATGCAAATATGGATGTAAACGTTTTAGCACATACACAGATGTAACTACTGCAATTGTAATCAAAAATATAGTCAAAACAAACAATATAAAAAAATATACAATATACACATATTTACAAATATATAAAATATACATCATGCATATATGGACAGTACACAGTGTGAATTATTTAATTATACAGGGTGATTCACGTAGGCCATTCATTAGAAGTTTTTCAACTTGCAGTTGGATTAGAAACTTGAAATTTGGTATGCAGCCATAATCGATCATGCCCGTTCTATCTAAAATAGTTTCAGTCCTCCACCTATACAGGGTGTGCTAAACATTAGTACCAACTTTCTTATTTTAAATGGAAACCTATATTTTTCTTTACATGGTTCGATTGGTCTTCTAATTCTGAGTTTAGAGAATCTAAGTTATGTTAACTTATCTATTACAATTTTTGACATATGTCCAATTTTTTGAAAAAAATTGCCGCTGTAGTAGTTTACGAACAAATTTGTATCTCCCAAACCTTTCAAAATTATGAAACCAAATTTGTGAAGCAGTTAGCTGGAAGTCCAGGCTAACGTTTGATGTCCCATCGGTGGTCCCATTTTGTACCATATGGGCGCAGTCGATTTTCAAATGTCGCAATCAAAAATTGTCAAAAAGTCAATTTTTTCAAATGGCACCTGCTATCTTTTTTCACACCATTCGAAAGAAAATTGAATTTTAGGGTGAGTTACTTAAGCATTCCCTATACCTAACTTCACCCCATATCGAGTTATTCAATAAAAATCAAGAAATACCTTATCTTGCCGAGAGATTCCTTACTTCATCAAGTATGCCATGGAAACAAAAGACAGTTGTAATAATTTTTAAAGAAAAATATGTATTCTTATTTAATTACACACAACACCAACAAATTATTATTAACGAACAAGAACAATGTTGACGAAATTCTGTCAGTGAAAACGGTGCACACATTGAGCATTTGTATTGAAATAATTATGTTGTTAATCTGTTTATTTGTTGTTATTTTGTTGTTATTATTTATTATTGCAATACGATTTTTGAATAAAAATTAAAATGAAATGATTGTTTCCAAGCCTACTACCCTTGAGAAAAAAAAAACAATTATTTTTCAAAAAATGCCAATAACTCAAAAACGACTGTAGATAGACATACACAATGTTAATAAAAGTGGCCCTAAAATTCAATTTTGCATTGATTTCTGGCGTCAGAAATAGTAGGCGCAAAGATGTGCTACGCAATCTGTTAAAAGTAGAATAATAGAATATTTGAACAAAAATATGGTGGTCACATTGAACATTTACGTCAGAATTTCGTCAACATTGTTTTTGTTCGTTAATAATAATTTGTTGGTGTTGTGTAATTAAATAAGAATCCATATTTTTCTTTAAAAATTATTACAACTGTCTTTTGTTTCCATGGCATACTTGATGAAGTAAGGAATCTCTCGGCAAGATAAGGTATTTCTTGATTTTTATTGAATAACTCGATATGGGGTGAAGTTAGGTATAGGGAATGCTTAAGTAACTCACCCTAAAATTCAATTTTCTTTCGAATGGTGTGAAAAAAGATATTAGGTGCCATTTGAAAAAATTGACGTTTTGACAATTTTTAATTGCGACATTTGAAAATCGACTGTGCCCATATGGTACAAAATGGGACCACCGATGGGACATCAAAAGTTAGCCTGGACTTCCAGCTAACTGCTTCACAAATTTGGTTTCATAATTTTGAAAGGTTTGCGAGATACAAATTTGTTCGTAAACTACTACAGCGGCCATTTTTTTCAAAAAATTGGACATATGTCAAAAATTGTAATAGATAAGTTAACATAACTTAGGTTCTCTAAACTCAGAATTAGAAAACCAATCGAACCATATAAAGAAAAATATAGGTTTCCATTTAAAATAAGAAAGTTGGTACCAGTTTTTGGTACACCCTGTATAGTTGGAGGACTGAAAATATTTTAGATAGAACGGGCATGATCGATTATGGCTGCATACCAAATTTCAAATTTCTAATCCAACTGCAAGTTGAAAAACTTCTAATGAATGGCCTACGTGAATCACCCTGTATATAGTAAGTCCCAAGTTCACGGACTCTTACCAGCTTGCTTCCCCCCCCCCACCACCATCTCAAGATATAACTAGTTCCATAACATGTTGTAATACAAGCGTGTAGCAAATTTCAAGTGAATATCTCAATTTTATTTTATTAACCCATTTAATCATGGAGTGGGTGAGGTGATTGGGGGGGGGCATATGTTGTGAAAGAATTTAAGGCCTGGGCTCTTACCAGCTTGCTTTACTTATTTTCCACTATTTACCCCCCAACCGTTGACAGGAGTAAGCTCAAAATATGTTCTAGCTCCAGTTCTCGTTATAATACATAGGTGAACCAAAGTTAAAGTCAATATCTTAAAACGTTCCAAAGAAAACGTGTGTACAAAAAAAGTTACAGACTGACAGATAGAAAATTATTTTTGCTAGTAGGCTTAAAATCCAAGTCGGAAATAATTCCTACAAAAGGTTTTGTTTTAATGGCTTCACTTGTTGCCTAATATAACTATCTAACTAATATAACTATCTATCTATCGATCTTAGGTCCGTCCGTCCCCGACGTGCGTATGTTTATGTGGTGGGGGGTGAAATTGTACCCCCAAAATTGGTATTTTTGCGGTATTATGGTTAAATCTTGTAAAGGACTCACAATATCGAAAACATTGTCCTATTAAAAGTTGTAAGACATTAAATTCTGCATTGAATGAGATTAAACGCATATTTTGGACCACCCGTTCCCATACTAGTTAGTGCTCATCAGAGTTGGACAAATTTTACATATTTATGAAAAATGTGTTATTTACACTATATTAAACATAGTACTATAGCACTCCATTGTACCAGTCTTGTACTTAGTAAACATATAAAATATTAAAATTGTAGAGTATATAAAAAGATAATATTAAAAAATGGTTTCATTTAGAATATGATGAGATCCATTCAACTGATATAAATGGAGGCAGGATAAGAAACACAATTCTGGACATCAATTAGTGATGGTTATATTTCACAATAATAAAAACTGTAGTTAAAGGTATGAAGACAAAAAGGGGGGAAAAATAGACAAACCTCACAGACGTTGACGTTTGATTCTCGTTGAGCCACTCGGCTCCTCAGTCTGTAATTTCCGTTACGGAGTCCGTCGCCCCATCACTCGGCTCCTGAAAGCCAGTAATTTTCATCGCCCCATATCCCAGTTCAGGTCTTCGTCAACATCTAGTTCGTCGTCAATTGCATCTGATTGGAGTGCAGGAGTTCCCATGGCAGTTGGCACAAATCAATGAGCAATTAATAACAGCCTTCCGACACCCACAACCACCTGTATACCCCTTGTTGCATTTTCAGAAATTTGTGGAGAGAAGAGACCGTGGAGCTGGTTCCTTGGAAGCAAGAACGGGGTCAAGACCAAACTTTGACGCCTGCCATCCCTAGAGGAGCGGATCCATCTGGTGTCCTAACTACATTTGTACTTGTAGGTAAGTTCTCTAGCAATGTTGGCGGGCTGCTTCGGATGTTGGTGGTAGGGATGCTGGGTTGAAGTTGGATTTCACTAGGGCTTTGGAAAACAGGTCGAATCTAAAGTATCTCCTGCCCTACCTCCGTAGAGGGTTGTTAAAAATCGTAGGCCAGCTTCGGCAATAGCTTCAGCATGAGTGCACGTTCAAAGAAAGGTTTGATTTCTTACCAAAACGCAGAAGTTAAAACGAAATTTTTTCATAAATATGTAAAATTTGTCCAACTTTGATGAGCACTAGTATGGGAACGGGTGGTCCAAAAAATATGCGTCTTGTCTCATTCAATGCAGAATTTAATGCCCTACGATCATTAGGACAATGTTTTCGATATTGTGAGTCCTTTACGAGATATAACCGTAAAACCGCAAAAATACCCCCTTCGGGGGTAAATTTTTACCCCCCGCCACTTAAACACAACTCCGCGGGGGGGCTCCTAAGACAGTCAGTTAGGCAAGAAATGAAGCCATTAAAACAATAAAATATTTTGTAGCAATTATTTCCGATTCGTCAATTTTTTTGGTTTTACATTTCAACAACAACAAAAAAATAATTTATTTTTACGATTACTAGATATACTTCCACTCCACCACGTATATATGGAAGTAAAAACAAAGCACACATATTTTCTATTTTTCTTAAACGTAATACACAAAACCTTTTAAAATTATCGATTTTTAGACACGAATCTTTTTCTTCCACTCCAATAATAACAGAAATAAAGGGGAGGGGGTGTCAAAATATAACGACTAACCGTGTACATGTATGTGACATCCTGTATGGCTTACATGTAAAAAAACGTTGTTTATAGTACTTACTTCAATAAAGATAACAAAATATTTAGATACACATGTATGTTTGTATATGTTTTGAATTGAACATTATTTGCTGTTTAATTTAAAAACATGTAATTTAAGAACGTGTCCAATTAAATTTTTAATTAATTAAAGAAATAATTAATGCACTTATTAAATTCTTCTTGCATACTGCATTATACCTAGTAATTAATTAATTGTTGAAGCGAATGCCCATTATTCCAGATAATAATAGCTCTGAGAAGATTCTAAATATAGCTAATTGAAATGTTCATTAAAGACTTACATGTAAAAATATATTAACGAGTTTTAAATTAAGTCGTAAACGGCTTAAAATAGCACAATTTAGAAGATAAAGTCATAAATTAACAAGCTAAATTAAACGATGCAACTAACAATAGCTAGGATTTTTTTTGGCAAAAATGTATGTAATGTTTGTATATATCTAAAGATATATTTAAAGAAGTTTTACTGAACCATTATTAGCTTTTCTCCACTGTATTCGATCAAATAAGTATTAAAAAATATATATATGAAATCAACAAAAATATTAAAAGAATTGATTTATTTAAATTCTACGTGAAAAAACTCGATAGATAATATAAATAAATATAACAAATAAAAGAAAAATGAAGCGAGATGAATATGAAATACAACCCTAGTAGCACTAATATTGCACCATATATAATCCATATAGGACCAATATATGAATATTGGTCCTATACCTATAGGACCAATATTCATATATTGGTCCTATATGGATTACATATTGGTCCAATATATTGTGCTACTAGGGAATACTATTACCTTACTGTACAAATCGCTTTATAAGCTTTATTTTGGTATTCTATCATTCTATTGCTTAATACAACAGTTTATCATTATTTGCAGAAAAAAGATTTCTTCGAGTAAAACCGCGAGATTTCTTAAATTTAAAATAGTAATAATATTTTCTAAAACCAACTCAAAAATACTATAAAATTAGAGTATGTTAGTAATATTGTATATTAACAAAAACCAATAAGGATTTTCTTAATTTTTATTCTAAGACCAATAGCAGCAGGATAACCCTAACATTTCTTCACAAGATTTACAAAAGACATTGTTTCGTACATAATTTCGTTATTTTTAAAGATGTAGAGATAGAAAAAAAAAACGTTTTAAAGAGAATTGCAGGACCTTTAATTAATCTAGTATGTGTATTTCAGACTGATGATATTTGAGATATTTAAGATATAAATATTATATTCCGAAAGAATATAGGCTCCACTACTAATTAGGTGATGATAGGTGACGGTCAGTTGTTTCTATCAGTCAATGTCAAACATTTCATGCTTAATTTTAAAAAACCTAATTTTTAAGATATTTTTGGAAAAAAAAATGTTTTTTTGCCCGAAATATCTTAATAGTGGCTTTGACTTTCTGAAGAGCTCCAGAATAAGGGCCGAAAAAGTTTAAAATGCTAAGCATTTTCAAGGGATAGAACGATAGACAATCAATCTTCCATATAAGTAATTCCTTTCAATGTAATTTTTTTGAAGGTTGGTAAATAAATAGTAGGGCATTTTTGGTTGTCTATCCCAACCGGATGTAAGTTGGCAGATAAACATAAAGATTTTTATGTATTAACATTTTAAGTAGCTTTTCAATTTTCTACTAAAAAGACAGCCTTGGCGTTCTTATTTTAACCTTACTTTTCATGGTCGTAAAGGGTTATGTGGTTACTAGTGTTAAACTGGGAATTGTCAAATAAAAAATAGATACATTTATTTTAGCATTTTTTAATTGCTAGCATAACCAGAAAACAAGTTATCGAAATAATGCAAAAGTTGGAAATTTATATCTTTTAGGTCGTTTTCATTTTTATTTCTCATATATTTACTTTTCCTGCTGTTTGTCGAATCCTAAAGAATGCGTTCTATTACAATTTCATGTAAACAAAAAATAATGAACTTTTCAACTTATAAACGCTCGAGCGCCATCTTAAAACTGCTATACCCAACCAGCAAATTTGTTTTATAACTTAAATGTTCTAATATTATTTTGTTTTATTGTTATCTTATTAATGTTTCTAAATGCCGATTGATATATTAAAGTTCCAGAAAATATTATTTTGTTGTCTGCAACTAAACTATTTTATAAATTTATCATTAAAACATTTCTACAGCAAAATTATAAAACATCTTATAATGGAGTTAAAATATTATTTTATAAATGTTTTCGTGACTAAATTATGAAATATTTCAGCTTATAAAACTAAATCGTTTTATGACGACTTTTTAGTAACTTTCAGCAGTATTTTTAGCACCGTTACAAATATACATTCGAATTATTTTATGATTATTTCTTATCTTCTTACAAAACAGTTATATCTATTTGTGACAATTTTGCTTTTAAGAATAAATATCGTTTCAGAGCATGTTACATAATTATTATATAGCATTGTATTTGCTATAACATGGAAACAACAACAAAGTCGTTACAAAACGAAACTGTTTACTTAAACATAAAAATGTAGTGGCTAACAATACAATAAAACATATTTAAGAAAATTGATTTCCTGCGTTAGCTGTGTATTTATATTTAGTAATAATTAAAGTCGGTCTTTTACTGAAAATTTGTATACAAGTTTATATAAAAAATTATTCGCCCAAAATTTTGGTTACCAACATCGATAAGAGCGGTGCAGATCTTGGCAGATCATATAACGGCGAAACTAAAAACATCAGACTTAGGACAATGGAGAAACTTAAAAAGTGGCTGTAAAAATATTAGGTACATGTATTAGAAGCATAGTGGTTTTGAAAATAAGACACAGTTTACACTGCTGTAAAATAAAACGACGCATTTCACTCACTGCACTGTTAACATATCAGGTCATATGCCAGAGTACTGTTGCTTCCACTAGTAAAAGTAACTACGTGTTTTTGGCAATAAATAAACTATAAATAAACAGCTCTATAAATAAGGTGATTTACTGCTACTAATTTCTAGGTTATATTTATGCAAATTGAACCAATTCTGTTTCCATGGTTTACAGTCCTATCAGATTTATCATAAGAGCTACAAAAGTATTGCGAGAGTGAGCGATCTTTTTTTTTTTAATTAGTGCTAGTAATGGCTAGGAAATGCACTCACTCCATTAGCTCAGTGTTGCCGACATTTTATTTTTGTTATATACTAGTTACTTTGCGTTTTTTAATCTCACATTTTTATCCTTGGAGGTAGGTAAGTTTACTATTTTATTTTTTGATTTTTCTCACTTAAAAATTATTTATATTTAGAGCTAAGCCTAGATATCTTTTGTTTTTATTATTTTAGTTAATACATTTTTTTTCTATTAATATTTCTTTTTTATTTTCTGTTTTTTTTTTTTCGTTTTTTTTCGCTGTTCTTTTCTTTGTTTTTTTTTTTTTCAGGAAATAAACGAGGACACTGATTTGACTCGGGGTCTGTCTAGTCTTACTCACAAACAAATTCTGTTTCGATGATTGCATTTACAACAGTCCTAACACATTTATCATAAGAGCTACAAAAGTATCGCGAAATGGAGTGATCTATTTTATAAATTTCACGGAAAAGTTACACTAAAGCTACACTATTTTATAGACGTTTTATAGCAATCGTTTAATAATTTAAATATCGTAAAATGTTTGCTACTAACACAAAAGTCTTCTACAGAGAGAGGCCATCTTGAAAGACCAACGTGTGTGATGGTAAAAATGATAAGATATGAAAATTTAAAATATCAAATGTTTATTTGAATTTATGGAGTCAGAAACGTGCTAATTATAAAGTTACCACTAAAACAAATCAGTGTAAGTTATATTGCAAAAAACTCAAATTCAAAAAACCGATATTTATAAAATTTAAAAAATTATTAGAAATCATCAATAAATGTGAGGCCCGTTAAAAATATATTATAAATATGGCCATAGTTCACAGTAAAGTTTTCTCCGCATCAAAAATTGCAGTCGTTGTAAGCCAGAACAAGTCTCTTAAATAATTATTATAGATTATTAGGTAGGTACCTAGTATTAAATCACAATGCCATAGGCTTTTAGTGTTAGACATAATTTTATTTTATTAGTGTGTATAAAGCAGCATTTTTTAAAATAATGATTGTTTAGTTGCTTTATAGCAATAATTTAACAAACAGTGAAGTGTGTTTTATAGTACAATTATATGAAGCTTTAATTAAACTGCTATATAGTGATGGTACTATGTTTTCATAAGGCTTCTGGAAATGTTCATACAATTATTTTGTAATAGTTCCAATAGGCGTTACAAAATATCAACAGCAACTGAAATAATTTATAGCATGGTGTCAATTTTGCATTTATAGCTCCTGTGAAAACGTTATGAACGTGTTTCTGAGAGTAACGTTGTTTTATAAAAGCTGTATCAGAAACATGCCTTTTATAGAACATCAAATTGCTAGTTGGGTAGTTTTAGAACTATTAATTTTTCGTAAGAAATCAATATTATTATCTTTAATAACGTACTCTTCATGCACAAATTGATTTATTATTTACTTATCGAAATCGCCTAAATTCTGCATTGTGCAAAATGTGTGCGATTTTCCCAAGGGTACTAAATCAAAAATATATACCCGTATAGATTACGGAGGAATCAGAACATCCCTGTTACACCAAATTTAAAGTAACAGGAAATCATTGTTATAAAACAAGTTTAACTACTTTGAACCAGAAGTGATATGCACCCTTTCTCAGTACGAGTATAGCGTGGAACAAAACAACTTAACAACTATAGAAATTCATGGTAACGAATACATGTACTTCCGGTTTTAAAATAAATGCGAAGACTCCAGTATGGGAAATACAACATAAAAATGGTGTCTAGGAAATATGCATTAGTAAGTGGTTTAATTATTTCATGGCAGCACGAAAAATAATCACAAATATAGCAAGCTCATTGAGAATATGATATATGTGTAAAATACAAAATTCCAAAAATAGAGATTCATATTTACGTACTTAAAAATTAGCAAGAAATACATATCATAAAAGACCTCTGTCCTCTAGCCTGAGGCATAATACCGGGTGGCCACGAATCAATGTACGCCCCCAATATTTAGGTTGTTTTTGTATTTAAAAATTTGGTTTTTGGTACACATAAATTAGACAATAATAAGCTACTTTTAGACTAACAGCAATGAACCGGAAGTGACATCAACTTTTTTTCTGAAATAGAATGAATATATTTTTTGATAGTTTCTCATTAAGCATAAATTTATAAGTGCAACAGTTTTTTCAGATGTAAAAAATTCCAAAAAATAAGTGAGATACGAACAATTTTTCAATTTTTTCAAAATGGCCGCGTCATATGAATGCGATGTAAGAAAATTACTAAGTAGGCTATGGAAATTATTAGTAAGGTTGTAGATTTGTCTGTAAAGCAGAAAATAGTTGTTTGAATTACTGATAGGTACCAGTATTTTTAGTTTTTTTATTTTTTTAAAAACGGAATTTCATTTTCATTTCCGTAGGGGACCTATGGAATTTTTCTTAATGGAACTGTGCTATTTATTTTAGTAATCAGAAATAATGATTCATAAACTATAATTTTTTCGCCATTAATCATTTCTTAACGATATCCTTCGTAATAATAGAAGTATTTTTAAAGAGTAAACACAAATTAAACAAGAAATAATTTTAATAGGTATAACATTACAACCATGAATAAATTACCAAGAATAACAAAACTATTTAAAACCTAAATTATAATAAACCATTATAAAAATTATTCAAACTGTTCACCGTTATGATTAATACACAGAGTAGCGCGACTTGCAGGCCATCTGACTGGACCAGGGTTCCCAATCTAACGATCTGGAAACAATTGATTTAAGTAATCCCTAACGATAATAGCATTGTGAGGTCCAGCCCCGTCTTGTTGAAAGTAAACCTCGTCAATACTGGTATTGGGAATTTGATTAATCTGTGGAACTACTATATTTTGGAGAAATTCTAGATATCTTGGTCCAGAGTTTCGTTAAAAATTATTGGACCTATGATATGGTCGCCCAGTACGCCTAACCAAACATTGAAGCCAAACCGCTCCTGAAACCGTCTCATAATGTGAAGATTATCAATTGCCCAATATCGAGTGTTGTTTCGATTAAATAACGCAAGGGTTTGTAAATCTCGATTCATCAGTGAACAAAATGTTTTTGATAAAATTCTCATTTCTTAATTGGCGTAACTGTAACCAATTACAAAAGGTTATTCTTCGTTGATAATAATTCTCATACAAAAATTGATGCAATTGATATTTATAAGTACGATAGCCGTGTTCCTTTAAATTTTTTTTGGCTGATTCTTTGGAAACTGGTAATTCATGTTCAGTTTGTCTTATCGAAATGGTTGGGTCAACATGCACTAAAGCTAATACATTAATTTCCGTTTCTTCATCACAATAAATCATTCTTCAATTTCTACATTAGGTTCAGTTCTAAATTGTTGCGACAACCGGGCGAAATAGTTTCTCGGAGGTTGTCTTCTTTCTGGATATTTCCGTCCATACAGACTTTGTGCTCTAGTTGCATTACGTCGAGTATCTTCATAAATAATGATCATGTCGACTTCTTCATCTCTTGAATAATTTTCAGCCATTTTATATTAATATTCTTGTTTATAACAACTTTAATACACTTGCTTCAGAAAATTAGTGAGTAAGTCAAGACTAATTCAATTGTTGCGAATGTCTGTCATTTTCATGGCTATCTGCAATTTTGGATTTATATGTAGATAGGTACCTTATTAAAATGATTTGTTGGCGCTTAATTTTTAAAAATACTTCTATTATTACGAAGAATATCGTTAAGAAATGATTAATGGCGAAAAAAAATTATAGTTTATGAATCATTATTACTGATTAATAAAAGAAATAGCACAGTTCCATTAAAGAAAATTCCATAGGACCCCTACGGAAATGAAAATGAAAACGAAATTCGGTTTTTTAAAAAAAAAAAAAAATTAAAAATACTGGTACCTATCAGTAATTCAAACAACTATTTTCTTCTCTACAGACAAGCCTACAACCTTTAATGGTAATATTTACACTGAATTACTATCTGCAACATAAAATTTGTCAAGCTAATTTTACCTTCAGCCTTGTCTCAGAAGATCACGTATTGAAAGTTCCTAAAAAATTGAAGAATACTCTCCTGGATCAGATAATGTAAGTTTAAGCTTAATTAAAGTATGTTGCCCTTGGATTCTAACGATTTTGGTACATATAATAAATAGTATTATCCTTCAGAGCAAGTTTCCATTGAGTTGTAAAAATGCCTTAGTGGTACCGATTCCTAAAAAAATGAGGTATCAACATATTCAGATCTTAGACCCATAAGTATTCTACCGGGCCTTTCAGAGTTAATGGAAAAGATCATAGAATTACAGATACGAGTTCACTTGGATTCAAATAATATTTTACCTTCTGTGCAGTCGGGATTTCGGGCGGGCTATAGTTCTACAGCATTGTTAACCGTAACTGATGATATTATTCAAGCATATGATGACGGTAAAAGTACGGCTCTGGTATTGCTTGATTTCAGCAAGGCTTTCGACACCATAAATCATGATATCTTACTGGCTATTTTACAATCTTGTGGCGTTGATGTCGAGGGTGTTTTGCTACTTCGGATCTTTGACGGGGACGGTAGCTCAGTGGTTTAGCGCGTTTAGCTTTCATACTGGCATACCTAGCGAAGCAGGTTCGATCCCTGCTCACCGCCAAATAATTTTAATTATAAAATTATCCCCAAGATGTTGTTCGGACTCCACTATAAACTGTAGGGCCTCGTTTCTCTTTACCTTACACAAAATCATTCTGGATTTTCAAGGAGTTACCTCGGTGACTTGAGAAGCGGTTAAGAAAACATAAGAAACAAACATAAGAAACCTAGAGGGTCGCAATCAAAGGATTAAATTGAGTGGAACTATGTCAGATGTAAGATATTTAACAAGAGGTGTTCCACAAGGTTCTATCGTTGGGCCCTTGTTGTTCACGGTTTATACCAACCAATTACCAAAATCTGTTGAAAACAGTGCAGTTCATTTGTATGCCGAAGACACACAACTGCTTCACTCATTTTATCCCATTGAATATCACAATGCTGTAACACCAATTAATAATGACTTAATAAAATTATCAAACGTAGCAACAGAACGATCTTTGGTATTAAATCCCTCAAAATCAGCTGTTATCTTGTTTAGTAAAAGAGCAGATTATAGTAACCTGCGACAAGTTGTCAATATTAAAATCAATGAAATACAAATTAAAATAACTGATAGGGCAAGAAACCTCGGTTTAATCCTTGATAAATCTCTCAGATTTCGAGATCATGTTACTAAAAAATATTCAAAGGGCATATGCAGCTCTTCGATTATTATATCCGCATAGATTGTTTTTAAACTGTCAGACAAAAAAAATGTTATGTGAAACATTGGTACTATTGCAGTACTACGTACTATGGCTTAACATGAAAAACCTATTGCAAATATATACTCTTTATTCTTATACCACAAAATTATCACGACAAAAATATCATAATATTTATTTAATAAAATATCATACGGGACTGACGTTCACAATATTAATATAAGGAGCAGAGGATTGCTAACTCCACCTGCTCATAAAACTGTATTTTTTGAGAGAGGATTTAAATTCATGATACATAAATTGTACAACTCTGTTCCTGCTGATTTGAAGACTTTAAGCAATTATAAGTTCAAAAAATGTATCAGGAAACTTTTCATGAACAAACAAAATCTGGCTTGAGAATTATTATTTATTTGTTTTCTATTGTTCTGTGTTAACTATTGTCTGTTATTCATTTACAAGGGTTAAGTGGTAGAGCACGCTTTTGTACTTCCCCTTGTTTCCCATTTAACGTTATTATAAAATTTGTATTCCTTTGTATCCTTTTTCATTGTTCATCTTTTTAGGAAATAAAGACATTTATTATTATTATTATTTGCCCGATTCAGGTCGTTATGAAAAAATTAATATCTAATCGCATGTTTTGTTCTATAAACTGTTGGATCCCGTATATGTGTATTTTAATTGTAATAAAATTATACTTGTATTACCACATTGCCTAGAAAGGAAAATAAAACGTATATATCTATTTATCTATGAATCTGCTATTCTTGGACATACACCTGATATTTCATACTTTTGTCCCACTCTGTATATAGCCACCCAATTTGTACAATTATCTTCCAATAATGAGATAATAACAACAATACTAGTTACCGGATCTAAATTCCTGCAAAGCCAAAGTAAAAGTACTGACCGTTTTCAAACAAACAGGACAAGCATTTCAATTATGATAGTATTTGAAAGGTTTTTTTTTGTGTAGATCTACCCGCACTTTTCCTTTGATCACATTCCATTAAGAAATTGAATAATTAACAACCAATAAATCTATAAAAAAATATGTACCATTTAAATAAGTCGTCTGGCTTTCACAATAAAGATTTATTATTTGCGGTGGGTTTTTGAAAGTAAATTATAGTAGACACAGACTATACATTAAAGTGCAATAAGTTAAAAAAAAATGAGATGCGCCTAGTACATTTGGAGACTATAAATAATTATTATAAGAAATAGTACTTCCTTTATACAATATTTCTTCTAAAATCATATACCTTGCAAAGAGCTAAAATATGCACATATAGGATGTCCCAGTAGTACGCAGCAGTAGTAAAAGAAATTGCTATTCTACTTTGGAGCTAGTTGACTTTAAAGGTTACACGTTGAACGTATTCTGCTCATATTTTCAAACTACTATACAGGGTGGGGCAATAGTGCGTCGGACCATCTCGAGTTCTACAACAGCTAGAAATTTTTAAAAAAATATGCAAGTAAACTAGATAAAGAAATCTATAACTGAAAAAGTATTTTCGAACATACAGGGCGAGCCAAGATGAAATTACAGGTCCAAGTGCCTTTTTTTAAATGAAATGCTATGTATATCAGTACATTTTTGAAGCCTCTTTCTCTCAATTTCGTTTTATTGAGCAATAATTACAAAATTCAAAAATAAACTTAAAAAAGAAGTTTCTTCACATTACTCAGAAAACTCAGAAAAAATTATAATAAATGTTCCACATGTTGCCCATTTTGATTGACACACATCTCTATGTGCTTTTGTAATGAGGTTACCAATGTTCCTAAAACTGCCGGTGTAAGAGATCTAAAGGCGGTTATTATTATTTCCTTCATATTTTGTACTGTTGTTGGTGTGTCTATATAAACAATTTCCTTCACGTATCCCCATAAAAAAAATCCATTTTTGTAAGATCTGGGGATCTAGCAGGCCATTTTGTGGATCCATTTCTTCCAATCCATTGATGAGGGTCGGTATTATTTAAGTGGTCTCTAAATGCATTTAAATAATGTGGTGTAGCACCATCTTGCTGAAACCACATCCTATTTCTAATTTATTCAGGGAGATTTACCAATAATTGTGGCAGATCGTTTTCCAAAAAATGAAGATAAATAGCTCCAGTCAACGTACCATCAAAGAAATGTGGCCCTATTACATGTTCTCCAATAATTCCTCCCCAAGCGTTTATAGACCATCTGTATTGGTTATCAACTTGCATAAAAAAGTGAGGATTTTCCGAATCATAATAATGCAGATTGTGCCTATTAACAAATCCATTTTTAGGACGAGTTGCTTTTTCAGTGAATAAAACATTATTGAAGAAGTTGACATCATTTTGCATTTTACCTCTGGCCCAATTACAAAACTGTAGGCGCTTTTGAAAATCGTCATCAGATAATTCCTGGTGCATTTAAATATGATATGCATGCAACTTATTTGTTTTTAAGATTCGACCAACAAGACCGTCTACTTATTCTTACTAATGACTTCACTTCTCTTTGACTAACATAGGGATTCTCAACCGTTGGCAGCACCACAGAAAACTAATTTTCTTCGTTCACAACATTTTATTTAAAAGTGAATTATTTATTATTTGTTTGCTTATAGTAATAAAACATATTCTTTATAGGATTTTGCAAACAGCGGAAAGAGAAACTATCTATGAGAACAAAAAGAAAAACTATATGTAAAAATATTAATGAAATCTTATCATTCTTTCGATAACCTGTTATGCTAACAATTACAAAATCTTATTTGCCATTCTCATTATAACACTAGCATTCAACATAGTCCCCTACGATTAGGCAGATTAAACTAGTGTCTACATGATCCCCTACGATATGTAAATTCAGTTAAAAATGAGAACAAAGGCCTGAAATTAATTTATTTACCTACCATGCCTTTAAAAAAAAATTCATTCTAATGAAAACATTTTTAAAGACGAGGTAGGTAAATAAATTAATTTCAGGCCTTTCTTCTCACTTTTAACTGAATTTACATATCGTAGGGGATCATGTAGATACTAGTTTAATCTGCCTAGTCGTAGGGAACTATGTTGGATGCCAGTATTGCTAGTGTTATAATGAGAATGGCAAATAAGAATTTTTATTTGTTAGCATAACCAACAGTCAGGTTATCGAAAAAATGCAAAGATTTCATTAATGTTTTTACATATAGTTTTTCTTTTAGTTCTCATAGATAGTTTTTCTTTCCGCTGTTTGCAAAATCCTATAAAGAAAACGTTTTATTCTTTCACTTTTTTTATATTCGACATTTCCAGTTTCCAGAAATCTATCGAGAAGGTTTTGGAAGCTGCTAACATCAGGAATCCTTCTTTCAGGATAACGTTGGTGATAAATTCTGTTGGCAAGTAAATAATTTCTGTCTGACTCACCCAAAACAAAAGTCTTGTATACAAGTTCCGCTATTAAAATTAATATTGTAAAATTCCAAATATTTTAAATTCAATACAAATTGTAACTACCGACCGATAAGTGTGATAAATGCTTCGTTGTACACGACAATTTATACCAAAGTGAGGTTTTATTGTTTGTCGAATAACGAAAACGGCAAAAAATGTACAAAAAAACATTACAGTAAAGGACCTGTTAAATACTATTTACTCATTTCAATAAATTGGAAGAAATGGTCCCACTAAATGGCCTCATTTCAAAATTCCATAAAGATGTGTGTCAATCAAAACGGGTAATACGTCGAACACCTATTATAAATTTTTCTAATGAATTATTTGAGGTAACCTATTTTTTTAAGTTTATTCTTGAATTTGACATTTATTTATAAGACGAAAATGGTTGCAATTGGCCATAGGGAAGTACTTACAAAAAAATTTCCGTTTTTCATTTCTACATCACATCATTGAAAAATATACAGGGTATTCCATTTGAGAAAATTAATTTTTGGCCACCCTGTAAAATTTTGGAAATGAAAATGATTCAAGAACATTTAATTAAATGTCTCGTAACTGGCATCCACATAAGTTTTTCTTAAAACCCATAATTGTGATTGTGTTGATTTTTTTTAATATCGATCTGCAGATTGCATTATTTCAACAAAGAAATTCATTACATCCAAGTGGTTGGGAGATATTCAATGCTAATATAGAAATCAATAGAGCCTAGAAAGAGGCTTCAAAAAATGTACTGATATACATTCCATTTAAAAAAAAGGCACTTGATCCTGTAATTTCGTCTTGGCTCGCCCTGTATGTTCGATAATAATTTCCAGTTATAGACTTTTTTATCTAGTTTACTCATTTTTTTAAATTTCTAGCTAGAGAGGAGGCACGAACAGAAAAAAATGCAGGGAATTCTTCGAAAACATAGAATCCACTCCAGCAGGACAGAGATTAAACCAAACTTTTAGACACCTCAAAACATACAGAAGAAACAACAATACGCAGTCAAGAAAATACATACCACTGCAGCATTGGGTCAGGAAACTAGAAGAAGGAAACGCAGAGAGAAGTCAAATAGAACCAATACAAGAAATGGACCACTGGCCTCTGGGAAAGCCACCGTCAAAAGACGAACTACTAGAAATAATGGCCAGAGCTAAAAGAAACACGGCCTCGGGAATAGATAAAATAAATAAAGAACTAGTATACTATGGACCGGACAACATAAAACAGCTAATCCTGGAAATCATCACCAACGCATGGACGGAAACCACACCCCTGCCTTAGGAATGGAATGCAACCATACAGATACCGCTCCCTAAAATCAAATCACCACAAAACGTGGACGATTACAGAAGAATAACACTCTGCAGTGTAGGGTACAAATACTACGCACAATTCCTCCTCAGAGAAATGGAAAAATACATCGGCGAACTACCAGATTTTCAAACGGCATTTATCAAGGGTAGATCGACAGACGACCACATGTACCTCCAAAAGGCATTTGATACCATAAGGCATAAGGCTATAGTCAACACTTTGGGGAGTACCGCACTACTTAATAAACAAAATAATAAAAGCATGCCTGCACGAAAACACTGCAATACAATGGTTTGGACAGACGACTGAATCAAAAATGAAGAATATAGGAGTCAAACAAGGATGTTCCCTACCCCCCCGACTATTCACCACAGTCCTGGACCAAGTCAAAACAGCCTACAGAGTCACAAGAGCTCCACTACCCTTCATTGAGGACAACAAACCACCATGGTGCCTAACCAAAAAGGTATACACGACCATCATAATGCCTACGATGATATATGGAGTCAAAAACGCAGCAACGACAAAGGCCAACAGAAGAAGCCTGAGAAGAGCTGAAAGGGACATTATCCAACTGCTAGCAAAAACAGGAAAACCACAAAAACGATAGAAAACGTCAACATTACTAGAGGGAAGAACAATAATCAAAAGAATAGAATCATACGCAATGAAATACTGGGGACATGTTCAAAGACGGGACACGACACACCTACTGAAGAAAGCGCTGCGAATGAACAGCAACAAACTGAAAACAGGGAGGCCATGCTACACATGGATTACAACAATCGAGAGGATTATGAATAAGCTAGGAAAGGATTATACACACTGGGAAAAGTTGGCACAACAAAAAATGGAATACAATAAAGAAATATCAAGGATATACACACTACCAGACTCAGAAACAGAAGAAACAGAAAACTCAGAAGTAGAATAGGAGAGAAGATGATCACAGACAGAAACTAAGAAGAAGCATATCACAAAAACCTGAAAGTAAAAAGAAGCACGAAAACCTAAAAGAAGCATCTCACAAACGCCTACACTTTCCATCCGATGAAGACAGAAGGAAAACAAGAAGAAACATCTCACAAACACCTACACGCTCCATCCTATACTCCTACCCCATGCGTCATGCGGCTCTCGCTGCTGACAACAAGCATGTCCAATGTCCAATCCAGCGTATGCAGCTGGCCCGGCGGTATATAAAAGCACTGGGGGTTTGTTCCGGCACACGGTGGGATGATCGGTGGGCGATCGGGCTGCGTGGTGGAACAAATCTCCTTGCACCGGAATCGGCAGCAATGCCCACCTTACGCTGGCAAATCAATCAAACAATCAATCAATCGTAGAACTCGAGATATCGAGGTCCGACGCATTATTGTCCCACCCTGTATATAAATTGCAATATAATGTATCACATTAGTGACGAAGTTAAAACTAGTTAAAAGCGCCCGAATGTATGCAGAACGTTATACTGCGAGACAAGAAAACATGTTGCAATGAAAGCTCTAAACAAATTGAGCCTTGGGACTTGTGTCGTTTAGATCGATATTAATTAAGATCATGAAATTACAGCTATATATCTTATTGAGATGTGAAGTTACACAAAATATATAGATCGGGAGTCAGCAGTGTCAACACTTACGTCATTTCACTGAGGCTAATTTTTTCAGGGATACGCTATTATAGCATAGAAGTTTAAAACCGGTAATCTGCCTGGAGAGGGTTGGAATACGGCGTCTCGCCGCCAGAAAGTTATAGACGGGGAGCCAGCAACGCAACGTAACTTACAGAGTTTATCTAAGGCACATTTTCTTAGATAGTAAGCTATTATATATAGTCCAGAAGTATGAAACCGTAGTCCGTCTAACATCACAAATACAAGAAACCTATCAACTCTCCTCCCCCATCCCCATAACCCCCCCCCCCCCCCCTAACCCACCTACATACAATTCTATGAGAGAAAACCGGTCTAGACAAGAAATGAATTGCAAGATCCGTCGTCTCATGTGAATCAGATAGTATACAGGATGTTTAATCGGGAACTGAATCGATCGATATATGGAAAAGCATGTAACAAAAAATTTTGAAAGTTTTGGTAGGAGATCCTCGTTTGCTCTTTGGAACGTAGAAAGAACACAAGATAAGCTACGCTATACAATGAAAATAAATTACATAATAGTATATCAAGTGTTTTATTTTTCACGTTACATTTTGTCAAATTCAAATATCAAAAACTTTTTTAGTACCTACAAGTGGAACACCCTGTATTTTTTACATCAAGTTAATAAAATTAATTTCTATTTTTTTTAGTGTATGCTGTAAGCATTGTGGGGATATAAGTTACAACTTTGTGAAATATTCACGATTTTCTTACATTTTCAAGAATGTTTAGTAAAAGTTGCCATCAACTTTAGCCCGAAACAATCATCAATGTCAGTCATTCTTTTATGTCAAAAAATGCCAGCACGCTTAAATTACGACCACGAAGAATTTTTAAATTTGTTTGTTATTTATGGAGAATGTCATAAAGTACTTGACGCTCTAAAAGTATAATAAAAAAATGTTTTCTTACAATACATGACATTTTATTATATGTTTAGACCTTGCATACGAAAAAAATGGAATTGGCGATTTTCAATCTTTTAGATACTTATACGTAAAGAATGTTTGTTTTTACCCGTGCATTATGATAAAAATATTAAAATTTGATTAACCGTGGCGAAACCCTGTAGAACTAGCTTCAACTTTGAAAATTTTAGAAATTAGTAGGTACATGGCCCTGACCAACATTTAAAACGAAAAAGGTGACCAAATTTACAAAAATACGTTTTTTGTAGATTTTATTCTTGACTCCACAATATTGTTTAGTAACATTTTTTTTTCATTTTGCGGCTTACCATTCTATCTAAGCTAGAATAGTTGGTACAATGGAGAAATGTTGTAAAACTTTGCAGTGGTATTATAAAAAATATTTTTTTTACTGAACGGCCTTTAAAAAACGGTCGCAAAAATTATGAAATAAAATTTTACCGATAGTCCAATCGATAAAGTAAAAAATACACCAAAGCTCGCAAAAAATGTTCTCTGAGAATTTCCTTCCGTAACTGTTAGTGCGAGGATTAAACATCACAAAACCAGTTCTGGGGGTGCTTCGCAACCCCCCAAAACGCACACCTTCGGTGAAAAAAGCCTTATTTCATTGATAACTCGTTAACACTTGAAGATATAGAAAAATTGCTCATCATAAAAAAGAAAGCTTGACTAATTGCCTAAAAAAGTCCTCTTGTAATTTTCTTGTATATGCTATAGTTTTCGAGAAAATCGATATTGACAAAAATTGCAAAATTTGTATTTTTAATACGCGCGAATTTTCGTTTAATCGAAACTTTTTGCGCGCGGCCTATAGAAAAAATCGAATTGCTCGAAAACCAAACAAGCTAGGAAGAAAAATCAAAGTGGGTTTTAAAAGGGATATAAAATACTCTCTTGTGTTGCCATTTTAAGGGCTATTGATATTTATTAGTATATAAAAATAACAGTATAATATAGTTATCTCTTGATTTTCTGTGCATCTGACTATTCGCAGGCTCATAAAAAATAACGGACTACAATATAAGTTATAAATGCATTTTATCTTTTATTTCAAGGTAATACTTCAATGCAGAACAATTTACAAATTTAGCAGCATGTTGAAGTTAGCCAACAAAAATCCAAATAAGGCTGTATATTTCATTTTTTGGTATTTTTGTAATAATAATAATAATAATAGTTTCTTTATTCGCGTTTGCTATACAATAGTACAGGTGCGACAAGTCATATCTGGAAATCCAGATGATGAATACTATTATTGACAATAATACAATTAATAAAATGTAAAATTACAAATTGTGGAGTAAATTTTTTTCATATAATATAAACGGAGAACATATACAAACAATAAGCGCATCTATATTTAAAAATGATCTAATAATAAAAATAAGCAACACACATAATATATATGTAAAATGCCAGAATACAATGTTTTAACTAATAAATGATTAGAAACAATAGTTACATGATATATAAATTTAAAGAAAAAATTTTGAGCTCAATTTTCAAGATGTTTGGGTCTTTTTTAGTTTTAGGATTTGTCTAACTTCAACATGCTGGTAAATTTGTAAATATAAATATTTTTATTCCTAACTTTTTCTGCATTGAAGTACTACCGTGAAGTAAAAGATAATGAATGCATTTATAACTTATATTAAAGTGAGTTATTTTGTATGGGCCTGTGAATTGTTAAAAGTGCAAAAAATCAAGAGGTAACTATATTAAATTGTTATTTTTATATATTAATAGATATCAATAGCCATGAAAAATGGGAACACAAAAGAGTATTTTATATCTCCTTTAAAACATCATTATGATTCTTCTTCCTAGAATGTTTGGTTTTCGAGCAATTATATTTTTGTATAGGCCGCGCGCAAAGAAATTCAAATAAACGAAAATTCGTGTGCAAATACAAATTTTGGCATTTTTTTCAATATCGATTTTTTCGAAACCCATGGCATATACAAGAAAATTACAAGAGGACATTTTTTAGGCAATTAGTCAAGATTTCTTTTTTATAATGAGCATTCTTTTATATCTTCAACGGTCAACGAGTTATCAGTAAAATAAGGCTTCTTTCACCGAAAGGGTGGTTCTTTGAGGGGTTGCGCGGTACCCAGAACTGATTTTTGTGGTTTTGTGATGTATAATCCCTCCACTAACAGTTACTGAAGGAAAATCTCAGACAACATTTTTTGTTATGGAAATCTTTATAATTATTGGACTACGAGCGTCGTTCGGTTAAATGAACCTTATAACCTAATATCGATTTTGAGGTCGGTTAAAAATTTGTTCGATTTTGTTATTTGGTCATTTTTGCACCTACCTCCAAATCGTATTGGATTACAAGACTCAAGTAACCAAACGATGATGAAATTTTATTTCACAACTTTTAAAGTTAGTTCTTTAAAGCCGGTTCTATCTTTGTATGTAAAACATTTTTTCAATGAGAGACAAATGTTTATGAATAGTGATCTTAAACTTCAGTTGTTTTTTTAAGGTGTTATGAGATGTCAGTGATTGACTCTGATGCATTGATGCTGTGGACTCAAAATTAAGTCTGACAAATTAATTAACAAAAATTGTCAGACAGACAAGTTGTAATAGACAGAAAATTCATTTTAAAACAAAAATCAAGGAGGTGTTATGAAGTGCACTTTCATAAAAAAAAATATATAAAAAATTAAGTCTGACAAATTAATTAACAACAATTGTTAGATAGACAAATGTTTTCAAAAATGGTTCATTATTTATGACAAATTGCGTAAATTTTAAGCAGGTGTTTAAAAAAGTAATTTTTTTTTAGCTACATTCAAAAATTCATAAGAAATAACAATTCAGTAACAAATTATTAATAGTCTGGTGGGCGTAACATGATTTTTACATGTTTTGCAAACATTTTCACTTTTTAAATTTAAGGTATTCGATGGGGTACCTCTTTTGTCATGGGAGCTCGATCTATCACTTTATACTAGACATAATTTGATGAATCTAATATAGGACTACCGCCAAGCCATACTCCACAGTTTACAGATAATTTCCATACAAATCGCTTACGCTTTTTGAGAAATGTTTGAATAAACATGAAAATTAAAAAAAGGGTAATCGAATGGCTTCAATCAACCAATTAAAAAAATTCTTTAGATGACGAGGTATATAAACAATAATTTACAAGATGATTACCGTAAATAAGTGTTTTTTTATAAGGAGCATAAATAATCTTAAGATATATGTCCAACAACTAATTTATTACATTATTTGGGTATAAACTCAGAAGTTTACAAGAGTTCATTCATAATTCGAAAGGGACAACGTCTAACGGAACATTAACATTTTTATGATAGAAACTAGCAGGCGACATCGAAGTAATATTTGGAAAGCTACTTTTATAACACGTGCGTTGTCGTGCAAACAAGGCCGGTATTCAGGTCGTTCGACATTGCAGGATCTTGCTAGACTGCGGGGCTCCTGAGGAAGACAGCAAAATCCTTCTTACAGCACAGACAAAGACAGCAGCAATTAAAAAATCATGTAATAAATATAGATACATACCAGTTTGATTCGTGGGAGCGAGAAGACCTCCAACATTGCTACAGTATCCACGACGAAGAAAGAAATAACTGGTTATTCAGCATGCTAAAATGATATGACTTTATACACAGACCTACATCATTTCAAATTTACACATAACTAATGCGACTGGGGTACCAATTTAATATACTGAGAACAGGGAATGATCAAGTCGAACACCCTCAGTTTTTCGGTAAACAGAACATGTCATTATAAACACTATAACTAGTAATAATTTCGTGAATGTCTTACCATCACAAGATTTTATACTTTCTTCTAATATAGTGTACAAAGTGGTTTCAATCCTTAAAGCCTAATTTTAGGAGCTAAAGACAACAAGCGTCCTAAATTGTTTACTAAAAGAATGACTCTCTTTATACGGAGAAACCATAAATACACTGTTCTTTTTGAAGTGATAATCGTTATAATGTAAATGAAGTTATCTGCAAGAGACATGAGTTATCGTAACCATCCTGTGAGCAATTAACATAAGCTCATGAGAAACCAAATAATTTGGAAATGAAAATTGTATCTAAATTCTTAAAAGGCTCTTTTTAGGGTCCGCAGGAAGTCTTATAGGGTATGTCCGTCCGTCTGTCTAAATGTCACGTCACTCCACTATACTTATTTTTGCGTATTTCTATGTAATCTATTAAGTGGGCAAACAGTAAATTGTCAAAAATGATATTCTTTGAGAAAATTAAATTGCCCCAAAATTACTTTTTGTAGAAACGAGTAGAAGTTAAGATTTTGTTGAATATAAAAGAAGCATTTGTTAATATACGATTCAAATGTTCAATACATTTGAATCGTATATTAACAATTTATCCGTTCTCCAAAATGGAGAAGTGGGAAAAATTGGAAAAAGTACACATTAATTTCTTGTTTATTCTAAACTAAGTTCACTTGGGGTATTTGGGCCATGATTTTACAACCTGAGCGAGTAGATTATATTTTGAACTTGCCCGAGAACCACTAATAAGTTATATTAATATCTAAAATATTGTTTTATATATAATACAATATACAGTCTTTAAATATATAATATTCAAATCTCGAGTCGAATTTAATTTTATTTATAATTATAATTAAATAATAAAAAGTCTGATGGGCCCAGTTACCCCTAGAAATTGGGGCAACTGGACCATACGGGTCTTGGTTTCATACAAACGATTGTTATTTGAACTGGGGTAAGTGGGCGTGTTGGTAAACATGTAAACTTCGTACAAAAATTACCACAAGTCATTTAAGCCACACCATAGTCGAGTTGTCGACGATGTAAGAGAACTACTACATAACAATTAGATGTGAAATTTATTCAAATTTAGGAATAACACAACTTCTGTTAAAGTAAATACGGCAAAATTAAATGTAAAAAACATCCAATTTCAAGTAAGCATAAATAACACAGGCCCACAAAAAAGGTGATCTGCACTAGGGACCTGACATAGTAATCCTATGTATTTCGACGTACTGAACACGAATCGAATGTCCGTTTAGCTCCGTTACCCACGAACTTTTTGTAAATCGCTAAAATAATCTAAAGAAATGAGGTTGCTTAGGCTATTTTCGCGATTTACAAAAAAATGGTGGGTGATGGAGGTAAACGGACATCAGATTCGTATTCAACACATCAAAATACATAGGGATTAATATGTCGGGTCCCGGGTTTAGATCGCTATTTTTTGTATGACTGTGCGCAGTGATCTGCATCTACCTAATAAATAAAAACAAAAACAACATACTTAATGTGCTTGGGGTAACTTGGTCCCAGCCGTACCCAGATGCCCCAATTAACTGGCCCACTTACCCCATTTTTTGAAAAATTGTGGGGGTAACTGGGCCACCCACTCAAGCTTATGACCTAACGCAGAATACATGCTTGCAATAACATTTTAGGGATATATCATGCTTCTAGTGTATGCTCAATTAACTGTGACGTTGATAATATATACAGTAAACCTGTAGATATTTCATAAAAATCAAGATTACATCACGCCGCTATGAAAATTTTGCACTACAAAATTTTAAAAAATTGCTACATGAAAGCAACAACACTCAGAAATATGAGACTAATTGTTGTAGTGAGATGACATTGTCCTTCAGTGCTGCCAACTGCTTGAAGTGAAATTACCCCCACAAGTTTTACGGAAAAAAACATGACCCAGTTACCCCCTGGGAGCAGATACCCCAACTGACCTTACTCACTAAAATTATGTATCCAATTTTAACGAGATTTTCCTCAAGTGGTCATTTTTCGAAAATCATCATCATATTGGCGCTATAGCCCTGGATGTGTCTTGGCCTGCTCAAGGACTTCTATCCATATCCAGTGCTCTTCTTCTCCATCCTCTTACATCAATGTTTCTTTAAGACCCTTCCGCATCATCTAGGTATCGTAGCCTAGGTCTATCTCTACGTCGTTGCGCTAGTGGGCTTTGGAGCATACTTATTCTCGCAGGGTCTCCCGGATCCATTCTGAGTACATGTCCAACCCATCTCAAGCGGCTCAGTTTAATTGTTTTTACAATATGGGGGTCTTTGCAGAGTCTGTGAAGTTCGAAGTTGTAGCGCTTTCTCCAAACCCCGTTATATTTTATATCACCATATATTTTGCGTAAAACTTTACGTTCAAAGCATCCCAGCAGTTCCTCAATGTTTCTTGTTAGGGTCCATGTCTCAGACCCATACGTCAGATTTTCGAAAATCACTAATTCTATTTATGTAAAATTTTGTAGTGGTATGAAGGAATATTCTTTCTCTAACACCATTTCAGAAATTACAAATTCCACAACTAAAAATTGTGTCGAAACAAGTATAATTCCAACACACTGTTATGGTATAATACCGCACGGCTTTCGACGAATCAGAAGCTGTTAGTGGTTCGGTTGCTATGGTTACGTCGAACAAAAGGTAGCTTCGCATTTGACGTTTTGAACCGTTTTAAAGTTTTTTTGTATAATTTCTAAAATCTTGTTAGAGAAAGTATAGTCTACAACACGTTTGGAATGGCATATTCCATAACTTATTATAGAATATAGTATTTTATATGTGGTCGAGACCCTTAATTATTTACACAAATGTACCACCATGTTCAGTTTTCTTTGGAGATAAGGCGACATTTTTTTTTCGGACACTAACCTCTAACATTTTTCCACTATTAAAGCTATTTTTATTTGTTAAGGGTTGATCTTATCGACTTGATTTCGGTCTCATTCGATTCAGCACGAAAAAACATAGAAAACGACTCCCCACACCTCTACTTTCAAAAAAAAGTACCTTCTCAAAAAATTCTCCCCCTCCCTCCCCCCAATAACCTCATTTCCACCCCACCAATTTTTGGGGACTCTTTGGATATTTGAACTACATGTCGAGTAGCACTAACAACCAAAGTTTCAAAGACGGACTAATTTTTATGTTGTTTAGCTACTTTTGGTTGCAATTTTCACTGTAGTAAAAGGACATAATGAACACATAATGTTTTTTATTATTTCCTCCCCTCCATTTTTGAAATATCCGCTGTTAAAGTGAGCGCTCAATAAATTTGAATCGTATATTAGTTTAACACACTACAAAATAATTATTTTTTTTTAAGGGGAAATCTTGGCTGCATTACATACAACTATGTTTTGTCTTGGGTTCATTGAAGTAATATTTCTATATGAATTAAAATACAGGGAGTCCCGTGACAAGGTGCAAAATATTTAACTACCAATCCCTCATCGAAGATGAAGGGGAATTCTTCACAAAAAAATTTCAATATAAGCCTTTCCTGTGTCTTTAAAGGGATGTGCAAAGAAACGGTTTTAAATTCTCATCTGAAAATAACACAATAGGAAAAAATTTGGCAAATCTCGGTTACTAACGAAAAGGCTTCCAACGAAATTGTTTCATCCACCTAGCGTGTATACAAAGGGGTGATATTAACTATCCTTCTTATTGTTGTAAATATCTTCCGCCCTGCTATTTTTACTTTCAATTAAGAAAGACAACCAAACATTACGATTCATATAGATACTTTTTTACCTATTGAAAAAATTTCGTGAACTCGACCGTTTTTGAGAAAAAAAAACCTAAATTATATATGTAAAACTGATCAGTCAAAAGCAACGAGCACGATTACATTGGTCATTAAGTAGGCTGGTGGCAAATTATAATTTGGCAGCGATGTGCCAAATTTCGTCTTATCCCGTTGCGTTCTTTTCAGACAGAAATTAAAACGCACCCCTTTAGAGGGGTGTAGCTGGAATGCTGGTCAGAAAAGGCTTGTTTTGAAACATTTTACATGAAGAACCCACCTTCATTTTAGATAAGAAATTGGTAGTAAAAATTTTTGCACGTTATTACGGGACATCCTGTAGACACAAGTCTTCAACATTTTTCACAAATGAAGAAATATGCGCCAGAAACCTTCATTCTGTTGAACACTAACCTGCACAAGTACCAAGTAAGGCACACCGTAGTCCAATCTTGACACATTGGCAACTATTATATTTATTTTTGTATTTAGATGCTATTGGTTCTTGAAGTATTTCCATCGTCATATCAGCGCTTGTAAACCAAATGGGTTCATAATTCTTTCAGTTTTTCCTTCACCCCTAGTTGCAGGGACTTGGAAGAATTGTCTTTAACGTTGAAGATAGTTCCTCCAAATTAAGCATTGCAACATTGGATTTTTCAAAGTGGAAGAAGAGGAATCATATGTAGGGAGAATATTCTCAAACAAGGACGGTAGCTCAATGGGTTAGGGCGTTTAGTTTGCAAACTGACATACCCAGCGAGGTGGGTTCAAGCCTGCTCACTGCGAAGTAATTTTAATACAAAATATTCCGGGAAGTGGTTCGGACTCCAATATAAGCTTTTTTCTCTTTACCTAAGACAAAATCATGCTGGATTTTCAAGGAGTTATCTTGGTGACTTGAAAAGCGATTAAGAAAACATTTTAAAACGTTTAAGAAAACATATGCCTATTGAATCGAGTGGAGAGAATCCGTCTCGCCTTATTGGGTCTCTGCAGAGTTCGAGTATGATACAATAACTCCATAAAACGCTGAAGAAATGAGCCAGGAATCAACCTGTCTCTGATATTTTTAACAAACTTTAAACAAAGTTTAAAAAAACTACGAGCCTGGGGTTCGACCTATATGTGTACGTACTTTTATATGTGCGTTGGTGACCTTCAGCGATTTCCATCAAATCTGTTGCAAATTGTGGGTATGGCAAGATGGTGATCCCACTAAGTTACGTCTAGTATAAAGGGGGCAAAAATTGAAAACAAGTTTTTTATATTATAACTATATTGGTAAATTTGCCAACTTCGCCAGTAGTGCAATCCATGAAGCAAAAAAGTTCCTTGCATTCAGAAAACTTTCTAACCGATTGAAATCGAATGAAACATTTTACATTATATTTTTTATGCCAAAAATACACAGGTCTATATTATTAGAAGACCTGCTTTTACCCTGAGAATTAGGGAAATTGAAAACAAGTTTCGTGAAATACTCAATTTTTATAAATTTTCTTCTTTTTTTGTATAAACTTAAATATGCGATTCAATTGAATTGGAAGGTTCCCTTTAGGTATTTAAGGGTTTTCGGAGTCGCTGAATGTGAATCCAATGTCAAAATATTTTTTTTCAAAATGGTGGATCGAATATTCGAGGGTCGCTGATTACGAATTTGTTGACGAAACTTGAAAATTCAAGATGGCGGATCTAATATGGCGGACATATGATGGACACAAAATTATTGTAGTTGTTGATACAAAGACTTAATAATTTTACCTTTTTCTTCGTGCTCAGTGACTTCTTTACAAATTATGCACCTACAGGTTTGGTGTTTTCATTTTCAATAGATTCTTCCATTTCTTTTTATGTACAACTGCAAGATTTTTTTTCTAAAAACAATATTTTAAATTATGTACGTCATACAATAACATTATAAACAACCTTTATGAAAATAGTATATTATTATACAAGCGATTATGATAGCCATTATTCACGAAGATGATGTTTGAGCCCACGAGCCGTAATGCCATTGGCGCAATCATTTGAGCGAATAATGGCCATAATCGTGAATGTAATACTATGCTTTTTCTACACATATTCAACAAATAAATTAGACTGACATTTGATAACATTAATCGGTACCCAGTCGTAAGAAGTAGAAAACGTAAATAAACAATATGGGATGCGCTTGCCACAGGCACGCGAATTGATTTTCAGCCGCAGCAGCAAGGGCTGATGGTGGACGATTTTGAATTTGTATTTCTGATTAGCCGGATGCATCGATAAATTCACTACAGAAAATTATAAGTACGATTTTTCAACAAAAAAATGCTAATAACTGTCACATAATTAAATAGGTATAAAAAAAATACTACGGTTTAATAGTTTTTCCCAACTTAATAGGAGAAATGTACAAAATATGGAGCGAAAACGTCTACATACAGCATGAAATGCATCATATAATGGTCATATACTAAGCCTGGCCGGATTTACGGAGGTCCTAATTGGTTGGAAATGGTTGATAGTAATCAAAAATTGAATTTTCAACCATTTTGCCACATGTATGTAGCTACAATGGAGAGAAACGTCCGAAATATGGAACGAAAACGTCTACATACCGCATGACGACTTTATGGGGGCTTGTAAATGGTTAATAGTAATCAGAAGTTGACCACTCTACCATTTTACCCCCTTGGGGAGATAGATACCGGAAATCTGGAGTGAAAGCGTGCACATACCACAATGAGACGCTATGTATAATGGTCACATACTAGGCTAGGTCAATTTGTGGGGGGTCCAAAACTGTTGGAATTTGTTTCGGATACTTTGAACTTAAATGCGTAATTATTTTTACTCAGATATGTAGCCCCTAAAGGCAGGGGTAATCAAAATTTGGAGCGAAAATTGCCATTTTTCAAAAAAAGCGTCTTTTTAATGGTCTCGCACTGGGCCCAGTCGAACTTCAGGGTTCTAAAATGGTCCGATCTGTTTTCTGAAATGAAATGCTTCTTCATTGAGTGCACTACAGTGATTTGAATCAAAAAGTTAGTTTTCGATTTATAATGATACATAATTTTTAAACAATAATGTACTATTGCTTTACGATACTCCTCCCAATGTAGTTTTTCATCAAGCTAAATCCAGTTCATGGTGGGCCAAAGTCGCAAAAATGGGACAACATTTATTTTTCGTATTGAATATTTTTGAAAAATACGCATAGCTAGAAACAGATTCTTGACATTTCAGCGTTCATAACTCAAAGAGATTTGAATTTATTAGGATCAATGTGCCGTGCCCATGGAGACTTTGATCAGGATGTCAAGATCTACAAAATATTTATTAGAAATTTTAATTTATTTGTATAGTTGTTGATTATATTCAAATTAATGAAAAAATTGCAAAAAATACAAGTGGAACTATACCTCTACATAATAGTACTTTATATACAAATTTTTAGTCATATAACTTTAAAAACAAACTAACAATTATACTTTTCGCCGATTTACTGTACTATTTATATATTTATTGAACATTCTATAGAATACTCTTCGCAGTTTTGTTTTAAATAATATTAGTTTTAGACATGTTTTGTTTAATTACATACAAAACAGAAAGAAATTGTTTTTGAAAAAAACGAATAACTTTTTTAATTATTCATTAATTTTATTCAAACTAGAGTTCTTTCCTCTAGCTAACACTAACTTACTGACCTAATTTCAATACAATCGGACTTTTTATTCTTAAGTTATCATGCTTACAAGAAACGTTACGGACGGGTGGGCGGCGGGTGGGCGGAAGGACAGGCGGGCGGGCGGAAGGACAGACGGGCGAATGGAAGGACAGGCGGGTGAACGGAAGGACAGACGGACAGGCAGGCGGACAGACGGACAGGCAGGCGGACAAATGGACAGGCAGGCGGACAGACGGACAGACAGAGAGACAAACGGACATTTTGAATGTTGTTCAGAACTCAATCACCAACACAGTGATATGAAATTTTTTCTCTCCGAGTAATATTACCGGTTTTAGAAATGCACCGGTCAAATGCATATACTCTTCTTTTGTATTTTCGAAGTGTATAATAACTAGATAATAATAACCACATATTATTATTAATAAATTTGACATATAAAATGTAAGCTAAGCAGTTTTCATCCAATGACTTCGAAATTAAATCGTTGGCTTCATCACATCCGTTTTATTTGGTTATTATCTTCTTAAAATCAAGATATTCATAAAAGTGATAGTGTTAGTATTTATAGTATATATTATTGCATAATCAAACATATTGTTGGTTATTGTAAAACACCCACTAGTTGTAACGTGCCCAAAAAATGTAATTATTTTATATAGATTACTGAAAACCTAGTCAACCAATCCAATACATAATCATACAAATAAAATAGAACATAAATGAACTAAATGCATCAATTTAAAATTACATTACCACTGGCGCAGCGTGGAATAGGAATTACCACTGGCGATTGCGGTACACACCCCCGAAAGAGTTATGCTGCTCAACAGCTGTAATGTGGGGGACACAGTGGGGCCGAGGGGGCGGTGTGAGGTCAGACGTCTTGCGCGGAGGAATGTTCGGCGCCTCGGGCTTAGAATTGAATTCCTGGCCCCCTTGTCGGAGCCCCCGCCAGGCCAGTTCATTCATTCACAAGATCAGACCTCCTACTAGGATACCTACGTGATAGTGGGACACTGTTGCCGGAATTAGTATTTTCACATTAATCTCGTATTTCTCATTTTTTACCATAGCACACCTAGGCAAAAGAGATTTTTCATGTGACATGTATTACCAACGTCGACAGTGCGAATGTTTTTGTTTAATACACTGAAACGAATCATATTTGAACCCTAACTCGTACAACTGGCCACCGACATATCTAAATGCAATATATATGTGATAATTATACAATTATGCAATATGACGTACATATTTAATGCCTCTCTCTAAACACACATAAACAGCTAGGTATTATCACTCCATACATTAACATTCGTTTACGTAGCATTTGAAGGGTTCAGTGCTCGAAAGTTCTGTCTATTTTTGCTCACCGTCACCCAATATACCTACCTATTAACCAGTCTCAAATTTAGAATTACTAGGAAGATATCTACCTACAATACTCATATAGTTTGCATATATTCCTTTTGTACAAAGCCGTTTCACGCAATAATCGCAAAGCAGAAATGAATATTGCTTTAAGAACGAAGTCGATTTTGTACAAGATCTGATATGATAAATTAGATCCTAGTTACCAAGCGTTAAAGTTAATAAATTAATAATATACAACACAATTGTCTAGCTGAGGTAAACGTGTGATAATAACAAATTTGAAATTAGATCGGTTTTTATGGACTTCCTTACATTTGGCAACAGTGTGGAAAAGGTTGTAGTAAGACATGAAGAGCCACCTGTGTAGCCAACTTAACATCAATACATAAGCGCCATCTTAGTAAAAGCTGTTAAAGTGCGGACACTTCCATCGGTGTCTACTGAACCTCACGATCTGCAAAACACATACCAAACTTGAATCAAGCTTACTCGCGCCCTCTGTTGTCTGGCAGATACAATACTGACATTACTGACTAAATCTTGTACACCGAGTATGCCGATATTGCAGATCGCATACTTCAGAGATCCGACGGCTGTCTTTCGATGTTTATGAAGTACTGTAATATAATCGTCTTCTATATTAAAATTTGCCAGCAACAGATGTCGCATTAGGTAATGTAATGCGATTAATAAAAATTTTGTAATTTTTGTGCATTTTAGCGGATATAAGATTTGTTTATTTTTGCTCTTGTGATAATAATAGTTCCTTATTTAGCACTTTGCTATACATGTTTATAACACCAGGAAAGAAAAAATACAGTATATTTGTATTACATATTATATTATTCATATTTCAAAAACAAGTTAACCATTGCCGATTTACTACGCTTTTTATATAATTGTTGCACATTCTATAGGATACTCTTCGCAGTTTTTTTTTTTTGTAAATAATATTGTTTAATTACAAAACGCCTTCTTTTTTAAATTTAAATAATCAATAACTTTTTATTTATTGATCGATTGTGTTCAATAGGTTCTTCCTCTAGGTACCACTAACGTATTGTTCAATACAATCGAACTTTTCGTTCTTAAGCTATTGGGATTACAAGACATGTGACGGACGAGCAGGCTGGCGGTCGGACAGACAGACGGATATCTTGAAAGTCATTCAGAATTCGATCACCAACACAGTGATATGAAAATTTTCTCTCTACAAGCAATATTACCGGTTTTAGAACCGTGCCGATCGAATGCAATATACTCATATCGATTATACTCAACTGTATGAGTAGATTTCAAAATATATAATAATAATAATAATAATAATAATAATAATAATAATAAATGGTCTTTATTAGAAAAAAGGAAATCAATTTCTTAATCTAAAGGGCAAAGTTTAGCTCAACAGCTATTCCGCCACTTATACCCTTAAAAACATGATAACAAGATACTTGCACTAAGTAGATATTTGCTTATATAAAACTAGTAGAATTCTTCGAGTAACAAACAAAATAATAATTATAAACTGTGAATAAAAATAATTAATTGACGCAGAATCACATACACAATACAAACAGTTTTACGCATATTACGTAGAGGTGTTTTAAAACCTCATGAGCCGTGACCTTCATATGCGCAGAGACATAATCCGTCCTGTTGACTCAGTTACACTTCTTAAAAATATTATATTTATTGTTTACAATTTATCCCGAGCTCTTGTTTATGTATACAGCAAAGCAGCCTCCAGTGTCTTCAAAAACATACTTATAACTCAGATTAAACTTTGCCTTTTGCGCATTTCGCGGCTCATGAGATTCTGAAACACCTCTACACTGTTGGTTAAATAAAAAAATAATAATTTTATACTTAAATGTATTTATGGAAAAATGTTTCAAATAATTTTCAAGCAGATTGTAATTTGATTTAGCGTTGTAGGAGAAAGAGCGCAGAAAAATGGCAGTACTATGTTGTGGCATGGTCAAAATATCAGTAGATCTTATATTAATATTATGGATACTTCTTCGACTTACAAGTTTTTGCTTGAGATACTCTGGCACTGAAGTAGTAAGAACTCTATGAACAAACATCACAAGGTGATATTTGTAGGTATTTTCAAGATTAAGTTGCAAACGTTTCTGTGAGACGTGAAATTTCTTTAATCCAAAAATATAGCGAATGCAGGTATTTTGAATTTTTTGTAACCTATTTGTTGTGCTCTTGTTGAGACATGAAAAATACACAACAATACCATAATTAAGAACAGATAAAACTAAAGACTCACACAGTTTTTTCCTTAGTTTATAATTAATTATATGTATATTGGCATAAAGAAGTTTCAGCACAACGTATGTTTTTTGAACCAATTTTATGTGTTATAAATCTGAGTTTTGATTCAAATATGACACCTCAATTTTTTGAGTTTGCTGCTGTTGGGAGTCTACTATTATCTAATAAAATATTTATATTTTCACATAGCATTTGGTGATACATATTTTGACTAAAAATCATTACTGTCGATTTGTTTGGGTTAATTTTTAAATTACGTTTTGTAACAAAATTATACATTTCTTGCAAGGCGATATTTATTAAGTTTGTAGCTGCGCGGTAATTACTAGGATCAAATGAGAAATAAAGTTGTGTATCATCGGCATATGCTTGCACAGAACAGTGCTTTATGTTTACAAACATATCTGCTGTGTACAAGAGATAAAGAAGAGGTCCCAATACAGAACCTTGAGGCACACCGGATGTTATTAACTGTCTACGAGAATAATTATTTTCAATAAATACTCTCTGACTACGACCAGTCAGATAAGATTTGATAAAATTTACAGTTATGTCGGAAAAACCAAAATAGTGCAACTTTGCACATAAAAGTTGTTGATTTAATTTATCGAAAGCTTTTGTGAAATCGAGCAGAACTAAAACTGTAGCTTGTTTGTTATCTAGGGCTCTAAATATATTATCGGTCACATTTACTAATGCAGATGTTGCACTATGACCCTTTCGGAAACCTGATTGAAATAAAGGAATAATTTTGTGTTCTTTGACATAATCACTTAATTGCTGGTGTAAAATTTTCTCAAGAATTTTTGACAGAACCGTTAAAATGCTTACAGGACGCAAGTCAGATATATTTTAAGGATTATTGACCTTTGACAAAGGACTAACTAGTGCCTCTTTCCATTATTCAGGGAAAAGTACCCTTGTTCCAGGCAACAATTCATAATGTGAGTGGAGATAGTCACCAATGACTGGAAAACTGTATTTTAACATTACTAGGGAAATTTTGTCAGAACCACAAGCATTAGATTTTAGATTAAAAAGAACTTCATTAATTATTTCAGTTGAAGTCGATAACAAATGACCACCGCTCTTAATGGAAAATTTATTAGTAAATGTCTAACAATTGTTTTGAGAGAAAGCATGCTACGAACCTGCTTAGTAAGGTTACTTTGTATGTACACCACTGAAGAAAATTATTTGTGCAGCAATTGTTCGTACTGTTGCAATTCAAAATTAATTCTACCTCTGGTGTTTAAGTTGTGAAAATATGCAAAAGTCTATATATGTTTTGCAGATCAGGAGGTACATTACATACAATTTAAATTTATGAATTGAAAACCAGTAGGTACATTGAAATTCAGACATAGTTGTACATATTCATTCACCTTAATACTTTTAAGATGTCATTTACTCTGGAATTGCATCCTCTCACTCAAATAACTACTTAATCACATACCTACGTACAACTTTATCAAGTCCATTTCTATTAACCCTTTCAGTAGTCTATCTCTATCTACCGTTTCGAATGCAAAATAAATAATTTTAATAAATTTAAAAACCACCGTTTTAAACTCCAACTGAAACTTAATAAAATGCACTAAAAAGAAGAAAATAATAATTATGATAATAAACATAAAAGCGTGGGGCGCTTGATGAGTGAAATTTTGTGTTTTTTTTTTAAGTATTTATCACAACCTCGATAACGCTCAGATACAGATTTTCAGTCGATTCAGAAGGTAAATGATAAAACTTATTCGCCATATTGATACCACCATTTTGAATTTTTAGGTTATATGTTAAAGGACGGTGCGGCGGCGGGAAATTAATAGAGATGGAATCTGCTTATGACTCCTCTAACGTATACTCTAGTAAAATAAGGATTCAACATCAGAATGGGAGGGAATAAGCTGTAAATTTGTATCAAGCTTTGCTTTGGCGTTCTGAATACTGGTAGAAAACTCACATATAATCTGGTGTCTCCGTCGCGAGATATTCTAGGTCAAAGGTCGCGTATATCAGATAGAATAAAGATAAATTTGCACTCCATTCAAATAGAAGCACGTAAAATCGCAAGAAGTGGAGTAAAACTAAGGGTCTAAATTGCCCTAAAAGGAATTGTGATACTATAACAATGTTTTGCTAGAACTTGTAAGCATTACAAGAAATGTAGGAAACAGTATTGGATTAAATCCGCGTGGTGCAAAACTTTCGTTTGAATAAAAAAATGTTCCAAATCGTGTTCTCTCGCAATATTTCTTATACAGGGTGTCTTAGAATTGAGTTCCCGGACGGGAACCTGTGCTTCCTCAGTTCATATTGGGCCCATATAACCCAACTTACCTTAGTCCAAAAATGTATCCCCGAGGACGTACATTCTCTTAAAGCGAGACAGAACATTTTTATTCCAATAATTTCCGTTGTATTGAAGATACAATTTTCAAATTTTCATGGGACCTATATCTCTATAAGTACTCTATGTAAACATGATAACAACTAAATGTCTTTTGTTTCTCAAGCGCGACAGGTTTCCTGTTTCACAAGGACCTATGACCTACTGAGAAAAAATTATAATTCTTGATTTTTCGTTGACATTACACAAAATTTTTAAAGTATTAATTTGTGTACTGAAACAGGTGGACGTCATGTGGAACATTTGTTATTAATGTATTTTTTAGAATAAACTGTACTTTTCTCTTATTACAATATTTTATTCTAGAATTGTAATTAAATGTTAAATACAAATGGAGGAAAAACAATAATTCCTTGTATTTTGACTAATATTACAAACAATTTTAAGAGTACGTTTTTGCAGCCCTTTCAGTGCTTTGCAAAAATATTGAAGTATTCCATAATTTTACAGTGCGATTAAAAAAATATAGCCAATCAAATATTAATTATTATGAAAAAAAATTGAGAAACAAAAGCTATTTGGCTGTTGTCAAATTTACATAGAGTACTTATAGAGATATATGTCCCATCAAAATTTGAAAATTTTATCTTCAATATAACGGAAATTATTGGAAAAAAATGTTTTTTCTCTCTCACTTTAAGAGGATGTACTTCCTCAGGGATGCATTTTTGGACTAAGGTAAGTTGGGTTATACGGGGCCAATATGAATTCAGGAATCACAGGTTACCGGTCCGGGAACTCAATTCTGGGACACCCTGTGTATCTCTGGTTGTTTAACCCTTATCGCAATAGAGAAAGAGAAACAAATTGTTTACAACGAAATTGTGAAGAAAACTAGATTTGTCCGAAAATTTTTGATCAATATGCCAAGTCGCAAATCATAAAGACATTTTAGTGATGACATTTTTAAACAATTGATATTAACTTGAACAATAATGCAAGTATTTTAAAGAAACTTTAGAAGAATATACCCCTTGTTGAGCTAAACTATCAAGCCAAGTTTCAAATTAAAATGTTTATAATAAAGCCTAAAAAACAATTGCAACGTCAAAAAATGCATCGTCGATCGTTTAGGAGCAAGAAATCGTAAAGCAAACATTTTTATTTAGGATTATAGACTTTTGTATGTACTTTTCGATGATATTAACGAAAATAAATTTTAACTTTTTCAACGCAAATATAATTTCATTTTTCTAGTTTTTTAAAATACAAATGCATTTTGCTCATCAATATTTTGCCCAGAAATAAAGATTATTAGTATATATTAAAAGTACACAAAAATACGAATAATTATTAAAAAAGTATTTGTATCTACACTGTTGGAAGTCGAGTTGTTACGACATTCTGTTATGTCCATATTTAGATAGTTAACAGAACCTCAAATACTATGTTTCAATTGAAAAAAAAAAAATATTATTCATTCTCTGATCGAACTTAAAGGAATCTTCAAAGCTTATTAGAATCAAAACTCTGTAATTATTTCTTAATGGTTTAAAAAATATATTAAATATGTAAATATACAAACATTCGTGATGACACCCCAAAACGAAGGAATGAAAATACATTTCAAATTAGGAATGTACTAATCTGGCAAATATTTCTAAGGTGTGTTGATATATTCAATTAAATTGCTTATTTCGTGATATCCTCCTATTCTTTTATATAATAAATCTGACGATGAGATTTATAATTTATTTTTATTACTTCAAGTTCTCTGTAGAACATCGTAACAACCTAACGTTAAATATTAAATTATGCTGCTTGTGAATAACATATTTGAGATTGTTTCTTCTCTTTTTGCTTTTTGAGATTTCTTGCCACTATACAGAGTGTCCCCAAAAACACAACTCAGACGAAAATAGCTGACATGCCATGACATTTGATAGACAAAAAACTTGTATTGTCAGGGTCGGGGTCGCTTAGACTTTTGTATGGTGGGTCTTTGAATTTTTTCCTTGTTTGAAACATATTCTTTATAGGATTTTGCAAACAGCGGAAAGAAAAACTATCTATGAGAACTAAAAAAAACTATATGTAAAAATATTAATGAAATATTTGCATTCTTTCGATAACCTGACTTCTGGTTATGCTAACAAGTAAAAATTCTTATTTGCCATTCTCATTATAACACGAGCATCTCACATACTCCACTACGGCTAGGCTGGTTAAACTAGTATCCCCGTAGGGGACTATGTGGGATGCTAGTGTTATAATGAGAATGGCAAATAAGAATTTTTACTTGTTAGCATAACCAGAAGTCAGGTTATCGAAAGAATGCAAAGATTTCATTAATATTTTTACATATAGTTTTTCTTTTAGTTCTCATAGATAGTTTTCCTTTCCGCTGTTTGCAAAATCCTATAAAGAATATGTTTCATTACTATAAGCAAACAAATAATAAATAATTCAATTTTTCCTTGTTTATTCAAAATGATTATATCTTAGCATATTAGAGCATATTTACAGTCCGTCTCAAACCTATAGCATCCTAAGTCGTAAAACAGAAAAAAGCTCGATCTAATAAACACATGACGTTTGTCTGCTTGACGAGAACTTGAAATATTAGAAATTTTGCTTTTACACCAAAGCTACAGATAATAACACAGGCCTGCATGAAATTTGTGATGACGTGATTTTTGTTTGTTAAGCTCAGTTTTTATATAGAAATCACTAATTAAATACCATTGGGCTCCATCACCCACAGAATTTTTTTTTCCCAAAAAAAAAGAAAAAAATATTAAAAACATCTTCTTTTACATAATGGCAATGTTTTTGCTTCTGTTCCTGCCGGCCATTCAGTTCATTTAAAGGAAAACTATGAAAATTTAGAGGAATTACTTTTAAGAATACAATATAAAGATCACAACTGGGAATTGTGTGGAGATCTAAAAATTTTAGGCCTTCTCTTGGGTCAGCAGTCTGGATTTACTAAATTTCCATGTTTCCTGTGCGAGTGAGATAGCAGGAACTGAGAAGAACATTGGATAAAAAGAGACTGGCTACAAAGAAAGACTTTAACACCTGAAACCAAAAATGTAATTCGAGAAAGTCTTATTGACCCTAAAAAAGTTTTACTTCCACCACTTCACATAAAACTTGGACTTATGAAACAATTTGTTAAGGCATTAAACAAAGAAGGAAATTGTTTTAAATATTTGTGTAACACATTTACGGCTCTGTCAGAGGCAAAATTAAAGGAGGGAATCTTTGTAGGGCCGCAGATTAGAAGCTTGATGATGTAACAAGTTTTTTCCGAAACTTGTCCATTATTTAATTAGTTGCCAAATATTTTCCATTCAGCACCCGTACTACATAAAATTTGAATTTCCCGCGATAAAAACCACAATACAAAGTCACCGTTGAGAATGCGCGAGCGGAATATTAGAGGGAGATAGAACTTACAGGAATTGAAAACCGGCACTTTCCGTCTTGACGTCGTTGAGGTGAGATTGTTCTATTTTTTTTCTTAAAAGATTTGAAGTTTAGAGCCATCCTATAATACCTTGTTGAAATTTTTGCTTTTATTATTGTATTATAATTCATTAAAATAATAACCTAGTTATTTTTAATTGATATCAAATTTTAAGCTGGCATTTAGTTAAATTATTAATATTGTATTTGAGGTTAACCTTGTGGTTAATAAAAAAACCACTTGTTAGTGAACTGCCCCAGCAGTAGGTTATCTCTTTGTCATTTTGGGATAGTTCCTGCTGGATATTTTATGTTTATGTATTATATCTATAATGTTTGCCAGTAGTTTATAATATCTTATATACTTACATATCTATATATATATATTTTTTTTTTTGTATTTGGGGTCGCTCTAAAACTTTTTATTAGATAATCTCATTTCACGACTAGTATACTAATTATTGAATTTATTAAAGTACGAGACGTAAAGTCAATTTGTTTAAATTAATTTTTATAATAGTACGGAGACTATCGCCAAAATTTTAAATTTTCTTATTTAATTTTTCCTTAATGTCATCGATTTCTTTTATGCTGCTTTAAACATTTCATCATAATTTAGAACAATTTTGTTGATTCACAGCCTCAGGGCCAAAATTTTGTGATAATCTAGTAGTAGAGTTTTTTTATTGGTGTTTAGTTTTTTTGTTTTTTTTTTCGATTCATTGCTTAAATTTTACAAATTCTAATACCTATTTTTTTTGTAATTTCTACAAAATTTGTGACCTTGGCTTAACCAATGGTATTCCATTTTGTATTCTGCTAGATCATTCTTTTCAGTAAGTTTTAAAGTTAATTAATAATTTATTTAGCCATTTTAAATTTTAACCGATAGTTTTTTTCTTTGTGTGATTTAACTAAATTTGTATCAACTAGTTCCTGAATTATCATTGTTTTTCATGTAATAACTGGATCGACCAATTCTGGATCAAGCACATGGTAGTTTTGCTAGTGGCTGGACGAGAACTATAATTCGCAGAATATTTCCAACTTCGTGTCATCCTGGAACCTCCTCGTAGACCCGGACAAACAATATAAGTCCTTAAACCCAGGTACCTGTGGCCATCTCCAGGAATTGACACACTGGAACTCCGCACTCGCCACCCAAAGTTAAGTAAGCAATTACCTATCGTCATAGCTTTTCTTGGTCAGAAGAAAATTATAATATTGTTAAACCAGTTGATATTTTCAATTTATCTTTTCAAATTAATTTGTTTTTCTCTTAACAAAATGTCATCACTATAAACCTTATATATATATTTTTCTATTGTAGTAAATTTTGAAATTTTCATTAATTCTCACATTTATAATTGTAAAGTCTTTGTAAATTTTAAACATTATTGTTAATATATTGTTATTTTGTTTAAATTTTGTTTTTGATTGTTTCATCCTTAAACAGTTTCAGGAATATCAGTTGTATGAATACGCTGGCGCCCAGTTCTTTGTTTATTTTTGTTTTGTAACATTCAAATTATTAAATAACTCTTCTCGCCACAGAGTGACCTTCGCCCTGAGCTAACCGGTTGCTACTCTTTCATAGCTTCTTCAGCACTCCGCTGAGAAGTTGTGGTTGCAAATTGGCGCTCCAACGTGTGTGGCCCGAGTTAGAGATTTTGAATTGGTTTTAAATAATTGTGTTTTTGAATTTTATTACTCTTTCCTAAATACTGATATTCTTGCAAATTCAAGGAACAAACAATCAAATTCTGACCAAAGAAAGACTCTGCTAAATTTATCGATATTTTTCTAATATTTTGTATTTTGATATTGTCACACTTGCGTATTCGGTGTACAATATTTTATTATAGAAAATTTCTCATTATCTGATTTATCTATGTGTTTTTGATATTGAAAATTATTTGTGCCTATTTGAATTTTTTTGCTATCTTGTTGATATTTATCGCTGTTTTGGTATATCTTTTGCTAATATTTTGCGGCGTATTTTGCGAAGTTTTCTCCTCACATTGACTTTTGACTTGTAATTTGAAAATATTTTATAAAGTTTAGAGTTTCGTAGTCTAACCGTATAATTTATTTTTTTTTTTTGGTTATTTAAATTATCGTAGAGTTTACTGTCGCATACCTTTTCTATTAACTTCTGGTCAACTTATAAACCCAAAATGGAACCTAATCACTTAAAAACTAAAGAAGTTACTTATGAATTAATGATCAGAAATATTGAACCTACCGGGGATGCCGATAAAAAAAGAAAAATTTTAAGGGGGGCTTTGCATCAGGAAGATGCCAATCGTAGTTTTAGCTATGGTAACGTTAATCCTTTTGACCATAAGTCAGATGTCAAAGAAATCAATGAAACAATAACCGACTTACAGTCTCTTATTGATAATTTTTCTGGCACAACCGCCGATGCTGCTTATAAAAGAATTTCCTCAAGGTTGAGCCATATTTCAGGTAGAGTACAGCGATTAAAAGCTGATACTGAAGCTGAGGAAAAAGTTAAAAAAACATTACAACTTGAAATTTTGGGTTTAGAAGGGGACATAGCTTTAAAAACTATACCTCCTGCGGCTACGTCTTCACCGGGCCCTACAGTTTCTACGGCACCAGATCGGTTTCCGACGAAATATGTTGCTCCATATAAATGGAACCTACAATTTAGTGGCTCGAGCCAAGAATCAGTTAATTCTTTTTTGGAAAAAGTTAATATGTTACGTGAATCTAGAGGTGTAAGTAAGTCAGAATTGTTTTTGTCGGCTTGTGATTTGTTCAGAGATGATGCGTGGACATGGTTCTGTAGTAATCGACACAGATTTGATGATTGGGACACTTTAGTTGATCACTTAAGAAGGGATTTCCTCCCATATTTTTATGAAGACGACCTGTGGAATGAAATAAACAATAGGTCACAAGGCTGTGACGAACGAGTCACAATTTTCATTGCCTCAATGGAAAATCTTTTTAATAGACTGTCTGAAAAACCTTCAGAAATTACGAAAGTCAATAAAATTCGAAGAAATCTCTTGCCTTATTATATCGACCGTTTAGCTCTGGAGCAGCCTAATACTGTCTCCGAACTCTCAAATTTGAGTAAACGTTTAGAGGAAGCACGCACCATGTCTGATCGATATAAGCCACCCCCTTCTGGGAACACTATTTTATTAGAACCAGAGTTAAATTATACCTTTGCACCTTCTAGCTCCACAGTAAACAAAAATACTTCTCGTAATTTTAATTCAGGTAAAAATGTTTCTCGTAATTTCAATACAAGTCAAAATATATCCCGGGATTTCCGAAATTTTAGTAGAGCCAATGCCGCTCAAAGTAATTTATCTTCTACTATGGCTGCAGTGTCCACATTGCGATGTTGGAATTGCAATCGGGTTGGCCATGCTTATAATTCTTGTAGACAACAAAGAAATATTTTTTGCTATGGTTGCGGACGCAAAAATGTTACAAAGCCAAACTGCAATTGTACTCCAAAAAACGTAGTACCTGGTGGCGGAAACCTGGACGCTGTCACTGCTGCTCAAAGTCCAGAACCTGTGGCCTCCACTTCTCGAGGCGCAATTACAAACCAAGGCAAGAGCATAGGCAACGTAAAAGAAAGAGGAAGAAACTTAGCAAAATTAAGGTTGAAACTTCACGGTTAGAGTGGGACAGTTGGGTAAACAATGTTGGAAAATTTTATCGTTCAAGCAAGTCAGTAAACAGTATTGACTCTGTTTTTGTGGGTAAAGCTCACGATTTATGTTCCGATTTTGACGTAAAAAAATTTAATAATGCAGTTCATGTTGTTCCAAACATTTCAGTTTTAGATGTCTCAAGTTTCAAACGGGACAACTGGTATATTGATATGCTTAAGAAAATTCAAGAAAACCTAAGTCTTACCGTGCTTTTCGTGTTGAGAGCGATATTATTTACAAACGTATTTTTTTTCACCCATCTAAAATTAATAATTTATCAAAGTGGAAAATTGTTGTGCCTACCGCTAATCGCAGTGAGATTTTGAATTCATATCATATTGACAAAAATGCGAGACACTTTGGAGTTTTCAAAACTCTTTCTCGTATTTTAGAGCTGTATTACTGGCCCGGTATTCGTAGAGATGTGTACCTCTATGTTAAAAGATGTGAGGTTTGTGCAATGGATAAAAGCCCAAATTTACCTAGAGTTGGTTTAAAGGGTTTATGTCAAAATAAAAATTTTCCGTTTCAACTTGTTTCCGCACATTTACTAGGTACATACCCCTGTTCGAAAAACGGAAACCGTGACGTATTAGTAGTAACCAACTGGCCTACGAAACCTTAAAGTCTCTTATCTTCTTTTGTTCTTTTTTTGTTATCTTTCTTTTTCCGGCTGGGTAACAACTGTTGTTCCGGCTGGGTAACAACTGTTGTTCCGGCTGGGTAACAACAGTTACTCAAGGGTTGAAGGGTGGGCCACTTTCTTTTTGCGGATTGTATACACTTCGGACATTTGCAAGCCACGTTTTGTTGGTTGCATGCGTCTTGGGTGTCTATAATCAAGCAACTGATTTCAGCTATGCGGTTGGAAGTTCACCAAGTTATCTTTTCGTGTCTTGTCTTAATGAAAATGATACCTGTGACTACCGAATCATAATTTTTGTGTAAAATATTAGACAAATGATTTAATATCATCCTTTATCGGTTTATTTTTGAATTTGTTGGTAATCTGCTGTCGTAATATGTACTCACTCTCATTTGTTATCGGGTTTATTGTGGTTTATCGGAGTTCGCTGTCATAATACAGGTTCGTCTCTTATAGTTAGTAGACATTTTTGGTGAATTTTCTTGCGCATGGTTGATGTCAAAAATATGACATAACAACGTCATTCTTCTTCTTTGTGATTGTCTCTCTTTTCTATCGCTATTTTCTATTTTCCTATATTTCTCTAGAATCACTATCTCTTATTTTTACTTTTGCCTAGTTGACTGCTTTAGTCGTTTGTATTATAAGTAGCTTTTTGACAATTTTGCTAGAGCATTCTTCAACTAATGTTTAGAATTTTGTGAAAAGCTTTTGTCTTTTCTTGTATGGAAACTACTACCTGTTGTTTTTGATTTTGTTTATAATATGTCATTTACCAGTTGGGCCTTTTGAATTTGTGGTCTGGTAGATATATTATTTAGTTTGTGGGTTAAGTCCTACGTATTTTGGTTTGTGGGTAAAGTCCACACATTTTGGTTTACTTGTGGGTTAAGTCCACGTATCTTCTGGATTAAGTCCACGTATCTTTGCAGGAAAATTGTTCATGGTAATATATTCTTTTTCCTGTATGGCGTGTGCCGTTTGTTAAACAGGTTGTCGCTGTGCTATAGTACAACGTACTTAGCAGTGGTTTAGGTAGTTTTCCTTTCTCGCTTTCATTTAGTTGAGTAATAGCTGAATTTAAAATCAGTAACTTTGTGTTTTTGCTACTTGTTGTTTCTTCAGCTAGGTAAATTGCGAAAATACTTTATCTTTATCTTGTTTATTATCTTTTATCTTTATCTTGTTTAGATAGTGTTCTGAGAAATTTTTGTCCCATTTTGTTTTTTTTTTTCATCATGATTGTAATTATTTTCGTTTGGTATAGTTGTTGTTCATATCACTATTGTTGTCTTGATGGGTAATTAAGGCATCAATTATTATCTTGTTTTATGTTTACTCTCTAGTAGGTAAACTTTTTTAACATTATCCTATTTAGTAGGATATTTTAGTTGCCATTAGGGAACTTGCCTCGGGATGGGGATGAACTAGTTTCGATCGGGCTGTCTTCAATGACAGAGGGTCAAGGAGGGTCGAGCGGACACGTAGGCAAGGGGGCTTGTCAGTCAGGAGTGGCCTAGGTCGTCTGACGTTCCTCGAGAGACAGGTCTTCCTCCCCGCTTCACCTCAGCCCTTGATCTATCGCCCGATCGAGGCACAGTTCATCGCGCCGGAAGCAGGAGTATTCCCAAATAATGGTCCTTTTTGTCACCTAGTCGCTACGTACTTCTAGTCTAAGCCCCTTGGAGCTATATCCAAAGATTTTTTTTTTCTGATGTTACGTACTTCTAGTTTAAGCCCTTGGAGCTATATCCAATTTTTTTTGTTAACAGTTAGGACATTTCTCCTACTGTTGTGTCTAGGCAGGTAACTTGTTTCCTGTATCGTGGTCTAGGTGTGCTTATGCCTCTACCAATTTTAGCACTGGCAGCCGCTACAACGCTGCTCAGGCATTCCACCACAGTGTCTGTGGGGACTGATCCCTAGAGGTCCTCCCCTAAAACATTTTATCTTTTCCTTTTCTTATTCTCTTTTTCAGTTTCATTTTACTCTGGGCGAAGCATTATCTCTTCCGAGTGGGATTTTCAAAAGTTTTCGTGTGCTGTCGAGCAACACTCATTATCGAGGCTCTTCATGCAACTTGAATTAGCGCAGAATGGGTGTGAGTCAAATTACCTTCTATCTTTTCATATCTTTTTGACTATACGTGGACTTTTGTTGAATAATCTCGGAATTGGTGATGTTGATGACTCTGTCCAGTGGTAAAACGAACTTTTCTTGTGGTATGTTGTATAATTAGGTATCATACAATTTTAATTTTTTTCTCTCTAATTCTCTCTTTCTCTTCTCTTAGTCTTTTCTGTCTCGCCTCGATTAGTTAAACTATACGATAATAGCGTGATTTACCGGGTGTTTCCTTTTACAAAAAAAAAAAATGTTTTTTTTCAAACTTTTAGTTTTCAAACAAAATTTTTTTTTCGGAAGTTTGCGTGGTGTAACAAGTTTTTTCCGAAACTTGTCCATTATTTAATTAGTTGCCAAATATTTTCCATTCAGCACCCGTACTACATAAAATTTGAATTTCCCGCGATAAAAACCACAATACAAAGTCACCGTTGAGAATGCGCGAGCGGAATATTAGAGGGAGATAGAACTTACAGGAATTGAAAACCGGCACTTTCCGTCTTGACGTCGTTGAGGTGAGATTGTTCTATTTTTTTTTTTTAAAGATTTGAAGTTTAGAGCCATCCTATAATACCTTGTTGAAATTTTTGCTTTTATTATTGTATTATAATTCATTAAAATAATAACCTAGTTATTTTTAATTGATATCAAATTTTAAGCTGGCATTTAGTTAAATTATTAATATTGTATTTGAGGTTAACCTTGTGGTTAATAAAAAAACCACTTGTTAGTGAACTGCCCCAGCAGTAGGTTATCTCTTTGTCATTTTGGGATAGTTCCTGCTGGATATTTTATGTTTATGTATTATATCTATAATGTTTGCCAGTAGTTTATAATATCTTATATACTTACATATCTATATATATATATATATATTTTTTTTGTATTTGGGGTCGCTCTAAAACTTTTTATTAGATAATCTCATTTCACGACTAGTATACTAATTATTGAATTTATTAAAGTACGAGACGTAAAGTCAATTTGTTTAAATTAATTTTTATAATAGTACGGAGACTATCTCCAAAATTTTAAATTTTCTTATTTAATTTTTTCTTAATGTCATCGATTTCTTTTATGCTGCTTTAAACATTTCATCATAATTTAGAACAATTTTGTTGATTCACAGCCTCAGGGCCAAAATTTTGTGATAATCTAGTAGTAGAGTTTTTTTATTGGTGTTTAGTTTTTTTGTTTTTTTTTCGATTCATTGCTTAAATTTTACAAATTCTAATACCTATTTTTTTTGTAATTTCTACAAAATTTGTGACCTTGGCTTAACCAATGGTATTCCATTTTGTATTCTGCTAGATCATTCTTTTCAGTAAGTTTTAAAGTTAATTAATAATTTATTTAGCCATTTTAAATTTTAACCGATAGTTTTTTTCTTTGTGTGATTTAACTAAATTTGTATCAACTGGTTCCTGAATTATCATTGTTTTTCATGTAATAACTGGATCGACCAATTCTGGATCAAGCACATGGTAGTTTTGCTAGTGGCTGGACGAGAACTATAATTCGCAGAATATTTCCAACTTCGTGTCATCCTGGAACCTCCTCGTAGACCCGGACAAACAATATAAGTCCTTAAACCCAGGTACCTGTGGCCATCTCCAGGAATTGACACACTGGAACTCCGCACTCGCCACCCAAAGTTAAGTAAGCAATTACCTATCGTCATAGCTTTTCTTGGTCAGAAGAAAATTATAATATTGTTAAACCAGTTGATATTTTCAATTTATCTTTTCAAATTAATTTGTTTTTCTCTTAACAAAATGTCATCACTATAAACCTTATATATATATTTTTCTATTGTAGTAAATTTTGAAATTTTCATTAATTCTCACATTTATAATTGTAAAGTCTTTGTAAATTTTAAACATTATTGTTAATATATTGTTATTTTGTTTAAATTTTGTTTTTGATTGTTTCATCCTTAAACAGTTTCAGGAATATCAGTTGTATGAATACGCTGGCGCCCAGTTCTTTGTTTATTTTTGTTTTGTAACATTCAAATTATTAAATAACTCTTCTCGCCACAGAGTGACCTTCGACCAACCCCTGAGCTAACCGGTTGCTACTCTTTCATAGCTTCTTCAGCACTCCGCTGAGAAGTTGTGGTTGCAATGAAAGATAGAGAATTTGAAAATGTAATGGAAGATAAGGAAAAATATTCATGGAATGTTTTTAAAGAAGTTGTACATAAATTTCTAGGGAATTATAAAGACACAAACTATGTTGAGATCGTTGAAAATATGCTGGAAAAACTCAGGATTCTTGGTTGCAATATGAGCATAAAAATTCACTTTTTACATTCCCATTTGGACTATTTCCCGGAAAATCTTGGGGACGTGAGTGAAGAGCAAGGTGAAAAATTTCATCAAGATATTAAAGAGGTGGAAAAAAGATACCAGGGGCGCTGGGACACAAAAATGATTGCCGAGTAATGTTGGACATTGAGGAGAGATCTTCCTTTAGCTGAATATGACAGATGTGACGGGCTTTCTTCCAGTTGCCTAGCGCATAGGCAAGTGGAAGCGTCACTTTGGCGCTGAGCTATATTTCGGTTCAATTCGGTAATCTCGAGCGCCACCTTTGCAATTTTTACGTGGGGCAAAGGTCCCACATTAGCCTCCTAAACGCAGCCTGTTGCAGTAGGGCTGGGATAGCTACAGTGGAGACACGGTATGTCCAGGGGTCCGGACGGCAGATTAGACTTTCACTCACGTTCAACAGTAAAAGGCAGAGGTCGGTAAATAACAAAGTTTATTAATATACAATGAAATGTTTACAAAGCAATAAAAAACGGTTAAGTACCAACATACGGAGTTTCTCATAAATAAAACAGAAAAACTTAAGATATGTCATTTTAATTTAATTTGATTTAGGTAGGGCGCCATTTTGTGACGTACGGGTAACCAGGCGGTGAGAAGCTAGTTAGCTACTCATTAATGCGGAAGCAAGCGGTGGTAAGCAAGCAAACGGTGAAAACGGCAAAGGAAAAAAATAAGATCGGTAGAAAAACAGTAAGCGGAAAAAACCTACACAAGTAATTAAAAAAAAAAACGGACAGCGTGTAAGTACCAGGCAAAAGCAAGCGGTTATCAACAGCAGGCCTAAATGAACGGTCAGAGTGTAAGTGTGAAGAACTTGGCAAAACGAAATAAGACTGATACCAAATAAAGAAAACGGTTTTCGGATTCGGTGCGGTGTGTAACTTAAGTCACACTCGGATCGGAAAATAAAACGGTTAACGGATTCGGAGCGGTGTGTAAACTTGGTTACACTCGGTTCGGAAAATAAAACGGTTATCGGATTTGGTATCAGCTTACGGCGGAGATTATTCTGCCTAGACGGACAGACAGCAATAATCAGAACGGTGGTATTTCGGTTCGGTTCGGAAATGTTGAAATTACATCAACACTTGATGCGGTGTTTGCCAAGCGCCTCAAACCCCACAGCTGGGTGCCTTCATTAAATGCATTTCGGTTCGGTCACGTGGTGTCTTGTCGGATTTTATGTCTATGTATCAGAATATAATGTTAGTTAATTTATTTATGGTAGCCTAGATTTTATTTTCAATTCCCGGACTATAATAAATTTCTATAAATTATTTCAAAGTAAGGAATTTTGTTCCATTTCGTATTAATACGAAATATTGGGAACAAAATGAACGGTAAATTAACAATAACACTACAATAAATTTCACAAAAATAATTTTTGCAAATACAGATTTTATTTTGCTACGACCTAGCTAAAATAAAATATACGGTAATTAAAACTTCTACCCATTTGGTAGAACAACATATTATTTTATCGCAGTACCATCACAAATGGTCTGGATTAAAATAATATAAACGGTAAACGGTACACATTTTCTCTCGAAATATCATCCATGTTCTTTTTCCCATTTGGAAATTCTTGCGAACATGGCTATTTGGATAAAATCGGAGAAGTTGACATGTCCTAACTCGGACTCTCTTACTGTACTGTAATAATTTAATAAATTTATTTAATTTCGGCTAAGTCGGGAAATAATAATTATATTCTGATATATTTAAACGGAATCGGTTTCAAATTATTGCTTTAAAACACACATTTTAGTGAATTGTTCTTATCGGTGTTAATATAAAAAGATCGACAAGAAACCAGCGGCGGTGATAAAACGGTGTACTTACATGTTGTGAATATACGGAACAGTACCCGACTGGGCTGTTTGACGGATCGGACAGAAGTGATTTCAAATGTGCTCTAATGAAACTGATTTTCGTAGCTGACTTACCAACGCCCCCAATATCAAATCTTGTAATTAATATTAATAATATGGACAGCCCTCTCACTGCCAGGTTTATCAAATTACCTATTTAAAGTAGAAATCTGTTTCGCGGATTCAGCTAGCTAAATTTGGGAGAAATCTATAATAATAATTTACAATACCTATGATTCGAATGTAAGCGGAGCAAATAACGAAGTATATTGTTAATTTAAACTGCATTTTTGGCTACGGAAAATTCACCTCGTTACACAGAAAAACAACAAAAATAAGCTTTTCTGAAAAAAGAAAACGGTTTTTTAAGAAGCGTGAAGAATAAACAACTATTCCAAATAGTTTCAATGTCTATATCTTGTATGTTTTTGTATTTTTCTCTTTAATATGTTGTAAAACTAGCTTATAAATGAAATAAATCGTGTTTTTCTAAATTTCTTGATTTTGCTGGTTTGAAAAATAACCTTACGTGATACAAAAAAACTGAAAGTAGATTTGAAATCAGTGCTACCCAATTACCAAAAAACAGTTAAAATTTTTAAATCAACTTTGAAAATGTTATCAAATGCAGGCCTGTGAATTGATGTCATGTTCTTGACGCCAAATATCAAAAAGTTCTCTTCATGACATGGACATGGCACTGAAAAAATGTACTATATTAATTACAGAAAATAAATCCAAAGCAGCATGGGATATAATTAACAGTACAATCCAAAATAAGAACAAAAATCATAACAATATTAAAGAAATTCAAATTGAGGATGAAAAGATATCTGATACTAAGGAAATTACATCACATTTTAACTTATATTTTACAAAAATGCCAAAAAAGCTACATCGGAAAATACCTGAGAATATTGAATTCATCAATTTTAATAATAATATACATGTTCCAACTATGTTCGTTGATCCGGCCAGTGAGACAGAAATATTCAATATAATAACTAGCTTAAAAAACTCGAATTCTGTAGGGGTGGATGGCATAAGTGCTAACATCTTAAAACACTGTGCATGCTATATTTTAGCTCCGTTGACTCACTTAGTAAATATGATGTTATCAGAAGGTACATTTCCAAATATTTTTAAAGTAGCAAAAGTTGTACCGATTTATAAAAAAGGAGATACCCGCAAAGTTGAAAATTACAGGCCGATCTCTCTGTTATCTACGTTGTCCAAAATTCTAGAACGAGTAATATCTTCTAGGATAATAAGCTTTATTACTAAATACAGTATTTTACATCCTATTTTACATCAAATGCTTCTGGAAAAACTAGCTGTGTATGGTATGAGAGGCAAAATAAATGAATTAATAAGAACATATCTGACAGGAAGGTCTCAATTAGTAGAAATTAGTAAAATAAGATCCGATCAATTGAATATTGAGTACGGAGTACCACAAGGGTCTGTACTTGGGCCTTTGTTGTTTCTCTTATTTGTAAACGATCTGCCAAATATTTCTGATGAAAACTTAGTTATGTTCGCTGATGATAATAGTCTTCTATGTTTTAGTGATAATATATCTGATGCCATAAAAACACCCAAATATTGCTTGACAAATTTACATTATGGTTTAATACATATAAATTGTTTTTAAATATAGACAAGACACTTTTTATAAATTTTACTCCTCGGTCCAAAATAATGAATGAGTCATTTTTAATAAAAAATAATGGAAAATCAATAACGCAAGTAAACGAGGTAAAATTTTTGGGAATATACTTAGAAAATAATTTAGAATGGGAAACACATATTGATGTCTTGTGTAAAAAACTGTATCCAGTCTGCTATGCATTGTATAGATTGGGAGGGTTAAGCGATAAAAAGGTTACAATGTCTTACTATTATGCGCAATTTTATTGAAGAATTAGGTACGCTATAATATTTTGGGGCTGCTCCCACCACAGTATTAGAGTTTTTCGGCTGCAAAAAAGGGCAATTAGATCCATTTCAGGAGTGTCACGTCTTTCACCTTGTAAACAGCTATTTAAAGAACTAAAAGTACTTACATTAGCATGTATATATATGTTGGAAATATTACTTTTTGTGAGAATAAATAAAGAAATATTCATTAAAAATAGTACTTATCATACCTATGGCACTAGAGGCGCAGGGCAGTTATGTACACCATCCCATAACTTGTCACTATCCTGTATATATGGGTATACATATATACAACAAGTTACCGGAACATCTCAAACATATAGAAAATGTTAAAAGTTTTAGAAAACATGTAACAGATTTTTTAGTACGGGAATCCTTTTATAGTGTGACTGAATACTTGAATTACTAAAGGTGTCACTTGAATGTACTGTTTGTCTGATTATTTGTAATATTTATTTTACTTGTATGTGTATGTTTTAGTTACATTGTAATTTTATTTTGTATGTTTTTTAAGTGCAAATGTAATTTGACTTGTCCTATACCAAATATGTATGGTCCTACAGGATGAATAAATTATTATTATTATTATTATTTTTTTCGGTTTCACCGTTGCCGGACAGGGCTTCCGTGCTTTCCGACCGATACCACACGGTAGCCGCGCCGGCCGATAATAACAGCCATTCCCCACGACCTGTGGGGTTAGCGATTGTATATTCCAGATTCATGTGCCCTAAGTAGGCGAAGGGACCCCAAGATGACCGCTTTCTGCATTTGGCCTGCTAGCCATTATTATTATTATTATTATTATTATTATTATTTTCATTTCATTTCTCAGTCTGAGCTGGTAGCGGTTATATCGCGAAATGGAAAAGCAGTTCAGCTCCTCCCATTTAGCTTTATTATTATTATTATTATTATTATTATTATTATTATTATTACATGCAGAACTTTGCAGTCAAGTTAATTGAAAAAGGAATTACGATGATTTACAAAACCTGAATAACCATTGAAAAGCAGTTACTGAAGAAATCATAATGGAAAGACAATTCCTCCAAAAGTGCAAGCCAAACATTCGACAGTTTTGTACTTCTCTATCTTCGTTGTACAGCTGCATTAAAATGAAACGGAAGGAGGTGCACAGTGTAATGACGGACGTCGTTGTAATTACCTGTATGCCGATAATGTAAAAGAACAGGATTCATTTGTTGACGACATTTCGCAGCTCGGCTGGACAATTTTACGGCTTAGGATGCTATAAGTTTGAGACGGATTGTATTTCATTAGTAATAAAAAATGGAAGGCCCAATAGACATAGATAGCCACCAAGCTAGCTGGCTCTTAAAAGGAAAATATTGAAATTGTGTAAAATGTATAAGAACGTGTAAGAATGGACAAAGACTACAGGGCTATTAGTATTTATTCGGGAGAGTTTGGATACAGTTATCCTACTAAAATGGGCGCAATGCATGGACCACATTAAAATAAGAAGAACATATGTACAAATTAGATATCCTAGTAGAAGAGATGGAGTTACAATTTGTAGTAAATATATGCGATGAAGATTCCACTACGTGGATGTGGAAGTAATTAAATAAATAGAATGGAAAAATGATGAAAACTATTTAGTCATTTAAAGAACTTATTGGGACCAGTCCTTAATAAAAATAAGTTTCTCAGAAAATGTGAAATCATGTCTAAAAATAAATTGATGCAAGTATTTGAACATTTTTCAAAAATAATTTTTATGATTTTAATGATTTTGTCCAAGTTTTGCATTCGCGTTGTATACACTGCTTAAATTTAGATAACTTTTCATAACGTAAATAATTTAAAATTTAAAGGGGAAGAGAGATGTGAAGACGTTTAAATCTATTCTATTACTGATTGCGTCTAATATCAATTAAATTACAAATATCAAATTTTCGAAACTTATATATTGATATTCAAAGTACATTTCTCCGTATTCATTTTTTATTGATAAATTTATCATTTTATTTGGTTTTATTATACTTGTAGTTTCATTAACGTTTGCAACATTATTTCTAAGATAAAAAACACTTTCATTCTCATTCCATGATCAAGGTCTACGCCGCAATATGGCATTCCTGTTATTAACCATTTCTATTATTTTCTAGAATGATACTTTTGATTAGTGTTAATCAGTGGTCATTGCATTCTTAACTTTATTTAAATTAATGAATGTCACGATAGAGTAACGATGATTTTATTGCATTAAGGGGAATTGTAAGTCGTTAGATTTAATTTTCCCTGTATTTTACATTAATACAATTTAAACAAATAGTCTTCTGCAGTACTTTATTTTATTATATTATATATTTTAAAATGACCAGATGATGAATACCCATTAGGGATAACGTATATTAAGGTGACGATTCCCTAGAAAGAGACATCGGATATGGAAATATTTATTATTTTTGGCCATAGCTTTTTTTTCTTCGGATGTATATTAAAGAAACTATAAGAGTACCTAAGTAGAACCATAACAAGACTATTACTATGAATTTTCACTCAATAATTTCAGTGATTTGCAAGATAGCTAGATACAAATTTAAGAATCATGTTAGTCTTCCTATTTCGCAGTTTTAAATCTAGCTCTTTTGGAAACCACTGAAGTTATTGAGTGAAATTCATAGTAATAGTCTTGTTATGGTTCTACTTAGGTACTCTTAGAGTTTTTTGAAGTATACGTACTAAGAAGAAAAAGTTATGGACAAAAATAATAACTATTTTCCTGTCGGATGTCTCTTTCTAGGGAATGGCCACCTTAAGAAATCTGAAAAGTATGATTTTTTGGTAAAAAGAGGTTGAGAGCGAAATGCATTTGATATTGCGAGCAGAACAAAATGTGATATATTTCCCGCAAATGAATACATAATAAAACCACCCTCTTCACCCCTAGAGGGGGGAGGGGGGTAAAAAAGGAAAAAAATGATAAATGAGAGCGGGTACAGTTAAAAGGAAGTTAGTGCAGTAATGTGGTATTTTATCAAGCAAATATAAGTTTGAAAGTGATATATCTCCCCATGAACGCTGTTAGCAAGTGATGGCATATTCAGGATTGAGGGGGGAGCTAGGGATGGGTGAGGGATCGTCCGGTTAGGGTAAAATCGACTTATTAATGTTAGTAGACATTAAAAAAAATGTTTGCTAATTTTTTTCATCCAAAAATAATTTGGGGCAACTGCCCAATTCGACCCTTCTCCTTACAAGCGATTATTTCAATTTTATTTTGTTAACCCCTTTAATCTCGTTATAATACATACGTGTATCCAGTTTTAAGTCACTATCTTAAACTGTTCCTGAGAAAATGTGCACACAAAAAGTTATAGACAGACAGACCGACCGACATACAGAAAAATTTTTTCGCTCAAACTTGAAATTTCGACGGAAACATGTAAAAATTCAAATTGAGAACATTTTAGTTCAGTCAATGAGGGGTTTCACCTCTCCTTTGAGTGCTAGTGAATGGATTTTGGTGAAACCTTGTGCAATGTGTTTGTAATGAAGTTAATAAAAAAATTTGAAAAAAGATTAGAGTAGGAAATGATCGGAAGGGGTAGAAAACACCCCTTTTATCACGTGTTCCCTAACTTGTAGAATCAGGTCAAAAATGAAAAACATGTTAGTTTTCTTGGCCCAGAATAAGATGTTTTTACGATGGTGATTTTTTTTCGAGAAATGCTTATTTATCGAGATATGGCCACTCGAAAATTCCTAAAAGTGGGGAAAGGGAAACGTAAATGTTAAAAAAAAATCTGAAAAATTCAGGGGAATGTATCATCGAAATACAAGACTATTTTTTATTTGCAACATTTTTTCTCTCTTGAAATTTTTTTGTAACTGGCTAATTTCACGAGTTACAGGCAGTTTTTCACGATGAATAATGTACCACATTTTTTGCAAATTTTCATTAAAAAAAATACATGAAAATTCAAAAATAAGCGTGATTTACATAATATTGTTATAAAAAAATATGAAACCTAATATACCATTTCTAAATATTCAATTTTCAAATTGAAAATGTGCAAAAAATGTAGTGCATTATTTATCGTGCAAAACTGCCTGTAACTCGGAAAATTAGCAAGTTACAAAAAAATTCCGAGAGGCAAAAAATATTTAGAAGGCCTCACTGCATACCTCTGAATTATTTCAAATGTTTAAATTACACATTTTTAAAGCGCTACAATATCAAAGAAAGGGGTAGTTTTCATGATTTTCTGGAAAAATTCATGATGATACATTCATCTGATTCTTTTCAGATTTTTTTTTCCAACTTTTATGTTTCTCTTCCCCCAGAAAAGTGTGTCGAATTCGGTGACAGACGCGTGTTTCGTGGCTCCTACAAGATCTCGAGATAAATCAGGATAAAGCGGCAAGAAAACGTTGAAATTGTATTGAATTAAAGCGTAAACAATTCTACATTGATTGATATAAATTAGCACGAGTCTGGCTATTTCATATAGTTGATATTTGATTAAATTATGTTGGTTGAATAAATCAACACAAAATAGTGTAGATAAACAACCCGAGAAAGTGTAATGCTTGACCGTAAAATCTATACCTGGATGGATGCGTTTCCTTTTTCAAGTGGGTGATATAAAATAAGCAACAGCCAGCCAGATGTGGATGTGAATGAAACAAATAAGTTTTTCTTTACTTTACTTTTAATTTAGTATAGCTCGTTAATGAAGTCTATTTCTTTATTTAAACTGAAAAATTAGAAATTAAAATTGAAAAGATATTTATTTATTGGTTTGTTAATCCTCGTCATAGGGCAGTTTATTAAACAGAGAAAAAAAATAGGTAATGAAATAGAAAATACCCGGTATTGGAAGGCGGCGGTTGAAAATAATTAATGTAAATTGAAACCGATTGTTTCAAAGAAATGACATACCTACAGGGTGAGCAAACTATCCCTTTGGACTTTTTTTCTCATAACGCGCAAAGAATATTGTTACCGCGAGATAGGGCCCTTTCCAGCAACTCCACCGTAAATGGATATTTACCTGTGGAACGGTTACCAAATATAAAAAAGCTGCCAGATTCAGAAACGGAAGAAACAGAAAACTTGAAGAAGGGAAATAAGGACATGACGATAGATGGAAACTTAAAAGAAGTATGGAAACTCAAAAGAAGCATCTTACAAACACCTACACTTCCCATCCTGTATTCCCACCCCATGCGTCATGCGACTCTTGCTGCTGACAACGAGCATGTCCAATGTTCAACGCGGCGTATGTAGCCGGTCCGACGGTATATAAAACATCCGAGATTTGGTTCTAGCGTCCGTTGGGCGTCTTCGACGGACGACCAAGTTGCGTGTTGGAACGAACCTCCATGGAGGCCCGGAATCGGCAGCAATGCCTACCTTACGCTGGCAAATCAATCAATCAACTTTTACAGTTCTCTTCCCCCACTTTTAGGAATTTTCGAATGGCCATATCTCGAAAAACAAGCATTTCTCGAAAAAAATCACTAGAGTAAAACATCTTATTTTGGGCCAAAAAAGGTAAACATATGTGGCAGGTAGATGTCATATATACCGATTTCTTCAAAGCGTTTGATAGACTTGATCACCAGTTGTTACTTAAGAAATAAGAAAAAATCGGCTTCTCATATTCTTTGCTCCTTTTGTTTAAATCTTATTTAATGAATAGGAGTCAGTAGGTACGTTGCATTAAATGGGTTCAAATCGATCGAATTTGCTGCCACACCTGGAGTTCCCCAGGGATCTATTCTGGGGCCCTTGTTTTTTAACATATTTATTAACGACATAGTGAATGAAATTAATTTGCCTCACCTTTTATATGCCGACGATCTAAAAATTTTCACAATAATTGATGAAATCGATGACTGTTTTCAACTTCAGACTTCTCTTGACAAAATAAACACCTGGTGTATAGTAAATAAATTATTCATGAATCCTAGTAAATGTAACGTAATGTCCTTTTCTTTAAAAACATCACCTTTTATTTTTAATTACAGGTTAGATAATGTCATACTTCAAAGACCTATAACATTTCGCGACCTCGGCGTAACTTTTGATAGTAAATTATCCTTCACTGATCATATCGATACCATTGTGTCTGAAGCCTCCAAAGCCCTTGGATTCATCGTTCGTACTAGTCGAGAGTTCACTAATACTGATACTCTGAAAATTTTTTATCAATCCTTCGTCAGATCGAAACTTGAGTACGCATCGCTAATTTGGAGTTCCAGTTATGATGTTCACAAGAATAAGAGGCAGTTCAACGTAGATTTCTTAAATTACTGTGGTTCAAATCCGACGGTACCTATCCAGTGATTGGTTTTCCGCAAAGTAACTTGCTTGAAAGATATTCTATGACTACTCTTGAGGATAGGCGTACGTACTTTTCTCAAGTATTTTTGTTTAAATTACTACACAATGACTTTGACGCACCCGAAATAATTAGTAAGCTTACTTTTCACGTTCCCAGATTAACCTCTCGTAATCACCAAGTTTTCTATTTACCTACGCCGCGTACCAACGTACTAAATAATTCACCTTTATATACGATTTGCAGTACTTCTAACAAATTATGTAGCGACTTCGATAGTTTTAATTGCAGCCTTAGTGACATAAACCAAAATGTTCTGAATTAAATAACCAGTGAGTGTCTTTGTTTTTCTTAATTTACTTTGAATCACACATGTGTATATATGTATACAGGGTGATTCACGTGGGCCATTCATTAGAAGTTTTTCAACTTGCAGTTGGATTAGAAACTTGAAATTTGGTATGCAGCCATAATCGATCATGCCCGTTCTATCTAAAATATTTTCAGTCCTCCAACTATACAGGGTGTGCCAAAAATTGGTACCAACTTTCTTACTTTAAATGGAAACCTATATTTATCTTTAAATGGTTCGATTGGTCTTCTAATTCTGAGTTTAGAGAACCTAAGTTATGTTAACTTATCTATTACAATTTTTGACATATGTCCAAATTTTTGAAAAAAATTGCCGCTGTAGTAGTTTACGAACAAATTTGTATCTCGCAAACCTTTCAAAATCATGAAACCAAATTTGTGAAGCAGTTAGCTGGAAGTCCAGGCTAACTTTTGGTGTCCCATCGGTGGTCCCATTTTGTACCATATGGGCGTAGTCGATTTTCAAATGTCGCAATCAAAAATTCTCAAAAAGTCAATTTTTTCAAATGGCACCTACTATTTTTTTTCCCACCATTCGAAAGAAAATTGAATTTTAGGGTGAGTTACTTAAGCATTCCCTATACCTAACTTCACCCCATATCGAGTTATTCAATAAAAATCAAGAAATACCTTATCTTGCCGAGAGATTCCTTACATCATCAAGTATGCCACGGAAACAAAAGAGAGTTGTAACAATTTTTAAAGAAAAATATGGATTCTTATTTAATTACACACAACACTAACAAATTATTATTAACGAACAAGAACAATGTTGACGAAATTCTGACGTAAATGTTCAATGTGACCACCATATTTTTGTTCAAATATTCTATTATTCTACTTTCAACAGATTGCGTAGCACATCTTTGCGCCTACCATTTCTGACGCCAGAAATCAATGCAAAATTGAATTTTAGGGCCACTTTTATTAACATTGTGTATGTCTATCTACAGTCGTTTTTGAGTTATTGGCATTTTTTGAAAAAAATATTGTTTTTTTTTTCTCAATGCGTCAGAAATAGTATGCGCAAAAATGTGCTACGCAATCTGTTGAAAGTAGAATAATAGAATATTTGAACAAAAATATGGTGGTCACATTGAACATTTACGTCAGAATTTCGTCAACATTGTTCTTGTTCGTTAATAATAATTTGTTGGTGTTGTGTGTAATTAAATAAGAATTCATATTTTTCTTTAAAAATTGTTACAACTGTCTTTTGCTTCCATGGCATACTTGATGAAGTAAGGAATCTCTCGGCAAAGATAAGGTATTTCTTGATTTTTATTGAATAACTCGATATTGAGTGAAGTTAGGTATAGGGAATGCTTACGTAACTTACCCTAAAATTCAATTTTCTTTCGAATGGTGTGAAAAAAAATAGTAGGTGCCATTTGAAAAAATTGACTTTTTGACAATTTTTTATTGCGACATTTGAAAATCGACTGCGCCCATATGGTACAAAATGGGACCACCGATGGGACATCAAAAGTTAGCCTGGACTTCCAGCTAACTGCTTCACAAATTTGGTTTCATAATTTTGAAAGGTTTGCGAGATACAAGTTTGTTCGTAAACTACTACAGCGGCAATTTTTTTCAAAAAATTGGACATATGTCAAAAATTGTAATAGATATGTTAACATAACTTGGGTTCCCTAAACTCAGAATTAGAAGACCAATCGAACCATGTAAAGACAAATATAGGTTTCGATTTAAAATAAGAAAGTTGGTACCAATTTTTGGCACACCCTGTATAGTTGGAGGACTGAAAATATTTTAGATAGAACGAGCATGATCGATTATGGCTGCATACCAAATTTCAAGTTTCTAATCCAACTGCAAGTTGAAAAACTTCTAATGAATGGCCTACGTGAATCACCCTGTATATAGTTTTTTTTATATTTAAACATTTCCCATGTTATTTTTTTCTCTCTCTTCGTATCATTAGTTATTCATTGTTCCTACATTTAAGTAAATTTTTATCTTCATTTTACTTTCTTTCTATGTTGTTGTATATTATGTAATTAATGCTTTGTATGCCTTTATTCCTGTTCTGTAATTGGGTCTTTTACCTGTTGAACAGTGTATGCAATAAATAAATAAATAAACATATTGCTTTTTGTCATTTTTGACCTAATTCTATAAGTTATGGAACCCGTGTTAAAAGGGGTGTTTTCTACCACTTCCGATCATTTCCTACTCTAATATTGTTTTCAACTTTTTATTAACTTCATTATAGATACATTGCACAAGGTTTCATCAAAATCCATTCACTAGCATCCAAGTTAGAAATTTTAGTCATTTTAGCGCTCCGTTAACTGAACACTTCTCCAAATTTGGGATGTTTATTATAGAATGGCTTTCTAAAACAAGGTTCATGTTTTTCTTCTCTCAATAAAACTTCATACCATATATGCAGTTATTAGCGCTACTAAGGTCACCGATAACATCAACAGGAGATTGCCCTTCTCCTGCATTGATCCATTTAATGACCTTCATAATAAAATTAATGTGTACGTAGCAGCATACTTCGATATTATATTACTTTTAGCCATCGTACGTTTCGATCATTTTTTGCAATCATAACGCGTTTTTTAGGCTCAAATGTAACCTCTTAGCGCCAGGTATGCTAATACCATTCACATTGGGGAACTTACCTATACACACGAATTCAGCCATCCTATTTATCTTTCATTTTTTTTAATAGCAATTTCTCTGAAACGCAACCACTTAGTGCGGGCAGACCAACGCCATTCATATCGAGAGATACTCTGCAAGCTACATACACAGTAGACCAAGTATAGGCAGACAAAAAAAAAATTAAAAAGTGCATTGAACTGAACTTGTGGAACATCTCCTCTCGTGATAAAGGCCTAATAAGCAGAAATATATGTAGAGTATTTATAATATATTGATTGATTCATCTAAAAAAAAGTGCATTATTGAGCCGGGAGCAATGTTTTGAATGTTTTGATTGATTCTTACGTATTGTTTGCCGCTAAATACGATTATCACTATTCGTAAACCGTGTGCTTATTTTTCAAATTAATTTTTTAAAACAACGACTTTTTTCACGTTTTTCTTTATATCTCCACTCCTGCTCATTTTTCACCATATGTACCTTTAGTTCTTTATTCCTGATTGAGTTATCTAAAAAATTACACTGGTTTGGAGTGTTTTCTTTTATTTGTAAATAGTGTTTCAAAGTTGAAAAAGTACATTTTTTCGACATTAAATAACACGGAAAGGGAAACACCTAGAAGCCTGAAACTTTCAGATACTATTGCTTACAATGATATAAAAAAGTGTTCCAAATTCCAGCAAGATATGTTTTTAAAGTTTGAGGTACTAAACGATCGTTTTTCTTTTTTTTTTTTTTTTTTCTAGCTTTAATTGCAAATCACGCCATTTCTTTTGTAAATAATTTAAACTATCCAAACCAGGTTAGAAACTTCAAAATACTATTAAGATTTAATACGCTGTTGGAATTTTCAGAAAATATTGATTTTGACCGATATTCTAATGATCTTTTTTACGCGACGTATAAAACAATATAGCTTTTTTATTTTTCAGATTATGTAGACGTATCTTATCCGCGTCTTTTTGGAAAATCTTTGTCTTAAAAGGCGCTTTCACGTTATAAAAAAGTGGATAATCTAAACAGTAGGAGTAAAACTAAAATTTCTAGGGAAATAGCAATTTTTTTACTGAAACTTGTTGAAAACATTTTAAGAAGTGTAGTAAAAAGTTTTGGATTAAATTTGTGTGGCGGAAAGCTTTTGCTTAAACAAAAGAATGTCCAGAATCCTGTTTCTTTGCGGTTTTTCTTAAATATCTCTGATTGTACAATGTACAACCGCAAAAAAGAAAGAGGCACAAATTATTCAAAATGAAATTGCGAAAATAACTAGATTTGTCCGAAACTTTTTGGTCAATATGCCAAGTCATAAAACATGAACACATTAAAATTTTTAGGGAGGCCATTTTGAAACAACTGATGATAACTTGAACAATAATGCACATATTCTAATGAAACTTTAGAACAGTGTACCTCTTGTAGTGCTAAACCATCAAGTCAAGTTAAAATGTTTACAATAACTCCTAAAAAACAATTGCAAAGTCGAAAATCGAATCGTCGATTGTAGGCATCAAGTCGTATTTCAAAAATTTGTATTTCAGATTATAGTTGTTTCTATGTTCTCTGTGGTGGCATAAACAAAAATATATTTTAAATTTTTTAAGACCAATTTTATTTAATTCTTCTATTTTCTTTTTTTTGAGAAATGAAAGAAGCGAATTTTACTCGAAAACACTTTGCCCAAAAATAAAAATTATTAAAAAAAGTACATAAAAAACGAGCTATTAAAAAAAGTAGCTTTATCTCCGGCAATTGGGACCCTAGATGTGACATTTTATTGCATTATGATCATTTATAAGCAAGATAGTAGACATAATGACTTGAACATTTTTTCTGTCTTAAAAAATGTTTAATTAAATTTTTGTTTATACCACCACAAAGAGCATAAGAACAACTATAATCTGAAATACAAATTTTTGAAATACGACTTGATGCCCACAAACAATCGACGATTAGATTTTCGACTTTGCAATTGTTTTTTAGGAGTTATTGTAAACATTTTAACTTGAAAGTTGGCTTGATGGTTTAACTTCACAAGGGGTATACCATTCTAAAGTTTCGTTAGAATATGTGCATTATTGTTCAAGTTATCATCAATTGTTTCAAAATGGCCTCCCTAAAATGTATTCATGTTTTACGACTTGGTATATTGACGATACGGGTTATACAACTAGAGATATTTAAGAACAACTGCGAAGAAACAGGATTCTGAACATTCTTTTGTTTAAACAAAAGCTTTCCGCCACACAGATTTAATCCAAAACTTTTTACTACGCTTCTTGAAATGTTTTCAACAAGTTCCAGCAAAAAAATTGCTATAATAAGACAATTCCTTTCTCGGCAATTCAGACCCTTAGATTTACTCCACTAAAACTGAAAAATAAAAAAGCTATATTGCTCTATACGCCAAGTAAAAAAAGATCACTCTAAAGAAATCGTTATAAAATCGTTCAAAATCAATATTTTCTGAAAAATACCAACATGTTAAATTTGAATAGTTTTTTTAATTTTCTAGCTTGGTTTGGATGAGGAACAAAAACTAATAAGCTACATATTGCGAAAAATGCTCAGGAGAGGAGATATAAAGCAAAACGAGAAAAGTCGTTTTTTTTGTAAATTTAAAAAATGAGCACACGATTTACGAAGTACGCATTGTGATAATCGTGTTTAGCGGCAAAAAATATATAAGAATCAATCAAAACATCGCTGCCGGGTCAAAAATGCACCTAAAAATCTTCTACTGGTTTATAAATACAGCTGTCCGTCATACTGATCATTGCAGAAATCTTGGGTCCCTTTTTTTTCTATTGTTTCAGCAATTTTATAAAACAGATGACACTCAGCTCTACTATTCTTTCAGGCCCTCTGATGCTGATATCGCCTGTTCATTTGTTAATGAAGACCTTCAAAATTTTGTAAAAATTGCAAATGATCATTGTCTTGTCATTAATCCCATCAAATCTAATACTATAAATATAATTATTTGCAAATGCAACTTCCTGGAACTGTAAAAGCTCTATAACAATAGAAACAAATGAAAATATATTACCAGAAAATACTAGTAATTTATTCAAACTTTTACAAAATACTTATCACAAATAAGTTTAAAACATATATCTTTCTTATATCAATTATAACAAAGAATATGCCCATTATGAACAGTACAACTGTTATCATAATGTTATTTTTAATTTAAATTATCCTGCTCAATGAAACCCAAAGATAATCAAAACAAAAGCACTTACCGATATAGCAGTAACACAAAACTTTCGAACATCCACAGACACGTGTTTCGGCATCTATGCCTCTTCGGCATTTGGGTTTCATTGAGCAGGATAATTTAAATTAAAAATAACATTATGATAACAGTTGTACTGTTCATAATGGGCATATTCTTTGTTATAATTGATATAAGAAAGATATATGTTTTAAACTTATTTGTGATAAGTATTTTGTAAAAGTTTGAATAAATTACTAGTATTTTCTGGTAATATATTTTCATTTGTTTCTATTGTTATAGAGCTTTTACAGTTCCAGGAAGTTGCATTTGCAAATAATTATATTGATAATTATCCCTTTACGGGGAATTTCCTATAATCTAATTTTAATTTTTAATGTCCTGTTCTGGTAATCCTTTGATAGTTATAACACGAGTATTTGCTTACATATTTCAGTTGATTGTGAACTTTAGAAAAAGCCGCACCGAAGAGGCATAGATGCCGAAACACGTGTCTGTGGATGTTCGAAAGTTTTGTGTTACTGCTATATCGGTAAGTGCTTTTGTTTTGATTATCTTTGGGTTTCATTGAGCAGGATAATTTAAATTAAAAATAACATTATGATAACAGTTGTACTGTTCATAATGGGCATATTCTTTGTTATAATTGATATAAGAAAGATATATGTTTTAAACTTATTTGTGATAAGTATTTTGTAAAAGTTTGAATAAATTACTAGTATTTTTTGGTAATATATTTTCATTTGTTTCTATTGTTATAGAGCTTTTACAGTTCCAGGAAGTTGCATTTGCAAATAATTATATTGATAATTATCCCTTTACGGGGAATTTCCTATAATCTAATTTTAATTTTTAATGTCCTGTTCTGGTAATCCTTTGATAGTTATAACACGAGTATTTGCTTACATATTTCAGTTGATTGTGAACTTTAGAAAAAGCCGCACCGAAGAGGCATAGATGCCGAAACACGTGTCTGTGGATGTTCGAAAGTTTTGTGTTACTGCTATATCGGTAAGTGCTTTTGTTTTGATTATCTTTGGGTTTCATTGAGCAGGATAATTTAAATTAAAAATAACATTATGATAACAGTTGTACTGTTCATAATGGGCATATTCTTTGTTATAATTGATATAAGAAAGATATATGTTTTAAACTTATTTGTGATAAGTATTTTGTAAAAGTTTGAATAAATTACTAGTATTTTCTGGTAATATATTTTCATTTGTTTCTAATACTATAATTTTTGGTCCAAAGAACCAGCGAAGTAATATTAAAGAACGTACAAATATTAAAATTGGTAATGATTCTTTGGTAAAAGTAGACAAGGCAAAAAGTTATATTAGAGTTATATTAGACTGTGATTTAAGATTTGAGGCCCATGTAAACAAAATGCTACAAAAAGGTTACTCCATATTAAAATTAATATATGGTAATCGCCATTACCTCCCACATAAAACCAAAGTTCTCCTCTGTGAAACTTTGGTTTTATCTATATTAAATTATGCAGACTGTTTATATGGCCCTTGTATAAATACACTGTGTGCAAGGAAAATTCAGAAATTCCAAAATTCTTGTCTTAGACTCATCTATGGAATTTACCGAAATCAGAGAATTTCTCATAAACTCAAGGAGGTAAAATGGCTTAACATGTACAACAGAAGATTGCATCACACAGTTTGTCTTTTTCATGGAATTATATTAAACAAAACTCCTATATATCTTTATCAAAAAATTAAATTTCGAACTGATGTGCACACATTAAATATTAGATTTAAGGGTCTTCTAACTCCACCTCAGCACCGTACTGAACTGTTTAAGAGATCATTTAGTTACCAGATTTTTAAAACATATAATGGTTTGAATAAATAATCAGCTAAAAAGGAACAGCATTACTAGGTTCAAAAAGATATATAAATCATATTTGCTCGAACGTCAATGTACAGGATTATTGTAGCCCTTTGTATAGAAAATTAATAATAAAAAAAAAGAAAAAGAAAAAATGTTTCTTTAAATCTCATTCTTGCAGCCTTGCCTTTTTTTGTATTCATGTTGAAATTATTGTAGATTATTTTCGATTCTGTTCGAAGTGGGCAGATTTCGCCTCCCTTGTGTATCTCCAAGATACAGGAGGGACAGAGTCGGTACGCTTCAAACAGAATATATGGTTAAGTGTAAGAAAAGCGTTAATGATTTCTTATGAATTGTGACTGCTTAACTTCGCCATTTATTTTTCATTGTTTATTTTATAAAATCAATAATAGATTGTATTTTTTTTTTAATGGAAAATAATAAAGACGTGTTATTATTACATTAATTGTTAATGTTAATTAATAATACTAAATACTATCTCTATCAGATGCAAAAAGTAAACGTTCATTTCTTTGATATGAATAACTGCACGCAATTTTGAATTTTAATTGATTTTTTTATAATATACGACCGACATGACATCACAAACACGTTGTTGTGTAAGAAAATAAACAATACATTAAGGAACGGTTATGAAATAAGACATATTATACACTTAAATACTATATTGATAATAATATAGAGCAACTGTGTGTCATAGTATGCAGAAAAAATATATTAAAGGTTAATTGATGCAGACTTGATTGTGTATCGACCGATAAAAAGAATTCCTCCAAATATGTGTCATGGATATAAATAAAAATAAAAGTATTATTCATATAAATATTTAAAATAAAATAAGTTCAAGAAACATTCAATAAAAAAAATCAAGACCCTCGGGCTTTTTTTACAAAATGCAACGTTACCTACTTGTGTTATTGTGTTTATTCGTATATCTCCGGTAGCATAGCCGTAGGTTAAATAAAATATATTTACTTTTATTTAATCATCTTTGGTGTTGTTCATTAAATTAAAATTATTTATTATAAGTAAATAATTTCCACTATGCCTGTCAATTAATATAGAGTAATAAGAGAATATTCAATTTATTTCAAGAACTAAAAAATGATTCTAGAAATTGTCGGTTAGCGCTCATGGCATTGCTGGTGTTATGAACTATTCATTTGTCGGTCTTTTTTATGATTTTCCAATTGACTAGATAAACTTTAGCTAACAATTTTACGAGTCCAGAAAAATATTAAAAAATTTCACAACTTTTCACCGACTGTGTAAGTGGCGCCCTCTATAAAGCACCTCAATAGTGTTATCTTAATCATATTTATTGATCACTAAATCGTACTCATACCTACTTTCAATCGGATATATGCTTTAGCTTTAATTTTGAAATAAAAAATTCACAGACCTTGCATCTTACGTATGCATCAAAGACGTACTGAAAATCCCGAACAAAATTGGTAGCTATCTAGGTAATTGAAAGCTAGTAAATATTTTAATTGTAATTCCGGAAATATTTTTTTGCTTCCTGAGATGTTTAAGGACACGTTAAAAAATATTTGTAAAACTAAAAGTATAAACAACCGACGATTGTGGTTTACAATATTTATGTTTATTAGTTGAATGTTTATAATTTATCGTTTCATAACTGATCGACTGAGAGATCTGTACCTGTCGCATGTCGCTTCATTCATGCTTAATCGGTCCTTATATATACGCACCCATTTTTTTAATAGTAAAATGTGCTTAAATAATTGTAATTTTTACAATCAGTACCTCGAAAACTATCCCTACTGTGACATGTTTTTTAAGGCCTAGAAATATTGGTGTTTTCTAAAGCTCCCTGTGTAATAGAGGCAAAGTAATTTTTGCGTACTATGACTTTTATTAAATAGTGATAGTAATGGCTAGGAAATGCACTCATTCCATTAATTCAGAGTTGCTGACTATTAATTTTCGTTGTACCCACCACCCCGACTCCATTATTAAAGGGGTTGATAAAATAAAATTGAGATATTCACTTGAAATTTGGCACATGTATGTATTATAATCACATCTGTAATTAAATTATATTTTATGATGATTCCGGTGAAGAGTTCGGGGGTAAGTAGGGGTAAATAGCTGAAAATAAGAATAGCAAGCTGGTAAAAGTACAGACACTTGGATTCGTTGTAAATGCTAGAAACCAAATCCTCATATTTTCTTATAACATTTCTCAACCCCTCCGCCACGCCCACTCCATTATTAAAGAAGTTGATCAAATTAAATTGTGATATTCACGTGAAATTTGATACAGGTATGTATTATAACGACATCTGGAACTGGATTATATTTTGATATGATTCCGTTGAAGGGGTGGGAGTTAGTAGATGTAAGGAGGGGAAAATGAGCAAAGTAAGTGGGTAAGAGTACAGAAACTTGAGATTTGGTGTATATACTAGGGGGCCAGTATTTGTCAGATTTCTCTGGGGAAAATGAGTACAGCCAGCTGATAAGTATATCCTAAGAACCAACACCTCAAATTTCTTTATAACATCTGCCTCAAGTATTTTAAAATTCTCTGATCAATTATTTCTACATACTAGAGTGCAATTATATTCGAGAGGTTTTCCTTTAAAACTTGGAGAGACTTGGATGGAAAATCTGGATGTGGAAGTAGTGATTCCTCAGGTAGCCGTTTCTTTCCAACTTTCATTCGCAGTTAAAAAGTACGTGCTCCACATCGTCTAATACGAAGAAATTTAATTAACAACCTTTTGTTAGCAGTCGTGTATTCATAAATAGTATCCTGTAGACATTAATAATAATTACTATTATCTATATTTTCATATTCCAATGAAGATGTTATAAAAGTTGGAGTTACGATGACAACTTCTCAACTAAATAGTATGAGCCCCTGTGGCCTAATGGATAAGGCATCGGCCTCCTAAGCCGGGGACTGTGGGTTCGAGTCCCACCAGGGGTACTGTACTTTTTATTTTTCTTTAACTTACCATAAGACCATTACGTTACTAAATGTTTTATAAATCGTAAAGTTTGTATAAACATGTATTCAAAACAGTACTATTTCTCAGCTGCAACTTCACGTCATTTGCAAATACAACTTGTGTTTGAGGATGTCGTTTGTAAATACCTCACGATAAATTCAATGAATATTATTACAAAATTACTGTTAATATATGTACTAATTAGTAATATGATGTAGGCGTATCTGCATACGCCTGCATCTTGTCCTTGTGGGTGTTTTAAAAACCTTACTTCTGGTAAGAATCTTAGAAAGGAATCTTGTGATAAAATTCACACAAATATTTTCTCAATGCAAAATATATATTTAATACCGTATCGTAATGCACATCCTTTCAAATTTTAATTAATGGATTAATCAATTATCTTAGTAATGTGATTTCATATAATCAACGCAATTCACTCCAAATTTACGATGTTTATATTGTTTTATCTAATAAAAAATGTTCTAAACACATCATAAATTCCACCACAAACTCGATACAGTATAATGATATATAGCCTAGTTTCCAGGGAAAAAATAGCGGCAATAGCTGGGAAAAACTAATCCGTATAATAACTTTTGATTTTTTGGTAGATTTTTAGTAGTAGAAACGTATTTTAAAGAATTATCAAAGCCATCGTGGGCGAAGCATAAAATAAAATGGTGTCAAACTTGAAACAAATTTCTTTTTTTTTTTGAACCTCGGACATAATTTTTAAAATGCGAAATTTATAAAAATTATCGCAGGGATGAAAATTGAAGAGCGTAGAATTCTATTAAAAAAATGCCTTTACTAAAATTTACACAATAGACAGTTAGTCTAAGATCCGAATTAGAAGCGGCCTTCGCCCATCTGTTTAATGGATGAAAAGTATTTTTTACCAAATTTAGTACGTTAAAAAATTTAAAAATGTCTTTTTATTTAACATTGCACTCATGAGTTTAACGAATAAATTTAACACTAATCGAGAGTATGAAGCCTATGGAATATGCAAACGTTGGGTTGTCTATTTTTTTCCTGGCGTAACTACTGGGTTGGCAGGTATAAACAGGTATGTTGATACTAGCTATTTTCACCCATTTGTTTAATAAATAAATCTTATAGCAAAATAAGCGCCATTTCATTGCGAACACGATGATATAAGGTTGTCTGCAAAAAGCCTGGTTTGACTGACGAGTGACGGTTGTCGAATTTTAAAAAGTGAAATTTTAATGCGAATAGAAACTTACGATAAAGAGGTTCAAGCTAAGTATACCGTGCGATAGAAAAGGACGCAGCATTGCAGCTGCGCGCGGCGCGATCGCCGGGTGAAAGAGAGTGCGCATGCTATTTGTTCATGCAATAGAGAAGGAGAGAGATACACCAGTAAATACTAAGCATTATTTTGGAGTAGTTAGTAACCTAAAATATCAACTTTGAGAACACTTGCTACTACCAGACTTTTTGCAGACAACCTTATATCACACGATGATTCGACAACCGTCATTCAAACCAGATTTTTTGCAGATAACCTTATATCATCGTGTTCGCAATGAAATAGCGCTTATTTTGATATAAGATTTTTTTTTAACATACTAAATTTGATAAAAGATACTTTTCATGAATTAAACAGATGGGTGAAGGTCGCTTCTCTAACACCATTTCAGAAATTACAAATTCCACATATAACAATTGTGTCGGAACATATCATTCCAACACACTGTTACGGTATAATACCGCACGGCTTTCGACGAATCAGAAGCTGTTAGTGGTTCGGTTGCTATGGTTACGTAGAACAAAAGGTAGCTTCGCATTTGACGTTTTCAACGGTTTTAAAGTTTTTTTTTATAATTTCTAAAATCTTGTTAGAGAAAGTATAGTCTACAACACGTTTGGAATGGAATATTCCACACTCGCGAACCGTAGTCCTCGCCTTCGGCTCGGCCTACAAACTTTTCGCTCGTGTGGAATATGGGCCATTCCATAACTTGTTATAGAATTCGGATCCTCTACTAAGTGCTTAGCCGTCTAAGCTACCGCATCTGTTAAAATAAGAATCAAACCTATGGCGTCGGGAGCCACCGCACGAACGCCTCTTCGCCTGCGTTTCGGTACAAGAGCATTGACAACTTTTAAAGAAATAGGCGAATCGTAATAAAAAAAAAACAAATATTCCAAATATGCAGTTATCATTATTATATAATAATATATATTTCAATCGTACCATTTGTTTCTTATATTGAAAAACAAATGTAATTTCTTTTTCTCTATTTTGGAGTCTACTCCATCAAGTTATCTGTATCTTGAATTATATACTGGTTAATGTAACCAGTTCCATTGATTTTGGGATCCTTATGGTCTAGGAGATATTTACATGTACGAGGCCTGGGATATAACATGTTGGCATTGCTGTTATGTTTTAGGAAATATTTATTTTATCTTATGTGAGTCAGACCTCCCCCCTGGCACCGTTTGGTGCTAGCCGCCCCAGAAAATATTCAATTTCGAACAGGGTTTAAGAGTTTGGGGCTTGGTGCTAGTTGCAGAGGGTACCTTGGCGACCAACATTCGATATATGCCAACATTTCTTCTCGGCACAATTGGCAGCGCTGGCGACATCAATTATGACCAAAATTGGAACGTAGTGTATTACTTTCTGACCAGGTGGAAAATTCTCGTTGTCAATACCATACACCAACATTTTCTGCTTGCACATTTTTCAGGTTTTTGGCCATCTTTTGGCCAGAAATTGGACTTTTGACTAAAAATGAACCAAAACTGGTGCTGTTCAAAATAAAATGTTGGCACCTTCTCAAATTTGTAGTTTTTGTACCAAAGAATAGTCTCCGTGAGTGCCAACATTTTTTTATCAATGTAACCTCCCCCAAACCACCACCTGAACCCCCCAAACATTCATATTCCGATTGTTATGCCAAAAAGGATACAAAAATGACACATTTAGCGCAATTAGGTGTTTTCACTATGTGCAAATTTGCTTTTTTGATATTATTAAAATGAAGTACTTGTTATACTAAAGCACTTATTGATATTTAAACAGCATTCTATCGTCCATCAAATTAAAAATTCAACAAATAAATAACATAAAGTTTTAGTAGTTGAACGAGTACGCAAAACACGCGGTGGCGTCATCGGTTATATTAGTTTCTTAAATCGCGTTGAAAAATTGTTAAACACACCATTTTATCACTTTATTTACGTTTTACATGTGATTAAATAAGTAACGCCTACCTAATACAGGATTTGTAAAAGCTACTTTTTGTGTTTTTGGCGAAATTACAATACAAAATTAAAATGGCCTATTTTAAGGTATTATTCGACTGTTTCTCAAAATTTTAGTGTTTTTAACTATAATAAAGCATTATCTTCACAGTGAAACTGAATTTAAAATTTGTGAAAACACCTAATTATCCTTTTTAATATAAGAAAATTCAAAAATCTCCCCTTCCCCAAAAAAAGCCCCCCATATCAACCCTATTCCCATTCTTTATGTAACAAAATGTATATTTTCGATCAAATAGTAAATTGAATGATGCTGCTCTTCAGGCAAAATATACAATGCTAGTACGTTGGCCCATTAGCGCATTCCCCCTTTTCGACCCAAGTATCACCTCCATTCGCGGATTTTTAATAATTTCGCGAAAACCAGCATTTGAGCCTAGACCATGAATGCGATAATTCATTGATTCTTTCTGAATGTAGTTAAAGCAACTGCACACAACCTCCCCCCCCCCCAAAAATACAGATTTTCTATGTTTTTGTCTGGACTCGTGAATCATGATTATAGTTTGCAAAACAAGTACCAAAGCTTAAAATATTAACGAATTGTGCAAGCGGCAATGTGAACAAATCGACAAGGTATTTTGAAAATGAGAAAACAAAAGGTAAAAAAAATAACCATATATTATAAAATTCATTAATGCAAAAAATAAACCATCTATTATACAGGGTTATTCACGGAGAGCGGATATTAGACGTTTCTTGGGATCTGTTCAGTTTAGAAATCTGGTCTAAGGGGGTTTCTGGAAATGGCGGATCTAACGGTAGTTAAAAATGTTCTAATTTTCTGGACAGAAATGAATTGATTCTAATTTTTTTTGTAAAAATACAAATTAAAGCTAAGCTACTTTTAATAAGCTCTATCCATTTTTACATTATGATTCACAATCAACAGAAACGTGCAGTACAGTGCATGTATCTTAAAATAGGAGATTTTTTATAAATATATTTTCAATACTGATTATTCATATTTTTTCCCATTGAACGAATGATAAATATCAGTTCTTTCAATTGCATATACACTGAAAATTACTGATTTTGTAGTGGTCGAGACATTACAACGAGTAGGTACAAAACTTCCGACGAAAATTTGTATAGAATTTAAATTCGGAGGAGCCTTTAAGAGCAGCCCGAGGCGGCGCTCGCAACGCATGTACTTTAGTCATTGTACAGTAAAATGTTTAAATTATTTTACAATTCGATTTTTTTTTTAAGGTTATTAAAATATCCATGCCGATACGAACGAAAATGCTAATTTTGGCGTTCGCGTGTTGGCCCCTATTCTTATTTTACGCGAAAACGGTTACCTATATAGGTATATAAGTATTAATACGAAATTTTTTGGTACATTTTTCGTAGAACTGAATGCTTTTTAATTTTCATCTATATCATAATTTTATATTTTTCATATTTTAAGAGTTAAAGAGTTGTTTAAAAAAAAACATTTTAACTTTTACGCCATTCTGTTTTATGTTCCGCCCACGCCACGGTGGACTATATAACATTTTAAATTTTAAATTGATGTGTGGATTTATGTCTTTCTGATGTGCTCCAGAATAAGGGCGAAACACGTTTCACAGGCTAAGCATTTCCAAGACACAGAATGATAGATTTCATGAAAATGTAATCCATTAGAATGAAACATTTTTAAGACAAGGTAGATAAATAAATTCATTTTAGGCCTTTGTTCTCATTTTTAACTGAATATTCATAATCTTAGGGGGTTATGTAGATACTAGTATAATCTGTATGGCCATGGGGGACTGTGTAGATGCTAGTGTTAGAATGAGAATTGCCAAATAAGAAATTAGACTAATTCATTTTAGGATTTTAATTTGCTAGCATAACCAGAATTGAGGTGATCGAGAGAATGCAAAGATTTCATTAATATTTTTACACAAAGTTTTTCTTTTACTTATAGATAGTTATTTTTTCTGCTGTTTGCAAAATTCTATAAAGAATATGTTTCAATATAATTATAAGCAAACAAATAATAATTCATTTTTAAATTTTAAAATACTTTTCTACTACTAAAAACCCACAAAAAAATCAAAATTTCTCATAAGGATTATTTAATTCTAGGTCAAATCACCCTGAGGACTAGGCTAATATTTTAATGCTTATAAAATATTGATATTTTCAAAAAATTAAGGACCAAGTTAAAAAATATTAATTTATATTTAAATTGTATATTTTGGCTCGGTTATGATGTTCTACAACCTTCTTGGCAAGAGTTTGTCACCAAAATATGTGTAAACAATAATATAAAAATAATCTTGACGGTCAATATCGTATTGTACAAGAGAAATATATCATCTATTTTACGTCGCTTTTCTAGATACATAAAGTGCTCTGATGGGCTAGTATATTGTCAATTGCCGCTTATCAGCGCTGGTTCGCTAGATAGCCCAAAAGGCGGTGTAGCTAATTTTGTCTATAAGTCTCAAACATGTTCGGAGGCAGATGATTTATTATTTTATGATTTCTCTGAAGTGTAATTAATAAGATCCTTTAAAGTTTGCATGTCGATGTATGGGAAAATTAAAAATATTTTCAGAAAAAGCGTACATTTCTAAGAAAAAATGTCTACAATTTTTTTTTATTTCCGTAAAAAATTATTGACGTAGAAGTAGTGGAGCAAGCGAGGTGCGAATCTGCGTCGTGCTATATTTGCAAAATGTTACCCCAGGTGCGAAATATATTATGAAAATTGCATTATTAAACAAAACTTTTGGGATGAAGTAATAGAAAACAAGCTAACCGTTATACTCTTGGCCGATTAACTGCACTTTCTATATAATTGTTGCACATTCTATAGGATACTCTTCGCAGTTTTCTTGTAAATAATAATGGTTTTAGACATTTTTTATTTAATTACAAAACATAAAAAAAATATGTATTAATTTTTTTTTACTTAAAAACTTTTTTATTTATCGATCGATTTTGCTCAAAAACAATAGGGTTCTTCCTCTAGCTAACACTAACTTACTGTCCAAAGTTCAATATAATCGCACTTTTCGTTCTTCAGTTATCCTGCTTACAAGAAACGTGACGGACGGACAGACAGACAGACGGACATTTTGAAAGTTGTTCAGAATTCGATCACCAACACAATGATATGAAATTTTTTTCTCTACGAGCAATATCTCCGGTTTTAGAAATGTGCCGATCGAATGCAATATACTCTTCGTTTTGTATTTGCGAAGAGTATAATAATTACCATAAATTATATTTATTCTATAAAAAATCATACACAATATAATAGCAGCAAAACCGGAGTCGAGCGAAGCCGACGCTCCCGCGCCAGTTCCTGAATACAGTGTATTATATAGAGGTAGACAAACGTGCCTTTCCGCTATACTCTATGTTTACTCTTGTCTCCTTATTCTGGAAGTATCAGAATTTACATTATATTTCTTGGTGAACTACATTCCCGAGGATGCAAATATCGGTATTTTTGTTTATTACGAGATGCACTGAATATTTAAAACATGTAGAATTACATAGTTTTTTTTATATTTGAAAAGCTGATATCTCTCACTTTATAACTGAATTTGTTTTATATATTTAAGTCATTTTTCCGATGAAACGCGTTTGTTAATGGTCCCTAAAAATAAAAGTAAACAGAAACAGTGTCTGTATTAGTGCACTATTGCTGGAAGGTCGTAGAATTTATATCTGCGACCCGTCCCTTCTTCAAGTGTATGGTGTATGGAGAGCAATATGGGAAATATAAACAGCCAGTCAGCCAGATGTGAATGAAGGGACGTAAGTTTTTTTGTTTGTTTATTGTAGCATTAGCATTGGTTTATTTATTTATCTCTTTATTAAAATTTAAATAAGAAATTGAGATTAAAATTGAAAAGGTATTAAACATAATATGTAGGTGATGAAATGAAAAAACTGCTCGGAATTGGAAGGCGGAAATTGAAACCAATTGTTTCAAAGAAACGACATACCTACGGGGTGAGCAAACTATCCCTTCTGACCTATTTTCTCATAACGCGCAAAAAATATTGTTACCGCGAGATAGGGCCCTTCCCAGCAACTCCACCGTAAATGGATATGTGGAAAGGTTAATAAATAAAAACAAAAAAAAATAAAAAGTAAAAGCTGTCAGATTCAGAAACAGAAGAAACAGAAAACTTAGAAGAAGAAAAATAAGGAGATGACGATAGATGGAAACTTAAAAGAAGCATCTCACAAACACCTACACTTCCCATCCTGTATTCCCACCCCATGCGTCATGCGGTTATCGCTGCTAACAACAAGCATGTCCAATGTCCAACCCGGCGTATGCAGCCGGTCCGGCGGTATATAAAACGAGATTTGGTTCTGGCATGCGGTTTGGCCGTCCGTTGGGCGTGTTCGACGAACGACCAAGCTGCGTGTTGGAACGAACCTCCGTGGATGCCCGGAATCGACAGCTGGCAAACCAATCAATCAATCAGTCAACATGTATATATTTGTTCCACAGATTCTGAAATTACGAAATTATAATAATTTCAGAAGTAGTATTTATTTAAACTACATTAACTTAAGCAAATGCAAGTTAATGAGGTTTAAACCGACATATTTCTTAAAAGTTTCCCGTAGACAAAAAGAAGTTTGAACATTTCCTACGGATTATCATACAATAAACAAAAATGAGGTCATTTTCGTAATTGATGATTAGCTTCTATATATTAGCCTTATATTAATATACAATTATATGCGTAAGAAAGGCGAGACTTCCAATTTTAAAATGATTCCTTAGTTTTTTAATTTGTGTAAATTTTATTTGTCTAAGCAAACGGTTTCTCGCACCTACTTCAAAACGCGCGTTCCAATGCGGACAACCTTGTACCGCGCTTCATTCAATTTTTATGGAAAATCCGTAGCATTAGATGAAATTTCTATAGGTAACTTTTTTGTGCGAAAATATATGCTTTCTAAAAATAATTTTTATTTTCTCCTACTTCGACACATTTTCGAAATTTTGAGAAAATGATGAAAAAACTAAGTTTTTGATTTTTTTCTCTAATGTTGCCGAACTCATGCAAACTTTACGAGATGTTATTGCTTACCATCCAAAGAACTCATTAAAACAAAAACATCCGCCTCCGATTTGCTTAGAGGTAAATATCTCTAATGACTGGGCTAAGAGCCGGCAACCAGCGTGTCACGTGGCCGTACCCACAGGCACTCGCTCTTGCTGAATTTCCTATATCGGGTTTTTTGTTTAAAAATTTTCTCGAAATACTAACTTTATACATATTTTATGCCATTTAAGTATTATTCTACTCATGGGTGTAACAGGATCATGGTATACCTCCCTTTTCTCCTTTAGTTTTGAAGATTATTGATTGAAATTTAGGATATACTACATACATAACAAGCGGCACTTTCTGACATACAATTGATTTTTTTTCACTTTCGGTTTCGCCGGAAGTGACACTAACTTTCAATTTTTAAATAGAACACCCTATATGTTATTGCATTTTGAATTCTGCATATTTTTCTGAATCCAACGATGCCAAATACGTGACATTTTAAACATCTTTTTTTTTATATTAGTACTGTTAATAAAGAATTTATTCATATGTCGTATTAAAAGTGCGATAAATACAAACAAAATTACAGCTAAAAGAAAATAAGAAAATACTATTTTGTTCTAATTAAATGTTAAGAAGTAACTAAGGTGGCTTTGAAAACAATGAAATGCTAAAATATTTCTTGGTTTAACGGTGTTTCTATTGTGTCTTTAAAAATTGTTCAAAATTCTTGTTAATTGTATTCAAAATGTCGCAAATTTATACAAGAGAGAAAAAGTGGACATGTTAATTATTTATGGGGAAAGTAAAAAAAATGCAATTGCAGCTATGGACCTTTATTGTCGACGATATCCTAATAGACAATGTCCAGCGAAAAATTATTTTAAACGTGTTGAAAACCAATTCCGAAGAGAGCACAACAATGGTTCCGAAGAAAACTTCATTATTGACGATAGAACGAAAATTAATGTTTTGGCTCGAATAGAAGTTGATAATAATAATAATAATAATAAATAAATTTTATTCACCTTTGTTGCCATTACAAAGTATGGATAAGGTAAGTCATACATGATACATATAGGTAACAAATAGTTGAGTCAAAAAACAGATAAAATGTATAAACAGTAGGTACATTAACATATGTATATGTATATAAATTTCATTTAAATATAAACCCTTACACACATTTGTATAATTATGTACATTGAACGTATTATTTACAATAATTTTACATAAGATATGATTTAAAATACAGACAAAATTAAATAATACATACATAACAAATTGACCAAAATTACTGATTAAAATGCTCACGGGCATACTCGGTAAATTCCATTAGGCTATAAAAAGAATTCTGAGCCAACATATTTTTAAGGCTAGATTTAAATTTGGCTTTTGGCAATATTTTTATTTCCATGGGTAACATATTATAATAGGTTGATCCTGCAAGATGTGGAGACTTTTTGAAAAAACTATGGTAAAACCTATTAATGTATATATTATTGTTGTGGCGAGTGGGATAACGATGTACTTCACTACTTTTTATAAACATTGATATATTCCCATGCATAAAAACCATAAGATTTAAGAGATATATTGAAACCAAGGTTAGGATATTATACTTTTTGAAAATATTTCTACAGAAGCATGCGGTGCTAGACCGAATATTAATCTTAAAATTCTCTTTTGTTGAATAAATACTCGCTGAATGCTGGATGCCTTGCCCCATGATACTATATTATAGGATAAGGTAGAATATACCATCGCATAGTATATGTTTAATAAAGAGTGTTCATTCAGTGAACTCTTTAGCGACACGATAACGAAATACGCCTTATTTAACTTGGCACACACGTAATCAATATGATCTACCCATGTGATAAACTTGTCAAGGTAAGTACCTAAAAATTTCGTGCCTTTTGACATCTCTAAATTTTTATTGTTTGTATTAAAAGTAAGGTTTGTTGGATTTGACTTGAATCTGCTAGAAAATTCAACAAATACCGTTTTGTCACAATTATTGATTAAATGATTTTTTTGGCACCAATCATTAAATTCATGGAGTATTTGGTTTACTTGCATATTAATTACAACAAGGTCCTTACCAGATATGAGGATGGTGGTATCGTCTGCGTACATAAACAGCGTACCAAAAGTTATATGATGTGGAATATCGTTTATGTACAATAGAAAGAGCAAGGGGCCTAACACGCTCCCCTGTGGTGTACCAAGCTCCACACCAACAGAGTTCGACCATTCCTCGTTAATTTTAACCATAAAGTTTCTGTCCGAAACAAAAGAGATTAGCCAGTCATTTACAGTGCCCCGAAAGCCCATTCTGTCTAATTTACTGGCCAAAATTTTTGGATTGAGGGTATCAAACGCCCTGGATAGGTCAAAGAAAACTCCTACGACCGTCTCACCTATATCCAACCTCTCATTTATGAATTGAGTTACTTTCGTTGTTGCTGACTGAGTTGAATACCCAGCACGAAAACCATGTTGACAACTTGTTAGTAAGTTATTTTTATCAATAAAATCCATCATACGCGTATAAATTGCTTTTTCGATGATTTTAGAAAATGGACTCAATACTACTACGCCTCTATAATTCTCAACGAATTCTGGGTCTCCCTTTTTAAAAATTGGACTCAGTTTGGAGAGTTTTAATTGACTGGGGAATTTTCCTGAGGATATTGAGAGATTTAAAATTATTGTAATGTATGGCACTAATTCACTGCAACAAGCTTTAATTAATTTGATGGGTACATTATCCACACCAGTAGATTTTTTATTTTTCAAGTCTTTTATAATGTCACTAACTTCAGCTTCCGTAAATGGTGTAAGATACATAGAATTTACATTTAATTCAGGTAATGTGCAGAGGCCAACGTTATTATTTGTAAGGTGTGTCGAAATTAAATGATTTACAGAAGTTCCGAAAAAATTGGCAAAAGCATCAGCTACTAGTTTATTATCAACTATCACGGAGTTGTCGATTTTTAAATTTATATTTACTGATTGAGTTTTGCTTTTGTCAAGTCTTTCATTAACTAGCTCCCATAACTTTTTGTTTTTATTATCTGAGCTGTCAATTACATAAGCATAATGAAGTTTCCTCTCGCTATCGATTTGTTTGTTAAGAATTTTTTTTTGACTTTTGTAATGGGCGTTTAAATTTGTATCATTAGTTTGCTTCTTCAACCAGTTTAAATATTTTATTTGATCCATCTTATTTATTAAATCAGCAGAAAATTTAAATTTCTTTTTATTATTTTTATTTTCATTTAGTTTCACCCTTTTTAACGGATGTGAGGTAAGGAAACACCAGTTAAAGTGATTCCAGAAGTGAGTAAAAACCTCATCAACATCCTGAGAAAAATCTAAATTAATAATTTCCTTATTAAATAAATATTTGAATTCTGATAATGACTGTTCATTAATACTTCGGTGGCTAATGCACCTAGACTCAGACAAGTTACAAACTGTTCCAGGAGTTCTCCACGACACAAATTGAGCTGCATGGTCAGAGAGACCTGGTTCAAAAATTACACAACTTATCTCACTGGTTATGTTTGTTAGGACGTAATCTATTGATGTGGAACTTGTCCCCCCAGCAGAGGTAGACGCTATTCTCGTTGGTTGTCTCACCAAGGATGAGAGCTTGTAAGAGTTAATAAGGTCATTTAATGTTTTACTATTTATATCATAACACAAGTTATCAATATTTAAGTCTCCACATATTATTAGCGTTTGAAAATTTTCTAAAAGACTGTTTCTTTAAGGCAAGTCGGGTTTGAATTCAACATCAGTCACCAAACAATAAGCCGAATTTTGCACAAATACCACTATATATCTTTTAAATACCAATTGCACCAGCATTTGTACGAAAGTGATTACCAATGTAGGATGGATTTTGTATAATAACGTGCAGTCAAACAACGATTTTTTGGGTCTGATTTTATTTTCGGACGAGTCAAGGTTTACAAATTTGGGATTATTTAACCGACACAATACAAAATACTGGTCACAGGAAAATCAAAATTTATTACGGGAAGGTAACTTTCAAGTGCGGTTCGGTTTCAATATTGGTTTGGAATAATCGGTAGTAGAATCACTGGTCCAATAATATTTGGACCTCTTACTGGTGTCAGATACTTGAGATTCCTGGAAAATGAGATTGAGGACATTTTAGATGAGTTACCTTTAGATTTAGGACAGGGAATGTATTTCCAACACAATGGCTCTTCTCCCCACAATTCAAGGATAGTAATTGATTACCTTCAACGGAGATTCCGAGAAAATGTAATTTCGACGAATGGTCCTGTGAGATGGCCTCCAAGGTCACCTGACTTAACTCCCCTTGATTTCTTTGTTTGGGGTCATTTAAAAAATATTGTCTATGCAACCGCCGTTACAACCCGTGAAAACCTGAAACTACGAGTAAGACGAGCAATTAATAGCATAACGGCCCAGCAATTGTTCTTCGAGAAACAGCTATGCGAGTTCAAAAGTGCATTGACGTTAATGGACAGCATTTTGAACAACTGTTGTAATATTTTGTGTTAATTTTTTGTATTCCAAAACCACCTTATGTCTAACAAGGTAATTAGAATAAAATTGTATTTTCTTATTTTCTTTTAGCTGTAATTTTATTTGTATTTATCGCACATTTTATTACGACATATGAATTAATTCCTTATTAATAGTACTAATAAATGGTACCATGGTACCGATATGGTTCTACTAAAAAAAATTGAGTTTTGACCCAAAAACTATTTTGGTGAATTTTATTTGCTCATAAGTCACGTAATTTAGTGTTTTTAACGGGACTTCGATTTTTGTAGTATTACACGGTTCATTTAGAATAAATCGGAACCATCATGGCACACCTAAATGGAAAATTAAAAATTATATTATAAAAAAAAATGATGTTTGGAATGTCACTTATTTGGCATCGTTGGAATCGGAAAATTATGCAGAATTCAAAAATACAATAACATATGGGGTGTTCCATTTAAAAATCGAAAGTTAGTGTCACTTCCGGCGAAACCGGAAGTGAAAAAGAATCAATTGCATGTCAAAAAGTGCCGCTTATTATGTATCTAGTATTCCTAAATTTCAATCAATTATCTTCAAAACTAAAGAAGAAAATGGGGGCATACCATGATCCTGTTACACCCAGTATATTTATACAAATTATTTTTGTTAGATAAGTTTTTATATTAACTGCCTTTTAATTTGCTTTTTTGTAAAATGAGTTGGTTGTAATCCTATCCAACTTCAATTCGTCCAGTACTTCAATTGCTACAGCGCTTCTCGCTGTAGATGTCTGACTGGCTCTGGACATGGGTGGACAGATTGCAATTTTAATTATAAATAAATGTTTTGATTTATTACTTCCTTTAATAATACATTAAGTATTTATTTGTGATATAAGAAATAAATTGTAAAAGCTGGTTTGGCATCCAGGTTAAATGGAAGTGTCCCATAGACAAACTTCGCCCTCTAAAATGAGGGCGTTTATAATTTAATGCTTAAAAAATAACAAGTTTACACTAATTCACTTTCAATATAGAAATTAATCACGTAAAATGTTAAGAAAATAATCCATATACGATAAAACACTTAGTTCAACAAACATCTGGATTTTTGATAATTAGAACATTTTTGCAATCAATAATCTTCATTTTTAATTAATAAAAAATTCTTCCATTCAATTATACAAAAAATAAAGTTTTTGTTAAAGATTATAAATTATAACGTTATTCATGTTGCAACTAACGTTGTAAGACATAACAAAAAATCAACTTACCTTGCTCTCTCTAAAGTTGCTGAAGGTGAAGATCCGATGGCGCCAAATCCAACCCCAACGGCTAGTCCCTCGGGTATGTTGTGCACCGTGATTGCAACGACCAAGAGTATTATCCTTTTCCACTGCCCGTGTTGGATTTCCTCGATGTTGCAGGCTTCATCATAACTCTGTGTACGAACTACGTCTTCAGTATTCCGTGTTACATTATCAGTTGTTTTACCTACTGTAAACGAAAATAAAAAAAGCTGTATTTTATGTAATTAGAAGAGAGGTGCAAGGGTTATTTTCAATCAAGACCAAAAGTCATAACCCATTATGTATCCATATAAAACTTGAATTCAAATGAAAAATGAGGCAATGAGAAAATCTATAGACAATATTATAAGTTCACTCGTTGAGAGTGCGCAAGGTAACAAGATGAATCCTATATTCTTCGCCTAGCTGGCGCTAACGACCACTGTGGTTATCGAGTTTGCACTGTGGTACACGTCTGAAATGCACTAAACGTCAAAAAAAAAATGCCCATTGTTTTTCGTTCGTGTGGGATCGAAATTAACATTGGGCAGGTGCAATTTATGACGTGCCGAAAATGCCAATTTCGATCTTTCGATTCAGAAAGATCCAGTCGATTAAAAAATTTGTCTTTTCAGTAGCTCTTCGTCGCCTCATATTTTTAATTGCATAGAAGTGGTATTAGAACAGCATTGTACTAAAATTATGATTACCAATAAACTGCTTTTGGCAAACTGGATGATGTTACTAAACTGAAAATAGGTGCAAGTTGTACATAAATATACAGATACAGGACTGTTAAAGAATATTTTTTGCTAAAATTTGCCTATTAGGAAGATCTCTCTTCACTTGGTGCGTTACTCCTTGCCGACATGAAAACTAAATTAATGTTTTTGGGCATGTGATGGATTGAAGACGTTCGAAATCAACATACTAATGTCTCTTGCGTAAAATGCTAATATATTGGAAAAAGATCAAAATTATCAAAGTAGACTGATTCTCTTGGAACTTTCCATAGGAGTATAACTTTGTAAATTGAGTAGTCTTCCTTATTACCATTTTGCTGTATCTCTTACAGAAAAGGCACTTTACCTAACAAAAAAATAATTTTGGTAAACTACCAAGGCCCACGGGATAAAAAAAATAAACGTATGGCTAAAGTTATCAGGGAGAAAACTCCAAATATACAGTGTGTCCCAGATTTAAACGGACATACTCTAATGGAACGTAAAGTACACTCAGCTGAGTTCAAAACACCAATTTACTTACCGTTTAATGTGAACCGTTTTTGAGGTGTTGTATGGCTTTTGACCCAAACTTCAGTCCGCCATATTTTTGAAATGACAGCACATATTTAGATAAAATTTGGTATACATACTATGCTCTTTTAGTTTAATGCATAGGTTAAGTGACTTTGGAAAAACTCCAGGACCGATCTCCATTTTTTTAATATGGCTCTTAGGGTCGTTAACATCACACTATATATTATTTTTCGGTAAATGTTAGTAAACTTTTAAAAAGCCTATGGACCAGTTTATAAAATAATGTGATAATATTTGATGGCACGTTTGTGGTTATTCTTCAATAAATTTTCAAAAGTATTGAAAGACCAAATTTGACATTCTACAAATAACACAAACCAGTTGCTAACATCATTATTTTATTAATTTTAGTTAAATACCCCGTAGAAGAGGTTGTTATTTGTTTTTGTTTTAACAGTCAGTGTTTCTAAGCTTTTTTTAAATCCCATCCAAAATAATACACACTCCATTTCTTTCATGAAAGAAAAATAATGTTAGTGAAGAGGCTTGAATTAACAAGCACAATTTAAAAAAATATTAAACACCTTTTGAGAATAACTTGAAAATATTAAAGACAAAAGTTTGCAATTTTATTTTCACATAATAAATTTATTTAGAACTGAAAAAAAAATAAAAACGGTGCAAATAATTAAACCTATAACAGGTTTTCAAAATGAATGACACCAGTGTCAATACATTTTTGAGAACGTTTTAATGTTTTTCACTGACCTCTCAATCACTTCCGGGTTATTACTAATGTTATCACATACAGTATTATTTTTTTCTAGAAACTGTTCTCGTGTATTAAACTATTCGTTGTACACCTCTGACTTCAGATGACCCCATAAAAAATAATCTAGAGGTGTAAGATCAGGAGACCTCGGTAGCCAGTTTACCGGACATTCGCGACCAATCCATCTGTTGGTGTAATACTGGTTCAGATGATCCCGGACCGGTACAGAAAAATGGGGTCCAGCACCATCATGCTGAAACCACAAACCCCTAGTATTGATGCCTTCTAATAAATTTGGCAAGATATCTCTGAGAAAGTTTAAATAAACTTCACCAGTTAGCCTTTCTTCGAAAATGTGACGCCCTATTAGATGATTATTGTAAATACCACACCACATATTAATATTAAATCTGTATTGGGAATGTTTCTGAATCACTGCATGTGGATTATCGGTTACCCAAACATGCTGATTTTTACAGTTGTTAATTCAGTCACGTGTGAATTGGGGTTCATCTGCGAATAGAACTTTCGATATTGTTCTTCTGTGACCCAAAATCCACCTACAAAATGTTAAGCGGGGAACGTCGTCGCCGTCTTCTAGACGTTGAATGTCGGTTCACATTCAACGACAAGTATAGCGGTGTTTTGAACTCAGCTAAGTGTGCTCTACCTTCCACTAGAGTATGTCCGTTTAAATCTGGGACACCATATATAATATATCTAACAATATAAATCAACGCAAAAATCAAACCATAATAGACAGAAAATATAACCGGTTAAAGATTCCAGCGGACGGCCATAAAAAATAAATCTAGATTAGAAACGGCATGACGCATTGCCGATTTTTGGTAGGGCCGGTTGGTAGGGATGTGTCACTTAATTGACGAAAATTGGCACTTTTACTCTACACTTTTTAATATTTTAACAAATAGATTAAACTGGTCCAAATTTGTTCATTTTCAGTAAAAAGGCACTGAACTAATCAGCACTTTAAACCAAAAAAAGTACAAGAAAGACAAGAATGTATTTTGTGTTCTAATTATAATCGCTACAATGAAACAAAACTACTGAAAAAATGTTATTGAAAGAAGAAGAGTTACAATCAAATCCCAATAATAATATTTAGTGGCATGAGTGCATATTCTATGACAATTTTAATAGATTGACAGATTCATGTTATATATGTTGTCATTCTCCTATTATAAAATATAAGGTTAGTAAACAAAATAAAATACATAAATATTCTTTTCATACACAACTGCTTCTTATAGCTATTATCATTAATTAATATTGATCAATTAATATGATAAATTAACTTAATTCTTATCTTAATAGAAATTAAATGATTGATATAATGAAAATAATGAGGGCGGTGACCGTAACAATAGATGAATACGGAAGTTGATAAATCATATGAAATCATGAAGGACACAAGCAGAGTAGAAAATAGACTGCTAACCACCATACCAAATAAGTCGATTAGAATTAGAACGATAAAAGCTACAAGACTTATTCAGTAAGTTTATTCTGCAAATAACACTGTTTTACCAGTGCATTTTGCAGTGTATTCTTAAAATAATAACAAGCTAGCCATTTTACTCTCCGATTTACTACACCTGTTATATAATTCTTGCACATTCTATAGGATACTATTCGCAGTTTTTTTTGTAAAAGATATTAGTTTCAAACATTTTTTGTTTAATTAAAAAACAAGTTTTTTTTTCATTTAAAAAATTAATAACTTTTTTTTATAGATCGATTTTGTTCAAAAACAATAGGGTTCTTCCTCTAGCTAACACTAACTTACTGTACAAATTTCAATACAAACGTACTTTTCGTTTTTTATCGTGCTTACAAGAAACGTGACGGGCGGACGGACGGGTGGACGGACGTTCGGACGGACGAACGGACAGAGAGACAGACAGACAGACAGACGGGCAGACAGGCGGACGGACGGACGGACAAACGGACGGACATTTTGAAAGTTGTTGAATTCGATCACCAACTCAGTGATATGAAATTTTTTTCTCTACGAGCAATATTACCCCGGTTTTACAAATGTGCCGATCGAACGCAATATACTCTTCGTTTTGTATTTGCGAAGAGTATAATAATACAAAAAACAGAAAATTATCCATAACAGGGATATCTATAGTTTTTGTTTTATGCTATACTTATAAATAGATTTACACTAATGAAGAAAAGTTGGACATGATATCAATTTATGGAGTGCAGAAAAAAAAGTAAAGCAACCAAACGTTTATATCAGGAACGCTTTCGAAATAGGCCTGCGCGGCGTGATCACACAAAATGTTTGCAAAAAAGAAACATGGGCGAAGGTGGAAGTTTTGAGAAAAGAAAGAAACGTTTTTAAACCCAGAACCCCACGAGATGAAGAAGTTGATGAGAAAAACCGCTGGAAACCATTGGAGACTTGGCAGTTATATATTTGATTACATCGAATAATGAAACAACATTTATTTTTAATACATTTCAAAGAAAAAATACATAAATATTCTTTAAATAAAAAGGTACCATAAGAGATGCCTACTAGCGTGTCAAATACATCCACAGGTTTCATAAAATTGTAATATAACCGTTCCCCTTTCATTAGAATATTCGGGACGGGTGCTCTGCCATTTCTTTCATAAAAGTTTATGTCACAGATATTTTCGTTTAAGGTGGCCATTCCCTAGAGGGAGACATCCGATAGGGAAATATTTATTATTTTTGGCCATAACTTTCTTTCTTAGTACGTATATTTATAAAAACTATAAGAGTACCTAAGTAGAACCATAAGAAGACTATTACTATGAATTTTCACTCAATAGTTTCAGTGGTTTGCAAAATAGCTAGATTTAAATTAAAAAATTATGTTAATCTTCTTATTTCGTAATTTTAAATCTAGCTATTTTGCAAACCACTGAAATTATTGAGTTAAAATTCATAATAATAGTCTGGTTATGGTTCTACTTAGGTACTCTTATAGTTTTTATAAATATACGTACTAAGAAAAAAAAGTTATGGCCAAAAATAATAAATATTTCCCTATCGGATGTCTCTTTCTAGGGAATGGCCACCTTAATGAAAATAACTTTCGCGCATTATCTACACATTTGAGAGGCGTTACTCTGCATTGTCTTTCATCATGGTCTACATCATTTGTAACACGCAGGTATCTAAATGTCATGGTGTTTCGTTTTTTGCCTCTACAAGTCACAATGGCAAATTTTCCTTTTTTTAACGGTTTTGGTGGTAACAGCTCTTCAAATTCACCCTTATCTTCCAATGAATCGTCTGTTTCATCAAATACACACTCTTGTTCACTTTCAGAAGATGACGCAAAAACTTTCTTTTTTACTGTTTCTTTCTTAATAAGCTTGGCAAGAAGTCGTTTGTTGTGTTTATCTTTGTACCTGCTTTAGGAGATGGTAAGAATGAATGAGGACTAAACAGAAAAGACGTTTCTGTTTGAACTAAAGGTGTAGATGTTTTACTAGGCCCTCCAAGTTCTGGTGAGGTATGTTCAACTATGGGACTATTTTGTGCCACGGACAACTCTTTTGGTTCCTCTCGATCAGTGACAAATGAGGATAAGAAGTCATTCATTAAAAATTGAATTGGAAAAATACCTTACCTAACACCTAAAGCGTGGGATACTTGATACGTGTTCAAGTATCCCACTCTATATGCTGATCAAGTATCCCCCTGGGTAGCTATTCTGTATCGGTGAGATGTGATGTGAGCACATATTTTCATGAGAAAGTGGGCGAACTTCTCTTGAAAATCAAAATAGCGTATTCTGTAACTGTGGGAGCGGTCACATCACGCCAAAAATCGGGGAATTCGCTTCTCTTGGTAAATTGTGAGGGAACGGGACCGTTCACGCGTGAGAGGATGAAAGTATAACCTCAATTTTGAGCAAACTGTCATTTTATTTGGACGTTGGTGGCATATTTGTTTATTTTAAGTTATTTTTGTGTTAGATCATTCAGTGAGTTTTGTGTTACTTAAACTATAGAGATTACCGGACGATGAATATTACCGATGTACTCATTTATCAATGATTGCTGGCAAAATCCTCAAAAAGAACGACAACTTCATTGCATGAGCATTATGAGCAATCCCTTCGGCTTAACAGATAGGGCTTTTATAAGAAAGTAAATAAAGAACATGCTTGGAGATATTATACTATATATTATACAAGTCAGATCATGTACAATCCGTGTATACGAATCCGCAAGTGGCGGAAACGTATACTATTTTGTTACGAGTCCGCAAATCTCCGCGCATGCGTATTAGCTTGAGGATTTCTATGATTATAGATTACGGCTCCGCAAGTTGCAGAAATAGGTACATAACCTCAGAATTGGTCGTTTGAATGCTTTAATGTCATAAAAGTTGTGTTTTGAGTTGTAAAAGTATTTCTGTGCCACAATGTTGCAGCAAAAAGTGGATGAATCTTCATTTACTTCTGAATAGTATTTAAAGCTAGGAGAAACATTTAATTCCTACCAAGAAGTGGAAAAATTTATACAAACCATAGAAGAAACATAATTATGTAACATCAACGAAGAGATTTATAATAGAACTGTTTCAACAAATGATAATAGTAATGAAACAACTGAAAAGACTAACCCATAACAGCTGAAAATATATCAAAAATAAAAATTCCATTACAAATGAAAGTACGAGAACGATCCAAAGACAATCTTGTACGCCTATAGGTACTATAGAACTGAGAAAGAAAAATAAAGGTGTTCATTTTACAAATAAGGTAGGTACCTGTTCAACGCCAGAAAATTATTTTAATGGGAATTTGTTTAAATATAGATGTTACCAACAACATATTACATGAAAACAAAATAGTTAGTGAAAATGATTTGCCTATGTGGGAAGAAATTGACTGCACTATTTTGGAACCAGAAATATGCTTAGCAGAAGTGGAGATATTTTTCTCTAGGATAGCATTTTTACTCCAAGAAATGATTACTAAACTTAAAAAAAATGGTTTTGTTAGGTTTGCAATACTAGAGTTATAGCAAAGTCTAACTGTGCTAGATGTGCTTTATACTTAACATGATTCCACAAAAAATGCACCTGTTTAAATAGATTACCCAAATCTAACAAGACATGGGTTTTTTTCGAATACAAAACAATATTATATATTTTTTTTATTTATTGTAGGCATAATTTATTATAATTTATTTCTAAATATTTTGGTTCTATATTGTACGTATATAGATACCATACAGATGTTACCTAATATCAAAATAATATTTTTTAGTATCCCTTTAATTCACACCTGCGTCTATCTAATATTTATTAATTAAGAAAAAAATTCCTGGTATTTACACTTAGTTTTTCTTTACCCTCATATTATTTGTAGCACATTATTCGCAACTTACCAAGGAGCTTACATGCATATAATTTTATAATTTTCAGAGACTTAATAAAGTTTTATTTTTGGTTAGTCCGCAACTTGCGGAACCCTAGTATATAATCATAAAAATCCTCAAGCTCCTACGCATGCGGGGAGATTTGCGGACTCGTAATAAAACTATGTGCGATTCCGCCACTTGCTGAATCGTATACACTGCCTTATTATATTACAAATTAAATTTAGTTTTCACCATTGCTCTGAAATTTTACTAGTTTCTAGGGACAGCATTTAAAGTGGTTGTTACTCTTTCCCACATTTTTTTACATATTTTTATGAACTGATTTGTAAATGTTCCACAAAAGTTGTAGTTGTGTTTCCACTCATTTAACAATATATATTTTAAGGTACTATTCATTGGGTTGAAACGAACTTTTGATGTTATTATCTCTAGCCTAACAGAAAATTATGTCACTTTTACAAAATAATATATTATTATATTGCATTCATTTTGAATGTCAGAAACTCGCATTTAGACAAGATGCATTTTCCATCATGCAACGCACGACCTTCGATCATGGCGTTGCGGCAATTCTATTGGTTGAAATGTGGGAGCAACTGTTGACAACGCTGGAAGGATCACATCACATCCCCGAGTAGTCACTGTAGTTACAGAATAGTGTTCTTATTTTCCTTGGAAGGGATCGTGATATGAGCTCTCTCCTTTCACGACAAATGTTCACGTTCACTGAAATTACAGAATAGCTACCCAGACCTTTAGATAAAAAAAAATGTAAATACACCTTTAACCCCAACTTCTAATACGTGGTTATTTTGTGCCGAAATTCACAAATGTATACTAATTTCTCTGCTATTGATTAATTTGGATAAATATGAAATGTTAAACTCAATGTTAAGCACAGAATAATTTTAGTGATATTTACTTTTTTACTGTAATATATATATACACTGTCAGGTACCAAACACTAAAATGAACTCAAACTAGGATGTGGCTATATGTTGCTAGATTGTGTAAATTTTTCCCTAAAATGGTCGATTCTGAAACAATGTTGATATGATCAAGTATCCCTCCTGATCAAGTATCCCCCTCTCCCCTACAATATTAAAATTGTATGAAGTAAGAACTGTTATTTTACAGAAAGCTCCTTTTAAATGGTACGCCCATACGTGCCGTTTTGTATGACCTTGAGTCGATTTAATTCGGAAATTAAAAGATGATGCCACGAACGACAAAATTCTTGATTTCAACTGTATACACTTTCTGACTACTGTGTTTGTCCTGACATATTCTACTTCGAACTATATTTATCAAATATCTGTTAAAACATGTTGATTTATTAGAACTAAATATATAATATATCTAACAATATAAATCGACGCAGAAATCAAACCATATATATAGAAAATATAACCGGTTAAAGATTCCAGTGGACGGCCTTAAAATAATAAATCTAGATTAGAAACGACATGGCGCATTGCCGATTTTTGGTAGGGCCATGGATGTGGCCTCGCGCGCCTTGCGACATCTTATAACAATAAGCTTAAGGTACAATTACTAATAATAAACATTGCTGTTTCATTTCTTTAAGTTTATGATTTAATTAAACACAGAGTAAATATGTTTCAATAATAAATTGAGGAATCTGCTACTGTTATCAGCCCACGTAAGATTTTAAGAAGTTAATTAGAAGATATAATTAAATTAAATAAATACTGATTTAAAAAGTGCAAATGGATTCATTCACGTAGCTTTAAGATAACAATATTCTTAAATCTAAGGTAAATATTCCATAAAGCTGTTTGTCAACCAATTTTTAATGATAATTAACCAATAAAACTATAAATTAGTCTATGCATGCTACTACCTTTTATTTAACAATATCGTTAAACATTTTCGTATTTACAAGAGCAACAATTTTAACAAGGAGTGTAGCAGAGTAAGCATGGGCTGGATCCTCTCGGGAAATTGGGTTGATATTTTTACCTTGACATCACATTACTAAGAGGAATTATTCTGCAAGATATTACGCCCCTGTCCCCTCTGGCTTTTAGAATAAATTAATTAATCGAATTTTGACAAATATTTTTTTCTCCTTAATAACGTAACCAATTTTTATGATTTTTATATATGTTACGAAGGCATAGAAGGGTCACGGACGTTTTTTTTTCATTCATTCCCACATAAACTTGTAAATAATTTGATTATTCCGTGTTAAATTTGTAAATTATTGATTTGCTCCCAATTTCAACTGGCTGGGCTGCGATACTATCAGATGGTAGTGGCCCGGCTACTACACTATCAGGTTTTAGTTGTTCCGCTGCAACATTTTCAGATGCTGTTTCAGAAACTTCTTGCAGTAGCAGCTAAAAAATAAAACGTAATAAATTGGTGGTCTTAATAGTAAAATATATTTTTGCAAATTTATCTGTTCCAATTTATTTTTACTTTGTCTCCAAATATTGTAGAGGGACCAATTTTCTTTAGGTTCTTTCAAATAACCTTCATTATTTTTAAACTGTAATGCTTTATCCTCACCAATCCCATTCTCTAAATGAAGGAGAAATGTATTTATTTCATTTATATTCATTTTTGCTGTTGGTGGTGGATTATTTAGTGGCAAATTTACGAATTGTCTGCACTTCTTATACCCGTTTTGTAAAATTAAGGGATCCAGTCTCTCTGTAATTTCTTTAAGAAGTGGAGGGAAATCTTTTTTCTTAATCTCCTCTCCCATGTGAAATATTCTCCAATCTTGCACCTATTTTTTCCAGTTTATTTTTAAGCCATGAAAAACCGCAACGTCCATGAGTTGAATCAAGTTAGGATTATGCAATAAGTTCAGTTCCATTTTTCACGCAAAATTCCGACACGTGTAGAGGAATGTGGGAGGAATGGCCGTCAAGAAAAAATACCACAGGAAGTTCTATCTTCTCTTTCAGGAGTCACGGATAGAAAATGTTTGCTATATACTCAAAGAAAAGTTCTTGGGTCATCCACCCGCTTTCTGACCTCTCTATTGTCCAATCTGACGGAATTGGATCAGCGATTTGTAGAGGCATTCTTTTGTAGCGATAAACAATCATTGGAGGAGCAATCTGGCCAACGGCATTAGCGGTCAGTGAAACGGTTATGTTTCTTTCTCATCATTGGCCCCTGCTAAGTAGACCGATTTGCTACCCTTTTCAGCCAATACTTTAAGAATTTTAGGGTTCATGTAGAAGGCAGTTTCGTCTGCATTAAAAATTGTCGTTGAATTTTTGTAGGCCCATGCCTTTTTAAACTATTGCATTAAATTCTCGCCGGTAATATTTGCTCAAGAACGAGTTAAAGTTTGATAGATCAGTCTCTGATTCTATCATTGCGTGCACGAAACAATTTATACCATTTTCCTCCTGGTGTTTTTCCTAAACCCAACTCTCTTGTTAGCCTCGCAACACTGATTATAAACGAATTTTTTGTCAAATTCTACCAGGATATTTTCTTGCTCGGTGGTAAAAAGGCCCTTTGGCCCATTCTTTTTCCGATAGCCAGCTTTCCATTAACTTTATACATTAATGTAATCCTGGGTACTCCATATTTTTTAGCTGTCGCCTTAACTGAATTTCCTTTTTTTTTACTTCGTCTATGGCATCAAGCATAGAATGGGGAGTTTTTTTTTTGTAATATGTTTATTTACAATCTACATCTATACAGAGTATTAAGTAAATGTGTTGAAGAGAGTCTCGCTTGCTAGGAGAACATCCATTGATATTTCTCCTTATCGACTAAGTTTTCATTGTTGAAGTAAATCTACAGGCCAGGTTTTTTGCAGTCTTCTCGCATTGGGACCATTAGCGTACAGTTGTTCAACTAGCTGGTTCTCGTGGTTTGTTATTCGTTTACTGTAAGTAATGGCGAATCGCTGGATTTCATCCGTGATGCATGGAATATTTAGATCATTATGGACTGTCTGGTTACTGACGTATCAGGGGGCGTCGACTATCGTTCGAAGTATTTTAGACTGAAATCTTTGTATGATTTTTATCCTAGTGGGTTTTGCACAACCCGATAGCTGAATTCCATAAGACCATATAGATTTTAGCATTGTTTTGTATAGAAGAACTTTGTTGGATAACTGCGGGGAGTATTTCAGAATTTTTGTTGTTGTTTTGGCATCTAGCAATAAAACCTAATAATTTTTACTTAGGTAGTTAATTATAAATTATGTAACAATATAAGAACCAATACCTAGCACTTAGATGACCAATAGGTGACACCGCTGTCATTTATTGGTTCCCAATGACTCTTTAAAATAAAATTAGTTTGTGTAAGTATGAAAAAAAAACAATAATCATTTCGAGTAACAATATAAGAAATTACTAAATCTAATGCCCGACACCAGCAACTATTGGCATAAACAGGTTTAGCTGCACCAAAAGCTGATACTACGCTAACAAATCAATCACTTAGTTTATCTGAATTTAATAAAAGGAAAACATAACCTAAGATGCCACACTTATTTCCTATCTTCAATGATCCAGTATATTCAAGCCATATATACAGGGTGTTTTTAAAAATTATGTCAATCACTTAACCACGGACTCAGCATGTCAAAAGAAGTTGATTCAGCCTAATTTACCTCTATCCAAAATCGCACCCATATGAATATACAGCCCTCTAAAGTTGGGATTAAAAATATTAATTTTTTTAATATTGTGCAAATGGCTGTAGATATCTTTTTCAATTTCGGAACACTGAAATGTATGTCAAAGGGTAATAGTTTAAAGTAAAAACTGTTTAAAATCAAATTTTCTAAAAGGCCGATTTGGGGGTAAACTACCCTTCCCTCCTACCCCCTCTTTTAGTGGTACGCCTATGACTTTTTTGATATAGGGCATTTTATATAAAATTTAATTATAAAACTTGTCTTTATCTTGTTTTTTTTTTCATTTAGATAACCATTTTCAAATGAATCTGGAAATACTAAAACCATTATGAAAAGTGGAACATATGAAATAAAAAAGTTCTTCTGTGTAATTTTGGCATTTGAAGTTACTGGTATTATAATAAAAGATGTGCATTGCTATCATAAATTGTAAAATTAAAAAAATGTTTAAATAGATTTTTTTATTAAATAAAAATCACAGAAACTAAAACATCAATCATTAAAGCAACAAAGTAAATTAAAATAATATTAGAAGTAAAACAACAAATAATGAAATAAATTAAAAATAAAATAAAAAAATATCGAACATTAAAATTTTATTTCAGAATGTGCTCAAAATGATTTCCATTTTGTCGTACACAATACCTTGCCCTTTTTAGAAGCGAAAATCTCACATTCTGAAACACGGCAGGAATGTTTCTAAATTCCTCGGCTGATTGTTGAATTCTTTGTCGAAGATGTTCAACGCTCTCTATTGGAACAGAATAAACTTTTTCCTTCATAGCTCCCCAAAGACAGAAGTCAATTGGGTTTAAATCAGGGGACCGAGCAGTCCAACTGACTGGAGCATCAGCTCCTCGACCTATCCAACGTCCTGGAAAACACCTTGATAAACATTGCCTGACTTGCAGGCTATAATGGGGTGGAGCACCATCTTGTAAATACCACATGTTTTCTCTAATATTAAGATTAACAATATCTAATTGCTCAGGCAATTCATTTTCCAGAAAATCTAAGTAGTCAGCTCCATTTAAACGTGGAAAGAAAACAGGTCCAATTAGATGGTTATCAACAATACCTGCCCAAACATTAACAGAAAAATTACGCTGAAAATGCGTTTCTATCTTTGCATTGGGATTTTCTTCAGACCAAATGTGATAATTATGATGATTTGTAATACCATTTCTATGAAATAAGGCCTCATCAGTTGACAAAATGGTGTTTACAAAACTTACATTTCTTCCATTTTTTCTGAGAAGCCAGTTACAAAATTCCATTCGAGAACCGTAATCTTGAGGTTCCAATGCCTGAACAGTCTGTATATGAAATGGAACTAGTAATTGTTCTTTTAATGTTCTCCATACTGAATAATACGATACTCCTACCTGAGAAGCTATTTTACGCACACTGCTTTCAGGCCGTTCTGATACAATATCTAAAATTTCCTCTTCGACCTCTGGAACTAGCACAGTCCTAGGTCTGCCACACTTCCAGTTTCCCTTGCACGACGATCGACTGCAAAAAATGTACGTCTATCAAGATGCCGACGGTTTGGAAACTTTTCCACATAACGCCTAGCTGCACTAGAACCATTTCCCCATTACATTCGCCTAATATTCTAATCATATCCACCATTTCGGTATTAGAATAACTCATATTAAATGCCATTGTTAACAATTAATAACTGATATCTATTAAAGCAGTTTGACAAAAATGACAGGTGTCAACTACCTATTAAATTTTCACAGGTGCCTTTGATCATCATCTACATTAATTTTAAACATTATTTGTGTTATTCTACAAAGGCGTGGTTTTAATATTTCCAGATTCATTTGAAAATGGTTATCTAAACGAAAAAAAAACAAGATAAAAAAAAAGTTTTATAATTAAATTTTATATAAAATGCGATATATCAAAAAAGTCATAGGCGTACCACTAAAAGAGGGGGTAGGAGGGAAGGGTAGTTTACCCCCAAATCGGCCTTTTAGAAAATTTGATTTTAAACAGTTTTTACTTTAAACTATTACCCTTTGACATACATTTCATTGTTCCGAAATTGAAAAAGATATCTACAGCCATTTGCACAATATTAAAAAAATAAATATTTTTAATCCCAACTTTAGAGGGCTGTATATTCATAGGGGTGCGATTTTGGATAGAGGTAAATTAGGCTGAATCAACTTCTTTTGACATGCTGAGTCCGTGGTTAAATGATTGACATACTTTTTAAAAACACCCTGTATAAAAAGAATAATACATTGTTAACTTACCTTCTTAATGTTTTTGTAAAAAATACGTATAAAATCAGACTACCAATTGACATTCTTCGGAAAACGCACTGTTAATGGCACTAGAACTCACAACTAAATGAGAAAATCATTACAAATGATCAAGCATTGGTCAATCAATATTGCCAGCACTCGTATTTTGGTAAGAAATGTTCCTGAGTCTTAATATGAGTGGTTTTTGAAAGTGCGTCATGTATTGGCATGAAAATGTGGGGTGTCATCTATTGGTGGTTTTACCTTATAAACCATTTTCATACTTTTGTTTTGCTGCCTTAACACGCGCGTTTGTATTACAAGCGTATAGTTAACATTTATTTTCCATAACAAGAAATTTAAAAAAATGGATTTCAATTTGTACCAATACATCACAAGTAACTGAAGTCGGATGGGTAGTGAAGGCTATACATGGAGCCATTGCTCAGAAATATGCTTTACTTCATCTCAGTCTTGATAATATAACGTTTCCAAAAAAAAAACAAATCCTCATTAGTTGTTTCATACCTGACTGAAATAATGGACGACATGACTAATCTCTTCATATATAATGTCAAAAAACTTCAAATATTATCCAGTTAAATGTTCGATCATGGCATGTAAATAGTAAATATCGTGTATTCATTGATTATATTCATGATATCATATACTTATTAACTATATACTGGTAATACTCCATAAACCACTATGTACGGATTTGAGGCTAGAGAACGAGATAGTTTTCTATCTCTATGGAGGACTCTGACGATACGATCTGATGAAGAAGGAAGCGCGCGCTGTAACAGGTCAGTGGTCCCAAAACAAAGAAATCTACCGGCAACCGTAGAAAACGGAGATTTCGTATACTATGGTAAAATATATACCACCCTTTTGGAATGATTCACATGCTATTAGGAAGCTTTCGTTTCTTGGTATTTAAATTATTTAATCAATAAATGAATACCTAAGCAGTAATTAGAAAAACTTATAGTCCAGTGGAATTAGCAAAAAAGTGGGTCTTAGGGTACTAATGGAAGTTTCGATGTTCAGCTAAAAATTCTACTTTACGAATATGAGTGGCACAATTTATATTTTTATGTTTTATGGGTGATTCAGCCGTAAAAAAGCAAGATTGTTAAAAAACAATTTGACATTGAAAGAAATGGTAAATATTTTTTTTCTTTAGTTCTTGGGACGGCATCTTATTTTTTGAGTAAAAAAAAAATTGTTCTTGATATTTTTTCTAAAAAGTCAACCTTTTTCAGTAAAACTTGGTGAAAAAATCTTCAATGTTAAAATTTTGGCTTTTACACAAAAAACACCGTTTCATTTTTGTGGATATAGGTTTACACCATGTAAATAGAAATCCCTATTTTGATAAACAATAAAATACATAAAACAACTTCACAATCTTAGAACACACAAGCGCTTATAATATTAATGTCTGGAATTGGAACTTGGAACCACTGATATATAGTGCACAATTTCTCCGATTAGATTGTGACCACTCATCTTCTATATTTAGTGGAACTGTCACATTCTCGCGTCGATGTTCCGCCCACTAAGACATGCGCACAATACCAAGTACTCTTAAAGGATAGAGAGACAGGCTTTCCTTGGCGTCAAATTGGGAACGAAACTCATAGTATATAGTTAATAAGTATATGCATGATATTAACAGCTTTGAAGGAATTCAACGATACTGATGCTGGATGCTGTGACCATGCGGCAAGTGTGGTATATTATTTAGGACATGCGCGATATTTATATTTCGTATTATACGCCCTGCCGAAATTCTGTCAAAATATTTTCAAATTATACCACCAATGTTGTAATAAACGAAAATAGTGATGACGACGATTGAAATTATCTGTGATATACAATAATTAAAGTATATAATTTTCTATAAGAAGGTATTCTCCGTCGTTGTCAGTAAATTAGTTATTACTCAAAAAGCGTTTCTTTGATTTTGGCAGGCCTTTGTGTGGTACAAGTAGGTAAATCAAACAATAAATCATACTTTTTTGGTCTGTGTAAATATACTAGAACTGTACTAAAAAATAACTTTTGTAATATGTCCAATGATCGGAATTTGGGTTTAATTTTCAGGTGCGTCGTTACCAGGATTTATTGAAATATAATAAAATAAATAAGCACAAATGTTTAGTTCACTGAAAAATAAATAAGTTTTGATTTATTTTTCGCGTAATATAAATTATATAATCTATTTACACAGAAAACGCTATTTAAGTTATAGCAACAGAGCGCGTAAACAATGCACACCTGCAACACGTGGCCGACACGCTTGGAAATTGAATGGAATTGGTCTAGGGCCTAGTTTATAATTTTGTTTCGTAAAAGAACGAGTTTCTGTAAATTAATATGCCGCGTTTAGGCCCGAGGAATCTGTCACATGTTCTTTATTATTTATTATTTTTAGCTGGTCCCTGTATATTTCCCAGTGAAAATATACCCACTTCACCGTTGGCAGTAGCGTCAAATACCTACCAAATTGTACTGTTCTCATTCAAACAGTTTGTTAGATAAGGCGTCAAAAGACAACAGACCGACAGGCAGGCGGAAGAACAGTACATACTCTAAAAAAGAAGGAAGAAAGAAATCCGAAGAAATTTCGCAGGGTGGTTTTTTCACGATTACGACACGTTCCTTCCATAAACAAGGGAAGCAAAAATGTATTGTAAAGTATTACAAAATGTGCAAGTATGCAAGATGATAATATATAACACATTACCAAAAGTACGGGCCTCTATTGTAAAAATAATGTAATTATGTATCCATGTAATGTTAGAATTTTAAAAGACATCTTCTACAAACTGTTGTTCAAAATAAGTATTTACTAAAAGATTTCAAATTAATTGATAAGAACTTCATAAATAATAATTTGCATATTTAGATTAAAACATTGGCATCAACACAATGAGAAATTATTTACTTCGCTATGAATTTAATCAAAGTGTGATGTTGTTAAAGCATGCAATAATTAAATCATAATTTTAAAAGGAATCATCACTGCTGGAAGACATACTTTTTAAATATTAATAAAAAGGCTGGGTGGTAATAAATCGGTATGTTGTCTGTCTCTTGGTTGGCGCTATTTGGGGGAGATTAAAATTTTGTAGGTAATTGACGCTACCGCCAACAAATAATTGGGATATGCATTTGGTGAACAATATACAGGGTGGACACGTTTGAGCATTCATTAAGGGAAACATGTGAGGAGGCAACACTATGTCACATGCAATTAAAACAACTGCCAAGGAAGACACGTTCTATGCATTTGATGAAAAATATACGTGATCATCTTAACAAATAATTAAGAGACTTCCATTAAGTGAAAATCTGTAAAAGAATGTACTCAAAACGTTCATATTTAGCAATTTTCATGTATTTATTTTCTGTGTTTTTTTATTAGTATACGAGGCTCTCTTCCTAGCGACAGTAACGTATACATTCCAAATATTATATTCCTCCGTCGTTTCTAAATCAATTACTTTTCCAAGACGAACACCCTAAATATTTTCACTAATATTATAACAGATTTCTTCGCTGACAGTTATGGCTAACTACATGCCAAATATTATTGTCGTCCGTCTCATTCTTTGGTGAATTATTTTTAACGGGTGTCCATCGAGGTGTTCATACTGTATATTCTTTACCAAAAATATAGTAGTGGCAAGTGTTTTAAAGGTGTGCCAAATATTACTGTTATATCCGTCATATTTTCTTCGTTAATTATTTGAGAGTAACCAATGACCATCCTGTACATTTTCACTAAAAATATAAGAAAGAGAGTAAGCAGGGTAAACATGCGACGGAAAAATATTAATAGTAGTAAAAAAAAATTCGGCAGCTACTGGAAGCGGCTGGAACCTACCCACCCGGTTGAAATTAGTGATGGACTGCTAAACATCACTCTGCTACTTTTTAACTGTAATTTGATTCGTATCAATAGCAAATGCTACGAGCTCTGTTAGTCAATTCAAATCAGCCGTCATGATATGCCTTTAAATCAAATATTATATTATTGTGATATGACCCACCTATATGTATCTAATTTACGACATCGTATGTGTTCACCGCCAAAACAGCTATAGAATTATTTATATTTCATTTAAAACTAGTGACCAATCCTCAAACTCAATCCAAAAACGCACTGTGTTGGGATCGAACCGTCGATCTCTTGATCTGTAAGTCAATCATCATAACATATTTAATATAGAATTAAAATACAAAGCATTGCCTCCCCGGATCGAGATCCGGAGTCAACCGCACAACCACGTCGCGCAGCGCCGTGGAGTTAGTACGGTTGGGTGGATCACGACCCGTTCGGCTCAATAAAATTAAATAAAAGTTAAAACCTCTGCCACCTGTGGCGGCTTAAAATTAACATTAACATTTTTTCCTATACCTAAAGAATAGATTTAAAAACTAAAAAATGATGATATGTAAGTCGGCGCTTTAGCCCACTCGACCACTGAAAACTTACGACGTGGTTTTACATATGTTGATAGTACAGAGACATTGAATTCTGTTTGTTCTCTGTACAATAATTTGTATAAAAAAATGTAGGTATAGAAAAAAAGGTGCAAGTGTGATATGCCGTTGAAATCGGTATTTTAACTGCTTCCCAATGGTTAGATTACAAATTGTAAGTAATAATAAAATAAACAAGTTGTGTCAAAATGGCACTAAACGTAATCCGATCTCAACCAAAACCTTTTCATATCTTCTAGAGCACTAAAGAAACCCTCATACAAAGTTTCATCCAAATCCGTCCAGTAGTTTCGCCACTATCGTGCTAACACACACACACACAACACACATTTTTCAAAAACCACTTTTTTGGATTACTGGGACCTCAAAGCGTAAAGATTTGATGTTAGAGGTGTTTCAGAATCTCATGAGCCGCGAAATGCGCAAAAGGCAAAGTTTAGTCTGAGTTATAAGTATGTTTTTGAGGACACTGGAGGCTGCTTTGCTGTATACATAAACAAGAGCTCGGGATAAATTGTAAACAATAAATATAATATTTTTAAGAAGTGTAACTGAGTCAACAGGACGGATTATGTCTCTGCGCATATGAAGGTCACGGCTCATGAGGTTTTAAAACACCTCTATCTCAATTTTCGATTTTGGACCAATTTTAGTAACCTCCCACAATTTTATTGTGGGGAAGTTAAAATGTCTGTCGGTCGATATGTCTCTAACTTTTTTGTAAGCACGATTACTCCGGAACAGTTTAAGTTAATAGTTCAAAATTTGATACACGTATTTTAAGCTTATTCCGTTAAGGGGTTGGGGGGTAAATAGGGGAAAATAAGTAAAGCAAGTTAGTAAGAATCCAGAAACTTGAAATTTGGTGTATATACTAGAAGCCAAGGGCTCAAACTTTTGAAATTTGCTACACTGTGTACTATAATGAGATCTGGAAGTAAATTATATTTAATAATTATAACTTATTTCGTTGAAGGGTGGATGAGGGGTGTAAATAGGGGAAAATAAGTAAAACAAGCTAGGAGTCCGGAAACTTGGGATTTCATGTACGTACTAGAAGCCAATGCCTCATGTTTTTTTACAATATTTTCCATTCCCCAGCACACCCCCACTTCAATATTAAATGGGGGGTAGGGGGTAACAAAATATAATTGAGATATTCTTTGGTACACGTTTGTATTATAACGACATCTGAAATTAGATTATATTTTGAGGTAATTCCGTTGAAGGGTTGGGAGGTAAATATGGGTAAATATAGGAAAATAAGTAAAGCGAGCTAATAAGAGTACAGGTTTGATGTACATATTAGAAGAAGAGGCCTAAAATTACCTCATTATTAAAGAAGTTAGCAAAATAAAATGAACATATAGATTTGTAATTTGGTACACACAGAAAAAGAATTGGTTGATCGAAATCATATTTGATTAAATCAACCAAATAATTTGATCGTATATGCACAAGCAAATATATTTTTTATATGACTAAATATTTATGTTGAAATTCAATTATTTTATTATTTCATGCAATTTTATTTAAATTGTTTCAATTAATCCATTTAGTGGATTTAACAAACGATTTTGTTATTCTAAGAAAACTATAGCTCCTTCTGAACATGGATTTAATCGAACTGAATAAATATTTTGTTAACTAAAAGATGCATTTATTCTTTTTAAATTATTCGATAACTTACTAAAACAACATATTTTGTTAACAGAAAGATACATTTATTCTTTTCAAATTGTTTTATAACTTACTGTGATGACATATTTTGTTATAATATGAGAATTACCATTTCATTTAACTAATGATTATTTGCAAGCCAACAAATTAATTTGTTAAGTTAAATTACAGAAATTTTGATTTGGCTAATTTTTTAGTTGATTTAATAAATATGTTTAATTAATTCAAAGGATAAAATAGTTTGATTAAGAAAATGTATGCCTTTGTGTTAAAGAATCCTTTTATTTGAAGTGAATTAATTTGGTGGATTAACTTTGACCAAATATTTTGTTAATTAAAGCTTTTCTATATACAGGGTGTTTCTGCTTTAATGAGAAGAATTTCATGGATGCATATATAGAGGGAATGTTTTGGAAAAAAAGGGCCAATAAATATATACTCTAAACCTCTTCTTTTACAAGATATAGAAGGCGTCAGCATTTAATAAAAAAATAATTCTTTAAGCTATACCTCATGAGATATATAACTAGTTTTTTATTCAATGTTTGACACCTTGCATATACCTCGAAAAAGATAACATTTAAAGCATGTGTTCGATACCATTTTTGGTTCATAATTATCCCCTCAATATACTTTTATGAAATCGTGATCATTAAAATATGAATACACTATATTATATATAAATACATTTAATTTTTTCTAATTCTTTGGAACTTAATGCCACATGTATTTTTTTTTTTTGGTGGTCGGGAAATCTACAAAAATCACAATCGATTCCCCGTGCACCAAAAAGAAAAAACACATGTGGCAGGAAGTCCCGAAGAATTTAAAAACATTAATATAATGCCACAAATAATATTTAGACAATATATAAATACACTTATACATACCTATGTAATTCTAATTGGAACTGAAAAATTATAACAAATAAAACAAAAATAAGATTCACAAATTATTTATTATTTGTTTTTATACCTCTATACAATATATGTAATACATGTGTTTAAGAGTATAATAAAGTATATAAATACTTAGTTTATAACTTCTAAAATAGTATATATATTATATGGTTCCACAAATAATTCAATCATAAACGCAAAATTTTCATGACAAAAAAATCTAAAAAAGTTATTCTCATATTAAGATGTTCTAAACCAATAAAGGAAGTTATTCTGGGTTTCATAGGTACTACTACATATTCCTCCAACCTTCGTGAAGAGAAAGGCATTTCATTATTAATATTGATGGTTCAAACAAATGGTTCTTCTTCTGATGTTGTTGATTCATCAGCAACATCAACGATGTTTTTCTAAAAAATTCAATAGCTACAGAATACCGGTCCAATATGGACATCAAAATATGTTTACTTTTAACATATAATTTGTCATTTCCGATAGAAACTGAACCCTTTGTCCAATGGATGAAATTAGCTCTATATATATTTCATCATCTAAATTTATATGTATTATCAATATTTATATCGTTCTCTATAAAAGGAAATACGATAAGAATTCTGCTTTTGTTAGGTAATATACAGGGTATTTAAATGAGGTGTGCCACGGAAGTATACCATTTATCTTATATATTTAATAAGAAATTCGAATACACAAGTGGAATAAGTTCCAAATAGAGGCTAAAGCCTGATGAATAGACTCTTCAGCAGCCAGAGGCCAAACCCCTGGACCTAAAACCGTGACATTTTACGGGTCGCTTCCCTTTATAACATAGGTAGGTATAACTAATGCTAAGAAGAAATTTCCTCAAATTTAATCCTTAAAAGGGTTACTTGGACAGTAGGCTACTGCTCTATATATTGATTTCAAAATTATTTTATTTCCATATGATTTAGGGATGAGATACAACATTTACAAAATCAGCTTTCAAATTATATTTAAAAATTAGTTAACAGTTCAGAATTTAATTACAATTTTTTTGGGTAAAAAAAATGTATTGTATAACTGTCCAACTTACACAATATAGTATAAAAAGTTTTCTTCAGTGGTCTACCTTCCTCAAAATACTCTGTATGCCACAAATTTTAATAATGCACTGAAAAATCGGGTTGTTAATAAATTAAATAAATTTTAAAACAAAAACACTTCGACTAGGTACCAAATAATGGATAATTTTCAAGATAAAAAAACCGAAATATTACTTCTATGGAGGAAAATAATTACGGGTATTAGGTAGGTACAGATATAAGTGCAAAATATTTTATAAATATAAATAATTTCTTTACCAGCAAAAGCAGAAAGAAGACTTTCTAAATTTATAGTTCTGAGAAATTCGTCCATTATTATATCCAACTATAAGAAAACAAAAATAGAAAATACGCAAAAAATATTAAAATATACAGTGTGTTTCTCTTCCAATGGTAACACCCCAATAACTTTTTTATTTTTCGTTGAATTTCAATTTTATTTTATATGTAAAAGGTTTTTAGCCTAAGTAAAAATCTAAGTCTATTGTGATACAAAATAATCTCAAAGAATTTAAAAAATATTTCTTTTAAGAAAAATTTATTGAGAAAAGTTGTTGAGAATCACCTTAAAATCCCAATTCCCAAGTTTTGTTAGAAAAAAAAATCACCTGAAAAAGTAAAAAGTAAAATTTATATTAACAATATTTTAATAGTTTGTTACAATGACATCAATGTTTTATTTGACAGATCTCACAATAATTTATAATTGAAAATAAATCATGGCAATCTTGTGATAACATCGAAATGAATTTATTTTAATGTTGATTCTTTGGGGTGAACTTTTTTTCCATCCAAATTTGGGAATTGGGATTTTAGGGTGATTCTGAACAACTTTTCTCAATAAACTTAAAGAAAACCTGTTTTTAAATTTTTTTCAGATTATTTTTTATCACAATAACAGACTTATATTTTTACTTAAGCTAAAATGTTGTTTAAACCTTTAAAAGAGAGTTAATAACTACATATAAAAAAATGATGAAATTCAACGAAAAATAAAAAAGTTATTAGGGTGTTACCGTTTCAAGTGAAACACACTGTATAACATAAACAATAGTAAAAATATTTAATTCGGAAGTGATATGAACTATAAATAATTTATAGATAAAATTCTGCAAAACAAATAAGCTTATTTCTCCTCGTATAATGAAGCAAAATATATCTTCGAATTATTGGGGATTATTCATTGAGCAAAGGGGCACTATCAGTTTGTTTTCTGCGTGGCCTTAATGTTGAGAGTATACCCTTAATAATGTTCACCTATATACTACATTGTGTCGCATTTAAGAGTGAAGCGCCCTTATAACTTTTTTATGTTTTTCCAATTTGAACAAAATACTATATAGGATCTACTGGCATTCGCCCCCATATTAATATAAAGCTACCAGCAATACTAAAATATACTGAAAAAACAAAAAACATATTGGGCATTTTTTATAGGAAAATGTTACTAATGAAAGTTGTTTAGAATTTCTGAAAAGGCTTGAATCCAAATTTTGATTAAATTTAAAATTATTGAAATATTGTTTAAAAAATCTCACAGTTCTGAAAAACATAAAAATATAGCAGCTTCCTATACTCCTTTTCCATGAGTAATCAATTAAAATAATTTCAAATGCCTATTCTGTATGATTAAATTAAATCCAGATAATTTCAGGAAACACCTAATTTATATTTATATATAATTTCGCGAATATGGCGATTGTCAGATACCACTATTAATTGAACGCCATTTTTTTACTTTACATGCATGTGAATTCATTAATACCGCTTAAACTATAACTATTTATATCTCGTCCTATTTACAATCAAAATAATATCACAATTACTATTTAAAATGCTTACCTGGTGGAATTACACTATTTATTTTCACTGGTCACAAGTATGTGCATCATCTACGTATAAAATCCGATTTTTGGCAGGCTGGTAATTGAATAAAATACGTTATAAAAAAAGACATGTACGGACGCGCCAGTTTCCTTGTTTACCGCACATGCGCACTTATGCCGTTTTGAATTTGACAAAATATGTTATTCACCCAACAAATTAATCATTTTGTTTCAACAGCATTTTTTTATTTATTTAACAAAATATTTTTTACAGTTAGTAATAAATTTGTTTCAACTCAGAGAATATTTGTTGTTTTACTTTATAATTCGTTTGTAAAGATACTTTTTATATCTTAAGTTGATACAATATATTTGCTTTCTTTAAAAAAGGCATTGGATTACATTATAATAATGTATTTTTTAATTCAATACTTATTTTGTCGATTAACAAACAAATATTTTGTAGCAGTAAGTAAAAATATAGATTATTTGAAAAAAATATTTGTTAGTTATAATTGTATGTTTATTTATAAAAACAACTGGAATCTTTTGAATTGAAATTTTCTGTTTTACTTAATTAGAATAATACGACGTTTGTTTAAAATGTTTATATTTTTGAAGTAAATAATTAATTTTTTGATAAACAAGAAAAATATTTTATTGGATTAAGCAATGACTTATATTGCATAGAACTGAAATTTCTTGGAGCAATAAAATTTATATTTAAGTGGAATAAATTCTGTTGACAAAAAATATTTATTTGTTTTAACAATTCCTTTTTCTGTGTGTACACATATGTATTGCAACGAGATCTGGAACTAGATTACATTTTTTTTTAATGGCCTTATTTCATATTAACATCCTGGCGGAGTTCAACTATTGCTGTTCTACCACTCAACTAGGACACGTACACATACATATACATCAACACAACAACCATTTCCTGCGATACTGCCATCTACCGCAGCTGAGACTCGAACTTAGGAAGATAACAGCGACTAGACATGTTGTGCCAGTCAACAGCGGTCTAGCTCATAGCTACCCTCTCGGGAACGCATGAAAAACGACACTAAACCTTCATAACCTGGCCAGGATTTGAATCCGGGTCTCCATGGTCGCAAGCCAAACACCTTCAGCACTGAGCCACTGAGCTCATTCCGTTGAAGGATTGGGAGGTAAATAAGTAAAGCAAGCTGGTAAGAGCTCAGAAATTTGGGACTTGGTGCATATACTAGAAGCCAAGGTCTCAATTTTTTTGTGACATCTACCACCCCCACCATCCCCACTCCATTATTAAAAGAGTTATCAAAATAAAGTTATGTTTTAGTGTGTGTATGAGAACAATAGTTTTACAAGAATATTTCGGTCAGCTACTTTCATTACGACCTTGAGGGAAACAATTTCAGATATTATATTATTAAAACTCTGAGCAATTATTTCCACGTACTGGGATCCAAATACAGTATCAAGATATGTTCGTCTAAGGAGTCTTCGATGGGACATCGACATGGAAGTAGTGATTCCTTGGGCAGCGGTTTTTTTAATTAGAAATTACTATATTCTCAAAATAGAAAATCGCGGATCAAACTACTTAAAAGCTACTTAGAAATCGTGTTTTTTGAGTCACTCACTGTAACATTTTTAGATTATTCGGAAACGGCTGCATAAATTTAATTCTATTTCCAAACAATATATCACATGTGTAAGTATTAGTGATAAGGAATATTCGTATTAATAATAATAATACAAAGATACTTCAGTGAAACTTGCGCTGTATTGCAGCAAATATAATTTCATCGTCAGTCGCCCAGTTAACTGTTAATTAAATAACGCAACTCCGAAGTCTTACCCCAGGTAATAAACATTATACTTAACTGTGGTTAACATTGCAGACTTAAGCTACGGTATTTCATTGTGATATGATATATTAAAAATATACATATTAAATAAATCATGACATCTAGACTATACAATTATAATCACAAATGAGATGATCGCCGATGGTATGGCAGGAGAACCAGCAGCTGGCCTGTTGAAAGCGAATCAGCGGCAATAAAGCATTTATATTAATTGACGCTTATTTGAATTAATTTGCTTTCTAAAGAAATTAAAATTTTTATGCAGAAATGCATGATGATTGTTTTATTTTTGTTTTGTAGATACCGCTTACGGCGAAAATAAATGAAAAGAAAAACCTGTTCAAGAAAAAGTCAAGCAATAAAACTTATGCAAAACTATTTTTAAATAAATTCAATTTTAAAATTGTTTATGTATCGGCAGGTTAGGGGCATGGAGAGTGAAGGGATGAGGGATTTGTTAGTGTCGTGTGTTTGTGGCGTGATGTCATGTGCGGGCGTTGGTTATTGTCACCGTCTTTCAAAAAAGACGGGAAGTCGCTGGTGAATAAGTATGTGTTTATGCGTCGGCTGATCGTGTGCTCTAATTATTGTCATGTCAGTCGTCCGGGCCGATAGCTGAATTTTTGATGAAAATAATTGTTGTGATATTTCATCGATGTATTCTCGGTAAATTCGTGGCCCGATGCAATTCAGCTATCGGTGTGTATTTGTCTGCGTTTGTTAGTAATCGTATCAGTTTGTTCAGTGTTATGTGTATCCTTATTGCACTGGGTAGCGAAGATATTATTTCATGCGGGGCATGTATACTGTCATCGGCGTCGGCATCGAGAACAAATTATGACTCATGTTTTAGTCTTCTGCCGAAACAGAAGTCGTTTGAGCGCAAGAAAATAGTCTTCTGCCGAAGCAGAAGTCATTTGAGCACAAGAAAGTCTATATAAGAGGACACTTTTTCTCAGCGAGCAAGTAGTGATCGATCCTTCAAGTAGTAATGTTCACAAGAGTCTAGAGAGACCGAAATGCGAAAGCTTCGAGCATGCGCATTACCTTGTAAATGTATAATAAATTCGTGCAAGTGGAGAAATTGAAATATTTCCTGTTATTTTGTGGAAAAAAGGCGGGGGGACACCCCCCGCACCCCCCATTTTTTTGTCTGCGACGCTAATACTGCCTGCGGCGCTAATAATTATTAACAATTAGATATCAAAATAAAAACCTACTAACCTAACCCAAATAAATCACACGAAAGAATGAAATTATTATATAAAAAGAAGGAAAACCTAAAGAAATCAGAAAAGAAGTTGTAAAAAAATATATTAATCGTTACAGAATTTAAAAAAAAATTGTGCGGGCATACGAATTTGAACCCGGGACCCCTCGCGCCATAAGCAAAAGCATAACCTATGTGCTAACCATCTCGCTGGAAGTAAACGCTAGAGCAAAGAAGAAATAGTCCAAACTAGTGATATCACGTGTTGGGCGTGTCTAAGCTTTCGCATTTCGGTCTCTCTAGACGCTTCTGTAATGTTCCAGCCTTCAGCAACTAATAGTCTTCTGCCGAAACTGAAGTCATTTGAGCACCGACGCCAACGCCGACGCTGATGAGGTTATCCCTTCCTCTTGTGTTGTTAAGCCAGACGTAGTGTTTTATTTGAGTTTTATTGTGTTGAGTGTCAAGTGGCAATGCATACCCGGAGTGGCAAGGCAGTAGGCACTGGGGTCGAGAGCGACGTCTCCACGTCGGCCCCCCCTCACTGCACGACGCCCCTCACAGCATCTGACCACGAAGTGCTCCGCCAACACGACGCCCTGACAAGGGGTACGGGGGTCACGCCCGACGTCTCCACGACGGTGGCCCCACACTGCACAGCAAGCAACACAGCAACCCGGCTCGGCGAGGTAAGCATGTCCTCTGATTTCTCCACAGGCACAAGTGCTACGCATGGCGTCGCGACGACGGCGCCCCAATACTGTGCGTCGCCGGGCTCAGCACCCAGGCATAGCGAGGCAGGACTCGCCACCAACGTAGGACACGACACTGACGCATGACGTCATCACGGCGATGCCCCCTCGCTGCATGGCACGCAGCGCAGCCACCTGGCATGAAGCCCAGGCAACAAATATGGAATGGAGTAGCAACGATTCTCAGGCGATGCCCCATTACTGCATGGAGCGCAACGCAGCATCGTGGCACGGAAACTCGGCGATGGAACAGAGATTGGATGGTGATGAGGATATGGTGATGCCCCCTCGCTGTATGGTGGACCCAACAGCATCCCGGGCCAACGACGATTCCTCGACGCTGGGAGATCGCCGCTTCGCTGGATTCGCTTCCACACATGGGGAAGCCTCCCACTCTGGCTCAGGGCTGCCCAGCGGTCAGTACACCATTGCTGCCACACCCGACTGGCCCCAACTCTTCAGCGACGCCTCGCTGACACCTCGCCGCCAGCTGGCCACCCCTCACTGCATGGTACCACCAACAGCAACCAGCCCAAGCCCAAGCACGCCGCCCAACGCACAGTACTTCGTCACGCCTACCTCGTCGGCCGGCACCTACCACGTCACCCCGCCGTACCAGACGGCAAGACCTAGTGCTACGCCCCAAAGACAAATAGTGCTCCAAAACCAAACGACTGGAACGATCCCAGTCCCCTCTGCCGCCATAACGGACCAACCTCAACCGAGCTTGGGACTACCCACTTATGAACAATTAGCGCAACTCCTGGCTCTGACCACTTCAAACCTAGCCTCCATTACCCGGCAGCAAGAAAATTGCCTGCCACCCATTACTGCACGTAACGAATCACAGCCGTACGCCACGGAAAAGGCTAACTTACGTGGACATGGCGACCAACAGCGTGAGGCCAGATCTTTCCGGAGGGAAGAGGATCCACGACGACCCGAATACACAGATTCTGGGGAAATGGACCCCCAGTGGCGCCCAACACAAAACCTAGCAGAGAGCATGACAAGACTAATGGAGGGAAGCGTTCAAGCCGCAATACACGCAGTGCAAGGTCATCACAGGATGCCCACAAGAAGAATGAGAGCGCTGTCCACTTACTCAGGCCTGGAATGGGAGGATCCAGTCAACTTCCTGGATGAGCTCGAGGAGGCGATGCTCCATGAAGACATCCACGGCAGAGATAAAGTGAGAGTGGCCATTGAACAGCTCGAGGGTCAAGCCAGACGCACCCTGGAGATGTGGAAGTCCCACAACATCACATACGAATTCCTGAAGGAAAAGCTCCTGCGGCAGTTCAACGACACTGCCACCCTGGGGAAGCTACGCTCCAGGTTACACGGGGAGAGACAAAAAGACGACGAACCCGCCGCCGTTTTTATACAACGCAAAATTGGACTCTGGCTGAGAGTAGAACGGTATACGCCGGAAGAAGAGATGGTTATGGAGGTGCGCGAGCTCCTGCGACCGGAACTAAGATTCGCAACTAGAAATGTCCCAGTGGCCACGATGGAAAGCTTGAGCCGAGTGGCTGAAAACGCCGAGGGTGACTACAGGGAATTTCAGAGGCAACTCCGACCGCTGCCGAGGCCAGCCACCATCCCGCCTGCGAGTAATAATACCAATAGTCTACCAAAGTGCCGCAAGTGCCCGGGATTTCACTATCACCGAGACTGCCCCACCAACCAAACTCAGTCAGAGCCCCAGCAAGGCAACTCCAATTTCCGCGGACATGACTCCAACCAGCGAGCCAACCCCAATTTCCGTGGACACGACTCCAACCAACAGGGAAACCCTAACTTCCGCCAACAAAATGTCCAGACAGGGGGTAACAACTTCCGAGGGCATGGCACCAACTTAAACAACCCTAGCCAACAGGCAGGTCCAACCAATAACTCAGGCCCTGGACAGACATCCACGGCACCACCGCAGCAACGAAGTCAGTCAACCACAAGGCAAGAACCCCGCAATGCACCGCCATCGGGAAACTCCCAATGGGTCGGGCAGAACTAGGGCGCCCGGCCCCACCGCTGGAAATTAACAGCCTAGAATTGCCCACCAAGACAGAGGACGCAGTGCTGCAACTACAAGCCACAACCTTGGTGTCTCCACCACCGACCAAGAAGAATGAGATTGACGAAGCTACAGCCAAGCAGGAGCAGGACACGTATCAACCACGCCCGTTGACACCACGGCAACAAAGCAACAGAGCCGCCGCCTTTGCTTTCCTTTGCCCGGGCCGCCTGGACAGGCGGTCACCAGTCAACACCGTGACGCAAGATGCTACCTCCCTCGGCTCAGACCAGTCAACCACGCTCATTCCTCGACCACAGCCAGGTGAACAGGAACCCAAGGAAGTAGCGAGTATGGACGCCTTCCCGGAACAGCAGGACGCTGGACCTTCCTGGAAGGATAAAAGGTCAGTATTGCCAACCACTGCCCCACTAATAGCCTCTGTATTTTTGGACAAGGTATTCCCGCCAACTCATACCCGAGATGTCAGCACGAAGCCATCTCCCCCGAGGTCACCTCCACTCGGCCTGCCAGGCCCCGAGCCGCCTCCCAGGATTCAGTCCAGCCAGACTGACCTACTCAGACAATCTCTGCAACAGACCACCGATCCCGAAGATGACGATACCGAAGATGACGATCCCGGAAATGACGATACCGATGATGACGATACCGATGATGACGATACCGAAGATAACGATTCCGAAGATGACGATACCGATGATGACGATACCGAAGATGACGATTCCGAAGATGACGATACCGATGATGCTGATACCGACGATGACGACAGCAACGACGAGGATGACGATCCCGAGGATCCAGGACATCCAGCCCCACCAAGGCTCGCAGCTCCTACTGTCACAGGACCAGTAGCGCCCGCTGCCCCAGAGCCAGCAGCACCCGCTGCCCAACAGCCAACCACGCCTACTGTCACAGGACCAGTAGCGCCCGTTGCCCAGAAGCCAGTCACGCCTACTATCACAGGATCAGTAGTGCCCGCTGCCCAACAGCCAACCACGCCTACTGTCACAGGACCAGTAGCGCCCGTTGCCCAGAAGCCAGTCACGCCTACTATCACAGGATCAGTAGTGCCCGCTGCCCAACAGCCAACCACGCCTACTGTCACAGGACCAGTAGCGCCCGTTGCCCAGAAGCCAGTCACGCCTACTATCACAGGATCAGTAGTGCCCGCTGCCCCAAAGCCAGATGCCAACGCACAAGTCTACATCCGTGGACCTGGTACCTACTTCCGTGGACATGGCGACTATCTACGTGGACATAGCACCACAGCCGCCGCTAAACCAAAATTTCCAGCCCGCCGACTGCCTCCAGTCGTGCCTGGCCCATCCACCTCAGCCAAGAGGAAACAAACAAACAAGAATGAGAAGTCCCCGGCGCTGTCAGCCGCACCGCCGCCGCCAGCAGACCCTGGGCCTTCTACGTCAAGACAAGAGCAGCCGCTCGACACGACGCCCATACTGTTCCCGATGCCGTTCTGGGCGAAGGCCGTGACCACGCCTGGCCACGACCGACAGCAGCCATCCGCCAGCCAGATGCCTGTCCCAGTCCGGACACGAGTATTCGTCAACTCGAACGCCAGCCCGAGCTCAGCCGGCTCCGGCGCACCGCTCCAGAATCCCGCTACCTTAGCACGTAGCACAGCAGGACCTAGCAGCCCCCACGAGGCGCTCCAGTATCCCACTGCCTTAGCCCGCAGTACAGCAGGACGTTGCAGCCTCAATAAATCGCTCCAGTCTCCCGTTGCCTTAGCAAGCAACACAGCAGGACGTTGCAGCCTCACAGGTTCGCTCCAGAATCCCGTTGCCTTAGCGAGCAACACAGCAGGACTTAGCAGCCCCCCAATTCGCAACAGGATCAGGCAGCCCCGGGCGTCGCGGAGACGACGCCCAGAAGAGCGAAACTTGCGATAACATACCAATGTAAATAATTATCGCCACAGGGCGAAAAAACTTTGTTCAAACTAGAATACATTTATGATTTGTCACATAAAATACTTTAATTTTAAATATCCTGTTTTATCTAAAATATCTTAGTGGACCTATTATTAGTTACTTAGTTAAATATCTTACCACACTTAATCTTAGTCTATATATGTTAAAATATCTTAGTTGTTGAAATATCTTAACACTTACTCTTAGTTTATCGTTTTGAAAATATTGTATCCACTCACTCTTACATTATATAATTGAAATTATTGAACTGAAACATAACCTGTATGCCTTTATTAATGTTCAATAAAGTCACAAAAAAGGGGGGTGGTGTCATCGGCGTCGGCATCGAGAACAAATTATGACTCATGTTTTAGTCTTCTGCCGAAACAGAAGTCGTTTGAGCGCAAGAAAATAGTCTTCTGCCGAAGCAGAAGTCATTTGAGCACAAGAAAGTCTATATAAGAGGACACTTTTTCTCAGCGAGCAAGTAGTGATCGATCCTTCAAGTAGTAATGTTCCAGCCTTCAGCAACTAATAGTCTTCTGCCGAAACTGAAGTCATTTGAGCACCGACGCCAACGCCGACGCTGATGAGGTTATCCCTTCCTCTTGTGTTGTTAAGCCAGACGTAGTGTTTTATTTGAGTTTTATTGTGTTGAGTGTCAAGTGGCAATGCATACCCGGAGTGGCAAGGCAGTAGGCACTGGGGTCGAGAGCGACGTCTCCACGTCGGCCCCCCCTCACTGCACGACGCCCCTCACAGCATCTGACCACGAAGTGCTCCGCCAACACGACGCCCTGACAAGGGGTACGGGGGTCACGCCCGACGTCTCCACGACGGTGGCCCCACACTGCACAGCAAGCAACACAGCAACCCGGCTCGGCGAGGTAAGCATGTCCTCTGATTTCTCCACAGGCACAAGTGCTACGCATGGCGTCGCGACGACGGCGCCCCAATACTGTGCGTCGCCGGGCTCAGCACCCAGGCATAGCGAGGCAGGACTCGCCACCAACGTAGGACACGACACTGGGGTCACGCATGACGTCATCACGGCGATGCCCCCTCGCTGCATGGCACGCAGCGCAGCCACCTGGCATGAAGCCCAGGCAACAAATATGGAATGGAGTAGCAACGATTCTCAGGCGATGCCCCATTACTGCATGGAGCGCAACGCAGCATCGTGGCACGGAAACTCGGCGATGGAACAGAGATTGGATGGTGATGAGGATATGGTGATGCCCCCTCGCTGTATGGTGGACCCAACAGCATCCCGGGCCAACGACGATTCCTCGACGCTGGGAGATCGCCGCTTCGCTGGATTCGCTTCCACACATGGGGAAGCCTCCCACTCTGGCTCAGGGCTGCCCAGCGGTCAGTACACCATTGCTGCCACACCCGACTGGCCCCAACTCTTCAGCGACGCCTCGCTGACACCTCGCCGCCAGCTGGCCACCCCTCACTGCATGGTACCACCAACAGCAACCAGCCCAAGCCCAAGCACGCCGCCCAACGCACAGTACTTCGTCACGCCTACCTCGTTGGCCGGCACCTACCACGTCACCCCGCCGTACCAGACGGCAAGACCTAGTGCTACGCCCCAAAGACAAATAGTGCTCCAAAACCAAACGACTGGAACGATCCCAGTCCCCTCTGCCGCCATAACGGACCAACCTCAACCGAGCTTGGGACTACCCACTTATGAACAATTAGCGCAACTCCTGGCTCTGACCACTTCAAACCTAGCCTCCATTACCCGGCAGCAAGAAAATTGCCTGCCACCCATTACTGCACGTAACGAATCACAGCCGTACGCCACGGAAAAGGCTAACTTACGTGGACAATACGTTAGCAGAGGTCTTAACTGAAAAATTCTTGAAGTCTCTGCAGGTGGTACCGCACTTTTTGTGTGGCAGTTTGAGCGTGGAATGATTGTGCGTAGTGTGGTATCATCTGCATATAACAAAATGGTGGAGTTAGGGTACGGGGGGAGATCGGAGGTGTATAAATTATACAGGATGGGTGACAGGATTGCCCCCTGTGGGACACCCGCCGATAATAATTTTTTAGTTGAATAGGTGTCATTAACACGTACAATAATATAGGTACCTAGCTAATAAACGACAAGTAAAGTTACTAAATATAGGGGGAATTTTCAATATGTGTTCTAATTTGTAGATAAGGCCATTACGCCATACCGTGTCATACGCCTTTTCAATATCTAGGAGCAACATCACAGTGCACTGTTTTTTATTGTACACATAATAGATACCTTGAACGACTTTGCAAAGGGCGTATGTTGTTCTCGAGAGGGTATTCAAGAGACATATAGGCCGGTAGCTTGAGGCTAAATGTGGCGGTTTGTTGGGAAACCTCGAACTTGGTGACAGATTGAGGAGCGGTATATACAGATTCGGAAATTGAAGTTCGTGATATGTAAACGTCTATCTGCGCAGGTAAATCACGCCTTGTTCGTAGACCAACGTAGGACATTAGCTTGAGGCTAAATGTGGCGGTTTGTTGGGAAACCTTGAAATTGGTGACAGATTGAGGAGCGGTATATACAGATTCGGAAATTGAAGTTCGTGATATGTAAACGTGTATCTGCGCAGGTAAATCACGCCTTGTCCGTAGACCAACATAGGGCATTAGTATCCGTTTATACCAACATCGCTTGACCGCGTCGACCCCACGCAATCTGCTTTCAATAGTCCAATTACATCGAAGTTTATTCCGAATCTGTATAAGATATATACAGATTCGGCAAATACAGTTCGTGATATAGGGAATAAACTTCTTATTGAAAGCAGAACGAGTGGGGTCGTTGACCCGCTCAAGCGGTGGTGGTATGAACGAATACCAATACATTGATCTACGACAAGGCGTAGATGCGCAGATACACGTTTACATATCACGAACTGCAACTGCCGAATCTGTATATGTACAAAAATAAATCAGGTAGCACCTTATAACTCCCCACAATGCCCACTGCCCAACGTCCTTTCTTGGTTAGTGACAATGCCGTTAAAGTTACTTTTTGGTACACATTATCGTTTATTATTTGTCTTCTTGTTTGTATGTTCATATACTTTGTTTATATTATAAAGTATTGACACCAAATAAAAAAATTAATATTTTAATGACTTGTAAACAAGTATAGTGGTTAAGAATTTCAACGTACTAGAGTACTATGATAAATTCATAAACCAAATCCAGTCCTAGTCAAACCAGATCAAGTGTTTCAGTTTTCCATATCAGGTTCATATAAAAACGTAAACAACTTAAGTTTATTCACAGCATATCCAAAATAGTGGTAACATTTTGATAATTTACATGTAAAAATATATAATGCAAATATTTTTTAAATTAAAATATTTCATCACTTTACTGTTACTTAAACTTTTTAACAATTTTAATTGCATATCTATCAATATGTACAATATGTAAACATAAAAGATGATGAAAAGGAAGGTCGCAAAGACCATGGCAGGTTAAGTGTCCGAGCCTTTGCTACATTTTTGCGTGTGGTTCCTTCCAGTGCGCAATGATGGATCTTTGCATAAGACACTACCTCAAAAAGTTTTTACCTCAGAAACTTAATAATACCTGACAATTTTTTTTCCTTAATCAAGTGAACCAATTTGCGTTTCACATATATTGTAATTCTACTCAAAATAATTGTACGATTACAGTTTCCATTGTGGTACCACTACTTTCCGCTAGATGTCACCCTCATTATTTAAAGCTATCGAAAATATTACCTAGGTAACTACCCCTTCATATTTTCCCTTTCATTATGCTTAAAGTCCCAATTGGAATATTTTCCCTCATATAATTACGATCAAACTTCCTTAAGGTAAGTCCGTTTAATCGTACAAATATATTTCAGGCCTTGTTCTCCGTAATTACAGTTTACATTGTAGATAGAGTTGTAGATGTTTAACGCATTTTATTGCAATTTTGTTTCATTTGTTTATAGTTTACTAAAAAAAATTCATATACTAGGTACTTAAGTTGCACCAATACAACCGTATCTAGTAAATAAATTATGAAAAACTAACTACTATATTTAGTTTTACATAATACGTTAATAAGACTATACCATTTGCTGAATATCGTCTCTTGCCGTACCTAATTGTTCTGGTGTAAAAAAACATCAGAAAAAAATTTAAATCTTTTAGCAGATCCAGCCCTGCCTCTTATATGTTCTATATCCACATCCTCACAAAAGGCCTATGATGTGGCAGCATGTCGTATGATGTGTACTGTAAATATATATGTTTATGCCACTTTGTGCTAATACTAGTTTTAAACAACGACTAATAGTTTGCGAGGTAATTTGTTTCCAAGGCTTTCTTAAAGTAATAAACAATTTCTTAACTTTTCCTCTAATATTCTCAGTACACTGTATACAGTTCTTGCTGCACATAATTCAGGTTTGTCCGTGGAAAAAAAGGCAATATCAAATTTGGTTGCTTCTGGCCAGATCTATCGGAAATTCTAGCAGATCCAGCCCTGCCTCTTATATGTTCTATATCCACATCCTCACAAAAGGCCTATGATGTGGCAGCATGTCGTATGATGTGTACTGTAAATATATATGTCTATGCCACTTTGTGCTAATACTAGTTTTAAACAACGACTAATAGTTTGCGAGGAAATTTGTTTCCAAGGCTTTCTTAAAGTAATAAACAATTTCTTAACTTTTCCTCTAATATTCTCAGTACACTGTATACAGTTCTTGCTGCACATAATTCAGGTTTGTCCGTGGAAAAAAAGGCAATATCAAATTTGGTTGCTTCTGGCCAGATCTATCGGAAATTCTAACGTCAGGCCTCTGCTCAAAAATTTTAATATTTTGGCCTTTAATTAACGCAAAGGTCGGTACTCTATGAACGGTTACTAAAGCAAGTACCTTCTGCAAGCAAGTTTCTCTGTTAAATTTTTTAATTTTAGTGTCTCGAAAGAACATTGTTTTCCTAAAAATTCTAAAGCGACGTTATCTCAATCGTAAAGCACTTGGCCTTGGTGGCCGTAATCTACAAACGCCTTTAAAAAGTCGTTTAATCCCAGGGTTATTTACTACATCCTCTACAAAAAATTTGAGAAACTGCTGAATTTAATATATTTAAAAAGAACTGTAAGATACTCCTCTACACTTTTACTCCTTTACACTTTTGAAAAATTTCAATATAGCATTAATATATTTATGGCGCGGCACGCCATAAATATCGTAATAAAATTCATGACAAACTGCTGTTCATTATTATACAGCGCCATTGTGATTTATCAACGTTGATTTCGCTAAAGACAAAATTAAAATATTTGTTGTACCTTGTACATTTTGCTCTTCTTTTTATTATGAAAGCTTTCTGTTTATTTTCCCTCTATTATCGAAAGCGCTTCTTGTACATGGGATAATGTGTTCAAAATTGACCTCTCACATCTATAAAAATGTTGTAGCCAAGTGAATAATGAATTTTTCGTTATTATTATTAGACGGTTAGAAATATATGGGTCTGCTAATAAGTAATGATGTAAATAGTGGATATCAAGGTTGGATTGGCCAATACAGTACAACTAAAATATCAATCGTTCCGTCACTCATAATTTTTCTGATAACCGTAACAATGATTGAGAAGAGTGGAAATGTATTAGAAAAAGAGAAATTACTTTCCCATACGATTAGTGAATGCATCAACCACTAAGGCAATCGGGTGTTTATACCACAAATAATAAATCTTTACATTTAGTATTAATTCTTGATAGTGCAGTAAAAAAAGCATTTTAATTTGCACAGTCTGGATACAGCAAGATTATGATTTTATCCTGTTTGTGGTATCACCGGGAGTATATTCCTAAGTTTTGGACCTCGAAAACCTTGTGCTACTTTTTACTTCCCTCGCATACCGAAGGGAAGTATTGTATTCGAGAAAAAATCACCCTCCGAGATTTTTTCGGATTCTGACGTTTCAGAACACGTAGATTCCGAAAATATAGGTTTTTCAATTCCGTCAGTCTGTCTGTCTGTCTGTCTGTCTGTCTGTCGGTCTGTCTGTCTGTCTGTCTGTCTGTCTGTCTGTCTGTCTGTCTGTCTGTCTGTCTGTCTGTCTGTCTGTCTGTCTGTCTGTCTGTCTGTCTGTCTGTCTGTCTGTCTGTCTGTTGGTGTATTTACTAAAAAACTACTTGACGGAGAGCAGTCAAATTTGGTAGGTAGTTAACCCTACTGTCAGCGAAGAACTGGTAGAATTTTTCCTGAAAAATATACAGGGTGGACCGTCTAAACGGAATAAATAGTGAAAAAAATTTTTTTTTGCTCAAATTTAAAATTTCCACGTTTCATGACGCGCTAAACCTGTTTCAGGAAAAAAAAATTTTTTTAAATTTTTTTCACATTTTTGAAAAAATTTTGACCAAGATGAAAAAAATTTTTTTTTGCTCAAATTTAAAATTTCCACGTTTCATGACGCGCTAAACCTATTTCAGGAAAAAAAAAATTGAAAATTTTTTTCATACATTTTTGAAAAAATTTTTACCAAGTTGAAAAAAATTTTTTTTTGCTCAAATTTAAAATTTCCACGTTTCATGACGCGCTAAACCTATTTCAGAAAAAAAAAATTTGAAAATTTTTTTCAAACATTTTTGAAAAAATTTTTACCAATAATAAAAAAATTTGTTTTTGCTCAAATTTAAAATTTCTACGTTTCATGACACGCTTAACCTATTTCAGGAAAAAAAAATTGAAAATTTTTTTCACCAATATTTTTGAAAAAATTTTTACTACTAAAATGATTTTTTTTTCTTTCTTCAAATTTAAAATTTTCACGTTTCATGACATTCTAAGCCTGATTAAAAAAAAAAGTTTTTTGAAATTTTATCACTAAGATAGAATTTTTCTTTCTTTGTTCAGATTTTAACTATCCACGTTTCCATGGCATTCTAAAACTATTCAAACAAATTTAAAAATGTTTTTGAAGAATTTTTTTAAAAATTTGAAAACATTTTTAATCCATTTATGTATCACTACTATAGAACAGACGAAAAAATTTTTTTTGCTCAAATTTAAAATTTCCATGTTTCATGATATTCCAAACCAATTTCGGAAAAAAAAATTTGCAACATTTTGTTACCAGTTTGGAAAAAAATTTAACACAGAATGCTCAAATTTAAATGACATTCTAAACCTAGGTATTTCAGAAAAAAAAATTTGAAATTTTTTTTCACCAACATTTTTCAAAAAGTTTTTACCACTAAAATAGATCGAATTTTTTTTTATTTGCTCAAATTTAAAATTTTCACGTTTCATAGCATTTTAAACCTATTTTAAAAATACATCATTTTTAATTTTTAAACTTTTTTTAGCACTACTATAGAACAGAAGGAAACTTTCCTTTGTGCTCTAATTTAAAATTTCTACCTTTGACATTTTAAACCTATTTCAGAAGCAAAAAATTTGAAAATTATTTTACCATCTTTTGAAAAATTTAAAAAAAATGAAATTTTTTAACCACCACTATACTTCCACTCCATTACGTGAATGTTGGATTGAAAATGTGACACATGGCAATAACATCTGGCATATGCACCTACTATACTTTTATTGAAAAATGTACAGGGTGGTCATCCCAAGAAATAATTCAGTCATGGTGGACATTTGTAAAGGTATTTGCGCAAGCCTGCCATATGTGGCACCTGCTATTTAGTATTGAACTTTTGCTGTTGGATGAGCAATCTGTATATTTTTTTGACCAAAACTTATCAAGTTTTCTTTGTAATAATAGCAATAACTCTACTCCGATTATTATTCTCAATGTCATTTTGTAATTATTATTTTTTTAGAGAGACTGCCATGAACGAGGGAAGTTCTGTGTAAATACCTTTACCGATTTTTTTATAAACAATTAAATTTTTTTTACTGCGTTTTTTCAGCTTAAAATGTGAATAACTCCGGTTCTATAAGTTGGATCGGGACAAACTAAAAACCAGCCTCTCGGTAATAAAATTTCCAATAAACTACCGTTGGTATCAATTCTCTTAAGTACGTACATAACCTACAAAACTGAAAAAAACAGAAAAAAACCATATTTTTTTCATTTTAGTGCCCAAGACCGGCAACTAGACCAATTTGCATCAAACTTTTAGACAATATACTTTTTGAAGTAATAGAAAGACCCTGAAAAGTTGGTGTCAAGATTGAACCCATTGGCCAAAATTGCATTTGTTGTCTAAAATTTGAAATGTCCGCCATTTTATGCCATTAAGTCCGAAATAAAATCTTTCTCTTTCAAAATATAGATCACGATGTCAGCTTTCGAGTGCAATTAAAAGTAATTTTTTTTAATGTAATTTTGGTTACTTTTTTTACATTTGTTAATAACTTAAATAACAACAATTGAATTTTTTCGGCCATTTCTCATTTTCTCATTATAATAGGCATTAAACCATTAATTGTATCCTCCCAACCAAACAATCGTGGATGTATTTCTTCATCTCCCTACCATTTTTGTATTTGAAGATACACTCTCAATAAATGTTCATTTGTATATTCTTCGGTCGGAGGAAGGTTTTTCAAATTACAACCGATTTTCAATGTAAGTTTTTGGAAACAATGAAATCTTAAATCGCTTAAATCCATAGGTTTTATTAGATTCCACCCATACAAAACTTTCATGATATTTTAAACACGTAATAATCTCACTTTCAGTCGAAGACATTTTTAATTTATATATCAGCGCTACCGAAAATAATTTCTCCCCGCCTATAATTTTTAGGAACCCTTCACTAGTACTTATGACTGTTTATTATTTTTGTTAATGTAAATATTCAGGTTAACTTATCCCAACCAATAACAGTTTAAAATGCTATGTATTTCCTTATATGGGCATAGGATCACGCTTAGGGCGAACGAAACGAAATCAGCTAGCCTGGGGACAGAAAGAATGATTTCTATGATTACCTGTGAAAGAGTTAAGATTTGATTATTGCGGGTAGCGGATCGTTAGTTCCTTTGTTTTACTAAATTTATTCGGTGATATTAAAACTGTATTATTTATTTTTCGTGTGGACAATTAGACTTTGTTATTAAATTTTGTATTACATGTCCAAACGGTCTAACCCTAAACGTGCCCCCTTGGTATCAGACATATATTAAATTAATTTACAGCTTCTCAAATTTAAAAATGTAAACAGACAATACTGCACGGCAACCGATCTAAGCTGTAAGGAATGGAACTGGTGGGGAATAAGAAAGAGAAAGAAAATGTAAACATTTTTCCTCATTTATAAGCAACTATTTGCTCCGCAGGTAAAATAGGTTTATACATTAGCAGCAAACGTTGGTTGTAATAAATTTAAAAATATAAAATATTCATTATTATTATTAACAAAAAAACTAAGTTGATGACCGCATTGCGAGGGAAAAAATAACGTATTTAATACAAAAGTCCTCCGAATTTTAAGAAACAAGGAAGTTATTGCATTTTGCAACTGAGCTTTATGAAAAAATCAAAAAAATCACATTTTAGCTCAATTAACAATACTTACATTATAATGCTTGTAAATAAGTTGTAGCATTTGAAAAAGCTACATTAATAATCTCAGTTTGAATGCTGTAAATTAACCCATTAGTTAATTTGTTTGAGGGGAGAGGTAGGCAACCACTCGTACTTCAAAGGGGCATAGCGGGTCGCATATCTGAAATTCTCAACAAGGAAAGAAAGCGTGTTTTCTCTTATGTATTATTTTTGAGTCAGAGGTGTTACTCACATGTTCTTGTTGTTGGGATATTACACAATGGTGTAATTCAGTCTTTAAATTACAAGCCCTTTTGTTGGCGCATTTTTTTTGGCTAGAGAAAGTGTTCTCTAGATGTTCAAGTTGGCAACGCGGAGAACTGTCAAGCGGATTTCCGTCGAGGATTCGTCTTTGAGACAGCCACGAGTGAACAGCGGCGGTTCCGATTTTGTGTGGAATTTTTGGGTTTCACATCGTTTACACTGAAAAGGGATTTGATTGATGTACCCAATGATCCTCACCGCCTTGCTGTGAAGATTTTGTGAATTTCCAAGAAGGAGTTCTGTCGGTTGCCATAAATCTGATCGCCACGTGTCTCGTCAGGTTATACCATACTCTCTATATGAGGTGAGCTTTTATTTTACTTAGTTTGGTGTTTTATTTAGTTCTTATTTATTGTAATTATTACAGAGTGTTTTGGAGGGGTATATGTGTTTGGTATAAGCACATGTTTTGGAGAGGCTTATATTTGAGATAAGCACATGTTTTGGAGGGGTATATGTATTTGGAGAGGCATGTATTTTTGGAGAGGCTTACAATTGGGATGAGCACATGTTTGGTGCTGTAATTTTGGTTATGTAACTGGGCCCAGTATTGTTAGAGGAGTGATAGGAGGAAGTCTATTACTCAGACATTTGGTTTTATGTTGGTCCTGCTGACATCTAGAGAAGTTTTGGGTTGGAGAGTTGCTCGCAGCAGTCTCCAAGAGATTTGGGCAGAGTTTTGGGAGTGACATGGAGTCGCAGTTGCAGCCAACGCGCAACGTCGAGAACATCTAGAAAAGTGGTGACGAGTCCCGTTGCAGTCGTCACAGAAAATGCCAAGGCCTTAACCAGGTTTTTTTGTTCATTTTAGTCAAATATTTTAAAGAAAACATTATAGTTTAATTCAGTGGTTTTTGTTCGTATGTTGAAGTAAATTGTACCACAATCTTGCAACTATAAATCAAGCTCTAAGTTTATGTGTAGAATGATGATACATTTAAGAGTTTTACTGTAAAACACCCATGGTACCGTGAGATGTTAATTCACCTACTATTATGTCACACATATAATATTCAATTCATGGTAAATCTTTAATTCGTCGTTGTAAGTCATAACTCATAGTTGCACATTGGTAAACTGGTAGTTGCAAGAGAATCTCAGTCAGAGATCTAAGTTTGAATTCAAATCAAGTTTTTCGATACACTGTATAGAATTTCTTTAATACGTATGAACCACGATTAGGTAAGGTTTGAAGTTTTTTATTTTTACTCTTTTTACTGTTGTACATCTCATGTGTGTTGTAATAAATGTCTAATGTCTACATGTTCTTATTATTTGCACTGGTACACCTGATATTTGTTTAAATTTTGAAACTTTATAAAGTAAAGTAAGAGTTTTGATATCATAGAGATATTTTGAGAATTCCATCGCATGGTTGCTAGTAACTTAATTTTGTTCCGTGCTGGCAAAATTATTTAAATCACATTACGTAACATACAGCCGGTGGCGCCCTTTTGAGTGTCCACACAATCCTAACCCATGGCCCTATGCTCTCCAACAAAAATCGGCTGCCGTTCGCAACGGAATAACATGTTTTAATATTTAGGTATCAAAATATGTTACAAAGTTTCTATAAAACTTAATTTTTTTTTTGAATTTTTCATATGAAATGAATAGGTTTCAAAATGATAGAGTCCACATTTTAACTCAAAATATGCATTCGTTAATTAACAATTGAACAAAATGCAAAAAGTTAGATATCTCGAGTTCGCGTTAACAAAAACGAACTTTCTTTTTTTTAAATTAAAGGACCCAAAATCCTCCACCAACTCTGATAAAAAACTTTAATTTGTTTTTCAAAATGGCCGAAAAACTGTAATTGTTGTTATTTGAGTTAAAAACAAATGTAAAAAAAGTACTTAACCAAAATTACATTAAAGAAAAAATCTTTTTAATTACATTTGAAAGCTGGCGTCGAGATCTATATTTTGAAATGAAAATTTTTCATTTTGGACTTAATGGCATAAAATGGCGGGCATTTAAAATTTTAGATAACAAATGCAATTTTGGCCAACGAGTTCAATATTTTGACACCAACTTTTCAGAGCCTTTTTATTACATCAAAAAGTATATTTTCTGAAAGTTTGATGGAAATTGGTCTAGTTGCCGGTCTTGGGGCCTAAAATGAAAAAAATACTGTTTTTTTCTTGTTTTTTTCAGTTTTGTAGGTTATGTACGTACTTCAGAGAATTGAAACTACCGACGATTTACTGACAATATTATTACAAAGAGACTGGTTTTTCGTTTGCCCGGTTCCGACTTATAGAACCGGAATTATTAGCATTTTAAGCTCGAAAAACGCAGTAAAAAATTTTTAATTGTTTATAAAAAAGGTAGCACAAGGTTTTCGAGGTCCAAAACTTAGGAATATACTCCCGGTGATATCCCAAACAGGATAAAATCATAATCTTGCTGTATACAGACTATACCAATCTCTTCATTTTTTGGCCTTTTTTTAGTGCACTATGAGGCGAATAACTATCTGGGGTTCTCCAAAATTATTACTGATAACATTGAAAATCTGTAGGTAATGCCCACTCTGTTTCAGTATTTCTATACCTTGAATAATCGCATCAGATTAAGTTATTTAACAATGGAACTTTATGGGCGGTATTATATTAATATGTACAACACTGCAGTTGTAGTATCAATACACAATAAAATTTCACATTTATTTACATTAGAAACATAAGTTTTTAGAGCTAGAAAAATAGCCAAAAGTTGTAAATAATTAATGTGATTTGATTTTTCCCTCATACTTCAGAAACCATTGCAAGTTTAGTTGCTGCAAACTGCACCCCATCCTGTTACAGATGATAAGAGCCAGTAAAATTTCTAAATTAAAATTTTGAAGTTCTATTTTATTTATATCATTTGATAATTACTTCCACATCCACGTAGTGGATTGAAAGTATAGTAATCGTAAAAAAAATTTCTAATTTTTGTATCTTGAAATAGGTTTAAAATGCCATGAAACGTCGAGATTTTAAATTTGAGCCAAAAAAAAATTTCTGTCTGTCCCTCGGTCTGTTGGTCTGTCTGTATGTCGGTTTGTAACTTTTTTTTTGTCCGCGCGTTTTCTCCGGAACGGTTTAAGACATTGACTTGACATTTTGTACCGGTATATATTGTAACGAGATTTGTAACTCAATTGTTTTTTGAACATATCCGGTGTAGGGTTGGTGGGTAAATACGGGTATATAGGGAGAAATAAGTAAAACAAACTGGAAAGAGTACAGAAACTTGAACTTAGATGTATACCGGGTGAGTCACGAATTGCGCTCGCCCCGATATTTCCTAAAATATTTGGAATAGAAAATTGAAATTTGGAGGCCTTATTACACGACTAAAATGCCATCTTTTCAATAAAAAATCAAGTTTGGTGCACATCCGGTTTGACCGGAAATGCCCACAACTTTCGATTTTTAAATGGAACACCCTATATATTTTTACATTTTTGGAATCTAGAGGAAATTTTGAATACAATACATCCATTTTGGTCACTTTTTGATAAACATTAAAAATTTTATTAAAAAATCTATTTCTGAATCCAGAGTGCTGTGATGCCCAAAATATATTTTAGTTTGTGTGCTACGTTACTATAAAAATAAAAAGAGCAATATGATTGCATTACTTAATTCTCTAGAGGCGTTTAAAATTTTTAAATGTGATTTTTACCCACTAACTCGTTTTTTTTTAAATGAGAATTTAATCGTTCACCAACATTTTTAAATACCTCATTTTCATACGAATCTAATGATACCAAAATTTTGATAATCCGCTCAGAAATATTTGAGATTTCAGCCAAAATACAATGCAACCAAGCTTTTAGAAACATGCGGCTAATAGATAATAGATTAGTGGGCTTTGGAAACTAAAATGGCACATTTCTGTGTAAATCTGGTAACCTAATAACATTGGAAAAATCATAGTAGCCATTGAATGTAATAAAACAATATCAGCTGTCAGACAGATACAAAATAAAGCGTTGCGGAAATCTCTTTGAGTAAAAATTAAAGAAAATGAATAATTTTAGTAGAAATGAAAAGGTCGATATGTTACTGACATATGGAGAGCGTCTCAAAAATTCAACTGCAGCTGCAGAACTGTATCAGCAACGATATCCCAACAGACGTCATCAAAGCAGACACTTGTTTGCCATACCAGAGTGGAACAAGAATTAAGAAACGAACCCAATCAACAAGATGACCATCAAACATTTATTGTAAGTGAGGACAAAGAAATTGATGTATTAGAATTTTAAAGAAACATAAGTTTCGGTCTTATAAATACCAAATACACCAACATCTTTATGGAGATGATAACGACAGGAGGCTAGTATATTGCAACTGGTTCTTAAATGCAGTACAACAAAACCCAGGTTTTCCTTTTCATATTTTATATTCAGATGAAAGTAGATTTACGAACCAAGGTATGTTTAACAGAAATAATACTAGGTACTGGGCTTAAGAAAATCCGAGGTTGGTATGGTGGGGAAATATTCAGGAAAGATTTGGCTTTAACTGTTGGCTTGGAGTACTTGGAGATCGAATAATTGGACCCATATTTTTTGATGGAACACTTACTGGCGAACGATATTTATTCTTTTTACAAAACCAGACAGCAGAATTTCTTGACTTACTTCCTCTTGCCTATTTACAAAATCTGTTTTTCCAACAAGATGGTGCTCCCCCACATAATTCCAGAAGAGTGATGGAATATTTAAACAACTTGCATGGTGAACGCCTTATCGCAAATCAAGGTCATATCAGGTGGCCTCCTAGGTCACCTGACTTAACACCCCTCGACTATTATGTATGGGGCACTCTCAAAAATAAAGTTTATAAAACTTCTTCAAATACCCGTGAAGAGCTGCAAAATAAAGTTGTACGGGCTCTTAATGAAATAACGCCGGCTGAATTGCGTAGAGCCATTCAAGCAACTGTACGCAGAGCCGAATTGTGTATAGAAAAAAATGGTGGACATTTTGAACAATATCTATAAATGTCAATTTATGGTTTAATTATATTAATTATTTTAAAGATACCTACTGTTACCTAGTTTAAGTTTAATTGTTCAAACGGAATTGATTTTTATTTATTTATAGGCCCGATATTTATGTTCATTTAAATAAAACTCTGAAAACCGAACTGATGTCGCATTCTATTGCAAATGTCCTTGTGGATGTAATTGTGTTTACCTCCACATACCTATGCTAAACTTAATTGTAACGCTCTTTGCGCTCACAATTATTAAATGTTTGATAGCTCAAGATTGCCTATAACTACACGAGTCTGTCTGACAGCTGATATTGTTTTATTACATTCAATGGCTACTACGATTTTTCCAATGTTATTAGGTTCAGAAATGTGTAATTTTAGTTTGCAAAGCCCACTAATCTATTATCTATTAGCTGCATGTTTCTAAAAGCTTGGTTGCATTGTATTTTGGCTGAAATCTCAAATATTTCTGAGCGGATTTTCAAAATTTTGGTATCATTAGATTCGTATGAAAATGAGGTATTTAAAAATGTTGGTGAACGATTAAATTCCCATTTAAAAAAACCGAGTTAGTGGGTAAAAATCACATTTAAAAATTTTAAACGCCTCTAGAGAATTAAGTAATGCAATCATATTACTCTTTTTATTTTTATAGTAACGTAGCACACAAACTAAAATATATTTTGGGCACCACAGCACTCGTATTCAAAATTTCCTCTAGATTCCAAAAATGTAAAAATATATAGGGTGTTCCATTTAAAAATCGAAAGTTGTGGGCATTTCCGGTCAAACCGGATGTGCACCAAACTTGATTTTTTATTGAAAAGATGGTATTTTAGTCGTGTAATAAGGCCTCCAAATTTCAATTTTCTATTCCAAATATTTTAGGAAATATCGGGGCGAGCGCAATTCGTGACTCACCCGGTATTACATAGTTAGGGAAATGGTGTGCAATATCGACGACGAAAAGTTACCGTCTACCAGTCAGTAATCGAGGAGGGCATATAAGTACGAAACTTTTTTCCCTCTGGAAATTTTTGGTATGGTGGGAAAATATGGTGGGGGAAGACATTTTTTTTTAATCAAATTGTTACCGATGCCTTTCCGCATAGGTAGTTACTGTATGTACTACACGTACCCCAATTACGCTGGCAGACAAAACTTCCGGGCGGTGGGCAGTAACCGGAAATCGAGCCGGAAGTTGAAAAAAAAAATTTGTTACCGGACCAAACCTAGCGCAAAATGTTTGTTTTGGCCTGTATAGTACTGTCCTTTAGTGGCAAACACTTCTGCCGCGCGGTTTTTGAGTAATTTGCCATCAAAGTGGCGAAAAATGGACAGAACTGCGCAGTGAGTGGTCACTGTCCGCTTGAGGCTGAGAACGGAGCGCTCAACGGCTGATTTGAAAAATCTAAATTTCTGAGAAATGATTGGAATAAAATGAAAACGATACTCTCATGTCATTGTTCCGTCCCTTAATGATTTTCAGAAACCAAAAAATGACAGTTCTATTATTGCAATATTTCGAGCAAAGCATAGTTGAAAAAAAGTAGTTTTTTTTTAATAACTTTACTAAATATGAACCGATCAAAATAAACCAAATCTCAAATTTTTTGTAATTCCCACAGTAATAACATATCCAAAGGACTTTACTTAATATTTATTAAAAAAAAAATATAGAGATGAAAACGTTAATTTTTTTTTAAACTTTTATGTGGCTTGGGGGCGCTAAAATTTAAAAAAAAAAACGTCTGCCAGCCAAGGCTAGAGTTCTTTTGTATCTTGTGAACCATACTCTGGTCTGGCAGACGTCTTTTTCAATTTGAACTATTTTTTGTCATAATTTCAAAGTTTTGTCCATTTTTCTCCACTTTGATGGCAAATTGCTCAAAAACCGCCCGGCAGAAATGTTTGCCACTAAAGTACAGTACTATACAGGCCAAAACAAACATTTTGTGCTAGGTTTGGTCCTTAACAAAAAAATTTTTTTTTTCAAAATCCGGTTACCGCGGACCGCCCGGAAGTTTTGTCTGCGTGATTGGGGTACGTGTAGTACATACACTAACTACCTATGCGGAAAGGTACCTATCGGTAACCATTTGATTAAAAAAAATGTCTTCCCCCCCTTCATATTATTCTTCCACCATACCAAAAATTTCCAGAGAGAAAAAAGTTTCGTAGTTATATGCCCTCCTCGATTACCGACTGGCAGACGGTAACTTTTCGTCGTCGATTTTGCACGCCATTTCCTAGACTAATACTAGAAGTCAAGGCCTCAAATCTTTTTATGATATTTTCCATCCCCCCACCACACCCCACTGCATTATTAAAGGGGTTGATAAAATAAAATTGAAATATTCACTTGAAATTTGGTATACACATAATATATTATAATGACATCTGGAACTAGTTTATATTTTTGGATTATTCCATTGGAGGGTTGGGGGTTAAATAGGTGTAAGTAGGAAAAAATAAGTAAAGTAAGCTGGTAGGAGTACAGAAATTTGAAATTCGGTGTATGTAAGCCAAGGCCTCAGATTTTTTATAATATTTTTCAACCCCCCACCAACCCTACTCCATTTTAACGGGGTTGATAAAATAAAACTGAGTTATTCACTTGAAATTTGGTACACGTACGTATTATAACGACATCTGGAACAAAATTATATTTTGAGATGATTCCGTTGAAGGGGCGGGGATATAATTATAGGTAAATATGGGAAAATGAGTAAAGCAAGTTGTGTAGTGTACAGAAACTTGAGGTTTGGTGAAGCCCTCAGATTTCTTTATAAATTCGAAAAACGAACTTTTTAGCGATATATCACATGCCATATTTTACTTCCCTCGCATACCGAAGGGAAGTATTGTATTCGAGAAAAAATCACCCTCCGAGATTTTTTCGGATTCTGACGTTTCAGAACACGTAGATTACGAAAATATAGGTTTTCCAATTCCGTCAGTCTGTCTGTCTGTCTGTCTGTCTGTCTGTTGGTGCATTTACTAAAAAACTACTTGACGGAGAGCAGTCAAATTTGGTAGGTAGTTGACGCTACTGTCAGCGAAGAAATGGTAGAAATTTCACTGGAAAATATACAGGGAATAAATAGTGCAAAATTTTTTTTTTGCTCAAATTAAAAATTTCCACGTTTCATGACGCGCTAAACCTATTTCAGAAAAAAAAAAATTTTTGAAAATTTTTTTCAAACATTTTTGAAAAAAATTTTACCAAGATGAAAAAAATTTTTTTTTGCTCAAATTTAAAATTTCTACGTTTCATGACACCCTTAACCTATTTCAGGAAAACAAATTTTGAAAATTTTTTTCACCAATATTTTTGAAAAAATGTTTACTACATACTAAAATGAAAAAAATTTTTTTTTCTTTCTTCAAATTTAAAATTTCCACGTTTCATGGCATTCTAAGCCTGATTCAAAAAAAAATTTTTTGAAATTTTTTTTTACCATTTTTGAAAATTTGTTTACCACTAAAATAGATGCAATTTTTTTTTATTTCTTCTAATTTCAAATTTCCACGTTTCATAACGTTCTAAATCTATTTAAAAGAAAAATTTGAAATTTTTCTTACTATTTTTAAAAAATTTTACCACCAAGATAGAATTTTTTTTCTTTCTTCAGATTTTAACTATCCACGTTTCCATGACATTCTAAAACTATTCAAACAAATTTAAAAATGTTTTTGAAGAATTTTTAAAAAAATTTAAAAACATTTTTAATCCATTTATGTATCACTACTATAGAACAGACGAAAAAATGTTTTTGCTCAAATTTAAAATTTCCACGTTTCATGATATTCCAAACCAATTTCGGAAAAAAAAATTTGCAACATTTTGTTACCAGTTTGGAAAAAAATTTAACACTAGAATGCTCAAATTTAAATGACATTCTAAACCGAGGTATTTAAAAAAAAAATGTTGAAAATTTTTTTCACCAACATTTTTCAAAAAGTTTTTACCACTAAAACAGATCGAATTTTTTTTCTAAACCTATTTTAAAAAAATACATAATTTTTAATTTTTAAACTTTTTTTAGCACTACTATAGAAGGAAACTTTCCTTTTTGCTCAAATTTGAAATTTCTACGTTTGACATTTTAAACCTATTTCAGAAGAAACAATTTTGAAAATTATTTTACCAACATCTTTGGAATATTTAAAAAAAATGAAATTTTTTAACCACCACTATACTTCCACTCCATTACGTGAATGTTGGATTGAAAATGTGACAGATGGCAATAATATCTGGCATATGCACCTATTACACTTTTATTGAAAAATGTACAGGGTGGTCATCCCTAGAAATAATTCAGTCATGGTGCACATTTGTAAAGGTATTTGCGCAAGCCTGCCATATGTGGCATCTGCTATTTAGTATTGAACTTTTGCTGTTGAATGAGCAATCTGTATATTTTTTTTACCAAAACTTATCAAGTCTTCTTTGTAATAATAGCAATAACTCTATTCCGGTTATTATTCTCAATGTCATTTCGTAATTATTAATTTTTTAGAGTGACTGCCATGCACAAATAACGAGGGAAGTTCTGTGTAAATACCTTTACCGATTTTTTCATTGAAATTAAGCAAGTAATTATAAAAACTTTTTTAAACCAATAATTTCTTTTAGCATCATACTTGCCGTGGAGAAGCATGATTAAATAAAACGATTAAAAAATTCAGCAAGTTCTTCAATTCTTTCTATAATCAAACAATAACACAATTAAAAAGAATAAAGTAAATTCAGCTAACAAAAAAAATTAATAATATAAATGAATATAGCACACAGAACATTAATATATATCTAATCCTCAAAATGATTTTTCTCTAACACTATTTCGGAAACCACAAATTCCACAACCAAGGTTCGGTTGCTATGATTACGCCTTCGGCTCGGACTACAAACTTTTCGCTCGTATGGAGTATGGACTGTTCCAGAAATTATTGTAGAATATACTATTAAGGTGGCCATTCCCTAGAAAGAGACATCCGATAGGGAAATATTTATAATTTTTGCCCATAACTTTTTTTTCTTGATACGTATATTTAAAAAATATATAAGAGTACCTAAGTAAAACTATAACAAGACTATTACTATGAATTTTGACTCAATAATTTCAGTGATTTGCAAAATAGCTCGATTTAAAACTACGAAATAGGAAGATTAACACAATTTTTAAATTCAAATCGAGCTATTTTGCAAACCACTAAAATTATTGAGTGAAAATTCATAGTAATAGTCTTGTTATGGTTCTACTTAGGTACTCTTATAGTTTTTTTAAATATACGTACTAAGAAAAAAAAGTTATAGCTAAAAATAGTAAATATTTCCCTATCAGATATCTCTTTCTAGGGAATGGCCACCTTAACACCCTATGCTTAGACATATTCCGCATTTTCGATATTTCCCATCATTACTCTTAGAGTAGGCTATGGATTTCAAATGTTTTTAAATCATTTTATAGCTTATAAAAATCGGCACAATTTTCGTAAAAATAATTTTCTTAACCGGCCGATATTAAGCGAGATATTCTCGAGGGCCCTGATAAAATGGACAGCCTGATATTAATGTTTAGTAATTAGTATCAAAATAAACAAGGATCACTGTTGCACAGTTAAAAAAACGAAGCACTGTATATTTATCTCGATATTTACTTTACCTTATTATTAACCAATAATCTTTTTCCAAGTCTTCAATCTAACATTGATATAAGTAATTAGAATTTGTCTTTATATCTTTCACTATTAAAAATAACATCAGTAAACAAAACTGTCATTTAGTGTCATTCATACCAACAAAACTGGGATTTCTCGCAGCATACCCTAATTTTAATAAAAATGAACTGAACTGGCCTATTCACGTGCGAGTACTGTACTGCATTCATCACTTTTCATTTGTCACTCACAAATGATTAGAAACCACTTGATTAATTTCCATAGCAAATTTTTGGGTAGTTTTAGTGCAAACAGAGTGGCAAACAACCATATGCATGGACATAGAGACATCATTGGAAGCACAGTAGGTACGTATCTATTTGGTTACCAGAAAGTAAAAACTTGTGTACAGCTCTTGGAAAACCTTGTATGCTTAAGGCAATTTAACACAAATTATCCACTGGTAAATAATAACAATACAGTTTTTTTTGTAGTTCTCAGAAAACATTTTTTTGTCATGGGTGCAAAATAACATATCTGGGCAATCCTGTTTTTTATACCTCCAGGGGTTTCTCATTCTTAGAATATAAATTTGAGAATAAGGCCAGATACATATTAATTTAAACAACATATGTATTTATTCTGAGGCGGGGTCAAACCCCTGATGTCACAGCCTACTGTAGTAGGTAGTTTCTATAAACATCAAACCACTTATTTAAAACTGGTTTACTTTTAACCACATTCAAGTAATGTTCACCTGATTGAGGCAGTTGTTTGAATTTAGTTGTTTAAAATTTCACACCCCTCGTATAAGTATTGGAAATAATTATAAATGATATATCTACATACTTCGACACGTTATCTATATATCAAACCTATTCAAAGTTTAAATCATGCATATCTCAAATATTTTTCCCCTTGAACATTGTTATTATAAAATTAATTAACACTTAGCAAGGAAATCATCGCTCCATTAATAACAATGTTTTTTTTTATAAAGGTCACTGAATAATAATGCATTTAATTGAACCCAGAAGAAAATATGACCTATAGGTATAATAATGATAAGAACATTTTATTGTTAAAGTCAGTAAATACCCTAAAAAGCACTAACGCCATAATTCTTTAGAGCTAGGTCAAAGTGTCTAAATGACTGAACTATTATTAGGGTCCTTATAAAGTCGATTTTAAAGCTACAATACTATGATACATAAATATAGAAAAGTTACCATATTAATTTTACTCAAAGCAATAAAGTTGTTCTAAATATTTACTTTTGATTAGATAGAAAACTTAATAAATGCACTGCACATGTTACACAAACCCCCAAATCCTAAGCCAAGGCTGTCTGAAAGGGGATTACTTTTGAAAAACGCAGACCCACAACCATCACCCACCAGTGTCACAGCTGGGGATCAGACACAGTACAGGATAGCCAGCATGCTTGTCATACAGTATGTGTTACCGTTCTAGTTATATATAGACTAATTTATTTAAAAAGATAATTAAATATAGGTAGAAATTAAAGTGTTTTAAGGTATTTAGACATATTTTCAAAGCAAGCAAACAAGACACCTTATTAAAGTTCAACGTCAGTTTTATTTCTGACTTGTTTTTGTTTTAAACAAGCTTGAATGCAACTTACCCCTTCTACGCTGATGAACCGTGGTCCCCATTTCACTAAACCCATCTATGGCAGTCGAGTCAGGCGATGACATGTGAGAATCACGTCTAGCACTACTACGTCTACTGTCTTTACGATTACTTGTGGCATTTAAAGCTAAAAACACAAGTCAATAATGTAAATCGACTAATCACAAACACATAATTTTATTTAAAAAATTACTAGCTACCCGCAACAAATAAATCAGTGTCGTAAAACTGAACTAGGTAGGTACTCTATGTTTCTTATACAAATGATTACCATGAGTACAATATTTTTATTGTTACTATAAAATTAATTTAAGACACTGTTATTATTCAAAAGTTCCATTACAGTTTTAAGTGTATTGATTTAATTCAATTTTGGAATACATATCGTCCTATATTATAAAGAAGACGAAGCGTACCTAGCATCATGTTTGGTGAATGTAATCCTAAAACTGTTATTAATTTATCTGCTCCATATACAAAAAAGGCACCTAACAAAAATCCAAATGCTACAGGCACAAAAGCGTATTCACCATTTTCACCATAAAGTTTTGAAACACTAGCTTGTTCAATTGCTGGGGCTAAAAGGGACCAAAAGGAGGCTGCCGTCATAACACCAGCAGCAAATCCTAAACTTGCATCTAATAGTTTCCTCTAGAAATAAATTAATATTTCATTATTTTTGTTTACATATTGAGGTTATGTTCTAACCTGAGATCCTCTGATAACAATAACTAATGCAGCTCCGGCTGCAGTAAGGCCCCAAGTGAATAATGTGCCTAAGAAGGCTTGCATTACTGGTCCATAGCCCTCAATCATTTTGTTAGTATTATTATTCACCAACAATGCTATAACATGCCAAAGTCAACAAAACCACGCACCAACACCGACTGCCATGTTAGCGCGAATTCTTGAATATATAATTTGAAACGTGTCAACAACAATCCTTATCAGACCATGCGCGTATAGTTTAATGATTATGGGGATATAAGAAATAAACTTTGCTAAATAAATACCGTTATTTATCTTCTGGTAAGACGACTTTCAGTCGAGTTTATACTGTTTTTAACAATTTGACAACTTTAGTGGTTAAGTAGATAATATTTGGGGTAGTTTATGTTGGTATTACCTAATACAAATAAAATTTGATATAAGTAGATAGGTATTAAATGCACCTACCAAAGTAGGTAAAATGAGATGATATGAGCGTACGATACTGCATTTCATAAAGGATCGTGTACAGGTGAATATCAAAGAATTCAGTATATTTGCTTATCTACTATGATAGTGGGTATTTATCTATTTATGTATTATTGCATTGTATTATTAAGGGTATAGGTACTGTAGATGTGTGAATAAAATTATACCTACCCACTTATCACATGGATGTGTTGTGAGCGGTATACCTACCCTCCAAAAGACGCTCGGAAAAGCAACCTAAGTGACCTCAAAGTTTCGACAGGTTGGAATCGATTTATTATTTTAATGTCAGCAAAAAAACTTATTAAACTTTTTGATTCTGATAGCAGGTACTAATTTATTATCAAAAAAGTTGCAAAATAAAGAAAAAAGTGAAAATCTTTTTCCAAACACATTCCTTAAGTTAACTGGGCTAAAATAAACACTGTTTGCAGGGCCGGATATAGGGGGATATGGGGGGTGCCACACCCCCCCCAAGTTTGAAGCCAATTCGGCAAATCGTTTACCATTCGGCACGATGGGCCACTTTAAAAGAAAGAGGAGTTAAAGTTGCTTAAAAAAATTAAGTTGTATAAGAATATATCCGTTTTATTTATAATTAATTTGTGGCAATATTCATGTATTATGTTTGTTGGGTATATGTTGCCACTCTAAAAATATGTAAAAATTTTGATGAAAAAAACCTCTGCGCCAAAAGGATCAGACAGAGAGAGGCTGGTTTTTAATCATTCTAGCACAAAATGACACACAAGTGAAAGTTTTGACAACGGAAAAAGAAATAGCTTCCGAAACGCCTTCGATTTAATTTACTTCATTATCATTTAACAATTTTCTTTCAGTTTATATATTTTTAGGTGTGACTGGTGTAAGACATTTTGTACTAAAAATATTAAGAACCATCCACTCCCTGTCTGATCCTTTTGGCGCAGAGGTTTTTTTCATCAACATTTTTACATATTTTCACAGTGGTAAAATACCCAACAAAAATAAGGAATAACCGTTTTGTATCTTTTATATTTTGCATTTTACTTTAAAATAAAGGTATTTTCTTCAATCAGATTTACATTTTTTTGTATCCCAAAAATTAAATGACCTCATATATAAATAAAACAGAGGACCAGATGAGAAGAAGTCATTCGGCATTAAGTATAACAATTTCACACCCCCCCATAAAAATTGCTGAAAACCGGCCCTAACTGTTTGTCTCTTGACATTTTCTTCCACAACGTAGCACTATTGAGCTACAAGCGATTAAAATGTCGAAAAGTGGTCAAAAGTGGCCATCTTTAAAAAGTTGTTTTTCAGCTTCTACCAAAACTTTTTAAACGTTTTTTATGGAAAATGATCATCAAGATTTATGTTTTAAGACTTTGTTTTTTTATACTGTGTGACACATTTAAAATGGAAACACCTTTATAAGTTTTTTCTTTTTTGTCCGACTTGCGAACCAAATTTTACCAAAAGATAAAACAAATTAGGATCTACTTACTTATGGCCAGGGCCGTCGAGAGAAAATCGGGGCCTGGGAGGTATAACATACAACTCCCACCAATCTTCAATATAAATTTCGATGACCGGGGGATGGCATTCATAATAATAAACTATTTATCTCTACAATAATTTCGAAGAGCGGGTGGAGTATTTTCTAGATTTTTTTAAGAGCGGGGGGTGATATTCCTCAATTCCTCAAGTACCTATCAATATTCATCTCGATCAAAATTTAAAAAAAAGGGGCTGATATTCCTTACGATTAAATATTTATCACACAAGATAAAAAAATTAAAAAGAGGAAACGTGGATATTCCTTTGCCCAACAATTTCTTATTTATCTCATTATATACCATACGACTCATTCGGTACTCATTATCATTACTAATCATTTATAAAATGCAAAAGTATACCTCTCTAGTCCTATCTAATGCAAATGCTAATCTTCAACTTCGGGCCCCCTCAAAGCCACCGGGGGCCCCTCAAAAACCGCCGGGACCGGGGGGAAAAACCCCCGACCCCTCCTCTCGACGGGCCTGCTTATAGCCAAAAAAACATTCACGTCTTACAAATGCAAAGCCACCTGTAGTACCAAAATAAATGGAAAAGAATAAAGAAATCATATTAGGCATTTTTTATCGAAAAATTGTATCAATGCAAGTTGTTCAGAATTGTCTAAAAACCAAAATTTCAGCAATATTAAAGACTATTGAAACTTTGTTTAAAACAATGTCCGACCCGAAAATATCATTTTAACTATAATTGTTTTCTTTCCTTTAGAAAATTGTGTTATGGCAATTTTGTTTGAAATTAAACGTAAGCTGCCAGGTAGTTGTCAAGTGATTTGCATTTTTTTTAACTTTGTCGAAATTTTGGACTTCAAAAACAAAATTCAATATTTTTTAATATTGCTGAAATTTTGAACTTTAGGTTTTTGGACAATTCTGAACAACTTTTATTAATAAAGTTTTTCGATAAAAAAAATGCCTAATATGATGTATTTATTTTTTCCATTTATTTTGGTACCGCAGGTGGCTTTGCATTTGTAATGTAATGTTTTTTTGGCCTAAGTAGATCCTAATTTGTTCTATCATTTGGTAAAATTTGGTTCAAAAGTCGGACAAAAAAGAAAAAAGTTATGAAGGTGTTTCCATTTTAAACGGGTCACATTGTATAGTTCACCTGTATTGGTACTCCGTGGCATATGAAACCAAAGTTTTATAAAATATTTCATTTTTGTATGACGGAATGATATATGAAGATAACAGGAAATCGATGCGCAAAGCTTTTTTAATTACTTGGATGCACTTTTCAACACTTTTTATTTCTCGATGCTTTTTTGAAAACGCGCCTTTTTTAAAGTACGGCAACTTCAAATTCAAAAAAATTAAAAATAGTTTGCGTTTTTAAAGTTTATTTCAGCTTTGGGGCCATCCATTAATTACGTAACGCAAATTTTATTGTTTTTCTACCCCTCCCTCCCCCTATGTCAGAGGTTGTCAAATTCTAGTCAACCCCTCTCTCTCCCGTTGTGACGTCTCACATTTTAAATTTTGAGGTAGAATTTTCTGATTCTTGTTTTTTTTTTTAATTCCATTCAATTAAAACAATGGTATACGTAGATGTCAATATTGTGATGTCACAAAAGTTTGACCCCTCCTCCCCTCTTGTTACACTGTGTCACACTCTATGGACCCCCTCCCCCCCCTTCGAATTGTGACGTAATTAATGGATGGTCCCTTTACCGAAACTTTTCAAACGGTTCTTAGAATACGATTGTCAAAATTTATGATTGGTAACATTTTTTTTTTAATCCTAGCAATTCATATTTGTAATTCAAACTTGTGCATGTAAAATCCACAATTACATAGTAATAAAATTACCATGTTTTGCTTAAATGTAAAAGACTGGAAGTATAACTAATAATTTACCAAATAATTTTTAAACTTAATTACTTAGACGAGAATTAACTTAGTCTCTCGTACTTTACCAACGACAGGAAATTGGTAAATCAATTATTATTGATTTTTCATTTTTTCAATTTGAAATTACCGTAGTTTAAAAAAAGGGCGTTTTCAAAAAGTAACGAGCGTTATAAAGTGTGTTGAAAAGTGCATTCAAGTAATTAAAAAAGATTTGCGGATCGATTTCCTGTCACCTTCGTATTTAATTCCGTTATGCAAAAACGAAATATTCCATACTACTTTTGTTTCAAATACCACGAGTACCATAAAAGGTGAACTATTTAAAAAATATATGGTCTTAAAAGATAAGTCCTATTGATTATTTTCCATAAAAAACGTTTAAAACGCTTTGTTATAAGCTGAAAAACAAATTTTTAGAGATGGTTACTTTAGGCCATTTTTCGGCATTTAATCGTCTGTAGTTAAAAAATGGTGCGTTTTAGAAAAAAATGCCAAGAAACAGAAAGTCTTTATTTTGGCCTATTAACCTAAATAATCTGTTTGGAAAACGATTTATTCTTTTTTTTTAATTTGGCAACTTTATTGTTAATAACAAATTACCTGCCATCGGAATCAAAAAGTTTAACAAGGTTTTTTGTTGATTTATTGATTGATTGATTTGTCAGCGTAAGGTGAGCATTGCTGCCGATTCCGGGCATCTATGGAGGTTCGTTCCAACACCCAGCTTAGTCGTGTGCCGAACACCCAACGGACAGCCAAACCGCGTGCCGGGACTAAATCTCGAATGTTTTATATAAGTACCGTCGAACCGGCTGCATACGCTGGGTTGTACATGGGACATGCTTGTTGTCAGCAGCGAGAGCCACATGATGCATGGGGTAGGAATATAGGATGGGAAGTGAAGGCGTTTGTGAGATGCTTCTTTTAAGTTTCTATGCTTCTTTTTACTTCCCTCGCATACCGAAGGGAAGTATTGTATTCGAGAAAAAATCACCCTCCGAGATTTTTTCGGATTCTGACGTTTCAGAACACGCAGATTAAGAAAATATAGGTTTTTCAATTCCGTCTGTCTGTCTGTCTGTCTGTCTGCCTGTCTGTCTGTCTGTTGGTGCATTTCCTAAAAAACTACTTGACGGAGAGCAGTCAAATTTGGTAGGTAGTTGACGCTACTATCAGCGAAGAAATGGTAGAAATTTCACTGGAAAATATACAGGGTGGACCGTCTAAACGGAATAAATAGTGAACAAAATTTTTTTTTGCTCAAATTTAAAATTTCCATGTTTCATGACGCGCTAAACCTATTTCAGAAAAAAAAATTTTGAAATTTTTTTTCCATTTTTGAAAAAATTTTTACCAAGATGAAAAAAATTTTTTTTTGCTCAAATTTAAAATTTCTACGTTTCATGACACGCTTAACCTATTTCAGGAAAAAAAAAATTGAAAATTTTTTTCACCAATATTTTTGAAAAATTTTTTACTACTAAAATGAAATATATATTTTTTTCTTTCTTCAAATTTAAAATTTCCGTTTTATAGCATTCTAAGCCTGATTAAAAAAATATTGAAATTTTTTTTACCATTTTTGAAAATTTGTTTACCACTAAAATAGATGGAATTTTTTTTTATTTCTTCAAATTTAAAATTTCCGTGTTTCATGATATTCCAAACCAATTTCGGAAAAAAAAAATTGCAACATTTTGCTACCAGTTTGGAAAAAAATTTAACACTAGAATGCTCAAATTTAAAAGTGTCACGTTTCATGACATTATAAACCTAGGTATTTCAGAAAAAAAATTATTGGAAATTTTTTTCACCAACATTTTTCAAAAAGTTTTTACCACTAAAATAGATCGATTTTTTTTTGCTCAAATTTAAAATTTTCACGTTTCATAGCATTCTAAACCTATTTTAAAAAATGCATAATTTTTAATTTTTAAACTTTTTTAGCACTACTATAGAATAGAAGGAAACTTTCCTTTTTGCTCAAATTTAAAATTTCTACGTTTGACATTTTAAACCTATTTCAGAAGAAAAAATTTTGAAAATTATTTTACCAACATCTGAAAAATTTTGAAAAAAATGAAGTTATTTAACCACCACTATACTTCCACTCCATTACGTGAATGTTGGATTGAAAATGTGACAGATGGCAATAATATCTGGCATATGCACCTATTATACTTTTATTGAAACATGTACAGGGTGGTCATCCCAAGAAATAATTCAGTCATGGTGGACATTTGCAAAGGTATTTGCGCAAGCCTGCCATATGTGGCACCTGCTATTTAGTATTGAACTTTTGCTGTTGGATGAGCAATCTGTATATTTTTTTGACCAAAACTTATCAAGTTTTCTTTGTAATAATAGCAATAACTCTATTCCGATTATTATTTTCAGTCATTTCGTAATTATTAATTTTTTAGAGTGACTGCCATGCACAAATAACGAGGGAAGTTCTGTGTAAATACCTTTAACGATTTTTTAGTTTCCATCTGTCATCATCGGATGGGAAGTGCAGGCGTTTGCAAGATGCTTCTTTTCAGTTTCCATGCTTCTTTTAAGTTTTCATCCATCATAATCTCCACTCCACTCCACTCTTCCTTCAAGTCTTCTGTTTCTGAATCCAGCAGGGTGCATCTCCTTCTACCCGCCTGCGTTCACTTCGTTTATCTGTCAAGACATACATGCATTCGATCGCCGCAAGGAGCCTCTCTTTTAACTGTTCCACAGGCAAATATCCACTCACGGTGGAAGTGCCCTATCTCGCGATAAAATAGCTTTTTATGATCGGTTGGTTATAAGAAAGAGGCCTAAGAGAACATTTTGCACACCCTGTATATTAGTTTGTTTCTACAGTAATTACTTTCTACTACCGCTTTCCAATTCCAGGTATTTTCTATTTCATTACCTATTTAATACCTTTTCATCATTACCCCTAAATTCCTTCTCTGGTGTGTAATAAACTATCCTGTGACAAGGATTAATAAACCAATACTTAAATAGAACTTAAAAATAAAACTTATCTATTGATCCTTTGCTTTGCTTATGTTACTACTTCCACTCGTTACAAAACCAGTCCGTTGCCTTTCATTGATGGTGTATTATATTACCAGATGTTTATTTTATCGCACTAATCACTTGAGGAATGGTGCTCGGTCGTCTTAGCATAGTTATAGACACTTATTTACACTTGCTTTATTTGATTATATTTAAAAAACTGTACGCGTAATTACTAATTCCATATGAACTTTGTTTTCTATTATGACGTTTCACTTCACGCAGAATTTCTTGATGTATGGGTGGCTTAAATTTTATCGAGTTTAACGCAGTTTTTACCACTTCTTTAGCGGCTTCTTTCGAGAGCATTTGACAGCACGTCTATACACGAAGCTAGTCCAACGCGATTCTTTAATAAGGTTTTTTGTTGACAGTAAAATGTCAAATCGATTCCAAAAGGTTTCAGCCTGAAACTTCGAGGTCTAGGTTGCTTTTCCGAGCGTTATTTTGAGGACATACCGCTCACTTAATAGAATTTGTCCTAGGTAGGTATGTACTTAACTACGCAATATTTGAAATATTTTCTTATATCCATATTATTACAAATATCTATGTTGTTTTAGACCGTTTTTTTAATAAACTACCTAGTAAGCAAAACCTGAGTACCTATATATGAAAATATAGGTAGGTATCTTTAGTATAAATGGAAGTTATTTTCCCTGCTATAGGTAAGTACTTAACTGCATATTTTTTTCATAGGTATAATATATATAGGGTACTTAGGTATATAAAATAATACTAGATTACATAAAGAAAATATTTTGAGTATGTAATAAACATGCTCTGCTGTGTTACCTACAAATGGGTTTTGATATATTTACTATACTTAATGTGTATTATTCAGGTATTTTGAATTAATCTAATTAATTTATCAGTGTGTCCCAGACACTAACATCTACTTAAAATATAAAAGTTATGATCCTTGACCATCAAGGGCATCCGACCTTTCTCTAATCGAGCACGTGTGGGACATGATAAGGTAAATACATGTATGAGAGAACATTGCGTCGTTTACGAATTAGTACAGATATGCAGTTTCTTTTCATCAGTTACCTAATATTGTTTCATATTATTTAATTTTTTTTACCGGTTCTATTGTAGATAGGTACCTACCTATAGTTATCTAGTTTATTTCAAATTGGATGCCCGTAGATAGAATGCATACTAATACGCCACTGGCTTATTTACATCAAATACCTAGGTATTTTGCTCTAAAATAGACATTATATCTCACCAGTGTGGAGGTATCCATTACCGAAAGGTGAACAGAAAAGTTTATTTTTAGGTGAAAAAAATCTATTTCGTAGAAATAATGATTTAATATTAGTAGAGGTAATAAATAAAATAAAACAATTATTGGTATTGTAAGTATTTATTGAATGAAAAAGGAATTCATTTAATTTGGGGAGAAACTAAGTACTTATTTAGTTGATTTTGTAAAATGTATGCAACCATGAGAGTTAACCGTGATTTTCTGGTTGTCTATGCACGAAATCCATGCCTATCTTGGTATAATAATAGGCCTTGTAGTCGCTACCTACATTTTAGATGATGGAAAAGGTGCATTATTGTTAGGTATTAGGTACGGAAATACCTTGTACTCTAAACTTCATGGATTTGACTCAAATCTTTAGCAATTAGTTCTAAAAATCATCAATTTAAAAGTTGAGAATGAATGTTTTTTTTTTGAAAAAAAAAAAAATAAACCAACTTTTTATTTTAAAAAAGTGACTATAGTTAATAATAGCAACAATTCAAGGGATGAAATTACTAACAAATTCAACCATGAGATATTTGAGCAAAAAAAAATTCCTGTCGGTCACTCTGAATTTTTTTGTGCACACGTCTTCTCCGAAACGGTTTAAGATATTGATGACTTAAAATTTAGTACACATATACATAGTGTGTCTCATTTAAGAGTGTAACAGCGTAATAATTATTTTTTTATTCGATTTGATCAAACTGACCTTAAAATACAGAGGTCACCAAGGTCTATTTAAGACCACAAAATCACTTTCTATCTTTAAACGCAAGGCCATCTACTATATACTATATTGTATGAGAAAAATAAAAAATCATCGTACACAGAGAAAAATGTGTGTGATATTTTACCACAATTGCAGAAAATTGTACTCCAAATTGGTCTTAAAATGGTGACAGGAACAATTTGTGTAAATAAATAATAAATTTTTTGGGCAATGATTTTGTACAGTTTATGCATTAACATTGTTTGAAATTTTTGTACAAACTTAAGAATCACATAAATTGAATTCTTTACAAATTTGAATTATGGTTGCATAAAAATGCATAAATTTATTCCACTTGTGGAAGTTAGTTTCTACAATTTGTGTGAAATTTTAAAATATATTCTGAAGGTTTCCTAAACAAACATTCATATCTAAACCTCTTCATTTGTAAAACATATTTACAAAAAATTGTGCTCTTAAGTAACACAATGTTTACAGTTTATTAAGAGAATGTGTTTTAGTTTTCCACAATTTCTAAATGAGAAATCCACAAATTGCATGTTTATTTTGTCAACTTTGTAATTCATTTTGCACAATATATACACTTAATTCAAAGAAGCTGTTCAGTAATGTATGAACCGGGGTTAGTTTTGCACAATTTATTACTCTAATCTCCAAATTATGTATATATTTTTTGGTTCACTGTGCTCTCATTTCACACACTATATGTATCCACTTGATTTTAACTGTATTATTCTGTAACACAAATTGTGAAATATTATTTCCAAAATTGGAGGTAGGTATTCCTAAAGGACTTCAATAAAAAAAATTTAAAGAATAAGTGTTTTGTTTTAACAGAACAACAATACATAATAGAGCATGCATTTATATATTATCATATGGTAAATGAAAACATTTCTATTTTTTTAAATACAAGTAAATTTTATATGCATAAGTTCTAGTTGAAAAGAAGTAGGTGACTTACATTTATGCTTAAAATAAATCCATTTAATAATTCTGATTTGGAAGGCTTCCAGTGCTTCTTCTTTTTAGCTTCTACTAACACAGTTTTTAGTAATAAAGCTTATGTCGTAGTCACGTCATATTCTTAAAAAAAAAATAACATTTATCAGTTCATCACCAAAATCAAATGTATTGCTTACCATCAGAATATCTTCGTTTTGAAGCAGATCTTTTACAAGTTTGCCTTTGGGTTTAGTAGTTTAGGAACAGCTTTCTGTCGCTTCGCATAAGAAAACGAAATTACTCTCAAGCTGTAAACGAAATCAAGTATTAGAAGATAGGTATCATGCATTCTTCGCATATAAACAAGAAACCATTTTTATATTTATATGTTGACGAAGTTAATTTAAGAGAGCATATATGCAAATCTGTAACTCTGTGTGAAGTACTTACCTCTGTGAATGCTGCATGGAATTAGATCTAGGAAACCCCACTCGATTAATAAGTTTTCAACAAATTCCATCACAAATGTAAGTACTTGTGTAATTCGGAAGTGTACGTCTTCACTTAACGAAATATCACCTGGATCTGATGCGTAATTGCCTGCGCGTATATGCGTAGTATATGAAACAATTATACAAAATTTTAAAACAATATCGCCAAACTGATTGTGAACAGTATGTCATTAAATTGTGCAATTTGTGTGGGCGGCATAGATTACTATTATTATTCAGCGGAAATAAATATATTGGGACTCCTACTTTCACAAATTTGTCGTCAACAACCGTTTATAAAATAAAATCACACTTTTATGTTACACAAGTTGTGCAAATCCTTTAAACAATTACTTAAAACTGATTGTAAATATAATGGCAACAAAATATACAATTTGAGGATACTATTAACAATTAATTAAGTTAAATTGGCTATGATTTGTTGAGAAAAAATAAATAAATTTAACTCTAAATTTCGCCAATTTGTTGGTCGAAGTTTTCAATAAATTCGTCGTAACTAAATCTTTATATTGGATAAACAAAACGCACAAGAATTATGCACAATTAAAATGTGTAAAACTGTATAACGTTGTGCCTTAAAATTTTACAATTATTTAAAAAAATGCAACAAGACGTTGTTCCACAACATTGTGCAAAATGTTCCAAAGCGATTTCTCTCTGTGTAGGCATTTTTTAATAAAAAAGACAGATTTACTTGACAGCTAAGCTGACATTTACAAAATGATCACAGGAGTAACAAAAGTTATCAAAACGAGAAATTTGAGACTGGAATTTTTCATGACCTCATTTTTTTTAGAATTTAACTAAACTTCGGATTCAGGGTTTTTGAATTATTTCGAACAAGTTTTGTTAACAAAATTTTTTTGTTAAAAAATGCCTACTATGATTTTTTAATTTTCTTCATACAATTTAGTATCGTAGCTGGCATTGCATTTAAAGATGGAAAGTGATTTTGTGGTCTTAAATAGACCTTGGTGACCTATATCTTTTGAGATAAGTTTGATTCGAATCGGACAAAAAACGAAGGAATGATTACTGTGTTATACACTCAAGTGAGACACACTGTATATTATAGCGAAATTTGGAACTAGATTATATCTTAAGCTTATTCCAGCAGGGCCGGCGACCATAGTTGTGCTTGCAGGCTAGAGCACCACACGTAATACAAAGTGGTGGTGCTGAGCACCATACTCCTAGCATCAACAACTAGATACGTTTCTGTAAAAAGTAGAATTTGGCTTTCCAAATGCTGTAAAAATAGACATTCCATAAAAAAAGGATAGTTTAACTTCATATCTCCGAAATGTGACGTTCAATTGTTTTTCTGAAACAATTTTTGGAAAACATATGATTTTCTATACATTTTATTTTTGATTTTTTTTTACGTAACTCCAAAACTAAGAAAGTTAAAGGAGGTTCTAACGTTTCTCTGATCACCCTACACTTGTATGACTATAATAAATAACTAAAAAAGTCTGCGAAGTTCATTTCTCCTCCGGTATCCTTCTCCTTGCCCCTCTCTCACAATGTTTACTACTACACTGAGCACCACACGTTAAATTGGAAAGATGCCAGCCATGTATCCAGAAAAGAATTGGTGGTAAATTGGGGTAAATAAGTTAAGCAAGTTAGTAAGAGCCCAGAAACCTGATTTTCAGTATACAGGGTGTAATTAGTTTCATGTCATTAAAAAAACTGGTAATAGGGACCGACCAGACAAGCAAAAAACTATATGACTTTTTTCTCTAGAGGCACTGAAAAAAACTGACCTAGGTTTAAGATTTGAATGTTAAGGTAGGAAACATTTGAAAACCACTGTTTTTCAGAGTCAATGGATGTTATAGTTCCGAATATTAGAAATAATAAAAAACTGTAATACCCGACTTGTGTTCCCGCCGGAAGAAGTGCGGCACTTTGATGGGATTACTTGTACCGAACTTTTTATACCAATAATTATGAAAATGTAAATAATTCCTTCTCTTTCGGTACAACGCAAGCATAGCATGGCCGCAGGGGTTTAAATAGGATTTGTTTACATGTGTTTTTTTAATTTTCAACAAAGTTATTGTAGATTTTAATGTCATTTATAAGAATTCATAAAATTTAAAAGTGGTTTATTAACATTTGTAACATTGTGTTAAAAGCTTAAAAAATTGGTACTTTATTATTTTATGAAGTTGGAAAACGAACAGTTAGACGCCCGAGATGCGATAACAGAAAAGAGTTGTGTATATTAAGTTAGGAAAAAAATCTGATTTTTTTAACGAAGTGAGCGCATAATTTTTCCCAACCAGGTATCGAAAATTAAAAATCGAGTCTTTGGTCTCTATGTAAACAATAATAAACAGATCAAAAGAAGACAGCGAATACTGATAATAATAATAATAATCATATCTTTAATGCCCAATAGGTAACACCCAATAACTGAACAATTCTTTTGAATTTTTTACTAACATTTTTCGAAATGACCTCCATCTCCACGTATACACATTTCGGAACGCCGAATTAAGGACATACGCACTCCGTTCAACACATTTGGTAAATTAGGATCATTTTTTATGGTTTCTATGGACATTAAAATACGTTGTTGCAATTGTTGCAATTGTTCTAAAGTGTCAATTGGATCTCCAGAGATTTAAAATGCCCCCAAAAATAAAAGTCCATCGGATTTAAGTCGGGCGATCTAGCAGGATATGGTACTGGTCCGCCACGTCCAATCCATCTTCGAGGAAACCTTCTGTTCAAAAAATTTCGAACAGCCTGAGTAAAATGGACTGGCGTGCTATCGCCCAAATACCACATTCTTCTGCGCGTAGCCAAGGGTACATCTTCTAGCAAATTTGGCAACGTTCCTTGCAAAAAAATTAAGTATACATCGCCATTTAATCTAGTGGGTAATTGTATAGGTCTAATTATTTCATTACCGCAAATTCCTGTCCACAAATTAACTCTGAACCGTCGTTGAAAATGCGCTCTTCTTATTACACGTGAATTTTCGTCTGCCCAATAGTGCATATTTCTAAAATTAAACACTCCATTTCTGGTAAAACACGACTCATCGGAGAAAGACAAAACGTTTAAAAATTCCTCATTTGCCGCGTATTTTCTTAAAATCCACCTACAAAATTGCATTCGCTATTCAAAATCTTGAGGTTTTAGTGCTTGGACACATTGACAGTGATAGGGATGTAAGTTCATCTCTTAGTGTCCTCCATATCACAAAATGGGATACTCCCACACAATTCGCAATATCGCGAGTGCTTAAAGTTGGATCCTCTTCTACAAGTTCCAAAATTTGAACCTCTGCGTCAATTACCCTCTCTTCGTGTTGTGGACCTCGTTCTCCTCCATGTCCATGGAGACGACCCGTTTCTTGAAGGCGCTGGTCAATACTAACAAATGTACGAGCACAAGGATAACGTCGATTAGGGAACCTTAAACGATAAAGCTCTTCAGCAGCAGCTGCGTTTCCACCACATTTTCCATACACCAAGTGCATATCCGCGAGCTCTGGATAAGTGTAATCTCCCATAATGTCCAAAATCTGCGTTTTAAAACACCACACTAAACTGTGAATTAACGTTATTAATAATGAAAACAAAAAGAAAAACTTGGTCCAAAATCCAAAAAGTAACACAAAAAGCACGAACGAGAAGTAGTGTCTTAAGTAACCAAGTACTAACGACTTGAACGATAAGTCAACAAAATAAATCTTAACATAAGTGGCACTAAATTCAAAAAGAACAAAAGCAACAGACAAAACCAAGGAACGGGTCGGCCGCGTCGTGTGTACGTTGTTCACCAAGTAAGGACACAAACTGAAATTATTACCTACCCCAATATGCCAGCAGGTCTCAAACTATGTTATTAAGTATTTTGGACATTTTTGTTTATTTTTTTCTCCAGAACTATGAGCTTTCGACCCCATGTTATATAAGGTTTTTTTGTTTGTCTTGTCGTTCCCTACCACCATTTTTTTTTTAATGACATGAAACTAATTACACCTTGTATATACTAAAAACTGAGATCTCAAATTTCTCTATGTTATTTGCCCACGCCCACTGCCCCACCCCCATTATTAAAGGAATAACAACAAAATAAAAAACACCTACCTAAGGAATCACACCCTGATTTCCCATATAAGTCTAACCAAAATCTTCTTGATACTATATTTGCACTCCAGTGTGTGGAAAAAAGTGCTCACAGAATTTTAATATAATATTTGACATCGTCTGACTCAAAAGCCTATAAAACGGAGTACCTTTTCGACTGGCTGACCGGCCGACCTTTAGTAGGGGTAAAGGGTGGCTGATGCCAAAACGTTTTTTGAATTACTCTTGTATTTGTACATATACTGACTAGCGAATTTTTTGGTTCTATTGAAAGTTAGGAAAGGGTGACAAAAATACATGTTGTCTGTAAAAATGTTCATTTCAATGCAAAAGGCAACAGAGAAAGCAATGCTTTGTAGTGAATAAGATTACATATTTTATTTGTGATAAATTGCAGAGCAATCTAAGCATAAGCTCACTTTATATATACATGGCGGTCCCCACCGACCACTACTCAAATTGCGTACTAAGCCACGGCAGGCCCTAGGGACCGCTAGTCAGCAAAATTATTTATATTACCATATACGCCAGAGGACCGCTAATAAAGCAGATCTAGCGTATATTAAGGCCCGCTATGCCGCTGGAGTCTCGTTAATCATAGCGAAGTTTTTGGTTCTATTGAAAACTAAGGATGGGTGACAAAAATACATGTTGTCTGTAGAAATTTGTATTTCAATCCAAAAGGCAACAGAGAAATAAGGAATGCTTTGTAATGAATAAGATTATATATTTTATTTGTGATAAATAGCAAAGCAATCTAAGCATAAGTATAGTTTTTATATATGGCAGTCCCCACCGACCATTACTCCTTTTGCCCACTCAGCGACGACCGGCCCTAGGGAAAGCTAGTCTGCAAAGTTGTTTACATTGCCATATACACCAAAAGACAGCTAATAACGCAGATCTAGCGTATAGGAAGGCCTGCTATGGCTCTGGAGTCTCGTCAATCAGCGAATTTTCTGGTTTTATAGAAAAGTGGCGTAACAGAAACATTTTTCCCGACACCACACGGCGGGCCCTAGGGACTGTTAAATGTCGTCTTCGAAAAATGATGAAAAAGAATATTATAGGTCATTTTAATCTATTGTATAGTACTATACAAGCCTTGTAGAGTACACTGCAACAAAAAAAATCAGTTGGCCTAACAGGCTATTTTTGGGATTTCCCTACGACACGAAACGTGTTTTACCTTGCTTAATATAATATAGTTCCAGGACTCATTATAATGCATATACGTGTACCAAACAAGTCAATATTTTAAACCGTTCTAGAGTAACTGTGCGCACAAAGAAAGTTACAGCGACAGACCAACATACGGACCGAGAGACAAACCGATAGAAATGTTTGTTTAGCTTAAATTTAAAATCTATTTCAGCAGAAGAATTTTTCCAATTTTTCTTTTTTTTTTATATGATTACTATATTCTCATTCCACTATGTGGATGTGGAAGTAATTATGATATTGACTTGAAATTTGGCACACGTATGTACTATAAAATGAGACCTGCTACTAGATTATATTTCGAGCTTATTTAGTTGAAGGGTTGGAAGGTGAATAGGGAAAAATAAATAAGGTGAGCTAGTTTGTGTACGAGAACAAAAGTTCTCAAAAAAAATGTTGATGGGAAATCTGGATGTGAAAGTAGTAATTCCTTATTAGGCAACGGATTTTTTTAGTAGTCCGTCTACTATCAGAATATAACCATATTCAGTTTCACAATGATCCGTAGTGTAATTTAATACCTAATTATAAATGATTATATGACACCGTTTTCTCTGATCATTTCATTTGGTGTCGGCGTCTATTGAATACATTTTTTTTATTTTGAAATTTTCTTTACGTTTACTATACCACTGCTTGTTTAAGTAAATAAAACAAGAAAACTGGTGCTCTTTCCCTTAAAAGTTTTAAAAAGCTCCCTACGCGGAATTAAGGTTAGTTGCTCGGGTTAGGTTGGATTTCCTTTTTTGCGAGTATATTACCAGTAGTACATTTTCTAAAGAATGAAATACATGGAAACCTCAATTACTTAGCTAACCAAAATATTTTTTTATTTTCAATTAGTATGAAAGGTAAGTATGTGATGAAATTTAAAAAATTTTACCGTCGCTTTGTCCTTAAAATTCTTAAATAATGGGGTACGTACCCGTACATACCCGACGCTATTTTTGAGTTATATCTCAGTAAATATAAAAAATTACGATGTATAGAATTTTATGTAAAAAATTTCTAATCATTTTTCTCTCTAAACTCTAAGCATAAATGCTTAGATGGCTCTAAGCATCTTTTTGAACGTAAGATGATTTGAAAAACTCATTTTGAATTCGTGGACTTCTTCAATTTATGCATTACATAAGTATATAGAGTAAATGAAAATGAAGATCCTCGTAGTACTGATTAGTTAATAAATTTAAAAATGTTGCAGAATATTCAAAAGCTAACGCAAACAAATAAAAGTTTCAAATTAACGGTTAAAGGGTAAGCTTTTCTATAGCATAATTTCATTTTATTAAAAATTTCTTATTTTACAAGAAACTATGTTGAAGCGGATGAGTGAGAATAGGACGCATTTTTCTTGTAAAATAAATCTGATGTTGTGCCCTAATGTGAAAGATCTTAACTGCATGTTATTTCAATAAATACAATTAATTTTTTCTTTTTGTGGCATTTTACTGGATATATGTAATGGGTAAGTTGAAGAAGTCTACGACTTGAAAATGAGTTTTTCAAATCGTGGCAACCATGAAAAAAATGTTAGAACCTTTTTTTCTTGAAAGTTTCTCATTTTCATTTGGTCTTATACGGAAGAGTATTGAGGCCACGTTAAAAAAAGTTAGTTGAAATTTCAGCTCAGTATGTAGAAATTTCGACTTAGACATGATACGAAATGCTGCATACTTCTAAATCGAAGATACTTACTTACTATTTATACTGTTCAAATTTTATTACAATCGATGAATTAGTTTTCATGCTATCACCAATAAACTCGCGTCAATATTCTTGACTAATGATGACGGACTCGGATGATTAGGAGTCTAGCTTGAGCTCTTTGCCCCTATCATCGCTGTAGACCTGGACCGGCCTCGTAAGGGGTGGGCCTGCTTTTTCGCCTATCCCCCCCCGCAAATGCGGACGGTATTGGCGATATTAGCAAACCTCCCCTGGTCCTGGCTATTGGACATTACCAGCTGGATCGTTTCTTCTGGCGCTCTTTTGTCTTGGTCTTCTTTCTTCGCTGGCATGTATAGGCTCCCGGGAGCGTCTTTCGTCTGTCGTGAGAGGGAACGGTTGTTACCGAGCCCTCTCGGAGTTTGAAAGGGATTTGGGGGTGTTGACTAGTCGGAAGCCCGGGCACCATGTGCTGCGATTTCGTCGGAAGGAAGTGAGAACTATGTAGTACAGGATTGTGTTCGGCCAGAGACGCTTTCTTAGCGTCAGAGGCCGGCACGGGCTAGGGTAAGGGTACCGAGCTGGTTGTTTGCTTGGTACCCCCGGGATCGGGTAATTGGATGTTTTCGGTCATTATCTCCTTGTGGTGTGGCTTGCAGATCGGGCTGAAGCAGATAAAGGGTTAGTTATAGGTACTTACCCATTATCTTACTTACCCAGTCGCCTGTCTGACCAGCGGATTCCCATGTTCCGTTGCACGGGCGTATAGGTTCTTCGCTTTGTTCCGGATGACTTCAGTTACTGGGATGTATTCCAGGTCTCTGAAGATGTCGACGTCTCTGACAAACCATGGTGCATCCACGGCGCATCGAAGTGCGATGTTCTCCACAGCTTGTATTCTCTTCAGATGGGTGGCTGTTTGGTATCCCCAGGCAACGGAGGCGTAGGTCAGAATAGGTGCAATGAGGGTCCTGATAAGCGTGAGCTTATTCCTCAGGTTGAGCTGGCTCTGTCTACTTATCATAGGATAAAGTATAGAGTCCACCTCGTCCTCGTTTTCTTTATTATAGCTTCCGTGTTGTCTCCACGTCAGGCTTCGATCCATGATAACGCCAAGGTACTTAACGGTATCGTGCCATTGAATGTTCTCGCCTTTCAGGTAGACGTGTCCTGTGGGAGTTTGCTTCCTGACTCTCTTGAAGAGGATGGCTTTGCTCTTCTCCTCGTTGATTTTGACTTTCCACTTGTTGTACCACTCTTCCAGAAGGGATGATGCTTCCTGGAGGTTGCGAGTGGCAAGTCTTGCACTCCATGATCTTGCGATTATGGCCGTGTCGTCTGCGTAGAGCGCCAAAGAGGTCCTTGCGGTTCTTGGCATGTCGGAGGTGTAGATGGTGAAGAGGTGGGGAGAGCGTATCGATCCCTGCAGTACACCTGCTTCCATGGGCCTGTAGTTTGACAGCTTGTCGGCAATCTTCACACGGAGTTGCCTCCGATGAAGGTAGGATCTCACGCTTGACTATGCCGACAGGGTAACCCATCGACAACATCTTCGCCAAAGGACCTTCATGCCAAACCCTTTCGAATGCCTTGGCTACATCTAAGAAGATCGCTCCTGTGACTTGACGGTGGTTGAAACCCTCCTTGATGTACTCCGTTAGACGAAGTACTTGGAGCTCGGTGGAATGTTTTATTCGGTAGGCGAACTGCTCATCTGGGATGATCTGGAGCTCATCGGTCAGGGTTTTAAGTCTCTTCAGGATGATCTTCTCTGCTACTTTACACCAAAAAATCCATATTCCAGAGATATCCTTAAGTATAGCCCAGACATTTTATTACATGTTGTTTATTATCGATTTATGTAGTTCTCGTGGTATTAAAAATTTTAATTTTTTATATAGTCACCACGACCTCAAACTATTAGTATTTTAAAAAATGTATAAAAGTAAGGCCATTTAATTGTTTATATAAGTATAGGCTTTCCATGATCTAATATTTTCATTTCAATAAACCTGGAACAACATGCATACAGTTGATTCAAAAAGTGTAAAAAGTAGATCCATAGGCGTGCGGTTGTACGGGAACAAATTCCATAATTTGTCTTGGCTGTTCTTTATTTACTTGTTTCTTGCAATATGCAATCAATGACCTATAAGTGTCCCCTGCAATATTTTATTTACTTAAATTTGCCAATATCTCACCTTGCATTCCCTCCAAGTAGATGTGCACGTAAAGTATATTCAATACTTTATTTATGATAATTCATTGGCCTTAAAACTCTTTGTGCTTTAGTGACTATAAGTGCATGTACGTTTTTAATTAATTACTTGTCATTGTTTAGTTTCGTTTCCCATTCAAGTCTCTTTAAAGGAATTCATCTTGATATTATCTTTGCATTCCAGTATGTGGAACTCATTGCTCATAATAATATTTTAATAATATAATAGTTACTTGAAATAGTCTGATTCAAAAACCCTCAGAACGACGTGCCACTTCAACACTTCTTCGACTGACCGACGTTTAATGGAGGTGATGCCAGAAAATTTTTTGAGAACTTTTGCTCTTGTACACACCAAATCAAAATTGTATTTCGTTAACCCCTTTAATAATGGAGTGCGGGTAGGGGTGGGGGTGGCAGATGTCATAAAAAAATAAGACCTTAGTTTCTAGTACATACACTAACTCTCAAGTTTTTGGACTCTTACTAGCTTCCTTATTTACCCCTATTTCACCCCAACACATATATCGATATAATACATACGTGGGCCTTTAGGGTTTATTATGTTGTTTGTTGATTTTGTTTTTTATACATTGTTTTGCTTTTAATTAATTTATTTGAATAATAAAGTGTATTTATGTTGCTGTTTTAAAATATACTTAATTATACAATTGTATAATAGGGTATACTGTATTTTAACATAAAAATGAGCGTTTATTTAAATATTTACTTCTTCAATCTTCCTAATTAATAGTTTTGTCCCATTCTTTCCTGGAAGAGGACATGCTCACACCTCCCCGTTGATCCTTGCTGGGTAATAAAAGAAATTGGTGATGTAATTAAAAGCCTTATACATATAACATACAAAACTGTTCAGAGCGACGTAAGCGAGTGAAGAACCATTTGTACTGGCGGAACGCCAATTAAATTCTATGACCTTTGTCGTTGCCTGTACAATGGTACACCAAGCATGAAATAATTGAAAGCCAATAGTTTGTTTTTGCTCTTTTACTAGGCGGCAAAATCATTTAATGTTTAATGTATTTCTGTGGTGGAATATTGTCAACAAAAGAAGAAACTGTGCTATATCCTGTCATAATAGTACCGCTCATTTGTTGCTCTATTTTTCAGTCTGTGAATGTGCTATAGTCGCAATCACGAACACGTGTTTTGGAGCAGAGCGTAGTCTGCAAATAAATAATTTATTGTTACGAGTTACGCCCCTAGGGGCTGGTATCTCACGAACTGAAGCCGGAATTAAGTAGCGATGGTAATAGGCAACTGTAACTGGATTCATCAAAGCCTGTAGCCTGCGCCATCTCTGAGACACTGGTAGTACGTTTTCTAGAAGCTACAAACTTATAGAAGAAGAGCGAGATTTCTACATTGCTCTGGATTACCACACGCGAAAGTTGTAGACTTTTGCTAGATGGTTCCAGGAGGCAATTTGTAAGGTATGTAAGTCGATGTAAACACTCGGGAAGGAAGTATTTAACAAACTGAAGTTAGATAATTCGGAGTGATACAAGGTGAACAGTAAAGTGTAAATATTAAGTAATAAACATTGTTAAAGATTATTGTAGTCAGTAAACGTGTATTTTAATTAATATAATTATTGTGAAGTTTTCAGTAGGTTATTCAGTAAAGTGTGTTAGTGTTTATCTTTTGTTATAATTTTTGAACCCACAGAATTTAAAAGGTGGTTTCGTAAGGGGTGGTGATGTAGATGAACCTAGTATCGCGCGTCTGATGGACACGAGACGGATTTTGTATTAATTTGGCCGAAGCCGTGTCGCTGCTACGATATCTATCAACTCTATCCATAAGGGGGATTCAAGTTACCCTTCAGACTCCCCAAGACGAAAATAAATAAAATTATACTTACTGTGATTGCTACAACCTGCTCTCTCCATCGTATTCTAATGTCGAGCTGTGCACTTTTACTGAATATATCTTATAATTAGCACTATCTCAGAAACGCTTCTTAATAATTAAGACCGTCGATGGATTCTATGGGTACTCGGATAGTTATAACAACGTGACGGGATCAAAGGTGACCCGTACTAAGTAGTTATCTGACTCTATAATTAGTGGATAGATAAGAAATCGAATACAAAATATATTTTCATTTATTGAAATACTTAATTCATAAAATATAAAAAATATAAATAATCAACACCTATCTAATGTATATAAGGCACTCCCACTTGGCAAGCCGTTACATCCCGTAAGATCGTGACTCATGCAGCGTCGAGAGAACTCTAACAATCGACTGTACAAGAAGATTCAGACTCCCAGTTAGCTATGATTGTATAGTTGTCCAAAAATGCGGTAACTACAAAGCGGGCAGGCGGCATTTTTACCAATTTAATGATACCGCCGCGCGGACTCCTTTGACGGATATTTTTTACGTGCATTAAAAATATGAAGACGACTATAAGATGTATGTCGAAATTTTTTGAAAATTATTGTAGCATTTGAAAAAGCTACATTAATAATTTCAGTTTGAATACTGTAAATTAACCTTGATTAATTCATTTTTTTGAGTATGCAACCCACGATCTGGAATCCGATAGTAGATGGTTGCCTATCTTGATGAGAAATTATGGGTAGTAAACATGTTTTCTTTAAGCATAATTTTGATAGAGGTGTTACTCACATATTCTTGTAGTGGAAATAATACATAATCGTGTAATTTAGTCTTTTAAATTACAAGTCCTTTTTGTTGGCGCATTCTTATTGGCTAGAGAAAGAGTTCTCTAGATGCTCAAGTTGGCAACACTGAGAACAGGAGAACTGTAAAAGACATTTCCAGCTGGGGGTTCGTTCTTCGACAGCGACGAGATTAGCGGAATGGCGGCGGTCCCGGTTTTGTAGTGAAGAATTTGGGTTTTACATCGCTGACACTGAAGAGGGATTTGATTTGATGTACCCAGTGTTTCTTTACCGTCCTGCCAGAAGCATTTTGTAAGTTCCAGGAAGGAATTCTGTTGCTTGTCGTAATCCGATCGCCACGTGTTTCGTGAAGGTTATGTAATACTCTCTATATGAGGTGAGCTTTCATTTTACTTAGTTTGGTGTTTTATTTGGTTCTTATTTATTGTAATTATTACAGAGTGTTTTGGAGAGGCTTACGCTCGGTAGAAGCATATGTTTGGAGGGACTGGCCCTTTGAAAATAAGTTATGTTTTGGAGAGGCTTGTACTTGGTATAGGCATATGTTTGGTGCTGACATTTTGGTTATGTAAGGGGGCCAGTATTGTTAGACGAGTAATAGGAGGAAGTCTATTACTCAGATTTTTGGTTTTGTGTGGGTTCCGCTGACACTTTGAGAAGTTAGGACTGGCAGAGTCGTTCGCAGCAGTCTCACGGAGATTCAGGTAGCAATTTGATGCAACACGGAACTGCAGTTGCAGCCAACGTCGAGAGAAATGGTGACAAGTCACACTGCAATCGTCACAGGAAATGCCAAGGCCTTGACCAGGTTTTTTGTTCATTTTAGTTAAATATTTTAAAGAAAATATAGTTTAATTCAGTGATTTTTGTTCGTATATTGAAGTAAGTTATAACACAATCTTGCAACTATAAATCAAGCTCTAAGTTATGTGTATAGAATGATAATATATTTAAGAGTTTTACTGTAAAACACCCATGGTACCGTGAGATGTTAATTCACCTACTATCATGTCACACATATAATATTCAATTCATGGTAAATCTTTAATCCGTGGTTGTAAGTTATAACTCATAGTTGTTGTATATTAGCAAACTCGTAGTTGCAAGAAAGTCTCAGTCAAAGATCTAAGCTTGAATTCAAATCAAGTTTTTTATCAACGGTATCGAATATTTTTAATAAGCATAAACCACAATTAGGTGAAGTTTTTTTTATTTCTTCTTTTTATTGTTCTATATCTCACGTGTGTTGTAATAAATGTCTAATGTCTACATGTTCTTATTATTTGCACTGGTACTCCTGATATTTGCTTAAATTTTGAGATTTAATAGAGTAAAGTAGAGTTTTGAGATCATAGAGATATTTTGAGAATTCTATCGCATGGTTGCTAGTAATTTAATTTTGTTCCGTGCTGGCAAAATTATTTAGGTCACATTACGTAACATACAGCCGGTGGCGCCCTTTTGAGTGTCCACACACAATCCTAACCCACGGCCTATGCTCTCCAACAAAAATCGGCTGCCGTCCGCACCGGAATAACATGTTTTAATACTTAGGTATCAAAATATGTTACATTATTCACTTCTAATTTTGCACCGAAATTTTTGAATTTCTGTGTCAGGATGCTTAAATGCGCTATTCATATGAATTCAATCGTTTTCTTGCTTGCATAAATGTACTAACGGCATTGAACCCAAATATACTTTTTTTCCGTCGAGCCGCATTCGAGTGACTACTATGGCGATTCCCGCCTGGGCCTGGATTAAGGATATTTTGGGTCCATCGAAATCGAGTCTCTTGAATTTTTGGATTATTTTTTATGGACGTTCTTGTGGTTGGGACATGGAGTATTCTCCACCAAGATGCCAAAGGTCGTTATCGGTCTTTTGTAAAGTGGTAATGTTTCAAAGTCGATTTTTTCATGAGAATTTTAGTCTGAATTTAATTTCTTAGTAATTTGGATACTTTGAAATGGATCATTTTACTGGGTGCAATAACAGAAACACACTACAATATTTTTAAAGTAATGATCCCGTAAAGTATAAAGTTTTTAAACAATTTAAAAAACATATGCAAAATTATTTTAGAAAATACCATTTTCATAACCGTTGTGCAAAATTTACAAAAATGTTTTTTCTGTTTAAACCAAGAAGCTAATGGGAAGGAAAAAATAGTTTTAATAGAAAGGTATGTTATCGTTAAAGGCATTAAATAAAATAACAAACATTCAAGTGAAGATTTATTAATTCGATAACAAGTTTTGCAATTTATATTTAACTTGATAACCACAAACTTAAATTAGGTATTGTCGGGATGTAAAAATATTTTTCTACAAGAATTACATTATTTACAAGCATACACTAAATAACAGAGAATGACTTTAAAACCTGGAAATTTTAAAAATGTCAGCCAAAGTATCAGGAATCACTTAATTAAGTGCTTAATTGAATAGATGTTGATTATTAATTTAATTATACTATGTCTTCTTCATAATGAGGCACAATCTTTATGCGGTTTTCCTATACATTTCATTTCTCTTGTACTTATATTTACTGGCATTTTAATTCAATATTCTACGATTATATCACGTATCTACTACTTATGTATGTACAATGAATTTAAAAAAACTACAAAAACATTTTCTAATTTATCCTTACCTATTTGCCTCAAGAATACTTTTACCACAATAGATTATTATAATATGATTAGAGGTGTGACCAGGGCATTAATCTGTTTACCTGAATGTTTATAAAACAAATAATGCATAGTTTATGTAACAGCATGATACTACACATATATTAGTATATACCTACTTCTTAATACTAGGTCATATACATATAATGCTGCTCTTTGTTTAGATATGCGCCAGAGAGTATTACTGTTTTGATATAAATAGTACGATTTATCAATGCGAGGTTAAAGTTATTTTATGGTTAAAGTATAGAATACATATGCATAGGCTTTAACCATAGAATAACTTCTATCCTCACAAAACCTCGCATTGGTAAGCTGGCCCTTAGAGACATTATTTATTCTTCACCTTGGAGTATGGCAGACAACAAAAATGAGAATTTTTCCTAGTGGCAGAAAATTAATTTATAAACTAATGAAATATTTTAAAAAAGATTAGCTTGGTATTTACCAGTGATGGTCATAAAAGTAGACACTCTGCAGATTCATAGTCTGCCTCTGGTGCTCCACTAACCGGCGCGGCGCGGGGCGGCATACATGCTGTATACCTATTATAGGCCTGCGGTTCATCACAATTTTGCGTTCATCGGGTGAAAAAAAAGTAATAGGGATAAAACCTTTTGAAATTTGTCTCTTAGACGTTCCTGACAATTCGATTCATGCGGGCCTTTAATTATTATAAACAATTAATTTGTTCACTAAGAAAAAACTATTTCTAGTGATTGGAAATAATTTTTTTAGCTAAAGTCGACCAAAATAAACAATTTTTATTCTTTATGATTTTTCAAAAACTGCTTCCTAAAACGGTTATGGTCAATTTTATGTCGAAAATTCTCGAAATTCTCCGACTATCAAGAATGTTTTTCTCGCTCATTTTTACACGTACAAAAAACAAAAAAAAAACAGAATTGTGCAGAATTTCCTGTAGAATAAGGCGAAATTTTTATTTTTTGTATTCACTAAATGGTAATGAATCGATAAATAAATATTCGCAGAATACAAATACTACGATCGACGCGATCTGAACCGGCGAACTTAACCTAAAAAATTTGAAAAGTTGAAAGAAACAATTTTTCGTAAAAAAGAAAAGCTATGACTCCAATCGAAAAAAGTTGAAAGAGAAAGTTGTAGGTGCTGAAAAAATCTTTCGACTGCTATTTTCTGAAGTATCAGTTGCGATAACACTTTTCGAAATATATCTAAAAGAATGTGAAAAATCGGCTTTCCTTTTTTTCACTGCGTCTTCTTCAAATTTACATTTAAATACTTACTATCTATAGCTCGCGGTAAGCCAAAAATTGCGTTTTTGAAAAATTAAAAAATATCTTTTGTTTTTCGAGATACATCGATTTTTCGAAAAAAGGACGTTCTCGAAAATCGGATTGACTTATTCTCTGTAATTGTTTATTTGTGGCATATTCAGATTTCCTTACTTTTTATTGGGTATTTTGCCACTGAAAAATATTTAAAAAATTTTAATGAAAATACCTCTGCGCCAAACGAATCAGACAGAAGTTGGTTCTTGAATACTTGACTGTTTCAAAAAGTCTCACACCTAAAAATATATAAACTAGAACAATGTAATAAACTAAAAACTGAAAATGAAAGCTATAGGTAGTTAACGTTTCGGAAGAGAATCTACTTCCGTTCTCAAAACTTTTCTGGCCGTCAACCATGACGGTTCTTTGTTTATGTATTTCCATAGTCACGTGAGACATTAAATTACATTTATCTTATTTTTACTTACTTCGTCTCTAAAGATGGGTAACCAACTAGTACAAAAATCTATTGAATAATTCGAAACGCATATATCCTCGTTTAATAAAATAGTCGCGGATTCTTTAAGTTTTCTTTTAGTTCCGTTGCTCTCTTTTTCCAAACTATTCGCCGAGTCCCATTTAATCCTGTGATTATTATCCCACGCCTGTTCACAAATTTTGGATTTTTCAAATTCTCCCCTTCTAGCGTAATTTCTATGTTCACCAAGTCTTACGTTGAAAGGTCTAGATGATTCACCTATGTAATATTTTCCGCACTCACACGGAACACTATAAATACAGTTTTTTGAATTTTGAACAATATTTAGAGGTTTGGTTTTTGATAAAACCGATCTTAGCGTGGTGCCCGTTTCAAAACCCGTTCGTACGGAAAACCTGTTCCAATTTTTCGTAATTTATCCGATAAACCATGTATATATGGAATTACTGCCATTGACCTAAATACATAATTTAATGTCTCACGTGACTATGGAAATACATAAACAAAGAACTGTCATGGTTGACGGCCAAAAAAGTTTTGAGAACAGAAGTAGATTCTCTTCCGAAACGTTAACTACCTATAGCTTTCATTTTCAGTTTTTAGTTTATTACATTGTTCTAGTTTATATATTTTTAGGTGTGCGACTTTTTGAAACAGTCAAGTATTCAAGAACCAACCTGTCTGATCCGTTTGGCGCAGAGGTATTTTCATTAAAAATTTTTAAATATTTTTCAGTGGCAAAATACCCAATAAAAAGTAAGAAAATCGAATTGACTTGCTCCACGGAAGGTTCTACACTCTACAGTAACGATCTTGTGCTCATCTTCTTTATATGGCTGTGAAAGAATTGTGACGGTTTTATTAATTTTAAGGGTAAATAAATGGCTTTAAAATAATTGCATTTTTTTAGGTTGGGTGTTGTAAAAATAATTTTGCCAATTTCTGGACTCCAGAAAGTCGTAGGACAATTTTTTTGTAAATTCGTTGAAAAATGTCTGTAGTCGAAGTCATTTGGGTAAAACTGAAATTGGCAAAATTATTTTAAAAAATAACTAACCTATGAAAATGCAATTATTTTAAAGCCATTTATTTACCCTTAAAATTAATAAAACTGTTACAATTCTTTCACAGCATGATAGTACAATTTTTTATAAAGAAGATGAGCCCAAGATCGTTACTGTAGAACCCTCCGAGGAGCAAGTCTATCCGATTTTAGAGAACGTCTCTTTTTTTAAAAAAATCGATATATCTCGAAAAATAAAAGATATTTTTAAATTTTTCAAACACACAATTTTTTGGATTGCCGTGAGCTATACTTATGGCTGATAATAAGTATTTAAACGCAAATTTGAAAAAGATGCAGCGAAAACAACAGAAGCCGATTTTTGATACTTTTTTCAATATATCTCGAAAAGTGTTATCGCAACTGATACTTCCAAAAATAGCAATCGAAGTATCTTGTAAGCACCTACAGCCTTCTCATTCAACTTTTTTCGATTAGAGTCATAGCCTTTTTTTATTTACGATAAACTGTTTTTTCAACTATTCAAATTTTTTAAGTTAAGTTCCCCACTTCAGATCGCGTCCATCGAATCACAAATCTTTCTTATATTTTTTTTTATTCAGTCGTACTTCCTGTTCCGGGTATGAATTTTGGTATACCCTTCTACTTATTGATTGGGCTATCAGTTGTAAAAGACATTTCAAGTTATTTAGTGAAGTCTCCACCCCTAAGAAAACTTCAGGTATGACTTTCGTTGTCTACCATGCTCTAAGGAATTAATTATAAATACCTCTACCTCATAGAAATATGTTATGGGCACGGGGTCCTGTACTATAACTGATAAATGTAAGATCATTATTTTCTAGTGCGTATGTACTTTACTAATATGAAATAGGTATACTTCTACCCTACATTTTATTGAGATGAAAAAATATACACAGAACTTTTATATTTCCAATTGGCTATAAATATTCTGTTCATAATTCTAATTTCATAGTTCACCAGTTGACAATTTTGAAATAGCTGTTTTTGTACATTTATTTTAGTGGAAATTTGCATTGATAAAAATATTGTATACATATATTTTATAAGTGGTATTTGTTATCTAACATTTTACTTTGGCAATTTAAACAGTATTTTAAATTTTTTTAATTAATGCTTTACAATATTTGCAGATAAGTATACAGGGTGTTAACGAAAGTTACTTACAAAATGTTAAGGCAGTACTAATATACGAATCAAATGTAATGAGCCTTCATTAACCGCCAATATTTGAAAAATGAAGGAGCGGATACAGTTTTCAAAAAACCACTGCCTATGGAGTCAATACTTTCACATCCAGATTCTTCCTGTAAATCTCTTTACACGAAAACCTTTTAATACTATATTTACACTCTAGTATGTAGAAATAATTACTCAGAGTTTTAATAATATAATATTTGAAATCGTAACCTCCAATGGGAAGGGCTGATCCCAAAACTTCTGTTCTCATAAATACAGTAAATCAAAATTTTACTTCGCTAACTCTTTTAATAATGAAGTGAGGATGGTGGTTGGGAGTAAGGTAGATCTTTCAAAATACTTGGGCGGCCTTGTCTTTTAATATATACACAAAACTCGAAAGAGTGTAGCCGGATAAGCATAGGTTAGCTGCCCCGCTTGGATTTGGTTCATATTTGAGAGGCAAGTGCCTACCAATATGAGAATAATTTACCCCAAATGCCAGCTTGAAAAAAACATTTTTACAAAAGTTATGAAAGAATTTTGAAAAATTAAATATTTTTATTTTCTCAAATGTGAATGAGCCGAATCCGGGAGCTAAAATATATGTGGTGCAGGGTGTTATGTTGATTATAAAAAAATTAATAAATTAAATGCATAGGTGGTAAAAAAGACATTTTAATTTTGCAACGATTTTTTCCTTATGAACTATTTGATGGAACACCACTATTTTTTTTCTGTGATATGCCCATATCCTAAGTAACAACACGTATTTTTTGGAATAAGATTGGATAATTACTTCATAGTGTAAAAAAATGAAAAATAAATTTTGAAAAATGAAAAAAAATTGAATTTCTCAAATATGAATGAGCCAAATCCGGGAACCAGTGACGGACTGGCAACAGTTCAGCGGCGCTGGATCTTCTCGCAGGCCACTTATTATTTTATTATTTTTATTATTACCATTGTTAATACATACCTATTTAGTAGTTAAGGTAGCGCACGACTCATTTTACAGTGGTTTTCAATTTTAAACGCAACATACTTTTAGAAGGCGACATGCTTTGTTTGAATAACTTATAAATAGTTAAATGATATAACACCTGTAACAAAATTTCACTTCTTTACATTCACTCAACAAACTGCTTCCCTTGAAAAGATTTTGTCAATTATTTTATCACTATCTAGGTTATTTAACACATCTTTTTCCACTGCCACGAACAAGAATGCTTCCAAGTGATTATTGTTGAGTGTACTCTTTAGTCTGGTTTTCACAAATTTTAGGGTAAAAAAAGATCTTTCACAAGCTCTTTGTGTTATGGGTAATGTCAGCAAATATTGGTAAGCTGTTAATATGATTCACTCTATAAGTTATATTTCATAAGCACACTGCAACAGCATTTCTTAAAAGTTTCCGAAGTTTTACAGAATTCAAAACTTTTACCTTTCCCCAGAGAATCTTGTTCTTGTTCTGCATCATTTCAACTTCATAATATTGTTCATACTCGTCTGTAACAGTTTTTTTAATTCTCCAAAATACTCTCGAAATTCATTAGATCTTCACACATAGGTAGCCCTTCTTTTGTAGCATATTTATTGAATGTTACTAATTTCGAACATATTGTTTGTAGTGCTTCATTAATACAATTAAAATTCGAAGGAGAGGAAAAATTTAAATGTTGGTACATTTTGTTTTTAGAAAAGCAGTTGGTCATGCTCTCAATTACAATGTCTAAGATAACATTGTGGACTTCTGCAGTAAATTTATGGAAACCGTCCGAAACCGGATTGTCGTGAGACACTTCTCCACTTTTCTTCACTTTTCTAATTCCGTGATAGGAAAGATCTGTTTGACACAAATTGTTTTTTCTGCCCCTCACCGAGTTAAGCTCTTCTGTTGTCCAATTTGTAAAAGAATCTGTTGCGATTTTATCCCGTCAGTATCTCTTTGTATACTTTTAATTGTTGGAGTGTAGATTCAACAAGCTGCTGTGCTTTTAAAAGATCGAGTCCACTGGCTTGTAAATATTTTGACAATGGATTAGTAATGCTAAATATTCTTAAATATATTTGAGACAACATTGTTATTTCAAATTTTTGCAGGGACTCTCTCAAATCTGCATTAAACTTCTCACTGTTTTCAATTTCAAATAGAGACAAAGTAACACACGTAAAGCGAATCTTTATAAGGGTTTAAACATGTCCCGAAAACACGACTAATAGCCGTATGTTCCACCCACCAGCGAAATTCACCTATTAACTGAAGGCCTTTTAATATTTTTATTAATATATCGCCAAATATTAATTCCTTGATGCGACTCTCACTGCCAAACATTTAATGATAGTAAAAAAAGATGCAGCTTTGGTAGCATCGCCTCTGAGGCCGTCTGATCTAAATATTTATATTTTCGGATATTTCTATTTTCTAATAGCAATAGGTATGTACCAATACAGCTATTTTATAAATCGTATTGATACGTATCTTTATAAATCCATATGTAGCGCGACTTCAGCGTTTGGTCTCTAACTGTATTTATCATCATTCCAGTGCAGCTACCAGCAGGCACCGGTCATCATACCAAGCAGCTGGCGCCAGCGGTGCTTTATTGGAGCGGGCTACCGGGATTCGTCCCGATGTCCCGGTGGGCCAGTCCGCCCCTGGTAAAATATATGAGGTCCAAGACATTACCTCTATTATAGAAAAAAATGATATTCAATAAATTAAGTGAATAGGGGGTAAAAAAAATGTTTTAACAATTTCTTCTTTATGAACTATTTGATATTTCAAAGGATAGCGGATCCTTTCTTTGTGATATGCTCATATCCTAAGTAACATACATATATTTTTTGGAATAAGATTGGAGGATTACTTCATAGTGTAAAAAAAATAAGAAATAAATTTTGAAAAATGAAAAATGTCATTTTCGCAAATGTTAATAAGCCGAATTCGGAAGCTAAAATATATGAGGCCCAGGATGTTATGTAGCTTGTAAAAAAAGTAATACTGAATGAATTAATGAATAGGGGTAAAAAAAATATTTTATTTTGCAACAATTTTTTCTTTATGAACTATTTGATGGAACACCACTATTTTTTTTTCTGTGATATGCTCATATCGTAAGTAGCAACATATATTTTTTGGAATCAGTTCGGAGGATTACCTCATAGTGTATAAAAAATGATTTTGAAAAATTATACCATTTCATATTTTCAAATGTGAATGAGCCGTATCCGGGAGCCAAAATATCATTGATTCAGAAGTTGAAAATTAATGTTTGTTCCTGATTCCTATGGAATTACATAAATATTAGGGAGCCAAATTTTATTTTTTATTTTTTTACACAATAAAGTAATTCTCCAATCTTATTGCAAATAATAGATGTTGCTACTTAGGATATGGGCATATCACAGAAAAGAATAAAGGTGTTCCCTTAGTTCATGAAAAAGAAATTGTTGCAAAAATATTTTTTTTACCCACTATTCCATTAATGTATTCTTTAAATGATACTTATTTTACTGAGCTACAACCTGAAAATTAATGTTGATGCCTGATTCCAACTGAATATCATAAATATTAGGGGGCCAAAATTTCTTTTTATTTCGGTTTGGAAATAATGCTCCTCAAAAATTGTTGAATTAAAAAATTTCTTTAATTCCTATTCATTTAATTCATGAGTATTATTTTTTTTATAGTCGACATAGCGTCCTAGACCGCATATATTTTAGCTCCCGAATTCGGCTCATTCACATTTGAGAAAATCAATTTTTTTCGTTTATCAAAATTTACTTTTTATTTTTTTTTTCACTATGAAGTAATCTTCCAATCTTATTCTAAAATATATATGTTGTTACTTAGGATAAGAGCGTATCACAGAAAAAAAATAGTGGTATTCCATCAAACAGTTTATAAAGAAAATATTTTTGCAAATTAAGAAGTTTTTTTTACCCCCTATGCATTTAATTCGTTCAGTATTATTTTTTTTTTATAATCGATATAACGCCCTGCACCACATATGTTTTAGAGCCCGGATTCGGCTCATTCACATTTGAGAAAATACAATTTTTTAATTTTTCAAAATTCTTTCATGACTTTTGTAAAAATGTTTTTTACAAGCTGGCATTTGGGGCAAATTATTCTCATGTTGGTAGGCACTTACCTCCCAAATATGAACCAAATCCCAGCCGGGGCAGCTAACCCATGCTAAACCGGCTAGGCTCTTTCTGAAGTCTTACTAGCTTGTTTTACATGTTTTCCCCTATTTACCCCCAACCTTCAACCAATTCCACTACGTGAATGTGGAAGTAATTATTTACTAAATCATTATGTGTCCATTATAAATTACTAAATTTTCAATAAGTGACTCCGAACAGTTCTAAGGAACTGCTAAATTATAATGAAAAATGTTCTACCATGCCAGTTTTAAATTTGTCATATCTAGGAAAATGTGCTTATCTCAATACTATTAATCTCAAGGAAATTTCAAGAAGTTCTCATTGAAATCTCGAGGAAACCCGAGGAAATCTGAAGGAATTTAGAAGATATCTTGATCAAAAAGGAAATCTAACGCACAAAGATTTTTAGGGCTGTTGAGAGAGAGAGCGAGAGAGAGAGAGCGAGAGAGAGAGATCGGCTACAGATAACGAGGCAATTCCAGAAAGCATATCGAGGAGTGTACTCAGGTTCTTCTCAGTTAAAGTCACTCAAATGAGTGTACCTACTAACACTAAATTGTAAAAGTAAAAAAATACTGACCCAAAGTCTATTCTTAATTACTTGTAATACTTTCAGAAGACCGAGTTAGAGAGTGTTCAACATACCCTAATTTATACAGGGTGTAATTAGTTTGATGTCATTAAAAAAACTGGTGGTAGGGAACGACAAGACAAACAAAAAAACCTTATATAACATGGGGTCTAAAGGTCATAGTTTTGGAGAAAAGAAATAAACAAAAATTTCGTAAATTTTCAATAAAATGTTTTGAGAACTGCTGGAATATTGAGGTAGGTTTAGATCTAGATCTGAAGAAAACTATACTCTAACTCTCCCTTGCGCAATATTTTAGTTACTGTGGGTGTTTCGTTATGTACACACGTCCAACCAAGTTTTTATTTTATTTTTCTTTATTGACAACGTTCATTGATAGTTTAGTGTTTAGTGCTGAACGAAGTGCGTATGTCCTTAATTCGACCTACCGAACTGTGTATTGATGAAGATGTAGAGATTTTGAATCATTTAGGTAGGTAGTAAGCTTTTAACCCAGGACACTCATTTATGTTACAAATGTTAATAAACCACATTTAAATTTTCTAAATTATAAACAGTCTAATATTTTGTTCCAAATTAAAAAACACACATGTAAAGAAATGCTCTGTTTAAACCTCTATGGCCATTATTTGCTTGCAATTGTGCACGAAGAGAGAACGAATTATTTACCTCTTTATAATTGCCTCAGTACAGTTGAGGCGGTCCATCAAAGGCGGTCGACGATCCAAGGCCTTTGCTTTGACACCGCAGACCACCGCGTGTGCCAGCGAGCACTTTTTTATGACAATTTAAAAGTTGTATAATTGAGAACTACAAGTCCATTGACCAAGAAAGCAGTGGTTCTCAATTGTTGTCTACCATAATATATAATATTAAAAATGTTGACCTAGATCAGTTTTTTCAAAGTGCCCCTAGAGGGAAAAATCATAAAGGTTTTTTTGTTTGTCTAGTCGGTCCCCATTGCCAGTTTTTTTTAACGACATGAAACTGATTACACCCTGTATTGAGGCATAATTTAATTTTAACAATTTTCGCTCCAGTCCCGCCCTGGCCAGAGATTGTAAACATCCTATTTGGCGTAGCTTCACTTCTCGCGAACGCATTGTTTATCTCTTTATTTACTAGTTCCTGATGATGTAATTAATCAACCGTTACTAGTTTCCAGTTTTTGTCAAATAATGATTAATGTCAAAAACAACTTTCTCCTTATCTCCAAAGGTAACATAACCAGATATGGTTGTACATTTCTGTAAAGAATATTGCTTTATACTACTACAAAATTATACGAAAAATAATAGGTGATATTCAAAAAATGGCCGCTTAAAATTCAACGTGAATTGAAGGTAGGTACATTCTGTGATGCTAATTAAATAATCCTCATAATGCTTGAAAGTGAATTATTATTTGCTTGCTTTAATTGGTACATATTCTTTATAGGATTTTGCAAACATCAGAAAAATGAACTATCTATGGGAACTAAAAGAAAAGCTATGTGTAAAAATATTAATGAAATCTTTGCATTCTCGCGATAACCTGACTTCTGGTTATGCTAGCAAATTAAAATTCCTTAAATGCATTTGTATAATTTCTTATTTGAAAATTCTCATTCGACAACTAGCATAGAATATAATCCATTAGAATGATTTTTTTTTTAAGAAAGGTAGGTAAATAAATCCATTTTATGCATTTGTTCTCATTTTTAACTGAATCTTCATATACCGTAGGGGGTTGTGTAGATACTAGTTTAACCCGCATGGCCGTAGGGGACTGTGTGGATGCTAGTTGTTGAATGAGAATTTTCAAATATTGTACAAATGCATTTAAGGAATTTTAATTTGCTTTCAACTCATAATGTTGTAACGCAAGTTACTAAAATTTCAGTAAATGGTTTTATTAATCAACATGTAATTTTTCAGTATTTTCCACTCCTCCGTTTTAAAGATATTTGCAGTTAAAGTAAGGGCTTAATACATTTATTTTGAATCGTATATTAGAAGACTATCTTAGGTTGACCTGCGAAATACGGCGCGTTGTGCGACAGGTTATTGATTCTTATTAATATAACTGATATAGACTAGAGGGGCAACAAGCAAAAGGTTAACAACTTATGTGACTTCTTGATTTGACGACCAGCCATGAATAAAAGAAGAAATGCACTTCAAAGATATAGAGAATGGGAGCATGTAACTGTACCATTCACAGAAGGAATGTCTTTCCTTTCTTAGAAGAAAACTTTTTAAAACCAAATTAAATGGGCAGTGTCTTCTTGACGCATGCTTAGCGCCGGACGGGTAGCTTATGAATGCGACGTAAATTATGCAAATAGAGATACTGATCTACTAATGATTGAATGTTCAATGATAAAAAAAGATGGAAATTGTAATACTTTTAGATTTTCGTTCTATCATGGAAAATAAAACTATAATTTATATTAAATGACAAGTACATGATTTACAAAGATATATTGGATATATAAATAATAAAAAAGCAATTGTAGGAAAGGATTTAATCATATCCAATTTTTGTTCATGCAGAAGGTGGAAGTATCAGTCCACCTCTGTTACTGTGCTTGGTATTGGAAAGGGAACGTTTTGCAAGAAACTGCAGTTCTTTCTAGTTCATGCTAATGTATTCAACTAGGCACCACCTAAGAAAGCATTACCAAAGCAATAGAAACTGCGCTCCACCCATTTTAACAAAAGGAAGGTGACATACTGAACTCGCTTCGATGCAAACGCTAATCTAAAATATGAGTCTCCAAAGACAATAGGCATAATCTGGTTAATATGGATTTTCTAGTTCATGCCAATGTATTCAACTAGGCACCACCTAAGAAAGCATCACCAAAGCAATAGAAACTGCGCTCGACCCATTTTAACAAAAGGAAGGTGACATACTGAACTCGCTTCGATGCAAACGCTAATCTAAAATATGAGTCTCCAAAGACAATATTCATAATCTGGTTAATATGGATTCTCTAGCTGCTTTAGCTCATATCGTCTCCACATTAAGATGCAAGTGTAAGGGCAGCAGTAAAAAATGCGAGCTCCCCAGAGTTTAAGAATGATTTTTCAGAAAAATAATGGTAAAAAAATGCAACAAAAGTCTTAGAATAAAATATGTTCCAAGACACAATATAAAATCCAAACAAAATTATTCTGGAAATATAATGTGACTAACAACAGATTGCAAAATTATGTCTCAATTTTCATCTTCGTTTAGTTAGTTCATTATCAACTAATGCAGAGTTATATTTTCATTAACATATTCTTTTGAAGGTGAAAGTACGGCCAACGATCGGTTACGTGTAGATTCCTGCAATAGATAATATTGGCATAAATTACAAAATATTGTATTCAAAGGATAGTTACCAGATATCAGGTTGAGTGCTGTTAGACGCTATGTTTATTTATTATCTAGCTAAGGGAGGGGCTGACCCAAACCGACTTGTGCGAGTCTGCCACTTGCAAAAATTATAAACGCCCCTGTTTGCTCCTATTGTTTTTGTGTTAACTGTTCCAACAACACATGTCTAGAGGAAATGAATTAGAACGTAGACTTTGTAGGCTCTTCGATACCTCTTAGCCTATTATTTGTTCACTTTTCTTGGAATTTAAGTCATAATTAAACATAATGTTCAAGGAATTATTTCTGTTGACATTAATTGCTCGTCAAATTATATTTTTACTGAATTACTGATACACCATTTCATCACAAAAATACAAGAAAAATATTTATACACTTTAAATCACGTTTCTATTTGTCTAAGTCAGGAGAGTCTTATGCACCTAGATTCATTTGTTTAACAACATTGGACACCACCTTGCATATTTATTACAGAAAATGAAAATATGTCACTGTTCTAATGGTTGACAAAAATTGAGATATCGGTATAAAATGGGGTAATGGGGATATCAGATTTTCTTGAAACTCAGCTACTCTGGCATCTAAAGTACAAGGCAGTTGATCTGCGGGTCGGCATACTCATAGTGAGAATGTCAGAAAGCCGCAAAGGCAAGAACACACGACAATTTAAGGTACGACATGGAGCGGTATAACATACTCTGCCAACACACTTGTTCACATGAAAGCACTACATGGACGCATATGGATTGGTCCATCGACATTGTGAACACTTAATATGTGAAGAAATTGTACCAATTTAAACTTACTCGTTAAATATATTGTGACCACACATAGATTGTATCGTTGGCTGCAAGCAGTATTATTACTGCGTACCAGTATGATGTACGATTAACACGAGATAGCTGGTAGTCACGCATCGAAAATCATCGTGTCTCGAATCGACTCGCCAGTAGACGAGAGTCATTTGTACACACTGCATCCATATTCATATTTGGCTAGATCGATCGATATAATGTATGGCTCTACATGACACGTTGTTAGTGGAATGCCTTGAAAAGTGAAAGTTAATTAAGTCATTAACCACGAGGTGAAAGTAGGTCATTAACCCCGCGGTTTTGGAAATACCCAGCGGATCGGGAAAAATCCTGCGGCTTTTGGAAATACCCAGCGAGCGTAGGGAAAGTACAATGACCTGTGGTAAAACGCTTGGCATGTGAAAGTGTAGTGACGTAACAATCTGATGGAATTTTTGCGTGATTAAGATCTGTTTTGAATACCTGATTTTTAATATAAATACACATTTGTGAACAAATAGTATTCAGTATTCAACAGTAGAATGGGGGACACTTGCCTTGAAAAGTGAAAGTTAATTAGGTCATTAACCCCAAGGCGAAAGTAGATCATTAACCCCGAGGTGAGGTCGTTAACCCCGGGGGTCGTTTATCCTAGGTCATTAACCCCGAGGCTTTAGGAATACCCAGCGGATCGGAAAAAGTCTTGCGACTTTTGGAAATACCCAGCGAGCCTGGGGAAGGTACAATGACCTGTGGTAAAACGCTTGACATGTGAAAGTGTAATCACGTAACAATCTGATGGAATTTTTGGGTGATTAACACTTGTTTTCAATACGTGTTTTTTAATATAAATACACAATTGTGAACAAATAGTATTCAGTGTTGAACAGTAGATTGGGGGACACTTACCTTGAAAAGTGAAAGTTAGTTAGGTCATTAACCCTAAGGTGAAAGTAGGTCATTATCCCCGAGGTGAGGTCGTTAACCCCGGGGTCGTTTATCCTAGGTCATTAACCCCGCTCCGCGATTTTGGGAATACCTAGCGGATCGGAAAAAATCCTGCGGCCTTTGGAAGTACCCAGCGAGTCTAGGGATGGTACAATGACCTGTGGTAAAACGCTTGGCATGTGAAAGTGTAATGATGTAACAATCTGATGGAATTTTTGGGTGATTACGACCTGTTTTCAATAAGTGTTTGTTAATATAAATACACATTCGTCAACAAATAGTATTCAGTGTTCAACAAGCGCAGTAAAATATGTATTCAAACGGCTACAGTAAAAACAGTCACGGTGTACAGGGTGCGAAAAAAAGTAAACCATATTTAAGATCGGCCGATTGTGATTATAGAAGGATCGATCCAAGTGAACAGCCAGCTGAAACGAGTGCTACAGGTCTAGATGATGGGTTTGACATTCCAGATTCAATGTTGGAGTTAATGGACCAAACAGTGGATGGATTGAAAAAAGACGAGGGTGATTTAGAAACCTACGAGAGGAAGAGGCTATTCCAGGAGAAGAGGTATCCATTAAACCGGATTACAAGTAAAATAGTTTCTGTCGGCCTCGACCCATTTTTACACTTTAGTCCTTGTTTAAGAATTATTAAAAGTGGCATGGTTATGGACATTCACACATTTTAGGCATTCACAAAAATTCTACCACGCATCTTGAATCATATTCAGGCACCCGCTAATAGGATAACCGAGTTTGAATTATTAAATTTTAGATAATATCAAAAGAAATGATTAAATTTGTACCTAAGAGAGGGGTTGCTGTTCTCGAAAGTTATATTTTTATATGAAAATGGAGTGTGCCAGCCGTAGTAATGGTTCCGAATGTAAGGAGGATTTGCAAAATGTTGGTATATTTTGGTATCTACGAAAAAAAAAAATCTACTCGTAGTTTTGTGGATAAATAATATAAATACTCAACCGTAAAACGGCGGAGAAATTCCATCGTTAATTTCAATATTTAGCCTACGGATGAACAGTGAAGAGAATTTTTTATTTTATTTTATTTAAACTTAGTAATAAGTACCATGCTCAAATGAAATTATTCAGATCAATTTGATAAGTAAAGTATTATTGGACCTTATGATTTAAGTTGGGGTTTGACAGGAAACCTGGTACCCCGACCTTACATCGACTATTTTGCTAGTCTATTGACTACTAATATAATACTGTAAATATAATTTTGTAATATATATTTTTAACTAATAATAATTTAATTTATTAATCATGTCTCTATTATTATAAATATATGTTTTTCTGTTTGTTCTGCCAGGTCAGTATTTAACTGAACTAATGTTGGTCATTTTCTTATAATTAAAAAGAATTTCAGTAATACCTTTTACTATCCTAATTTTCATCCTACTCTGTACCTATATATCTAACTACAAAAATATAAATTCATATTACATTTATAATATATGCGACCTTACAGCTACTGATGATAAATTAAAAAATGTTTTGGATCCATTTTAAAACTTAACATTACGACATATTCTAACAACATTCTATAATTATTATTGACCACCTACCTAAATTCTTATTGATTTATACTCGCAATACATGTAAGAGCACCTTAATATTACAGATTTAATTGCAAACGGCATTACAGTAAATACAAGAAAATTAACTATAATAATTTCCTGAGGTAAAATGACCAAATATTTTCGCACTGATTTTTATTGCGCTATAGCTTATAATATACTAAAAGTTATTATTTGTAATTATAGTAACAATAATAACAAATATATTGAATACAAAATTTACGAAATACGAAAATGATTGACTCTCACTTCGAACGCGTTTATATAACAACGATTTATAGTTAGCCGAATTTACTCGGTATGTGCCGTGGATGAATGACCCGATAGAATATTCATAGACTGTTATTACCCCTCGTTCAGAATCATATTCTGTGAAACACAGATGATTTTTCTGGTCGATCATTTTCGAAAACGCAAGCAAAATAAGTGTAAGTTCCTCATTTTTATTTATATTTTGCACCAGTTAAATAAAAAAAGCCAAAAATATATGCGCAATAACATTCAGGTATAAAACTCAACATGGACCAGTTGTCGATAGCCCACTGCTTTGTGTAGAAAAGTTTATTATAAGCAATGATTATTAATAACATTTTAGGCTTGAAGTTTTAAATCACCACATCATTAAGAACAGGTTGAGATGTATCAAATCACAGCTTCTGTAACAAACAGATGAGAAGTTAAAAAGTGACTTGCTTGGTGAACTCTTAAAACGAACTTGTTCTATTATGTATTCTCATTCAGTGAGTCAGATTTGATACTGTCTTTTGAATATGTTGAAGTTCTCATATCTTTATTGAATATTAGTCCTCTAATCCTAATAATTGTTGAAATATAATTTTAGATTCCCACCACTATCCATATTTGTGATGACATATTAAACCGGGTTGCAGATTTAATTGGTTTTAGTAATATTAGATAGCGTGAAGGCCTAAAGCATTCGAGCGGAAATCTTAAATGACCACACACATTTCTTTCTCTTCTGCCGAATTATTTGAAAACTAACATTTGCTCCTTCGTATCATGCTGATCGAACTGACATCGGCATATAGAATACAGTTGTATTCATAACAATTTTCTATCAGCATAAATAGTTCAGTCAATAAAGGAGGTGTAGAGTGCGTGGGCAGGGACCTAAGCGATTCCTTTAGAAAGTTGTTCAGGATGCCTAGGGAGTGAACATACTGAAAATCCTGACGTCTAGGAGATGAGCCGGAGGAGGGGGGGCACAAAGAGAGTCCCACTTTTGGTTTCTTCACTTATATCTCGAAAAGATGCGTCTTAGGGAAGAAAAATTCTTATATCAAATGAAAGCTCATGAAATTCTCTGCAACTTTCATTTTATTTACTTTTTTCGAATTCGCAACCGTTTTCGAGCTACGTGCTCCGGAAAAGTGAAAATTTTCGAAAAACAGATTTTTACCCTAAAAAATAGAAAATTGTATTTTCAAGATGATAAAAAAGTCACATATAAGGTACGCAATTTTATTCGGTTTCAATAATTCTTATTGTTCTCACTCTCAATAACTTCTCAATGTTAAACTCTTAATTTTCTCCGGATTCACGTTTTCATCCTCTTTGGTCGTGAGACTCCTGGCAAGGGTTCCTCGTCCATGGCATCCTCATCCTCAAGAGTGGGTGGTTCTTGCTGAAGGGGCACTACATCGTCTTCATCGTCACCCTAGTGGTAAACAGGCATGCCGTTGAGGCATTTCCCTAGGCAGTAGAGGCACGCCACAGAACAGTTCAGCATTGCTTTCCGGCATCCATATTTGCCACTACCACAATCCTTGGTGCAGCGGCAAAATATCGTTTTCAGTAGGACCTCCGGTGCTAGTGGATCTTCTGTTGTAATTGGCACCAGGGTGTCTCCTACATATTTCCACCCCCCACTCTTGAGGGGACAGCGCTTTCCTGAGCCACTGCTGCACTTGGTGATAGGTGCGCCGGGAATGATGTTTAGCTGATCTCTCAGTTGGTGGGAGGGAGCTGATGTCAGACTTAATATTTGCCACTGACCTCATGAACGACTGGAAGCGGTACTGGTTGAGGGAGGTCTGTCTTGCTGGTGCCCCATATCATTTGAGGAAGGAAATCTTCTTCTTCCCTTAAGTGGTGGGGGTGTTGTCAAAGGTCACTACAGCTTACTTGATGATTTCTGACTTTAAGTACAATTTTGAGAAGCCTACCTTGCTTTCCCTTAAAGTTTAAGATGTGACGTAAAAATCTCTTTTTCAAAAATGTTCACTTTCCGGAACATGTAGCTCGAAAATGGTTGCGAATTCGAAAAAAGTATATAAAATAAAAGTTGCGGAGAAATTCATGATCTTTCATTTGGTATCAGAAAATTTTTCCTTACGACGCACCGTTTTCGAGATATAAGCGAAGAGCCAAAAGTGGGACTTTCTTTGTGTTTGATGTAAGTATGGCTGATAATAATTTCCTGCGGAGTGTGGTATTGGCCATAAATTTCCTGTTAGAGATATGTAACTTAGCACATATAAGCGGATCACCCATATTATTCTTCTTTTCTGCCTAAGATTCCATTTACCTATAGTACCCATCACGTTCTACAATAGTAGCTACTCCTTTTGGTTTCAGCATGGTTTCTGATATGCAGATAAATAATATGAGTGATTTATGACACAAGTTTCAGTCTGTAGTATTACAAGCTCAAAATAATTAATACATTCTAAATTCACTTTTTCAAACGTTTTGGATTTTACGTAACTTTTTTGTATTAAACAGAATGGCATTCTTCATTTCCGACCAATCTACCATGATGCGAAATTTTTGCTCAGAAAGAGATAAAAATGCATCAAATGTTGTTGTGTTCTTTTTGTGATTTGACGAGGTGTGCGTACGTATTTCAAAACAAATTTCGCGAATGCAATGAGTGATGAGATTTGGTCATTCTACAGAGAAAGAGCATAACATCTGGCACCTTGCTCTTTGCTCGTGATAACCAAAACTTTACCGCCTCTCGGATAGGCTCTATATCAGTATGTATATGATAAGGGCTTATACAGAGTGTCCCAGAAATGAGTTCCGGGAAGGGAACCTGCGCTTCCTAAGTTCATATTGGGCGCGTATAACCCAAGTTACCTTAGTCCAAAAATGCATCCCTTAGGAAGTACATTCTCTTAACGTAAGACAGATTTTTTCTCCAATAATTTCTGTTATATTGAAGACACAATGTCCTACAGAAAAAAATTATATTTCTTGATTTTTCGTTGATGTTACACTAAATTTTAAAAGCATTAATTTGTGTACTGAAACATATAGTGTACTTTTCTGTTATTATGACATTTTATTCTAGAATTGTAAATAAAAGGTAAATACAAATAGAGGAAAAAACGATAGTTTATTGTAATTTGGTTGATACTACAAATATTTTTACAGTACCTTTTCTCTAGCCCTTTCAATACCCTATAAAAATGTTAAACCATTCCGTAATTTTACAGTGATTAAACAATACAGCCAGTTAAATATTAATTATTGTGAAAAAAAATGGAAACAAGAGATATTTGGTTGTTATCCACGTCCACATAGAGTAGGTATAGTGATACAGCTTCCATGAAAATTTGAAAATTTTATCTTCAATATAACAGAAGTTATTGGAAAAAATAATATTTTGTGTCTCACTTTAAGAGAATGTACTTCCCCAGGGATGCATTTTTGGACTGAGGTAAGTTGGGTTATGAATATGAACTCAGGAATCACAGGTTCCCGTCCGAGAACTCAATTCTGGGAGACCCTGTATATACAAAGTGTCGATGGAAGGACGTTACAAAAGGAAAAACTTTGTGTTTTCGATTTTTCGAAAATATGTCATTTATTATAAAAATTTCTCTCATTTTCAAAATTAAGGTGATGTGGTAACATGTTCAAAGAAATATATCGAACGTCAAAAATATGTAAAATATAAAAGTGGCTCACGAGAGAATTATCCTTAATTTTCACTTCGGAGCAAAAAGTTATTATGAAAAGATTTTTTAAATCTTAAAATGAGTCTCGACACTAAATTTCATTGAATTTTTTTTGTAAAATATCTTTTAGAAAAATATGTTTTTTTACTAAAACTAATGTTCTGAAGAGGGCTGGAACCTTGGGTGTAACATTGCCTCTAGAGACGTAGTTTCCACAACCACTAAGACTCTTGAACACAACACTCGAATACTATCGCTCGACGCACGTTTCACTAACCACGTTAGCATCATGGGAAGATGATCAAAAATTCAAATTTTCATTCATCTCAATTAATCATTAAAAACTCAAGTTAATAATCATATCCCGATTATATTAACGTGGTTAGTGAAATGTGCGTCGAGCGTTAGTACTCGAGTACTGTGTTCAAGAGGTTTGGTATTTGTGGAAACTGCATCTCAACAGGCACTGAAATTAATGTTAATGTCTAAATAAAAACCAGAAAATTAAAAATTAAATTGGACTGAAACAATTGACAAAAGAAAACAAATTAAAAAAAATTGGTAAAGGTGTTTACACAGAACTTCCCTTTTTATTTATATGCGACGGCCACTCTAAAAAATTATTAATTACGAAACGACATATGAGAATAATAATTGGAATGTACTTATTACTATTATTAAAAAGAAAATCTGATCATTTTTTTTATCGTCTCAATTATATTAACGTCCTGACGGAGTTTAGCTTAATGCTATTTCACTATTCAACCGGGACACGTACACATAGACATCAACACAACTGACTGTTCTTCATCAAGTAGTTATAGTAAATGCACCCGCAGACAAACAGACAGACAGTCAGACAGACTGACGGAATTGGAAAACCTATATTTTCGTAATCTACATGGTCTGAAACCATGGAGGGTGATCTTTTCTCGAATATAATACTTCCCTTCGGTATACAAGAAAAATATTAGCCAGAAATATGAGGCTTTGGCTTTTAATAGATACATGAAATCCCAAGTTTCAGTACTCTTAGCAGCCTGCCTTACTTATTTTTCCCTATTTACATCTACTTATCCCCCCCCCCCCCGGACTCCTTCAATGGAATCATCTCAAAATATAATATAGTTTCAGATGTCGTTATAATGCATACATGTTCCAAATTTCAAGTGAAAATCTCAATTTTATTTTATCAACCTTTTTAATAATGGAGTGGAGGTGACGTGGGGTTAAGAAATATTATAAAAATCTGAGGCCTTCGCTTCTAGTGTATTCAACAAATCTCAAGTTTCTGTAATCTTGCCAGCTTGCATTACTTAATATCCCCTATTTAACCATATTTAACCCCCAACCCTTCAACGAAATGATCTCAAAATATAATCTAGTTCCAGATGTCGTTATAATACACACCTGTACCAAACTTCAAGTGAATATCTCAATTATATTTTATCAACCCCTTTAATAGTAGAGTGGGGTGGTAGGGGTGGTGGTAAATATTATTAAAAAATCTGAGGTTTTCACTTCCAGTATATACACCTTATTCTAAATTCCTCTACTCTTACCAGCTTGCTTTCCTTATTTTCCCCTATCTAGCCCTATTTAACCCCCAACCCTTCAACGGAATCATCTCAAAATATAATCTAGTTCCATATGTCGTTAGAAGACATACGTCTATCAAATTTCAGGTGAATATCTCAATCTTACTTACTGACCTCTTTAATAATAGGGTGGTTGGGGGGATGGAAAATATTTAAAGAAATCTGAGGCCTTCGCTTCTAGTATATACACCAAGTCCCAAATTTCTGTACTCTTACTAAGCTGGCTTTACTTATTTTCCACTATTTGCCCCTATTTACCTCCCAACTCATCACCGGATATGTTCAAAAAACAATCCAGTTCCAGATCTCGTTATAGTACATACGTGTACCAAATTTCAAGTTAATATCCTAAACCGCTAAAGAGAAAACGTGCGCACAAAAAAAAGTTACAGACAGACCTACCGACAGACAGACAGAAAATATTTGTTCACTCAAATTTAAAATCTCGGCGTTTCATGACATTTTAAGCCTATTTCAACAATAAAATTGTTTGAACATTTTTTTACTATTACTACACTTCCAATCCACTACGTGTATGTGGAAGTAAAGGAAGGAAAAATTGAGCTCTTGAGCTACTTTATACATTCCTTGATTTTGAACACCTAGCACATATTTTTGAACTTATGACCACATTGCTTTTGGTTTATTTGTAAAGAATGAAGAACAACTATTTTAAAAGAATCGATAATACAGACTAAACGAATGTTGTAAAGGTTGCACAATGGAAAATCTAATATTGATTGACAATTAATTATAAACTTAAGTCATCATCATCATCAGATACAGGTCCTGCGGCACCCTCTATGATCTAACGTGATGTAATACATAAATTATTGTTTCTTAGAATAAAAAAAGTTCCTCCAGCAAATTTGTCAGTTATTGCAAAAAAACGAAAAAATAGCAACACTTTACTAAAGCATATTCAGTTATATCTTCATATTTCGGCCCAAATAACCTACCCCTGCATTATGGCCTATTATTAATGGTTCACCCTGTATATCAATAAATCAAATCATACAGTTCAATTTTGTTAAAAGCCTATATGTTGCAAAATGTAAATATAGTATGAATAATGACAATGGGCTTATCCCAAATGGACTACTTTGACATCTTCAGATATCCTATCTAATAGTACCGCGCGGCAAATTTACTTTAATTAGCTGTACTAATAATGACAACATAAGAATTTTTTTTCCAAATCTCAGTATCTCCAAATCGAAAGATTTTTGGGCACGTGTTTACTTCAAACCTTTTTCTTAAAAATAGGTAAGGTATAATCCTGAAATATTATAAATTGTGTAGAGGAACATTCTTAGTTTTGATAAACGCGCATCGAATGATAGTATTCAAGAGTAGTGCTCAAGTGTCTCGATGTTTGTATAAACTACTTCAGAGGCATTGTCACACTAAAGATTCCAGATTTGATATAATAAGTTATTTGGGATCATATGAAGTTCCTGATTTTCTAAAAGATATTTTAGCTTCAATTTAAAAAGCAAGTTATTTCTATTCATTGGATTATTTATAATAACCAGCTATTTATTTTTGAAGGCAAAAATTAATGCTATTCAAAATAAAATATGTTATAAAATGGAGCTTCGTATAGCTAACAACAATTTGTAATAAATTATGAAACATGTACGGCTTCATCGACATTTTGGACTTACCTAAAATATATCGACAACATTTGAAATTATTACAGGCTATCATCTTTAAATCTTAGTTTCTTCGAGATAGGCGTATATTTAATTTGAAAAAAATTATTTACATTTCTGCTAAGTATTGATACAGGTAACACTTTTTCAATTGGATTAGGTTTATATCAGAAACCGGCTTTCATGAGACATTCTACATCTTCATCGGCTGAGCTCTCTGAAGATGATCCAGAAGGTGTAGAGGCGTTGTCCATTAAGGAAACCCCTAAAGTTTGCTGCCTGGGAATACTTAAGCGTCTCTGAGAGGATTGTGATAGCCAAGTTGGCCTTCGCAATGATGAAGTTCCAAAGGTTTCTTCTGGTATTGTGTCGCGGGTAATTGATCTAAAATAATGTATCTTATTTTAATGTTAATACACATGTAATAGACATTTTTTCCTTTAATTAACAATGTAATAGGTGTACTAAAAATGATATTAAATTGATACATTTTAATGTCGTTTACCGTAATAAATTTTAAAAAAATGTTCAGTTTTTGGGGCAGATTATAACTGATACAAGGTGTTTCATCAGGAACTGTACATACTTCCAGGGGCAGTAGGACCACTTGGGTATTCAGGAACGGTCATTGAAATTTTCCTGACGCTCTTAATTTCCGAGATACAAGGTGATAAACTGATTTTGGTCTAAATTTATTTTTTCCAGAACGTCCTTACTATTGGTCGGATTTTGTTTAAATTTTAGACACTTTATACACTTATCACAGTTGATAGATTGCCATTATAGTTTTTTTTTAATCCGGTGCTGAACTTTTTTTATTTGATTATTCTGATTCCTGTAAAAAAGATCACCCTATAATATTTTTATTAACATGCAAGTACCAATTACATAAGTCCATATATCACTAAACATAAACATGTAATTAGATTTGTTGTCGCATTTTTGTTGATTTTTTTACAAGCGATTGAATTTGGCAAAAAGGGGAATTTGAGGAATAACAGCTTTATTTACTTACATTAATTGTTCAAATAATTAAAACTGGACGCATTAATTAATTACAAAAATTATTTATAAACATCACAAATACTTAGAGCAAATGTTCAAAATGAGAACCTCCAGCTTCCATAAATTTTTGTTGGCGTTTAATTAAATTGCCAATGGATTTCCTAAATTGCGCAGGATTGTTTCTAATTTGGTCACTACAGAGGAGAATTCACTGAAGTAACCGATCTCTAGTATTATTGGGACACTGTTGACCAGTGGTGGATTTACACATTTGCCGCCAGTAGGCTATTCAAATTTTGCCGCCTCTACCGACAATTCGATACCCTAGTTCACAATTATTTAAATTAAAAATATTTTGTCCATGAAAGTGTAACTTTATGATTTGTGTCGGTCGTCCTAATTCCACCACATTTTTCCCGTAATTAGTATGATTGTGAACTAGGGGATCGATGTGTCAGTTCCTAGATTATTTCTACAACCCAACGATTTAGTTAAGATTGCACAGGAAATAGTTTTTGGGTATATTTCGGAGCTAATAAAAGCTCAATCAAGTACGACTAATAAAAATAAGAACGAAGGCCTAAAATTAATTTATTTACCTACCTTGTCTTAATTATTTTTCATTCTAGTGGATTATATTTTAATGAAATCTATCATTCTATTTCTTTGAAAGGGTTTTCGCCCTTATTCTGGAGCTCATCAAAAAGACATAAAGCCACTCATAAAGATGTTTCATGAAAGACCAAGACAATTTCCATGAATAGGTATGAAGTAATTATATTTGAGATTGACTGATAGAAGCAACAGATCTTCACCTATCTATTAGCTAACAAGTATTGGAACCTATATACTCTATCTAGAATGCAAAGATTTCATTAATATTTTTACAGATAGTTTTTCTTTTTAGTTCTCATAGATAGGTTTTTCTGCTGTTTGCAAAATCCTATAAAGAATATGTTTGATTACTTATTACTTCCTCCAGTTACTTTCAAAAACAGTGAAACAGCAGAAACGACATAAAACGTCAGCATTTTTAGAGGGGAAAACAATAATTAAAAGAATAGAATCATATGCTATGATATACTGGGGGCACGTTTAAACATGAGACACGATATACCTACTAAAGAAAGCGTTAATACTGAATAATAAGAAACTGAAAATAATGAAGCCATGCTACACATTGATAACAACAATCGAGGGGATCGTCAGCAAACTTGAAAAGGATTGCACATTCTGAGAATGAATGGCAAAGCAAAAGAAGGGATACAATAAAAAAGTCGCAAGGATATACACGCTGTCAGATTCAGAAACAGAAGGAATAGAAGACTTAGAATGATAATGGATAGAAACTTAAAAGTGGAGCATAATCACTCCATATCACGACACAACAAGCATTTCGCAAATTCCTACACCTCCCATGCTATACTCCTATACCATGCGTCATGTGGCTCTCGCTGGAGGCAACAAGCCTTTACCAAATCCAAACCAGCGTAGATATAGCCGGCCCGGCGGTAGATCCGGGAATGTCAGCAATGCCTACCATACGCTGTCTAATCAATCTATTGATCAACAACGCTCCAACCTATTTCATTCAGGAAGATATGGGTCACCATGTCATTCCCTTTGTGCTCATAGTATTGGATGGTTTAACAATATTCTGTATATTTGTTTGTACAAATTAGAAATTGAAAACAGAATTTAATTTGTTTTATACCGAGGTAAGGTATGCTTTAATACTACTTACACATTAATGATTAATGTACATTCGGTAAATGTAATTAAATAATTTTTATTGCTCTTTATTGTTACAGTTTAAAAACAGTATATTATCTGGTAACAATCCGGCTGATGATGACGTTGATATTCAATGAATTAAATTATGAAAGTTTTACAATACCTTTTTGCGCGGGTTTCTCTTCGCAAAATCATTAATTATATCGTCGCATGAAATCTTATTCATTAATTCTGACTCTACGCACAAAAGGGCTAAGCTTTTCTTGGCTTAAGGTAGATATTAGATAATTTTTCACCAGTTTTAAGCAAAAGAAGCTCCTCCAACCCGAACAATTCGTCGCTGGTATACATGGAGCCATGAGAACTGCTATATCCAAGTTTGCATGAACGTTTTGCAAATTCTGTTTTCGCAGGAACGAAGATAGACTTTTCAATGATCCAGAATTTGGTTTAACCAAAAATCCTTTAAGAAGAAAGGTGGAATGGAAAATGTATGCATTCTTGAACTAAATCATTAGGATACACTTCTTTCAAGAAAAGGGTTTCTTCCGTAAGGGTTAATGATGACAATTCACTCATTTTGGCCAGAAATGAAAACTTTTCAATGAATCTGTTGTAGGCCTCCTATCGTTCTTCTAATTCGGATACGAGTCTATCAATAAGGACGAGAAATGTGTTAACCCTGAAAGTATCACTCGCAGTCATTCTGATTTCTTCATCGGGTGTTTCATCATATATTTTTTTCCTTTTCGGTTGTCTTTTTCCCATGTCTTTTGTATATTGCTTCGACACGCTTAATTCCATCGCATTTTCTTCGAAATACTTAAAATTTTCTCGTTCAGCTACGAAAAACTTGTAATGAGATTCATAAAGATCGCAACTGTAATCAAATCTACGGTAGCAGACTTTTTTTAATATTCACTTTGTTTATTCTTTCCAATAAAACATTCCACACAACAACCATTTCCGCCGTTTCCAGTTTTTTTTAATTCAAAAGTGTTCTCGTCGCTTCGCTTCACGTTACAGGCTTTTCGGTACAATCGTCCTTGATTGATTCCAAAGTTTTAAGGACTTCGTGCCAAGAGTCTCTCAAACTTCTACATGTGTCCTCTCTACCTATATAAATATGAATCTTTTTAATTTCTGTAAGACAAAAAAATAATGGCTCCAAATTTGCCGCCCGTAAAATCTGCCGCCCTACGCTCCAGCCTACTCAGCCTGCTGGTAAATCCACCACTGCTGGTGACTTCAGTTTTGAGATATTCCCATAGAAAATAATCGATGGGGTTGAAATTTGGTGATCTAGCCGGCCAAGGAAGAGATCCTCCACCTCCAATCCATCTCTTTGGATACTCATTATACAAATGTCTTCTATCTTCAATACCAAAATGAGGAGGAGCTCCGTCATGCTGGAAGTATTGTCCTCTTACATTAATACCTTTCATTAAACCAGGTAAAATATTTTGTAAGAAATCTAAATTAATTATTTCTATTATAAAATGTACCTATTTAGTCTTGCCGGAAGAATATGTGGGCCAATTAGGTTGTTGTTAATTATACCACACCAAACATTTACCGAAAATGTAGGATGAAAATGGCTTCTCTTATAGCATGAGGATTGTTTTCGGCACAGTTATGCGAGTTTCCTGAATTAAATACGCCATCCCGTGTAAATTGGGCCTCGCCTGTGAATAAAGTTCAATAAGTAGTCGGTCTATGATCAATAATCCACTGGCAAAATTCTAATCTATTTACATTGTAATCCTGTTGAAGCCTTTGCACTTGCTGAATATGATACGGATGTAGCCTTTCTTAATTTACAGTCCTCCAGACCCTCACTTGAGGAACTCCTAATTGGGCACTTATTCGTAGGCTACTTACTTCAGGGTGCTCTTGAATAATATTAATGATATTTTTTTTATCCTCAACGTTTCATTCCACTTTTGATGATGGAAAACTGCCGTGCTTCCTTGTGTAGCGATACAAAGTTGAAAATGTCTGATGATTTCGTGTTCTTCTATTAGGAAACGAATATTGTATTCCTCTGCGGCTTGTCTACCATTACCATCACAAAATCCGTAAACAAAAATAATATCGGCATATTCCTCATTTGTAAATTTATAAGGCACGATTATTTGCGGACTAAGTTAACCAAGTACACTAGTTATACTGTTTATGGTAACAAACAAGATATGTCAAATTATCTAGACTTACTAATAATAAAAAGAAAACTCTTTAATGATTCCTATTCTTTGGAATTAAAAAAAACTCGTTTTAAATTTTTTGTAAATATTAAACATTATTCCCCAAGTTTAAATTGACCATTTTTAATTATTTGGAATGGGTTTGTTCCATGGTATTCTTTTTATATGGTTTTTATACTTTTTCATATAGTACTCGATATTCTCATTATGCACTTAAAGTTTCGTATTATTAAGCTTTTCCGTTCTCGAGATATAAGGACTTAAAATTAGTAATAGTTGCAAAAACCGAGCGCCCATTTATGACGTCACTATACGCAAGTGACGTAAGAAAAGGCTTTCTGGCACCTTTCAAATTTAACCTGAAAGGTCAAAAAACATGAAATATTCAAACGCTGGTAACTAAATAAATACGTCAAGTGGAAGTTCGTCCTATGTCTCTACGGAAAGGAGAAGATCGACGATGAATCCTAATCGTAAATTGCAGGGTCAAAATCGAAAATTCGTCCCGACAGGAGCGAGAGAAAATTATAAGTTTTTGACATGTCACCAAATTGTACTCCACTACTGTCAAGAAGTAAACAAAACAAATAATACTTCGAAAATATTCATAATTATAAGAACTAAGGAGTATTAAGTCTATTGAGATCGTCGAGTCTATGCGTATTGTGACGTAGCGCCTGGCCACGCCCCATTTTCGCGAGGCGGAAATTTGTAATAGTTTTTAAGATAATAAACGTGCGAATAAGATTCTGATTTTTTGCAGATCCATTACTTTATACTTGCACTTTCCATTTATCAAATAAAAAAAAATGCCGAACAAGCTCATTAATGTAAGCAAATAAAGCTGTTTTTTTGGCATCTGAATCTTAAAATAAATATTACAGGGTGATAATTTCTACAGGAATCGAAAAAATCAAATTAAAAATGTCCCGCACTGGAATTTAAAAAAACTTATAATAGTAATCTATCAACTGTCATAAGTGTATAAAGCGTCTAAAATTTAAACAAAATTCGATCAATAGTAAGGACGTTCTGGCCAAAATAAATTTCGACCAAAATTATTTTATCACCCTGTACCTAAGGAATTAAGAGCGACAGGAAAATTTCAATGGCCGTTCCTGAATACCGAAGTGGTCCTCTACCGGCCTTGGAAGTATGTACAGTTCCTCATGAAACGAATTTCCATTTTATATCGACCATAGGCACTGTTCAATTACCTCGAAAAGCCAAAGTTTCACGATGATTCATAATTTTCTTGTAAAGATAAATTTGGTAGTTCAAATGTAATATCGTATTATCTCAAATCAGGTATCTTCTACAGTCTACAGGATAGTATTTTCTTAAAACGTCAAAACAGGTTCGAAAGCAATTTTTTCTCTTTAAACGACGGTTTTCTGAAGAATGTTTAATAAGAGTCAGAGCGAGAACTTTTGTATTAGAAGGTTCTTTCATTTTTAGACATGCAAAATATTTACTAATTCTAAGGTACCTAATAGTAGAAACATGTTTTTGTATACGTTTACTACTTTGGTCGATGGAATAGCAGCTAATATAAAAATACAAAATTACCATTTTTAGTACACCTTTCAGTAAATATGAACATATGATCTGTATTTCAAGCAATTAGTACAGAGACACGTAGATAATAATTTATATACATATGCATATTTTATGAAAATATGTATTCCGGTGAAATTATTAACATTAATTTTTGTACTTTATCATAAAAACGTACAGAATTAGTATTCATTCACATATATACGAAAATTTACTTAAGGTTTAAGGTTTACACAGATCACATGCTATTGAAGTTTAATATCTACATTGTTTCTGGGTTAAATTATTATGAAAATGTAAGATTAGTCAACACGTATATTAGCATGCTGTATTACCACAGATAAACAAAAAGGAAGTCATGCTAGTTGTTATAGTTACGTTGAATATGACACGTATAGATATATCGCTAAAGCAATATTATATCAACGGCTTTATTTACTTTAACTACGTGTTTTTGGATCGGCGGGAGTTTCAAACATAATATAGATATACTTATACTACATAGTGCGTCAATGTGATAAGAATACCTTAATAACTTAATAGATTTTATGATATTTCAGTTATTTATATACAGGGAATTCCAGTAAAGATAATTCAATTTGAATAACAATGCATTGCGTAGCGTATCAAAACAATCATGAAATAGGTCAATTTTCTTATTAAGAGAGGCACAAGAATATTACATTCAAAGGAACTATTCACATGAAGGATTGATTATATTGTTTATTTAGACTCTAGACTACAATCGCCCTAACATATTGATCAATGATCAGGGAGAATGATAGGAGATCCATCATTATTGATATCGGATGCTCCCTAAGCAACAACCTGCAGAAAAGGAGGTGCAGAAGATCAACAAATATTCAAATGCGACGAACGAGCTTCAGTATTTATATGGCAATCAGAAGAGGCGCGAATTGTCCCAGTTATAACACCAGCAATAGGTTTGATCACAGGAATGTTCTTGATATACCTACTTGGAGATATTAATCTACCCAGAACCCTCGTGAAGATTATTCAGGGCGGAGATTCTTCTGACCTCCAACATCATGTGATAGTTTTAAATGATAATAGCATATACATACAGTGTGACCCAATTAAAATGGAAGCACCTTTATAACTTTTTTATTTTTCGTCCGACTTGAACCAAATTTTACCAAAAGATAGAACAAATTAGGATCTATTTATGGCCAAAAAAACATTCGCGTCTTACAAATGCAAACCCACGTGCGGTACCAAAACAAATGGAAAAAATAAAGAAATCCTATTAGGCATTTTTTTTATCGAAAAACTTTATTAATGAAAGTTGTTCAGAATTGTCCAAAAACCTAGAGTTCAAAATTTCAGCAGCATTAAAGACTATTGAAATTTTATTTAAAACAATGTCCGAGTCCGAAAATATAATTCTGTTTTTTTTTCCTTTAGAAAATTGTGCTTACAATTTTGTTTGAAATTAAATATAAGCTGTCAGGTAGTTGTCAAGTAATTTGTATTTTTTTAAACATTTTGTCGAAATTTTGGACTTCAAAAACAAAATTCAGTATTTTTTAATATTGCTGAAATTTTGGACTCAAGGTTTTTAAACAATTTTGAACAACTTTCAATAATACAGTTTTCCGGTAAAAAAATGCCTAACATGATTTCTTTATTTCTTCAATTTATTTTGGTACCGTAGGTGGCTTTGCATTTGCAGGAGGCGAATGTTTTTTTGACCATAAGTAGATCCTAACTTGTTCTATCTTTTGGTAAAATTTGGTTCAAGTCGGACAAAAAATCAAAAAGTTATAAAGATGTTTCCATTTTAAATGGGTCACGCTGTATGTTTATAGGAACTTTTGTCACTATTCTTGCGTGTCTCTAAATCCGATGGGTGGGAATTTGAGGACACATTAATTAAAATATTTTTTCACTATTAATAACACCATTTTCTCTGTTAAGGTAAGAAATAAATATCAAGTTTTATAAAATGTATATTTCCAATCAAAGATATTGAAGAAAATACGTTCTACATTATTGGATTCTGGTAAATGTTCAGACTCGCTGAACATGTTGCTTACTGAAGTTACACTATCCTCAACCTCACAATCATAAGTTTCCACGATGCTATACTGAATTCACAAACAAGACTAGTAATAAATGTATGTAATCAGAGCGGGCAATGAATTATATTGGCGTTTGCATTTGGAGGGGATATAATTCAAAATAGGTTTTACAAAGGCTTATAAAATAAAATTAAGGTCGCTGTATTACATGTGACATTTAGTATTCTTGACTGTTCAGTTCATTACAATTCTCATATTATACGTTTAGTATATAGTCTGTTTTTAAACCAGGAGGAGCGTTTTAAATTTAACGCGCTAAATCATACATCTGTGATTGGACAGGCCGTCGCCAGTTTTACACAAGGCAATAGTCGTAAACTTTGACGCATTATAAAAATTTTAATTCCTTGTCATAAATTATTTGGTTATAATTTCTATTTTATTGTTTGCACATTATATATCAGTTTTTAATGCCTTTTCTATAAATCTGAAGGTAAAAGTGGCTAATTACTTGGTGCTTTTATATTGCGTAAGTTGTATGAAGGCTATATAAAATATCTAGAGGTCAAATAGAGGTCGATGCGTTATATATTGTAATAAAATACACACAAAAACATTGTAGTCGTGTATTGTTGGTTGCCCAAAACGCCAAAAGGGTTTTGGTGTATTTTCTAGTTACTTTTATGGTGTAAATGGAACTTTTATATTTACTCCTCCTGGTTTAAAAACAGACTATAGTAGGAATCGAATCCGTTGTGAGACACTAATTGGGTCTAGCATAGAGATGGGCGGTCCGGTTCCTTTAGTGGATTCGGTCCGTTTGGATACGTTCCGCCTGTGGACCCGTTCAACTGGATTCGTTCGATTGGATCCACTTCAAAATTTCCTCATCGTGATGTGTGACTGTGACTCACTGAATAGTCTTATTATTCATTATTGTATATTTATACTACCTCGATAAATCATATAATAAAATAATTTTGCAGTAATACGAATGGGTTTGGATAAACAGTGAATAAAATCTTGAAATCACGATGCAGGCACTTCCTAAGTATTAAGTGTGCACGTGGGGTATTTACTATTTATGGAGCGACGACAGTCAACTCAAACTTCATCAAATCTATCCAAGTAGTCAGTCAGAGTTCAGGGTCAGGAGTTCAGCTCAGAAGAGTACCAGGACTGACATACCATAACAGATCAATGGACCGGACCGCAGACCCGGTTCGATCGACATCGTGGATTCGGTCCGAACCGTTCCACCTTCGGATTCGTTAACTTGGAACGGGTGTGCACGGATCGCCCATCTCTAGTCTAGCATTAACTTTGAGTCATAACTTAATCCATTGTCGCTAACCCTAAGTGCCATGATCCTTAAATGAATGTCCTATGATAACATGGTTTGTGTCATAATTTGATCATTGTTGATGAGTACGCCTGTCATTAGTTTTAATAATAGCGGCACAATTCTGCATAAAAAAGAACTCGGATACCTAGGCGAGTCTGTTTGGAATGTTTCCCAAAAATTTTCAATACCATCTGAGTTAGCCACGGATTCTTATAGAAAAGATTCCGCTGAATAAGATTTTCTTATGAAAGATTTTCCTAAGCCGCGAGCTACATGGTCAAATAATTGTTTAAACAAAATTGTTTGTTTTTATTTAATAAAATGAAAACGGTTTGACGGATCCGAAAAAATCTTGATTAAGTCGAAAGATATTTTCAATACGCGTCGTTTGGCGCCAGGCACAACACATTTTGTCAAACCGTTCATTTGTTATAGCCAAAATAAATTTCTTACTTGACAAATTGATTACTCCGAAACCAATGAGGTCAGGATATTGTTTTTTTCAAAATACATTCCATTTATACCAAAGATTATACCATATTTTTACCATATCTTCAATACTTTTTGATTGTTTAAACAATTGGCATAATTTGTTAATTAGCAAATAACTTTTTTTCGAAAGTTTGATCGATTTCAATTCAACTTTAAACGATAAATATTGATGTGGGCATAACCCCCATAGAAGTCTGCACGAATGCAACTGTTGCTTTTGTTGATTAAAAGTTTAAATTAATTTTGCAATATCTCGGCTCTGGGTAAGCGTATCGAAATGGGGTTTTGTGTATATGAAAGTGCTTGGAAATAGGAAAATTTTGAGACCAGAAAGAACTTGATCGAATAACCGGAACCGGAAATAAAAGTGATATTGCGTGAAAGGCTCTAATTTGTTTATTAACAACTTTTTGGACACGAGGTTTGGTGCAAATGAAACTAATGAGTTTTTCCATCAACAACAAAAAGTTCTACAAAAATTAATCAATCCCTGAAGAGTTATACGAGTTTTTGACCCTTAAAAAAATTCTCTCCCGCAACGTGAAAATAGTAAGATTTGAGGCGCAATGGGGTGGCGGGTTCGATTCTCGGTATGGGCAATTTTTTTTCGTCAAATTTGCTTTCTTTTCATATAACCAAGTATTTTTTATGATAGTAAATGTTTTTACTCACCGAGATATTTTTTAAAACGCCGCAAGTAGTTTTTTTTTGCAATTTTCATTAAATAAATGGTTATCTTGCAACTAGGGTTTCTGTCCCGGGAATCCCGGGACGGGATTTCCCGGGAATTATGTCACTTTTTATCGTTCCCGTTCCCGGGAAATAATAGTCGGGATTTCCCGGACCCGTGGAAATAAAAATAAGTTTTAAAAATATTAAATTTGGTGCTCCGAAATTTTAGAGCATGCGCGTCGGACGGCATTTATGTTTTATTTGGTTATTGTATTATTTCCTGTAGGTAGTGTTGTTGTGTCTTTTTAATTATAAATAAAACAAAACAAAAATGACGGATTTATTTTTTGACCAAAGAAAGAACAGAAAAAAAACATTTAAAAAAATCGGTAAAGGTATTTACACAGAACTTCCCTCGTTATTTGTGCATGACGGTAACTCTAAAAAATTATTAATTATGAAATGACATTGGGAATAATAATCGGAATATAGTTATTGCTATTATTACAAAGAAAACTTTTGGTCAAAAAAATATACAGAGTGCTCACCCAACAGCAAAAGTTCAATACTAAATAACAAGTGCCAAATGTGGAAGGCTTGCGCAAATACCTTTACAAATGTCCAACACGACTGAATTATTTCTTGAGATGACCACCCTGTACATTTTTCAATAAAATTATAAGGGTGCATATGCCAGATATTATTGCCATCTGTCACATTTTCAATCCCTCATTTACGCAATGGAGTGGAAATATAGTGGTGGTTAACAAAATTTTCATTTTTTTTAAATTTTTCAAAAATGTTGGTTAAAAAATTTTCAATATGTATTTCTTCTGAAATACGTTTAGAATGTCATGAAACGTAGACATTTTCAAATTTGAGCAAATAAAAAAAAATCCATCTATTTTAGTGGTAAAAAATTTTTCAAAAATGTTGGTGAAAAAATATTCAACATTTTTTTTTCTGAAATGTCATGAAACGTGATACTTTTAAATTTAAGCAAAAAAAATTTTTCCATCGATTCTAGTGTAATTTTTTTTCCAAAATGGTAAAAAAATGTTGCAATTTTTTTTTCCGAAAGAGGTTTGGAATGTCATGAAGCGTGGAAATTAAAATTAAAAATTTGAACAAATAAAATGTTTCGTCTATTCTATAGTAATGAAATGGATTAAAAATGTTTAAAAAAATTTTAAAAATTTTTTTAAAAAATGGTAAATTATTTTCTAATATTTTTAAAAATAGATTTAGAACGCTATGAAAAATAAAAAATTTTAATTTGAAAAAAGAAAAAAAAAATTCCGTCTATTTTAGTGGTAATATATTTTTCAAAAATGATTAAAAAAAATTCAATTTTTTTTTCTATAGGTTTAGAATTTCATGAAACGTGGAAATTTTAAATTTAAACAAAGAAAAAAATTTTTTTCATCTATTTTAGTGGTAAAAATTTTTTCAAAAATGTTGGTGAAAAAAATTTTCTATTTTTTTTTTCAGAAATAGGTTTAGCGTGTCATGAAACGTGGAAATTTTAAATTTGAAAAAAAAAATAATTTTCATTATTTTTTCCCTTGGGACGGTCCACCCTGTATATTTTCCAGTGAAAGTTTAACCATTTCTTCACTGACAGTAGCGTCAACTACCTACCAAATTTGACTGCTCTCCGTCAAGTAGTTTTTTAGTTAATGCACCAACAGACAGACAGACAGACTGACGAAGTTGAAAAACCTATAGGTATTTTCGTAATCTACGTGTTCTGAAACGTCAAAATCCGAAAAAATCTCGGAGGGTGATTTTTTCTCGAATACAATACTTCCCTTCGGTATGCGAGGGAAGTAAAATGAATATTTGGATGATGTGACATTTTGAAACAAAAAATTTGTGTTTTTCAAGAAAAATATGAAAAATTTAGTATTTCCCGGGAATCCCGGGATTCCCGGGAACGACAAATTTTAGTTCCCGATTCCCGGGAATGAAAAAAAGTCGGGAAATCAGAAACCCTACTTTCAACAAACATATGATGGTTCTTGTCCAACGAGGGTTTATCGGTAGTTTTTGTTTTTTTTACTACTTTTTGTGAAAGGCTCGTTTTACTTTGAGGGGCGTGCCTGTCGAAAAAAGACCAAAAGTAAATAGGAAACAAATTTATTTTTCACTTTTTTTTATAAAGAAAAAAGTTTACATCTCATGAAAAAAACACACTTTTTAAAAATTTCTCAGAAAAAAAACATTTATTGTCATAAAATATACTTGGTTACATGAAGGAAAAGACAAATTTGACGAATAAAAAACATTTACCTACACCGAGGATTGAACCCGCTACCCCATTGCGCGTCAAATCTTACTATTTTCACGTTGCGGAAGTGATTTTTTTAAGGCTCAAAAACGCGTATAACTCTTCAGAGATTGAATATTTTTTGTAGAACTTTTTGTGGTTGATGGAAAAACTTGTTAGCTTTCATTTGCACCGAACCTCGTGTCCAAAAAGTTGTTAATAAACAAATTAGAGCCTTCCACGCAATATCACTTTTATTTCCGGTTATCCGATCAAGTTCTTTCCAGTCTCAAAATTTTCCTCTTTTCAAGCACTTTCATATGCACAACACCCCATTTCGATACGCTTACCCACAGCCAAGATTTCTATTTGTTAATTTGCAAAATTAATTTAAATTTTAAATAAACAAAAGCAAAAAGTTGCATTACAGACTTCTATGGGGATTATGCCCAACATCAATATTTATGGTTTAAAGTTGGTTTGAAGTCGATCAAACTTTCGAAAAAAAAGTTATTTGCTAATTAACAAATTATGCCAATTGTTTAAACAATCAAAAAGTATTGAAGATATCGGGTAAAAAAAATATGGTATATGCTTTGGTATAAAAGGGATGTATTTTGAAAGAAGAACAATATCCTGACCTCAATAGTTTCGGAGAAATCAATTTGTTAATTAAGAAATTTGTTTTGGCTATAACAAATAAATGGGTTGACAAAATGAGTTGTGCCTAGCGCCAAACGACGTACACTCAAAATATCTTTCGACTGAATCAAGATTTTTTCGGATCCGGCAAATCGTTTTGATTTTATTAAATTATTAATAAAAACGAAAAAAATTGTGTTTAAACAATTATTTGACCATGAAGCTCGCGGTTTAGGAAAAATTTTCATAAGAAAATCTTGTTCAGCGGAATTTTTCCTATAAGAATCCGTTGCTAACTCAAATGGTATACAAAATTTGTAAAATCACCTCTTTTTACCCCAGGCAGACTCGCTTAACCGTTTTCTTAGTGTTCCGGTACAAATTTCACTTATACCCATAATTAACGATTTTGAAAGACTTTCTTCAATAATACAGGCATTTCCATGATTTTACGTTTTTTTAGTTAAAGTAGAATAATTGTAAATTAAAGTAAATAAAGCCGTCATGAGTTTGGGATTGAATTCATCCATCGACTCAAAATAGTCACGTCTTCAATAAAAATATTTCAAACCAATGAGCCCAAATTTCGTGAAATATTTTGAAAGTAAAATTGATAAAATTGGAGATTTACTGGTTATGTAGCATCTATCATTATATATAAAGCTCTACTAGCGAAAGGACAAGAAACAAAGTTATTACTTATTTACCCGAAGTACTGCGGAGTAGTATTAAAGCCAAAAGTAACACATCAACATAGACGGATGACAGTTAGTGCGCATATTAGATGATGTTATCAAAGAAGACGTGCAGGATGACAAACCGAACATCCAGTAAAATAATTTCATTTCTTACATTTTCATCGGCTACATTTTCATATATGATTAATGTAGGATTCATTAACACACCCGCTAAGCTCTAACATGGAGCCTCGTCGGGCCTGCCTTCGCTGTCCCGGTGTTTGTGGAGGCTGCGGGAGCGGCGGAATGGATACTTGCTTTTGTAGTACTCCTAAAGGATCTGTTTCACCATCTTCTATTAGTATAACTGCATTACGACCTGCCGATCCTCTTCGTTCTTTTTGGGGCGTGGATTCTGTACTACTGAGGTGTTCAGAGCCAATGCTCTCTCGGCGAAAAAGACCTATCACGGACGATCGAGGGTTTTCTAATCCACCTATAAAAAATGTATTAAGTTATTAACCACTTTTATGGAAAACGGGTAAGCAAAAACTGCAAGTGAACCAGAATAATATCGAGAGTAGAGGAATTATAACAACTTTAGTTTACCAAATTAGCAAGAAATGGGTGTGAGCAGTTGTTAATTTAACCCCAGTAGCGAAAATATCAAGCGTCCATTTTAGGTTGTGCTCAAGGCACCATCTTTAAAAATGGTAGCCTAACTTCGATTTTTCGCCGATAACTTCATAAAAAAAGTGAAAAATATAAGTCAAAAATACTTATCATATTTGATATTGTATATCTCGTAAATTAGTTTATTTTGAAAATAAGAGTGTTACACAGGAGTATATCATTATAATGCCGCATTTAATGCGACAAACAAAGTACAAGTAAGTTCTCCCCCAAGATACATATACCCCGAATTACTGCTACGATTCTCTTACTATTATTTATTTTCCTTTTAGGTATACTGTTACAATTATAATTTAGTTATGTGAGTAAAAAACCCATGACGTCGCCTGTCCGTTCTCTAAGTGATACGATGACAAAATCGAGGACACATGCGCGCTGCATATCTTGTATTGAATTCATAATCTTGCTTCGAAATAGCCGGTTGTTCCTGGTCTACCGACCAAGTAAACGTATACCTGTCCAGTACAATCTAAAGCTGACGCAAAAATGCGTAAGTTTAGGAATTATAAATTCCGTAAACTGTCCTGTGCGTTTGCGTAGCGTTCAAATTCGTACACCAAATCTAGCGACATAGAAAAAGATAAAGAATAAAGCTAGGTAGGAGTACTCCGCCGTGACATCACACTCCGGTGTAAGTATAATCGCGTCAGTTCCAAAAGATGATAAGACATGCCTTATCCCTTATCCTCTGGCGCGCACAGGATCCTTCTACTTTTCCCACTCTGCAACTGTTTATCTATTACAGTACTCGATCGAAAAGCGTAAGCTAGTTGGTTCATCTTGACGAGTCCGTCGAGCCAGACGTGCATTTCTGCAACTAGAGCAAGTATATTTGACTGTAGGGGACTATTTGGTAAGTGCATACTCACTCCTGACATCCGTATTGCATTGTGTGTTTTACAGCTCTAGCCGTTGGCTCTGCTCAGTGACCGCTTACCGTATTACCAAACCGACGCTACCACCGACGCTTTGGTAAGTAACATTTCACCATTGCCAGGTGAAATGAATGTCAAATTAGAGAAACAAATAATGTGCTGTGAATAATCACTAAGGCAAAAGGATATTACTCCGAGATATATTAAATTTGTCCCTCTGTAAAACTTAAAGAAACGGGTAATAAATAAAGATTCATTGAAAGCCATGAAAAAAGTTTCATAGCGCTAGCCTAAGAAAACCATTTCATCGTGCTCTAGGGGTCTTAAGTAGTCTTAAGCATCTCTTATACGAGAAGTAAGGTATGAACTCATCCTATAAGGAAACATGTCAATAGAATTCAGTGATTGATTAACTTTGCTCTACATGAGGCCTCTCCTATTGGATCCACCATTCTGAATATTACTTTTTGGGATTGAAATTTGAAGTAGGATTATTAGAGACTAAGCTTGGTAAAAAACATTGGAAAGTTTCTTATAGAGACGAGTTCATACCTAACTTCTTGTGAAGAGTTGTTTATTCTTTCGAAACCGTCTGCAAACGTTCACCTGCGCAGAACCAGTCTGCCTCCCGTCAAGCAGTGCACCGTTAGTTGTAGAATTTAGTTGGAGGAGCGAGGATAGACGTATGTAAGGAATAGTAAGTAGAGGAACTTGTAGGTAAGACCGCTTATATTTTCCCATAGGTCCGAATCTGGTGAGCAATCCGACTTCGCCGTCTCTCCCATCAAGAGGCATCGCCTAGAAGCCAGACGGGAGTTCGTGTCCGTGGAGAGAAGTCCACTCCAGTCCGTTGATCTGCATGTGTGCCCACCAGCAACAGGAAGAAGTGAGGAAAGTTTGTAAGTACCAATTTGGTAAGTGCCTACCCATTCCTAGTATCCACATTGCACTGTCTGTACTACCGCCCGCTTTTACCGCTTGCGGCCGTGGGCACCACTCATCCACCGTATACCGTATCACTGTCTCATTAACCGCCCGTCATCGCCTTTCTCACGTTAGCTTCTGTTACAGCAGCCTATCTTCAGTTTATGCACTTGGTTATCTGTTTGGTTTTGTAATAGTAGTCACAGCATTTAGTAGTATTGTAAATAGTAGGTTCTAAGATCTAACATTAGCTGCTTTCGTTCGGCAGAGTGATTCGTTATCATAAGGAATCTGTTTCATGTATGTACGTTCGTTCGTTATGATTATCTTATCCCTACCATGCAATTTTGTATATGTTTATGATCATTGAAATGTTAATATGTTCACTGCAAACGAAAGCACCTCTATATAATCTGAATCGTTCTTTGTATGTGAAGTCTAACTATCCCTAGATCCGCTGGACATTACCGTTTCTTCACTGCAGTACTCAAGCCTTGCTGAACCGGTTTTGAGGGTAATTGGTTGTTCCACCTCAAAAGGAACTGGCGCCCGAGCTTTCCGCATTCCGCCCTTACCGTCAGCCGACTGTTGAGTCTCGACTGCCAAAGTGGCGCTTCACCACATGCTGGGTGAATTTAACGTCACATAAGTAATAAGTGAACTAGAAAATTGTGAATGCGGATAAAAATCGATTTTTCCCAAAACGGACATTTTACTCTTACATGCACATACGGATTATATTATTAAGGAGTATGTCGGAAATGTTTTTACTAAATTGTCAAAAGCTTTCAACGAAGTTTCGATTGAAGACTTCTGTTTATTAAATACCTATTTTAATCTGATAATATTGTCAATATGAATGCATTTAGGCTTCCATACTATTTTATGTATACTACATACTAACGCATCATTTGAAGTGATCTTTTATTTTGGAGAACACTGTATTTGTGTTCTTGAATTTATTTGTTTAAATTTTTCTTAATTGTACTTATTTATGTATTAGTCTTAGCATTGTCATTTATAAAACTGAAATTATATATAAACATTATTTTTATTTTAAATGACGCAAGACGACCTTGTCGGATTATAGCGTTTACGTGCATTTATTTGCCTCATCTGAATTCTGAAAGTGAATATATTTCAACTTACATATTGCTGTACCATGTTAACAAAACTAAAATAAAACCTGATATCAACTAGAGTCGAAAATTATAACAAGATACAAGACTATCTGCATTTCCTTGAGGACATTTATGGTTTCAAATTAATTTACCTAAAAATGTTGCTGACGGTGAGTTGTAGGCTAGATATTCCTTATTTGAGGCCCAGGCCGGAAATTCACTCTGCTGAAGCGGTGCTGAACCCTCTTCTTCATCACGTTTCCAAGGTAACATAATTTCGGTAGCAGTCGGAGTTGTTACACGCATCAAGTCTCCAGCTGTGTAAATTACATATTGATATTCAAGGAGAAAATTACTTTTTAGAACAGTTACGATAACAGGTTTATTATATATTATATAATATAATATAAAAGTAATGATACTAACATATATACTTATTTTATTCATCACTAAAGATGGTACAAAATAAGCATCTTGTATGCGCTAAATATAATAAAATATGTAAACCTACAATTGTAAATAAAATTTTGAATTGTAATATTTGCTTAAAAAATGTATTTTACAACATTAACAGTGTCCAAACATACAAGTAGACAAGAGGAATAGGATGATTAAAAACAAATAGATTAAAAGGGAGCAAAACTTATAGACAAAGAATGTGTGCACCTATAATTTAACATTTTAACACATTTTGTTTTATATTTATATTGTTTATATTTACTTGGAAGTTCACTGCAAAGATGAGAAGCATTGTTAGATATCTCTGGAAATTCACACTTATATGATGAGGCATTAGAAAACCCTGAAGACATCTTGCGTTTTCATATTTATTATATATTAGACATTTATAAAAATAGAATATAGTTTAAAACAAACGTTCAGCATTTATTTATAATTATCGTATTAGAAATAGAGATGATCCCCGAAGAACAGGCTTCCGACTTTCGAAGACAGCAAAATATTCTTAGAGATTACATCCTAATTTTAAATCGATAATCAAGAAGTATTTCCTTATTTACAGTTTTTTTAGTTGTGAAATATATGCAAACTTCTTCGAAATTATATTCTCCATTAATTAATTAATTAATTAATTAATCATATAAAGAAATGCTTACCGTATTCAACATTTTGTAAAGTAATAATGAAATATTTGTTCGTATTTTCAAAAATTTTTTGCAAATATTATTATTGTTGTAAGTACATACTGTGCAAACTACTTTTGTTTTTACTTTTAATAGTATATGCAATATGGAACTATTAATAAAACTTTTTTTTTGACGTCAAAAATATTGTACTATGTAACTTGGATAAATGAAATTTCTATTTTCATTCCATGCAACTGATCTTGTGAAATTATTTCGATTTTTTATTGAGGTCCCTCATTATAGATTGCACTGACCCGCAAAGTTTTTTTTTCTTAACACAAACAAGTTATTCCGAAGGTTTCTGATATGCCGAACATGATGCCGTTGGCCGTTTTGCGCCATCACGTCGCAATTTTAAGGAAACCTAACCTAAAAGTGGTAAAAAGGCCATTTATGTCTATATTCATGCCCTAGCAACGGGACAACGATACGAGAGTAAAACGGACCAGATTATCTTATTCAGCTGTCCAAAACCTTCAAAAACCAATAGTGACAATAAAAGAAAACATAACTGTAGCTGGCGCAAGCATTATTTTTCATTTTTGAGTTTAGCAAGAAATACCAGAATTTTTGTCGTGAGTATGTATACAAGTAAATCGGATCTAAGTAGATAATTCCACAGGATTTTGATATGCTAAACATAATGCCGTTATCAGTTTTGCTTTAGGAGGTCAGGTTGGGTGGCTCCATTTTTCTTCTTCTATCTTTGTGTTTTTATTTACTTTTTTGTTTTTTTTCTTCTCTTTTTTCTCCCCCTACGTTCAGACCCTTAGCTTTGGGTGACGCTAATTAGCGAATTAGCTATTTAAGTCCGAATACTAGTATATACACTCATAACAAAAATTCTAGTATTTCTCGCTAAACTCAGAAATAAAATAATGTTTGCTCCATCTATAGTTATGTTTTTTTAATTGTTACTACTGATTTCTGAAGATTTCGGACAGCTGAATAAGGTCCGTTGTACTCAATCTCGTAATGTTGTCCAGTTATTAGGGCACGAATTTAGGCATAGATGGCCTTTTTAGCACTTTTATGTTAAGTTTTCTCAAAATTGTGACTTGATGGCGTAATACGGCCAACGGCATTGTGTTCAGCACGTAAAAAACCTTCGGAAGTCACCTATTTGGGTTACAAAAAAAGTGTTTTTTGCAGGTCTGTGTTATGTGCGTTATAAGTGTAATCAGGTGTAAATAGGATTTTCAATTTTTAATGTGCCATGTACTTTTCAATATGGCGATAAATGATACTATTTTTCATAATTTACATGTAGGGTCCCAAACATTTGCAAAAATGTGAAAAAATACAAAAAGTTACGTGCATTCATTTGTGAGTATTTTGAAAAATAATATTTAAAAAATGAATAAAAGTTATAGTCAATTATGAAATCTTGACCTACTCTAAAATAATTTTTCAGTTCTTTTTCAAAGATTCACGTTTCTGCATACAATGTTTCCTTAATTTCTATTAAACTGTTTAAAATGTTATTGAATACTGCTATGAAGACTTTCTTACATTTTATAAATAAAAACTCCGATGCGATGGTCAGATAGGGCTCCCAGGTGACAAAAAAATTGAGCAACGAAATTCTCTTCAACAGACAAATAAATTCGCAGTAGAAAATTACGATTTTATAATTGACATAACTTTTCGCCCATAGCATTTTTTAAATACCATTTTGCAATATTTTTACAAATAAGGATATTTCACTCTTTGCAGTTTTTTACATTTCTGCAAATATTGACCACTCTGTATAAAATGTTTAAAAAATAGTATGATTCTAGTACTTTCCAGAAAAAAGAGGTGCTTTAGCAATAATGACTTTTCCTCGTAAACTTCCAAATAAAACGCTTTTCCGTCTTCCAAGCTCAATTCGCCGACACGCTATATTTAGTGTTCCGAGTGTTTCCCTTTCATGTATGCCACATACTCTACTTGTTTCTGTTTGGGTCAATTATTTGTATGTTTATTAATTTGATTTGCCGTTTTTTGGCTTCAGATTTTTAATCGATTTTTCTATTTACAGTTAACTATTTTTGATTGTGCTGTTTTGAAGCTATAAAGTAAAAGTGCTTTCACAATTTTCACAGTTGATCCTGGGAAATGTATAAATAATTTAGGGAAGAATATTTTGGTGATGTTACGAATTTAGCGGTAAGTGGGTGGAAAGGGCAGGATTGGTGGATTTTATTAATGTGTTAAACTTGCAATCTACAAAAATTAAATTATTCAATTTAAGACTTGCATTGGGAATCTGTTAAAAGTGTTTGTATTTTGCGAAAATATTTGGGTTATTCTTAGAATAGGCTTGTTCCATGATATTCTTTTCATATAGTTTTTATGTGTTTTGATATAGTACTTGTTGTTCTTATTATGCACTCAAAATTTCATATTCTTAACTTGTTCCGTTCTCGGGATATAAGGGGTTGAAATTAGTAATAGTTGCAAAAACAGCGCGACCGTTTGTGACGTCACTATACGCAACTATAAACTCGGAGATCTACCGAGACACGGCGACCATTAACAGCCGTTCAGTAGCAAGTAAATACGTGGAGCTGAGGACCGTTCTAGGTGTCTAATTAAAAAGGAAGAGTGGCGTTTTGCTCTGATACCAAAGTGAATGTGCAAAACCGGAGATCCGGCGTGGCACGTCGAAAACATGTAATTTTCAAACGTTCGTAACTAAATAAATACGGAGATTGGAAGCTCATTCTACGTCTCTATGGCAGGGAAAAGGTCTGTGATGAATTGACATCGTAAATTGCAAGATCAAAATTGAAAATTCGGTCCGAGAGGAGCGAAGGAAAGTCATCCTTTTTTGACATTTAGTAACATTTCGCCAACTCATATTCACCTATAATCCCTCGACTGCCCGTTCCTAAATTTAAGAGACGAGAGAGGCAGCTGACTTTTATGCGATAATTACTCAAAAGCTATTAAAAAGAACCCATCCGAACGTATCTTAAATAATGTAGAATTAATTCACCGGTCCGGTTAAGTTTCTTAGAGTGAATAGACGCTTTAAAGAACGCTCACGAAAAAAGCTAAAAAGCATTGGTTAAAACACCGCTAAATTATATAAAATTGAAGTCATCGTCAAGAAATTCTGCGTATTGTGAAGTGAATTATTCTAAAAACAAAGTTCATATGGAATTAATATTTGATAATTTCTAGTACAGGGCTTTTTAATAATATAAATAAAGTAAACAAGTAAGTGCAGTGCTTTAAAATTAGGCCCATCTGCACCCAAAGGACGAAGTGATTTATTGCGGTTACAGACCAGGGCAACAAATATTCAGTGTCAAACGGAGCAATATAGACGATGTAAACGGAATAGCATAAAACCCCAATGCTTTCTTGGAAAGTGTAAATAAATAAATAATAAGATTTGTGTGCAGTGGAGTTTTTTAGATGCACGAGCCGGAAAAGAGAAGAAAGAAACAAGCCAGCAATCCAGACGAGCCGCAGAAAGATAAGCTGTATATTGAATTAATTTATTTACTTTGTTTTACATATTATTTTATTCTAATTGATTGTTCTAATAACTTTATGAACTTGATTCCTATTGACTTAACTATTGACTCAACATCTAATACTCTAAGCATTTCCTTAATAATTACTATACATGTGCTAAAAAGAAACCAGGTAATAAAATAGGAAAATACCCGAGATTTTATTAATTAAGCACTACAAAAAGCAAATCAATATACAGGGCGTGCGGGGGTTTCTTTCGGGCCTCTTTTTCATTTGCAACTCACTGTAAAAAGCTACTTTACCGCGATACAGATAACATAATAAAAAAACTCTCTTATAAGTTAATGTAGGTCTTGAAAAACAAAGCAAATAAAATGGACACACTAATACAGGACGCAACAAAACAGCAAATGGGACATCTCCCTGTTACAGAAAGAAGAACTCAAAAAGAAATACCTGGAGGAAATAGAAAAACAACTAACAGGAGAGGAACTAAATTGGCCAACAATGATGTTAAAAATAAAAATAGTGACGAGAAGAATGTTGAAAAGGAACAAATCCCATATGAGCCCAACAAGAAAAAACACGGAAAAAAATACGAAAAACTAAAGAAAATAAAGTCCACAGGAAAACATCATGCATCAAACATAGACAAAAAGATAAAAACAGCGGGAAAAGAGAAAAGAGATGCAGAGATAAGGCACGCACAGGAATGCAGGGAAGTCTTTGAAAACAGAATCCACTCCCGCAGGACAGAAATTAAACCAAACTTTCAGATAAGTCAAAACATACATAGAAGAAGAAAACGCAGAGGGAAGTCAAATAGAACTAATGCAAGAAATGGACCTCTGGCCTTTGGGAAAACCACCATCAAAGGACGAACTACTAGAAATAATGGCCAGAGCTAAGAAAAACACAGCCCCGGGAATAGATAAAACAAATAACGAACTACTATACTATGGATCGGACAGCATAAAGCAGCTAACCCTAAAAATCATCACCAAAGCAAGGATGGAAACCACACCCCTGCCTGAGGAGTGGAACACAACCATACAGATACTGCTCCCTAAAACCAACTCGCCACAAAACGTAGACGATTACAGAAGAATAACACTCTGCAGTGTAGGGTACAAATACTACGCACAATTCCTCAGAAAAATGGAAAAATACATCAGCGAACTACCAGATTATCAAACGGCATTTTTCAAGGGCAGATCAACAGACGACCACCTGTACACCACTAGATGGATCCTGGAAGAAGTGGAAAGAAGTAACAAAACTATATATAGTCTCAATTGACCTCCAAAAGGCATTTGGTACCATAAGGCATGAGGCTATAATCAACACTTTCCTCAACAGGGTTGTGCCGCACTATTAAACAAACAGGATAATAAAAGCATGCCTACACGAAAACACTACAATACAATGGTTTTGATAGACGACGGAATCAAAAATAAAGAATATAGGAGTCAAACAAGAATGTCAGCTATCCCCCTGATAATTCACCACGGTCCTGGATCAAGTGATAGAAAGCACAACAAAGGAGAATCAGAATTTCAATGGAAACGATGGAATGGTAAAGCCCTCCATCGTGCTTGCATACACCGACGATATACTCATCATCACCGAGGAAGAACAAAACATCGTTAAATTCCTAAGAAACGTGACACCACATCTGGATTCCTCTGGAATGAAAATAAACTTCAAGAAGAGCCTAATAATGGTCTGAGACTCATTGACAAAGACAAGTCCAACCAGCGGGGAAGAATATAAAATAAGAGACTACACCCTGAGAACCACGAATAGAATGAAATAACTAGGAACATACCTAACAAATTAACTGAAAAGGAGGGAAACAGTAAGGAAAAGAATCAAAATGGCTACAGAATCACAAGAGCTCTACTACCCTTCATTGAGGAAAAGAAACCACAATGGAGCCTAACCAAAAAGATATACACGACCATCATAATGCCTACGATGATATATGGAGTTAAAAACGCAGCAACGGCAAAGGCCATCAGAAGAAGCCTGAGAAGAGCTGAAAGGGACATTATCCAACTGCTAGCATAAACAGGAAAACCAAAGAAACGACAGAAAACACCAAAATTATTAGAGTGAAAAACAATAATCAAAAGAATAGAATCATACGCAATGAAATACTGGGGACACGTCCAAAGACGAGACACGACACAACTACTAAGGAAAGCGCTAAGACTGAACAGCAACAAACTGAAAATAGGGAGGCCATGCTACACATGGATAACAATAATGGAGAGGATTATGAATACGCTAGGAGAGAATCCTTTCCCAGTGTGTATAATCATATACACTGGGAAACAACGGCACAACAAAAGACGGAATACAATAAAGAAATATCAAGAATATACACACTGCTAGACTCAGAAACAGAAGAAACGGCAAACTCGGAAGAAGAATAGGAGAGAAGATAATGGCAGACAGAAACTAAAAAGTAGCATCTCACAAAAACCTGAAAGTTAAAAGAAGTACGAAAACCTAAAAGAAGCATCTCACAAACTCACTTCCCATCCGATGAAGACAGATGGAAACCAAGAAGAAGCATCTCACAAACACCTATACGTCCCATCCTATATTCCTACCCCATGCGTCATGCGGCTTTCGCTGCTGACAACAAACATGTTCAATATCCACTCCAGTGGCAGCCGGTCCGGCGGTATATAAAAGCATCGGGGGTTTGTTCCGGCACACGGTTAGATCGTTCGTTGGTCGGTTGGGAGGAACCGCCTGGTCATCGCATGAATATGTAATAGACCACTGGGCGACTGCAGTTGGCCGTTCAGCGGACGATCGGGCTGCGTGGTGGAACAAATCTCTATGCCTGGAATCGGCAGCAATGCCCACTCACCTTACGCTGGCAAATCAATTAATCAATAAGCCAATCAACAGTGTAGAATTAATGCCCGAATTTAATGACACCGACCGCGTGCCGAAAAGCCGCCCCCACGAAAAACTTTTGATAGATCCGATCCGCAATTTTAGAGGGGCGCAGATCAACGATAAAAACAACTAAAAAGCTACGAGTGGACTTAGATCGTCGAGTCTATGCATATAGTGACGCAGTGCGTATCCACGCCCCATTTTTTGGAGGTAGAGGTTTGTAATTATTTTACGACACTAAACGTGCGAATAAAATTCTGATTTTTTGCGGATACATTATTTTATTCTTGCACTTTCGATTTATGAAATAAAAAAAATGCCGAACAAAACCATTATACTTATTTTGATTGACTTTTACTTTGAGTTTTTCGGTGGTAATAATGAGGGGAAACCGCATCGGTGAGGTAAAATAATGATATTATCTATATTTTATATAGCATTGTGGAATAGTTAGGACGATAATTGATAAGAAGATAATATAATAACTGTGTTGTATAGCTCTAACACTTGTTGGATATGTCTCGGATTTCAAATTATAATTAACTCCCTAATGTCATTTCAAGGTGTTCCATTTGTTTAGTCCAGTTGAGATTGTGATTGTCGATTTTATTCTTGGTTGTTATGGCCATTCTATTCGTAAAACAGATACACTTAGTTTTGGTTGGGTTGATATTGAGCCACTAGTCGTTGTAGTATTTGGCAGTTGTCAGTTTAATTTTGTAACAGTCGAATGAATACTTCAGGATTTTTTGATGTTGTGAGAATATGCGTGATATTCGATATAAGAATAACATTTTCCCGTGGCCCTTCGGTTTGAGTAAATCGTTAATGTGAAGGTTAAGTAGGAAAGGATAAAGCGGAGTGGATAGAGATGGGTGAAGAGTATTTCTGGTTAACTATAGGGATTCGTGATATATGACTATATCAATCATTAAGATAGGAATTGGAAATTCCATGACATGAAGCTTGTACTTATAGTAGTTACGCGCCTGTTGAGACAGAATTCCTAAAATAAACAGTCTTCACCGGCATTTTTTGCAGACCAAATTTTCCAATACCTTTAATAATACCTAATTATTATTATTTAGAACTCACACTCTGCATTATGGTCTTAATAAAGAAGATAACAAAGAACTTTTCTATTTTGAAGTACACTCCCTGTCATATGAATAAAAGTCCCTCTATATTATTCATTTCAATTATATTTACCATCATATAAAATCCAATGTTTCGTAAATTATCTTCTAGTATTTTCCATAGAGACCCCTAGACCCCAGCCTACCCAATACTTACTTGATGGAAACTCCATTTCCTGTGTCTACGCCGACATATTTTTCATTCTTTTTCCGACACAATATTTCGTTAATTTGTTAATATTAATAAAATATTATTTTGTTTTGATTTCTTAAAAAAATATGTACTTACCATCTATGGATCCTCTTGACAATCTCTTTCCAGGGTCAGAGAAAATGCTCTCATCTGTAACTAATTTGAAAATCTATAGTACACTCTTTTTGAAAGTTTGTATTCTAAGGCGGCTACGAGTATTAGTTACGAGAAGCAGTTTTCATGCCATAGCAAGAGTTTAAATAGTGCACTAAAGACAAACAATTGTATTCTAGAACTACATTTTCCTAAAAGTGCCAGAAAATAAAACATATTTTATTTATGTATTTGGATTTAATTATTAACAGGGGCACACAAAACATTTTTTTTCCAAAGATCTGAATACCATATTTTCATATATTCTGAATCGAATTACGAAATTTCGTGCCATTTTTTCAGACTGCAACAAACATCGTCTTTACGTGTTATAAATATGATGTTCCAGATTTAATAAAAAATGGTACGAAAGGCGTAACCGGGTAGCTATGGGGAATCGGCCTCTGCATTGATTTGACTGATTTTCACCTCAATGGTTGCTTTTTAAGAGAAATTTAAACATGTTAAATATCAGCTTTTAATTGTTAATATTTACTGAGAAAACAATATTTTTCGTATTAAAAAAAACCTCAGAAACCGCTACTGATAATTCCATGGAATTGAAATATGTTGTACAGGTACAAGAGATCCATTTACGTTTGTAATTTTCACGCTACAGGAAGCCTGGGAAATAACAGTGAAAATAATTTAAACATTTAAAAAATATGTTGTACTCGAAGGGGAATTACCATTCTTTTGTCATATGTTCCTCGTATATTCCCCTATAATATGATATAAAATTTAAAATTGTTTGAGGAGTATAACATATAAATATTTATATAAAATGCTGCTAGATGTGAAAAGCTATTACCGGCCTGTACCGTTTTTGTTGAACAAGTTTAGGAAAAAATTAGTTCCTGATGAAAAAATCTCTGCCGAAATTCTTGATCGTATGGTTACACGAGGAAATGGAAAAAATACATTGGCAGCTGAAATAGAATGAAAGAGTGACAATGATTAAATAATGGCGTGTTATTTTTTAATACATTTTCAAGTTAGTATATTAAAAATAAACTTTTATTGTATTTTTGTGTATTAAATAATTACTACAGTTTAACGCTTGTTAGTTAAAACTTTTATAAATATTTGTAGATTATACCTCTCAGAAAATTTTAAGTTTGATATCATATTATAGGGAAATATACGAGGAACATATGACAAAAAGAATGGTAATTCCCCTCCGAGTAAAAGATTTTTTTTATATTTAAAATATTTTCAGTTATTTCCCAGACTTCTTGTAGAGCGAAAATGACAATAAAATCTCGTAAATAGATCTCTTGTACCTCTACAACATATTTCAATCCATTTTTCTTTCTCTTTAATTGAAAAAATATTTTTTTCTCAATAAATATCACACAATTAGAAGGTCATATACAGCATGTTTCAATTTCGCTTAAAAAGCAACCATTGAGGAGAATATCAGTCAAATCGATACAAAGGCCAATTTACCGTAGCTACCTGGTTACGGCCTTTCGAAATATGGATGTGAAATCCATATTCAGCGGTTCAAGTTCAGCGGTATATGGTATTCTTTCTGATCAATGTTTTTTTTTGTGTGCCTGTGTAATTAATAAAGTGTTAGTGTAGATATCGTTATCGAACTTACTGCCCTTTGTAATAAAATGAGTTTTTTAACTATTGTGAAATATCCACAAAATATGCGTAAAATGTGACATAGGACTATCAAATTTGCTTTTGAATTGACTCTACGAGGCTTCAAAGTTGCTTCATTAATTTTGTGTCTTTAAGTAACTCAACAACGCCTTAGAGTAAAATTTGTGGTGAGATATTCGCATTATAAATCATTTTCTTTATTCATATGATAACTATTTGAATGTCCAATTCGCAGATGTTGTCCCATTATTGTTTCATTTTCATAATACGAGTATCGGGGAATTATTATCGTCGTCAGTTACTCCAGGTTTAACTAATTTACTAATTTTAAAATGTTTGTATTACAAAATTGAACGAAACATTTTAACATATAGGTTAACACCAAATCTCTTTCATTTGAGATAGAACGATAACTTTCCCATCTTCGAAGTATTGGACACACAGTGATAGAATTTCTCGGATGTTGTTATTTAGTAAAAATTTAAAAGTATAACTTTTGGTGTGTACTCCATCCAGTAAAATAAGGATTTAACCTCGGAATGGGAGGGAATAAGCTGCAAAGTATGAAGTTTTGTTTTGGAATTTTGAAGGCTGGTAGAAAAGTCACATATAATCTCGTGACTGCGTCGAGACACATTCAAGGTCAAAGGTCACGGAAATCGGTTTTTAGCAATAATCTCGTTTCCTATGCGAAATACTTCATTTAAGGTTATTATAAAAGTTGTAGATCCTAATATTATCTTCAATTTTCATTTAAAGCATTTTCTCGCAACATCAACCTTTCTCGAGATACAACACGGAGAGTGGCAAGCGCGCATTTGTATATCAACTTGCTTATTTTAAATGGAACACTTCTCTAAATGACCATGAAATTCTGAGTCGAAGCATGTAGCACACCCTATACCTAAAACCAGCAGTTTCGGAGATTTTATAAAAAATGTGACAAGTGAACCGGTTTGCAATAACTTTCTTCATGTAGGAGATCCTCATTTGCTCTTTAGCACGTGGAAAGAACACAAGATGGGCTAGTCTCTACAATAAAAATAAATATATACCAAGTGTTCTATTTTCACGTTACATTTTGTCAAATTCAATCCCCAAATCCTTTCTTATTTCAGAAGGAACACCCTGTGTTTTTTATATCAAATTATGTAAAATTATATTCCCTTTTTTGTAGTATGGGTATTGTAGGGGTTAAAGTTACAACTTTTTGAAATATTGGCGATTTTCCGAAATATGCTTCGTTTGCCACTCTCCGCGCTGTATTTCGAGAATGGTTGATGATACGAAGAAATGCTTCAAATGAGTATCGGAGTTTCAACTTTCGGCCTGTAGACGGACAGTGCAAATGTGGCGATGGACAAGAAGCTAGACGACGCATAGTAGAGACGTGCAATTTAAACAAGAGGGAAATGCACGAAGACTCATAGCAAACCATCTTGGAACCATGGGAGAGGACTACCCCTCAGTATTACAAAAAAGAAGCACAGATATAGAGGAACTAAATCAGGTTAATATCTGATGATGAGACAGAGACAGAGTAGAACAAGTCCGACGGGAAAATAGAGGGTGCCACCTGGCAGTGTCGCACTCCCCCGGCCAATTAAAAAAAAAAAAACAATATACGGACGAGAGGAGTAGGTGTGGGTTTCCCTGGTTTGGAGTTCAGCTAGATTGAGAGTAGGGTTCGTAAATGGCCTAATGCCGCAAGGTAGAGGAGCCATCCCACAAGGGTAAAATCTATGTCTGAGGTCAGTCCGCCCTTCCGCTTGACCGTCTGTCAGTCCGACCGTCTGTCCGTCCGTCTCTCTTCGTTGTGGCATGGTAACTTAAGAAAAGACACTCCGATTGGATTGAAATTTGGACAGTAAACTAGTGTCTGCTAGAAGAAGAGCTTTCGATCGATCAGTAAATAAGAAAGTTATTAATTATTTAAATTTAAAAGAAAATCAATGTTTCGTAATTAAACAAGAAAATACTAAAACGAAAACAATCCCACCCCTATTTGGAGGGTTGCTTAAAAAATTTAGAAAAAAGAATAAAATCAAATGATTTTAAAAAATCTTAAAGGTTAGATATGAATAAATATTTTTACATTGCCAGCTACACGTAAGTACCAACAGTCTTTATGTCTATAAAAGTAATACATTTGTCATAAATGCGATAAGATTATGGATCCGGCTTAGCAGCTTAAACAAAAACTAACATTATTTACGATAAAATTTCGAATAGTACCCCATAGAATGTACAACAATTGCACAAATAACTAAATAAAACACACTACTATGTTTTCTACCACTACGTATTTATAAAAATTGCGCCTGCAGTTTCGACTTACAAAGCCACCGTCAAGCAGTGAATCAAAAATGACTGATTTGCAATTGCACAGAAATATGTACAGACAATTTTGGATGGATTAGTATATATGTACTATAAAGGCTTAGGCAGGTAGATGACAATAATAAACTAATTTATGAATATTCAATTATGGGTCTGCCGGCTGTAAATAAAGTCGAATATGTAAGATCTAATTGATCATTTAACAAATTATCATCGTTGATATTATTGTGCTTATGAATTTCCAGAGATTCTAAAATGTTTAATTTAAAGCCTTTTTTTGAAAAATGTAAAATGTAAATGTCGTCTAATTCCGAAAAACTATGGTTGTTTTCGAGGCAGTGGTTCGCGAAAGATGAATCAGTTTTTGTAACCTATATGATCTAAGATGTTCTTGTTACCGTATTTTGAAATTTCTACCGCTTTGTCCTATATAGATACAATTACACCCTGTACATTTTAACTTATAAACTCCAGACTTGTTAAATTTATGTGTTGGGTCTTTTGCATTGTATAATATGTTTGATAATTTACTCTGCGACTTAAAAGATATTTTTAGATTGTGTTTAGAGAGAACATTAGCATTTTTTTCAGATAAATGGCCACAGTAAGTAATTATTGTGCAAGTAAATTTTGTAGTTTCTTTTATTTTTGGATATATTAATTGAAAAGTGAATTTTTTCCGGATTTTGGATTTTGTTTATTAACTTTTTAATGATTTCTCTACTAAAATTATTTTTAACTCCAATGTCCTCGATTATGTGAACCTCTTCTTTCAGATCAGCCTCAGACAGAGGTAGTAATAAGCTCTGTGGATCATCGAGTTGTATTCTGACATTTTTTGTTGGTGTGGGTGTAACGAATCATAAGGAATTGTGGTTCCTGTGAATGTTGGTTTTCGGAAAATTTTAAAAGTATATTGATTACTTATACGTGACACTGTAAGGTCTAGGAAATTAATTTTATTATCTGACTCTATTTCTAACGTAAATTGAATTTTCGGGTGTATGTTGTTAACATAATTTAAAAAATGGTTCAATTGCCTGGTAGTACCGTTAAAACCTGCTAAAACATCATCAACATTTCTATACCAAAAATTAACATGTTTCTTGTCTAACGCAGAATTTAGAATTTTTTTTCTAAATGTGTCAAAAAAATATCCACTAAGAGAGGACTAAGTGGAGAACTCACGGGTAAGCCTGAATTTTGTAAGTAGAATTTTTCCTTGAGTTGAAAGTACGTTTGTGAAAGACAGATTTCGAAGGCTGATAAGATTTCGTTAGAGATTATATGGTTAATTTTGGATTGATCTAAAAGGTTTTTGATGAGGTGTAGGCATTCATCCGTCGGGATATTGGAGAACATGTTTTTTTTACATCGAATGAGACTAAAACAGAATTTTGAGGAGTTTTAATGTTTTTAATTTTTCATGTAATTCCATCGAATTTTTTAGGCTATTGTCTGACGAGAATGAGAATTTAGTTACGTCCTGGAATATAGCATTCAGTGAAATGCTAAGATCTCTGGTTGGACTGTTAACGTACGAAACAACCGGTCGAATGGGGTTTCCTGGTTTGTGATTTTTAATGAGACCATATGGTTTTGGTGCAACTGGGTTCATATTAATAATTCTCCTCTTCTCATATTCAGAAAAAATAGCTTTAATATTCGAGATGCCTTGTTTTTATTTACTTTGATAATGTTTTGTAGGATCGTTATGTCCTCTGACTGAATGAATTCTTCCACTTTATTAACATACTCTATTTTTGGCAAGATAAGTGTGGCGTTAGATTTATCTGTTCTGCTGAGTACCAAATTATTTTCTTTTATTTTACGTTTTATAGAATTCACTGTACGTGTCTCTGTTGTTTTTGATGTTAACTTAGTAGATTTCAGGTGTTTTTTTTAAATTTGACTCATGGAGATGTCCGTATTTTCTTCATGTTTAACTTTATTAATAGCTAATAGACTTTCTGTTAGTAATGTGTCGATAATATTTTTGTCATTTATATGTGGAGAGTATTTGGGGCCTTTTGAGAGTATATTCAGTTATGTGGTATTAAAATTTACATTAGACAAGTTAACCACTGTGTCACTAAAATTTATTCGGATGCAGTCCTGAACGTTCGTATTTACATCGGGTTTTTGGGAGGCTTTAAGGTTTTTTAATTTTTGATTGACTAACATATTTTTTGTATATAATTTCACTAATTTGAGATCTAACTTGGTCATCTAAAATATCAAATTCTACTGGATGAAGTTTATAAGTTAATTCAGAGTGTAATACCTTAATGCAGTTTTGTATGATATATCTCTTGGAGAAGAACGTTCCTACTTCAACCATATTTCTTTTGCTTTCCTTAGGGTAAATTCGGAGGATGCTAATGTTTATAGATACATAGTGGTAGAAAATATACCTAGTAGTGTGTTTTATTTAGTTATTTGTGCAAAATTATTAACTACCACGGAGTAACGACTCCTTCAACCAATTTTTTGTACAACAATTGCATGAAAAGTTCAACAAATCAACGGAAGTATAACGTTTAATTTGTTATTATTAGAAAGTTTATAAATTAGTCTAATATGTGCATGTGTAAAAGTCAATGCAGAAAAATATGTAATACATTTTTAATAAAGTCACAAAATATAGAGATAGTTACGAGTTGTACTGAGAAAATTTAAAATTGTGCTAAATAATGTCATATAAAGTTGATACTAGCACATCGTCATATTGAAAGAAAGATAATCGTTGAAAATCATAAAGTGTACCTACCGTATATTACGAAAATTATCATTATGTGCCAATCAATGGGCGCTTGAATTGTTCAACTAATCATATAATGGTAAACAACAAGGACTTAAATGACAAAGAATGCGGCCATTATAAATGATCACAGGTCATGTGACCTGTAAGTCTCTATTATGGTTTCAGGTTGATGAAGTTTTAGCTCTCCAAACTAGGGATATTTCAATTCAGAATATGCATCTAAAGGCGCGTTTTTAATTATCTTTGTTAACAGTTCGATTCGACCACACGTAGGGTTATTTGAGTTTTAAATTGTTTTAATTCCATACTACAAAAAATGCTTTGTACCAGAAATCAGATCATCATTTTGCCTTGTCTTTTAACGTGTTAAAAGTTTGATGTCAGAACTACTTGATTTCTTCTCAATTTTCATTAAACTGCAATAATTGTCCGCCCAGCAAACTTTTCGAAAGTACCACGAATCTCATTTTCCAAAGTACCACGAATTTGGTTTTTCGAAAGTACCACGAAGATAAGTGAACAAGGCGGAAAACCACTCCGTCCGACAAATTTTTCGAAAGTACAGCGAATTTGGTTTTTCTAAAGTACCACGAAAATCGCACAGGGCGGAAAACTGCTCCGTCCATCAAATTTTTCGAACAACGAATTTAATTTTAAATACCACGAATTTGGTTTTTCGAAAGTACAATAAAGAGACTTGCACAGGGCGGAAAATCGCTCCTCGAGACTAATTATTCGAAAGTACCACGAATTTGGTGGTCACAGGGCGAAATCCTCAGTCAAGATGTAGCGAGTAGCTATTTTAAACGTCAAAGTTTAGGAAAAAATCAAAGGGATGGTTTTTCAATAAAAACCAAAATCCTCATTTAATGATCCTTAGAGAGCATAATCCTTGTCCAAACCACTAGAACGTACATAAAATTAGTCAAAAAATTGAAAGTCGGAGAGTCGATTCCGACGAACCCAAAATACTTTTAATCCAGGATCAGGCGGGCATCGCCATAGTAGTCGCTCGAATGCGGGTCGACGGAAAAGTATATTTATTTGGGTTCGATGCCTTTAGTACGTTTACAAAAGCAGGAAGCATCCTGACAAGGATTTCAAGCATTTCGATAATTTCAGTGCAAAAAATAATTTTCAAAAAGTTCCGCATACATTTTACAATCATTACTAACTGGGAGTCTGAATCTTTTTGTATAGTCGATTGCCATGGTTCTCTCGATCTGGATGAGTAACACTCCTACGGGAGGTAACGGCCTTCCGAGTGGTGGTGCTCCTTGATGTTTGCCTTATACACATTAGCTAAGTAATGAATATTTATATTTTTTTATATTTGGAAATAATTTCAATAAATGAAAATATATTTTGAATTCGATTTCTTATTGATCCACTAATTATAAGATTTGTGACCGACGTGCAATTCTGTGGCGTAAGTCGGACAACTACTTATTACCGGGTCGCCTCTGATCCCGTCACATTTGTGTACTTGTCCGAGTACTCATAGAATCCATCGACGGTCTTAATTATTAAGAAGAGCTTGTAAGAAAGTGCTAATTATAAGACATATTTATTAAAAGTGCACCACCCGACATAAGATTTCGATGGAGAGAGCAGACTGTAGCAACCACAGTTAGTATAATTTTGTCTATTTTCGTCTTGGGAGTCTGAAGGGTAACTTGAATCCCCCTTGTGAGTAGAGTTGATAAGTATCGTAGCGGCGACACGGCTCCGGCCTAAATTATATAAAATCCTTGTCGTAGACTCTACAATACTAGATACATCTACAAGGTCACCCCACCCCCCAAACTGCCAAAAACGGCCCCCGGAAGGAGTAAACCTCGTATCCGCCGTCTTCTACCAGGAAAACCTGTGTTACCCTCGTTTTTGAAGATACTGAGCACGATGGTGATGTTGAGACCCTTCTTCGACCCCCGCGAAGCCCCCAAGAAATATCACCCCTGAAAGGATAGGTAGTCTTCTCTCGGCTAAACCCGTGTTACCCCCGTTTTCGAGGACTCTGAGCACGATGATGATGTCGAGACCCCTCCTCGATCCCCGCCAACCCCTGAAACAGCCCAAAACCAGCCCAGAAAAGGCCATGAACTGTGAACTTACATACTTCATGAAACGGCGTTTCAAAGGGGTAGTTCTTGTCCGCTTGAGGGGTCAGTTCGCCTCGGGGAGAAAATCCAACATCACCACCGAGCTCAGCAATCTCGAAAACGGGGGGTAATACAGGTTTGGCTATTAGGAGGCGGCCTATCCGCGGTTTATCCCATTCTGAGGCAGTTTTTGGCAGTTTGGGGAGTTAGCGGGGATCGAGAAGCGGTTTCGACATCACCATCGTGCTCAGCATCCTCGAAATCGGGGCATAACATGGGTTTAGCTGAGAGAAGACGGCCTATTCGGTGTTTCGCTCCTTTTGGGGGTGGTTATGGGCTGTTAGGGGGGTGGGCGGGGGTTAAGGAGGGGTCTTGACAACACCATCGTGCTCGGAATCCTCGAAAATGGGGTAACACAGGTTTAGCTGGTAGGATCCGGCGATTACGCGATTTACCCCTTCCGAGGGCAGCTTTTGGCCGTTTCGAGGGTGGGGTGACCTCGAAGAGAGATTTAACCACCGCCATCGTGTTCAGCATCCTCGACAACGGGGGCCGGATATAGTCTCGTTGGGCTAGGAGAAGTTCGTATTCCTGTCCGATTTACAGAATGCACTACTTATATTAGACGTTAACGGCTATGAAAGCAACAAGTGTAAATTTAATGGTCACGTATCAGACTAAAAGTCGCGAGTTCAAGACGCAAGTAACTTCTTTCTTTTACTTTATTTTATACTCACAATCTCGAGTGTTTCATCAACTAAATTGATGTCATAAATTTGAAGATGTTTAGCACATTCTTTTGCATTTGCAAGGAATGTCCTACTGAATATGCAAAAACTGTGTAAAAATTCAACAAACTGGCGAAGAGTAAATTTTTAGTTTGGTTTATTTATTTAAAGCATTAATATAACGAATAACAATTTCTCTATTCATGTATCTATAAAATCACGTTAAAATCTTAATTTATAATTAACACTAGAATATGATTTAATAAAATTAATTGGCTGTTCTGACAAGTAAGTTTATGGTTGGTGGCGTCAAAACTATGAAGCCTGTTTCTCTGTACTACTGTAATATATATAGCGGAGAGAATTTTGTAGGTTTCGTACTCTACCGAACTACAAAACATCGAAAATTCGTGTTTTGTATCTATTTTTATCAATCGTTCGTGTATTCCACACGATATGTATAAGTGCACACTACTCCCTGTCATGAGGTCCTCATTACCTACCGATTTTCACTAGATTAATCAATTAGTTGAACAATTAGTGCATTCTAGTGCACACATGGATTGATCTATTACTGCCTTACACTTTTCTAAATATATTTAACCCGTACCTATCAATAGCACTACTAACTGTAGCACCCTGAAAAAATATCCCATAATATTCGATGTTAGGTAGCTATCCTTGCATTAAACCCTTTTATAATCTGTGGCGTCGTTCTTTTTTTTTAAGTACGGAAATATAGTAAAGTGCAGAAACTTTAGAGAGAGAAATGCATAAAGTGTGTTTTTGTAGTATTGCCTATTTATAGAATAAATAGTCCACGAGTCCAAGAGAGACAGATTCTATTCCTTTATGTCTATATCTTTAAAGTGTCTGTGAAAACTAATATAACTGCGAATATTTAGCACTGATTTAAGTAACTATTGAGTAGAAAATCTAATTGTTGCATTTTGGAAGCCCCCGTGACATGGGTAACAAATGAAAGGGAAGTGACTTTAACGGGATCTATAAACAGAATCGGAAATTTTCGTGAATTAATATGATTTCATTCTTGGTTTCAATTTGTTCGTTCTTGACTTCATTGTCGACAATACGTTCGATGGAATTAATGCTGGGAATAAAAATATACACGTAACAATAGAAAAGCTTTTATAAACATGACTGACAAAGAACTTTCTTATACTTAAATTTCTAAAACACTATATAGATTTTTAAGCTATCAAAAGACGCATCCAGAAGTTGCAGACTGCTAGACCAACCGGTCCATTTTCATTTAAATACTCCCCCCCCGTATTCAAATGAAAATGCAACAGTTTAAGTCTAGACCCCTGCAACTAATGAGTGCGTCTTTTGGCAGCTTAAAAATCTATATAGTGTTCTAGATATACAAGTGTAAGAAGATTTTTTTGTTCATCTTGTCTATAAAAGTTTTTCTATTTTTACGTGTATGTGTTTATTCCTTTTTCGAAACACGACAGCGTTTCATATAATTCGGGCGTTCAGATAAAATGAAAATAACCTACTTAGTACTGAACACTTTTTCAATCGTTTTCCAGTTTGAAGTGATAGACAGCATTAAATTTCAAACTATATTGATCATTTTGGGTGTTACATTTTTATAGGACACATAATCCCTCAAAAACTTTATTCTACCGTTTCGTAACTTTTTATTGGGTCACATTCTCCACTCTTATCTGAAAGGAACTTTTATACGGAAACAGCATTATAATTTATAGTATAAGCAGACAAGTAGATCTCCTGTTGGACACACGGAAATGTCCTAACTTTCACTGTTAATTTTCGTTTCGCATTTAATATTGCTTGTGACGATAAGACTTTCTGTTCTTCTTATAAATTCAAGACAATAAGTTACTAAATTTTTAAGAGAATTTAATGTTAGTGATCTAGAATACGTGATACATTATTCTAAATTGACTTTCTAAGCATTGCTTAATATTTTAATATCTGCTGAACATTGGTCAGGAGAATAAAAATAAATTAACTGCAGTTATTGCAATTTTTTACCAAGATATGTACATTATACACGGTGTTTCAGGAGTATGAATTAATACTTCTGGAGCGTATAGTTTGAGTAAAATTACACAAGAAATTATTTTTGTTCATAACGTCTTGATAGACATTTTTGTAATTTACGCAATGATCTCTTTGGTCCTTCTTTGCAGTATAGTACGATAGACAGCCTCACTCCTTCTGTCGCTGTTTCTGTTAGCTTCACGGCCTTACCAAAGCTACCTCTCATCAGCAGATTCATCAGCTCAACGTTTTGGAGATCATCTTTACCGACTTTTCCAATCTCTTCACTGGACTAGTAACATTTCTATATTATTACCTTTCCAATTGATGTGATCAAAAATGAAAGAATTCGGGAGAATGCAGCTAGAGGTGCTTTGGAGGTGGATTTCTGGGCGATTCGAGCATGGTATCGAGCATGAGCTGTCGAAAGAATTTGTAGCAAACGCATATATATCGAACACATCGATACGACACCTTCTGTTTAACGTCTGTATTCTAAGATGGAGAGAAGAGCGTTAGCGAATCTGATTTTTGTGCGCTTCATGATGATCCTGTGACATCGAATTTTGCACAACAGACAATTGAGGTCTTGCCATTTGTATTCTTCACCGAATCTCATATTTAAAGTTTCCGGTAATTATGGCTCCAAGGTAAATTATGTAGCTTACTATGTCACAATAATCCATCTTTACCGTGTCTGGATGGTATTTATTTGCTCGGTCTACAGCAGTAATTTTCGTATTATTATAATTTATTCTCAAATCGCACTCAGAGCTTACTGCTTGGAGATTTTCATGCATGCGTATAATCTCTTCCTCGCTTGCTGTAACAAACGATGTATCATCGGCAAATATCAATTCTCTTAGCTTCGCTCATAACTACTCCGCCTTGCTAATCTTCCCGCACACATCACGTTGTCTGTAAATGTTAAAGAGATATGGTGGCAGAATGTAGCCTTTTTTGACGTTTTTGCCCAATTCCATTGTCAAAAGCTTTACGGTAGTTCAAGGAACAAAGGTACAAAGGCACGCAATATTTGCTTGCCTTCTCAAAAAGTTATCGTAAATTCAGTATTACATACAAAGCCTGCTTGCCTATGAAATATTTGCCAAGAAAATTACGGTGAAGCGGAGGACATTAAAAATACCTGTTCATATTTGTTTCTACTAAGTTAAGCTTTTTTGGAGCTATTCGCCCTTGAACGTGAAAGCTTGAGGAGGGTTATTTGCTTAGAACATCCCAAATTCCCTTCCCTTTATAATATCTGTGACTGAAAAATATGTCAAATTTTATTTCTTGTTTATAAATACAGCAGTGGAAAACATCTCAATGCTTTTTGCCCCTAAGCCTTCATATTATTGGAAGTTATCTTCTGAGTACCTAAAATAATATTTTTCAATAATTATGGAAGCAGAAATGAAACATATTTTCTTCGTAAATATGGTCCTTGAATACATATATTTTCTGCCTAAACCTCATCCTTTGCGTAGTATGCTAAAACATGCACAATTTTTAATAATCACCAATAAGAAAATAGTTTTATGTGGTTTTATATTGGAATGCGTTTCATTGAAACTCAGTGTTAGTTTGTGCTTTCTATCATAACAGTGTGTTCATTGATGCGTTCTATCGTTCAATATTAAAATAGTTATTCTTCAATCCAGTCAACCTTGGATTATACTTACATTTTTGTATCATAGGGCTCTACCAGAACACAGAAAGTGAATTTTAGTTTATATTCATTTCCTAAATCACTGAATGAAAATTAGAAAGCTTTGTCCGATGTTAGTGATTATTCGATCGTACAAGTATCAACTAAGTAATAAACGTACAGCTTAAAACTGTTGAATAGTTTATTAATAATTAAACATTAACTAATATACCTAACAATGTTTAATGGTGTAAACTCTTTATTCAAAATGCTTTAATACAGGAAAGGTAGCACCACTTTCTACTAGGTATGTTTCAGTAAGGTAATCACTACCACTAAAATCATTTAAAATCAGCACTACATGGTGAAAACTAATAAAAGTAAAGCGAAGCATTAATATAAATTATTTTTCATAAATGTGGTTTATATGTATATTCCTCTAGAGCTCAAAAGGAATGAAAGGGCAGGAAAGCTTCGTTTAAAAATATACTAATGTTAGAAAAATGGAAGTTCAGTGGAATAATTGAAATGATATTCCCAAATTTCGCATACCTACGAATAATCATTCGTAGTGAAATAATAGAATGCTATTATTTCATAATTCGTCTGTTTTGTATTTAAAACCTATTTGTTACAAATCAGAAAGTACTTTTTCTTGCAGTTAGAGTAAAATCAATTCAAAGAATTTAATTAATATTAAATTATAACCTGCAAAAATGCCCAGTTCTGAGGTATTTTGATAGAATAAATTATATATGTAAATATTAAACGGATTAAGACCCAGCCTTGAGGCACACCATAATCTAGCTGCTTCGTTCTCTATTGCTCAATAGTAGGGGAACCCAATAGGGGATTTTGGGATTTACTCAAGCGCGGCAGATTAACATATAGGGGATACCTTGCACCCTGTTGAGTACCTCCACCATATCTAAGCTCTCTATATAGAGCCGCGGTTGTGTACATTTCAATAATCTGACGGGAGTCGGAGGGTCTCAAACTTGCAAAAAAAAAAACGTCACCTCGACATTCTCGAGCGCGGTCGATTTTTTTTTATTTTGAAGGAAATTGTTCAACGATAATGGGAAAATTACAATCTGTCGATTTTCACAAGCCGAAGTAACAAAAATCGTCAATAAAGTATAGCGCGTGCAGCGCAGTGAAGCACGTATTCCCCACTCTCTCCCTTTCACTCTTTCTCTATCTCTCACTCTCTCACTTTCTCGCACCGTCCCCACACTCCGGCCATCACGCCATTGGTGATCAATTACCAGATACATATGAAGATGTAGTCATAACACCAGATATTCTAGGGGATACTCCAGATTCAGGTATATTTACTATTCAATACTTTAATAACACGCTTACCATTAAATAAAAAAAATGTTGTCATTATAACGATTTCTTGTTACAGATATGCAAGCTGTGGATGAAATTGATGACCAAATCGAACCAGACTTGCTGTATGATGATAATTCCATGGATGAAGATCAAGTTCAAAAAAAATATTTTCAACATGTTTATTTTATTTTATTATGTTCTTGTGAATTCTGTAAAGTTATTACTCATTAACAAAACTATCAAAAAGTTTAAAAATATCGTTTTTTATTAAACTCGGCCATAATTTTTTTGTTACCTCTATTATTTATCATTTGTAATTTTATCAGATTAAGAGATTACCGAGAGTATATATACATATATGTGTTTATATGTATTATAATTAAAATGAATAGATTTACGTGTGCAGAAAATAAAATAAAAAACTTTTTTTACAAATTTCAACAAAATTTGTTATTTTTTTGCATGCTATTTTCCATGCATTTTATTTGTCACATTCAGTGATTTAAAAAAAATCATAAAAACATTCTTTTTCAAACCGTCAGATTAAGAAAATCCCTCCAAATAATCGATAGATTATTGATCAGCATGACCAGGACATCAAGCTGAACCGTCTGTATGAGAATCTGACGCGCTTGAGTATTTCAAAATGACGATTTTTTTTTGCATTTTCAAAAAGCCGCCACGAGCTTGCGTCACATCCGAATTGTCAGTCTTTTGAATGGGAGCTCCGTTCGAGTTCAATTAACATCCCCTCTGAATATCTGACGCGCTCGAGTAAATTTTTATTTTTCCCATTTTTAACAATTCCGTACGACCACCCCGACCATTCAAATCGGCATACCTCCGTCATCGGAGACACGTGGGGTACATACATTATCAATATCTGACGCACTCCAGTATTTCCGTGCGACTGTTCTTTTTTACATTTTTGAAAGCCTGCCGGTGAAAGGGTATACATCATATAACCTTTTCTTCTTTCTATCATCTAATCTTCAAAATCCAATAGGTCCTCACGACGCTCGAGTAAATCCCCATATAGCATCGAGGGCTCCCCTGCTACAAAAGCTGGTAGCAGTAAGTAGAGAATCGTTGATAGTATTGAAAACTTTAGCCGGACTCACGATTGTACCAATAGCTGGTTATAATCATTGAATACTTTATTAATATAAGACTCAATGTTATATTTTGTAAAAAAGCAATTATTTTCTGAGTGAATTTATATTTTCTAAAACCGAATTGTGAATTACTAAGGATTTTGTATTCGGTCTTCTTATTATACCCTTCGAAAATACAAAACGAAGATATTACATTCGATCGGCACATTTCTAAAACCGATAATATCGCCCGCAGGGAAAACTAACATTATTATATTCTTCGTAAATATTTTTTAAATTACGATAAAAATGCGGAGTATGCTATAGAATGTGCATCAATTATATAAAAATTCACAGATTTTGCAATCCATGCAACCATCGGGACATTGGAAAAGATAATACCATACATAAAACATAAACTTATTCTGGACTCGGCTTCGCCTCGTCGGGAAACAGCTACGATTCGTTCCAAAAAACACGATTTTAGATACTTGTTACAAAAATAACTAAAAAACCTAACCTAAAGAAATCACACGAAAGAATGAATTTATTTTAAGCAGAATAAAAACCTACTAACCTCACCTAAAGAAATCATAGAAACGAATTTTTTTAAAAATATATTAATCGTCACAAAATAAACGAAAAAAAATTCAGCGGGCATAGGAGTTTGGACCCGTCACCTTTCGCACCGTAAGAGAGAACGAGAACATTACCTATGCGCCAACCGTACTTCTGATGATTAACACTAGTGCAAGGAATAAATAGTAAGATGAATGATATCACGCTTCTTTATTCGTCCGCCGCAGCAGCACTAATGCGTCTCGTCTCGATGCTACCAGAGTTGCTCTATCCGTACCGCCTTTTTTTAAATAGGCGGTACAATATCGATCAGCGCTGACCGACTACACCGCATCGCCCCGCATAGTAACAGGCTCTCGCTCAATATTACACCATCTGGCCTTCATACTTTCATGTCGACGGCCTTGGAAAAAACCCATAATTTTTGTCCTATACGCTATACGCGAAAATTAACATTTCCAACGTTAAAATTGCAGTAAATCTGCGAAAAGTATAATAATTGTCTTGTTCTCAAATGTTGTTTCTTAATTAATAATTTTTTAGAGTGACCGCCCTGTATCAGTTAAGAGGGAAGTTCTGTATAAATACTTTTACCGATTATTTTATATTTTCTTTACTTAAGTCAATTTTATAGAATGTTCAACTGTTTTATTGTTTCAGTGAAAAAATTAGGTTCTTCTATTTTAAGGGCCAATTTTTTCCACACTTGAAAAAAATTACAAAAGTTCTTATTTCAGTTACACCCTTGTCCTCCATTTTATTTCCCTCGACTTTCTGCCACTCTTTGTGCAACTTGTGTCCCATTATATTGGATCTATTGTGTCACGTATGATCCAACGTTTTTATTGTTTTCAATTTATATACATTTCGTATATTTTTTTGTAATTTTAGTTAGATAGATGTAGATTCAGCTTCTAAACAGTTTATTTCGTTTTCAAATGAGAATAGTATCGAAAATTTTATTTTTAAATATCCTTTAAAAGCGAAAGCGTGATATATTATCAATTATGAAAGCCTAAGTACAATATTTTAATATTATTGATAAGTATAGAACATGTTAAATTGTATTTTCAATTGCAGTTTGCGTATTAAATGTCCTTTCTTTATTATACATATACCTCTAAAAAGTAGCATTATTACCATTTGGGGCATTATGTGATAGTATAACATTAGGAGGATAAAGAACGTCGCTCGTTCTAATTACTTGTTGCCTTAACAAGTGTCGTTCAGCTAACTGTAAGGAGTACTTTACTCCAGAAAACCGGTTGATTAATGAGTTTCATTGTGAATAATAGCAAATACCGAAATCTTAATTGTTATATACTATCATATTATAAATTTCTGATCAGTATGAATTTTGACATCCCTCTAACATTATTTTACTTTAGGGTATTCGAGCAAAAATTTAATTACATCAAAATCTATTCATTAATTAACAAAATTAATTAATCTAAACGAAACTTTCCTTGTGATTGAAATCTTTATTGTATCATGTGTTATAAATAAAGTACTTATCTAAACCCTAATAGATGTTTTCAAATATTAGTGCAATGATTTATTGTTTAAGATCCGCTCTTAGCAATTAACTTGATTTGTTAAATTCAGCAAGATAGACCACAGCGCAGTTTAAACACATGATACAATTATTAAGCTAAAAAGGTATTGCAAGCGGTACTACTGTGTTCGTACCAAGACGTTCTCGTCGCCATGGAAGGCTAATCTCTGCAATAGCTGGTTTTTTACTTTTTGGTCCCATCAGGGGAACAGTTTGACTAGCTAAACTTCCACTGATATCATCCGTCCCAGTGCTTGCTAAAAGACAAGCTAATTTCAAAATCAATCAATGAACAGATCAAATCAATGTTCATTAAATCCATATGTAGTGCTGAAATTCATGTTGCATTCAATATCAACATATTTTGATGTCACACGTGCAAATGAACATTGTAAATCCATATGTTCACTACAATCCTTTCATTTATTTTATTAGTTCATACTGATTGGTTTACAGTACGCATACATTAGGAATAGAAATAATTAAAAAGTATTTTAGAATATATTTCTTCAATTCGATGTTACCAGAAGCTATTCAAATGTCAAGATAATATTAAAATAAGAAGAATGAAGTATCAACAAGAATATGAGTATTACAATGGAAATACTGTAAGACAAATTTGTACTTGTGAATGTCTCGTAACACGTTGATTTCAGAGAAAAAAATTATTCCAACGGCCTTCAATTTGATTTTGGGTCTTTTTTGTACGATGAATGCTATAAAAATTGATGGAACTTTAAATGTTCGACTAACAATTTACGCATTTTCTACTAAAAAGCGCCAGAGAAATTGGTTTATAATAACATTATTTTAAAGCTATGAAAACCTACGTCTTATTTTCTTCTCATTTGCTTGTGAATTTATTTTTGAAGCGTAATGCTAATTAGTTTTATAAGTAGGTATAATAAATGTAATATTTTAGTGTAAATTCGAGAGTGCACCTACCAAATTAAAGGTAATTTTATCAACTATAATTTATCTCTCTCATACGCAAACCATATAAGGAGACCACTTTTTCGTGCTCCTGGTACCCCGAAACGTAAAGATCTGATCTAATTTCAATTTTCGATTTTGGAGTAATTACAGTAACTTTTCATTTCTATAGGTAGCAGGTTGAAATAAGGAAAATAATGCCTAAAGAAATTATATACTTAGCGTATAGAATGGTGTTGATATAATTTGTAGTTTTGAATTGTCGATAAGTTGAAATCGTGATGGAGAGCACTGTTCGCGAGACACAGAAACCAATTAATTATAGAGTTTTTAAATCCACTTCAGGAAGCGAGAGCTTTTGCAATGATTAAAGAAGGCTACACAAGAGCAAGATAATTTCAAATGAATGCCACCAATTGCAATGCAGCTTGGGGACAGTTAATTCTGTATTTTAAGGACAGTTTTATAAAGAACTAAAAGAACCACCATCTGCTACGATTTTACATACACTGGAAGTCGAAGGTTAACAGCAGCAAATTGAAAAAATGTGAGTGAGAAGTTTTGCATTGAAATCTAAACTTTGAGAGCCCTGTATTTCAGAGTATTAAGAGGATTGATGAGCTTCCACCATCTAGAAATGTACTATTGCATCATTTTCAGAGAGCGAAATATAAAGAATATTTCTGGCATACTGCTGATATACGAAACAAAAGCTTGGCCTCAGCCATAAAGAGTGTTTGGAAGGAGTAAGATTAGAAACTATTACTAATAACAACACTGAAAGAACCAGTATCATTGAAGAACTTGGAACTGATCTGATTCGAATGCAAAACAGCTTATAGGACCTTTCGTGCTCGTTGTGTAGGTGAACAACAGATGTGTACGGGAGATGTTTCTCATATTAGGGTAAATGTTTGAAGCAGTACAATCTCGATGTACAGGAAGATGATTCTTATGCTATTAATATAAAAAATGCATTTTAGCTTAGATGTTATTTAAGTAAAAGTTGATGTGGCGCAAAGATGTAAAAAAAATGTTTCCACATTTTTCATAAGCTATTATAAATAAGGGTATAAGTCTGAAAACAATTTCGGAAAGCTGCTACTAAACTTTTCACCACCACCAAGGACTGAAGCCATATAAATGTCAGTAAATATTGTGTTATAACGTAAGCAACCACGAGGTAGGGCTAGAGGCACTATTATATTTATAATTCAGTCATTTTCTTGAAAAGATGGATGTATCTGGTTAATTTCTCCAGACAATGACTATTATGTTTAAAAATTAAACAATTGATTTACATTATTATTTGTCTACTAATTAATCAGAAGTAAAATCGCCAATATATATTAAAAATAGGATGATTTCATATTAATGTTACAGTAACGAAGCTGAAAACACATGTGTATCAGCTAAATATACAGTACAGGGAAAAATTGAAAGAAATGTCAGTAACTCGAAAGAAATGTGTGCAGACTTTAAACTTTGCTTATAAGTTTTAAATAAGCCAAAGTTCACGAAACAAAACAGGAGTTTTACGGATCCGCGGGAACCCACAGGAGATAGAAAGGGGTAAGTATTTTAATAAAAACAATCGATTTTTTTCTATTTTCCCCAGAAATATGGCATTTACAAAAAAACTGTTCAAATGAAAGTTGTTTCTATCTTTAATTCAGTGAATTTACATTAATTTTATTGCAATAACTTCCCGAAATACGTTGACAGGGGTTAATTTTTTTTAAGTTTCTTTAAAAATGAAGAAAGAAATGGTACAAATCGCCTATTATTATTTTTTCTGGATACGACAATACTAACAGCATTAAAAGGCATGAACAGCAACGTCGATACTAAAATGCTAGGCCTCGCTTCACTATATCAGACGACACTCCAGTGAACATAAGCCAAGAAAAGTTTTTGTAGCATACTGAGAACAAAAAACAACTCATTCAGATGTTTGTTAATGAAAACATTTACTGATAATAATATCAAAGTCGATCAAGCTTGTGATGATGCCGACAAACTGATTGATAATATTGCGATTAGCAACCCCAAAGACTTCACAACAATAGTTGGGTAAGATGTTTATCTGCTTGTTCTTCTAATATCATTAGCTCGTGAGAATATAGATGTAAAGTTTTACAAATCAAAAATTGGTAGAACAAATTTAAAACTGTATTCGTCAACAGATTTTCAAGTATAGTACAATAATTAAAAAAAGTGGATATTTTTTTGCTCACGCGATAAGCGGCTGCGATACAACAAGCGCTCGGTACAATAAAGGAAAAAGGAACAATAAGATTGTTTACAAAATATTTCTCTCGAGGGCAAAATGCTACAACTTCATTAAATGAAGTGAAAGAGGCTGTAGAGAGAATTTTTTTGCTTCTGCATGGATGTAAAAAAATATATAACGCTAGACGAACACAGATTTCATACGTTTCAACAATAGCTTAAATAAAAGCTGCAAACTTGGACTTGGAATCATCGCCTCTAACGGCTGCTGCTATGCTTCAGCACAACACTCATACAGAACATTTTATCAGGTGCAAAAATGGCTTGGCAATGAAAAGTTTTCTGAAAAGTGGGGATGGGAAAAAGAGGAAATATTCTGCAACCAGTCCAAACCACTTTAGATGCTGCACCAAAAGATATTTTAGATTTAGTAGTATGTGGGTGTAAAGAAAATTGCTCTATGTTACAATGCAAATGCACGAAAGCAGGGTTAAAAGGTTCTGTAATGTGTAATATTTGTAAAGGCTCTGAATGTAGTAATTGCGACGTTCAAACTGCAGCAGTAGATGATGTGATAGACTTTGATGATAAACATTATTTAGAAGAGGTTGAACCTAATGACGATAATGAAGACGCCAGTTTCGAAATTGAATAGCAACATTTCTTAATATATAATTTCCCTTTCAACTCCCGTCCAAAAATGACCATATGTCGGTTAATTATTGCTATAAAATTACCTAATTTGAAAACACCAAATTAAAGATAATTTAGCCAGAAACAACTTTTATTTGAACAATTTTTTTGTACATGTCATATCTCCTGAGAAGATAGAGAGAAATCGATTTTTTAAATAAAAAATAACCCTTTTGAATGCTATAGATTCCCGCGGATCCGTAAAACTCAAAGTTTAAAGTCTGCACAATTTTTTTTCCAGTTAAAGTAAAGTTTCCCTAGACTAATATTATTAATCCTGTTCCTCGGGGCTTGGCAGACAATGAAAGCGACATGAGATTTTTTTCATCAGTGCAAACTTCACTAAAAATGTGTCTTCTAGTTGAAAGCTCGTTCGGCATGACAAGCAAGTGTCAAGCTGATTTTATTATCGATTGATTACCACTTGGTAATCACAAAAATACGATCGGAATACATCCCAGTTAGTGAAGGTCCAGATGCAGACATATTGAACCTGCCTGTCTACTGATAATCCGTGACTAATAGATATCAAGCAGAGTTTTTCACTGATTTAAGTTTACTGTAATATGATATTCTCGTATAACATTTATTGTCTACCAAACTCAAGCAAAGGATCAATCATGTCTCTAGCTGGCATAAATGGGTCAGGTAATTGCTCGGCATCTCTTGTACTATCAGATAAAAGGCGCATGAAAGTTATTAGCTATATACCCAATCAATGTTTTTCAATATATAATAATGGGAGCAGAAATAAGAAAAAATAAAATGAAAAAAATGGTCTGAAGAAGATAATGTATTATATTCTTTGGTCCTTCGAGATTTTCCAATTCAACCGCAAGTACATAATATCTGTAACTGAGAAAATGGTCAATCGATTGTTGCGTTCCTCCTCTTTTAGCAAAATACACTTATTCAACCAATATTTTAGCCAAATGATCTCAAAAATTTAGATTAAACTCACCAAACCAAATTATAATATTGTACAGTACATATTCAGTTATATCTTAAATTATCTTGCATACCTATATTCTTTCGAGAGTTATCCTTTAGGGATAAAATTTTATTCATAAACGTATTTTTAATATTAACTGTTTAAATTTAATCTAACAAGTTTAATATACTTATATTTCAAACATAATAATACATTCACTGAAGAAAAAGCACACAATATGTAAGCACCATTAAAAATATTACATTTACTTACAAACCAATAATACAGATATTATTTTTACCTACATTTATTTTATCAGCGTTATACTCGTACCATGCCAAACAATCATTAAACTATTGTGCAATAGCCGAATTTTGACTACGAATATTATTGTTACTAGCCACTACTATCAATCACCAATCTCCAACTTTTAGTGGATGATTTTTCTTCAGTACTTAGAAACACAAGCGAAGATTCACAATCAGCCAGTTTAGTACACTTTTCTATATGAAAATGTATAAATAATGATTAAACTTACGAGATGATTTAGCAGTGAATGTAATCGGACTATCCCATTCTTCTTTGCTAGATTTTGGTTCTGTATCGTCTTCATTTAGAACCTCGCTTATGTAATCTAATGAAAGAAATAATAATTGCTACTAGTGCAACAAGAATTTACGAGGAATCGATGAACACTTACCATGACAAAATTGCTTGGCACTGCCGTTCTGCTGAAATTCTGGAAAACTGACGTGGTTTTGTTTTCCATCCTGAAACAGAGTCAACATCAGTATGTGAAAGAATAGTTATTGCATTCTTACAACTAGTCCAATGTTAATGATTTTACATTAATTAGAGATCACGTGAATTGCAAGATAATATTTTGAAAGTGGAATAAAGTGGAAAAAATGCAGAGGTACCATAACTTGAAATGAAGTAAAACGAAGTACCACTCAAAAAAAGCATTTTCTAAAATCTTCAAAAATATGAAAAATTCGTGTAAAGATGGTTCACATCAAAGAAATAGCGATTTGCAAATACGACAGAGCTTTAAATATTATCAACATGTGATGTAGTGAGGAAAAAGTTTTTAAAAATCCTCACAACATCAAAGTCGTCACATTTACTTGAAAACGATCCATGAGAGGACTAAAACGCCAACGCTCAATAGAGTGGAAATTCCATTCCCAAATTAAAATACGAGACTAGGAAGACTAGACAGATGGTGTCCCAATATCAGCAGCAACCATGCTGATTTATACATGGCATGGCTATAAAATAGAACAGGGTTTTTATGGAATAAAGTAATAATAAAAATCTCGATAAATCAACCAAAGTACGTCACAATATTTCGGGTCGAAGTGAGCACAATGCAGGGGCATGTAAAGGACTAGAAACTAGTCAATTGCTGTTCTTTCCGATAGCCAATTGGCGCTAAGGGGAATCGGTTCCATGCAGGCCGATTCAAAACTACTATGGGACTTCGTAATAGGTCTTATGAATCTAGGGAGTTAAAATATTTAATGTCCTAGCAGTGTCATTCTTATAGATATTTCATTTCATTAATAATTTGGTAGCAAATAAATCTCTGGAATGATGGCAGATTTTCTTGCGACAGATAGACCAAAGAGTTCATTAAAGAACGGTCGACTAAAATGGAGTACTTACTATGCCAAAGTAAAAATACCATGAGGTGGAAGAACCTCTAACCGAAAACTGTCTCAATTTAACAGACGAATGAAACTAATGAATCTGACAAGATTCAGACAAGAGAAAGAGAAAACGTTAGCTCATGTAAAGTAGCATGGTGAAGATTGAGATTTTTACTACTTGGCAAGGGCCAATCAAGGTCTGATAGCTATACTAAGGGGACTTAGGGAACCTTATCAAGTTTTTGAAGCTCTAAGGAACTGCGCAATAAATCCACAGAGATCGCAATGGCCAAGACCAATCTATCTGCTCCTGCTCTTTAAATTTAAGTTAATACTTAAAGGAAAGATTTTATCCAAGAAAGGTTTTTACTTCGTTTTCCATAAGTGCAGCCGTTTTCGAGTGACATGAAATTGAAGCTATTTCTATCAATATTTGGAGGTGTGCGACACTGAAAATTTAGAATGTAATGCACTTTGTTTTAAGTAAACGAAGGTCATAAAATTTCTGGGGAAATTATTCTGCAGGGATATAACAAAAAACACTTTGAATAGAAGCTATTTTCGACTGCAGGTGTTAGGGTTTCACTTAAGTCATTTCATAGCTATAATGTAATTTTAACGAAAAGTGTGCTGTAGTAAGTTATAATGAGTAATCACGAAAATGTTTTGGTTAGCTGTAGTGGTTACGTGTCAAATATGAACATTTCTTTCCTGAATTACTGAAAAATTTGTTAATAGTAGAAAATATAATTTTCAATGTGAATCCAGATTTTTATGATGGCATAGCATTTTTTATTGCGGTCCGTCTTTATAAAAAAAAATCCTAAATTTTAAGCAATAAACGACAAATATGTGAGATGTAACACGACGAAATTGACGCACCTCACTGTCTTAAAGCTTCCAAATTAGCATAAATGTAATATCTTTTGAGTTCATTTAGTGATCCCATATTGTGATGTCGTATAAATACTTCTCTATCTTACTAGCCAGTTGCGAAAATAACGAAGTCCTACGAACTAGGTATTACCAATCTGGAAATTTTGCTGAGCCTCTTTTTGTAAGACGAGCCGGAATTTTTTACTTGTATAATACGTCATAGACATGACACCAATTGCTTTGCATCCTCTCTAAAGGATTATGTACAGTGAGCACGTAAAGGTTGTAATAAATTCATTAAAAGAAGTTACAAAACAGGTGGCAAAAATTCTCTCAGACCCGTCGATTTTTAAATACATTTCTCAATCTGTTTATTTAAAAAAAAGTGCTGCAAATATTTTTTTAAGTTATGACGTCATCGCCATTTTGAAATGGCATCCCCCATTTTTTTAAATTTCATTTGAAAGAGCACATTTTTCTGCATAGGGTACGTTAAATTCTGGGTAGTACTATATGACGAAATTATCCAGAAAAAAATCTTAACTACTTATAACAATGTAATAAAACAAAATACAAAAATTTAAGAATACATAAAAAAATAATTGGATTAAATGTTCAAATTGCGCGCCATTTGCTTCTTGACAATGTCCAAATCGAAACTAAAATTCTCGCAAAACGTTAATAATTGTTTCGGGTCCAATTCTTCCAATTTCGTAAGTAATTCTGTCTTTTAAATCCTCAATATTGTTCGGTTTATTAAAATAAACTTTGGATTTAAGGTAACCCCATAAAAAATAATCCAATGGGGTTAGGTTCGGAGATCTAGCTGGCCATTCTATTGATCCGCGTCTACCAATCCATCTGGGTGGGAAAATTTCGTTTAAATAATTACGCACTATTACCGAATAATGTGGCGGTGCGCCATCCTGCTGAAACCGTATGGAGTTTTCCGGTACATTAGGGTTTTCACCATTTGGATACAGTGCGACAAGTTCTGGAATTATGTTTTGTTGGAGCAGCTTCAAATATTTTTCACCATCTAATGAACCTTGAATAAAAAATGCACCCAATATTGTAGTCCCAACAATTCTAGCCCACACGTTAACTTTCTGTGGAAACTGAGTATGGGCCTCCACCATCCAGTGTGGATTTTCACATTATATGGGTGCCATTTATTCTTCTTCAAATAATTTAAAACAGTTGACTGACTAATTGACTGTTCTGCTGCAACTTCGCGACTTGGTTTGTGAGGATTCTCCCCCATTGTCAGTAAAACATATATCTGTTTATTTTCTGAAATTGTAGGACGACCTTTCAAGAAATTATCTCTTACATGACCACAATCTCGGAACTTCTTTTCTATTTTGCTAACAGTTGATTGTGTAATAAGTCGATTAGGGTATTTATCATTAAACAATGCATAAACCATAGTTTGTGTTCGGGACTTGTCTCCATAGTCAATCATTATCAAAATTTCAATTCATTCTGTCTCACTTAAACGTTGCATTATCAGCACTTTCAATACGATATCACAAGTAAATACAAATGAATGGGCCTACCCCTTTCAGCGTGGTGAGGCTAATATAAATTTAGTGATTTGTATTTAGGTATAATAAAAAAAAAAATGTGTCGGAAACTTACACAGTAGGTTTGATGGATTCTCCGTCGCCGATGTCGGCCCAGGCAATAGGTGGGACAAAGGGGGGCCAAAAGTAAAAGGAACAAATCTCCGACACACGCAATTAACGTAACAATTATTAAATTAATTTAAGAAAGGACAATTATAACTCACTTATAACTATAGCGTTCTGTGGCGTAAGTGACTATTGTCTTACTCACTATCATACTACTGTCTCTATGCGGGTCGCGCTCGACCCACACGGCGTTAAAAAACTAGTTAAAAAAAACTTCTTAGTGTTACCATAAAGAATTCAAAACATATATTTTTCTAGGTATAATACTACAAGGCGCGTAACCAACTAATGTGTTAGAGCCAGGTCCGCGTTGCTAAGTAAATGAAAAAGAGCGTAAACTCAAAAAAGTGTAAGTTGTAAAAAGGTTAGACGATAAGTAATGAATGTGTTCTATTAATGTTAAATGTTTCATTCTCGATAATTTCGTCATGCAATACTCCCTAGAGTTTAACGCACTGTATGCAGAAAAATGTGCTCTTTCAAATGGCATTTAAAAAAATGGGGGTTGCCATTTAAAAAAATGGCGATGAAGTCATAACTTTAAAAAAAATATTTGCAGCACTTTCTTTTTAAATAAACGGATTGTATTTAAGAATCGACGGGTCTGAGCGAATTTTTGTCAATTGTTTTGTAACTATTTTAATGAATTTATTCCAACCTTTACGTGCTCACTGTATATACCATTGCACTATACAATCCTCGTCTAGAATTGCATAGCTTTCGCATTCGCTGACATAAAAGCTGTTAAAAGATAGGGCAGACACTAACGGGACTAGCACTTAATATTGCAATATGTAAATAAGCGCCTTTTGATGTCAGATTTTTAAATGTCATGGGAAATATTCTTCGGACTAAAGCAGATCCATCTTAACGACCTCTTTGGTTTAAAAACGTGTCCGGGATAAGAATGTCGGGAAGAAATTTACCTCGTGCAGGAGAATAAGTTGCATTAAGAAAGCTAACCGTGTATGTGTGTGAGTGGCGCTCCCTATCAAAAAACAGCAAAACTGATATTGTTGAAATAAGTACTTTACTTTTATTTTGGTGACACACATTAGGTTGCATTGAGATTGGTTTGGAACTTTTTTGAAGAATTGAAATCAAAAGATGTATATCAGTTAAAATCTTGTAGCTGTAGGAATTCATAATTACTGATTGTGGGTACTTTCTCTTAGGCATCAGAAGTTAAAAATATCCGTATTATATATAATCAAATTCATTTAGTAAGAAAGTAATAGGTACATATAATTTCCTGTAAAGGTGATAATTTTTTTTAGGATATTATTGACCTTCATCTACTTTACAATGTTTGCATCTTTCAATTAAAGATATAAAAAATATGCAATGATAATAAGCAAAAACAATATTGACTCTTTTATAATTATCGCGTACGTGTCTAATTAATTTTTATTCAGTTCATTTATTTATTTACTTCTCACCTTGTTTAGCTTTTTACTGTGCCTTTTGTGGTGATGCTTTTTATCTGCCACCAGTCTCCTCATATTATAATGCATCCTGTAATTAACTTGAGTTGATAGGTCACGGTCGTTGACTGCGTGTCTACTATAACTGAGCTTCCGATGCTAAAAAATAAAAATTGTTAATCTTGACCCACATTACTTATTAAAAAAGAAAGCAATTCAATGTTGACTTCAAGTTTATAGCAAGGAGTTAGTGACATCCTTGGCGTGAAATTTGGAATAGAATAAAAACAGTTGCAACGGCTCTGTTTCCTTTTTAAAACAAACGAGATTTTCAGAATTCTTAATATGTGGAGAAATCACAGTTTACGTAAGTATTAAATGCCGAAACATACTGGGTGGCCCATCGCATAGGAACATTCTTGTAGCTTTTGATTGGAAGAATCGATTACACATATTGCCTAAATGATATTTGTGGCATTATCTTAATTTTTTTCCTTCTTCAATTCTTTGGGACTTCCTGCCACATGTATGTTGTCTTTTTAAGCAGTGCTAGGGGAATCTACAAAATATATCACAATTAACCAGTACTTTACTGGTAAATAACCTCTACGCCTGTGACGTTTACGTCAAAGGATCAGCTAGAGGTTGTTTTTTTTTTTAATAAACAACACAAATAAGTATAAAAACTTGAAATTGAATATTTTGCCGACGTTTCAGAAATCTAATCTTGAAAAAGAAAACAGGTTAGATTTCCGAAACGTCGGCGAAATATTTAATTTCAAGTTTTTATACTTATTTGTGCTGTTTATTTAAAAAAAAAACAACCTCTAACTGATCCTTTGACGTAAACGTCACAGGCGTAGTGGCTATTTACCAGTAAAATACTGGTTAATTGTGATACATTTTGTAGATTCCCCTAGCACCGCTTAAAAAGAAAACATACATGTGGCAGGAAGTCCCAAAGAATCGATTACACAGCCACACAAAAAAAAATCGGTAAAGTTATTTACACAGAACTTCCCTCGTTATTTGTGCATGGCGGTCACTCACAAAAATTATTAATTACGAAATGACATTGAGAATAATAATCGGAATATAGTTATTGCTATTATTACAAAAAAACCTGATAACTTTTTGTCAAAAAAATATACAGAGTGCTCATCTAACAGCAATAGTTCAATACTAAATAACAGGTGCCAAATATGGTAGGCTTGCGCAAATACCTTTACAAATGTCCACCATGACTGAATTATTTCTTGGGATGCCATTATTCAATAAAAGTATAAAATGGGTGCATATGCCAAATATTGTTGCCATCTGTCATATTTTCAATCCCACATGCACGTAATTGAGTGGAAGTATAGTGGTGGTTAAAAAATATAAAAAATTTTCAAAACTTTTTTTTTTTTGAAATAGTTTTAGAATGTCATGAAACGTGAAAATTTTAAATTTGAGCAAAATAATTTTTTTCCGTCTATTCTAGTGTTAAATTTTTTTCCAAAAGGGTGAAAAGACGTTGCAAATTTTTTTTCCGAAATAGCTTTGGAATGTCATGAAACGTGGAAATTTTAAATTTGAGCAAAAAAAAATATTTCGTCTATTCTATAATAGTGATAAATAGATTACCTAAACAGGTTTTCAATTTTTTTTCTAAATTTTTCAAAAACATTTTAAATTTGTTTGAATAATTTTAGAATGCCATGGAAACGTGGAAATTTTAAATCTGAACAAAGAAAAATACATTCTATTTATTTTAGTGGTAAAGTTTTTTGAAATTTTTTTTTGAAATTTTCATTTTTTTTTTTAATAGATTTAGAACGCGGAAATTTTAAATTTTGAGAAAAAAAAATTCCATCTATTTTAGTGGTAGGTAAAATTTTTTCTAAAATTTTTTTTAGAAATTTTCAATTTTTTTTTAAATAGGTTTAGAATGCCATGAAACGTGGAAATTTTAAATTTGAACAAAAAAAGAATTTTTTTTAGTGGTAAGAAATTTTTCAAAAATATTGGTGAAAAAAATTTTCAAAATTTTTTTTTTTCAGAAATAGGTTTAGCGTGTCATGAAACGTGGAAATTTTAAATTTGAGCAAAAAAAAATTTTTTTCACTATTTAATCCATTTAGACGGTCCACCCTGTATATTTTCCAGTGAAAATTCTACCATGTCTTCGCTGACAGTAGGGTCAACTACCTACCAAATTTGACTGCTCTCCGTCAAGCAGTTTTTTAGTTAATGCACCAACAGACAGACAGACAGACAAACAGACAGACAGACTGACGGAATTGAAAAACCTATATTTTCGAAATCTACGTGTTCTGAAACGTCAGAATCTGAAAAAATCTCGGAGGGTGATTTTTTCTCGAATACAATACTTCCCTTCGGTATGCGAGGGAAGTAAAAACATTCTTTCTGGCCTAGGGATCTGACCATATTAGAGGTGTTTTAAAACCTCATGAGCCGTGACCTTCATATGCGCAGAGACATAATCCGTCCTGTTGACTCAGTTACACTTCTTAAAAATATTATATTTATTGTTTACAATTTATCCCGAGCTCTTGTTTATGTATACAGCAAGGCAGCCTCCAGCGTCTTCAAAAACATACTTATAACTCAGATTAAACTTTGCCTTTTGCGCATTTCGCGGCTCATGAGATTCTGAAATACCTCTACTATATGTTCTTGGAGTCGCTGAATGCGAATCCGAGGTCTATTTAACTCCATCATATCAGGATTTTGCCATAACCTCAAAAAACCCATGATTAAGCGATTTCGACATCTCTTCACATAAATCGCTCTAACTTTCTATAGAAAAAAATGATCCCCTCTTTCTTCTATTATATCGATTGCAAATTAAATTTCCAATATAATGATGTGGGGCACGATATTCTATCGGAGCTTTTTAAGCCAGATATCGACCGCCAAAGTGAGAGGTCCGAGGATATCGCTTCTCAAGCGACACGGCCCAGCTTCGAAGGCCATTTCTGCCAAACAAAAGCTAGCAAAAATCTGAAAAAATTCAGTGATACGTAGAAAGACGTAAAAAATCGTTTTGCATAAATCGGAGGTTGGTGCGCGTCTTGGTTTTCGAGATATGGCCGCTCGAAATCACCGGAAGGTGAAAATTGATTTTTTTTTTACCGATTCCCGTGGCTACATCTCGAAAACGAAACGAGATACAGAGCTACGGTTCGCCATTAGATATCTCTCGCCTTCCTACATACCTCTAAATTTTTTCAAATTTTTGCTGACATTTAATTTTTGTTGCAAAATTACTACGGTAAAGCATCTGGACAATTCAGAGGTATGTCCTACATACCTCTGAATTTGGCGGAAGAAATCGGATAGAGTAAACCGCAGCTCCGTACCTCGTTTCGTATTCGAGATATAACCTCGGGAATCGGTAAAAAAAATTCGATTTTCACCTTCCGGTGACTTCAAGCGGCCATATAACGACAACCAAGGCACGCAACGACCTGCGCCAAAAGATTCCTAATCTTTTTACTTACCCCTGAATTTTTTCACATTTTTCTTAACTTTCGTTTGGCAGAAATGGCCCTCGAAGCTGGGCCGTATCGCTCGAGAAGCGAAATCCTCGGACCTTTCACTTTGGCGGCCGATATCTCACTTACAAAGCGCCTGAAGAATATCGTGCCCTACATCATTGGATTGAAAATTTAATTTGCAATCGACCTAATACAAATAAAATAACCCAAATTTTTTTTTTTAAGTTAAACGGTTTTATTGCAAAGAAACATAATAATGATGCAGATAATGTACTAAAAGCTAAAAAATAATTAGGTAGGTACCAGGTACCAGTCATCACACCACTCTCCTCATGAATCCAGAGCATTGATCAGACTAAAATAAACTCGTGGGGCGAGTCAAATTTCTGTAATCAACCGCTCATATCATTATAGGTATGCCTTGGATGCATCTTCTCAATAGACAACTTATGCAAAACGTGTGTAAAAGTAGAACCGTCACTGTCATCGTGCGACATCACAGAACGATCATTTACATATTTACTCAGGTTACCCTACGCCCCACGATTTTATTTTAGTCTGATCAACGCTCTAGATTAATCAGGAGAGTGGTGTGATGACTGGTACCCGGTAAAAATCAATCAATCAAGTGTACTGTGTTCTACTTGTCAAGCCCTTTCATTTGATACCCATATTAAGGGGATTGAAAAAAAAAGTAATCCGCCATTTTGTGGGGGCGGCTATCCTGGATTTTGATTTTTTCATTATGTGCTGTATTCTACTAGTTGAGCCCTTTCATTTGATACCCATATTAAGGGGATTGAAAAAAGTAATCCGCTATTTTTTGGTGGCGGCCATCTTGGATTTTGATTTTTTTCATGAAGTACTGTATTCTACTAGTTAAGCCCTTTCATTTGATATCCATATTGAGGGGGTTAAAAAAAAATGTAACACGCTATTTTGTGGCGGCGGCCATCTTGGATTTACAATGATAATGAATATACATAATTATATTGTCATCAGAACTAAAGGTATGTACGAAATACCATATCAAGCGGTCAACAGGAAGGGGATAAAATTTCAAATACTAAATTTGTCCCACACAAGACACAAAGTAAGCTAAATAAAACCGTTTAAAAAAATAGGGTCATTTTTGTCTAGAAAAAATTACAGCGACTTATGTGAAGAGATGTCGAAATCAACCCAATTATGGGTTTTCTGAGGTTATGGCAAAATCCTGATGTGATGGATTCGGATTCAGCGACCCCAAAAACATAGCGAGCATGGTCAAATCTCCAGGTCAGAAAGAATTTTTTTTTGTGTGGCTGTGTTATTTTCAAGTTTGATGTGGTGATAAAATTTACAATTATGTGATGTAAAGAACTAGAATAGTCGACTTCAGATTTCTATGGAATTTACATGAAAACCAAATTTATAAATGGGACAACCTATGTATTTTTACATATTTCGATTCTGTGTCCAAAATACATATAATCTTCTTACTTTTTATTGGGTATTTTGCCACTGAAAAATATTTAAAAATTTTAATGAAAAAATCTCTGCGCCAAACGGATCAGACAGAGGTTGGTTCTTGCGTACTTGACTGTTTCAAAAAGTCTCACACCTGAAAATATATAAACTAGAACAATGTTATAAACTAAAAACTGAAAATTAAAGCTATAGGTAGTTAACGTTTCGGAAGAGAATCTACTTCCGTATCTCAAAACTTTTTTGACCGTCAACCATGACAGTTCTTTGTTTATGTATTTCCATAGTCACGTGAGACATTAAATTATATTTATCTTATTTTTACTTACTCCGTCTCTAAGGATGGGCAACCAACTAGTACAAAAATATATTGAATAATTAGAAACGCATCTATCCTCGTTTAGTAAAATAATCGCGGATTCTTTAAGTTTTCTTTTAGTTCCGTTGCTCTCTTTTTCCAAAATCTTCGCCGAGTCCCATTTAATTCTATGATTATTATCCCACGCGTGTTCACAAATTTTGGATTTTTCAAATTCTCCCCGTCTAGTGTAATTTCTATGTTCACCAAGCCTTATGTTGAAAGGTCTAGATGATTCACCTACGCCTACGTAATGTTTTCCGCACTCACGCGGAGCACTATAAATACAATTTTTTGAATTTTGAACAATATTTGGAAGTTTGGTTCTTGATAAAACCGATCTTAAATATAAATTAATGTCTCACGTGACTATGGAAATACATGAACAAAGAACTGTCATGGTTGACGGCCAAAAAAGATTTGAGAACGGAAGTAGATTCTCTTCCGAAACGTTAACTACCTATAGCTTTGATTTTCAGTTTTTAGTTTATAACATTGTTCTAGTTTATATATTTTTAGGTGTGAGACTTTTTGAAACAGCCAAGTACTCAAGAACCAACCTCTGTCTGATCCGTTTGGCGCAGAGGTTTTTTCATTAAAATTTTTAAATATTTTTCAGTGGCAAAATACCCAATAAAAAGTAAGAAAATCTGAATATGCCACAAATAAACAATTACAGACAATACATATAATCTGTCATATTAGTTTGGTTTTCAGGAAAAAAAAAAAGACTTTCATCATAGAAAGCCGACGACTTGATCAAAGTTATTAAAAATCAGTCTGCAAACATCTGTAAAATATTATCTCTCCAAGTATTAGGATTAAACACGATTTACTCCATAGTAATTTCTGAAATATTAGTTTTTCAACCAAAAGTATAATTCTTAAATGAAACCGCTATGAGACAACGTGCTATTCAATTATACCTTTGAATTGCGGAAAGAATGATACGCATAATGTCTACTTTCTCTTTGAAACAAATCAGAAATAAAAAAAGAAGAAATTATCTGTTATTCAATTTTATACAATAACTATTTTGAATAAGTAATATTTCTCAAAAGAGTAAATTGCATAATTGTATAAAAGATAATATTTACAGGTGCTTACAGACCGAGTTTTAACAATTTTGAGTAAGTCGCAGTAATCCATAATAGTACAGAAAAATAGGGTTTGAACTACATAAAAATTAGCCCGTCCATAAAAATTTGGTTGTAACTCCTATTCGACATGTAATTTAAAAATCCAAAGAGTTCCCAAAAATTGGAGGGGTTGAAATGAGGTTTTTGGGGGGAGAGAGGGGTGAGAAATTTTTGAAAATGTACTTTTTTGGAAGTAGAGGTGTGGGGAGTCGTTTTCTATGTTATTTTGCATTCTGGATCGAATGGGACCAAAATCAAGTCGATAGGATAGGATAAACCATTAATGAACAAATATGGTTCTAATAATAAAAATACGATAAAACGCAAGAAATTTTATTAAAAAGGGAAAAAGATGTACAGTATTAGTGTAGTACAAAATTCTTATATGAAGTCTGTAGTACTTGATAATAAGTATTTTATTCATCAAACATGTTATACTCTTCGCTAATGATGTCATCAAAGGCTTCTGTTGATATAGGCAACACGTCTGACGAAACTGCAATTTCGGTACACAGAATTGAGCATTCCACACCGCTCTTTACACAGGAGCACTGAGAAGTGGAACAATTTCCCTTGCAGGCACAGGAAATCAACTTAAGAATGGCCTCTGGAGCAAGATCAAGGGTTGTCCTGATTGGGTGCAAATCATTGCCACGACGAATCCAACTCCACTGTTGTTGATCCAGTTTATTTCCGAGCCACAAGTATACTTGATAGAAGGTACAATATGAATGTTGTGCAGCACTTGTTGATGTAGGAGGAAGTGATTCCAGCTTTGCTACATTTTTAGTGAGTGATCTCTGAAATATTCCTTAACGTAGTTCATCTAACGTATGTTCTCATCTTTAAAGTCATAAATATACAAAAAAGAGTCTCTCTGGCTTTTTCTACTTCACTGTGGGTTGCTGTAGCTGTCTGGAATACGTGTATGGTGTGGCGCAATCCAGGTTCTGTCTCAAGCAGCTTGGTGATGTTCTTTTTCCTTTTTCCATAAATTGCACTTGTGTTGTCGCAACCAAGCGAGTAGGATGTACATGTAAGTGTTGATGTGCATATGTTGGTTCTAAATGCTTACTGATGAAAAAAGTTTGTTCTTCGTACGTCCGATTTTTGGTTTGAGTAGAAATGTTTCTTGATTCAAAAGAGCCAAAGCAGTCAGCAATACTGAAACATCAGTATCCTGACAAACAATGTGTTCTTATGGCTGTCTGGACTGAGTACGTCAGCATCCTCACTGGACTGTCTTACCTCAATGTTGCTGTCCTCATGTTTTCATTAAACAGCTCGATCAATTGCTTTTTATTTTCCACATTGGAAAGAAATTTTTCTTGGTTGGAATAGATGGGGGTGTTTCTGATATGTGGAATTGAAGAGTACAATGTTTGTACCTGCGTAGATGTTCTGATCTCTTGATACTATCATGATCATCATATTATCCATCAAAAACAACAATTATGAGGATAATACCTTATTTGCCTACCTACATTTTCCCATTTTTCCACCACTAGAACCATTCTTATTCGTTAAGGGTTGATCCTTGACTTGACTTTGGGCTTATTCGATTCTGCATGCAAAAAATATAGAAAACGACTCTACACACCTCTACTTTAAAAAAAGTACGTTAAAAAAATTTCGCCCCAAAAAAACTGTAAAATCAAATGTCAAATTTGACAGAAAAATTTCCACTTATTAATTTCGCTTAGGCAGGATACAAATTTCCGGAAATTTTTTGAGTTGCTATGGTAACGAAACCAAGAACAAAGCTCTGATTGGTTAGAAAAGTGACGTTTGAAATTTTCATATAAATTACATCGAAGGCAGAAGTAGGTCATTTTGGTTATTTACATGACATAATTTTATATCCTGTATCACTATACCAAATTTGAGAATAATGCCTTTGTCAATTTATATCCCGTTAGGTATATGTTTTGTTACAACCTACCCGTCTATACGGCTTTACTAATTCCTCTGCCAGTAGATGATGAATCTTGGCATCTGTAAGATCTTTCTTAGATGGATTGTATTCCAGTTCCTGCATATCAATGTTCCACGTACTCGAATCTAATTGACTAAAACTAGAACTGAAAGAGATTAAATCGAATTTAAATTCAGTTATAATGTAGGTACATCTACACAAGAGTCAATCAAAATTAAAATTTACATTACAACTACCACTGCTTTTACAATAATAACTACCTACTTCAAAATATGTTTTATGAATATAAAAGTAAAAATTATTATATTTGTATGAAAATGGAAAAGTCGATTATTAGAAATCTTAAATATAATGCAGCTTTCTTTACTTTTAGAATTTTCTCTAGCAAGCCGCAGAGTTTATAATAATCTTTGATGTGTGATATTGAATAGGCACAATTTTAAGCAAAAAGGTCCTCTCCAACCACGCTAGTTTCAAGCAGTCCATCATTAGTATTTTACAACATCACATTCTGTTGAAACTGACAGGAATAATTTTAATAGCAGATATTCGGTACCAAATAAGACAAGATTGACGTAACTTAATTTACCTAAACAAGAAAATGTATCCCTAATAGTACAGGAACGGGATGGTTTTTTCGGTGTGTATTCAATTTATGCTCTATCACATATTTTTTATCGTTTCATGAATGATAACGATTCACAAAATCGACTTCTGGCGGAAGGTGCCCTTCCACCTTCCATCAAGTACATCACGAGTTGTTAACGTTGTAAAAAAATGGAGTTATAACAATTTTTCTTTGATTGAAATTATTAATTTATACACTTTGAATGCAGAAAAATATTCCCAGAAAAAACTGCTCAGTTAATTATCCAGAAAAAGAGTTTCCAAATTTGGAAAAAAATCAGATCTTTATTATATATTCTGTCAGAAACTTGTCGTAATAAGTTCTTTTTTTTAAATATAAATATATACTCCTATCTGTTATTTTGTAGTTACAAAATAACAAAAAGTTAAGTTTGTAAACAAAAGTACTACAAACCCTTTACCTACTGTAGACGAATTTAACACTTTCAGCTAAGTTGAGTTTTTACCACATTTCAGACATTTCTGATGTATTGTGTCATAGAGGGTCATTCGTATTTTTAAGTTTAAAGGGTATAGCCGGATAAGAATGGGCGATCTGCCCCCGACAGGAACTGCCTATAATATCTGTGGTATCGTGTAGGAAAGCCATACATACATACATCTGCTGCGCAGATATTTAAAAAAAATTGAAAAAATGGGGAGTTTTTCAAAAATCTATTTCTCGTATACTACTTAACTTAGAGAGATGAACAGAGAAATGATTAAAATTTAACATTGCGAAGAATATTATACAAGTACTTAGTTGAGTTAAACTCTTATATACAGCAATAATAATAATAGAAAACTGATTCGAGGCCTTATATCACGTGGTTTCTATTGAGTGACCACTTTCTAAAAATTGACATAAATAGATCCTAATGCCTTCCTGTACCACCAGTAGGTTCATTAAAATCGAAAAGATAGAACGCTTTCAAAAATAGTATATTACGTACCATGAACTGTAAGTGATACTTTTCACGTCGAGAATGTAGTTTGGTAGTTTCCTAAACATTCGAGACCTGAAAAGTCACTTACTGTTCGCGGTTAGTAAATAGTTTTTTGTAATACCTGCGAAAATCAAAGAAAAGTAATTAATGAGTTAAATTTGAATTATTAACAACTACCTGTCAAAATTAAATTTTAATATTTTAAATAAATTAGGTATATCGTATATACTAGAAATTAACAAAAGAAAGCCTAATAGATAAACAACTCGTTGAAAAGTCAAGTTTGACAAGCAGTTTAGAGGAAATACTATTATGGATATCGAAGAAGCTGCAAATATTGCTTGTACATCGCTTCTACCTGGGAAATCTAAAAAAAAGTACGAAATCACATATGACGTATTTAGAAAGTGGTGCGACGCTAAATATGTGGATATTGATACCAGTGAGGCGGTTTTACTCGCATATTTTCTAGAGAAATCTAAAAAATATACGTCTCCAGCCAGCTTATGGTGCGAATATTCCATGCTGCGATCTCCTTAAATGATAATGCTGACATTTCAAAATATGCCAAATTAAGGGCATTTTTAAAAAACAAAAATATTGGATATCGTCCCAAAAAAAGTGAGGTGTTTACTATAGAACAAATTGTAAAATTTTTGAGTGAAGCATCTGACCAAACATATCTGATGAAGAAGGTCGTTGCTATTATGGGAATTGCGTATTTTACTTATTGCTGCTCTGTACTATATGTTACTTGTACAAACTTTGATAAATTGCAGAAATTGCAAAACAACGCAATGAGAATAATATTGAAATGTGATAGATACTCAAGTATTCAGAATATGTTGAATTTGCTAAACTGGCTGGACATTGAACATTTTTATTTTGCTCAAACAATGATTTTCATTCATAAAATGAAAAACGATGCACTACCTGAGTACTTAAAAGATCAGTTAATATTAGTTAATGAAATACATTCATATCATACCAGATCTGCCTTAAACTTTTATGTTTCACCAACCCTAAAGAACTGTACAATGAATAGTTTGTTTCATAAAGGCATTAGTCCTGTGTGTCCTTATAAATGCCCTGATGGAGCCCTGGGCGAGAAGAGGGTGTCCCTGTTTACGTCCTTGTTGTCAGTCTTCAAGTAATTATTACATTACGTTGTTTAGGTTAGCTTTCAATATATATGCAACTGGCTAATGGATTAGGTCCAATGCCAAAAAAAGGCATTAGTCAATACAATTTTCTTCCTCAAACCCTTAAAGATCTTAAGAGTATCATTTATTTAAAACACATATAAGAAAACTTGTTGGCCAAATCTAGGATATTTATGTAAGTACGTGTAGAGGTATACTAATATAAGTATTATATATCGTATCATTTTATATATTTTAAGTTTAGGTTTTAATTTTAATTTTATGTATTTAGTCGATAAATGTGCAATTATATTGTACTATCTGTTTTCTGGATAAATAAAGATTACTTTACTTTGTCACATATTTTACAGCATTAAATTTTGAGGTAGAATTTTCTGATTTTTGCATTCTTTTTTAATTTCATTCAATTAAAACAACGATATACGTAAATGTAAATAATGTGATTTCATAAAAGTTTGACCCCCTCCTTCTCTCTTGTCACACTCTGTCACACTTAATGGAGCCCATCCTCCCCTCTCGAAGTGTGACATAATTAATGGATGGCCCCGTATAGAACATTTTCAGTATTTTCTGTCTTATTAAATTATGCCGAATCAACATCACAAATAAAACAATACATTTTAGACCTAATAATCGTTCATTGAAAATCCCAAAATAAAACAATTTTATGACCTAACGTTTTGTAGATACAAAAATATGACAAAATGCATTAACACAAAAGTATTATTTTCTATACGATTTTTCACAAAAAGTGATCGTTGCATGTCTCGTAACGAAAACGAAGAGATTTATTTTACTTAAAACCATTTTACCATGTAAGGACCCTACAAAAGCAGTTTGTGAATTTATCAGTGGCAGTTTGCCACGGACAAGTAATAATGCGCATTAATAACAATAATGTGCATTGATCTGGTGGAATTAAATACAGGGTCGCTGATATATATGGAAGCGGTCGATTATCTCTTAAGTAAGAGCTAGCAAAAAATGTTAGCACACAAAAGTTTTAGGGTTTATTAAATCCATTACATTTTCATTAAGGGAACATCCTGTCTATTATTCCATGTTTTAATTCCTCTCGAAATTCATATTGTACATCATGTACTTAGACTTAATTGTTTTGAAGATCTTGAATTTTAAAAATAAGCTTTTTCTACTTTCAAATTTATTAAAGAAAAAGCCCGAAATGATTGATATTTATTATGAAAATTACACAAGGTGGAGGATATGGATATGACTTAATTTTAATATCATTTTTGTTACAGAAAATGAAAAGGCATAATTGTTCAGGGTTGATAAGAATACATGAAATGAGAAAATGTATTTTCTAATGAATACACTAGATATTAAAATTTTATGAGAACAATTAATACTTACACCAGAAAAAAAAAGAGAAATTTTTTTTTAATAAACAACAAATATTCGAAGTGTTTACCATTTATTTCCTGACCTTTTATGCAACTCTTCTATATTTTGCAGCCTATTTTTCAAGACTACATCTTTTATGTGACCCCACAGAAGAAAGTCAAGCGGGGTCATATCGGGAAACCTGGCTGGCCACTCAATTGCCCCCTTGCGTCTCTAGATATGCCCGTACCACAAGTCCGAAATGTGGAGGAGCCCCATCTTGTTGAAACGATATTTGTTCAGCCAGTAAATTGAGATTGTTATTGTTTGGGCATAATCGTCTGAGCTCTGGAATAATATGCTCTTGCAAAAGTAATAAATAAATATCATTCAAAGGTCAAATTTTCGTTTATAAAAAAGGGTCCTATGATGTGTCTACCAATATTGCCACACCAAACATTTACCTTTCGTTGTCATTGGATGTGAACTTCCTCCATCTAATGTGGATTTTGGTCTAACCAATACCCATAATTGTGTCGGTTTGCGTGCCTGTTTAAACAAAATGTAGATTCGTCAGAAAATAATATGTAGTTGATAAAGCTGACATTTTTGTTTAATTTATCTATATAAACTTCGCAGAACTCGATTCTACGATCAAAATCATCTTCACTCAATCCTTGTAACAAATGAATTTTATATGAATGGAACTTTTCCCGTTTGCAAATTTTTTAAATGGAATATCGACTCATGTTATACTTTAAAGCCCTGTGTTATGTCGAATTTATTGGATTTTCCACCACATATAACAAGAATTTTCTTCATTCGTAACGCTTACCGGTGTGCCACTTTTTGGTCGATCTTTGACACCTCCAGCTTCATGAAAGCGCTGCAATGTTTTTGAAACAACTCCTCACACTAAATGTATTTCTGATATGTGTTGTCAAGATCATCACTGTTAGACAAAAAAACAACGCGGTGTTGATATGGAGCCTGAAACTTTCAAAGGTAACTTGATACTTGAAACTTGAAATATTTTTCTATAATTTATAAGAAAATGATTGTCAAAATTCGATATCTCGAAAACAGTTAAGTTTAGGTATACAATGTGGTATATGAATTTTATTTAGAATTTCTAGAAGAACTGAAATATGGAATAATAGACAGGGCGTTTCATTAAAGAAAAAGCAACTATGTTGCGTCATGACTTTTTGACTGATCCTGTATACATAATTCTTATTGTAATAGACTTTAAGAAACCCTGAAACTTTTATATATTAACATTTTTCGCTAACTGTCTTACTTTAGGAGACAATCGAACGTTTTCATACATATCAGCGACCCTGTATAAAATACTAATGCATTTGAAGAGACTGATATAACGTGCTTGTTTTTGAATGCCATAGTAACAGATAGTCATATAGTGCGTTATGTTAGTCTTTTGATATTAATATGAGATTTCGCACAAACTATCAGACGCCTTGCCTATAAACTCATACAACCTTAGGGAGTTGAAAGAGAGAGAACAGAAATTATTTGAAAATATTTTTTTGGTTTTCTTTCGAAAATGATACATTTAGGCAAAAAATGTTTTAAATCGTACGAAACAAATGAAACTGACTTTTACTATGTGTAACTTTATGAAGAATATGTCCTGTTCTAAGCATTTTGTCCACAAAATTTGTCGTTTTTGAAATAAAGTGCAAAAACCGTTTGCCAATACTTTTCAACACATAAAGCTTCAATTTCATTTACTGTTGAGTAGGAATCTCTAATCGATAAAACAGCTGGTAAAAAACAACAAAGTTACATTGATGTGGGTGCCACTTCATACAGGAATGGAAAGAGACGCGATTGAAGAGGACTTTCCAAACCAAGGTACTAATCATTACTTCTCGAACCAGAACCGTTTATGAGGATAGCATAGATTGCTTGGTAAATTTTAAGCAAAATAAATCATTTGTTTTTTTTTTATTTCACCCTGGTTATATTACATCGTAGCCTATAAAATATTTTACTCCAGAATTTGAAATGAATAATAAATTTTTATATCGAAGTTGAAATGGTTGTATGAAAAATATCTATGAAATGCGCAAACAATTATAGCTCTAACCACTAAACACGTTCAACAACTAGAAAATAAAGGAAGGCATGCATAAGGGCTACTTTTAGTAGTATAAGTAGCGGTCAGTGCCGAGTTAGTTTACCAGGTGATTAATTTGGGGGCGCACCTGCCATTGAGGTTACCCGCCGTGTAATTCCTGAAGATCGCGGACATGCTCTCTGTACCGGAAATGTTACCTATGGTGGAAGCGTTCCTACGCATGTACTCCATCGCATCCCTCATGGCCAATTTTGAGTACGTTTCCAGGATTTTCGCTTCTGCTCCTTGGTGATTTCGAAGAACGTAAGGTCGTATGAATCGATTATCGAACCGTTTAAACCTGCAAAAGTAATATTTTTAAGTACATGTCTTACCAAGTACTGCTTAAATTAGGTCAAGGTGTATTTTTATCACACAAAAAAACTAAGCTGCTCTTTGATAATGTTTTCATCAAAGTTGCTAAGCAATGATAGGTACATTTGCATCTAAGAATTATTAAAAATTAGTACCCAATACCAAAAGTCAGGGATTATTGGGTACACAGGATGCTCCTTTGTATAGAAAGAAAGGAAGTTTTTTTGTCCCACTCTTATAAAAGATATAAAAAATTTTCAAAAACAGGGTGATAGAGGGCACAAAGGTGTATAGTTTAAAACTAATTTAGTGATCCATAACTTTATGTTTTTAAGTGGAATACTAAATATATTGTTACATAGTTGGAATCCTCTTAAAGCATTTTAAGTGGAATACTAAATATATTGTTACATGGTTGGAATCCTCTTAAAGCATTTGAAATACTTTCGTGAGGATCTATCAAAAATATGTTAATTTCGTGAACTCGCTGTGGCGTAACGATGAAACATGTTGAGATCTAGTCAAGTTAAACAATGATAAAAGAATCTCTAGTTTATGCTGCTATTTTCAGATCGAAATCGTCAATTTTTAAGTGAGTCAGAAAACGTCAAATCTACTATTTCTCATTTCTTTCAAGTCTTTCATTTCTATATACCATGATATCCTTCAAAGAGATTTCAGTGCTATTGGTATTATGAATTTAAGCGTTATAGGTTGAAATATCTTTGAGGATAAATGGCACAATTCGAGTACTTATTAATAAATTAAGATAAAACTTTCATTGCTTCATGAAGTCTCGGTGAAATCTCTCATTGCAGATATTTTTTACATAGAGCCCATCATTTCCATCAAAATTATAAACAACGTATGTAAAGAGGCCTCGAGAATGCAAAACTTCCAATCATCACACTGTCAATTATTATCGTGACAGGACGGCAAATTATAGGAAATTTGATAAGCTTTAAAATAGATAAATAAAAGTTTTCCGCTAAAATATTCAATACATATATTTAATCTTTATATATTTATTAATACATAAGAAGTTAGATAGAAGGTTAATCTTAAACCTATGGTAGTGCAGGCGGAGTTACATAAGTCTGTGTCACACATGTCATAAGGTATCGCGTGACTGTTCTAGTAGAGTTTGTTTTTTTTAAGTATGGCCCTTTCTAAAGTTATCACAGTCATCTTTTCGACCACAACGCTTGGAGACCATTTCCTGGCCTTTGATATTTAGAACGAGTTTTCCGCAAGTCTAGAAATCCTTGGCACAATCCAATCACACATTCTTTTCACATTTAATTGGGGAATAGTCATCATCGGATCCGTAACATTTTGCTATACGCTGAGTAAAATATCATTAATAGGACAATACATGGTAGGTAGCTATTGTCTTTACTTCCAGAATATACTCAAATTTTTTTATCATTATGATTTTATTATATGGCAATCGGTTAAATATTAACAAAGTTATGGTTGTCAAATTGATAGATTTTTACAGAAAGCCGCTGCCTAAGGAATCACTACTTCCACATCCAGATTCTCTATCCGTGTCTCTTTTAAGGAAAAAATCTTAACTATCTTTGCACTCTAGTATATGGAAATAATTGGTCATCGAATTTTAATGTAATATTTGAGGCATATATCGTAAAAAAATTTGAGGTGTTGGCTTCTAGCATATACATCAAAAATGTAGTTTCTAAACTTTTATTAACCTGCTTCACTTGTTGTCCCCTATTTACCACCCCTCCCATCCCTTCAATGGAATCATCTCAATCAGATGCCCTTACAGTACAAAAAGTGAATGACTCAATTTTATTTTATCAACCTCTTCAATAATGGAGGTGGTGGGAAGTTGAAAACATTATAAAGAATTTTGAGTCCTTGGCTTCTAGTACATACACCATATTCCGTCTCTGTATTCTTAACAGCTTACTTTATTTATATTCCCCTATTTACCCCCTACTTACCCCACCCCTCCCCTTCAACGGACTCCTCTCAGAATATAATCAAGTTCCAAATGCCGTTATAATATATGCGCGTGCCATATTTAAAATGAATATCTCAATTTTATTTCATCGGACCCTTTAATAATGGAGTGGGGTGGTGGACGGGTTGAAAAATGCTATAAGAAATCTAATGTCTTGGCTTCTATTACTTAGCTTCTATTATACACACTTAGTCCCAAGCTTCTGTAGATTTTACCAGCTTGCTTCACTTATTTTCCACTATTTATTCCTAATTAACCCCCAACCCTTCGTCGAAATCATCTCAAAATATAATCTAATTTCAGATATCGTCATTGTATATACGTGTACCAAATTTCACGTGAATATTCCAATTTTATTTTACAACCTCTTTAATAATGGAGTGAGGGTGATGGGGAGATGAAAGATATTATAAAATAATCTGAGCCCTTGGCTTCTCATATATACACGAAATCCCAAATTTTTGGACTCTTACCAGCTTGCTTTACTTATTTTGCCCTATTCACCTCCACCTTTCACCCGATAAGTTGAAAAAACAATCCAGTTCCAGATTTCGTTATAGTACATACGAGTACAGTGCAGGTCAATATCATTCCTAAGAAAACACGCGCACAAAAAAAAGTTACAGACAGACAGACCAACTGACAGACATTTTTTTTTCCTCAGATTTAAAATGTCGACGTGTCATGAGTGATTTCTTTTTGCGTGTTCCCAATGAACCCTTGTGTTGGTTGTACAACGTTTAAGAGAATATAGACATTTTCAATCGAGAGCGCTACCACTTATTTTAAAGAAGTTAAATACCCACTTACTGTTTTTTCATTTTCAGTTTTATTTCTAATTTTATCTCTTTGAGCCGACTTAGCAACGCTGTAATAAAAGTCAGTAACTGATGTTGTGGGCGTCAGGATTAGCAAAATAAAGGTGAATCCAATTTCTTTTGTTTTTAAATTTATAAAGTGGGATTGGCCTTTATATTATAAAAGGGCTTTACATCAAAACTATGGACGTATTTCAAAAACACCTAGTGTATGGAAACAAGCTTTTTATATCAAGGAGTATGTCGGACCTAATATTTGAATCTATGGCGCCGAACTACGGGCTGGACTAATTATTCAGAATGTTGATATATTCACAACTAATACTCAGCCTTACTTATATTTTTATAAATTCAATATCATATCCTTTCGTATATTTGTTGACATGCTGAAAATATTACCTCATCATTCTTGAAAATGTTATATTTCAGGATTAGGAACGCAATTTTCTTGTTAACGTAATCTTTACATAACGGTAAGTTGGTAACCCTACTACTTTGTACATAAAAATAGCTTGAACTAATCTTAATAAGTTTCCATAGCTTTAGATATGGATGATTAATTGATTTGTCGACGTTATGTGTACTAATTTCACATTATGCTACCAGAAAATAATTATAGATAACGTCAATAATTATTTAAGAATACCTTTTACTTCTGCTTTGATAAATTGTTGAAAATTGTTATTTTGGGTATTTAATGGTGCGAACCTAGCGCATTCGCCATATTTTTAAATACTAACACAAACTTTGTCTAAATGATCCAGAGATTTACAAACTTGTTATGAAGATAAACGACATAATACTATGAGTGACTAAAGCCGAAAACCAACCGTGATGAGAATTTTAAACTTGCGATTTACGTTAAGTAGCAAATATCGACCCAGTAATTCAGAATGCTCCAAAGGAACCAGCTTGAACATATTTGTACAATAGAATACATACAGTTTCTTTGTAAAGTAATATTCATTTTAAATAATGATGGAAAGTTGCTTTCACTCTATATTACTTGGTGAGCACATGATTACATATAATTAAACAGTTATTTATAAAAGCACAATAAATGAATTATATTGTACGAAAGCGTAGAGAGGCCATACTATTAATTTTTTTCTAATTAAGTCGGAATATTCTTGCCTTCGAATACTATGTTTGAGACGCGTTTCGCCGACAATGTTGGCATTATCTGGAGATGCTCAAAACTAAAGTAAATTTAATAATTTATATTGTATTCATATTAAATTAAAGTCATGGATCAATGAATCCTGTTATCTCTCACTGTGAACTACTACCTTGCTAACCAATACAGGATACTTCGGATAAGGCGTTCATCATAAGACAATTTCTAAAATTTCAAAAGGATTCACCTGTCTATTACTTGTTACATTACTAATTAACTTTAAATTGATGTCTATCCTGTGATTGTTAGCATGTTGATCAATACTAGATTTTTCAGTTCTCCCGTATTCGGGATGGGGTATGTGTTCATTAAATCTAGTCATAATTAGAAGTTTCGTTTGTCCAATTTACTTTAAATTACAATACTTAACTTAACAAATAAAAACTCCAAGTTAGAAAAAGAATTAATAGCTTAGCCTTTCTACGCTTTTTTAGTATTGGAGCATGGATTTATAAATTTATTAATTTAGGCAGTTACCATCTGGTTTTGTCTCAGGAAAAATAGCAGTACCATTACTCTGTAATATATTTACTTCCACATTTACGTAGTGGGGTGGAAGTATAATAATCGTAAACAAAAATTGATATTGTTTTTATTGAAATAAGTTTAAAATCTGGAGATTATAAAGAGAGCAAAAATTTCTGTCTCTCTGTCGGTCTGTCTGTATCTTTTATTTGTGCGCACGATTACTCTAAAATGGTTTAAAATATTGAACACGTATGTATCACAACGATTATATTTTCAGATTATTCTGTTGAAGAGCTGGGGGTTAAATAGGTGTTAGTAAGTAAATCAAGCTAGTAGAGTCTATGAACATGAGATTGGGCGTATACATTAGAATCCTAGGGTTCATTTCATTTTTTTCACATCTGTCACCGCTCTGACCACCACCCTCACTCCATTATTAAAGGGTTAATAAAATATAATAAAGATACTGACTTGAAGTTTAGCACTCGTATGTATTATAACGATATCTGGAACTAGATTATGTTAAGAGCTTATTCCGTTGAAGCGTGGGGAGTAAATAGGCGTAAATAAGGTCTTAAATTTTATGTGTGATATCTGTCACCACCACCACCATCCCCACTCCATTGTTAAGGGGTTAAGAAAAGAAAATTTGGATTTAGTGTGTGTATTAGAACAAAAGTTCTCAAAACAATATTTGGCATCAGCCACTCCCATTACCCTCTTGGTGAGGACAATATCAAACTTTGCATTATCTTCACATATTTTAGTGCGAAAAAAGTATCAGTAAGTTTTCATTTAAAGAGATTGGAATGTAAAATCTGGACGTGAAAGTAGTGGTATCTTAGGCAATGGTTTTTTATTAGTAACCTAATGCTCCTAAGTGTGTCTTGCAGATATCAAGGAAAAACTAAGTCATCACAAATATTGGTAGTGGTAGTTCGGGCTTAGAGTCGGAAATCCGTATCGATCTGATAAGCAAAAACTATCTGAAGATGACAAATATGATTGTTTAAACACCAATAAGTGAAAATCCAGTTCCATATCATATAGTCATTATATAGCCGTGAGAACATTCGGAAAAACAAACTTGTTTGTGGATAACAAGACTCTTTCTATCCATCTTTTAATGTTTCCCTTATTTTGCTGTTTCTACGAACTTAGTTCTCTTAACCAATAGCACTACAAATAATTCTATATCTTACTACATTTCTTGAAGGAATCATATGTTTTCATTGCTTGTTCTTTATGATTAGAAAAATATTTTTAAAAGTACGCAGTACAATATGAAAACCTTTGATGCTTTTGTATAATGAAATCAAAGTGCCGATTAGTCTCAATGTATGATGTGGCTCTAGTCTAAGCATATTAATACACAATATAAAAGAAAACACTTTTAAATACATCATTCGAAGCTAAAAACTGCTGTTCTATGTAATACTAGCAAGGGTCGCGGTCGTATCATGTACAGTACGTTTCACTTAAATTAAATAATAAATGTCGTATTATAAGAAGGAAATCAAAAATAAGAAGCAAATGACTTACATTTGTCAATTACAGTAAATAAAATACAAACGTTGACATGGCAATAAAATTCATACTTCCGGTTGAATTATCTTCTTACGTTTGTAGTACATACGTACTGAGTGCCGACAAGACCAGGTTCACTGCCAGTTTTCTCTTTATTTTACAAGATACAAATTTGAAATTAGGGTAGAGGATATTTGTCATAAGAATCACCAACCTAGCCCAACAGAACACTTTCAGTTTAATGGAAAGTTTATTTTAAGTGGCAATGTATATTTTTTAATGTTATCTGATAGAGGTTTGAACTACTTTTACAATGATTTTCTCAAAATGTATCCCAAATCGGAAAAATACAATTGCATGTAACCAATTACTCAGTGGCCACAGACATCATGTTTAGGTTTATAATAACAGAAGTATTTAACGAGATCTTCTACCCATAACAAACGAATGCTTTTCCAATTTAATTAATCTATGTCATTTCTCTTTGAATAAATATTTTATAAAGAATAAACGGTCGAAGATTATTTTTTGTTCAAGTAAAATTTGTCGAAATACGTGTGTTGCCACTTAGTAACAGTAAGATTTGGAACACCTGTTTTTTTTAATACCTAATTTTAAAAAAATGCCTCGAGTATAATTTCACTGACCACTGAGCAATCAGATACAATTCCATTTATCAAAATTATTTATCATCATCATATCATTTACCCGTCAAACCCTTTCATTTGATGTGAAGAAAAAAATAATCCGCCATCTTGGGACGTCCGCCATATTGGATTTAGAAAGATATTAGATATACCATATTGCATTCTCACCGGAGCTACATACGTTTACAAGATTTCAAAGCTTTAGCTTAATCAGAACTAGCCAAAATTTTGACTTGAACAAACTAACACACTAACATTGCAAGTTATATAAAAGCTTTTAGGAAGAATGTAAAATAAAAAAATTGGTAACATTTCCGGTTATATCAAAAGTTTATTTGTCAGTGTTTTAGGCGAAAAAATATATTTTTACACGTGTACAGGACATTCGCTGTACACTAATTTCAAATGTCTAATATTGAAAAGTAAAGAAAAAAGTGGGGGTGTACCTCTCAACTAGCAACTTGATATTTTATAAAAGTTGTAGAAATGTTATTGACACAAATTTCATAAAACAACATTAATCTCAAAAACACGCTCATAACGTTTTATGAATGTAAAATTGGCACCATATTATAGAACATTTCAGTCTCCGTTGATATATTGTAAAGCCTATTGGATCCATTATAAACTAAACATATAAGCATTTCCGCAGGCCTTATGAAAATTCAATACCATCAATATATAACAGTTTTATTAAAGCTTCGTTTAATTTCATTATAAAGCACACTTCACTGCTTGTGAAATCACTGCTATAAAACAACAAAACACCTGTTTCATAAGAGCTTTCAAGTAGGCTTTACAAAAAAATTAGCTGCTTTATACACACTAAAAAATAAAACGATTTCTTAAATGAATCCTAAAAGTTTCAAGAAGTATTTTTGACCTTAAACGTAATAGCATTATGATTTAATACTAAATACCTAATAACTTATAATAATTATTTAAGAGACCTGTACATAGCGACTGCAATTTTTGATGCGGAGGAAATTCTACTGTGAACTGTGGCCATGTTTACACATTTGTAACGTGCCCCACATTTATTGATGATTTCTAATAATTTCTAAAACTTTATGAAAATGGATTTTAAAAGTTTGAGTTTTTGTGCAATGAAACTTACACTGATTTGTTTTTGTAGACATAACTGTATAATTAGCACATTTCTTACTCCACAAATTCTAATAAACATTTGATATTTTACCTATTCATATCTTGTCATATTTACCATCTCGAACGCAGGCCATTTAAAATGGTTTCTTTCTATAAAAGACTTTTGTGTTGGCATTTTAAGATAATGACTACTAGGCAATTCCTATAAAACATCTATGAAATAATGCACTTTATTGTATCTTATAAAACAGATCACTCACTTTCATACGTTTGCAGCTCATATGATAAATCAGTTAGGGCTGAGTTGTGCATGCAACCATGGAAACAGAATTGGTTCGACTTGCAAAAATATAATCTAGAAATTAGTGTGGCAGTATATCACTGTATTTGCAGAGATGTTTATTTATGTTTTATTTATTGTCAAAAATACGTGGTTACTGGTACTAATTGAAGAACAATTAGTACTTTGGCATATCACCTGATATATTAATTACTACTGCAATGGGAATGTACATATTGCACATGTTTCATTATACAGCTGCATTTTATTGTGAAAACCACTATGTTATTAATACATATACACCTTATTTTTATAACCATTTTTTAAAAGTATTTCAATTGTCCTAAATCCAATGTTTGTAATGTCGCATCTACCGGCATCGCTCTGTCAATGTTTGGGATGTTGCATACATCTGGAAACTTTCAGTAATTTTATTAAATTCTATTAAACAATATGAATTTTTCAGAAATATGTACAGATATTTACCATACTCTAGTAAAGAAAACACCAGACATTATATTATCATAGGTAATCTGTTTAAATTTAGGAATGTACACGTTTATTATATTTTCATGTCTCATCCATTTACCTCTTTTTGTATTTCAGTTTTTGCTAACAGCTCTCGTAGAACACAGAGGCTTCGATCGCATAGTAAATATATCTGTATTTCACAGCACATATTTCTTAATTATTGGTTAAACCAAATATACTGCAGGAAGTATTATGGGTTGCACAGAACAACGAAGACCCAAATTCTTAGTAATTTTTAGTTTATAATATGGTAATATGTTAATTGAGACTTGAGAGGGGATATCTCTTTTATTAGCTGGCTAATAGCAGAATTGGCCATTTTCTGTAGCCAATTCTGTAGCAGCATACACTTTGACTTAAAGTTTTTTGATAATCATTCAGTCACGAGTTGTGTCACTTCTGCTGTTATCAAACTTTCTCTTAGTGATCTATCTAATAAAAGGTAATTACATTTATTTATTTGATTCCTCTCATTAGTGTTTAACGGCCTTTAGCCATATTTTTCATTTCTGCTAACTCAACAACCATAATTCTGAAACATGTGCTGATAATATTTTTTCTTCTTCCCAAACGTAGAGTTTTGCTGCCAACTGATTATATAACTGATTATATAACTGATTATTTAAATAGAAATAACTGATTATTTAAATAGCTGATTATATAGATAATTAATAAATAATTTACATAGTTAATACAAATTATTTAAATAATTTACCGAAATAGTCTACATAATTTACACAAAGAAAATCACTCCTTTCATTTGATGGTTAAATGCCTGCTAGATTTCATAAGCCAGATAGTCCAGTCAAACACAGTATAGTCAAGTTCAGCATTCATAGTTTAGTCAAGTCCAGTTTAGTCGTCAATCCAAACCAACAGCAAAACCCTAGCGTTATACAGGTTAGCCAGACGTCAAACCACGTTGAGGAGCCGTCTGTGTTCGGAGAGGCTGTTAGGAAAAGCTACCAGAACTCACCAGGAGCCCTCATCCACTATCTATCCATCGTCAGGAGGATTGGTGAGATTCTGAGAATTTCATTGATATTTTTTTTGTGTAATATTTACTGTATAACTTTCATTGCACAAGATATTTCTTTTCTTTTAATGATTAATTAAGCTATAAATATTTTCTCTTGGAAATTGTGATAATATTATTTAATATTTCTATTTCATAATTGATAACATTATTTTATACTTTTTATATTGATTAAATTCGTTGATTTGTTCTTATATTGATGATTTTTCTGAAGTTATTAATAAATAAGTATCTTTTATCGTAAAATTCAATTTTTCAATTTTTTTGTTTGTCTGTCCGCCATAAGATCAAATCTTTCCACGGCGGTTGGTTTCACCATCACAGGGGTAGCAGTAACTCTTAAATTTTCCGTGGATGGCGCTCATAATATTTACATAATTTTAAGCTACCTCTGAGTGTTGGAACAAACTGGCTTAGTAAAATATCACAAAAATATTGGTTCAACCTCTGGCTGATTTAAAAATATATATATTAATTGAACCCACGAAATCCCAGCCACGCACCAGATCAGCTAGCCGTTCGCCGTCACTACTTGTGTGTTGGTTGAATTGCCTTTGGTTATCACCTTAACCGGTGATATCATTGTTAATTTTTCTAGGGCCAAGTAGTGATGTAACAGGGAGAATAACTTAACTATAATCTTGTGCCCTATAATAATGACAAATTTGCATTAAACAATAAACTTTAATTATGACAAAATATAAACACACAGCTAACGTAGGAAGTAAATTATCTCAGATAAGTTTTATATTGTTAGCTACGACATTTTCATGTTCAAGTATATTTTGCTTTGTATTGACATCGTTGCTGTTTCCATATTATAGCAAATATAATAATTATACAACAGACTCTGGAGCAAGAATTTATTCTTAAGACCAGAATTGTCACAAACAGGCCTGTAATATTACTGTTTTATAAGGCGATAAGAAATAACTGCAAAATAATTCCTACCCATATTTATAACAGTGCTAAAAATGCTTCTGAACGTTACTAAAAAAGTGTTATAAAATAATTTAGTTTTATAAGCTGAAAAGTTAGCCACGGAAACATTCATAAAACCATTTTTTAAATGCGTTACAAGATATTTCATAATTTTTCTGTACACACGTTTTAATGATAAATTTATAAAACAGTTCAGTGGCAGACAACAAAATATTACTTTCTAGAACTCTAATATAATCAATTAGCAGTTAGAAGCATTAATATAATAATAAAACAAAACAATCGTAGAAAATTAAAATTAAAAACTTTGCTGGTTGAGCTGGTCTTTGGGGCTGTAACGAAAAAATAATTGTTTCGTTGAAGCACCCGTGCTAAATAAAGTTGAATTTCCCGCGGAAATGCCGACGGGAAGTCAACAAGTGCGCATACGCGGTAGAAGCATCATTTGAAATATCCATGCTACTTCAGTTTCGTTTTTGACCTGGGTGAGTTAAGATCGTTTACTTGTTCTTTAACGGATTTTTACGTTTATTTCTTTAATCCTTTGATATTTTGAATATATTTGATTATTAAATGATGTCATATTATTGAGTTAACGTTGCTGTAGAGTTATTTTTGGAAATTAAAGGATATTCCGTGTAACAATTAATTTTTATTAACGCACATGTTTGTTTGATTTCCGCGTCCATTGGACACATGTTAACTCATTAATTATCGCGGCAATTTTGTATTTTGTGGTCGCTTGAGGCACAATACCGTGGTGTTTGTCATTATTTAGAATATTGTGGACGAGAATTATACTCGGAAATTATTCAAGGGATAAATTAGAATCTTTGTTTCTTAATCGTGTGTAGACAATCTTATCTCATTAAAAGTCGAAACCTAAAGTCGCTTTGTCGCATTTAGTTAACCTCGTGTTAGTACAAGAGGTTAAGAGATCATTTTTTATTAGTTAATTTTTTTTGGGAGATTGAACCCATAATTTTGTTTGCTATATTTGTTACAGTATTAGTTTTCTTTCGGATAGTAATTTAAATATTTTCTCTCTAATTCTAACTAAATTTTGTTACCTTTACTCAAATTTTTGTCATAACCAGTCAGCCGTTTCGTGAACGGCTAAAATAGACTAGAGTTTTCTCATTTATTCATTTCATTTATTATATTAATCAGTAGCTTATTCATATATTTTCAGAAGTAAAATTTTATCAATACTCAGGTTTTTTGTTAAATTGCTAATTGTTTGGTTTTGCAGTGACCTTCGTCACTATAGTTTCCTTGTATTTCTTTTTTCTCACAATTTAAGTGTTTTCTATTATCAACTGGTTCTTTACATTACCCCTTTTTCATGTAAAATCCTGGACCAAACCACCATCGAAGCAAGGGTACAAGGCGATTAAATATTTGGAGTTATCCTCAAGGTATTGGATATTGTTCCGACGCAGCGTCTCCTGGAAATCAGCGTTGTCAGAACCTGAATATTACGTCCTCCTTCCCGGGTACTCGCGGCCATCTTCAGGACCAGACCTCGTCGGGATTCCACGTCTCCGCTAAGCTAAGTAGCCCAGATTTATGTGCAAAATTCAACTTTTGGTCAGAAGAAAAATTGTAAACCAGTTGATCGTTTCTTATTGTAATTTTTTTGTTAATCTAAATTTTTATCCAACTAATTAAATCAAATTTTCATTATCAATATTTTTAATAATTGTAAAGTGTTGTAAAATTTTTGAGTCTTATACTTATGTTAATATATTATTTGTTTTATATTTGATTTTGATTGTTTTCTCCCCCTGATAAAGTTTGCAAGAGTATTATTTACGGAATACGCTGGCGTCCAAATCTTTTATAGTTTATTAGAGTTTTGTTTGGTTAATATGACAAGCAAATAATTGTTCAAAAAAATATATAACTCTTCTCGCCACCGAGTGACCCTCGACCAGCCCTGAGTTAACCGGTTGCTACTCTTTCATAGCTTTCTCAGCACCCAGCTGAGAAGTTGTGGTTGCAGGGCATCCGATACACTAGTTAAATGTATCTCAATTATATATAACTCTGCTATGTACATACCCAGAAAATTATATTGCATCAACACAACAATTTTTTTTAATAATATTAATATATTATGTTGTACATTTTTACCTGTCACGTATATGGTAATTTCCATGTTGTCCTAGTATATCCTCGATTCCAGCCATGATATGATCCATCAACTAAAATCAATAAAAAATGATATCATAAAATTAATTGTTGAAGGACTAGTCATAAAATAACACTTTTTGTCTGTTATTAGAGAAAGTAAATTAAATCTTTTATATCCTAGGGCTTAAATGTGTGGTGTAAATAAGTTAACAAGAGAAATAAGGAAACGCATGAATAGAATAAAATTAAATTCTAATATTTTATGTCATAAAAGAGTGTATATAGATACACTCTTTTAAATTATTGAAAAGTAATATACAGTGTATTTCAGGATATATGTAAATAGTGTATTGTATACCTAGTAGGAAAAGTCTAACATTCCCGGACGTCTGTGAAGATTGCTTGTCCAGGCACAAGCCGAGACATGCAACACGGAATCCGGGAATATGGCTTTTCGTACGAGGTATACATACTATTTTTCTGAAAATCGTTTAAAAAACGAAAGAAATTAAAATCTTGTTTAATTTGGAAAAAAGTATGATTAACTTTATTCATAAATAGGTATTGCCATGAAATTCTTAGTAATATTTGTTACGTAACTATGGAAACGTATCAATATTGAATTGTCAAACTTAACATATAGAAGTTTAATTGCTGGTTTTCGATGTTTCAAAGTATAGTAGTAGTTAAAAGTGCGAAATAATGATAAGTGAGGATGAATTTTCCATTTCTTGAACTCCTCCGGAACTGGTGGAGGCAGTAAATACTGCCTCATTAGATTTATTACCAAAAAAATTGTAAAAAAAATACGAATATGCATACAATCGTTTCATAGACTATCGGAAGAATAAAAATTCGAGTTCTTTCTTGGAAAATGTTGGTATACTTCTTAGAACTTTGTTCAAAGTGAAATCTTTAACATTAAGGGCCAATTATTCAATGTCGAGATTAAGCCTTGCAATTAATCATGATGTAGATATATCTAAATATCCAAAAGTGCGTTCATTATTGAAACGGCAAGCTGAAGGTTATAGTCCAAAAAAATCCAAGAATTTAGCCAAAGAGGAAATCAACAAATTCATCCAGGAAGCTTCAGATAAAAAATATTTAATGATTAAGATAAGTTACAAAACTTGAATTTTTTATTCGGACTACACCTTTATATACTTTTTTAGGTTGTTTTAATATTTAGTATTTATGGAGCCTGTAGAATGGATGAGTTAGTTAAATTGACCCTACAAGATGTAGAAGATCTACAATCTAAGCTTTTAATTAGCATGCCTGACTCTAAAACTAACAAACCAAGATCATTTGTCGTTAATAAAATGTGTTTAAAATGTTTGCCGCAAGTATGTTGCGTTAAGACCACAAAACATGAATAGCGTCCGATTTTTATTTCAATATCGGAACGAGAAAGGTTGTAGACAGGTAGTAGGACTACATCAATTTAGAAAAAATACTTAAAATAGTTGCTACATATTTGAATTTGCCTAATCCGACAGAATATACCGGTCACTCTGCTTTCGTCGTTCTTCTGCGACGATGTTGGTTGACTCTGGTGGAGATATTACTAGTTTAAAGAGGCTGGGCGAAGTCATCAAACGTTGCTGAGGGATGTATTGAAGGGTCCCTTAACAATAAGGCAGATGTAGCAACTAACAACTAATTTCAGAATGTATTCCATAATATATTGAGATTGTTAAATATAAAACTTTTCTGAAAAACGTGTTTTAATCATTTTCGTAGTACATAAATAATAACTGTAAGGAAATAATATTTCCTTACAGTACAGAAATGACTATTTCCTAACAGTTATTTTTCGTTACCTAGCAACGACTAAATATAAGGAAATATTGACTTTTGCTTCTAAAAAAAAGAAAATGTATGAATTTTGGAATGGCACATGAATAATCAGTCCTGTTCCATAACTAACAAACAACTTTTATTTTTCAAGATATAAAAAAGCGTCGCGCAGAAAAATGATTTAGAATGAAATTTCATGCCACCTTTTCAAATTTCAGGAATATAAATTTAGATTGTAAGATTGTAGGAACAGCCATTTTTTAATTAAATTAGTATTTTATTTTGAATGATGCGACTAAATTTAAAAAATTGAGAGAAAAAAGTTGAGATTATCCTAAAATCATACAGATATTTTTCGCAAATTCCGAAAATATCACATAACTAAGTTTTAGATCTTATTATTTTTATCATTTGAACAATATTCCATATATTTTACATTTTAATATTCTCTCGTAGATATACCGGGTTGCTCAGCCAATAGGGACACTCTTGTAACTGAATGGAAAAATCGACTTTTCTCAAATTTGCTGTAGCAGTATCAGATAATACTTCTTACTCTATAATGCAAACAGACAAAATGGCCGACTTCCGGTTTTGACCCAATTTACATAAGAATCAAATTATTGTATGAGGCAACCTGTATATTTTAAAATATTTGGATTCTACTGGCCAAAGCACATGTTATGCAACCCAATATAACGAATGTTATATTGATCAAAATCAATCAGTTTAGTGTAGATTCTCGTTTTCACCCCTTGTAGGGGGGTTTTAGCATTTTTAAGTAGGGTAAGTACCGTTGAATAATCAAGAATAAAATGACACTATAGATTTCTGCTCAAAAAACGCTCGAAATTGTAACAGACGACAATATAGTTAACGTTACTACGATTCACTCCCAATGGGGTAGTTTTGGGGAGGTTTATTTCAATAAAAATTCTCGCCGATGATCATATAATGTTTTATAGGGTGCTTGGAGTATGTAAAAATTTAGGTGATAATTTTCAGCTTGAATTCCTTGTTTCACGACATCTTCAGTGTTAACGTAGATTCTATGCTCATATTTGCCCCAATAACTCTTCCTCGCCTCTTTCAAAATTCCCGTCAATTGTATTTCTTCCATTTTTCTGACAATTGAATACATTTGCCACAAACTTTGGCCGGTTTGATAACAATGAGAGTGCGCGCACTTCAACGCTCAATGAGAAAACTTTCGCTGACTGTATCGATGCAATCCTTTGACCTACAACTACAGTCGACCCTAGTGGTTTGATTACGATGAAATACGTTCAATTTTTCACAGGCCCGCATTATAAATTGCTGGCCCTTAAGGCCCTTATTCACAACAGACAAGTTTGTTTATTTGAGCGAATACTATCATCAAACCACTTCGGTTAGTGGTTTGATACATTTTTCACTTTTCGACACTAGCTCCTAGAATAATACCAACAATCTTAAAAAGTACAATGAAATAGCTCAACTTCGCAGCTAATAATAAATGTTCGACGTGTCCTCCGGCATCCTGAATATATATCCGCGTCTTACCAACCCTTTCAAGAATTCCTGGCAGTACAAGAATCTCTTTGCACACATTCTCCATACGTTTCTACAGTTCAAATACAATATGGCTCCCTTCTCATACCTTTGTTAAGAAATTCCTACAAGAAAATATTCCAGGAGATTTAAATCCAATGTGATTGGCAGAAGTCCCGCCTTACACATGTATCACGTATTTTGCCTTTGAATTACACATTTTCTAGGAGGCAAGTTAACAACCAAAACAATTGTGATAGTCCCGTCAAATTGGCTTACTAGGTGAAACAAGTACCCCATTTAGTCTGTGCCCGCAAAATTCTTGTTCAAACGTTAAGGACGAATATATTGATATTTGGGAGAACGAGCATGGACTAAACTGGGACTCGGCAAAATTTTAACAAAAGAGGCGGATAGCAAACAAAGACAAATAATCACCGCATGTGCCCTTCAGCGCCTCAGTACTCGGGAAATTTGAGCTGGGATTAAATAATCCTTGGAAGAAATTTTAATATATAATAAACATTTATTGTATAAGTACGGGCGCTGCGAGCGCCGCCTCGAGCGGCTCTTAAAAGCTCCTTCTAAATGAAACTTCCGAGTGTTCCACTCTATATAAAAATTATAGAAATTCGGTCCGCAGATTTCAGCGCTTGCGCGTGTGTGTGCTTCGTATCTTGCTTCTAGATGTATTATACCACACATGTAGTTCTAACGAATTTTCAACATTCCACATATTTATAGAGTACTTTATATTATATATTACATTACATTTTAACATTGGAAATGTTAACGTTCGCGTATAGCGTATAGGACAAAAGTTACGAGTTTTTTCTAAGGCCGTCGACATGAAAGTATTAAGGTCAGATGATGTAATACTGAGCGAGAACCTGTTACTATGTGGGGCGATGCGGTGTAGTCGGTCAGCGCCGATCGATATTGTACCGCCTGTTCAACAAAAGGCGGTACGGAGAGAGCAAATCTTGTAGCATGGAGCCGGGACGTATTCGTGCTGCTGTGGCGGACGAATAAAGAAGCATTATATCATTTGTCTCACTGTTTGTTCCTTGCCCTATTGTTCATGATCAGCCGTACGGTTGGCGCATACCATTTCTGTAGAATCTTCTGCACTTTCATTTTCATGTTCACGATAATTTTTGTAGTATTCATATTTTAAAAGTTATAGGTTCAACGGCATTATGTTTTATATTCCGCCCTCAGTGGTATTGATAACTATTTAAGATACTCTTTTACTACTAAAGATCTACCAAAAAATCAAAAGTTAACATGATTGTTTTTTCCTAGCTTTTGCCAAAATCTCTTCCCTGGAAACTAGACTAATACATTTATTTGAAATGGCAAAATACATAATACTTACTCTTTCATGGATTCTTTCGTTCATAGTAGGTTTCTTTTTCTCTGCCGTTTTTACGTTCAGAATTTTCACCAAGGGCTTTATTGTTATACCCTGGAAGAAAACTGTAAAGTAAACCACTGCAATAGTAGTAGTCATGAACATTGGTTGCAGTTGTACTATTTTGGGATCGATGAGAAGCACCAGAGCAAAAGCAACTGCCCCTCTTAAACCTCCATACGACATTACAAATTTCTCAACAGTACTCAACTGATGAAGACGGAAACGGTTGGCTATTGCTGTAAATATAATAACACCTGAAAAAAATATATTCCATTATTACATGTCACCAATACAGAGTGATAAATATTACATATCTTATATCTAACACATTTAAAATAGTGAAAAAGAACTTCCAAGAGGAAAGTGAGGCGATTCATGAAAATGGTAATAAATACTAGTAGCCGAAAAAAGCGTAATCATATCAGTATATTTAAATAATTAGATATAGTAGGAACTAAAATAATACACTTATTGATGATTTACGGCTTGTTTCGTGGCGAAGTATTTAAGCTGGTATATACTGGAATTGACCTGCAGTAGATTTTTTAAATAAATGAAATTCCTCGTCCAGATAGTACACAATACTAGTAACTGAAAAAAGCGTATTCATATCAGTATATTGAAATAATTAGATATTGTTGGAACTAAAATACCCTCAATGTATCATGACAAAGTATTTAAGCTGGTATGTATATACTGCAATTGACCACCTGCAGTAGATTTTTCAAATAAATGAAATTCCTGGGGCAGACAGTATACAATACTATTCTCAGATTGAGTTCTAACTATTGCCTTATTAGCAACTAATGGTCTCATTTATGACTATTATCAGAAAAAGTGCATTATGCCACATTAATGTTCTAAAATTGAAGTCTGCAGAGTACGCTATAATTGAGGATGCTGTACAATATTTTCAATATGAAAAAAATTTATTGTCAAATGTCACTCCCAGGTCACAGAACTATTAAGATGCTCAACAACTGTTTCATTTATGTGAGAAGCAAAATCAAAAGCATTCTTCTCTAATAATCGAGGAAATTTAGTACAAAAATAGGCGAAAACCTATCGAAAACCTGTGCAGCAAGACGGATCAAAATGCTTTGCATTCGATTCCTTGATGCATTTATTCAATTTGTTACCTATTTTAATCTTACACAAATGAGAAATTGCACTTGTGCATCGAAAAAATGCATTCTTTCGAGTGCAGTTTTTGAGGTAATTAAAAAAAAATCATTATTAGGTAATGTATGATGGAAATTAGCTCAATTTTGTTACTGGAGGGTTTCCAATTTGGGAAATTCAACATGACGGGCCGGAAATCGGGCCATTTTCCAGAAAAAATAAGAATGGATATCTTGGTCTTGAAAATCTGTACTCGGAGGTTGTTGAATCCGAAGTGTAATTTGGTAAATTCAGAATGGCGGACTGGAACTGGAGTCAATTTCTCAGGAAAAACTAGGGAAAATTCAAAGTGGAGGACAGGAAGTAGTATATTTTTCAGGAAAAACTCATATTTTTCATACTTTCAGCCCAAAAGAGAGAAAAAGACGAGGTTCTCCAGAGGATCTGGGTCTACTTCCGGTCCGGCATTTTGAATTTTCCCTGGACATCGGATTCGCTATCAGCGACCATGAAAACCCCGGAGTTCCCATTTTCAGCCCGGAAACAGAAAAATACGAGTTTTGCCTGATTTGACTCTACAGATTTTCAAGGCCAAGATATCCATTCTCATTTTCTGTGGAAAATGGCCCGATTTGCGGTCCGCCATTTTGAATTTCCCAAGTTGGACTTCAGATTCATAATCAGCGACCCCAAAAACCTTCTAGTAAACAAATTGGGCTAATTTCCCATGGATAATCGAATAATGATTTTTTTAATTACCTCAAAAACTGCCCGAGAGAAAATGCATTTTTTCAATGAACAAGTGCAATTCTCCATTTGTATAAGATTAAAATAGGTAACACATTGAATAAATGCATCAAAGAATCAAATGGAAAAAGCCGCATTTTTTTTATCTGACTTACTGCACATTTTTCGACAGTGGAATGCTATATTTCCTTGACTCTAAGGCAGATGGTTACTGATGCACCACTCCAGAAGTTTATTTTAGTTATTTTGGATATTCTCATAACCATCAATGAACCCCATACGCCAGTAGAGTTTTAGATCACCAGTATGTAGCAGTCATGGTATATCTATCGACTCAACAATATAGTTAATACAAACAGCAAACAATAGTAAACCCAGGACAGAGCCTTACGGTACACTAGAAGTGACAGATCTTTCCAAGAACCTAAAACACTATTCAACATACAGATGCAAAAATACAAGTAAAAATATGTGAAGAGTGACAATGCAACCGTAACTTATCTAACTTATTTACGCAAACGCCATGGTCTAATTAGTCGAAATCCTTTGAGTTAGTAGATTTGTTCAAGAACCCTGCATTATCTGCACTAGTAGTACACTACTACACTGAATCTATTGCTCAGTGTTCAAAAAACTTGGTGCAGCTGTCATTAAAATTACTCGGTTTTCACAAATTTTCAGTGCAATATACCCATGGGAACAGTTTTACTCTAGATTAATAGCTAGTGTGAAAGTGCAGTGTACCAAATTATGATCATTTGCATTACACTACACTGTAATGTTTTTTGTTATTTTGTCCTCTTTTGTTTAAAATTCTTTTTTGGCCGATAAAATTGATAGAAATCTTAACTATTTAAAACTCAAATTTCCTTTCCATAACTAAAACTTCCCAACGGCGAGCACACTGTTGGGGCACAATTGCCTCGAACGGGTTTTTCCATTGAGTTTGTCCCCTTCTTAGCAACCCAAATCAAATCCAGTATTTCTTTCTCCAAATTTAGTTTTATAGTGTTTTAATTTTTCAGTGCCTTAGAATTTAAGTTTTTAAATATGAACAACCTAAATGTTAATTTTAAGCCGCCACAGGCGGAAGGAGTTTTAACTTTTTATTTTATTTTATTGAGCAGTTTATGTACTTATCAGAGACTTCCCTATCAGCATATATAATAGCGCTCTACAATGTGAATAACAGAAAGTCACGTCCGATGGGGCTACGACAGAAGTTCCAAACGTTACAATACGTTTTAGAGATGAATAATATAACAGCTTGTTGTAGCCGCATTCAATATTCAGCATTCTGTCAGTTCAGTAGCGCGTAGTTGGCGCATCAATCAAATTTATTTATATTTTTCTCTTGTTATTTATTTAAGTTTGTAGTGTTTTTTACGGTGGTGTTTTAAATTTCATGTAATTATGTAATTTGTTGTGTTAATAGTTTGTGAGTGCTTTAGTTTTACTTTATGTAAAGAAATTAATCTCAAAATTCCCGGCTAATGACTGAATGCAGTAGCCAGAGATATGGTGGTGAAATTAGTCAGCTGAGTTCAGTTGCTCTATTAGGACTGTGATGTCGATTTGCCACTATTGGCTTCTCTCTCTAATTTTACGTTTTCCGTGGTATTGACACATTATGACAACTGTTCTATAACTTTAATGTAAATTTCGAGGTCAATGGCGCCGTTGCTAAAAGATCAAACGTTTTTTGCAGGCTGCCCTATCTTGTTAATTCTTTAATCTTTGCTGTGAGAGCTGGAATATAGCCTGGGTTTTTAGAGAATCTAGGTTAGGATATTTTATCATTTGAGAGTTTATCCATTTTTCTAAAATGTTGTATACACACGTGACCAACTTTGTGTAGTAACTGTTGTTTTATATAATATTAATATTATTATATTAAGTGTTAACTGTGTAGAATATGTTTACTATCTTTATAATCCACGATTAAGAGGGTTGCGATAACATTTTAAGGACTATATTTAAATCAAAATGAAGAGAAAAATACTTACCTATAACTCTGTACACTGAGCAAAATATAATTGTAAGAATAACAAACCACGTATTCCAATCGTGGTTTCGGTTAACAGTCGCAACTCCCAAAAACATGAAAATAATTGTCTCTGATGAGCTGCTTAACATCTTCATGGCATATTTTATCGTGGTATGGGATTTGTTGGAAATGTTGCCCTCCACATAATTTTTCATTGTTATACCACAGAACGTAATTCTGAAATTAAATAAAGAATGAAATACTTATATGAATACATATTTGTTAAAACCCTGAACTAAGCAAGTATAGGCTGAGGGCCGAGCAAGAAATCTAATTGTTAAATATATGGCGTCAAGAGAAAAAATCTCATTCTGTAATGTTATGCTGTTTTTAAACTGACAGAAACGTATATCAAGTTTTAAATTCAAGCTGGTCGCGCACCAATGGTCTTTTTGTTTAAAAAGCTGGTATTTGCGAGATGCCTCTTAGCCATGTTTGGTGGAAATCGGGTATACCGTTTCCAAGATTTTTAGATTTCATTGTGTGGGAGCTTTTTAATTTTTAATTTAATGCTATGACGCGACGTAAATACATAAGAATGCATACATTTTAAAAATAATATGCAACGAACAGACAAAGTGATTATACGTAAATATAATGCATGAATATGTAAACACTTATGTATATAAAAGACATGTAACGCACGTTTAATAAACCTAGGAATTAATTATAAATGTGACTTATTTCTTAATGTTGTACAATTGTATATAATTTGCCAATAGGATAAACACAGTTTTGTATTAAACAGTTTTTAATTTTGATTTGAATAATTTGTGTGGATCTAGTAATTTCATCTTGTCTGAAAATATGTTTTAAATAGAAACGTTTAGGCCCGGTCATCAACAATGATAAAATTACATTTTATTTAATTTAAACTGGTTTTTGTATTCATTTATAATTTAGTTCTGAACATTTCAAATATCTCTGTAAAGTTTACTCAAAAAGCCAGTCATTATTTAATAAAAATGCTAAAACACGACAAAAAGTGTAAAATGTATACAAAAATTGAAGCTGTATTGTAATTTTTAAAAGCCTCTATTTAACTTGCTTTATTGTCTGTCTGTCTGTTTGCTACAAATCTTGCAATCATAATTTCCACTAATTCTAATTATACTGGCTGGACCTTCTGTTTTGCACACGTATGTAGGTGCTGCAGCAATGAAATATAGTATAATATCATCTAATATCGTCATAAATCCAATATGGCGGACGTCCCAAGATGGCGGATTACTTTTTCTTCACTGCTCCCTTAATATGGGTATCAAATGTAACGATTCGACGAGTAAAATACGCTAAACTATGTGACGTCATTCTAAATCCAATATGGCGGACTCACCAGTATGGCGGATTATTACTTCCATCGCATAACGACGGGAAGTATTGTATTCGAAAAAAAATCACCCTCCGAGATTTTTTCGGATTTTGAGCTTTCAGAACATTAGATTACGTAGATTACGAAAATATAGGTTTTCCAATTCCGTCAGTCTGTCTGTCTGTCTGTTGGTGCATTAACTAAAAAACTACTTGACGGAGAGCAGTCAAATTTGGTAGGTAGTTGACCGTACTGTCAGCGAAGAAATGGTTAAACTTTCACTGGAAAATATATAGAGTGTATCGTCTAAAGGGAATAAATAACGAAGAAAAATTTATTTTGCTCAAATTTAAAATGTCTACGTTTCATGACACGCTAAACCTATTTCAGAAAAAAAAAAATGTTTGAAACATTTTTTATCACTAAAAATTTTTTTTCTTTGTTCTAATCGAAAATTTCCACGTTACATGGCATTCCAAACCTATTTCAAAAAAAAATTGAATTTTTTTTTACCAACATTTGAAATATTTTTTACCACTAAAATAGATGTAAAATTTAAAATTTCCATTTTTCATAGCGTTCTAAACCTATTAAGAAAAAACAAAATTGAAAATGTTTTTGCCATTGAAAAAATTTTTACTAATATACTTAGATGGAATTTTTTTTATTTGGTCAAATTTAAAATTTTCACGTTTTCATGGCATTCTAAACCTGTTCAAACAAATTTAAAAAAAAATTTTGATTAAAAGTTTTTTTGAAACATTTTTTAATCCATTTATATCTATTTATAAAGAACATACTATAGAATAGATGAACATTTTTTTTTGCTTAAATTTAAAATTTCCACGTTTCGTGACATTATCCGGAAAATTCCGGACATTCGGAAAAAAAATTGCAAAATTTTTTTACCATTTTGAAAAAAAAAAATTAGGTACCACTAGAATAGATGGAAAACTTTTTTTCTCAAATTTGAAATTTTCACTTTTCAAGACATTCTAAACCTATTTCAGAAAAAAAAAGTTGAAAATTTTTTTCACCAACATTTATGAAAAAATTTTTACCACTAAAATAGATGGAAAAATTTGTTGTCTGCTCAAATTTAAAATTTTCACGTTTCATGGCATTCTAAACCTATTCAAACAAATTTAAAAGTTTTTTTGATTAAAAATGTTTTTAAAAAAATTATTAATCCATTTATCACTACTTGCTATAGAATAGATGAAAAATTTTTTTGCTCAAATTTAAATTTTCCACGTTTCATGGCATTCCAAACCCATTTCGGGAAAAAAAATTGCAACATTTTTGTACCACTGGAAAAAAGAATTTACCACTAGATTAGATGGAAAATTTGCTTTTTCCTCAAATTTAAAATTTTCACGTTTCATGACATTCTAAACCTATTTCAAAACAAAAACTCGATTTTTTTTCACCATTTTTGAAAAAATTTTTGGCACTAAAGTAGATAAAAGGAAATTTTTTCTTTGCTCAAATTTAAAATTTTCACGTTTCATGGCATTCTAAACCTATATCAGAAGAAAAAGTTTTGAAAATTTTTTTACCAACATTTATGAAAAATTCAAAAAAAAAGAAATTTTTTAACCACCACTATACTTCCACTCCACCGTGAATGTGGAATTGAAAATGTGACAGATGGCAATAATATTTGGCATATGCACCTATTATACTTTTATTGAAAAATGTACAGGGTGGTCATCCTAAGAAATAATTCAGTCATGGTGGATATTTAGAAAGATATTTGCGCGAGCCTTCCATATTTGGCACCTGTTATTTAGTATTGAACTTTTGCTGTTAGACGAACACTCTGTATATTTTTTTGACCTAAACTTATCAGGTTTTCTTTGTAATAATAGTGATAACTATATTCCAATTATTATTTTCAATGTCACTTCGTAATTATACATTTTTTAGAGTGACCGCCATGCAGATATAAAGAGGGAAGTTCTGTGTAAACACCTTTACTGATTTTCTTTTTTTATATAACTCAATTGATATGGGTATCAAATGAAAGGATTTGATAAGTTCGATAAACTAAATAATGTCAGTCTAAATCCAATATGGGGCCCCAGGATGGTGGATTACCTTTTACTTCACAACCTCCTTGACATGGGTATCAAATGAAAAGGTTTTGTACGTCTGTCTGTCTGTAAAATATGTAAAGACTAAAAAATAAAAAATAAAATTATACGTACAGAAAATATTTTAAAAAATGTAAGAAAAAGCTAAAAATAATTTTTAAATTCATACGTCTGAAAACTAAAAGCTTTGGTGGCGGTGATATAACACTATTGTACAGTTACTTTGCTCCAATGACTGTCCCAAAAGCTTTTAGTTTCCAGATGTATGAATTTCAAAATAATTTTTTATTTTATACCGCATTTATTAATTAAAAATGTTTTAAACATATTTTTTTATTATATAATTTGATTTAAACAAGAGTTAAACAAGCTATTTTATGTTAAATTAAATAATGAAATTAAAATGTGCGAAAGAAAAATATTAAAAACTAAGGGAGATAACGCTTTAGTTATTTCTGTTGCATCATTTCAAAATCGGTGGGCGGGAGAGAATTTTTATGTATGTTCTCAAAGATATACTTATGTGATATAATATTAAGAATTGCAGTGACTTCTTTTTTTTAAATATAAACAGTTGCTAAATTATAATATATAATTTCTTATTCTACTGTAAAATAGATGTAAAAGCAATCAAAAATTGCCCATATAAATATATTCAATTACTTTCAATTTGAATTTAATTGTTTTAATTAAGAACTGTGTGCGTCTGATGAGAAAAACGCAAGAGACCGTTTTCATGTATAATTGACCAGACTAATCAGAAAATATATCCATATGGAAAAATGTCAGTGGCGTACCACTTTTTTCGTAAAGGATACCAGAGGACATGTTTGAAGGGACGCCACGGGTGAGCTATAAAATTAATTTTCTAACTAAAACATGTGGTTCTATATCCAATTAACACAAACCAAAATTTAAAATAATATCAAAAGTACTTTCTGAGATATTTAAAAATAACTATTAAAAAAATTGAAAACCCTCTAGCAGAAAATGTAAGCCGTTGCAGACATATGTTCATATAAACTTTTCCTCGTAAAATGACCTAAGGAATCACATCCTGAAATGTTAGTATGACATTAAGGAACACCCTATATAACTCACCGTTTCAGTCCGAAAATATACTTTGATTTGATCTCCCTTTAACACAAGTTGAATAGAGAGTTGAAGTTGAAAATGAGCCTAGTTCGAAGTCGATGACCCTTTTTGTTCCCCCACCACCGAGGCAAAAGCGTTATCAGCTCCAACTCCCGTCCTGATCATCCTATTGCCATAATTCTTGTTTTCAAATTAAAGAGAAAAAAATAATGCCTCCCTAATCATTTTAATATAACGTTTTTTCGTGCAAAAACGCGATTTGAAGAATATGCAAAATCGTTTTTCGGGTGCAGCTTCGCCATTTTTTTTAAATCAAAAATCGGTTTCACCTATGGAAGTTGATGGGGTTATACATACAATGAGCAAAAACCTATCAATTTGTCGAGTTTTTGGGAGAAGTTACGTAGCTTCGAAAACTTGTAACTTAATTAGGGAGGGAGAGACGCTCCCTCCCTAATTCTCCCATCTACCTTGAGCAGAATTTACCTCTACACTTTCCCTACGTCCATCAAAAATTTCAGAATCCTATCGTTCTTCTTTCCTGGAGAAATCAACGGTTTAACACTTGAAACCACCAGCAAAAAAACTTTTCCCGAAATTTCTTCAATTGCCCGTAACTCGAAATCTCATTAACATTTTTATACAAAACTAGGGTCAGATCACGTTTTTTCAAATTCTCTTTGACTTTGAATTAGACTTTTTCTCATACAGGCACTATTTTCTAAGTTATTGTTGAAAAAGTAGTTTTTGCAAGCTTTGTATGCAAATATCCCTCCCCCCTCTCGAGTATAACATAAACTTAAAGAATGGCAAAACAAAACTTTCAAATTCCATTATTGGCTTGCGCTCCTTTTTCCAGCCAGATCCGCTATTCTATAAAGGTGCTGCAGCAAGAGAATTCTTTATTCACTTTTCTTATGCTTACTTTGACTTTGACTTCACACTTCAAATTTTGCTCTAAAATTATAACGGAACATATTATATACAAAACACACTATTTACAGACCTCTAGAGATTACCCTGTATAATCGACATGGTCAATTTAGGGAGCATTAGGAATCATCCTACCATGTTATTTTACATATCTTCCAAATTTAAAACCAATAATTTTAAGTCTAACAGAAGTTATTGTGTTTACAAGAATCGGTCTAGACACGCACATATATAAATATATACGTAAATACACACATGGATTGAGTCACCAGTGCGTGTACGGTCAATATCTGCTCAACTTGAAATCTATAAGGTGTTTCGTATAGTGGTGGCAAACGAATCGCTGTTTTAACATTGGAAATGTTAGTGTCGCGTATAATGTGATAATGGGCGATAGCCTGTTACTATGTGGGAAGCGATGTGGTGTAGTCGGTCAGCTCCGATCGATATTGTATCGCCTGTTCAACTATTTCTTCCGTGGTATAGCGCTGCTTGTCAACTCCTGTGTACGCCGAATTTTTACTTTTATTTTGCAACGATTCATGAATTTTTTCACAAATTCAGGTTTGATTTAACGGCAGAAATATTGGTTTCCTTCTTTTTCCTATAATGATTTCAATCTTTCATGAGATAGTTAGGTGGTTAGGTCAGTTAGGTTAATTTTTATCTTGCTATCTAACTTTTAATAATTATCAGCGCCGCAGGCAGTATTAGCGTCGCAGACAAAGAAAGGGGTGCGGGGGGCGTCCCACCTCTTTTTAATATTGGAAATGTATATGGGATCAAAGTTACGAGTTTTATCCAAGGCCGCAGGCAAGAGTCGAGATCAGATGACGTAATACTGAGCCAGTGTGCATAGTATGAATATGCGCGGAGAACATGAAGTTATAATGCGGTTGTCAGCGCCAATAGTAGTCACCATGGATACACAAATAGCGAATAATTATTTTTGTAACATGTACCTAAAATCATGTTTTTTGGGACAGATCGCAGCTGTTTCCGGAATCAGCTTCGCCTCGTCCGGAATAACTTTGTGTTTTATGCATGGTGTTATCATTTCCAATGTCCCGATGGTTGCAAGGTTGGTGAAATCTATGATATTTTTCTAAATAGAACACCAACATTTTTTTGCATATTTAGATTTAACTCTTAATTCTCTATCCAATCACATCATTTTTATACTTACATTGCGACGTAGGGGCGAGGTACGGTCACAGGTTTGATGTCCATTACGAAGGCCTAACTAGACTAAGATTCCAATACTTGGCGAGGAAAAGCCAAATTCTTGATAGTTACATTCCATGGGGACCTTATCAAGGCTATGAAGTCTGGTACACCGGACAAAAACTGGATAAAGAGCTCTAAGGGAATGGGGAACAACAATAGATCTACAGAGATCCGATCAGCCAGCTTCTCGTACCTAATCTAATCTACACTGCGGCGTTGCCACGTTATTCGGCTTTTTCCGATAAAATACGTATTTGCAGCAGTCTCGAAATTTCATAACTTCATCTCTCGCTTCGCTTGAAGTATTAATCAAGGCAATTTACTAGTGTCTAGTACAACATGGTACTCAATTATACAAGGTATTCTCCACCATGATTTAATTCTTTATGTTTTTTAACTGCCATAACAATGTTTTTTAAATAAACCCCCTATGTGTTCTTACTTAAAATGTTTCAACAATTGATTACCTACATGCTGTCATTCATAGTGTAACAAATGTAAGATCAGGGTAAAGAAATTTAAAATTATTTTTCCATAAAATAGCGCGATTTCGTAGAAAGTTTTGGACGATATTTCACAGACTCTAAAATGTCGGAGACGTGCTATTAATTTTTAAAAAAAGCATGCAAGCTAGTATAAATTTATAATTCAACAGTCGTTTCGTGCCTATGATAAAGACTTTTTCGGCCATCACTATAAAGTAATCTGTAGTACATTTTGTAAATCGTAAATATTTTATTACCAGCCCCTCATAAACCGATAAAACTCCATAACCTGAGAAAATCCGTTACGATCGACGCCATTGTCAAATTGCCTTTTATTATAAATTTTAAAAATACGCAGGTAATTAAACGATGTAAAGCTACGCGTTCGGTGAATCATAACTAGGGTAATTGATTGCATGAATTCGCCAAACTGTATATTAGGTAGTGACGGTGAGATTTTTATTTCCCCTTCGTATATGAATAGGATAAGAAGGAATATAAACACAAAGGGGTTTCTTTCATCCCGCTGAATCAGCTAGCTTAGATATAGAATAGTTTAAGGTGGATATTCCCTAGAAAGAGACATCCGACAGGGAAATATTTATTATCTTTGCCCATAACTTTTTTTCTTCGTACGCATATTTAAAAAAACTATAAGAGTACCTAAGTAAAATCATAACAAGACTACTACTATGAATTTTCACACAATAATTTCAGTGGTTTGCAAAATAGCTAGATTTAAAACTACGAAATAAGAAGATAAACATAATTTTTAAAGTTAAATCTAGTTATTTTGCAAACCACTTAAATTATGTAGCGAAAATTCATAGTAATAGTATTGTTATGGTTCTACTTAAATATACGTACTAAGAAAAAAAGTTACTGAAAAAATAATAAAGATTTCCCTAGCCGGATGTCTCTTTCTAGGGAATGGCCACCTTAAGTTACTGTGAAATGAATGTTTGATATTTGGGTTAAGCCATTTTGGCCATATTTTTCGATGCAGGACGTCAGTTGCCGAGCGATATTTTGGTTCCTAAGTCATACCCAGGGGACGCAAGCCGACGAGAGACCAAGTACTAGCTAGGGGAGGGTTCGAGTGTTTCAGAAGTTTCCCGCCCTATTTCACCAAAAAATTGACTAGGATAATCGCGTCAGAAATATGACACTTTTCATTCGACTCTCGGTGCGAACATTATCCTCCTTCAACGTGGACATTTTTTGTGTCACTGCGTAGAGTTTTGTATTTTGAGATTTGATAATAAAAGTTAGTTCATTTTCATTAGAGTCCAAATTAAACTTTGTATCATTCGAGTTATCACTGGGAACTGACGTTTTCTGTACTAGTTTCTAAAGTACAGTTTTCAGAAATAATTAACTTCATGCTCGTTAACGGTATAGTATTTTTTGGCTTTTCTGGCAAGCAGTTTGAAATTGATTGTAAACGATTTTCTTCTTTAACGAAGTAATTTTTCGCTTAAGTTCGAGACTATTTTTCTTATTTCTTTAACTTTCAAGTTGCATTTTCTTTTGTTTAATTTAAGAATTACTTATTTTTGTTCTATTTTCTAAACCGATTAATTTCGTGTTCTTTTGTAAAATATAGTTTAAGTGTTGTTGAAAATGCGTGTTTCATTTACTTCCCTATTAGTGCAAAGTCGAGTCATCAAGGTTAGATAATCGTAGTGAAACAGCAGGCCTGACACAAAGAAGGATGGGGTAAGTTTTTGAACTATAACCTTTTAAGTGTACACACATATCTCTGAGAACGGTCCACGTATAAGACGAGATTAATACATCTAGATCTACGTGGCCCACAGTGCAGGGGTACTGTGAGTATAGACGTAAATACAGACCCGATGTAGATATATGAGTCTCATTTGAAAGGGGTACATTAATTCTCATGGATATAATCAGTAAACATAATAACTCCGTTGTAATCTAAAGAGGGTAAAGGGGTTTATTACAATTGTGACTACATTTTTTCTACTTCAATTTTTCAAAAACCTTCGAAATGGAGTGGTCACTATGAGGTATCAGCGTCTATATAATTGATTTCTTAATCATTTCAAGTAAAAACATAGAGGGTGTTTCGTTAGAAAAATTTGAAATTGGTACATGGCCTTGACTAACATTGACAGTGAAATGACGGTATTCCATTTAAAGCATCCAAGAATAAGCTTGCCACCACTATGTATTTATTCTTATATATTCTTGACTTCCTACAGTTGTTATCGGAGGCATCTTTTCAAATTTCAAACGGTTGAGTACATATTCACTGTCCTTGCACTACTCACTCACCCTGTATGTACAGTATGTACGCTCACATTTTATTTGATATCTGAGTTCAACTTGTTATGAAACCAATTTCTGTACAATGGTGTTTTTCCTACAATGACTATTAGAAATATTTTTGTTTCATTATAATGTCTTTTTAATTAAATGAAATATGTATCAATCATAAGGATATATTTGGTACGATACAGTTTTGTTACTTACTAAAACTATTTATTAAGTACATGGGTGCACTTTAATTCCCTCTACATTCACGTCGTGGTGTGGAAGTAGTAATTGTAAAAAAAGTCAATTTTTTTTTTGTTGAAATAGCCTAAACATTTTTTCTTCTTCAATTCTTTGGGACTTCCTGCCACATGTATTTTTTCTTTTTAAGCGGTTCTCGGGAAATCTACAAAATGTCACAATTAACCAGTATGTTACTGTTATTTTGTAGATTCCCCTAGCACTGCCTAAAAAGAAAAAAACATGTGGTAGGAAGTCCCAAAGAACTGAAAAAGAAAAAAATGAAAATGCCACAAATAACATTTAGACAATAGCCTTAAAATGTCATAAAACTCCGAGATTTTAAATTTGGGCGGAAACTAATTTTCTGTCTAACTGTCAGCGGAAAAATAATTTCTGCTTATCTGCCGGTCTGCAACTGTTTGTGCGCAGGTTTTCTCCGGAACGGTTTAAGATGTTGACTTGTTGACTTGAAATTTGGTACACATGCGTACCATGATGAAATCTGGAACTAGGTCGTATTTTTCGATAATTCCAGTGAAGGGTTGGGGGTGAAATAGGGGTAAATAAGGGAAAATAGGTAAGACAAGCTGATAAGTGTACAGAAATTCGAGATTTGGTGTATATACTAGGAACTAAGGCCTTAAATGTTTTTATACTATTTGTCAAACGCCTCCACCATCCGCACTGCGTTACTAACAGGGTTGATAAAATAAAATTTAGATATGCACTTAAAATTTGGTATATATTATAACGACATCTGCAATTTTGAGATGGATCCGTTGAAGGCTTGGGGGTTAAATAGGGGTAAATAGGGTAAAAGAAGTAAAGCAAGTTGGTAAGAATACACAAACTTGAGATTTGGTGTATATACTAGAAGCCAAGACTTCAGACTTTTTATAACAACCCCTCCACCACTATTATACAGGCTGAAAAAATAAAAATGAGATATTTACTTGAAATTTGGTACACATATCTATTATAACGACGTTTGGAACTAGATTCTATTTTTAGATGATTCGGTTAAAGCGTTGAGGGTTAAGTAGGGGTAAATAGGGGAGAATATGTAAAGCTAGTAAAAGTACAGAAACTTGGGATATGGTGTTTACTTATACTAGCCGTTAAGGCCTCAGATTTCTTTATTATATTTCTCAACCCCCCACTACCTCTACTTTATTATTAGAGGGGTTGATAAAATAAAATTGACATATTCACTTAAAATTTTATAACACGTATATATTGTACTCATCTGATTAAGATTATTCCGTTGAATGGGTGGGGGTAGATAGGGGAAAAAGTAAAGCAAGCTAATAAGAATGCAGAAATATCACTTTTGGCGTATATGCGAGAAGCCAACATCTCAATTTTTTTATATCTGCTTCAAATATATTATTAAACCTCTATGACCAATTGTTTTCACATACTAGAGTGCAAATATAGTCAAGATGCTTCCCTTTAAAAATACTTGAATAGTTAATCTGGATTTGAAAGTAGTGATTCCTTAGGCAGCGGATTTTATAATTATTTCCATTGTAGTAAAATAAAGTCTTCATGATGTAAATGGGCATATATAAAAATTGTGTCATTTTATTTTCGTATCGTAAATACAAAATAAATGAAGATGTAGAACACATTTATGTATTCAGGAAGTAGCTATCCATAAATAACTCATGTGTTAAATTAATAACCGAGTAAAGTTATTATGAAGCTTTGGTTAAAAGCATTTCCATTATACTCACAAATGTATATAACAAACTTCCTCGGTTAAATTTGTAAATGACTTATTAAAGAGATTCACTTATCAAATGCATGTATGCAAACATCAATCATCTATAAAAAATCTGTTTAATTTTTTTTGTGCCATATATGCAAAATAAATAAACCTGTTATGTGTATTCAAGAAATAGCAAACTATAAATACCTCATGCATCAAATTAATTATCGGTTAAAGTTATTATGGTTAAACCCTGTTTCCATTCCTGTGTTTAACTAATTTTCATAAACATCTATAAGATAATTGATTACAAAGATTCTTTGCCAACTACCTACAAACCTGTGATTTTTGTATATAAATAGATTTCATACCTAATAATAATTTAAACCAAATTTAAGTCCATCATGAGTTATTTATATCGATATTGCACGGAAACTGTATACAGATATTTTACCAAAACGTATGTATATTTAACCGATTTTTTAAATTGTGGTTCTTTGGATTGTATGCACTAGTGTCTGACGTCAATCTCAAACTATTGTAACAGCTATAATCCTTGTCTTTAATTGTACAGCCTGCCGGATTGTGGTCTATTATCGATCAATTATATGTCAACGCTCCAACACTCAGTTTTGCTGATAACAGTTATTTTGAATTGGTTAAACCTGCCATTATCGATTTTTATAATAGTTTATTGAAAAGGAAAACTATATTAAAAGATGATACTATTTTTAGATTGATTTGAAATGTGTTTAAGCCCTAAAATTACCATTGAAAATTGAAAATATGTCTTCACTAGTTGGGTTTTACATGAGATAACACTCAATATTTAACGAATCCTTTTGATTTTACTTCCACATCCACGTAGTGGACTGAAAGTATAGCCATCTCAAAAAAAAATTCTTTTTTTTTTCTTGAAATGGGTTTTAGAATGTCATGAAACGTCGAGATTTTAAATTCGAGCAAAGATAATTTTCTGTCTGTCGGTCTGTATGTAAAATAAGTAAAACAAGCTCGTAAGAGTAGAGAAACTTGTTATTCGGTGTATGTACTAGAAGCTATACATTATACCAAACTTATAGCATTTTAAGTTGTAAAAGTGTCCAGCCAAGCTACGAAATGCCGTCAACAAGTGAATCTCTTGTTTTTACACTGTCGCATGCGGGCAATTACTACGACGTCTGTCATTAATCTGTGTACCTCCTTTCGTTTCATTTAATTGCACTTGTACAACGAAGATAGAGACGTACAATACTGTCGAATGTTTGGCTTGCGCTTTTGGAAGAATTGTCTTTCAGTGACTGAATACCTGCACGTTTAACTTGAAACGCTGTAAAATCCGTTAGAGTTACGAAGAAAATTGACGTAAACAATTTTACAGAAAATTAAATATTCTATAAAAATATCGCTGGTAGCATATGTCTATCTAAAATACTTTTGGCGAGAAGATGGGTTGAAAGTCGCGCACTGGACAACTGTAAATTTTGTATTCAACTTTCAATCACTCTCATGTCTAAAGTATTGAAGATATGCATATGCCACCTTTTTTTTAGAAAGTTTAATTCTCCATAAAACTGCCCAGGTTTATTTAAGCAAACCTCTAAAAACAGCAGGTAAGTTTTATTTCATTCATTGTAAACTTACTAATAATTTGTGAACTTCCCAATATTTTGCTGTAAACGCGGTGTGGAACACATTTTGCACAAATTTAATGGAAAAAAGATCAAGTCTCTGAAAGCTGTCTAGCTTTTAGAAAACGAAAGCTAGACCCATAGCTTATTTTATCATATTTTAGATTAATTCGTCGTAAAATATACCACATTACATATTTTTGGCTGGATACAGAGACTAGTTTTACCTCAATTTTAATATAGCTGCAATCGTATTTGCAGAAGTGTATTTCCTCGAATTTGTGTTAAAATATAGTAATAATGGAATTTACATACGTGCGTTAGCAAAGTTCCAGTTATTTTTCATTATCCACGCTAACTTTGCTATTTTCGTCGTAGTATGGTAGTATTCAGAAATGATAAATGTGTTTGGCAATGGTTATTATGAAAATCCTAATATGAAATCTTTACATATACATCAATTTTTTTGATAGGCACGTACATGTAAGTATTTAATGATTCAAAGTAGGATAACTTAATAACATCATTATCTTGGTAACGTTTTGCTTCACAATTAGCAAAGAAATTGTATTATAAACAGTTTAAAAAATAAGTCAGAGTTTTCATAATTACACGACTGTAATTAATTCATAGGAAAGTTACAAAATTTAAAAACGTACGCAAAATTCTTTTTGAAATATTTTTGAGATCAACAGTGATGTGCTGTTGAAATTTGGTAACTTTTAGATTTGAAATGTTTGATTATAAGCAGTATCATTGAGTTTGTCGGGATTCTAGGCATTATTATTGTTGCAAAACTCAACAAAACCTAAATCAAACGCCACACAGGATTAACAGTATTACATATATTTAATTTCAAGCGATGCCCGATGAGCTCCTCTAGATAGATATTACGACAGTATGATAAAATTACACCTTATTTTCATTTAGGAAACGCACTTAAATCTAATTGTTACTTAAAAGTTGAATTATGATTTGTAACATTTTTAATTATTATGAAGAGTGGTTTTTATCCGCCGATGAAAAAATTAGTTAAGCACCCCATGGTCACTGAGTCCACCTTCAATCACTTCAAAGAGCGAATTATTCATTTGTATTCAAAACTTTTGAGATGTTCCACAAAATTTTTAATGGGAAGATACGGAGGTCGCCATCCATTCTCATCAGGTTATATGTCCTGCGTACGTATACAAAAATTGGAAAACCTCACATAACTTAGATATTGCTTTAAAAGGTACTTTTAAGCGTTTTCTCCTGAATCATATAGTCACCCGTACGTATTTATAAAGCTTCGCCACAAACGAAACAAAGTTTCAATATTTATTACTACGGTTAGGTTTATTTATTACTCTCTCATCTCTAAATGAAAACTTCCAAACATTACATTTCATGGAATTTTAAACTTTTGTGCCAGTGGATTGTTACTCTTACTCTAAACAACCTCGGGAGGTGTTCCATATTTACATTCAGACCTTTCATAATTATTGATCACAAGACAGCTAATTAATTATTTTTAATTTTATCTTTGTCATGTTTACAAAATAAATAAAATGGCTAATATCGGAACTAAAGCTTGAAAAAGTAAAAAAGAACACTTAGGGCCGGTACTTTCATCTATAGATAGCGACATTTATTCTCTAGAATAAGTCTTATCCAGAAGATAAGCAAAAAATCGGTATTTTCACCTACAAATAGTGATATCCGTCAGATAAATATGCTTATTCCTAGGATAAACTATTCGGCGCCCAAACCGACGAATAAGGCTTTTATCTACCGGATAAATGAAGCCACGCCTACGCACTTGCGCTCTGATTGGCAGTGCTATTCTATTTTCTTACCTAAGTTTTGAAAAGTTCTTTGTTGTTTTATGTTGAACTATATTTAACAATACTTTAGATAAGGTTTGGCCAGTGGTGACTTTTATAACTTTATAACTGGGTGATTTTACAGAATTTCACAAGCCAATGCGGGAAGAATAAAAAAAATCTAATAACTGCTATTTATGGATTCCCTCAATTTGTCCAAAAATGTATCACATGAAACACAGTTTTATTTTATATATACCATTTAAAAATATGCAGACACAAAATCGTACAATAAAAGCTATTGTAAACACTATACTGACAATGACAAACAACCATGAAGTATAAAAATGACTCAAATGTCATTAACAGGTAAGCAATAATAGTAGGGGATTATTTCTATCTTTATTTGAAGTACATAGCTTCTGCATACATTTCTCTTATTTTACCACATCTTAAGTTGGCAACACTTACTTTGGGAAGTGTCTAAAATCTTATCCATCGAATTGTTAACCGAAGGTGTAATTTGAATGAAAGTACAGATACAAGATATCCAGTAGATAGCAAATTCTGGTTATCTTATCCTTCGGATAGTTATTCGCCGGATAAAGTATATTTATACTTAAGTGAAAGTACCGGGCCTTAGTAGTAAGGAAAACCTTACTATTTGTTTTATTTATTAATTTACTGTTGAGTAGTTCATTTAAAATATTTCATTCAAGATTCCAAGACAAAGATTTATTATTTCTTTGTCCCGTAAGGAGAACCACTCTATCAAACTCTAATAGAAAATTATGCAACTGCAACCAGTTTAATCGAAATATTGCTGTTTAACTGAAAGATATGAGAATATACATTTTATTCTAAGCGAACGTTTTTAATTTCTAATTTAAAAGCAGATTTTGTAGTTATATTAGAACAATAAAATAACGTTAAGCAACCTTTTCTGCTTTGAAATAATTAAAATGGTAGTGCAGTGTTGGAACATTAAAGTGATTTATATAATTCCTGAAATAACTTCATGTCGTAAATACGAATCGTAATTTTCAAAGCATAGTCGCAAACATAGGTACCAGATAGAGCAGGCGAAATTTAATTTACTGTAGATAAAAGCATAATATAAGGTGACACAAGTTTTGGCATTTTCAAAATTATTGTTCTAAATCTAGAAATGTGTTGCAATTATTTTCTAGCAGGCTAATATGCCTTTGAAATAATAGCTTTGAGCCAAGGTTAAACCCATGGTCTTGTATAACTTCAACTTTTGTAATAGGAATATCCTTGATTCTATATAAAAAAAATTGGTAAAGGTATTCACACAGAACTTCCCTCTTTATTCATACAGGAGGACGGTGACCCTAAAAAATTATTAATTAAGAAATGACATAATATGAGAATTATAATCGCAATGTAGTTAGTCCTATTATTACAGAGAAAACCTGATAACTTCCTTTCATCATCTACTCTATAGTGTGGGGAAAAATTTCAATATACATATGTTTTAATTTTCAATACATTTTTTTGTTGCAATAGGTTTAGAATGTAATGAAATGAGGAAATTTTAAAATTGAAGAAAACATTTTTTTCCATCATCTTGTTGTTGTAGTGGTAAAAAATTTTTTCAAAATTTTCGAAACAAATGTTTTTTTGAAATATGTTTAGAATGTCATGATACGTGGAAAAATAATTTCTTTTTCCATCATCCATTTTACTAAAAATCTTAATTTTTTTTATTTGCATTTTTTTTTAATAGGTTTAGATTGTCATGAAACGTGGGAATTTTAAACATGAGGTAAAAAGATTTTTTCCATAATTTATTTTATGGTAGGTAGCGGTAAAGAAGTGCAAAAAATGTTTTTTTTTATACTTATATTTTTTTTTGAAATGTACCTAAAATGTTATAAAACGTAAAAATTAAAAATTTTGAGCAAAAAGGAATTTTCCCATCATCCATTTTATAAAAAATTTTTAAAATTTCAAAAATTTTTTCTATTTTAAATTTTCAAAAAAAATTTTTCAAATAGGTTTAGAATGTCGCGAAACGTGAAAATTTGAAATCGAAATTAAAAAAATATTTTTCCATCATCCATTTGATTTATTCAAAATTTTCAAAATTTCAAATTTTTTTCTATTTTAAATTTTCAATTTTTTTTTAAATAGGTTTAGAATGCCATGAAACGTGGAAATTTTTAATTTGAGCGAAAAAAAAAGTTTCCATTATCTATTCCCTTTAGATGGTCCACCCTTTATATTTTCCCGTGAAAGTTTAACCATTTCTTCGGTGGCAGTGGCGTCAGCTACTTACCAAATTTGACTGTTCTCCGTCAAGCAGTTTTTTTAGTTAATGCCGACAGACAGACTGACGGAATTGAAAAACCTATATTTTCGGGGATAATGTAACTAGTGTTATGATTATTATCGGTGATAGCCCGAGGTAAAACCGATGAAAATTGACCGAGTGCAAAGCACGAGTGCAATTTTCTATAGGTTTTAACGAGTGGTTCACCGATCATCAATGTGTTATATTTGGTGAGAGAATATAATTAACGTTAACGGAAAATACACTTTTAAAGTCAAAAATTTTAAACGGTCTGTCAGTTTGACAGTAAATATTACAATCAATACAATATTATTTATTTATCCATTACAATACGTATTTTCAACGTTAAATGTACAGCTTTGATATACGCCAGCACAATAATCATTTATTTATTTATTACAGCACATAATTTGAACGTTAAATGTACAGTTTTGATATACAACTTGTGAATTATCGCATTCGGTATGGGAAACTGAAACACTGTTAGATGTTTCAATCCCTCTCATATTGCTCGTAGAGAAAAAAATTTCATAGCACTGTGTTGGTGATCGAATTCCGAACAACTTTCAAAATGCCCGTCCGTCCGTCTGTCTGTCCGCCTGTCTGTCAGTCTGTCTCAGTCCGTCCGTCCGTCCGTCTATCTGTCCGTCCGTCTGTCTATCCGTCTGTCCGTCCGTTCGTCTGTCTGCCCGCCTGTCTGTCTGTCCATCTGTCTGTCCGTCCGTCACGTTTCTTGTAAGCACGATAACTTAAGAACGAAATGTTTAATTGTATTGAAGTTTGGACAGTAAGTTAGTGTTAGCTAGAGGAAGAACTCTGTTGTTTTTGACCAAAATCGATCAATAAATAAAAAAGTTATAATAAAAAAAAATTACATATATTTTTGCTTTGTTTTGTAATTAAACAAAACGTGTCTAAAACTAATATTATTTACAAAAAACTGCGAAGAGTATCCTATAGAATGTGCAACAGTTATATAAAAAGTGCAGTAAATCGGCGAAGATTATGACGGTCAGCTTGTTTACTATTTCAGAATGTCGTGGGGATTGCATTTGTAAATAAGACTTTAAGGACTTTGAGTTATTGTTCACACAAATGCACCGAAATTAAGTTTTGCCAACTCTTCACACATATATGCTGACCGCTCCTATAAGCATGATTTTCCTGTAAATTGCTTGCTATTGCTTGGTATTTGCACACCGTTATCTTTGCTTACTACTTACTGCTGTTTTAATCGATTTATTTATTTCTTTGCTTCTTAGTTTTGCTATCAATTAAAATGTTGATACCAATGACACCGCCTGCCTGCCTACCGCCATTAACTTGGCAATAGTCTCAGAAAATAAAAAGAATAGGCTACTCACGGCCTGATTCGCAATTTCTATGCACCAATTAATTTTTTTCTAAAAATAATTTTGAAGTACCTGACACATTTAAGCTCTGGTTATTCCGTTATTTATTTATTTGGTTTTCTCTTTCATTGTATTATTGAATTTTATATGTTAATAAACTTTGTTATCTACCAACACGTGTTTTTTACTGCTGAATGTGAGTGAGAGTCTAATTTGCCATCCAGGACCCCTGGGCATAACCGTTTCTCCACTGTAGCTATCCCAGCCCTACTGCAACATGCGCTCGAGATAACCGAAATCACGCTCAGCGTCAAAGTAACGCTTCCGCTTGTTCATGCGCTAGACAAATGGAAGAAAGGACGTCACAATATATTATTTAATAATAATAACTTTTTATTGGGTATTTTGCCACTAAAAAATATTTAAAAATTTTAATGAAAAAACCTCTGCGCCAAACGGATCAGACAGAGGTTGATTCTTGAATACTTGACTATAGCTTTCATTTTCAGTTTTTAGTTTATTACATTGTTCTAATTTATATATTTTTATGTGTGAGACTTTTTGAAACAGTCAAGTATTCAAGAACCAACCTCTGTCTGATCCGTTTCGCGCAGAGGTTTTTTCATTAAAATTTTTAAATATTTTTCAATGGCAGAATATCCAACAAAAAGTAGGAAAATCTGAATATGCCACAAATAAACAATTACAAACAATATTTAATCATTTATTTGAACATCAATCATGCATACACCTTCCCCTTTTGTATATCCGCAGAAACCCAGTAAAAGTTACGTACAATACAAATCACATTTATAAAGTGTAGTGTAGGGACTAAGGCAAAAGTATTTTTAAACGTATGTTATAAGCCACAATCATGCTCTTTCATTGGTTTGTTATTAAGTACTCATTCGGCACTCCGCTCCTCGGATAAAAGGCAAAAAAAAAATGTTTATTAACAATATTTTAACAATGTTAATACGGTAGTTAATATTTCATCGTGATACCCCAAATTAAAAAAAAACGTCGAAATCGCATCATAAATGAAGCAGACACATCGATTTTTTTTTCGTCGGAATTTTCGCTTGACCGAAAACGTTAACGTGAACACCTGAGGGCGGGACACGAAGACTCATTCAGACTGTAGTATACAAAAATTGACATTACGACCCTTAATACATAACATTATACGTGACAGTTCACTGAATTACAAAAATCAGGTCTTCAACTAGTTACTATGTAAATTTCAAATGTTTATTTTAATAAATAAACAAATGGCGTAATTAACAACTAAAAAAATTATCTCGGCTTCTAAACATCTTACAAAAATAATTTTTTTTTCGAATTCGTGTAAAAATACCAGCTACCAGTATGTGAAAGTTTTATGCCCGTATATTAATTTGTTATTAAGATATTCGCAAAAAACTCTGTCCGAAAAAGTCGTACTTTTTCAAAAGCCATTTTGTTGATGAAAATATTAAAAAATCATTATGCCAACAATGTATTCGTAAACTAGATGTCACAACGAAAAAAATGAGTTCCGGATGAGTCATTTTTGATGACGGAAACTGGGTCAGATTGAATTAAACATTTGAGAGCTTTTTTATAAACAAATTCATTTTCTCGAAAAGCCATAAATATTTTTTGATGAAAATTTTATGGTAGCTCCAAGGTTACATAAGACATGTTTTCAGCAAGTTCTAAGGATATAAGAACATTTTTCACGGAATTAAAAATTATTGAAATTATCGATTTTCTCGACAGTTCTTCTCGATTATTTAAAAAAATTATTAACCGATTTAAATTATTCGGGTGGAAAATGAACTGTCAGTTATCTTCATGACTTGTTGCTCTAGTTTATCTGCGTTCGCCAAATAGGTTACAGCTGTTGATCTATAAGAGTGATTTGTCACTTTTTTCTTGGTGGTATCAATTCCCACATTTTCAGCCGTTTCCTTTGTCCATTTGGAGACAGTATTAACACCTACGGGAAGGTTTTTATACCATGCTGTAGTACTTCATAATCTCCAATTTCTGTTTGGTGTCAGGAAAAATCTATCGCTCGTTACATTATCTGATCATTTTCCCATTAGTTTTAGAAACAATCGAAGTGGACTCACATCAGGATCCACTGTATTAGGTATTAACCATTTGCTATCACAACAAGTTTTGCCCCCCCCCTTGATTCGTTTTGTTAAATACTGGATTGTATTCAATTCGGCTAGTAAAGTTTCCAGAATTGTCAGTTTCTTTCTTGATGAGATAAATGGATGCAGACGCAGCTTCGTTACCACGCCATGCCAATTCTTTACCGACAATATTAAAGAACTTTTTTTGAAACCCTTCAGGCGTATTCTCGTCCCAGATTTTTTGCAGTTTTTTACATTCTTCTAGTGTAGAAGCAACAGCACTAACCTTTCTTTTTTCTTGTATTTTCTGCAGTTGCTTTCTTTTAGAATCGCGAGTTACCCTGGCTTCTTTGAATTCCATATCAGCAAATGGATTGAACTTGATATTATATTCAGTGAAGAATTTTTCTTGTATAATCTTTGCCGCGGAGTACCATGATGGTTTGTCAACACATTCTTTATATTCTTGGCCGTCTTTTCTTCTCATGTTGCAAGCATAATTTCTTAATATTAATGCAATTTCTGAAATCGTAGTCTCTTGCGTTATTTTGATTCTACTTGAAGCTCAAAATTTCATGAACTGGTTCCACTGAGATTCTTTATTAATTTTGGTATTTTTTGGCGTTTTTTTCTAAATTAACTTTGGAATCTCTTCCTCGCTAGCATCTCCCCATCGACGGTGATCTACTGGTTTAAACATGTTTCTGCTTAAGAGCACTACTATTTTCTGATTTCGACAGAAAGTTTCAAACTTTCTGTCACTTTGACAGTAAAATATTTTATTCATTAAAAACAAGTGACAGTCAACATGCGGTGATAAAATGATCACCAATTTGATAGCCTATTATGCTCTTTTGTTTTTGTATTTTAACCAATCAAATTAATCAAAAATGTACCATGTGACACGTGAACTATATTCTCGTAATCTACATGATCTTAAACATGAAAATCTGAAAAAATCTCTGAGGGTGATTTTTTCTCGAATACAATACTTAGACATAGACATATTTATTCACCATATAGAATACAGTTTATGTACATATGGTAAGTCAAGTACAAGAGCAGTTTAATGTATAAAACATGTATAAAAAGAGAACAAAGATTTAAATGTAGATTACATATACCACTTTCGAAATATACACTACACAGTTATTGTATAAGACATCACACAACAGCTATTAACTATATTAAAATATAATATAATGTAGTTAAAAATTATTTACAAAAGAGAAAGAGGAATAGATAATAAAAATGTATATCGAGTTCTTATGTAAGACATCGCACACCAACTAAACTATATTAAAGCCTGTAATGGTCTAATGTATACCTGTTTCAAAATAATAGGTCTAATATATAACGACTAAACAACCATTATTACATTACACTCTAGATTATAATTTTTATCATAATCAGTAAGCTAAAAATTCCTCATTATTATAATAGGCTCTTTCTAAAAGGTTTTTTTATTTGAATTTTAAATTTGTATACGTGCAACTTTTTGACATTTTCAGGGAGGCTATTATACTGTATTATGCTATTATAGTGGAGTGATTCTTTAAATTTAGTTGTTTTGTGCCGTGGAATCGATAGAAGTCTCCCGTGTTTCGTATTGTAAGTGTGGCTATCATCAAGAGTTTTAAATTCCTGCAAGTTTGTTTTTGCGTATGTTAAGCATTTGTATATGTAGATACAGGGTACAGTTAGGATCTTCTTTGAAATGAACGTGCTTTTGCAACTTTTTCTATAATTTTAGATTAAATGTCAGCCTTATAATCCGTTTTTGTGATACAAACATTCTATATAACTGGTTAGACCTCCCCCCAGATACATGTATTTAGTGACAAGTGAGAGTATGCTAGGGCATACCATAAGTCCCTCCTCACTTAGAGTGTATTTTAGTTGCAGTATTGAAAAATATGCCTTATTTAATTTGCTGCATACGTGATTACTCTGAGGTTTCCATGACAGTGAACTATCTATATATGTTCCTAAGAATTTGGAAGTGGCGCTTATAGGTAACGAATTTAATGAGAAAATTTTTCTTGGGTTGAAATTTAGAAATACCGTTTTTTTCATTTAGTATTAGTTTATTTCGAATGCACCACCCATTCATATCGTCAAAAACACTGTCAATAGCTGCCTGTAGATCAACACTATTTATAGCAGATACAGAAACAGTTGTGTCATCCGCATACATGACTGTGAAGCCGTTTTTTATATGACGATCGTTTATATATATATAGCAAATAACAATGGTCCCAGTATTGATCCTTGGGGGACACCTAACATGACATCATATATATCGGATTCAGCCTCATCATATTTTACTATGAATTTTCTGTTTTCCATATATGAATTTATCCAGTTTAATAACTTTCCCTTATTCCTATATTTTCTAGTTTACTAAGAATTATATCATTGTTTACAGAGTCAAATGCACTTGAGAGATCAAATTGGATCGACACTACATACTGACCGTTATCAATTTCACGGTAGATAAAATCAAACAATTTAGCAGTTGCACTCTCTATCGATCTTCCTGGTCTGACTCCATACTGGTATTCAGTCAGGATATCATTCTTATCTAAATATAACATGATTCTATTTGATACAATTTTTTCAATAACTTTGGACATTACACACACTAAGGTGATTTGATGATAATTCGCAATATCATTCTCATTACCTTGTTTGAATACTGGGATTACGGAGGAAGTTTTATATTCTAAAGGAAAGTAACCTTCGAGGATTGATTTATTAATAAGATACAGGAACTGATCAACAATATTTAACGAAATGCTCTTTAAAATTATCTTCGGTATGCGAGGGAAGTAAAAATCAATGATCTTTCTATTACGAGTATTAAATATAGAAGCAGGCAAGAAAATTGCAAAATATGCAGGAATAAACGGCATGTCTATAATTTGCTATTCATTTATTTCAAATTTTATACAAATTCCAGTGATAATTGACAAAAGTGTATTGTTACGAAGTGGGTAATAATTAATATTTGTGGTTTATACTGTAATGGTACAAATTGATTCCAGACTACAACGCCCGGAAAAATGTTTAAAAATTAAATTTGGCTTTCACTACTTTAAAATAATAAGGTTGCAAGCTTCACAAAAAGTTAATTTAAATTTATAGTGGGGCAAGTTTTTTATTGTTGGATAGCAATGACGAACTCGCTTCAACGCAACGTAACTATTGTGCTACAAAATTAATTTCCCAGGAATAATTGGATATTGGCCAAAATTCAAAATTTAAATTCATTTTCAATACAACAGTACACAAAAGAGGTAACTGGGTTTCCCATTTTGTTGAGTTAACAACTCCATATTGTACATTAAATACATAACATTGGAAACAAATTAGTTGCTACTGAAGTAATCGAAATTTGTTTAATTATGTGCGTGTTATTATTATCATTGAAGAATTAATCAATGTTATTATTTTGTGGGCTATAATGTATATTTTACGTTGCATTGATGATATACAAGATATGTTAAAAAATTCTTGAGGGCAGAGAACCACAGGGATTACACCGATATTATTATATACTCTTCGCAGATACAAGACGAAGAGCATATTGCATTTCATCGGCACGTTTTAAAACCGGTAATATCGCTGGTAGAGAAAAGAAAATTCATACTGCTGTATCGGCGCGACGGAATTCTGGGTAACTTTCAAACTTTCAAAATATTCGTCAGTCTGTCTGTCTGTCCGTCCGTCGCGTTTCTTGTAAGCACGATAACTTAAGAAACAAATATTCGATTGACTTGAAATTTGAACAGTAAATTAATATTAGCTAGAGAGGGAGCCTCATTGTTTTTGCACAAAATCGATCCGGAACAAAAAAGTTATTTTATCTACAGTATGTCAACTTAAATTTAAGTAACAAACTGAGATAATGTCAGCTCCGTAAAAAGGACCCATTTCCGATATTTTGCTTCGCGTAGCATATACGCCAAAAGTTTCTAGATTCTTATTAGCTTGCTTTACATATTTTCCCCTATTTGCCCCCACCCCTTCAACGGAATCATCTCAATCAGATATCATTACAATACATACGTGTACCAAATTTCAAGTGAATATCTCAATTTTATTTTATCAACCCCTTTAATAATGGAATGGAAGTGATGGGAGGGTGAAAAATACGATAAAGAGATCTGATTCCTTGGATTCTAGTATATACACCAAATCCCAAGTTTCTGTTGGAAAATATTTTTTATTAAATCTGAGGTCTTGACTTCTAGTATACAGGGTGTCCCAGATTTAAACGAACATACTCTAGTGTAAGGTGAACTCAGCTGAGTTCAAAACACCCCTATACTTACTGTTGAATGTGAACCGTTTTTGAGCTACGGGGTGTTTTATGGTTTTTGATCAGAACTTCAGTCAGAAAAATTCCAGTACCGACCTCCATTTTTTTAATATGGCTCTTAGGGTCGTTAATATCACACTGTGTATTATTTTTTGGTAAATGTTGGTAAACTTTTAAAAAGCCTTTGGATCAGTTTTTAAAATAATGTCATAATATTTGATGGCACGTTTATGGTGATTGTTCAATAAATTTTCAAATGTATTGAAAGACCAAATTTGACATTTTACTAATAACATAATCCAGTTGCTAACATCATTATTTTATTAAGCTCAGCTAAATATCCCGTAGAAGAGGTTGCTATTTGTTTTTGTTTTGACATTCAGTGTTTTTTCCGTCCAAAATAAAGCACATTTAATTTGTTATATGAATAGAAAATAAGTAATAAAACGATGCGATTAACACATGACGTGATGACATGATGTTTCATTAAAAATCCCACATGTCAAATGTGTAATTTTGCAAATAAGAATTGCTGTTTGTTCTTAGCAATTATTAGAATAAGTGATAAAAAACGAGTTATTAAAACTAAAAATTTTAAGATGCCGTTTCAATCTAGTAATGAAGATTATGCGGATATTATTTTTGTGTATGGCTTTTGCGACGGAAATGGGAGAACTTCAAAAAGAGAGTATCAAAGGCGTTTTCCAAAACGCCGTGTACCAGATCATAAAACGTTTTCAGAGGAATACCAATTTAGTAGGGAACATGGACAATTTCCGTCAATGACAAAGGCGCTTTTCCACAAGAAGAGCAAATATTACAGGTTATGGAAAATAATCCATCCATAAGTGTTAGAAAAATAAGTAATGAGTTAGCAGTACCTAAGACAAGATTATGGCGAACATTAAAGAAGGAAACTTTGTATCCATTTCATGTTGAAACAGTTCAACGTCTAGAAAACGGCGACGACGTTCCCCGCTTAACATTCATTCATTCATTCATATGTGACCCAAAGTCCACCTACAAGGTGGACTTTGGGTCACAGAAGAATAATATCAAGAGTTCTATGATGAAGCCCAATTCACACATGACGAAATTAACAACTCTAGAAATCAGCATGTTTGGGCAACCGAAAATCCACGTGCAATGATTTAGAAACATTCCCAATACAGATTTAATATTAATGTGTGGTGTGGTATTTACAATAATCATCTAATAGGGCCCCACATTTTTTATGAAAGGCTAACTGGTGAAGTTTATTTAAACTTTCTTAGAGATGTCTTGCCAGATTTATTAGAAGGCATCAATACTAGGGGTTTGGGGTTTCAGCACGGTGTACCGGTCCGGGATTATCTGAACCAACATTACACCAATAGTTCTATTGATCGCGGAGGTCCGATAAACTAGCCACCGAGGTCTCCTTATCTTACACCTCTAGATTATTTTTTATGGGGTCATCTCAAGTCAGAGGTATACAATGAAGAGTTCAATACACGAGAACAGCTTCTAGAAAAAATATTAGTAAACATATTAAAACGTTCTCGAAAATGTATTGACACTGGGGGCATTCATTTTGAAAACCTGTTATAGTTTTCATTATTTGCACCGTTTCTAATTTTCTTTTTTAATTATTTAAAGTTCCAAACAAATTTATTTTGTCAAAATAAAATTGCAAACTTTTGCCTTTAATATTTTCAAGTTATTCTCAATAGGAGTTTATTATTTTTTTACATTGTGGTTAGAAACACCGAATGTCAAAACAGAAACAAATAGCAACCTCTTCTACGGGATATTTAGTTAAAATTAATAAAATAATGATGTTAGCAACTGGATTGTGTAATTTGTAGAATATCATATTTGGTCTTTCAATACTTTTGAAAATTTATTGATGAAGAATAGCCACAAACGTTCCATCAAACATTATGACATTATTTTATGAGCTGGTCCATAGGCTTTTTAAAAGTTTACCAACATTTATCAAAAAATAATATATACAGTGTGATGTTAACGACCCTAAGAGCCATATTAAAAAAATGGAGGTCGGTCCTGTAATTTTTCCAAAATCACTTAAGCTGTTCATTAACCTAAAAGAGTATATGTACATCAAATATTATCTAAATTTGTGCGGTCATTTCAAAAATATGGCGGACTGAAGTTCTGGTCAAAAACATAAAACACCCCATATCTCAAAAACGGTTCACATTCAACGGTAAGTATAGGGGTGTTTTGAACTCAGCTGAGTGTGCTCTACCGTCCAACTAGAGTATGTCCGCTTAAATTTGGGACACCCTGTATACATCAAATTTCTGTATTCTTATTGGCTCGCTATACTTATTTTCCGTTAATCACCTATTTAACCCCCAACCCTTCATCGGAATCAGCGCAAAATATAATCTAGTTCCAGATCTCGTCATGATATATGTGTGTGCCAATTTTCAAGTCAATATCTTAAACCGTTCCTGAGAAAACACACACAAATAAGTTACAGACCGACAGGCAGACAGAAAACAGACAGATATACGGACAGACAGACATTTCTTTTCTCTCAAATTTAAAATCACTACATTTTATGACATTCTAAGCTTATGTCAACAATGACAATTTTTGAGTTTTTCTTACGATGACTACACTTTCACTCCACCACGTTGATGTGGAGGTAATAGTGTACTCAACATCCATAAGAGTTTTTACTGGACTGGCTTCCAGTATTTGTCTGCGGTTCAGACTGAAATCTGTTTATTCGCCCTGTAAAATATCATTTTTCAAACTAGTTACATAACTAACTGTTATTTTCCAGCTTTTGAAGACGCCTACTATGTCTTACTAAAGTGAATTTATTTGATTACCTAAGCGACGATGTTATGTTTATTGAATATAAACTGTTTTCAGTCGTCATTATGTTGTCAATTTTTTACTGCCAAAAGGTAGAATATATTTTTTAAGAGAGCCAGGCTGTGGAGAATGCAGTTTAAATACTTTTTTGTCTAAAACGGTGCTAACGACTTTGATCAGAATTTAACACAGATACCTCTTTAGATAAGACAGAATGACTAATTGCTTCTAAACAATTCAGTAAGGGATACTGTGTTTTAGGAAATTAAATATTTTCCTTAAAATCGGCACAAACTATGCTGATTAAATTTACCTAATACATGGATATCCCTTTTTACTGCCAGTCCTGAAATGCAGGAGGAGAGCCTCTGAAGGCAGGGGTTAAAATATTAATTATATACACGGTCAACACGGTAGTTGTGTCGGACTGTGTATTTATTTTCTAATATGTTTATATTTCTTCATAACGTGCACTAAATTTTGTCTTTCGACATTTCCAAAATGTGCACTTCACTTTTTCAGTTCATTTTTCATTTAAAAATCGAACTGTAGATAAATAATAAGAAAACTATCTGATTTGAAGCTATTTTGTCACATCAAATTTCAGCATTATTTCCATTAGTGACAAATTATAGTGTTAAATAACCTTAAATGACAATCTGTGTCAAATTTAAGGACCATAAGGATCCAAGTATTATTGTTTATTTGTGAAACAATCTAGTTGTGATTGTGATGTCGTGCTTTTGAATTGATATATTTCAGTAACGGGTAGGGGTATCTAGCTATAGTATGCGCCTCTAGATTTCTGGTTCAATTTTCTAGATGTATGGTTTTTTGGCTTCGTTTTGGCTTGTATGGAAGTTACAAATAGGCATGTCAAAATAATTTAATGGTTCATAACTGTAATACAGACTATCCCTTAGAGACAATCTACTCAAAAATGTACTTTTCATTTCATTGGCTATTTACATAAAAATAGATACTGTTATAGATGATTTTTCCGGATAGTGTTGGACAGTCTTCGCTTAAATTCGTTCTTTATTTTCTGCTACATCTCAGTAACTCACAAATATACGGCGCTAATATTTATATTACTTAATGACGTGTTCGATTTCTTACATTTACGGTTTCTCTTTGGCTCTGGAGCCTTACATGAGAGTTGTAGACAACGCAGCAGAGGCACCTAAAAAATAATCCGCATCGATAAACTTTCTTAACTGGCATAGAACTTATCCTCGAAAAACAAGCTATACACAAGTAGATTCCCAATCAATTTCAGAGGTATCGATGATTTTCTAGGCGATGTCGTTAACACTTCTTCTTTTCTGGCATTTATGCAAATAAAAAAAATGGGCAAATATAATTGGTATGTAACTGGATTAAACTTACATCAGTCTCATTCAGTGTTAAAAAAAATAGATACTTCTTCTTCGTCTTTGTGTCTTTGTATAGCTTTCAATTGCAAGTGTATTTGTTTCTCAATAAATATGTTTCATTCAATGAGTGCAGTGTGAGTTTTTATAGTTATATAATATGTAAATTAATATAGTATTTATAATTTACGCTTCAGGTAATTTAAAATTTTAAATTGATTACTTAGAACCTTCTGATTTTTAGGGTATGCGTTAAAGTACAGGAAAATTTCAAATTAATAATTACTTCGCATAATAATCGACTTGTAATGTCAAACTTTAATATTATTTTCTTAAACAATTTTAGATTTGGCGGTTGAAATAATCTGACTCTCAGGCCATGAAATGCTTACATTTTATCCTATAAACTGAAACATATACCTTTGTTATGCGATATATAATTTTATAATCTGGACTGTAATAATTTTTATTGCTACATTATAACGAATCTAAGCAAAAACAAAATTGTACATCAAACAAACTATTTATAAATCTATCATGGTATAAATTTACATGCTATTTAAAGTAACTCTAAGAAAGATATACGCATAAAACTAGTTTTAGAAAGACTAAAATACAAACCCCAACTAAACTCTGGATAAGTTTATAGACTCATTTAAGAAACATCGTTTCGATAATGCGATCAACGTGAACAAACCTAAAAATAGTGTTGGTTCAGTTATAAACTAGACCTTTCTCAATGAAATAATAATTAATAATTTACTATTAAGATATATACGTCGTCTTAGTCTAGACAATTTTTTTTTATTGATTCTCTAAGAAAAGATAATTATATTATAAAGTAGTTAACCATGGTGACTATTTTACCTAATTAACTCTATGAAACACGATATAACTTTAATAATCAATTACTATGACCACGCATTTAATCTGTCTAACACATGAATATATAATAATTATAAAGTTATATGGAAACAATATTTAGAAAAAGCTTTCATGTAAAAGATTTACTAGAAAGTAAAAAATATACTTTTTAAATTCATACATCTGGAATCTAAAAGCTTTGGGGGCGGTCAGCTGAGCAAAGTAACTATGCAGTAGTGCTATATGGCCGTCCCCAAAGCTATTGCTAACTAGATGTATGAATTTAAAAAAATATTTTTTTTATTGGTACCCTATTTTGCTTATTTGCCTCAGAGTGTTTAAATCGAAGCTTTAAAAACGCGCGTGTTTTAAATTTACCATGGCAACAACTACAACCCGAGTCAAAATGACAACTTTTTAATTATTGATCTGACAGGAATTTTTGCGGTATTAACCGCGAATCTGATTTTCTGTTTAAGTAATCAATATTAGAACTCATTTTAAAGCAATATACAATCAGTAACAGCTATAGTGACAATAATTAATCCTATGTGACAGATTGCAAATTAATTTTTGTATTCCTCATTTGACACTGACAGGTATCCGCCGTCGTGCTCGAAATAGAGCAGTGTTTTAAGGACCAGTTATCCACGAATACTTTACGCTATTTTTTTTATTGGTACACTTTGAAATCATAAATACTGTTATTATTACTACAAAAAATGGAAATAAGAATTAAGGGTGTAAAATGGTTGATTTCGTGATGTGACATCAGGTACCTGTCAGTGTCAAATGAGGAATACAAAAATTACTTTGCAATGTGTCACATAGGATTAATTATTGTCACTACAACTGTTGCTGATTGTATATTGCTTTAAAATGAGTTCTAATATTGATTACTTAAACAGAAAATCAGATTCGCGGTTAATACCTCAAAAATTCCTGTCAGATTAATAATTAAAAAGTTGTCATTTTGACTCGGGTTGTAGTTGTTATAATATATAATATTAAAAATTTTCAAGTTTTCCTGGGACGCGTAACTCTATAATTATTCTATGTAAGCTCAATAACAACTGAATGTCTTTTGTTTCTCAAACGCGACAGATTTCCTGTTTCACAAACACCTATGACCTACAGAGAAAAAATGAAAACTCTTAATTTTTCCTTGATATTACCTAAAATTTTAAAAGTATTAATTTGTGTACTGAAACAGGTGGACGTCATGTGGAGCATTTGTTATTAATGTATTTTTTAGAATAAACTGCAATTTTGTGTTACTGCAACATTTTATTCTAGAATTGTAAATAAATGTTAAATACAAATGCAGGAAAAAACGATAATTCCTTGCGTATTGATTAATAAAAAAATTTAAATTACCTTTTGCGGCCCTCTCAGTGAGTGCTCTGCAAAATATTCCGTAATTTTCCGAAAAAAAAAAAAAGAAAAACAAAAGAGATTTGATTGTCAAGTTTACATAAAGTACTTATAGAGATATAGCTCCTACCAAAATTTGAAAATTTTATTTTCAATATAACGAAAATTATTGAAAAAAAAAATGTTTTTTTCTGTGTCACTTTAAGAGGATGTACTTCATCAGGGATGCATTTTTGGACTAAGGTAAGTTGGATTATATGGGCCCAATATGATCTCAGGAATCACAGGTTCCTGTCCGGGAACTCAATTCTGGGACACCCTGTATAGTACTTTCTTTTAACAAGATGAATATTAGATGTATTGTTTAATAAGTCTTATTGCTGTTACATTATTACTAAATTAGGATATACTTACGCCAATATTCCTGACATGTGAAAAATTTCTGCATTTAAATATGCTAAGTAGGCCATCACAAATATAAAAATAGGTTCAATAACACGCACTTCGTTAGTAAATCTAGTCACCATTGCCGTGGCAATACCCCATATCACACCGATCACAGTGCCACCAATGGCGACCACAAAAAAGTTTAGTAGTCCTGATATTAAATCCATATATATTATGTTCTCTAGTTTCATCTCCGTATAGGACTCGAATAAATGGTACAAAACAACGGTAACCGCATCATTAAGAAGCGATTCACCAAACACAACTATGTACAATATCTCGTTAACTTGAATCTCTTCGAATACTGCTAGCACGGCTACCGGATCCACAGCGGATATTAAGGATCCAAATAGGAACATGTCTAGCAGAGGAGTATCACAGGAAAACAGGCCTGTTAATCCTACCGCCCATAAGGAAGCACCTGAAAAGAAACATTTCAAGTGAGTTTAAATATATAAATACTCATAGTGGGCCATGCAAATTAGGGTCTTTATAAGAAGCGATTTATATATTTTTCCTAAATAATTTTCGCGAGTTGTTCATAGGATTAAGAGTTTTCACTTGATTCGTGGTTGGAACATTCCCTTTCACTAAAGATTACGTCCAGAGGGGATTTGTATCATATTTTCTAATTTCTCTTTCAAATTGTCATTTAGATGACAGAGAACGTGAGTAAAAAAATATATTATATTATATGTAAAATGTGTTCTATTGACCGTTTTCCAAACAGCTACTTTAACAATAACAATGATTACGATGAAAATTGTAGAGCAGATTCTTTTTGACTCATTTTCATTAAGTTTTAACATTTTTTCGTGAACGTGCATTTTGTAATTTGAACCTGTCTTCACGTCACGCTTGAAGTAGAGCTCTCGACAAGCTTTTGCTTCAAGTGGTTTCCTCTGTAGGTTTATTCCACAAAAATCTTGTTACTACATTTTGAAAAAAATGTAGTATAGGTTTTGCATTTTTCCGATGGACCGTCGAAACTCGAAAAAAACGTCGAATCGAAATGAAAGTCATATCTATCGATTCGAGAGCGAATTAAAAAAATTCCGTCCGTCGGTCAGTTAGTCTGTCGGTCTGTCGGTTTGTCTGTCTGTCACGCCCAGCCCTCTAATCCGTTTTCGAATTTCTATGAAACTTGGGTGGTTAATAGGAGGCCTTAACTCCTGGAGCTCGGCTCTCTTTGGAAACCGAAAGTACCTGATATAGACGCTTCGAGTTTTTCGGGGAAAATTGAATAACTCGGTAACGGGCAGTCGGATCAAGATATTTCAAAAACGAAATGGTGCCGCTGGCAACGCTCTACAAATAAGTATACCAGAGACTGTGTCGAGAAACAAATGAAACTTGATTTTTTTTTGCAAAAAACTGATTTCTCGAAATCGGGCTAGGAAGCACGATAACTGTCCAGGATATTGATCGATTTCGATGAGACTTGGTGGGATCAAAGGTACACGGCCACAAATGCCTATTGCTGGCGGCCCGAATCTGTCGACCGCAAGTATTTTTTCCAGGGCCGAGTATGATTTTCCAAAAAAAATAATAACTCCCGAACCGAAAGTGCGATTTGGGTTTTCAAAAATAGCGATTGTAGGGCTCAATTAGGTATATTAGATGATGTTTGTGACAAATTTGACAAAACAAGAGCGAATCTATAAATCCTGGAAAACTTGATTTTTTTTTATGAACTCTGCAAATAAGAGTTTCCTAATAAAAATCGAAAATTAAGCATTCCGTCAATCTCTATAACCAGTATAAGGGACGGACCTTTTTGGACAAAAAATCTGAAACAGAGTTTTTTCGAAAAATTTAAAATAAACGAGTTATTTACGAAGACGCATTCCATAGAATTATTTAAAAATATATTACAAATTGATAAATTCTCCATGCGATATAGGTGTAATGTTATATTTAAATTATCATCATTAATTTCCTTATTTGATTAAGTAATTCTGTTAAATTTTTGGGGTGGCGCAAAGTAGGCTTTAAGCTTCAATTATTGTAGCAATATTCATTATGATAAATTTGTAACTTTTGTAAAATTTTGATATTTTAAATAAGTTTAATCAGAAAAAAAAATTTCAATTCCTGCATTGTACCCATTATAAAACAAACATACGAATGCAAAACAAAACAGGTTTTACTATGAAACAGATTTCAATATCGTGCCTTCTCGAAAAAATCTTTTTAGTTATACACGAAATTATCTATAGGTGTCCAAACCAAAAAAAAAAAAAAAAATGAAAATCATACTGAAGAAAATTTTATCTCTATAAATATTTGACCGATTTTCATTTACTAAATAAAAATTAAACCGATGTCCTTTCTGTGTTTCAAAATGTAGTTAGCCTTTACTTTAGTCAATGCAGAAAGAAAAAAAAAAAAGAAAAATAAAACATGTCAATATGTATATACTAAGTCATCTTACGACCCTCTGCTGAAAATGTACTGAATCATCCCAGCAGGGAAAAAAAGCATATGAAAATGTAGTTTTTTAGTTTGCTTAGTTTTGCCCACTGGTAAAATCTTCAATTAATACCTCCTAGGTTGGTGAATTTAAGCAGCGCAGTTCAATTTTAGCACAGCCGCATCGTCTCCAGCAATTTAGTTTGCAGATGCATGATATAAGTTAGATGATAAATGGTGGTTAAAATCGTTGGGAGAATGTTATTAGTTCTTTTCCAACCCCACTATGTACACCCTAGGTTTACCTTACCATGATTAAATTTGATGAAAGATGCAATAGAAAGGCGGTCAAGAACCTGCAGATGTTGGCAGTCTTGAGAAAATGAGGGCATGGCTCTATTGGCCGACTAATTTGTTATGCTAGCGCTACGCGTTGGGCCATATTTTGGGCGAAACAATTGCCGAAACAATTGTCGAGATATTTGTCTACAAATATACCATCCAAACGTTGGCTGACACAGCAGTGCTTGGAAGAACCTGGAAGATGGTAAATTCGAAAATTTCTGTATGATGTCATCAGCTGTCTTCGAATTTCTCCGGTGCAAAATAGGACCAAGTATTTTAAAGAAAAATAGCGATTGGAGGAAACCTATATCAGCAAAAGCTCGTTCGGCTATTAATTTAAGGTTCCTAGCTACTAGTGACAGCTACAGAAATCTCCCTAAATTTCATATCCTATCTAGGACGGATATGAAACCGACCAATCACAGTTTGTGTATTAAGCACATAGCCAACTATTCGTTTTAAAGAAATCAAGTGGGTGTGTTAATGTTCAATACATTTCTCTTAATTTTGTAGCTTTCTCTTAAACTGATCGTTAAAAAAGTATACTGCATAACTCGAGTGGATTATCGAAGTGGAGAGTGGAGCACTCCGCCTACGGTATCGTGCTCAAGTTTCTTTCTCGTGCGATATGGATATCATCTCCACTCTTCTTGCACAAGCTACTATTGCACTTTTATATTCTTTTGAACATTTCTCGAAAACGGAATATCTTTATCTTCAGGAGCAAGTGAAATGTTTGCAGGTTAAATTAAGGGTATTTGATGCCTAGAAAGAATACTCAAATGAATACACGCAAAGTATAAAGTTACAAAATATACGTTCACGAGAAAAACGTTAAAACGAAATGAAAATCAATCTGAAAAGAGCGTCGTATATATGAATCTTGTAGGGGCGAATTCGCTGTACAATTTTTATTATAATCATTTTTTATGTCAACGTAGCCGTTTTGAAGATATTCACTGTGAAATATGGCGTCACACCAATTTTACTTGTTCTAAACTATCCCCTATCTTGATCGTCGATTTCAAGAATAGGGTTGAAATTAGACGAATGGTTTAAACAAAGCTTCTTACGTAGAATATAATAAAGATGATTTCAATTTCTATTTTCTTTTTTCTTCCGAATGACGATTTAAAACAAGAATGAGAAAAGCTAAAATCAAGGTCCCTCTGTGGGCAGCTTTTCATCATAAAGAGCAGGTTCCACCTACAGATCAGGTGGAAACTTTTCACATCCTTGTTTTTAATTCCATAAACAAACAATTGGCAAACTATGAGAAATATATACATTATTTCTTTTATTCTTCTTTTTTGTATCTAATTTGCGTAAACTGTTTATGGTAATTCCATACATAAAGCGTTGCGCCCCAGTGCTGAGATGTGACGTCAGCTTAACAACGTTTACATAATGTAATTTTTTTTACGTAGGGTCACCAAATCCTAGGTGAGTCTAAATACTGTGCGTTCACAACATATTTTAGAGGCTGAGAAACAAATGTTAGATATTGAGCAAGATTTTGTTATAATGGTACATGAAAAGCAATTTAAATGCATTTTTCATTTAATCGGAACTAAAAGTGAAGAAAAATCAATAGGCAAACCTAGCTGGGCATCCCAGTTTCGAATAAAGATTCTGTGATATACCTACCTACACATTTGCTTGAAAACATCTTAAATTTGCGGTCTAAAACGCCTATGGTGGAAAAACATACTTTACTAATAGGTTCTCATGCAACAGATATTTCAAACACTTAATTTATGCTGTAAATACTTTAAAAAGACTGAAAGAAAAACCAAGTTTTAACTCTTCGTACTTTAGGAACAAAGCTGCCCGGATGCGTGTTCATAGCAAATTCTCAATATTTGCATACTTATTACTGACATTTCCATATGGTCCACCGCCTATGGTCCTATACTAACTTAGACAAGCAACAAGCTAGCAATGGAGATAATGAGAGGTTTAAAAGATAATAAGAAAAGGCTTAAAAGATGTAAATAAATCTAAATATTGTCACTGAGAAATACTTGGAAATATAAAGAATAAGAATGTCATGATCTAGAGTTAATTTAATTAGTTAATATTGGGAAAAAGAATACTTTCCTTCATCATTCGTATTGGAAGCCATCATTGGGTTAAGGTTAAATAAGATTTGCCCAATGCTCACATTTTGTCTCGCCAACATGAGGCCTTTCTCTACGTACATATCGTGGCATGTCGCGTGCACCGGAACATGTGTCTGGTGGTGTGCACGTTTTAATTTGCACAGAGGGTTGACTCAGTAGGGAAACCCCAAACCCTGACATTGTCCCTGAATCCCTTACACCGGTAAGCAGTCTCTACAGTGATTTCCGCTCAGTCCAACTTTGCTCATGACCGGCACGTAGATAATTCTGCAGTCGTGCTAATTATACTCAATGTTAGTGAGCGCATATAAGTATTTGTATTCTATTTTTGAACTGATGTAAAATTCGGTGTAAATTATCATCATCTTGAGAAAATACACTCATGTATATAATGTGTTAAGATGGCCATTCCCTAGAAAGAAACATCCGATAGGGAAATATTTATTATTTTTGCCCATAACTTTTTTTCTTAGTACGTATATTTAAAATAACTCTAAGAGTACCTAAGTAGAACCATAAAAAGACTATTACTATGAATTTTCACTCAATAATTTCAGTGATTTGCAAAATAGCTAGATTTAAAACTATGAAATAGGATTATTGACATAATTTTTAATAATTGTTAATTATAAATTAAGCACTGCTTGCAGTGAATACTGTATTCACTATGTAATACTCTTGATAAAGGTCCAACAAGCCGAAAAATATGTAGAGTATTTATAATATATTGATTGATTCATCTAAAAGCAGTGTTTAATTTACAATTAACAATTGTTTTCAAGATATTTCACAAGGTACCTACGACAAGTTCAGTTCAGTGTATAATTTTTAAATCTAAATCTAGCTATTTTGCAAACCACTGAAATTATTGAGTGAAAATTCATAGTACTCTTATAGTTTTTTAAATATACTTACACTTGATAAAAAAAAAACTGGCACAACTCTCGAAAATTTTAATAGTTTAGTTGTATGCATATGTCTGTAAATAGGGCAGGCCAGGCATGTCGAGAGGGGGTTGGAGAAGAAATGATTTACCCCGGACCTGGGTTTTTTGGAGGAGACCGGGTTTCTTAGTGTTTTTAAACGTATTAAACCTTTCTTTTTTATTTCATTGAAATGGAATTTAAAAAAATAATTAGATAATAACTTTTTCAAAACATTTTCAAGCCTGCCATATCATTGTTTCAAAAAAATTGTATTTGTTACGGATAATTCCACTAATGGTTGTAATTAAAATACTAACTGAATAATGATAATTCTATTTTTAAAATAAGAACACAAACATACCACTTGAGATTTAAAAAATGTAAACAATGCAAACTGACCATAAAAATACAATAAAAAAAACAAAATAAATGAACTCCAACTACGTAATACAGAATTAACTTATATTTTGTCATTGCTCTATTAGCGTATAAAACTGCCTGAAGTCTTGCAGGCCTTTACAAAATCAGATTTCATGCAAGGTCAACTTCTTGAGATAAGTTCTCCCAAGCGTCTTTAATTATCCCTTCCAATTCTTGGGCATTGTTTGGATGGTTATTTAATTTTCTCATATGTTTAGTCCCCAGAGATGACCACCACTGTTCCAACACACACCTAACCCATTTAGGCTCATCCAAGCCCAGACATTGACTGAAAACCTTCCTGATATTTGTGGATCGAAAGTATTTTTTTCGTCGTATCTAGTGGAAGGGGGCCTATATACGCGAACATGTCCATCGTTACAGGATTTAAAAACTTTTTCGTCAGAAAAGACAACTTGTCCCCAGAAGTTTCCATTATTAATTATATAGGTGAGTGCAAAAATAATCCTACCCTGCTTCTTTTCCTCTGAAAGTTTGTATTTTTTAGCCGCTGAACAACTCTTCAAGTCGCTTTGTAGTTTTATTCTTCTGCAAGCAGTAGGTACCGAAGCAGGGAAATTTGTCTCTGAAATTGCATTTACTGCAGTCTAAAAAGAGTTTTCTCTTAGGTAATTTATAAGATTTCCATCTTCTTGATTATTGGTCTTTCTGGATCTACCGGAACCAACTTTACGGGATACCGTTTGGTTGGTTTCCCATTGTTATTGTTTAACACTCATTATCGTAGTTTTACTCACATTGTATTCAGCAGCAAGTCTTCTTATGGACCAACCATCTTCAATTTTAGAAACAATTCGAAATTTTTGAATATCTGTTATATGTCGAACCATTTTTAATAATGACGCCACTGATTAACGACAGAGTGACATTTGTAATATTATTAATATCAATCAAAGAACGAATGGTTTACACAGCTAAAAGAAAGTGTACCAGTTTTTTTTGAAAACAAGTGTACTAAAAAAATTATGGCCAAAAATAATAAATATTTCCCTGTCGGATGTCTCTTTCTAGGGAATGGCTACCTTAATAACACAAGAATACTGATATTTTGGTTATTAGTATAGGAAATTAAATATCTACACAAATGTATGGGGTGCAAATACCACTGAGATATAACCTGTATATTTGTCCGCCATCACAAATATTGTGAAGGGTATCAGAAATGAAGATACTAATAGTGCTTAGCAAAATGATGAAAATATTATCAAAAGTTTTGAAATAAAATGTCACTGTCGATCAATTGGACCTTATTACCTAATGCCGATATTGAGATCGATTAAAAATACGTTGTTGTTATTCGTTCATTTTTACACCGATCTCAATATCAATATTAGATAATAAGGTTCAGTTAATAGGGCAATGAATGGTGAAATTTTATTTCTAAATCTTTAGTGACATATTTTTTAAGGCAGCACAATTTTTTGCGAAATATTTTTTCATCTCATCTAGTACCCTTTTATATACTTTCTACAAAATAAAAGAAAACATCCGATTTTTTTGAGTTTTTAAGTTTCAGCATCAGATTCGTTGTCAGTGAATTCTAATATCCTCATATGCCGAATTTTATATAAATATGCAAAAGTTTTGCAATTATGTCTGCCTTAGTGGATTCGCCATCTTTAATTTTTAACATTAGATTCTGTATCAGCTGTTCGTAAAATGCCAACTTTATTGCAAATCTCATCCCAAATCCCAGAACCGCCAGACCTACGTCATTTTAGCAAAGCTAGTATTTTGACAATAAATAGTGTGATATGTAGTTAAGAACGTATGCATATTTGCTAGCTTCAAAGCGAAGCCCTCTTACAGACAACAGGTACAAAAGGTACAAAAAAACCTTATTAACCTACGTTGAAGTATGATAGCTGGTTTTCATATATGTTTAACAGAAAGAATACTGTTAAAAACCAACATTTATTATTGTCAGAAACTTTCCGCGGGCCTGACTTTCGCCAGACGTTTTAAAGCTCCAAAGAAAATCCAACCTAACTGTGGAATGAGATCTACTGCCTATGTAAAAAACGAAACGAAACAAAAAATGTATTGTTTTAGGTTAGGTTGGATATTTTCGAGTTTTAAAGCGTCTGACGGAAGTTAGGGCCCACGGAAAGTGTCTCGCAATGATGAATGTTGGTTTTAACAGGTCTAATATGTATGAAAACCAGCTATCATACTTGAACTCAAAGGACTCGATAGACTTTCTCGTTATTCATTGCAGTTATACTATTCAGTCAGGATACTTAAGTTACCGTAAAACGGACTGAAAAGTATCAATGTCAATGTTCAGAGTACTGCTATTTCTAACAAAGATACGCGATTTGAATAAACATGAAAATATGTCTTGAAGTATACTGAGTAGTTCAGATTTGACCAAACTCAATTTTTTTCATACACACATTTTTTGTGCTGTGATCCTTACAAAAAGAGATGACATTAGTTTCATTCTATTAAATCCTTTCAAACTTCCTGAGGGGGATTGAAATGCAACGGGCATGGTCTATCCCAAATGTGTTATAGATTTTGTCTACGATTATAAATTCTTCAGGTGATTAAGTTTTACTAATTATGAATAATATGTGCTAAGATCTGAACTTAACATTTTTTTATTTAAAACTGGAACGAGGTACTTCAATAGAAAAAGCATTTTCATCAAATATTCATTCTATCCTAAATATTATTGCAATTTTGTCAATTTTCACCTTCTTTTTTGTATCCCCATACATTTGTATCTACAATTTAAACATAAATTTTTCTGCTAAATTAATTAGATGACGTAATCGATATCTTTAGTGTGGGTGCTTCTTGCAGCATATGTGACTTTTCACCATCTATACCTTTTAAATAATATACTACGGAAATATGTGTGTAATCTGCTATAAGGTTAAAAACAGAAAAGTATAGAATTCGTCTATTTTTCTTAATAATTGTATCACTTTATATATCAGGGCATCTATCAATGAAGTTCTAGTACCTACTAGTACAAGCTAAGTTCATGTATTCATTTATAAATAAGGACACAACTTTATTTGTACAGTTATGGCGCAAAAGTAGTGGATTTAAAAAATCGACTACCCAACTGCCCCCTTTCTATTTTTCTGTTTAATTTAATTATAGCGAAAACATTAATTATTTGAATAAATAGAAAACTCTTGTCGATTTAATTATTCCTATTTTCAATCCAATTTATTTATCTAAATGTAATTGTTTCTGTTTTGTTTATAACGAAGATGTTTGTATGGTATTTAGATACCAAATCTGATTCTCTCATATTATTTCCATAGTTAACACAACAGAAGGGTACAGAATATCTGAAAAGAAAAATATTTAAAGTCGCTTTACTCAAAAGAAAATTTTGTCAGTTACTCCCTTCGCATTGGACATTGATAACCAAGAAAGTCCACCTTTATTACTCAGTTAAATAATTTGATAATTGCTTGTTTGAAAAAAGATTATTTAATTTGAGTCATAAAAATATAAAATGAGAGAACATCAACAATTGATAAATAGATTTGTTATTGAAATATTTGTTAACATTACATACTTTGTTAAGATGTTGCTGGTACTACTCATTCGAGGTATAAGAAGCGTTAAACTGAAAGTGTTAAAATATACGCTATTCCATATTTACAAATTATATCAAAATGCTTGTATTATAAAATAACCAGCAAAAAACCAACCTATTAATTCATGTATTTGATCATAACAAGAAAACAATACTTTTAAATAACACAATTCCTGACAAAACTTATTTTAAAGAAACAATACTATCTGTAACCTACAAATAAAATGAATGAAAATCATGAATTGGCTTATATTCATATAAAAAATGAAAAATAATACGGCGGACATTAGTGAAACTGAGATCTTTGTTTGGTTAATCACCCTTTCAGGGTATTTGCCCTCCCGTTTAGCGTTTTCTGGGATCATTATTGCACAAATTTGTCTCATCTGGTTTACGACATGAATAGGGGGAATTTCCGCTAATGAAATTTCCAACTATTAAAATAATCGTTAATGGCTTGAGGATAAACAGCCGCCTCTGCTCCAAATCTCTTAACGTAACAACAAATTCACATAGCTAGACTATCCTTATGGTACATGGCGTTCCCAAAATCCTAGAATCTAATTGCATGAGAAAATTATCTTAAATTTGTGTTAATCTTAAACTATATAAATCTAAATGGAAATTCCAATCTGTGCTTGTTAATAACTTTATAGTATTTCTACTGTCAATTTAAAAATTCAGTCTAAATCGTTGCTACCAGGATAAATCATTACAAAGTCTGTTTGTGATAGAATAACACCGTGATCGTGCTCGAATATTACAAACGGTACACGTATAAAAATATAGTTAACCAGATATGTTATGCATCCTCACAGGAAGAGCCTCAGTTTTTTAAGATCAACCCCAAAGGACCCCGCCCATTTCTCATAGAAAGTGGCGCCCGGTGAAATTGGCTGGAATTGATAAATCGTGTGTTCAAAAAGTCTGGAAACGGTCAGAGAAATATACATTGGATCCAAAAAAGAAAGAACACGTCCTTAATAATTTTAAAAGCGCTATCCACCCCCACTCCTTGGGATAGGCGAAGGGCAACTTTGAAATCCCAAACGGGTACCTACCCCTATTTTTATTGCAGAATCGGATATTGTGACTAAGAATAGACTTTGGAAACCCCACAATGCTCTTTTGATTTTTCCTCGCCTTTTAACTTAAAAAAATGACAATTTCAGAAAAAATGATTTGAACAAAAGTGGTCTATTCTTAGTCAGAATATCCGATTCTTCAATAAAAAATAGGGGTACCTATTTAAGATTTTAAAGTTGCCCCCCGCCCCACTCCACAGGGTGGGGGTGGGGGGTCGCGTTTGGTATCATTGGATAGCGCTTTTAAAATTATTAAGAACACGTTTTTTCTCTTTTGGATCCAATGTGTATTTCTCGAGATATTTGCCGTTTCCAGACTTTGTGGACACCCGGTATGTTGTTCCCCTCGACCTCCGGATCAAGAGTGCTCATGGGCACAAAGTCGGATAATGGACCATTTTCCAGATATCAGGGGAGCAAAGGGAGTCCTCATTTCTTATGGGAAGTGGCCTCCGGTGGCATTCGCTGGAATCGATATATGTTATTCCTCTCATGCTCCCGATCAAAAGTTCTCATAATCACAGGATCTAAAAATGGACAGTTTGCCAGATATCGGGGTTGCAAAGTGGATTTTGCAACCCCAAGACAAAAAAAATGATCTGCACTGTACACAGTCTTGGTTAACCCCTGCAGCGTTTGAGTAAACGGTAACCAATATATGAGTTCTAAGGATAATCTTTTCACACAAACATCAAAACCCTCATTGGTTCACTGACTCGTTGGCATTTGTCACATTTCCAGTATACGTAACAAGCTAAGATTTCGACACGTTAAGCAGATTTTCATAACCCGAATTAAATTATTCAGGATATCAATAAATATGAATCGTTATAAACAACTGGATACTTCGATTCGCTTGAGTCACCAATACTTCTGCTAGTCCTCTTATTTAACCCAATGTATATAAATGTGCTTTTTATTAGTTAAGAGCAGGGCTAGTTTGGTAATACTAAGCGATAGATTTATCAAATTTTTCTGTCACTACGGTATAGCCCAGGAATATTGGTTTTTCTCCGAGGAAAAGCAATGTAAGCTAAATATCTTAGTTTCACTAATAGTACAGGCAATGAAGGCAACATTTTGTAAAAACCTCACAAAAATTAATAAAAGGATCATCTCCGGGATTTAAGTATGTAATAACCTATAGAATGGAATGATGCATTCTTTGCACTTCCAAGTTAGGGGAAAATTCAAAAAAATTTGGAAAAACTTTATGATTTTCTGTGTTTTTTGCTCTAGCTGCTAAAATAATGAAGTTTTCCACTTATAGTTTTGAGCCGCTCAGAAATGCGCCGAAAATGAGAATTCTCTGGGAGTTTCGTACGACCGAACACATCGATCGATAATTCTTACTATTCAGAGCCGTTAAAAAAATGAAAACAACATAAAATGAAGAGAAAAGTCTCAGCTTTAATGTGGAACTAATCACAAAATTCATAAAAAAATTTATCATAGAGAAATGGCTTAGTAAACTTTATACAGTTGATTTATTCCTATCTTTGAGTTTTATGCAACCTCTCTATTTCTCCCGTAACAATGGGTGCTTTTTCACTGCATGGATTCGATTCCACGCGCTTTAGCCTATATTTTGTGTAAATTTCATTAAAGACTGTTAAGAAACAAATAAGTTATATATGTTTTACTGTATGATTGTGCATTTTCTGAACGTGTGTGAATAATGGAGACAAATTCAAAAAGTACTGCATCCATTTAAAAAACTCTTAAGTCATTCGAAAGAATATGTTTTATTGCACCTATAATCCAAAAATACTGTGCTATTATTATTAAATAAGATATAGCGAATTCAACTCCAAAATTTGGAGGTGATTTATCGATGAGAAATATACCCTCTACTTTGATCGCAAGGCAAATTTTTCCAACAAAAGTTATTGAAATTAAATGTTAATTGGATGAATATATCATTATATAAGAATATACAAACAAAATGAATTATCATTCTAACGACTCCCGACAAAGATATTAATAAATCTGTGGATCAACTCTACAAAGTTTACTAAGCCATCTTCTGACACTTTTCTCTATGATAAATTTTTTATGAATTTTGTGATTAGCTCCACATTAAAGCTGAGACTTTTCTCTACATTTTATGTTATTTTCATTTCTTTAGGGTCTCTGAATAGTAAGAATTATCGATCGATGAGCCCGGTCGTACGAAACTCCCGAAAAATTCTAATTTTTCGCGCATTTCGAAGCGGCTTAAAACTATAAGTGAAAAATCCGATTTATCTTCTAAACGGCTTAACTAAGACAACAATTTGTAAACACCTTTTTTGTAGAGAAAGGGACGAGCTACAACTCTTGTTGGGAACTTTTTTCTCCATTTTCATTATTTTGGCCGCTAGAGCAAAAAAACCGAAAATCAAAATGTTTTTCCAAATTTTTTTGAATTTTCCGGGAACTTAGAAATGCAAAGAATGCATCATCTCATTCTCCAGGTTATTACCTACTTAAATCCCAGAGATGATCCTTTTATTTATTTTTTTTACCCTAAATGGCTAATTTGCCTGTACTATAAGCCTACGTGCAAATATCTCAACGATGTACCAAATTCTTCCAAACTTTCTGTATTCGCAGCACAGTTTTTAAAATGCGAAAATTACTTAATAATGATCAAAAATTTTGATTGTGACTATTTTATTATTAAATTCTTCACTTTTAAGCATTTTTAGTTTATTTATAATTATTAAAAAATATCTCCATGCAAAATGGAGTAAATAATAATTTTTTGCCAAATATTAGTCAAGTCATACTAAAATCGGCTAAAAGAGGAGACAATATTCAATTTATAAGCACTACGTAAATAAGATAATAACTTCCAAAACATATTTAAGTACTTGTTGATAATGATTCATAAAAGTCTTCATTAGGTACAACCTGTGGTCCATTGAAATTGCCGCTTGTCTTGCAGTGCATTCACAACTGACTGCAATAAATGGACATATTAAGCGTTTATGGAGATCTGCAGCTACGTGAAATTGAGTTTAATAGAGAGTCAGGTGCTAGAGGTATATTTGTGGTTACCGATCAGAAAATATTCTCAGTCTTTCCAACCAAAATCAGTTGGGGAAAATGGATTCTCCAACCAGTGTCGGACCATATAATTAAAATTACCATTCAAATCTTCAATGTTATTCCAATATTTGTAGGAATTACTTACTTATGTATTAGTCCAGTAAGTGAGGGATTTTATCTACAAAAATTATTAACAGCAAACCGAGGTATGCAAAAAATTGGAAATTTTCCGTAGAATTCAATGAACTATTTTTAAAACAAATGACGAACTTGCGTCCTCTTCGAAATGGCGGCCAAAGTTTGCGAAAAACAGTTTTTTGCGTTGAAAAAGAAAAGTTGGCGTCGCACAAAAAAAAGTTTAACAGCACAATTGTGTAACTTTTTAATACAGATCGAGCCCGCCTAGTCCGATCTCCGAAAATTGCAAAATTAATTAGTTATTGCGAAAAAGACGTTAAACATCGCATTTTTTTGAAATAACTGTATCTCCGTGAAGAGAAAATATTCTTTAACGAAACTTGGTGAAAGAGTAGTCCAAGATATGTCGAATAAGAACATTTTTACAGATTTGCAAAATATTGCAAATTTCTTGCAAAAATCAATTTTTTCGAAAAAAACGCGATTTTTTCAATGTCCAATGGCTCATACAGGCCATCATATTTCTATACCGCACCGGTCCGAAAGGTTTCTCTAACAGTTGCGCTAACCTGTGCAATTATTGCGCATATCACGAAACGATACCTAATGTGCGAAAAATCGGTCAAAAATCGATAATTTTTTTTACCCAAAAAAAAAATTGAATATTTTTGAGATTTTAAATTATATTGCAATGTCGTTATTGCCAATAGGTAGCTGGCATTTTTCTACAAATTTCCAAAAAAAAATAATTGCTCTCCGACCTTCTGAAGCCGAGATAATTTTTTTTAAGAAATTCTAGTGGAGCCATTTTTTTAATTAAAGGGCTGAAAACGGATAAAAGAACACGTTACAAAAGAACAATCAGTTTGGAAAATAGAACAACTATAATTAATACTTAAATTAAAACAAAAGAAAATGCAACTTAAAAGATAAACAAATTGGACCGTAGTCTCGAACTTAAGCAAGAAAAATTACTTTGTTAAAGGAAAAAATCATTTACACTCAAATTCAAACTGATTGCCAGAAGGGCCAAAAAATACAATAGCCTTAACTAGCATGAAGTTAATTATTTCTTTATAAACTAGTGCAGAAACGCCAGTTGCCAGTGACAATATGAACGAGGTAACGTTTAATTTGAGAAATCTGATGACACGAAGTTAAATTTTATAACAGAAGCTCAAAAATGCAAATACCTATACCCGGAAATACTAAAATTATCACGATAAAAGTAGGCCGATGTCACACCACCAGTAGCTGATCGGAAAGTGCTTTCTTTCCGGACGGGATTATCCTTGTCAATTTTTAGTTAGTGGTCCTTATCCACCCCAAAGCAATCTAGATCAATGAATGAAAGTCCGCCTCTTTTTAGAGGCATCAAGTCATCCGGAAGGTTGCGTCCTCTATAGTAGAAATTATGTACCGACATAGTACTCGCCTGGCAAGTGGCGTTCTCTTTAGTAACTGTGGCCAAATTGGCTTCCCTTCAGTATAACACGTCCATTTAAACAACTTAAAATATTCTACATCTAAGCTAGCTAATTATACCTATTATTAAAAAACCTATTTGTTTTACGAGTGGACTTAGAAAAGGAAAAAGCAACTAGTTCCTACCTAATGTGCAGTTTGGGGAATTCTTGTAATCAATTACCCCTTTTATGATTTGATTATTTTACACATTCACCTCATTTAATTACCCGCGCGTTTGTTACATTTCTAATAAAAAGCAATTTGACGATTACATCGATCGTAACGGATTTTTATCAGTTTATGTGGGGTATTTTACTGGTAATATGAAATATTTTCGATTTAGAAAATTTACTACAGATTACTTCATAGCTATGGCTGAAAAAATCTAATAGTACATCGCCCGCCTCGATAACATTTTGGGGTTTGTCAAATATCGTCCCAAACTATCTACGAAATCGTGCTATTGTATGGCAAGTAATTTTAATTCCTTTACGCTTTATTACATTTGTTACATTACCAAAGAAACATCAAAATTTTATTATGTCTCATTTATGTATTCGAATTGTTTTTGTAGAATACGTTGCATTATGTTTTTTTCTTTTGCTTTTTAATAGGAGACTCGTCTTCATTACCACTACTACTGTCACGGTAAACGTCATGTAATATTATTTCCGCATTATCGTCATCACAATCATCATTATCGTTATCATCATTTGAAAATTGATCTCTCTCTAGCTCAGTCTCTGTGATATTTGGCTCGTCTATTTCTTCGTCGATATCATCAGCGACGACTCTGTTCTCCTCAATATTTGAGCAAATTTCATCGTCACACGTTGAACACACATTTGAACATTTTATGCCGTGTTTTCGGCAGCTGCAGGCGTACGCCACAGCATCGAGCTCCGAGTTTCATTGAATTTGCAATGCTCAGCAACGACCGATCAAGTTGCGAAGATTTTTTATTGAAAATATAAGTATTGTACAATAACCACTGCAAATTTCAGCCCTTTACCTTAAAAAATGGCGCCACAAGAATTTCTTAAAAAAAAAAAAATTATCTCGGCTCCAGAGTCCGAGGGCAATTTTTTTTTTTTTATAAATTTGTAGAAAAATGACAGCTATCAGTAGGTAAGGAGCCACTTGGGACTGGGAAAATTTTGAAGACCGTGGGAACTTTTGTCGGCATATCTCAAAGGCGGCGTCCTTTGTCGGCTTACATCAAAGGATTTAGCGCCGGCGCTTGCGGGGCCGTTGACCTTCGCGGTCATTAACCTTCGCTCAATCTAGACAACAGTGCGTGAGGACTTGTGGAATTAATGTATGCTAATATACAATTTAACGAATGAGGATCGAGATAGTGGGATGCGGTGTCTATATATTAATTATAGCCCTCTATACTTTACTTTATAAGAAAAATCGTTTAATTTTATTTTTAAAGCGAAAATAGTATTCTGTTTATCTAATCGGATGGTCGACAACTGGGATGCTAATGCTGATATATCTGACCCCTTTGTAGTGACAGCTTCTTTTGTAGGGAAGTCTAATAGACACTAGGGTCGATACTGGTCCCATGTAGAGACGCGTCGCACAAGCCGTATCGTCAACCTTTTACGCCATCTCAGCGAGATGACAACCAATTAATGACAAACATACTTATAGTAATGGTGTGTATTATAACTGGTCTACGGATTCAGATTGCTCGGAATACTTCATTTCTTGCAAAAAGAAAAGCTTACTAATACAGATATGTTATATAGACTTTAATAAATAGGGGTTATTTATATTTAAGTATTAAATGAAACACTATATTTTTATTGCAATTTTATTTTATACAGCAACAATACAATACAAATCCATAAATACCTAGTTAAAATATAATTACCTATTTATTACATAATCATTTCATCCTCATTTCATACAAGTTTGACATTCTAAAATCCTATCCCTGATTGAAACTTATAGAAATACTTTACAGAAAGAGATTGCAAGCGTACAATATATTTTATGCTATTACAGTCAAAAATCAGATTTTTACAATATACTAAGAATTCTTATATGTTTAACAGAAACATTTTACGGGCGCCCTTGTAAGAACAAAATGTAGATAATACAATATATACAGAAACACTTACAGTCAAGTCATACCTACCTACCTATTACAGTTTAAAATTATATTCAATGACAAATTTTGTATGCTTATTTTTACAACCACAGCGGAACTGGAATCCTATACAGAGGTAACACAAAATACATGAATTATAGTTTTGACAACATATTCAGAATACTGGTATACAACAATACAGATACTACAATAGGTAATATAGGTACTACAATTTTAAATTGCCTGTGTAATAACAATAAAAATTTCTTATAAGTATAGATTTTTTCTATGAGTTACGTTTTGAATTTTTTATAACCGTAAGGAACAGAACTATGATCTTTAAAAAATTTTCTTTTGGTAGAGTTTGGTTTGTATATTTTGGTTTCTGTCCTCGTTACTATCTCGTGCTCTTTAGTTCTGCATATATTTTTAGACACTATGTACACGGGGTCAGAGCTTTTGATAACCATGTCTTTTATGCTCTGAAAATTTATTAAACGCGAAGCTGCATAATTAAGGGAAATCCCTTTCACCTTACATACAACTTTTTCTTCGTTATCATCCGTAGAAAACACCTTATAAGCGTAATTTTTGGGGCCTCCACTTACAAATTCCGTGATATAACTACCAGGTCCATATCCCTCGAGTTCATCGGTCATATCACCGACAGCCTCTCCGGTAGGAATGTCAAATTCTCCAGGACTGGACACATATATGACACTGTCTGTATCAAAATAGAGCACTTTATCACCAAGCTTTTCGAGGTAACTGTACAATTTGAGTCGAGCCTGAGCTGTAACGTACGCAGCGATCACCACATTTACAGTACTAAGAGGGTTGTAGGCCTCCTCTCTGCACGTCCAGTTGACAACTACCGCATTCTCGTCTATAGGTAGCACAGCGTTAACATATATTCCAGGATTGGAGTACATGGCGAATAGTTCGCAAGGATCCCTGATGATTTTCGTTTTTGGTTGATTCTCTCTTTGGCCAAACTTACCCCAAAACGAATTAAGAATAAGCTTGGCCAGAGAGCGCAGGCCTGGATTGTTTAGAATTTCTGCATACTCTAGTTTAATATTTTCTCGTTCTAAAAATCGCTCAATGTATTTATCTTGTTCATTCTTATTGTGGCAATTCTTTGGCCAACCGGAAGCCTGTTGCTTGATTTTGATGAATGTATCCATCATACTTCGAAAAGGGCCGCCCATCTTGTTTGTTCTATCAAATTGATCGATTTCATAACTCCATACTTCGTGAATCTGTATTATCATATAACCCATTGTTACGGCCTTCATCACCTCATCGATAACCCATGTACCGTGTAAAGCTCTCTCTTCGGCATTGTGCGTGCAGTCGTTTTGGTTCGTTTGTTCTCCGCACCTGCGACATAAAAGAAACATGAGTTTATTATTCATTTTTGTAGGAAGTACGGGGTGGTACAAGTTTGTAGGTGGTAAAATTTTACATTTGATCAAACCATTTGTTTCCTCTAAAATTAATTGGTCGCATTCCTTTCCCACGTAAATTTTGGGATGGCCGATTGGAAATTTACCATATTTACACACCCATGGGTATAAACTGCACACGTCTACGTACATGACTTTCTGCTCTAGCTGACATTTGTAATAAGTTCTAGTGTTGCCAGTTCTTCCTCCGTAAAAAGCATCCCTGGGATTTAGAGGCATAACGGTAAGTAGTGGATGATTTTTTGTGTATTCCTCTATTTCCAGACAAGATTTGGATAATCTTCTAAACTGACATTCCCACATCTCTATAACCTCATACCCCAGATCTCTGAGGCGCTCTCTTTTAGCAATCGTACATTCGTGCCGTAAATTCAAAGTTTCTCGGGGGTTGTCATCTAATGGGTCACTTCTGTTAAATTTAAAACAGACCGGACATCCATGGAAGTAACAACCATGAAATTCGAAGACCTGGTTGGTTTCAGAGCAGAATCCATCAACTTTAACCCCGTGTACCACGGCCTCTCGCTGTTTGGCGGCGTGAATAATATTTATGTGCCTTTGTTTCTCCTCCCATATCAACCATTCGATGGCTATTTTTGATTGATTATCTTTCCACCTGTACCCGCCTTTAGGGATGATGCCGATAGTATTTGCCTGGAGGAAATTTCGTCTGAACACTTTGTTACAGCAAGATGCAATGGTACAGGCCTCGGTAAATGGGCAGACATTAGATGTTGAAAGCATCTGCTCTCTAAATTTCAAACAGGCTTGTGTCAAGATATTGACGTCCGACACGCAGTACTCTACTAATTCATGCTGTATATCGAATTGGTCTTCTTTGTGCTCCGCATACCACAAGAGAAATTTTTTACGTTCGTCTTCTCTCATAGTATCAGGGCTGTAATATTCCACATCTGGCAAGAGGCCGACGTAATTTTTATTTTCCTCCGTATTAAATAAGTGTGGAAAGTACCCCTTTTTAAGCTCCTGCAGGTCGAACGCTTTAGGTAGCTTAGAAAGAGCCATTGGGAAGTAGTTTAGAGAATCTAAAAATTTAACATTTTCTAGCTCCATCATCACTATTTTAGTCCCTCGCATAATGAGGTTTGGCTTCAGGTCAGTTGTTGTTAAAATATAATTCAAGATAAAGTGGTGGTCGAACGCTTGCCCATTATGAGCGATAACCACAATGTGCTTGAATTTTTTTCTTATTTCAAGCAAGTGTTTCATAAAATCTGCTATTACCGAGTCCCTATATACAATCACTCTATAACCACATTTCTGACAAAGGTATAGTTTATTTTCGCTAATACATGCGTCGCATCTCTTTGCTAGTACACATAGATTTGGTTCATGTTGATGATCACCGTTCTTTAAAACCTTCTCTTGTCTTGTCTCCAAGTCGTAGAAAATGAAGAGGATATCATTTGTCTTTGGTTTTCCAGTATCGGGCGACATGTAACACATATGATCAGAGGGTACATGTGCGCTACATATTTTACAATATATTTCCCCACATGTATGTTGTCGCCCTGTTTGTACAGTTTTTAGACAATCATTACAAAGCTTAATCTGGCTACAGACGGTACTTTTGCCTAGAGATCCAGGCTTTCTGTGATTATCATAGCAATCCTGTCCTCGGAACGATCTGTTACAAACGTCACATTTGATTTTTAACGTCTGCAGGCAGGCAGGGGACTTTTGACAACATTGACAAGTTCCCCCACATCTGTGTTTGTTCTTAACTCTATATGGAATATGGCATTCCTCGCAATAATAATTACAACAAAAAGCTGCCGTTAAAGAGTTTATCACGTTATAATGTCCATTGTGATGAAGCAGATTCAGTGAGGGGCCTTCATGTGGACCTTTGAAGATGATGTCGCGTCCATTAGTACCATACTTATAGACTACAATTTTGAAATTTTGCAAGTGTCTCTGAAATTGATTTAGTTCTGGGATGCCAGATCCTTCTCCGGGGATAACAACACCTGAATCAGCACATAATTGAAGAGCTCTCTGATATTGTAGTTTTCCAACATCGCGGCGCACTTTACTCTCATCAGGATCTTTTTTGGCGTGCGCTATGGCAACAACGAGTGCTCGAGGTAGACACATATTATCTTTGTTGTTTATGACGACTATACCCCGTCGTTTACCACACTCTTCGTCGAAATTATTATAACGACTACCTCGGCCATTTCCTGTGGGCATTCTGACCGTGGTTACTCCCAAGCAGAAAGTCTTGGTGTTAAACACACCGCCACTGTTGGACTGGTATACGCCACTGATTACGTCCCAAATATCATGGTAGGAAATCTCTTCTGCAGGCCGAAAACGAATCCATCCATCGCCTCGCTTAAAATCTTTGTCACAGAAGGTAAATCCTACTTGATCTGTCAATTGTATATCCTCCGTCGCTTTTTCAATCACTTGGTTGATAGCGTTTCTCACCCATGACACAGGTTCTTCATTTCTCGGTATAGATTTAATTTTAAATTCTAGAGTCCGTCCTTGGAGATTGAATCGTTTAACTTTTTTCACAAAATCTTTTACAATAATAAATTTTTCCATTTCGAAGAGAACCAATAGAACTGACTCGTCCAATGAATGTCGAAAGACTGACTACACAGACACCTGACACTTCTATTTATTTGTTCGGTATATGATGCGAAGTAACCTAAAACAGAGACGTTCAGATAATGTATATATATTAGAAGTAACATCAAGGTTAGTCAATAATACATAACATAATAACCAAAATAAAAAAGTCTAGAGACCGCTATCAATAATCTAAGATAGTATCCGATTTCATCTGGATCTTCTTTTTTTTTTTTCTAGTTGATAAACTACAAAGTATGATATATTGTCAACCTCAGCAGAAATTCTAGATTTCCACTGACCTCTCCCCCAGTTTCAACTTATATGAGTTTTAATGCGAGAGACCGCTAGCTAGCTTCTCCAGTAATACTGATTACACCCTTCCCCTTAACTTAAAGATATATTTAAAACTTTTATGAACAAGAAATAACTTTAAATATCATTTATAAATTGTATTCATAAATTACTCCTATCAAGCACTACGTAAAAGTGGAGAAAATAGTATCAATCTGATTTTAAAATGTACACAAAAATTCTAGAAAATATCTCTAGGACGGCGGACCATGATGTCGTGATTCCATAGATAGGAGAGTCAAATTAAATTTTCACTTTCGGAATAATTCGTCAATCGATGATTTTTGTTAAAACGTGTTCAGAAAGGTGTGGAGAAGAGAATATCAAAATGCCACATCGAGAAATTGTGTGGAATTTTTTATTAAACAATGGGCTTGTTACCGATAATTTCTTCTTCGTTAATTTATTATATAGATAAGCTCTTAAAATTTCATCTTCATAAGTACATCCAATCCTTAGATATTCAATGTTAAAGATTGGGTTTCAGTATAAAGCACTTCGCCGACTCGTGACGTCATTCTACATAAACACTACAGGCACCGCGGCGAAAGAGTTTGAGTTGCTACAGTACCTAGTCAGTAGTCCATTATAATCTAACCTAACTTTAATGTCATAAAATGAATTAATCTGACGTTTGAAGTAAAAAAGTGTTTGCTTCTAATTTACATGATTATTATCATTTGCACTATTTATTTTTATTGCTCGCAATATTTTCAGTAGATAATGGTTTCGTCAAGGCAGATTCTGGAAATTTACCAGAAGTAGATGTGTTTATGGTGTTTGACTAATTTAATAAAAATAAAGTCTTTATACGTGCAGAAATGCGAGGAAAAATTGCTTAGGTAAAATATTACTTTTAGAGGAATCCTAAATAGATGGTACATATCTGCCTAAATTTGATTTATATTAAAAAAGAGTATATCTAAACCTAATAATAATTTTAATAAACGTTCGAATAAAACCATAAAATATTTGTCAATAGGCTTAAAAAGTGTTCTACTTACGATTTCTACAGTTTAGGTGCAAAAATACGATATATCAAGAATAACTTTTTAAATTGAATTTGTATGAAAAAACTAACAGCACCGATGGAAAGAACAGAAAATTTTACGGAAGAAACATACATGACATGTACTTTTCGAATTAAAGTTGAGCAAGCAGTAATTTGTTAACTAATGCTCTAACTTCCAAGTCGCGCTACGTCGGCCATCCGCTCAAGTTGTAATAGGCTTGCGAGAGCGCTGTACATAAGTGGTTATAACTTTTGATTGCCTTTTTAATATCATGATTACAGTAGCAGACCAACACAGGAGCAAAGATCATCTTGTGATATATTTTCGATGACTAGTTGGACAAGTAACATCTCAATGGTTTCTCGCATAGTTTTAGATTTAACTGAGGTGCTAAGAATCACATATCTATCCCTCAATATAATACATGACATTTCTCCATGCTGCTTCTTTAATTTCATTCATTATATATTCTTCCCTATCTAATATCCATAACCAGTAATATTTTCCCACCCCCTCAATGAAATGTTCCATTTTTAAGCGGTACCTAATATAAATAAAATTCATGCACCAATAAGTACATGATAAATGTTATTACTCCTTTAATGAGTATTTAGAGAATAGATTGTGATTTATGCTGTTTACCTTTTTATAGTTTAATTATGACATAGGTATTTAACTTCAGTACGTATTACTTTACTGATTTTTTATACAGCTCCAGCTTATCGCTCTTTTTTGTTGTTTTTATAGGTAAATAGATTTTATTTTGTTTTTCTAGTTTATTAATTATGTCTGACCAGCTGCCTGGTCGTAGGTACTTCTTTTTTAAATCTATTCTATGTAAGTATGCATGTAAGTATTTGTTTTATTGTTTTTCTTTTTATGCATTGCTTTATAAATTTATTTATGTATTGTGTAGACACAATAATATACAGAATTCATAAATTATTATTATTATTACAGCAAACAAACCTCAAATTCTTCAGTAGAATAAATATGTGTAGATATACATATTGATGCAACGAGACGTGTAAGAGAGGGTGACATATATCATAAAATATCGCACAGGCAAGCGATGTCAGCCTATGTAAAAATGTATTGCCTAACTAGAAATGTATATTATAGTTCGGTACGTTTTGCTTAATTTAAAAACATGTTGAGCTATATTTTATCACAGTATAATAGCTCTCCGTACGATCCCAGCTTTGTATAGTAAAATGACAGAAAATGGTCAGCCGTTTAACTAATTTTAATATAGGTAGATACCTCTGTATAACCTAGATACATATCATGACATATAGACTTTGTATTGCTTCAAATCCATTACCTACGTACGTCAAGCCACACTTACGGATCTATACATAAAAGATTTGTTTCAAATAGTGTTATTAGGTAAATTTAGTAAAATGACAGAAAGTGGGTCAATTGATAAACTAATTTTAATATTCCTCTCTCTGAATAATCTAGATACGTATCATGATCTATAATATAGACTGTGTTGCTTCAAATCTATTACGTACGTATAGCCACACGTACAGGAGCTATACATAAAAGATGAGTACAAAAGATTTATTTTTCAAAACATTAAACCTTTTCCTCATTCGCTAACAAACAGGCAATTTGACACTTATTCTTTTAGAGAACTATATGTGATGAACACTAATAAAAGAACCACAGTTATTACACAATTATGATAATGAGCCCCACACCTCCCCGTTTCAATATCTACATGCTTTTTTATGGGTGAAACTGTTCCTACTCAAATTTAACTAGGTCTATAACTATTTATTTACGATACGTTGAAAAATACTCATTACTTTGTTTAAAAAATAGTTAATACCTTATAAAAGCTCCTTACGTTTTATGGTATTCCCGTTTAAGATATTTAGAAACAATTTCACCTACCTTTCTAGAATTTCAAAGAATCCAGGTAATATTATTAAAGAAAATTTCATGTTTGAGATATGAAAAAGCAACAAACCAGCATTTTAAAAATCTTTATATCAAGGTAAGTATTGTAGAAATAAATAAAACACACTAGGTACCTACCTACCCCATCTCCTTCCATTGTCATAACGCAATCTAAGTGCTTTTTGTACTTTCAGGCCTTTTTATTGGGTACCTGTATAAGTTTTGAACAATAAGCAATACTTTAACACGCCTATTTAACTAACTTTAAGTAGATTCACTTACGATAATTAAAATAAATAACAATATACACACAGAAAGAGTTGAATAAATAAGTAATAAATAGTACATACCTATTTAATATTGATACTGGTTTCAATTAATAAAACTAACAATTTAGGTACCTATTTAAACAATTATTTTCAAACGTAAACAGTAATTTATTTACTTATTAGTCGTTTACCTATACACGTTATTCTACCTATTTCCTTGTCGTTTAGATAGCGTTTTTAACTTTAGTGGGGCATCGATACAGTTATTACTCTTCGAAGTTACCCCTGATGTAAACAATTATAGATTCTTCAATAATTATTACTAGATTCCTTTATAACCTAAAATTATGAAATAATAGTCTAATAGGCACTATCAATTTCGGTATTAAATTAAATGATCATTAAAACCAACAGAAAGTGTTTAGTTTCTGTGTACTTACTGTCAATCAAATTGAGGGTTAGGTAATAGATATATGATCTAGACCTTTCCATACACAATTTTTAAAATAAATAAAAACAACAGATAATTTATTATTTAACATATTATTATACCAATTTTGTATTATATTTGTACACGTTTTTTCATATACCTGTTTAATAATTGGCTAGATAGATACCAATTAAAAGTTTTCCTTTCAAATAGGACCTCAGGAAGATGTCTCGTACCCAGCTACCTAAAATCACATTTCGTTTTCTTATTTACTTATTATATTAACAACTCGGAGAATCAATTCGTTTGATCAGAAGGAATTTTTATTGAAAATGTTAAAAAACATACCTAATTACAGTTGTGTCAACACTTTTCCCAGAGTAATTGAGATTTTTAATTAATTAATTTAAAGAGACCATTATCACAGATTTTACGGGGTAGCCATCTTGATTTAAAGTAGGACAGCTGCAATAAGTTATTTTTCACATTAGCTGGTAGTATTTGAGATGTCTAAAATAAAATAAGAAATAGTAACATTAGTTTTACTTCTTCAGGTTTATCGTAATGTTGCGTTCATACCTGCCAATTATTGCGTTCTTCAATAATACAATTTGATTATTAAAATGACCACGCCCGTACCTCTCTACAACACGATTACCACGAAAGAACGATCGAGAAATTAATAATTCAATATAAATCGTCAGATGGCCCACAACACAATATGCCTTTTAGAATCCCCCTGATGGCGAGAAGGCAAAACAATAAAATTAAAGTTATGTTTCCTAGTTTTTATTTTCATAGTTTTGCCTTCTCGCCATCAGGGGGATTCTAAAAGGCATATATCCCCCTGATGGCGAGAAGGCAAAACTATGAAAATAAAAACTAGGAAACATAACTTTAATTTTATTGTTTTGCCTTCTCGCCATCAGGGGGATTCTAAAAGGCATATTGTGTTGTGGGCCATCTGACGATTTATATTGAATTATTAATTTCTCGATCGTTCTTTCGTGGTAATCGTGTTGTAGAGAGGTACGGGCGTGGTCATTTTAATAATCAAATTGTATTATTGAAGAACGCAATAATTGGCAGGTATGAACGCAACATTACGATAAACCTGAAGAAGTAAAACTAATGTTACTATTTCTTATTTTATTTTAGACATCTCAAATACTACCAGCTAATGTGAAAAATAACTTATTGCAGCTGTCCTACTTTAAATCAAGATGGCTACCCCGTAAAATCTGTGATAATGGTCTCTTTAAATTAATTAATTAAAAATCTCAATTACTCTGGGAAAAGTGTTGACACAACTGTTAATTAAAAATCTCAATTACTCTGGGAAAAGTGTTGACACAACTGTAATTAGGTATGTTTTTTAACATTTTCAATAAAAATTCCTTCTGATCAAACGAATTGATTCTCCGAGTTGTTAATATAATAAGTAAATAAGAAAACGAAATGTGATTTTAGGTAGCTGGGTACGAGACATCTTCCTGAGGTCCTATTTGAAAGGAAAACTTTTAATTGGTATCTATCTAGCCAATTATTAAACAGGTATATGAAAAAACGTGTACAAATATAATACAAAATTGGTATAATAATATGTTAAATAATAAATTATCTGTTGTTTTTATTTATTTTAAAAATTGTGTATGGAAAGGTCTAGATCATATATCTATTACCTAACCCTCAATTTGATTGACAGTAAGTACACAGAAACTAAACACTTTCTGTTGGTTTTAATGATCATTTAATTTAATACCGAAATTGATAGTGCCTATTAGACTATTATTTCATAATTTTAGGTTATAAAGGAATCTAGTAATAATTATTGAAGAATCTATAATTGTTTACATCAGGGGTAACTTCGAAGAGTAATAACTGTATCGATGCCCCACTAAAGTTAAAAACGCTATCTAAACGACAAGGAAATAGGTAGAATAACGTGTATAGGTAAACGACTAATAAGTAAATAAATTACTGTTTACGTTTGAAAATAATTGTTTAAA